>JADMNL010000023.1:564640000-565977500 GCA_016271365.2 Neoceratodus forsteri | reverse complement strand
GTGTGTGGGGGCTGGCTGTGTCTGTTGGGGATGGTGGTCTGTGTGTGGGGAGCTGGCTGTGTCTGTTTGGGGATGGTGGTCTGTGTGGGGGTTGGCTGTGTCTGTTGGGGATGGTGGTCTGTGTGGGGGCTGGCTGTGGCTGTTTGGGGATGGTGGTCTGTGTGGGGGCTGGCTGTGGCTGTTTGGGGATGGTGGTCTGTGTGGGGGGAGCTGGCTGTGTGTGGGTGGGGAGCTGGCTGTGTCTGTTTAGGGGATGGTGGTCTGTGGGGGGCTGGCTGTGGCTGTTTGGGGATGGTGGTCTGTGTGTGTGGGGGCTGGCTGTGGCTGTTTGGGATGGTGGTCTGTGTGTGGGGGGCTGGCTGTGTCTGTTTAGGATGGTGGTCTGTGGGGGGTGCTGGCGTGTGTGGGGAGGAGGAGCTGGCTGTGTCTGTTTGGGATGGTGGTCTGTGTGGGGGGGCTGGCTGTGGCTGTTTGGGGATGGTGGTCTGTGGGGGCTGGCTGTGTCTGTTTGGGGATGGTGGTCTGTGTGGGGGCTGGCTGTGGCTGTTTGGGATGGTGGTCTGTGTGGGGGCTGGCTGTGTCTGTTTGGGGATGGTGGTCTGTGTGGGGGCTGGCTGTGGCTGTTTGGGATGGTGGTCTGTGTGGGGGCTGGCTGTAGCTGTTTGGGGATGGTGGTCTGTGTGTGGGGGCTGGCTGTGTCTGTTTGGGGATGGTGGTCTGTGGGGGTAGCTGGCTGTGTGGGGAGGAGGCTGGCTGTGTCTGTTTGGGATGGTGGTCTGTGGGGGGCTGGCTGTGGCTGTTTGGGGATGGTGGTCTTGTGTGTGGGGGCTGGCTGTGGCTGTTTGGGGATGGTGGTCTGTGTGTGGGGGCTGGCTGTGTCTGTTTGGGATGGTGGTCTGTGGGGGAGTAGCTGGCCGTGTGTGGGGAGGAGGGCTGGCTGTGTCTGTTTGGGGATGGTGGTCTGTGGGGGGCTGGCTGTGGCTGTTTGGGGATGGTGGTCTGTGTGGGGGCTGTGTCTGTTTAGGGATGGTGGTCTG
The DNA here is from genome assembly GCA_016271365.2 of Neoceratodus forsteri. Classification (NCBI taxonomy): domain Eukaryota; kingdom Metazoa; phylum Chordata; order Ceratodontiformes; family Ceratodontidae; genus Neoceratodus; species Neoceratodus forsteri. Next base: position 565,976,463 of record JADMNL010000023.1, on the reverse strand, counting down.
TGTGTGGGGGCTGAGCCTTAGTGATGTGAGCTTTGCAAGTGGCGGTGGCGGTGGGGTGGGGGGGTAGCTGGCAGATGAGTGTGTTCTGTGGCTTCAGCTTTTCAGAGGGCCCTAATCAAAACAGAGGAGGACACATATTCATTTATTTGCCTTCCAGAGGCGTTACTGTGTGTACGTAAATTACCTTGTTGTTGTAATCAGGCTCTGTTTATGTGACTGGTGTGTTTTGGTGGGGGTGGGCATGGACTACTTGAGGGTCCCACCGGTATTACCAGTGAATCAGGAATCCTCCAGTTAAGGGTTAAAAAGGGAGTAGGCTTCATTTTATGTGTAAAGGGTAATTTGAAAATATATATTTTTTTAACTTAGAAAATATTTTTTGATTTTTTTTTTCCCTGAGCAACTGGAATGAATTTGAAGTCAGATAAGTGCATAGATCAGTGACATGAAAGAGACTGAAGGCAAGATGTGGAGAATTGGAGGTCATGGCTCTGCAGGTGAGATGGATTGGATTCAGGCTAGTATCATACCTGTATGCCATTGCTGTATGTGTACCATAATCTGCCTCCTCACTTTATGCTAATGTAACCCCCCCATGCCCTTGTCTGGGGGCATAAACTTTTTTTTGCAGATGTTCCAGGGTAATAGAAAAGGGGTACCCTCACGCACTAACATCGAGACAACTGCACTTCCAAATTAAGGCAGAGAAATAATATCCTACCTCTCAAGCATCTTTAGTACTAGTGCACTCTACCTTCTCCCTCAATATTTGATTTTCTCCTCCTCGAAGGCTTCACACTGGACCAGGAACTCTGCTGTCTCAGGAGGACCCCTACGGTACCACCCCAGGTGGGATGAATTCTGTACGCTGGAATGCAACTCATGAAAAGTTAATGAAACTGAACATGAAGGAGAAAAGACATTTCATTTCATTTGCTTTCCCCTCTCAGTTTAAATAAGGCACATGACCACCATTTCCTCCCCAAACTGGCTTTTATTCTGCACCTGTATTACAAATGATTTCCAGCAATACAGAGGTCAAAGACTTCATTTTAAATAGATAAAGCAGCTCCATGGGGCTAATTAAGCTTTTTACAAACACTGGCTGGACATTCTAAGGTGGCAGAAATTATGTATTTAAGGCAGTCACAAGCAAGGATTCTCTCTCTCCCCCTCTCTCTCTCTCTCTGTCTCCTTCCCTCTCCATCTCAAAATATCCTCAGAAAACCGTAGCACTACCATTTGTCCATCATTTCCATACCATTGTAAATTCCACTGCAGTACCACTGTATCCCCTTGACTCATAACACATTGGATTTGTTTCGGTTCCATTGTGAAACCATTGTTGCCATTGTGGTACCACATGGACAGTGGTTTTGCAGTAAGAATGTGTGCATGGATGGTACTACAATGGCTCAAACATACACCACTGTATTCCCACTGCTGTTTTGGTAACACAATGGATTTGTTTCAATTCCAGTGTATTACCACTGCTGCCACTGTGGTACCGTGTACCATGGTGGTAACACGGGGGTGATTTTCATGTAGAATGGTGACACAATGAGCTGCCATTGCAAAACCATTGAAATTCTTCTCACAATGGATTTGTTTCAATTCCATTGCCATACCATTGGTGACACTGTGGTACCATCTGTGTGCAATGGTAGTTCAGTGGTTCTCGAAGGGGATGCTGGTAGCTCAATGATGACATTGCACTACCACTGTTATTGGTAATCAGGGGGTAGCACATGTTAGTACAGTGGTTCCCATGTGGTATGACACTGACCACTCCAAGTCCTCCTGCTAGTTCCCTTCCCCCATCACACTTGACATCAGATCCTCACCCCCAGTGCCCCCCTTGCTGCATGCCTCTCACACCCTTCACTTTGGCTCCCCATGCCTGTCTCCCCCGTCACCAGTTCTCACCGAACTTAGATCTGCAGCTGCACAATAAGGACCACACATGCAACAGTTTTGCTTGGTTATAATAATTTTTAATCAGTACTTTTGGTGATGCGGAATCATTATCTATCATTATCGATCAATACCCAAAGCCGTCATAAACCATAAGTTTTCTTTAACTGCTGACAGTGTTTTCTTATAGTTAATCAATACCTGATGCAGATTATTGGCAGCTAATCAGCGTCTGCTTCACAGATCATTCTTGATCACAGGCATTCACTAAAACAAATACCGCCGACAGCTTAATCTGGTTCAGTTTCAGTGGGTTACCATGTGTATCCCCCCCTCCCCCGGTCACCCGTCAAAAAGGGACATCTAGTCTCGATGGGCCTACTGGGTCAACAAAATGTAATAAAATAAAATAAATAATAAATAAATAGGCTTGTAATATTTGGCCATGATTAAAGAGCAGCTCTCAACTAGCCCCCCACTGACACGTATATATGGCAACTCAACCTGGCCAGGAGTCTTTTCCACAAATGATTCCTTTGTGAGCTATCACCGTAAAATGTTAATCCACTCATAAATTTATTCCCTGACCCGATCAATCATTGCCTTTTAAAATAAAGGTGTGACATTCTGCATTGGGCTTCATTAAGCGCATCCTGCAGTGATGATAGTCTATCCGTGCATAAATTATAAAATGTAAGGGAGGAAAGGGATGGTAACTTGAACTGCTGTCCAGCCCACCCCTTTCCACTTCCCGGTCTGCCTGCTCTGCCCCCACATTCTGACATTACATGTCTCCAGAGAGGGCACAGGGAACGCCTCATGCAAGTCTATGGGGCTCATTTTCAGAATGGTTTTATAGACATTTAAGCAACCTTTGATAGAAAATGAAAGCCACTGCTCAACTAATAGGGACCCTTCTGAATGCTGATGTTTTTGCCTTAACCTCCTCTGAAAACCATAGTGGTCTTTTTTTTCCATCTTGCTTCTGTTTACATGTCTAACAGTACCTTTCATTATAATTGTTTTTAATTTCACCCACTGTTCCTTTATTTCTCCCTAGTCGCCCTCCCTTCCAGGGCATTCCTGAGGCAATCCCCCATCTTTGAAAGTCTAACTGCATTTCCTGGTAAAAGGGAAAGTTAACTTACTTGTTCTTGGTTATACAGTCTGTAAGTGGGCGGGGGCTGGGGATTCAAACCTGTGTCTCCACCCATGTTTGCCGCTCAGTGCTCTGCCTTCAAGCATTCAGTGCCCAAGTGCCTCAAAAACAGCACATAATGTCCCCACCACATATACATACAGTATGTACTTGTTGCAAAGCAAAAAACACTATATTATGCAAAGTACACAAAACAAGAAAATGAAAAACAGGGTTTGAGCCTCACGAGTCTTGGCAAACTGGTTATGTGGTGTTACTTGGAGCCGCCAACCTTAATGTCCATCCCCCACCCCATCGTCTCTTTTCTAAAGCACAAGGTACAGCTCCAACCCAGTGCCTCATATAGCAGCCATTCGTACCTGTAAAACAAGAACAGCACTGGGCTCACAAACGATCTGCAGCTCGTTATGAACTATGAAAAAGAGTGTAGGGTAGGCACAAAAATAATACTTGCTGATACGTATGGTCAGTGTCCTCCTATACCTGGTCAATGCCATGTTAGACCTGTAGATAGAAAAGGGAAAATGGGTCAGTATGAAAAAGAAAAAAAAAGTGTGTTGTGTTTGGGGGGGAAGACCGACCTACACCACACCATCAACCTGGCTTTTAGAATGGACTTGGTCACTCAGGAGATGTCATGGTTGGGAGAGGGAGGAAGATTCATTGCCCCTGTGCCCCTAGAACTGATAATTTTTTGGGGGTAGGAGGCCATGTTGCTCCACACATCAACACCAAGGGACAAATATTCAAAAACATTGCCAGGCAAAATATATGCTTCTCTGGTGGTATAGTGGGTCCCTCTCCCTTTTCCTAACCTGCCTGTAGAACACGTGGAAACACATGTATGTGACAGCAGAAAAGTCTGCAGGCCCATCTAGTCTGCCCAGTTTGCCTATATCCACTAGGCCTTTTCTGTAGTCCCCCCCCAATGACAATTGCCCTCGGTGCTTTTCTTATGCCCTCTTGAACCCTCCAACCTTCCTCTCCCCTACTACTTCCCTCAGCAGCCCATTCAGTTGTCCACCACTCTCTCAGTAAAGAAGTACTTGCTAATGTTTCCTCTAAATTTCCCCCTTGATTTGGAATTTCCAACCACCATCCATTGCAATATAGCAGACCACAGCAGGCCAAATGTGACTATCTCTAGGCCAACATCCCCAGCCACAACCAGTCCCAGAACTCCCTGCAGCTCACACTAGAGCAACAGACAGTAATTGAAGCTCCAATAGCCCGCAGTGCACATTCCACAACCTCTGATCAGATGTTTTCCACTTCTGCTTTTCTCCAGGGGCTAAGTTCAGTCCCCAGTGACAGAACTTAGCCCAGGGAGTACAGTGGGGTCAGCAAACAAAAGATGAGAGCTTATATAAACTCTTAACATGCACTGTAGGACACTATCTCCCACCGCTGCCCACCATACCAAAGCCAGCCGCAGAGGACCCCAGGATCTGCTACAAATGAAGCCGTCAGTGCAGAATCAAGCAAAACCCATTCACCATAATCCACTACACTACAGCAAACAGCAGGCAAACCAAAATGGCTCCACATGCAAAGTACACATTGGCACCAGACCCACACTTGTGTGGGATCCATGGCACAAGCCAGCCAGTTGGTGCAATGGTAAGGAGGGACAAAACCTTTTACAACAGGTACATCAGTGAGAAAAGAAAGGCAAGGGGAGGGATTGTGAGTCTGAAAGGGGAGTGAAGGAAAACGATGATGACCACCAAAAAGCAGAAATAATAAACAAATACTTCTGTTCGGCTTTTACAAAGGAGGGGGCAGGAAATGGGCCAGTAATAAGGATAGAGAGGTCACAGAAATGGACACAGGTCCCTTTGCAAAATAAAGGATCCTCACGGAACTGGCAGCATTAAGGCTACAGGGCCAGATAGGGTACACCCCAGGATAGTGAGGGAGCTAAAGGAGGTGTTAGCAGGGCCTCCGACTACCCTATTCAACCTGTCATTGTAAACAGGTGATGTGCCCAGGGATTGAAGGAGGGCTGATGTGGTCCCTCTCTATACAAAAGTATTAACAGGGAGGATGCAGGGAACTACATACTGGTCAGCCAGACCTCAACAGTGGGACAAGTCATGGAAATACTACTGGAGGAAAGAATAGTAGAAACACCTGGTTGTCAATGGTCTACAGGGGGGGAAGTGGGGTAGGGAACACTGTTTAACCAGCAGTAGCACACTAAGCTGAAGCTTGTTTCCAGATGCAACCTAGGAGTACAAGGAAGTTAAATGACTTGCTCAGGATCACACAGTATGCACCTAGGCAGCTGTGAGATTCAAACCCAAGCCTCCAGATCTGCAGCTCAGACCCATAACCCACTGCGCTATACTGCCTCCAGGTCCCCAAGGCAGCTTGGTTTTATGGGATGAAGGTTGTGCTAGATGAACCTAATTGAGTTTTTTGACTGGGTAAACAGGGAGGTGGATTGGGGAGGGGTATGTATGTGGCCTACCTGGATTTCAGCAAGGCCTTTTGGAACCTTGCTGCACAGAATTCTGGGAAATGAGCTGTAAGACTTAGGGTTGGGACAGAAAATAACAAAGTGGGTGGAGAACTGGTTGAAGGACCGAAGCCAGAGGGTGGTGGTAAATGGGGTGCATTCCAGGGTGGAAGAAGTGACGAGTGGTGTGCCCCAGGGGTCGGTGCTGGGACCCATCTTTTTTTAATATCTATAGCAATGATATAATGGCGGGACTGCAGGGGAAGGTGTGCCTATCTGTAGGTGGTACAAAAATCTGCAATAGGGTGGACACCCGGGGGGAGGGAGGCAATGAGAAAGGACCTAAAGATTCCGGAGGGGTGGTCGGACACTTGGCAGCTGAAATTCAATGCCAAAAAGTGTACAGTAATGCACATGGGGTGCAATAACCCACAAACCATTTACACACAGGGGGGAGGTTAAGCAAAACTGAGCAGGAGAGAGATCTGGGGATTATAATTTCAAATAACTTTAAGGTGGGGAACCAATGCAGCACGGTGGTGGCCAAACTGGATAGAATGCTGGTGTGCACAGGGAGGGGTATAAAACAGAAAGAGGGAGGTGCTGATGTTCTTATAACTGCATGGTGAGGCATCACCTGGAGTATGGGGTTTAGTTCTGGAGCCTCACCCACAGGACATAAGACAGGATTGAAAGGATTTAGACAAAGAGCAGCAAGATGGTGCACGCTATGCATAGGAAGCCCTATGAGGGAGAGGTGGTGAGGAACTGGATCTGGCCTTACTGGAGACTAGTAAGGTGAGTGTGAAGCTTGTTTACAGGAGATGGTACTAGAACAGGATCATAATCTAAGATTAGAAGAAGGAGGTTTAGGGGCAATGTGAGGGGCATTACTTCATTGAGAGGGTGTGTGGGAGTCCTGAACAGACTACTGGAAGAGATGGAGGGGTAAAAATGGTGTAAGGATTTGAGGGCATGGGACAGACACCAGAGTTGACCAGTCGCAGTGTGGTTGTCTCTTTGACAAAGGAGATGAGTCGGGGGTTAAGGGCAGACTCGATTGGCCAAAATTGTCCTTTTCTGTCACCAGATTTCTAGGATTCTAAAGCAGTTAAGTAATATGACTTACTTGCTCTATCAGAGTTGGGGTGTCCTTGGTTCGGGGTATTCTGGTAGGACCTGAAAGGGAAGAACAGAGAAGGTTAAAGGGACACAAACGGTCGGAGGTGCTAGAGGAGAGATGAGGGTGCTTGAATTAAATAAAGATACTTATCTGATTGGTATACAGTTTGGCCAGACCTGTAGAAATAAAGGGAAACATAGATCAGTATGGGGAACTTATTGTGGCGAGTGTAGAGAGATACAAAAAGGGTACAGTACAGCATAGGCATAAAGGGAGGGGTGTTTTAGCGGAAAAGATAAACTAGGTCAAAGTAAGGAAACTAGAAAAAATGCAGACAGCTAAGAACAGAGAATAAAGTGATATTTGGGGTTCAGTATAACCCCCCCTTAGTGCCCCTAGGTGATCTGCAGGTAGCCAGTAAATTTACTAGTAGTCCAGATGGGCAGCTGGGGATGCTTTTGGACTAGTGGCCCCTATATTATTTAAGAAAGGGGACACTGGTGGTAAATGGTGATTTTTAATTATATTTAACATTTCCCTGGCATCTAGCTGGGGGAGGGGTCTGTGGGCTCTGACTGTATGAAGCAGACAGGTAGTTTGGTCAGAAAACTGCCAGTCAGAAATGATGTGGCTATGCAGCCATCAGTTTTGTGCTAGTTCACTACAGTGACAGTGCCGGCAGGTGCTTTCAAGTCTCAGCCCACGCAGAGTTCAGACTGTGGCCTGCAACAGGTAGGTGGGGAAAAAAAGATGGGAACTTTTGGGAGGTGGAAGGGACCAGGAGGGCAACTATGCCTCCTCTACCGATCAGCCACCACGGTGCCTTTGTGAAGACCACCAAGGGCTTGCCTGAGGTCTGGAGGAAGCCAGCAGGAAGTGGCAAAAGCACTAGCTAAGCTGCATGGCAGCTGAGTGTGAGTGTCCTGAGGGGCTTGGTAGGAAGGAACTAGGAGAAAAAAAAGCACAAGATGGGGGCCACAAGGCTGGCCCAGTGGCACTAAGGGGTTACGAATACACGAGATTGCCAGCAGATAAAGGCCATTCGGTCTATCTAGTCTGTGCGACTGCAGCACTTCAGTCCATTAAACTGCAGCTGCCCCCACCTCCCTCATATGCCCTTCCCCATCTCCCACCCCCTCCAGATTTGTACCCTCCCCTCGAATCTGTCCCAACTCCTCTTGAAGTCCCCCACACTCTGCAATGATACAACTTCCTCTGCAGAGCGTTCCACCCTGCCAACACCCTTTCTGTGAAATACTGCCTCCTCAGTTCCCTCTTGAACTTGCCCCCTTCCAGCTTCATGGTGTGTCCCCTGGTTTCCCTTCTGCCTTTCAGATTGAACATACACCTGGTGTCTACTTTGTTCAAACCTTTCAGGTACTTGAAGGTCTCAATCATATCCCCTCTCTCCCTTCTTTCCTCCAGGGTATACATATTGCGCTCTCTGTCTCTCCTCATATGATCTGTCCCCCAGCCCCAGGATCATTTTTGTTGCCCTGCGTTGTACCTTGTCCAGTAGTTTGATGTCCCTTTTCAAGTATGGGTGCCAGAATTGCACACAGTACTCTAGGTGTGGTCTCATGAGGGATCTGTACAGTGGCAAGATTACCTCCCCACTCTTAGAAGTAATCCCCCTTGCTATACACCCTAGCATCCTGTTTGCTTTCACTGCTGCCTTCCTGCACTGAGCAGAGTGGTTCATCTCCCTGGTTACCAGCACTCCCAGATCCTTCTCCTCCTTGGATTTTGTTAATGGGACACCCTCCAGCCAGTAATTGTGTCTGGGTTCTTGCCTCCTAAATGCATCATTTGCACTTCTTGGCGATGAACAAGCTGCCAAATATGAGACCATTCTTCCAGTTTCATCAAATCCTCCTGAAGTACTTTTGCTCCCTCCTCCCCATCTACTTCAGCACAAATCTTTGCATCATCTGCAAAAAGACTGATGTTACTCTTAATCCCCACTGCAGTGCTGGCTATGAAAATGTTAAACAGAACCGGTCTCAGCACTGAGCCCTGTGGTACACCACTTGTCACTGCCCTGGGTTCAGATGCCTCCCCTTCCACTACTACCTTTTGCTGTCCACCTTGCAGCCAGTTCTCAACCCATCTTACCATTTTCCTCCCTGCTTCCAGACTCCACAACTTGCAGGTCAGCCTATCGTGTGGCACTGAGCCAAAAGCCTTGCTGAAATCCAGGTAGAGGACATCCCCCACATGTCCCCTGTCAAGTGCCCTCATAATCAAGTTGTAAAAATCAACCAAGTTCATCTGGCAAGATCTGCCTGAGACAAACCTGTGCTGCCTGCTGTCCTGGAGATTGTTATCCTCAAGAAATTGCACCAGTCTTTCCTTGAGGATTGTCTCCATCAGTTTTCCCACAATTGCAGTAAGGCTTACTGTAATTCCCCAGTTCGTCCTTGGGCCAACTCTTATGGAGAGGTACCACATGTACTTTCCCCCAGTCCCTGGGCAAGCAGCCCGAGTTCAAAGAAGCATTGAATAGGTTTGCCTATGGCCTTGCCAGGACCTCTGCCAACTCTTCCAGCATCCTGCGGTGGATTCCATCTGGACCAGGTGCCTTTTCCAACTTCAGGGACTTTAGGCCCTCCCTCACCCTTTCTACCGTGATTTCCCCATCTGTGGTTGCTTCTCCTCCACCCTCTCCCACCTTGTCCTTCTTAACAGGTATGGGCTCATCCCTTTCCTTGGTGATGACTGAAGAGAAGTATTCATTAAGTACTTCTGCCTGCTCAGCCCCCTTTTCTACCCATCCACTTCCTCTCCTGATCCTAACAATTTGATCATTGCTCTTCCTCTTCTCTCTGATATATCTGAAGAAATTATTTTCTCCTTCTACGATCCCCTGCGCTAACCTCTGCTCCCTAGCCACCTTTGCTGTCCTTACCACTCTGCTCACTTCTCCAGATTTCTTCACATACTCTTCTCTGTCTTCTGCCCTGTTGGATCTCTTGCAGTCCTAAATGCATTTCTCTTTTCCCTCACCTTCTCCACTACCTCTCTACTCATCCAACTTGGTTTCTTGGTCCTGGCTTTCTTGCTCTGGCTCTTGACACAAGTTTTAGTGGCTTCAGCCAGTCCTGCCTTGATGACTGCCCATTTTTGTTCCGTGTCCATTTCTGGGTGGATGCTTGCCATATGACTTTCCAGTATTTGTCCCATGCTGCCAAAGTCCTCACTTTTGAAGTCCAGGACCCTAGTTTTTGTGGTTGCTACTTCCCTACCCAGATTGAATGAGAACCACACTGTGCGGCAGTCACTGCTTGCTAGTGGTTCCTCCACCCGTACATCCCCAACCTGTCCACCATCCTCCAGTACCAGGTCTAGTATATTTCTTTCCCTCATTGGCTCCATTTCCCTCTGGGTAAGGAAGCCATACTGGAACGCTTCCAGGATGATCTGCTTCCTGGTGCAAGTGGTTGCTAGAATGTCCAATCCACCCTGGTGATTAAAATCTCCGCCACCACTGTGCTCCCTTTGCCACTATGCCTCCTTATCTGCTCACCCAGTTCCTGGCAATGTCCTCCTCCTGGGCTGGAGGGTCTATAAATGGCCCCCAGACAGATCTTGGTCCCTTTCTGCCTGTGTAATTGCAGCCAGATTACTTCTGATCTGCCCTACTCCCCTTCCTCCCAATTACATCGGATCCCTTCCCTAACGTAAATGGCAACACCCCCCCCCAGCCTTCCCTTTATCTCTGTCCCTCCAGAATAGTTTGTACCCTGGGGTAGTTAGGTCCCAGTAATGGTGCCTGGTTGCCCATGTCTCAGTAATGGCAGCTATGTCCACCTCCCCCTCTGCCATCAATGCCTGCAACTCTGCTAACTTATTGCCCAGGCTCCTAGCATTTAGTGAAACCATTCTCCACACTGCTTCTGGCTTCTTTACCCTTCTCTTCAACCCCTATTTCATCTAAGCTTGTATCTATCCCAGTGGTGGGGGGAGGTCCATTGGACTCCCTCTCCTGGTGATTCCCAGCTCCAATACCTCCCCCCTACCTAGTTTAAATGATACGCATTGATGAAATCCCCCCAGCTTCTGCTTCAACACCTGTGACTCTGCCCTGCTGAGGTGTAACCTATATCCTGCATAAAGATCTGTGTTATCCCATGTGCTACCCCAATCCACCACCAGTCCATACCCCTTGGACACACACCATTCCCTCAGCCACTTGTTGAAGTCACTGATTCTTCTCTTCCTGTCTGTACTAGCCCTTGGAACTGGCAGAACTTCTGAGAAGGCTACCGTTGTTCCCTCTTTGCTGCATAGTTTCACCACCTCCCTGAAGCTGTCTTGTACCTTCTGTATCCTTCTCCCTTCCAGATCATTTGTTCCCAGGTGCACCACAATGTGTGACTTCCCTCCACCTTCTCCACATATCTGACCATATCTGCCCCACTCTACTTGCGTCATGCCTGGCATGCATTCTACCAGATGTTACTTTTCTGGCACCCCCCATTTTATACCCTTAAGTATAGAATCCCCCAAACTAGGACTACTAGCACTAATACTGCTCTCTTGCTGACCACCACTCCCCTGCTCCCCAACATGGAGGCCTCTCATCCCCCCATCCAGCCTCCCCTTTGCCTCTAATCTTTGCCCTGTCCTCTCCCCCTCACAAATATGACCAGAGTACTGACCTCCACCTCTGAACTATTTTCTGACTGTGGAACCTCCCCTTTGCACTCATTTGTTGCTCCATCCACCATGCTACCACCTCCTGTGCTATTATTTCCCCATGTCTTCCCTGAAATGTGGCCCTCCCCCACTCTGACTCCCCTCCTGTCCCTATCCTTAGCCTTTCTCAAGCTGCTTGCTGCTTCCCTTGTCCTCCTGTCTCCTTGCTTCTAACTTCCCTCCAGAGAGAATGCATCTCCTTGCTGAGTCCCCCCCCCACCACTGCGTCTTCTTGGTGTCCTGCCTACTGCCTCCCTGCTATGTAACATTTCCCCTGTAGCAACCTCTCCTTGCTCCTTCACTGTAACGTCCCTCCTCTCTGCTTCCTGGTCTTCTGGACTACCCAACCCTGAGAATCTGTTTGCAGTGCTCATCTCCTTTCCATTAATAAGCCCAGTTCCCCTTCCCCCAGGCCGATATCTTTGCTCCGACCAAGTTTTAGTCATGCCCCTGTGCCGGACCCACCGCCAGTTATCACTTCCTTCCCTAGGCTGCAGCCACTTGTGTGGCCCTCCTGCTGTCCCACCTAGTTCCCCCTTATCTGTGCCTGTTATGAGCTCTTTTGAATGCCTCATTAGTTTTACCCCCGGTTGTGTTCCCCCCATCCTGTCTCCTCCATGCCTCCAGTTCCCTCCTCAACCACCCTATTTCCTGCCTGAGCTGGCCCATCGGCCAACACACTCTGCAGCCCCCTGCCCTCCAAGCCACTCCCAGGAATATGGCTGCTCCACATCCTTAGCAACATACAACCCTTCTCATCTCCCGCCCTAATTGACTGCCACTGCACATCCTCTCCTCCCTTAACCTGGTCCTGCCCCTCTCCATGGACCCCTTCCCCCACCTTGAACTCCCCATGTCTGTAATGGATATATGTGGCTCTCCCAGTTAGGCTCTTACCGTGTACCAGCGTGGCCTGCTGCCTGCTCTCCTCCCTGCAGACGCTACTCAAGATGCTACACTCCTGCTACATGGCACTCAAGCTTCAGGGTCACTTGGTCCACTTGAAATATAAGTGGATCCCAGCCCCATTATTGGCTGGTCCGAGTCACGTGACCACCCCTCCCCCTCCTGTGTATTTCCAACCTCTCGCCCTCAGTTAAATGCCCCCCCTCCTCTCAGCCAAGACAAAATCATTTGTTTGGAACTCACTGTTGAAATCACACAGCACACATTGTCATCTCATGAAATGCTAGCTCAATCCTAAAGGAAAACAAACAGCACAGAGAAAGTACTTATCTTCTACCTCCAACTGCCTGTTTCCTTTTGCTGGGTTTCACTCCAACTGGGTTGAGGCACTGGATGCCACAATGGCGACCCAGGTTCAGGAATGAGCTCAGGAAGTCAGCAGTTGGCAGGGGAGGGAAGGGAAGGGATTGAGCATCCGGAGGATTGATCTCCCTTCCCAGGGAGGGATCCAGGGAACTCACTGCTCTTGGGCAGCCCCTGATGGTGGTCAGGGGCAGTATAAGGAACAAGCAACATTGCAGCTGCAAGGAGCAGAGTTCCAGTGTACATCGGCATATAGTACCATTGGACACAATTGCATGTTTGTAACTCTGAGGGGCAACCATGTAAGAAAAACCCTCTGGTGACCAGCAGAAATGAAGGTGACCCTGGAGACCTGCCAGCATCCCACCGTTTGACCCACTCCAGGGTTTTAAATAATTGATTAGCAGTTTTTTTCTTAGGACAATGCTAACTGTACAGAAAGTATTTATACAGGTTTTTCAGAAGTGTTATGTTTGTTAAACACAGTGAGGCAAGTGCTATGCATTTTCACAATGTTTTTAGCACTTTTATGAGCAAAACGCAAATCAATTTTTGGAGTTAAATAAAACCCTGCACTCGCATCATGATCTCCCATGGGCAACCTGATCTCACGGTAGATCCCTCTAATTCAAGACCAGGCCACCAAGGATGGGCAGACCCTCCCCAGGGGTGAACTTGGGGGCTGGACTTGCCATGGATCAGAAGGGAGATCAATGTGTGTGTGTGTGGGGGGCAGGCCAGGAGTAGAAGGCAGAGTTGAGTGGGTATTCTGGAAGGATGCCCTGGCCATCCAGAACACAAAAATAGAGTCTACAAAAAAAAAAAAGAAGATGGGGACCACAATAGAAAAGCCGCACTGCGGCTAAAGGCCAGTGCCCAAAATGGGCTTAAAAGTAGCTGTGGGAAGTAGGCAGGGGGAAATTAGCGGACTCCCTGAAAGGAGCATGAACGCAGCAAGCACCACATACTGTAGACTTGTGCAGTGGCCGATTAGTGAGACCCTGGTGCTCTAAAGGATTGGCTGCAGGAAAAAGGCATAACAGCCAGGAGTGCCCATAATAAAGAACTCATAGCAACAAATAGAAGGAACCCTTAAGTTTTGTTGGATAATTGGAGTTGTTTTGCTGGAGGAAATAGTTAAGAGCTCTTGGGTTTTAGATGCACAGTGGTGTATTTTGGAGCTTAATATGACCATATAACACACGTCTGTTAAAGTAAAGGTGTCAGATTTTTGGGCTTAATAGCCCATTACTCTGCTGCAGTGATAATCCCCTCCTTGTCAAAACTATAAATGTTAATGCTGTCCTGTAAAAGATGGAAGGGATCGTAACTCTGGTTGAACTACTGGCCAGATGATCCCTTCCACTTCCCAGGCTGCTGACTACACCCCCACGCTCTGACATTTTGTGACATCTGTCTATAGCACTCTTCACCAGCCCACCTCCATCAAAAGAAACCTATGTCAGGCCACCTCTGTCCAAAGCACCCTACACCAGACCACCTCCATCCAAAGCACCCACCAGCCACCTCCCCCAATGGCCCCCACCATACTAGCTTTTTCCCCACCACAGCCCCAATTCAAATGCCCCTCACTCCACAGCTTTGGACAATAGTCTTCCTATCACCATGCTCCAATACTAGCCCCCTTCCTCCACAACACAAGACAGTTGCCCAAACACTAGGCCCCACCCTCCAAAGTACCCTAAACTAGCCCCCTTCCTCCACTGCCACAGTCAGCACCCTCCCTCCCTGATGACCACCGATATCCTGACCTCCACTGACCCACAAAACGACCCTGTTTCCTCCACAGCACTAACCCTCTCCCTCCATGGTCCCCAACGTTCTCATTCTCTCTCTCTCTCTCTCTCTCTCTCTCTCCCCTCCCTCTCACTGTCTCTCACCTCCCTCTGACACACACTGTAATGGGCACGGCCGCAGCATTACAGCCAACCCACATATAGGCAGAATCTGAGTCTCTTACCTGAGGAACAGCAAGCTAGGGGCAGGTCTTTAAGGGATGTTGTCCACGGGACCCTGTAAAATAAAACACAAAAAAGGGTCACAAAGGATCTGCAGTTCTTAGTAAATAGGGTGGAAAGAACAAGTTAAAGATAGATGATACTTATCTGATGAGGAAGAACAATTTGTGTCCTGTCAGACCTATAAAATAAAATCAGGTTAATATGGAGAAAATACTGTAGCAAGAGCAAAAACAAAGGGCTATGACATGCAACAGGTATAGAACAGCACAGAAGTAAGGAAAAGGGTACATTTAGAATTAAAGGTACAGTTGGGTCAAAGTAGGAAAAAAAGACACAAAGAAAAGAAATCAAATAATACAGGAAATAAAAGAGAATGCATTTGGGAAGGGGCTCAGCTAAATCCTCTTAGTGCATTGGATGGCCAGGTGGCCAGTATTTCAGAACAGTAGCCCAGGTGGGTTAGTGGCACTTCTGATGGGCTAATGGCTCAGCTTTAATGAAATGGGGAAAGGGAAGGGGAAACTAATTAACCAGGAAAAGCACACTAAGCCAGAGCTTGTTTTCAGGTGTTAGCTAAGAGCACAGGGAACTTAAGTGACTTGCACAAGGTTACACAGTATGTAACAAAGGGCTGTGAGATTCAAACCCTGGTCTCCAGGTTTGCTGCTCAGTTCAAAAGGTACAGTGTGGTGCATACTTCCAAGGTCCTATACAGCACAGAGTGCTGAGCACGTCCATAGTGGCTGTAAGTTTTTCGAGCTAAAAATTGCCGTTTTTCATTGTGAGCACACAGCGAAAAATGATTTTTCACAGAAGCAAGTCTGCATTTGATTTTGTGCACAGTTGGCAGCCAATCGGTTCATGGAGCAAATTAGCCCCTATCCCATCTAGGACAGATGTGACACAGCAAATATTTGGACTGCATTCCTAATTTAGTGCAGTCGGTAGCCGAACAGGACTTGGAGCAACAGCCCCCACCCCTTACAGCAACCAGATGCCTGTGCTCCCATTCATCCAGCAAGTGGAGGCCAAGCAGTTCCACGATACAAGACTGCATTCCTTTTTTAGCACAGCTGGTAGCTGAACGGGACTTGGAGCAACATCCCATACCCTTCCAGCAATCTGAGGTTCAGCGGCTCCACGATGCAAGGCTGCATTCCTTTTTGAGTACAGTCGGCAGCAGAACGGGACGTGGATCAACACCACCCACCCTTCCAGTAACAGGAGGTTAAGCGGCTCCACGAAGCAAGGCTGCAGGACAGAGAAATAACCTTGTTTTTTTAGCTGCAACAAGCATATTAGTTAACAGAAATGACAAGTTAGGACTTATGTAATATGTCACGGAAACACCTGGTTTTCACGGTAATCGTGAAATCCATAAAACTTACAGCCTTGTCCATAGAGTAACCATGTCCTGCAGACTGTGACGTAATCATTTGCCCAGATGCATGGGTCAAGAGGCCCCCCACACACACAGCTACTGGCTCCCTCGGCCTTCCTCCCCACTGGCACCTACAGGCTCCCCCTCTTTCCCCTTCAGCAACTATTACTTGCAACCCCCCAGCACCATTTGAACCCCCTGTCTCCTTCCAACCTCCCAACCCCCAAGCTCTGTAGTGAACTCCTGTAGCCCACACATCACTGCTATTAAATGGGAGGATAGATCTACAGATTGAAGCTCAATGTTTAATTCCAATACTGCAATAATTAAATCCAACTCCCCTCAAGTTTGAAGTTTAATAGAACAGCTGTCCCCTCAAATATCTAAGTATTTTCTTTTCCCTCACTTAATCTCAGGTTTGAATTTACAGGCTACAGTACAGACCACGCAATCCTCCATAGCTCAAAGTTTAATTTACTGCACTAACCAACTCCCTTCTCCCTCACTCAGATTTGAATTTGCAGAGATACAGCAGCTTCTTTTCTAATGGCTGGGATTGTGGAGCAAGCCCCTTGACTTTTACTTGTATATTATGTGCAAACTTTTTGTGGCCCCTCCTTCAGATCTGACAGATCTTGCTCTATAGGTACAGTTTGGCCTAGATGTTTTTCATCAAATTACTGTTTAAAACATAAACAAAAAAATTCTACCTTTTCCTCAGTCTGCTCCAAGTTTTTCTTCTGTTTGCAGTCCATTTCTTGTTGCTTGGTGTAAGAATGCTTTGAAGTCTGTTTGTAGTAGCTGTTTTTTCATGCAATACTCACTGAAGCATGCTTTTTCTAACGGCTCAGAGTTGTGCAACCACATTCCTTCCCTTCTCTTCTGGTGTAGTGCCACAATGAAAAGGGTCCCAAGGTGCACAGTGTGCCTGTGGAATATTCCTACTGGACCTTAAGATTTGTGCTGCTGTTTCCAAGCTGGCATATTTTGAATGTAACGCCTTCCAGAGAAATGTACCCATTCATTCTGTTTTTGGTTTTTTTACTCATAGTTTTTTTGCTGTTTGATATTTTTTCTCCATTTTGCTGTGTTTGTTAGAAGGAACCTAAATAAAGCTACCAACTTTCCGAGGCCTAAAACTGGGATGGTCCATCCTGACCATGACCCCCCGCCCCCCACCGTGTCACTCCTACGGGTACCGCCGCAGACAACGTGCATACAGTCAATTAAATTTTGCTGCTTGCCCTGGCCATGCTGCCCTACAGCACCACCAGTAGCAAACATCCAGATTAAAACAATGCATCATTCTGCTGCAGCAAGTTCCAAATCATGATGTACAGAAAGTGCATTAGAAGCAAACCTGCATTAAATTGTGATCAGACATTCGAGCTGCATGTATTGTTCCTCCTGACAGTCCCATCCAACCCGTTTACACTCACCTCATTTGCTGAGCAAACTTCACTTCAGTGACTCCCACCACCACACCAGATTATTTTCACACACTTCCCTGCAGATGATCGGGTTTGAGTACCTTAGTTCACTGCTGCCGGTCTCTTCTCTGTCTGGAGTCCCTCTCAGCTGCTGGCAGGCAGACGTTCACATGCACTTGTTTTCACTACTACCCAGTCTAATCTAACAGGAAGGAACATGCTTTACTGTTCTCCCACTGACATGCTTGCAGTGCAACACAGGCCCAAGGGTTGAAGTTGCAAACTGCTGTCCAGCCCGAGTAGCGTACAGTGGTGCTGAAATAACTGCCACTCTCAGATTAGCAGTCAGCAAAAAAAAAAAAGGGACAAAACTGGGACAAGTATGTAAAAGCCATGACAAAAGCAACATTTTGAAAAACTTGTGGGGACACTGGGACATGCTGCCTAAAATAGGGACTGTCCTGGGAAAATAGGGACTGTTGGTAGCTTTAAACCTAAATAAGCCCCCAACAGAAAAAAGGTAGGAAAGCTATGTGCATGACAAAACAACATTGTTGAAATGAATTGTTCTGGGCTACTGAAACTCTTGTCAGGCAGATGGACTTTTAGCCCTGCCTGCTAGTGGCTGTACAAGTTATTTTCAGCTGGAAATGACAAAGGGGGATGATGGCAAAAGGAGGTGCAGCACAAAAAAAAAAAGAAAAAAACATGAATGTGGCTAAAAGGGGGACTTGAGAGAGCTGCAACAGTGAAAGGAAGAATATTAATTGGAGGCTACAGTAATGAACAAGAAGTGAGGACTTCTTGTAATGGAGAGGGGAGTCAAAGAAATTAAGCGGGGACTACAAAAGAAAATGGGAATAGGGAGCATGAGATCCAAGAGGGCAACCACAGTATTCCTCCGGGAGGGGGGGCTGAGTGCCATCCAACTGAGGAATTTTCTCCAGCTTTTGCACCCTCCCAGCTTCTCTCAATGGCCACCTACAGTCCAGGTTGCTGTGTAGAGACACATAATGTATGGTTACCCACAATGTCACGGTCATCACCAATCTGCCACAGGTGATGCTCAAGCTGTGGGAGAATTTACTGGGCACATTAGTTGCTAATGGGGACTACTGAGGCTACTGGCAACTTGTTTGGGCAGAATATGCCTAAAGTAAACATGTTTTTTTTTCTCCTGCAGGCAAACTAAATTGGTCCAAAGGGGATCACAAGCACACTATCATGCCCTGCCTGAGATGCCTGGTGAGCAGTTCCTTTTGGTAGGGCTCCTGGACACTGCTACTTGGAGGCACTACTGTATTCTGCCGCACCCAACAGCAGGAACCCCTCTCCCACAGACAAGCTACCCCCTGCAGCTGCCACTCCCTCTCTGGGGAGTGGAAGATCCACAGCAGAGAAGTGCTGCTCAGCTTTGTGTACTGGGAGGAGGTGCTGCTTGGGCGGAGGGGAAGAGGCTGTTTGGGGAGGAGGGTCCAGACCCACAGACTATGCTTTTACTGAGGGATGCTATGTGTCTAGCAGTTGTGCAAAGTAGCTCATGGGAACAGATGCAGGCAGCTTAAGGGAGTAGAAGCCATTCTTGAGTGACACACGTACCTCAGGCTTATCTCACCTGCAACCATTCCTCCCAGCATATGGAATGGCCACTCCCCTTCTGATTTCACTCAGCACAGATGGCAGGCTCCTGAGACAACCCACCCTGGTGGCAGGCACTACACATGGCATTTCGCTATGGGTGTACCGCATGTGCTCCCAACCAGTGTCATTGTACTGTCCCTGCACATGCTCTGCCGGTACCATGCTGTGCTATGTGCAGTACTGTTACTTTACTATGCAACATGTGTTACTGATACTTTGCTGTGCCATGAGAACTGCTGTCACTTCCCTGTGCCACATGCACTGAAAAAAGATGTGCTCTACAATATGAAGTGCAAACACTGCTGGGCCACGTGCAGTGGCAGCCCCGTATTAGGCCATGTGCAGTGCAGACACCACAGTGTGTCACAAACAGCGCTGACACAGCAATGTGTCAGTTGCAGGGCTGACATTCTGCAGTTCAATATGCACTGCTAACACTGCACAGTGCCATGTGCACTGCTGTCAGTCTCAGTGCCACAGTCTATGCAGGCATCACGTTTTGCTAGATGACATGCAGATACTGTGCGGTGCTACGTACACTGCCAACACCACACTGTGCATTGTCATCAGTAAGCTGTGCCACTTGCACATCACTGTGCCACAGGCAATGCTGACACAACACTGCCATGTGGCATACTACTGTTTAACACTATGTTGTGCCATGGTGATGCTGACACAGCACTTTGCCTCATGCAGTGCCGACACTGTGCTGTATCACATGTGGCACTGTACTGTGTCACGTGTGATACCAACATTGTGCTGTGCCATGTAGGGCTCCTGATAAGATATATTCACTGGTGAGTAAGACCAAATATTGATGCATACAAATGGCAAAATACAGTGTGTGCGGAGCACACATTAAAATGCTACACTAAATCACTTCCGTTATTTGCCTTATTTTATTATTAATTTTTTTGTCAGTATTGCCAGGTGAAATTAATGAAGAGCACAGCTGAGCACTTTACAGTTGAACTTTGCCGGCCTGCCAATGCAGCGGTATAGCTTTCACTTGTGACCTAACATTCTGGGTTTGGAAGTGAGCCCAGAATGTCAGAGGGCTAGCTGGGAAGAGGAGGATTGAATGACTCATAGACTGCTCTTCTCTACAGGGGTGAGGGACACATCCAGCTTTTGAACAAACACTGGTGGAGAGTGGGGGTCTGACAGCCGGTGCTTGAGATCTTTGGGAGGTGTGTCAGACATCCAACGCTCTTTGCACCACTATGTCATTGCATGCCATGCCTCCCTGGGGATCAGCATATTCAGAAAAGACAACATCGGCCACACAGGAGGACGTCCACCCTCAACTAAACCCATGCAACCAACTTAGGCACTCCCCCCCTTCCCCAGGATCATGAAGCAGCATCCATTTGGGGAGAGAGTAGGGTCTGCTATAGCACAGTAGGAAGGCATTTTAGGCCACGCTAGGTGGGCCAAGAGGTCCTTTTCTGCTGACAACTTCTATATTTCTATGAGAAGTCCCTCACCAGCAGCCCCACCATGGGGGTAAGTCAAGATGTTTTCCAGTGGGGTGGGTAAATCCCTGAAGATGGGGGCTAGGTGGCGGGGTTGGACAGATGGTGACCGTGCAATGGCAAAAAAAAGCCCTTTGCAGCTCATTACATTTTGCACATTTGGTTTTTTTTCTACTGAGCGGGATGATTTGGGGGGCTTCTCAGCACTGTTCCTCTCCCTACAGATCAGTGCTTGTGTGCCCCAGGGTCATCTCATGGAGGGGTGCCACCACAGATTCCCTGATGGCGGGGCCAAGGGAGGGAGGATGGACCATATTCCAACCCCCCACCTGAGACAGTCTAGTTCAGATCATGGTTAGGGTGGTAGTACGGGCCCACAGACAAACATGCAGGGCTTCACTGAAATGCCAGCTTCCATTTTCCAGTTTTCTCCCATCCCTTCAGCAGCCAGTGTGAGGCATGCATGTAGAGGCATGCAAGCATCACCAGCCCACTGTACCTCTCTTCTGCACCACCCTAGCATGTGCTATTACCAGTCAGAGGTTGGGGCATACAAGGCCTCCTTCCCTGGAAAAGGAGAGCAGTCCCAAGCTCAGTCTCTCCCCCTTCCAAGCTGGCCCCAGCAACTGGAATCCACTTCCAAACTCAGGTCATCAACGTAGAGTGACATGTGGCATCCAGCACCTCAATCCCACAGTACTACTGGTCCAGCCCCTTTATATGATTAAAAAATATATATATTTATATATACACACACACACACACACAGTATTTACTGTATATAAGCATCTTGATGGGAAATTGCAATGCCCCTTTAAATGTCTTACCATTAAGCACTATAAATAGAGGGTTTTGCATTCTCGACCTCACACCTTGAAAAAATGAACAGGGCATCTATGAAGTATGAGCTGTGAGAGTGTGTGATATACAATTAATTCAATAAAGGTAATTACTGTCCTGCAACACAGCAGTGTCCTTTTGCATTTGATGAACATTGATGAATGATGGACCAACTTCTTGTAACTGTTAGACTCAGAAGTGATCACTCTTGACACCCACATGTAGTGGGCAGTGTACGGAGTCCCAGCATGGGCTTGGGGATAGGTCTGGGAACCTGCAGCCGGGAAGGGGGAAAACCTGATTCCATGGCTGGCTTGGTGGGTCTTCAGGTACTAAGAACCAAGGGTGAGTGGAATCAGTATACAGCTGCAGTTGTTGGAGGATGGGGACTATATGAGCATGCAATCTGGCAAGTTGAGTTTTTGTTGAGTGCTTTCTGAAAGTTTAAGATCTCAATTTGTGCTCAAATGCATCTCTAATTAACATATTCTGAAACTAAAATCCCGAACCAGTACTCAGTTACTAATTTAAATACTCAAAAAGCATTCAAGTGCACAGGTTGAGCTTTTGTTGAGTGCTGGTTTAAAGTACTCAACACTTAGCACTCAAAAAGTGCTGGTGACTGCAGTTCTGAATGGGTTATTCTGTGGAATCTTTATTCTGCTTCTGATTGCTAATGACTGCTTTTTAACCTTGTATTTATGCGCCTTACTGCCTCCTCTTTCCACTGTCTTGGACAGCCTCTCTTGCACAATCCACCCTCATCGTGGTCTGCCCCTAGAGTACACGGTTCCACTAACCTAGGTGCCCGGTTAACCCCCCCCCCCCAGGTAGGGTGAGGAGGGACCCCTCGTTCTTACCTCCTCAGAGTCATACATACTGTGATGTGGAGCCGGTACAGTGGAGTCTGCCTCGACGAGCCAAAGACGAACAGTGAGGTGTCATCGCCTAGGAGAGACCAAGGTTTATTTTTCCCTTGTTCGTCCTCAGACGCTGGCGTGCAGTGAAGGCCAATGAGCTAGGAGGCGCGCTGAGACGTGCTTCCTGCTCTGCTCCTCTGCCGACATCTGCCCAATGCCCTTACTGCTTCCCTCAATTACCGCACCTTCCACCCAAGCTCCCCCAGATGGTGGTATTGTGGAGGGAGCGTGCAGATGACCCTCCCCCGGAGAAGGACAGCAGCCACTGGCCACTCCATCTTTCTCAATCCTGGCCAACACCCAGCGGCCCGTGCTCGGTCCCGAACATGGGTCGCTGACGTGGTATGAGGTAAGGCGTCCAGCACCTCAGCCCTCAGCGCCACCGGGCCGGCTCGCTAATGACCATTAATAACAGTAAACATGGTTAGCAGTATTTAACATTAGAATCAGCTCAGAATGACTGTACTAAACTGAATGCTAAACTGATTGACTGCTAAAATACTACTAAGGAATTCTATTTTTGCAGTCAGAAGGCAATCTGCATGCTAATATACTGTTAATATAGCAGTCGGTTTGGGTAAGGGCAGTCAGTGCTCCTGCAGTTCCTCAGACTGGGCAGGAACAGGAAGTGATTCAGGGGAATTAGTTCACTGATGTGTTCAGTATAGACTTTTAAAGGGACTCGGCCAACTTTTTTTTTTTTTGCATCATATTATTTCTAGATAAAAACCCACATTTTATAATTGCTTACCTTCTCTAAAATTCATTGGTGTTGCTGATTGTTTTATCTGTCTCCTTGCTTTATAGAACTGAAATGCATGGTAATGTACCCAGCCTTAATTGGCTAATTTAAATCCTTGAAATACTTGGCTGGCTAATCTTCATTCATGATTCAGTAGTACTAAAAAAAAACAAATTATATATTGAAGAGCATTATAGTTTGACACAGCAGTATTAATGTCTTAGCATTCGCAGCAGTGCAGCCGCAAGCAAGTCAGCAGGGACTCCTCGTCCCCAAGCAGGCCTTGATCAGTCCTCCAACTCCTGCTCCATCCTCTCTGCTTTATCCCATGCCTCCAAGCCGTGCTGAGTCGGACTTCCGCTCCAATGACACTGGCATCCAGACACCTCACCACCACTGTCCTTCTGACTCCCCCAGGCCCCCAATGATTGTCCAATCAAAAATCAACCTCATGTCAAGTCTTAAGAGGCTTCTCTAAGGCCAGCCAGTGCCCAGCAGCTGGAAGTGCAGCTCCTTGAATTTATTTTAATCCCTCTTGTTGGTGTTGGATCTGGTTGGGTTGTGGTCTGGAGTCATGGATGGAGCGATGAAAAACATGAATACGGCGAGCGACTCACTCGCAGAATCGCAGGCAGGCAAGGCAGCTCTACTCAAATCACAGCAGCAGCAGCAGGCCGCTTCACTTTCTTTCCTGCTCTCTTTACCATCCCGTAGTGAGTCAGGCTCTCTTGTGCATGCGCTAACATTCACAGCCGCTATGGATCTTGGAACAGTGAGTTGTTTTTAAACGTGTGTGTTCAATGTGCCTTTCCTGGTGAAACTTTTTAGTAAATAAACAAAATAAATAAATGTATTCAGAAGTAAGCACCAATGGCCAGTTAGGTTAAGTAAAACCCAGAGTGTAAAGTGAGTGTGTCCAGGGTGATATAGGTGGCTATAGCCAAGTGGCAAACAGTAGCCAAGCTAGTGTTGTAAAATGGTAGAATTTACTGATTTAAAGTGCACTTGGGTATCAGTTTCAATCAGGAGCAAGAGTAAGGGAGTGGACCAGGCAGCTATCCACACAAGCAGCATACTTGCCACAGCCGTAGCCTGTTAGCCACCCCAGTAGCATAATTGCCACAGCCCCATCAAAGGACTAGTGACCTGAGTAGCAGATCTAGAGACCTCTATAGCACTAGCCTGGCTACTGGAGGCAACTTGGCTACTGTAGTCACCTGTTTCACCCTGGGGCACTCTGACTTTTTAATCTGGGAATTACTTACCACAGCTAGCTCCCCAGTGCTTATTTCTGAATAAAATAAACCTTTGGGACAGCTAGCAATTATTCACTAGCCCAACCGGCTAGCTTGGCTATAACTGGGGCTTTACTCTAACCTTGCTCCTTAGCACCCTGTTCACTATCCAATTCAGGGCCTGCCTGCCCTCTGCTCCACCTCCGATAACTACTTCATTTGAATGCTGCCCACCCCTGTGCTCCATTTAGGAGCGCAAGTTAAATAAATTTCGGTAATTTTGAATAAGGCCACCATCTCACTGTATGCTCCCTTCCTGGGCTGATTTTAAATACATTTGAATAGATCCACCCTTGGCAGTTCCGTGCTCCAGGGCCTTGCCCTGACCACACTAACATGCACAGCCATCCTTTATTGTGCTCACTGCGTGAAAAAAAAAACATATTTTTTTTATTTCAGTATTAGTTCAGGCAGACAGTGCCTGCTTTATGACACTGTCACCGACTCACTGCCCCAAACTGGGGAGAAGTTGAGACAGGAGGTGGGTTAAGTGTATGCTGGATGCCCTGATGGCTGCAGGCAGGTGGGAGGTCTTCCCTTGATGGGTAGCTGGCTCCTCCTGATGCTCGTTCATCTAATGATGCTTTCCTGTTTGTGGGGGTCACTGCCAAGGAACTGCCATTTACTTTTTCTTTACAAAAAAAAAACACAAATGGGACTAAACAGAACCCACGCTACAGCTGCCAACTGCTGATCCTGGGGACCGCCACAACTACTGGACCACTGACACTGCTGGGACCACTGAGACTGACATGGGGATGAGAGGAGGACTGCAGGTACTGCCTTTTGCTCTGAATTTACTTCCTTGTGTCCCCTCTTTATTCTGCTGCACTTTCTTCATGTACTTGTTTTTCCTTGGGGCACCTGAACTCCCCTGACTGTCCTCCTTCGCAATCAATTCAAACTCTCCTAGTGGCCATTACTGGCCACTCTCAGTATCCTCCATGGCATCCAGGATGCTGAATCCATGACAACCAGCTGTCCAGTGAAAGCTGGACCTTAGATGTGACACCGGCTTGTGCCACCTTTACTGGGCAGGCTGCAATAAGAAGAAAAAAACTTTTTAACTGCAGACAAGCACTTTATTTTTATATGGCTCTGGCCACTATGTTCACCCCACAATCTAAACTATAAGGACACCTGGGGTCACCTTACTGGGGCTTGTTGGCGTCAACAGAGCTTACTGGTGACCCAATCTTTGGGGATATTACATGCCTGCCTTTGCTGCCCAATAAAACATACTCAGAAATGAAACTACCTCTAAAACAAGAGGCTCTCATAGCTGCCCTCGTTTTGATGACTGCTCCTTCCTCATCTGTGTACAAAAGTAATGGTCTACTTCATGAGCTTCCAGCAGGAAGTCACATCCCATGCTGATTTCCTTTCCTATTGGCCTGGTATCTGGTCTGAGCCAGGACCGTTTGCTGTTGCTACGCAAATATCGAGAACAAAATGCAGTTGAAATCAGTGGGCCTATATACATTTCGATGGGACCAGTTATTTCAATGGAGATTTTTCTGGTCATTTTGTACTGGGCTAGTGAAACTCCTGTTGGGTCAGTGGATTTTTCTAATCACCAACCCTGATGGCTAGTGGCTAAAAAAGTTAGTATCGACCCCTGTGACAGTCTGCAAAATCTCTAGCATCACAGTGCAGGGTGGCCACACATGGGAAAGGGACTGTACCATACCTCTCAACAGTCCCTTAGTGACATGTCCCTCATTTTATCCCTCAGCATTGCTGTGTCCCTCACTGTAAATGGCGTTGCCAAGGTGCTGTAGCAAAAAGTTAGTCTTCAGCTGTGGGGGTCCAGCTGCAGGGAGGGGGTCCAGCTATAGCGGACCTGATTTGAAGAGACTGGTCCCATACCTCTTAACTGTCCTTCATTACAATATAGCGTCATGGCAACAACCACCTGGACTCCCATTGTAATGGATGCAGATTCAATTATGGCTCAAACTCCCCATCCCCAATCACATAACTAATTCATGGGTACTTTATAGTTCAGGTGAGGGAACCTCTTTGGAGATGCAGATTCTGGAGAGTGGATGGTGAGTACTTTTTATTTTTAATTTTATTTATCAAGTCTAGGATTACAAATACCTTTGAGCCAAGGCTCTTTTACAAAGGTTCCACGTCAGTGAAATACAAATTATGGGGAACATCAAGACAGATATTACAACAATGTGGACATTGCAAACAGATTACAGATTAATACAATTCAAGGGTAACATTGTAAGCAAGGCAGCTAGCGGCATTTGTCAGAAAACAGACAAGAGATAAGAGTGCCAGAGTCATAGGGAGAGGGAAGGGAGGGAGAAGGAATGTAGGTAGGGTGGGGAGAGGGTGAAAAGTGCAGCATTGGGTATACCAAGATGTGAGGGTAGAATCTAGAGGGAAGGGGGGGACCACTAGAGCAGGCAGGGAAGAGGAGAAACAAGGTTAAGTTGGGCATTCACAGGAGCTGTTGGTAGTGAGATAGTCCCGGAGCCTAGTTTTAAACAAAAAGGTTACACAGTAGTCAAAGGGGACCCATAGTTCTTTTCTTAGAGAAAAGTAGTACAGATAGATGGTAAATAAAACTATCCTTAATGGCCATCAACGTATTGCCACATGAGGAATGTTATTTTCATGGTAATAAAAAGCTCATTCGGACAGTTTTAATGGCAATTAATGGATTAGCAGTACATGATCATCATTTTCATGGCAGTGAATAGCTCATTGCTCAGTTTCAATGGTTATTAAACATGCCATTAAAATAGAAACATAGAAGTTGACGGCAGATAAGGACCGCAAGGCCCATCCAGTCTGCCCATTTCTTTTTCTACCTTATGAATGTGCCATTGGCCTTTGCTCTGTCAATGGCCTATCTAGTCATACTCATCTGTATTGCTCCCTTATGCCTATCCCATGCCTGTTTGAAGCCCTGCACTGTATTCATATCCACCACTTCCTGAGATAGACCGTTCCATGCATCCACCACCCTTTCTGTGAAAAAGAACTTCCTCACATTACCCCCTTAATCGGCCTCCCTCTAATCTCATGCTGTGTCCTCTTGTCCTGCTATTTTTCTTATATTGAAACGTTAGACTCTTTCACCTTGTTAATGCCCTTAAGGTGTTTGAATGTTTCAATCATATCACCTCTCTCCCTCCTTTGCTCTAGGGTATACATATTGAGTTCAGTTAATCTGTCCTCATATGTTTCTGATGCAGTCCCTGCACCATTTTGGTTGCCCTTCTCTGGACTGCCTCAATTTGGTTAATGTCCTTGTGAAGGTGTGGCCTCCAGTACTGCACGCAGTACTCCAGAGGGGGCCTAACCACTGTCTTGTAAAGAGGGATTGTTACCTCCCTCTTCCGACTTGTGATACCCCTACTAATACACCCCAACATCCCTCTAGCCTTACCTACTGCTTTAGTAGTCTGCTTGGATGATTTCAGGTCATCGGTGATGATGATGTCCAAGTCTCTTTCTTCCCTTGTGACTGCCAGCAACTCCCCTCCCAGCCTATAGGTGGCTTCAGGGTTTCTCTTCCCTATGTGCATGATCTTGCACTTCTTTGCATTAAACCCCAGTTGCCATTCTTCCGACCATTTTGCTAGTTTATCCAGATCCCTTCTCATTCTGCCCACCCCATCTGGATCATCTACTCTGTTGCAGATCTTGGTGTCATCTGCAAACAGACAAACCTTACCCTCCAGTCCATCTGCAATGTCACTGATGAAGATATTGAATAGGACTGGCCCCAGGACTGATCCCTGAGGTTCCCCACTTGTGACTTGCATCTGCAAAATAGCCTGATACAGAATTTAAGGGGCATACCACACACATTAAATACTTAATGGATACCTGTAGTGGTTAATTTAAGGTATGGGTGAGTACATTAATGCTTTGCGCCCATGAAATGTCAACAATTAATGGAAATGTAATGGGAATAAAAACTGGTCATTAAAAAGGGTGATACAAAATGTAATGGTGAAAAGTAATGGGTATGCATGAAGAAAATTGAAGATTAATGGAATTTAATGGAATTTTAATGGATTTCAATGAAGCAGTTATATTCCATTCAATTTGGGAACTTAACTGAGGGTTGTTATTGTAATTTGCATATACTGTGCAACTCATAATGCATTTCTTTATCAGTGTATGTTTCATTTTGTATTTCTTTCAAACTTTGTTTGATTTTGATGTGTACCATGTTGGTACCACAGTGGTATCGAATTTCTAGATGCGCCCATACCACAGTGATACCAAATAAGCTTGGGATTTATATGTGCACCAATCTGCTCCTCTAACGTAATACCCGTGTGGTGACATTACAAAATACTGATACCACGGTGGTACCAAATAAGCCTTGGTGGTATATAGAAAACAGTGTCGTACTACCATTGCATTATCATTGGGAACTTCTAGGGCAATATAGAGTCCCATATGAAAGTGGACTCAAAATTACGTAATACCACTGTGGTACCATTACCTGTTTACCAGTCCGGGCAACCTGCCAAAATTGCCATATGGATACCACTGAGCCATGGCACTACCACTGAGGCCAAAACCCTGACTTACTTGACACCATTGTACTACCAGACTACCACTGGGTATTACCATTGCACAATTTTAGGCATACCCAGGTACTGCCATTGATAAAACACTGTGTTGCCATTGCAACACATTTGGTAAGGGTTCTCTCTCTCTCTCTCTCTCTGTCTCTCTCTCTCGGATGCTTTACCCATGACATACTTGAACTCAGATCCCTGCAATCTCCTGGCTTCTTTGGTTCTGGTAAGCCAAACCCATTTTTTCTTCCTTACTCTCGGGTTACCCACTCTCTGACACTGGTTGCCCCCCAAACACTGGTGTGGGAAAGCAGGCTGCTTCCCCCACCTGGACCCCTGAACGCTGGCCCAAACCACAGGGGGATACCTGGATTTTTCCTGATGACCGTAACCCACAACTTGGCACTGTACCTGTGCTGCTTCAGCACCTGCCAACTTCACTCGGCTCAGCCTGTCTTCGGCCTCACTGGTGCAGTGGCCACAAAACCCTCTGCGGCCCTGCTCCAGTAATACCAGCCCTGTGCTATGGGTTGTACTGCCTCCTACTTATGACCCAAATGCTCCAGTTTTTGCTGTTCATCTTCCTCTGGGGTCCAATCAAGCCCACATTCCCTTTTCATACCACCAGGGCTTGTGTTAAGTTCCAGCACGAGGGCTACCCTCCAAGGCCTGTCATTACAGCCTGTGACCCACACGGCCTTCAGTGTACCAGAGCCCCAGGGCCTGCCCCTCTAAAGCAGGCCTCATAAAAATGGATGAAAGGCCCCCTTGGCTCCCTCTACCACTCCAAACTGCCCTGCCACATTGGGTACAAGGGGAGTGCCACCAGCTCCCCTTCTGGGAGGGCCCTGTCACTGCCCTCTCAGCCCTGGCAACCTGGGATACAACTTCAAGGGGTCTCTAAGGGCTCCTACACTTTCCTGGCCTACAAAGCCATGTACAGTCTCTGTCCCAATCATGAAGGACCTGGCTACACATTCTCCCCCCCCCATGGAGCTCCATACCCCCACTCCTTTTCGGCCATGCCGCATAAAAAAAGCCATCCTGATTGTACTTCTTTGGGAGTTCCCACTGGCCCTCCCGGACCGCCAAGCTCCCTTACTTGCCCACCTCATCTGCTCCTAACTCTACGTTTCCAGCTTCCCCCCTCCAGCCCTAAGCCTAATGCCCCGGCTGGAAAAGGCACCGATACTTCCTGTCTGTTCCCTTATGTACTCCCTAAACCTACTCTCTGCTGCCACCTTGAGGCATCCAGCAGTCAATTTTCCCCAGAGCACTAACCCATTCCCTAGCTCGGTGGGGGGGGATACCTAAATGGGAATATAAGCCCCTCTTGAGAGAGGTGGCTTACACTCTCCCCCCCACCCAGGAAATCATTCCCTCCTGGGAATGATGGCAAGGGCCCAGTGGTGGTCTTCTCCCATCAGACTGGGTATGCACACTCCCCAGCCTTCTGGCATTAGACCCACCATGCCTGACCACAGGCACCACCCAACCTACCTTCCTAGCCCAATACATCTCTAAAATTCCTAAAATCAACCTGCACCAGGAGATAATCTAACTGGTTAGATATAACCTTCATTATTTTCTTTTTCAACAACAATTGCAATCACTTTTCATAATGATTAGACATTTCAATTTAAAGCATCTGCTAACAACAACAATAATGAGGTAGAAACTATTTAGCTATCCCCAAAGGCCACTCATCAAATCTTAAAACAAGTTTCACTGTGTACAGTCCCCAGACCACTCACTCACACATTCACACACGCATCCTCTCACCAGTCTCTCAAACATGTTTCATCATTTTCAGAACTTCAACATTATACTTTTTATTTTACAAATTTAAGAGCTTGATTCTTAAAAAGAGAAAAACTAGCTGGCCCGGTGGTACTGAGGGTTGAGGCACTGGAGACCACACCTCGCACAACACCGGTGACCTGGGTTTGGGAGCGAGCTCAGGTGCCAGGGGTCAGCAGGGGAGGGATAGGATGGAGCTCCCACTGGGCTGCTCTCCTGTCCCAGGGGGAAGGTGGAGGCTGGCTCGGAGCTCCGGTGACCCTGGTGGAGATCAGGGGCGTCGCAGAGCTCTGAGCAGCACGTACATCAGCGTGGCCCAACTCTGGCAGGGTTGCCATGCACCAAAGTCGGGAACATGCACCACGCTTGGGAGAGGGAGAGAGGGGACTAAGGGGCGTAAAAGGGGAAAAATCCCTCCCTGGCTGGATAGGCGAAGGCTTCCTCCAGCGCCACCGCCACACGTCCAACACCGGTCTCCCGTCACTGCCCCGACGATCTCTCTCGGGGTGTTGGCCCCCTGGCCTAAAGGTCACAGCACCTTAAAGATGCACGTGAGGGATGGCGGCATTTGGTGAGCGGTTAGCCAGTGGGGAGAGCCCAAGAAGTTCCGGATCAGGGAGTGAGAAAAAGTATTGGGCGGCAAAAAAGAGAAAAACTGTATGCTGTCACCAAATCAGCTCTGTAGAGCAATTGTCCTGGTGCAGTCCACAGGTTCCAAACCAGAAGGCCTAGGCTGCAGGCTCCCCACCTGGAGGGGAAGTAATATGCTGGATCTGGCTTAGTGGTCACATCTCCAAAGGAATCGCGGTCCAGAAGATAGTACTTGGTCCGAGTCTCAGTCAACTCCTGGACCATAGCAAAATGTATAAACAATGTCAAACCGGACCAGATCTCTGTGCAACACATCGACTGTGCCTAGTGCTGGAACAACTGCTGAGGTGGGGCACCGCCTCTACCTGGAGGATTCTTTAAACGTTCCACCTGCTCCTTAAAGATCCAGTCCTCCTGCATCCCCTCAATGATGTCCCAAATCCATTCTGGCACATAAGGATAGTTTAAATTAGGATATTCTACCAGTAACCTCCTGTGGACCCACCTTTCAGCCTGACTCCATTTGGGCAGGTCCCTCACGCAGGCCCTCCTGGCTTGTCCCATTGGTAGCCATATCCCCTGTCAATATTTCAGGATCAATGGGTCACTTGGGTTCAACCCATCTATCTGGGTCTGGAGGGTCTTAGCCCAGACTGAGAACTGTGGAGTGTTATCTCCAAAGGTGATAACAGGGCAATGGTAGGGCCTAGGGATGGCCCTTACCACCATATGGTCCTGGAACTGGCGGCCAACATATTTTTCTTCATCCAGCTCCTTTAAGTCTTTTTGACCACCAACACTCCCTCTGGCTGATACTGGTGCAGGTCCAGGCTCGGTGCCACTCTCCATAGGTCTAATTCTAAACTTGGCTCCCGAGACAGGCTCTGACTTGCTTGACAGGGCCTGTGGGCTACCACCAGACAGTGGCCGTGGCGAGGGTCCCCTGGGCCCTGGAGGATCCCCGACCAGTTGTCTGAGACCCCTGCCCCTACTTCTGCCACTGGGATAGCAGGTAGCTTGCGGCAGGGAGCAGGGCAGATGGCTGTGTTCCCCATCACCATTTTCCTTCTCTGGTGCACCTGCACCCTCCTCTTCTACATCCGGGGATTCGCTTTGGGTCTCATCCACCTGGGCATGGGTGCTTTCTCCCAGGGACAGTCTCTCAAACCCCACGAAATCTCCACTACCTGGGGACCACAGTATAAATGAGCTGGCGGTGGCACTGGGAGCATGCGTCCCTAAATTTGGAACTGGCGGCCTGCCTATGCAATATGGGCATACAGGCAACCTGGCAACTGCCTCCCCCATGAACCCACACCTTACACGACATTCATTTTCTTTCCCTTTTTCCCCAGCTTTCCACAATCACGAGAGCAGTGAGGCAGAAACTGTAGCCAAGGGTTCCTCCTTGGGGGTCAGTTCAGCTCTGTCTGCATTCCCCCCCGCCACAACATGCTACCAGTCCATGGTGGATGCCTGAATTCAGTCCCTTCCCCTCCCAATTCTCACACCTACAGATGTCTCAAAGTTCATTTGCTTCAAATATGGGCAGCCCAGTTCACTCGCCTGACTGTGGATGCACCCAGGAAAAAAATAGTCTCTGTTGCTTTTCCTCTCGCTAGCGTTATTTCTCCGGCTGCCGCCGGGCTCCACTCCCTCAGCTCCACTCACTCTGATCTCCCTTAGATGGCGCCTCTCTTTGCAGCTGCTGTAGCTCCTTCTTGGCCATCCTCTAATCAGAGCCCTGCCTGAGGGTCACGTGACCAGCGAGTCACGCACGCACATCCACACAAGCAGGTCGAGGCCTATGCCTGCTCCAGGCCTACTCCCACAACATTATTTACTGCACTACAGGGCCCAACCATGCTGGGATGCCTGGCACTACCGTGAATCTCAAGGCTCGTGGTCCAGCAGTGTTTTTGGGGTTTGGAGAACATCCCAGATGAGCCCCCACAGTGTAAACCCCCCCCCCTTCATGCCCCTGTCTAGGGGCATAAACTTTCTTTCACAGATGTTCCAGAGCATTAGACAAGGGGCACCCTCAAGCGCTAATATCGAGACAAATGCACTTCCAAATTAAGGCAGGGAAATACTATCCTATCTCTCAGGCATCTTCAATACCCGTGCACTCTACCTTCTCCCTCAGTATTTAATTTTCTCCTCCCCGAAGGCTTCGCACTGGACCAGGAATTCACGCTGTACCTCTGCTGTCTCTGGAGCTCCTACAGTCCCGCCTCAAGTGGGATGAATTCTGCAAGCTGGAATGCAACTCGTGAAAAATTAATCAAACTGAACATAAAGGGGAAAAGATTGATTTCATTTCATTTGCTTTCCCCTCTCAGTTTAAATAAGGCAAATGGCCAACATTTCCTCCCCAAACTGGCTTTTATTCTGCACCTGTATTACAAATGATTTCCAGCAATACAGGGGTCACATACTTCATTTTAAGTAGGTATAGCAGCTCCATGGGGCTAATTACCTTTTTTTTTTTTTTCAGACACTGGCTGGACATTCTAAGGCAGTAGAAATTATGGATTCAAGGAAGTCACAAGCAAGGATCTCTCTCTTTCTCTCTTTGTCTCATATGTTTTACCCAAGACATACTTCAACTCAGATTCCTGCAATCTCCTAGTTTCTTTGGATCTGGTAAGCCAACACGTTTTTTCTTCCTTGCTCTCGGGTTACCAACTTACTGGCACTGGTCGCCTCCCAAACACTGGCATGGGAATACGGGCTGCTTCCCCCACCTGGACCCCTGGATGCTGGCCCAAGCCACAGGGGGATACCAGGATTTTTTCTGATGACCCAGACCCCGTAACCCACAACCTGGCACTGCACCTGTGCTGCTTCCGCACCCACCACCTTCACTCGGCTCTGCCTCTCTCCAGCCCCAGTGGTGCAGCGGTCCCAAAGCCTGGCCCTGCTCTAGTAATACCAGCTCCATGCTATGGGCGGTAATGCCTCCTACTGATGGCCTAATCGCTCTGGTTTCTGCTGTTCATCTTCCTCGGGGGGTCCCAACCAGGCCCACATCCCCTTTTTACACCACCTGGGCTTGAGTTAAGCTCCAGCATGAGGGCTACCCTCCAAGACCTGCCATTATGGCCTGCAACCTGCCTGGCCTTCAAATGTACTGTGCCCCAGAGCCTGCCCCTCCAAAGCAGGCCCCATAAAAATGGGTGAAAGGCCCCGGCTGCCTGTACCAGTCCAGGCCGCCCTGCCACACTGGGTACAAGGTGAGCCACTGCCACCAGTTCCCCTTCTGGGAGGGCCCTGCCACTGCCCTCTCAGCCCTGGTGACCTGGGGTACACCTTCTAGGGGTCTATAAAGGCTCCTACACTTTTCTGGTCTACAAAGCCACCTACAGTCCCTGCCCCCGATCACGAAGGACTTGGCTATGCATTCCCCCCCCCATGGAGCTCCATACCCCCACTCCTCATCAGTACATGATGCATAAAAAAGCCATCCTGACTGTAATTTTGGGGGCTCACTGGCCCTCCTAGACCGCCAAGCTCCCTTACTTGCCCACCTCATTCCGCTCCTAACTCTACGCTTCCAGCCTCCCCCTCCAGCCCCAGGCCTAATGTCCAGGCTGGAAAAGGCCCTGATACTTCCTGTCTGTTCCCTTATATACTCCTAAACCCTACTCTCTGCTGCCACCTTGGGGTGTCCAGCAGTCAGTTTACCCAGAGCTCTAATCTGTTCCCTAGCTCTGTGGGGGGAGGGGGAAAAGGATGCTTAAATGGGAAATATAAGCCCTCTTTAGGGGGGAGGGCTTACACTAAAGGGGGGATCCAGAATGGACTCCTTGAATTGGTATTTATGGGGTCTGAATTTATAACCCTAAAACAAGGAAAGGGGTCATTTCAAAAAAGTCCAGACGAGCATGGGTACCACTTTATATATAGAGTGCCACCGGGCACAGAACAAACCAGAATGTCCAAACTTGGGTTTAAGAAACTAAGTAGGATCCTTTTATTCTTCCCGCTGTGAGCTTACAGATGAATGGCAGATGGTCACATTTCTCACAGTTAATAATTGCTCCCATAGTTCCTTACACTGGCAGTCTTTTTGGTGATCACTAAGTGGTGAAAAGTCCAGGCATTCCTGGGGGTTGCAGACAACCCTTGAGGGGTACAAGCAGGCTATTAAACTGGCCCCATTGAAGGCATGAATGTCTCTTTCTACAGAACCCACACCCCAGGCTGCAAGAATGTGGACCTACTTGGCCTTCTAGCCTATCTTTCTGATTACCTCCACACAGGCAACATGAACTAGGTTCAGAATGCTTCTGAGGTGCAGACTATTAGTAACTTGGAGACATAAGTCGCTGTGTGGAACTCTGGCTTCTCACAGTTCCTGCCATTGGAAAGGTCCTCAAATACCTTGGTCTCTATCTGCCCATCTTCACCTCGGGAGTTACTTTACTCTATGCCTAGCAGGCTTTCCAGAGTCTCTGGGCACAGCATACCCATAGAGAGATCCTCTGGAAAATTTGCATAGGAATAAAACAGAACTCGTTTTCCAAAAGTACCCTCTGTCCTCTCACAGGGAGTGTGGGCACTGCTGGCTGATAAACACAGTCACTTTAAATGTCAAAATGAATAGATATGGCTCTACGATGTCAGTTTGACAACACTTTTGTCGACCGGCATCTCAGTGACAGAAATTATGTCGACCGCAAGTTGCAGTTAACATAATTCCTGTGTGTCTCCCGGTCCGTTTTTTTTTTTTTTTTTATTGGGGGGCTTCACCCCCTAAACCCCCCATGCGGGGGGCTCTGCCCCAACTCCCCCATCTTTAGGATTATCAACTCCACTCGGAGTTCATTCGGGGTGGGGGTGCAGGACCGGGAGACAGTATGCCCCTGCCTCGGGCACACCAACACAGTGGCCTGTCGGCAAAGTGTCGATTTTGCCAACAGGTAGGCATGTCGCTGTGTTGGTGTCGCCATACATGGGGCATACCAGTAGATATCACCCCAGTCCATTTGGTCACAGGTCTCTCCCGTTATTCTTTCAGTAATCACTTGATCTTTCTTATTGGGTTCTCCTGCTAGAGAGGGGCACCCCCTCTTTGAGGGTACTGTACCAACAGCAGCTGCCATGAGTCAGTACAGTACTGTTTTGCGATGCCAAGCTCTACAGAGAAAAGTTCAGCACATGGGAGCATGCACAGTGTGTTAGAGACACACCTCCCACCAGCTATCACCAACCAGTGTTCTTTAGCTCAGGCAGTGGACTCCTTCCCCCATGGAACACCTAGTCAGACTAGCTGACCCAGTCCTCCAGGGGCATAATGAATGACATGCCCAGAGGTCAACAGACACCTTAAAGGTATGTAGCTCGGGGGCTACAGGTACAGGTATATGGATCAACCATGTATGGAGACTACTTAAAAATAACACATTACAAGACCTAATAGGGAAGTTAAGCCAAATCACGGTTTGAATTTGAGGAAAAAAGGGGCCAGGGATCTAGTACAGCCGAAAATAACTCATAACTTTAGCAAAATGACATTTCAATATAAAGTTGCTAAAAGTTGGAATGCACTCCCCCAACACTTCAGGAACTTGGAGTTGTCACGAGCCACCTTTAAAACTGCAATGCAGCAGGAATTACATTTTCACTGGGAGTGCAACAGGTAAACAAACAGGACATGGAATATGCACCAACACTGTTCACAGTGACTGTATGTATGTATACATCCCTCCTTGTAATATGTACCTGTCTTACGTGTTCTTAGTCTGTTGTGTATTTATACTGTTTATTGTAACAAATAACAGGTACACCTTGTGAAAAGGGTATATATAGCCCTAATGGTGTTTTTAATGTATAAATAACATTTTACTACTAAAGGTTTCATCTGCAGTTAGTGATCTAAACCTAAAACCGGCATCTGAACCACAGCTAGTCCCAACCTGCTCAAGACCTGATACATCAACCACCGGAGGAATTTTTGCAGTTCCACTAGAAGTGTCAGTAGCTCAGTAGGTTGCACACTCACCTCTGAGGCCGGGAGATCAGAGGGCTGTGGGTTCAGTTCCCACATCTGGCATTTCAGTTAATGTCCCAGTACTGACACTGTAGTGCAGCATGAGAGGGGTGCTGCACTTCTGAGGTGCCGTCTTTCGGATGAGACGTTAAAACTGAGGTCCCATCTGCCTGTTCTGGTGGTAGTTCAGGTGAATATTAAAGATCCCATGGCACTTATTGAAAAGAGTAGGGGAATTTCACCGGCGTCCTTGCCAAATTTCCCTCATTCACTAAAAATACCACCAACAGCTTAATCTGGTTCAAGGTCAGTTGGCATTCATCTGTATCCCCCTCCCCCGGGTCGTGCCTGAAAACAGGCAGAATTTGTCTAGTGCACTTACCCAGTCAACAAAACTAAATAAATAAATAAGTGGTATTGAGCTCTGTGATAATTTAAACCGAATTTGTCGAGTTACCTTGTTCGGTAGTCGGAAGCGGTGTTGCTGTGGAATTGGTCTTTCCCATGAGCTTGTTTAGGATTTGCAGTTTGCCTGTTGCCCATTTGAAAATGAAATTGGAGTTTAAATAATATTTGATCTTTGTCTTTTTAGACAATTGTTTACATTTATTCCGTAGGGTTTTTTAATATTCAAGCAATCTTGGATTTGTACCTTGTTTCTTAAAAGCTTTTCAGATCCGGTCTCTGCCCTGCATCGATTGTACCAGGCAAGGGGTGATCCATTCCCGGCTTCTATGTTAAGTACATGAACGACGGAGAAGGGCAGCATGATTACAAACCCTGTTACATTCATGTATAACATAATACAATATCAAACCCATGGAGAGGATGGCATGCAAGGAAGACCAGCTGATCTGTGAAACAGACTTCCTGAATTCACTAATGCTAAGATTATGAAAGGCCCTGGAGGTTACATGTGGGGGGAGGACGAGGCCTGTGAACACTCCAATAACAAATAACTGGAGAACGGTCACTTACGCTATTGAGTAACGGATGGAGTTAACGGATATGATCAGGTCTAGAAGTGACTATCCAGTCTATTAGGGCATCAGTGCCACCAGCCTTGTAATTTAGTCTGGTAAATGAGAAAATCACTTGCTTAACATTCAAGCTGTCAAGGTGGTCTCAGCATCTCCAATTTGCTTTATCATTCCAATAAATACTGGCATTTCCAAGGAGAAGGATTTCTTTTGCGTTGTGTTTGGACTGCCTGAAGTCAGGCAATAAAGCAAGTCCATCATCAGAAAAACATGGAAGAATGTAAAACGTAGCTAACGATAGGTGCTTGTCACCCCCCCAAACATAACAATACAGAAAGAAATTCACAGGATGACTGTACTCGTCTTTAGGGTTCTTAAGCCCTCTGTACTTTACCTTCCACTTTTTATGTTGGCTCGCGCATGTGCAGCCAACATATTGCGGTAGTAGCAAATTTGGCGGTGCGGTCACTGTTGGGCGAATGCACGGCACGCATCAGTAGGTGCGTCCCTCATTCCCCAATAAGCCTGCATGCCGGCTCCACACCATGAATACATAATGTGGTGAGCACATCTAACAAAAGGTCTGCTGCAATGTGAGCAAAGCTCGTCATACACAGCAGACCTCCCGACGTGCTTTCCCTGGTGAAAAATATATTAAACATGGTGGCACAATGCTGACTTCGCGGGGTGCCAAGCCCCTGTCGGCATGTGCACCCTCCTTTTGTTATGTGCGAGGGTGCCCAATCCCGGCTCTTGCCCCCACACTTTCATTGTGTACCAGCGGTGGGTGCCAAATCCCTGTCGGCTACAGCATTCACCCCCAAACACGAGATGGCATGCTGGGAGCCCACCCCAGCATGCCAAATCCCTGAAAATAAAACTGTCCAGCAATGTTTTTTTTTTTTTTTTAACCTGTAAAAAGAAACGGTCCCTCCTGGTCTCCCTGCCCCTCCCACAACCTCGTCCACCTTTACGCACCTGCCTCCCACACCCCCCTCACCCCATACTTACCTCCGGAGTCCGGCGCAACGATCTTCGGTGGACCGGGAACACGTCTGCACTCTTCAAAGCCGACCGCAAGCTGAAGAAGTGCTGGTAAGCTGTATAATGGCATAAATAGGGTTTTTTCAACTGTGGTGCATATCTCGGGCATTTTTTGGAATTTTTGCACCAGATTTTCAACATGGGCTTATTGGGACCCCTCTTCATGAATTCAGGTACTGTCATGGTGTTATTCGGTCCCGAAAGGTGATTTTGCGGTCTCTGCGTGGAATCACCTTTGGGACAGAATAACACCATGACAGTGCCACTGTTCATGAGGCGAGCTCTAAAAAAGCCTATGTTGCAAATTTGGTGAAAACAATCCAAAAAATGGCTGTTTTACGAGTGTGCGTTGTGCTGTTTCCAAGCACTCTCGTATCTTCGAGAATTTGTAATATTTTCACTCCAGATTTTCAAAATTGGCATTTTTCCACACCTTCTTATGAACAGTACAGCTGTCATTTTACATATCCTGGCCGAAATGTGTTTTCGCACATCCGGCGCAGAACAACACGGTCACTGTGCGAAATCAATTGTCGGGACAGTTTGAGAAAATGATGGTGACGCTGTTCATGAGCAGACGTCCTAAAATGCCTATGTTGAAAATTTGGTGCCGAAAGTCCATAAAATGACTGTGTTACAAGTGTGCATTGAGCAGTTTCCACGCACTCTTGTAACTTCGCAAATTTGCAATATTTTCATGCCAGATTTTCAGCACTGGCATTTTTTTCACACCTCCGTATCAACAGTACAGCTGTCATTTTTCACAGCCTGCCCAAAATGTGTTTCCGCACCTGTGGTGCACAATGGCGTGGTCACCGTGGGAAATCAACTTTTGGGACAGATTAACAAAATCACAGCACCACTGTTCGTGAGGGGAGGTCCCAAAATGCCTATGTTGAAAATGTGGCCAAAAAACTCCCAGAAATAATTGGCTTACGGTTGTGTGTTGCGCAGTTTCTATGCATGCTCATGACTTCACCAATTTTTCATATTTTCACTCCAGATCTTCAATGTTGCCATTTTTTTACACCTCCTCATGAACAATGCAGTTGTCATTTTCCACATCCTGCCCAAAATGTGTTTTCGTCCCTGTGTCGCGAAATGGCATAGCCGCTGTGCAAAACCACCTTTCAGCTAACAAACTGATTGTGCCACTCTTCATGAGATGGGGTCACAAAAAGCCTATGTTGAAAATTTGGAGTGTAAATACCAACAAACGCCTACATTAGGGTTTCCATGTATAACACCCCACCCTGTTGATACTGCCAGGTGTCAGGGGTGTGACTTGGGATCATTGGCTGTAATGCTCATGCCATTCCACCCTCACCCCCATCCTGTAGCCAGTGACAGGTATTCAGGTGTGCCTTGGAGTGTTCGGCCTTAACGTTCACCCCATTCTCCTATGCTGCACCCATCTCAACGTATTTCCTTATGGAATTGGGTACGTATAAGGCCCAAAGACCCCAAAGCACACCACAACACTTGTCAGTGTCTACAGGGTAGGGTGAAGCCCATTCTTCTATACTGCACCCGTCTCAGCATATGTCCTTATGGAATGGGGTAAGTATAAGGCCCAAAGACCCCAACACACACCACAACACTTGTCAGTGTCTACAGGGTAGGGTGAGGTAACATGGCATGAGCGTTACAGCTGACGCTCCAAAGGCACACCCCGGTGCCTGTCAGTCTCAGCGGGGTGGGGGTGGGGTTGGCATCAGTTCCATACTGCGCTGCCATTCCTATTATGCATCTCTAACTCCAGCACTACCAATGCCAATGCCAGCAAGACAACATTCGGCATTGACAAATGCTTGTTAGCATTGAAGTCCAACTGCCAGATTCCAGACCACCTTTCCACCACCAAACAAGACGTGTAATAGATTAGGGCCCCACCCTCATGTTTTCTTAGCCTGTTTCATCTTAATATGCAGTGGTTTGGAATTGCAATTTCTGAACTGGATATTCCATATGATAGCCGTCTCAAACACTGTGACCTGATCGACATTATTCCCCAGCACCCATGTACTGAGTTCATCTAAATTTGGTACTAAGTCTCTGATGTTTACATAAAACAATGCATAAAGCGTGTTTGCGGGCATACTGTCTGCATCATACTCATCTGAGAAAGGACTAGGACTGGGTTGAATGCTACCGGCTAGAAGCAAAAATAGCAAAACAAAGGCCCATTTTCACAGTAGCTAGATTGAAGCAAACCAGATCATTTTAAATATATTGCTACTGCATCCAAACGTAAATCTTGTAACTAAGTGTTTATAGCTGGCTTCAGAAATAACATAAAGTCAGTAGAGATATATGGTTGTAGATATACATCAGTACAAACAGAACAGTATGAAATTGCACTGGTAGGCAATACAGTACTGGCCTTAACTGAAAATGTATTAACGCTGACTGATAATAAAGCAAGAATAAAAATAATCAATTTTAACAGGCAGTTGGAGTACACCAGATACCAGTACTAATCAGAGAACAAAGTAGACCCTAGATAGGGAGTAGACCAGGCCCCTAATAACTGTAGGTATAGGATTACTGACCATTTAAATTTGGTAAGGAGACAGACCCCATGTAGGTAGTTCAGCCAGGTCCCTAGTATGAACTAGGTAAATTGCCATGTTATGTTAAAAGTGCATGCATATGTACAACAATGCACTATGGCAGGCATCAGAATAGGCAGGTATTCAACATGTAGCAACCATACCTCAGCTAGCAGTACTAGCAGTTATATAGACCAGCAGTGAACAGTGGAGGAGTCCAGGGTCTTGGAGCTTGTCAAGTAAATGTTGCAGTGCAATGGAGAGACAGTACACCCACCTCGTAGTCACACATCAGTGGGGTAGCGTAGCATGCCGATGGATGACTCCACAGCTGACACCCTCAGTGTGACACGTTTGGTGCTGTGGTCCTTAGTTCACTGGGCTGCAGCACACAGCGCCGCTAGAGGAATAGTGAGCTTTGAACAAGATGAAGAAGCCCCATGTACAGAACAGAAGGATCTGCCCAACTGGTGGATTCGCAACTAAAGGAAGGTCTGGTTATCAAGGAGGGTCCCCAGGTGCGGCCATCAAAGTGTAGTGTAGGCTCTCCATCCTCTGTTCATACAGGATATCCTGCTGCCCCTGAATCATCTTGGCAGCTCTCCTCTGTACTGCCTCCATCTGGTTAATATTTTCCTTTTTTTTTCCCATATAGGTATTTGTACTCCTCGGTGGGCCGCAGGTGCCATTCACCAACCTACCAGACTCCAGGGTTGTTCAGAAACTTGTAACACTGTGTGTGTCTTGGCAGACCCCCAGAGCCAGCCTGGAGGGATCATCCTGCCATGGCCGCTGACCTTTTCCCTGGATTTCTCCCAAGTTACCTGGGGCCCCAGACAGAGAGGCGCATGTGCGTGGAGGTACGCATGTGCCCTCTTGCTCCGGTAACGGCCCCTTCCTCCCACCCCATTGGCCTAGTGCCCCTGGCTTCCTCAGCTGCATTGCCTTCTGCCTCCACTGTGAGGCAGCCAAGCACCGAAAGAAGCTGAAACCTCCCTGGAGAGGAGATCTGCCTAACAGCAGCTCATCCTGCACTGCGCCCCTCCCCGTGCTGACCTCCAACGGCCCATGCTCACTCCTGAACACAGGTCACCAGCGTGGCAAGAGGTAAGGCGTCCAGTGCCTCAGCCCTCTATGCCACCGGGCCAGCTGGTTTATGTTTTTCTTAACATAGCGGTTTCAGTACTGCCCACAGAACTCCATATCCGGTTGCACCATGGACCTGTACAGGGCCAAAATGATCTCTTTCCCCCTACTGAAAAACCCCCTTGATATGCAACCCCACATCCTCTTTGCCTTCCCTGCCATGTTTCTGCACTGCTTTGACAGCTTCAGGTCACTTGTAATTGCTATCTCCAGTTCTTTCTCCTCTTTCGAGACTGTGACCTTCACCTTCCCCCCAAGACTGTACTCATCCCTGGGGTTCTTAAACTCTATGTGAATTACCTTGCACTTTTTAGCATTGAACCCCAACTGCTAGATTCCAGACCACCTTTCCAACCTTGCTAGGTCCTCCCTTAGATCCTGTTCACCCTCCTCAGTGTTCACCCTCCCACAGAGCTTGGTATCATCCACAAAATTCTATCTCTTGCCTTTGATGCTGTACCCAATTGATGAACACATTGACAGAACTGGACTCAGCACTGATTCTTGTGTTGGACTCTGCTAGTAACTTCTCTTGTCCTGGAATGCTTCCTCCACCACCACCCACTGTGTTCTAC
This sequence comes from Neoceratodus forsteri, assembly GCA_016271365.2. Lineage (NCBI taxonomy): Eukaryota > Metazoa > Chordata > Ceratodontiformes > Ceratodontidae > Neoceratodus > Neoceratodus forsteri. The sequence continues at coordinate 565,932,891 of JADMNL010000023.1, read as the reverse complement.
CACAGAACCAATTTGCCACCCACCTGGTTAGTTTCTCCCCTGTCCCCATATCTGCCAGTTTTTTTTTTATCAACCTCTTGTTGAGGACTGAGTCAAAGGCCTTGTTGAAGTCCAGGTATAGTATGTCCCTTGTCTACTGCCCTAGTTTTGTTGACTTTCCAGCTGACATTTTCTGTAATCAGGATTCCCAGAATCCCCTGAAGCTGACGTTAAAGGAGGGCTGCAACAGTGGGAGATTCAACATGCTGGAGTTTTTATAAGCTGAGATCAGATGTCTTGCAGTCTCACTGTTTTCCTGGGGCTAAGAACGGGCCACAGAGGACTGTATTGAGCCATGGGAGGACAGCAGGACCAGCAAGCAAAAGATCAGAGCTTGTGAGGCCCTTAGTGCTGACTGTTCCTCTTTAATGCACCTGTGCTATTGTATGTTGGTGACCCTTACATAGTAATAAAGTCACTGAAGGACAGAAAGAACTCCGGGTCTATCAAGTGTGTCACCCTTCCCCCCTTCGATTCACATGCAGGGTTGAAATTAGTGTGCTGTGTGAACACTTACCAATTTAAAGTGGTTTCCCACATACTCTACCACTCATGGTACCAGGATATTCCCTTGGCAAGCAGAAATTTGTCCAGGCTGACCTCAAAGGCCTCTACATAAGAGCAGCAGCAGAGAGGAGGCTAGCAGGCCAGTCAGCCAAACTTAAGTGGTGAGGAAATTAATGGAAACCCTACTGAAGGAAAGACTGGTTGGAACAGCTAGAATTCGGTGGGTTGCAGGATCGCAAGCAGCACAGATTCGAGAGGGGGGATGCCATTCCAAATGAATCTCATAGATTTCTTTAACTGGCAAGGGGAGGGGCAGTGGATGTAGCCTATCTGGATTTCAGCAAGATGTTTGACACTGTGCAACACAGAAGACTGATCAGGCAGCTGACCACCTTAGAAGTGTGGTCCAAATTGGTAAATTGGGTTCAGAACTTGTTAACAGATAGGAGACAGAGGGTGGTGGTTAATGGCACTTACTCTAAAGATGGGAGAGTGCCCAGCGGTGTACCACAGGGTTTGGTACTGGGGTCAGTCCTTTTTAATGTCTTCATAGGGGATATTGCAGAAGGGCTGAAGAGGAAGCTATGCCTTTTTGCAGATGACACAGAAATCTTCAGTAGGGTGCAAACTCAAAAGTGGGGGTAAAGAGAATGCCGAGAGATCTAGGGAAGCATGAGGAGTGGTCAAAGACATGTCAGTTGGGGTTCAATGCCACAAAGTGAAAACGTATGCGCTTAGGGCCTATGAACCCTAGTGCTGAGTATAGGATGGGGGAAGGTAATGACAGTCACTAGTCAAGAAAGGGGTCTTGGGGTTATTATATCAAAGAACCTCAAGGTGGTAGTGCAGTGTGAAGGCCATGGGTGGAGTTTGTGGGATGCTGGGGTGCCAAGGGACAAGTCTCTCCAGCAGAATGAAGAAGGTGGTGGTGGTGCCGTCGTATAGCTCCCTAGTACATCCCCACCTGGAGTACTGTGTCCAGTTTTGGAGGCTGCACTCAGAAAGGACATAGACAGGGTGGAGGTGGTCCAGAGGAGAGCAACTAATATGGTTGTAAGGGAAGCCGTAAGAGAAAGACTGATGGAGCTCAACATGCAGACCCTAAAAGAGGAGAGAAGTGACATGATTAAGACCTTCATCTACCTCACAGAGATAAACAAGGTGAGGAGGAGAGCCCTTTTCCATGTATGGATGAGCATCAGGATGAAGGGGCCTGCAGTGACGCTGGAGAGGAGCAAGTTCAGGAGAAATGTGAGGAAATATTTCTTCACTGAAAGGGTGGTAAATGCCTTGAACAGACTCTCAGCTGAAGTGGTGGAGGCTATAATAACTCCTGTAACATGCTAAAGATGTAACGATGACTGTAATTTACTATATGAATTAGTTGTTTATCTGTATACCCATGTCATTTCATTGTTGTCAACTGTATTGTGTTGTCCAGGACCATCTTGCAAAGGAGCTCGCTCAAAGGTGTAAAGCCCAGTTAAATAAAGTTTGATTGATTCATTCATTTATTCATTGATGATTGATAATGGTGGGGAACTTCACCTATGCATGGGATAAACATAGGAGATATGTTATAGTAGAGGTAGGGAGGGGGAAGGGTCGCCAGAGACCGGATGGAGTCTGTGGAGGTAGAATAGGCAGGAAACACTTGGTAAGGCTGGGTGGGCAAAGCGGTCCTTTTCTGCTGACAAATTCTATATTTCTATGTTTTTACGTTCACCGTCTCTGCTGGTAGTCTGTTCTATAGGGTCACCACCCTCTCGGAGAACAGGTTCCTCCTACTTTTACCCCTAAATTTACCACCCTTGAGCTTCAGAGTGTATCTCTGTGTCCTGCTGCAGGACACCAGATCACATGCATGTTTCCAACTGTTTGAGCTTTTCGATAATCTGGAGTATGCAAAACACCCAGATGCCCCCTCTCAGCCTCTTTTACTTCAGAGGAAGCATGTGAAGGACCTCCAGCTTCTGTCTATAACTTTTATCCACAATACCTCAGAGCATTTGGTGTCCCTGTGGTACACCCACTCAACTGCCTCAAGGTCCTTTTTGTTCTGATGCCATCAGAACTGCATGCAGCTTTCCAGGTGGGGCCTGACCTAAGCCTTGTAAAGTAGCTGGAGTCTTTCCCTGCTCTGCTGGTCACCTCTCTTTCGATGCACCCCAGCATTCTGCTCGCACTCTTAGCAGTGGCTGTGCACTGCTTGTCCTACTTCAGCCCTTGTCAGTTCTGACCTCCAGGTCCTTTTCTCCTCAACTGTAGCAAGAGGAGCCCCCACAGTGCGAGGTTTTGCCTCCCTCACAAATGTGTAACACGTTGCGTTTGACTACATCAAATCTAAGGTCTCAGGAGTCAGACCAACTGTCAGTCTTGCTCAGGTCCTCCTGAAGATTGTCCCCATTCTCAAGGCAGTCCACCACCCTGGTTAAAGCACCTGAGTGCTATCAGCAGTTAGCCTGCTGTAGACCCTAGTTTCCAGATTGTTGAAGATGCTGAAAAGCAGTGATCCAAGCACTCATCCTTGAGTGACACCGTTGAGCACTTCTCTCCACTGAGTGCAATGACCATCCACCACCACCCTCTTCTTCAAACCATCAAGCCAGCTAGTAATCCATCTTGTGTATGTTTTGTGTACACTGCAGTGGTGTACTTTGCGTAAAAGCTTTTCATGTGTTGCAGCATCAAAGGCCCTGCTGAAGTTCAGATAGGCTGCATCCTCATCCCTGCCCCTTTCCACCTCCCCGGTCACCCCATCCCCAAGAAAGATGATTGGGTTGGTTTGGTATAATCTGTCCATTATAAAGCCAATCTGAGGGGGCAAGAACCTTGTCCTTAACCGGGTGTTCCTTTATTCTGTCCTTGATAATGGCCTCCAGCACTGACATCAGGCTGAACCCCCTGTGCTTGCCTGGATCTGACGCTGCCCCCTTCCTGTATATGGGGATGACACTGCCCACTTTCCAGTCCTATGCCTCGCCACGTGTCTGGCCAGACTCCTGAAAGATTATTGCAAGTGGCCAGAACTGCCAATTGTTATTTTAGTTCCACTATAATCCTCGGGTTCATCTCTTCCACACCTTGGGACTTGCCTTCATGGTTTTGCTTGAGACTGGATCCCCTTTATCATAGTTCTCTTAGATATATACCACTGGTCTTCCATGAAGAACCAATCACTGTGCATTGTATTCTTCGTTGGGTTGGCTATCTTTAGCAAAAAGGAGAGTAAAACATTGGTATCCATTTGTTTATAAAGTTCTTGGTAAAGCTCTAGTATATCTCACAAATCTATGTGCATACTAAGATTTCTTGTAAGATTGGTCTGAAGTGGCCAGTCCGTCAGCACAGTGGTAGTGCAACCGCTCGCTACACCAGAGACCGAGTTTAGGAATGAGCTCACGTAATGGGGGGCTGGCTAGGGGGAGGAGGATTGAGTGCCCCAGGGGAAGCTCCCCTCCTCCAAGGAGGGAGACAGTCGTCTCCGCTGCAATACTGCCCACTCAGTGACCAAAGGTGGCAGTGCAGTCAGGAGTGGCTCATGGGGGGGACATTGGCTTGTGCTGCACCGTGCATGCTTGCGTGCACACGTGCTTGTGCACCCTTGTCACTGACATCCTAGGGGATGGAAAGACACGTAAAATACCCCAGCTGGCAGGATGATGCTGGCCGCCCACAGGCCATGCACCTGGCTACCCAGGCACCATCTCCATGTACCGGATCCATTCTGTGGCAGAGGGGGTTAAGTTCTGGAGGAACTTAGAAGGTAAGAATAAGTCTTGGGGGGACACCAGAGTGATGGAACATGAGTGGCCAAACAGAATGGGGGTGACCAGAGACGCAGGGCCAAAAACAGCAGTAGCTGCAAAAATAAAATTGGTCTGAGGTCTAACGACCTATTAAAATACTGTGCCCATAAAGCTCCAACAAAAGTTGGTACCTTCACATTTTCAATAGCAACACCTCAGTCTTGGTTACAAATACAAAAAGATGGCCAAACTTACCTACATAGAAACATAGAACTTTTCAGCAGATAAGGACCTCTTGTCCCACCCAGTCTGCCCAGTTTTCCCTGCCTACTGTGCCACTACAGACCCTACTCTATCTCCGGTCATCTCTTCCCCTTGGCTTACTACCAAGGTCCTCTTGTATCTGTCCTATGCATGCTTGAATACCGTCACTGTTTTGGCAACCACCACCTCGGCTAGAAGGCTGTTCCAGGCATCCACTACCCTCTCTGTGAAGAAGTATTTCCTCACATTTCCTCTGAGTCTCCCCCTCTCCAACCTCGTGGCGTGACAGCTTATCTTTGAGCTTCTTTTTCTGTAGAAAATGCTATCTTCCTGTACCTTATTAATACCTGTTAGGTACTGAATGTTTCTATCATATCCCCCCTTTCCCTCCTCTCCTCCAGAGAGTACATATTCAGTTCCTTAACTCTCTCATCATAAAGCTTTTGATGCAGGCCCTGCACCATTTTGGTAGCCTTCTTTTGTACCGCCTCCACCTTATCAGTTTCCTTCCAGAGGTGGTACCTTCAGAACTGGACACAGTGTTCGAGGTGGGGTCCTACCAGTGATCTGTACAGGGGTAATATCTGCTTCTTCCCACTGGCAATACCCCTCCCTATGCACCCGAGCATCCTGCTAACCTTCCCCACTGTCTTATCACTCTGCTTGGTTACCTTCAGATAATCAGAAATGATTACTCCCAGGTCCCTTTCCTGTTTGGTGGTTGCCAGTACTTCCCCTCCCAATTGATACATAGCCCCCGTGTTTCTGTGCCACACGTTGGCTTGGATCCTGTAACCCACTGGTTACAAGGTATTCTACTATCCTTTCCTTCAGTAGTGTTTCCATTACTTTGCCCACTACTAAAGTCAGGCTGACAGGCCTGTAATTTCCTGCCTCCTCCCTGTTCCCATATTTTGTGATGTGGTGCCACATCTGCCCTCCTCCAGTCCCTTGGAACCTACCATGTATCTAATGATAAGTTGAACAGAGTTGTCAGAGGTGCAGCTAGCACCTCTTTGAGCTCCCTCAGTATCCTAGGGTGCACCCATCAGGTCCCATTGTCTTGCCTACTTTTAATTGTGCTAGTACCTTGAGGTCCTTCTCCTCTGTAAAATGGCTGGTGCCCACCTCCCGCTCCCTCCCATTTATTCCCTTGTTCCTTATCTTTGGCCCATTACTGATCCCTTCTTCTGTAAATACTGACCTGTTCAATATGACTGCCTTCTTTTGGTCCTCCTCCTCTCAAACTCCATCTTCCCCTTTTACCCTTCCTCGTCTTGCTTATATAGCTAAAGAAAGGTTTATCCACTTCTTTTACTGATTGGACAGTATTCTCCTTTGTTTGTGCCTTTGCGAATCTTACTGCCTTCCCTTCTTCCCTTTGTTTTCTCCTAGTAGTTTTATTTATTTGTTTTTGATAACCGGGTAAGGTGTGCTAGACATAGAAATGCTTATTTTCAGACACGACCCGGAAGGTTACAACAAAGTGAAATACATGACAAGATAGCAGATGCACAGCACACCAATCTGTGAAGGGGGGTGCGTGAGGGTGAGCTGTCCGGTGGACATTGTTGAAATTGGAATGTGCTGAATGGCATGGATCCTTAGAAGCCAGGGGAGCGGAAGTGAGCAGTAGTTAGTTGCATTTACAGCAGCGTGTGTTGAAAAGCTGGTCATGAAGGGCGGTTTTAAAGGGACAAATTTTGGTCGAGTTGGTGATGTTGACTGGGAGAGAGTTGAACCAGGAAGGAGCCCTGTGGCAGAAGGATCGCTGAGCTAGGGAGGTCCTGGTTCTAGGAACCAGTAGGCCGGTCTTATCCAAGCTGTGGGTGGAGACAGTGGGGGTGGCATGTTGAAAGGAGGCAGACACCCCGGGGGGGGGGAGAGCCCGAGTACAATTTACTTGGCTAGTAGGCAGGTCTGGTAGTAGAGTCTTTCTTCAAGGTTGAGGAGGTTTGAGGTGGAGTAGAGTAGGCAAGTATGGGTGAGCCTGGGTGCTCTGGTCAAGAGCCTACAGGCCTTGTTGACAGAGATATGGATTTTATTGAATGCAGTGTTATCAGCAGCTCCGTATATAGGCAGGCCATATTCCACTAGGAACAGGACAAAGGATGTGATGGCCAGCCGGAGTTCATGGGAAGGAAGGCAGAGGTGGAAGACTAGGTTTGCTGGCCAAGGCACCAAGCTTCACCTGAGCTCTTTCCTTCTAGATTGCTTGAAAGGACAGTGCAAAGAACCTTACCAGAGCAAGGGAAAGGATTAAGGCTTCTTTTGGCTAGGCAGATTTACTGTGTGTTATTTTTATTTTGTACTCACAGGGATTGTTACTGTTTGTTGCTAACATTTTATTGCTTTATTTTTCTCTGGTTCAAATTGTTGCTGGGTATACCTTCTGCTGCATTATTACAGGGTGTGCCTACAGGCGTGTGCTAACAGATTACTGCTGTAATCTTCTGATTCAAATTGTCTTTTGCAAGGTATATATTCTGTTACTGCTTTATTTTTCTCTGTAGTAAAGTGTTTCTTACAGGGTATCTCTTCTGTGAAATTATTACAGGTGGTGCTTTACAGGTTTTACAGTTTTATCTATCATTAGTTTAAGCTTTCAGGGCTACTGCATTTGTTGCTGGTTGATAGTTTCTGCTCTTACCTCCTTGTTTCTTTCATCTGTGGTTGTTCTTTTTCAGCAGGGGAAGGGCCCAGCCACCCACCCCATCCCCTACCACCCCACACTGCACTCCTTTTATAGGGTAGCACAGTCGTGACATTTCCTGTGGCAAAGCAGGAAGGGGCAGATCAGTGGGGTATCCACACGGTAACATCATTTACAGGGGCACTAGTAATTTAACTTGTTCTAACAAGTTACACAAAAACAAACAAAACCAAAATCAAACTTTTGCTTTCATTTTCTTCCTTCTAATTACTCTGACCAGGTTATAAACCCAGAAACTTAGCTGGCATGGATATCATTAACTGCTGGTACTGTGGAACACTTCAGAAGGGCAGTTTTACAGGATTTAGGACACTGTCCTACATGCTGGGCCATTGGAGATCTAAGGGCTCAGCTCCAGGTAGCATGGACAGAGACTGCACATCTCAAACTGCATATTTAAGAGGAAAAATATTATTAGAACCACCCGCCATTTCCCCAACATACAACAGAAGCACCTCGACTACAGAGTGTGGTTGGTCTGGGAGGTTGGCAGGTGGTTAGAAGGGGCAAATCGGGTGCCCCATCACTCAGTGCTCGCCAACATATTACCTCCACAAACCATATGAAAACTAAAAACAGGTATCTACCCTATGTCTGAAATCAAACAAAGGGGCAGAGGACACTGCAGAGTAGGACACTGCAGCACAGGAGCCAGCACAACAAAACTTGCCCAAAACAGGAACCAAAACAAAAAAAGCAAAAAGGAAATCCAAAAAACTTCTGATCATAGGAGACTCCATGATTCGGGGAGTTGATACCCAACTCCAGCCAAAGGTAATGGTCAGATGTCTCCAAGGCACATCAGCGTGGAGAGACACTGACCACATTGCTAAAACTGTTCAGGAAGCAGGAGAAAACATTGATGTCCTGGTACACATAGGGACTAATGATCTCGCCAGCCGGTCAGTTGTAGAGACCAAGGAACACCTGACCAGGTTGGGTGACAAACTATCATCCATTTCATCCGGTGTCTCCTTCTCTGAGATCCTGCCGGTCTGGGAAAGGGGGGAAGATGGATGGAAGGTTAGAGAAGGGGAGATAGGGGAGCAAAACATGTGGCTCAAGGGCTGGTGCCAGGAAAAAGGACACAAATTTGTAGGGAACTGGCAACAGTTTGGGGAGCAAAAATTCTTTAAATTTGATGGACTGCATCTGACTAAGGAGGGAGTCAGTGCATTGGTGCAGAAGTTTGACGTCTTTGCAGAATATTTAAACTAGCAAATGGGAAGGGGGTGCAGCACCCCATACGCCAATGGGAAGAACACCCTTCCCCCCTCAGCTAGTGGTCAAACAGGAGTTCAGCATGTTTACAGTTCATTTGCATCACCAGGTAAGGAAAAAGGTCCGGCTCCCCATACGATGCACAGGGGAAATGCCAGACCTCACCCAACAACTAACACACCAAAATCTGGCCAATGGAAAATCGTGTACACAAATACTCACAGTCTGGGAAACAAGATCCCAGACCTGCAGGCAATAATGACAGAGATTAAACTGGACATAGTAGCAATTAGCGAGACATGGTTTACCAGTAACCACACTTGGGAGACTTCAGTACCTGGCTATGTACTGTTCAGAAGAGACCGAGGTGCAAAAAGGGGGTGGAGTGGCCTTGTATGTCAGTAAAAATATCAAAGCTACAGAAATTCAGAATACACATAAGGAGCCAGAAGAACTGTGGGTCACCCTGGAAACAGGAAATGGCACAGCCATACGAACTGGGGTTGTGTACAGGCCTTCAGAACAGGGGAGGACATAGACATGTTACTTTAGAAGATATACAAAACATGACAGCTAAAGGGGAGGTTCTGATAATGGGAGACTTCAACATGCCAGATACAGATTGGTCAATACCAGCAGGAACATCTGCCAGAACTAGACACATGGTGGATTCCCTGCAGGGGGAGGGCCTCCAACAACTGGTACAATAACCCACAAGAGACAGGGCTATCCTAGATCTAGTACTGACTAACAGAGAAAGGATCACAGATCTCCAGGTAGAAGGTCACCTGGGGGCCAGTGACCATCACATGGTATGGTTCAATTTGACCACTAGAACCAAATCATCCCATTCCAAGGCAAAAATATGGGACTTCAGAGGAGCTGACTTTGATAAGATGGCCAACAGAGTTAAGCTAGCCCTGGCAAAAAGAAATACAGGCGAGGGGGTACAGGCAAAGTGGGCAAGCATTAAGGATTCCATACTTGAAGCAACATCCCATTGTGTTAGAGAGAAAAGGAAGTGCAAAAGAAGAAAGGAACCACTTTGGTTCTCAAAAACAGTAGCAGAAAAGGTCAGAGCTAAAAGGCTGGTCTTCAGAAAATATAAGGGAACGCAGTGGGATGAAGATAGGGAGGCATACCAAACTTCCCTAAGGGAAGCAGGGAAGGCAGGAAGGCAGACAAAGGCCCAAACCAAGGAAACACTAGCACAAACAGTAAAAGAAGGTGACAAGACTTTCTATAGATATATTAGTGAAAGGAATAAGTCCAGAGGGGGTAGTGCTAAAATCAAAGGAGATAAGGGTGTGTGTGAGGAGGAGGAGGACCATGTAAAAGCATCTATCCTAAATAGATACTTCTGCTCAGTATTTACTGAAGAGAAGGTAGGGCAGGGCCCACAGCTCAGCACCATGGACACAGGAAGGAGGGAGGTGTGCACTAGTCCCTTCACAAAGAAAGGGTCCTGCAAGAGCTTGATAAGCTCAGGGTGGACAAGGCAATGGCACCTGATGACATACATCCCAGGGTTTTAAGGAGCTAAGGTTGGAACTAGTGGAGCCATTATCACAACTGTTTAGTGAGTCTCTGAGCACAGGAGAGGTTCCAGAAGACTGGAGAAGGGCTCATGCGATCCCGCTACACTAGAGTAGTAGCAGGGAGGAGGCAGGCAACTACAGACCAGTCAGTCTTGCCTCAGTTCTCGGCAAGATTATGGAGGCACTCCTTAAGGAAAGGATCCTGCAACACCTGGAACCCGTAGGAGCACAGGATCCAAGACAGCATGGGTTTACAAAAGGAAGGTCCTGTCAAACTAATCTCATAGATTTCTTTGACTGGGTAACCAGAGTGGTGGACCAAGGAGGAGCAGTTGATGTTGCCTACCTTGGCTTCAGCAAAGCTTTTGATACTGCTCCACAGAAGATTGATTAATAAGCTGGGTAGGCTCAGGGTGGGTCAGGGAAATGGTCAACTGGGTGGCAAACTGGTTGACAGGCAGAAAACAGAGAGTGGTGGTAAACAGTATACAGTCAGAAGAGATGCAAGTCACAAGTTGGGTACCTCAGGGATCAGTCCTGGGCCCAGTCCTCTTCAGTATCTTCAACAGTGACAATGCAGATGGACTGGAGGGTAAGGTTTGTCTGTTTGCAGATGACACCAAGATCTGCAACAGAGTAGATGATCCAGATGGGGTGGTCAGAATGAGAAGAGATCTGGATAAACTAGCAAAATGGTCGGAAGAGTGGCAACTGGGGTTTAATACAAAGAAGTGCAAGATCATGCACATAGGGAAGAGAAATCCTGAAGCCACCTATAGGCTGGGAGGGAGTTTCTGGCAGTCACAAGGGAAGAAAGAGACTTGGGCATCATCATCACCGATGACCTGAAATCATCGAGCAGATCACACAAAGCAGTAGGTAGCTAAGGGGTGTTGGGTGTATTAGTAGAGGTATCACAAGTCGGAAGAGGAGGTAATAATCCTTTTACAAGACAGTGGTTAGGCCCCATCTGAAGTACTGCATACAGTACTGGAGGCCACACCTTCACAAGGACATTAACCAAATTGAGGCAGTCCAGAGAAAGGCAACCAAAATGGTGCAGGGACTGCATCAGAAAACATATGAGGACAGATTAACAGAGCTCAATAAGTATACCCTAGAACAAAGGAGGGAGAGAGGTGATATGATCAAAACATTCAAACATCTTAAGTGCATTAACAAGGTGAAAGAGTCTAACATGTTTTAATATAAGAAAAATAGCAGGACAAGAGGACGTACCATGAGATTAGAAGGAGGCCGATTAAGGGGTAATGTGAGGAAGTTCTTTTTTACAGAAAGGGAGGTGGATGCATGAAATGGCCTACCTCAGGAAGTGGTGGATATGAATACAGTGCAGGGCTTCAAACAGGCATGGGATAGGCATAAGGGAGCAATACAGATGACTATGAATAGATAGGCCATTGATAGAGCAAAGGCCAATGGCACATTTATAAGGTAGAAAAAGAAACGAGCAGACTGGATGGGCCTTGCGGTCCTTGTCTGCCATCAACTTCTGTGTTTCTATGTTTTGGTCCTTGTAGTGGTAGAGAAGGCCTATCCGGGAGTTAGTGGCGGTCGAGAAGGCATTAATGTGGGGGTGGAAAGTGAGGGCAGTGTCAAAAGTAATCCCTAGGTATTTATAGGTGGACACTTGCTCTAAGGGGTGCTGTGTGCTGGGGAGGTTTAGGAGGAAGGCGTTTCTGGCCTTATTTTGGTGGTGGGTGAAGAGCGTTGACTTAGTCTTTTTTTTTTTGTACAAGGCTTTATGTTCCTCCCCATATGGCCCCCATCTGACTGGCTTCCCCAGCTTCGTCCCCCGGAATCACCAGGGCTTACCTTATGCCCGGCCTGGGAGTGGTGCCTGTGGAGAGTCAGTCTCCATCCTGCCACTGTTTTTTTTCTCATTTTCTCCCCAATTTTACCTGAGGGCCCCAAGAGAAGGACTCATGCGCCCTACAGCCCTGGTACCGACCCTCCTCCGCCCGCCCCACTGGCCTATCACTGGCACCCTGCTTGCGCAGCCCCTCGGCCTCCACTGGGGGCAGCCATGAGTGAGGGATGCCGTATGACCTCCCCGGAGAGCAGAGCTTGCCTGTCGGCAGCTCCATCCAACTCCACCCTCCCCCCTGTGCCGACCTCCGATGACCCAGGCTTGCTCCCAAAGCCAGGTCGCTGGCGTATCGCGAGATGAGACGTCCAGTGCCTCAGCCGTCTGAGGGCCAGTGACTTAGTCTTTTTTAGATTAATGACAAGTCTATGATCCTTGAACCACTTTTCAGCTTGGTTAAAGGTGAGTTGGAGAGAGTCCTGGAGTGAGGCAGACATATGGTTGGAGGCGAAGGGAACGGCATCATCCGTATATAGAATAATTTTGCCAGAGCAGGCACTGGGCAGAGTGTTGAGGTAGAGACTGAAAAGTAGGGGCCCCAGGATAGAGTGGACTTTGGTATACAGGGTACCAGGTTCAGATACCCTGGGGGGCAGGTGTCCTTTAAGCCTGGGAAAGATTGTAATCCAGGTGGTTGGGAGGCTGGAATGGGCTGGATTAGACACAGGACAGAGGGGTGAAATAGCGACTCCTAGTGGCCAGAAGGGTAATGGAAGATGGCCAAGGAGGTGGACGGCGGGGGGGGCAGAATGGCTAGATAGCAACTGGGTTGTCCAGGTTAGAGAATGGCGGGGGATATGGGCAGTGAGATAGGCTAGGTAGGGATGGGAGAGAGAGCAGTGGAGTAGCTGTGGTAGGTAGAAGAGTTGGAGAGCAGTAAAGAGTACTGAGGTTAAGAGTGGGTAGGGAAGCTGAGCAAGGAATACTCTCTAGTGGCAGGCGAGTATAACCTGCAAATGGAGAAGTAAGGACTTAGAAAAAATGGCAACAGGAAGTCATGTGATGGGGAGGACCTATAAATTGAGGGTCAGGTTTGGGTGGGAGGGTGGTGCTGGTGGGCGGGGCAGTCGACACGCAGTGTTCACGGGTTAACACCCCTAAGAAACAAGCAGGCAGGAGGAGGTAGTCTTTACCTCTTCAAGGCACTCTCGGTGCTCCCTGCCCCTGTTGGAGCGTTCTGTAGTGTTGTGGTAGTTCTGCTGGGGGAGGGGATCCCTGAGGCCTATAAGTGGTAGAGAAACAATAGAACCCACTAATATGCAGCAGGAGGTTAGGAGGCTCTGAAGGCCCTACTGCGCATGCATCAACTCTTAGTCTGGATATTGGGACAGAGTCCCCAGTGTGCATACGCGAACAATCCTGATCAAAATGGAGATGGGACACCACGAGCTATGCCATAGCAGGTAAGAGAAAATGCCTGTAACAGTTCTCAGCAACAATGTCCCCTCTAGTATACACGTCTTTACATGTTTTACATGTTTTAAAGAGGGCATGACTAGGAGCTTGCCGTACATCTAGAGGAATGGAGTTCCAATAGCGCAGGGCAGCAAGGAGAAAGCATGAACACCCTTGGCTGTTTTACACCTTGGTATATGCAGGAAGGTATGGTCAGCTGACCGTAGACCATGAGAGGAGGTTTGCCAGGACAGCATAGCAGCTAACGATGCTGGGGTTCCAGATCTGAGGATACTATCAGTCAGAGAGCCAAGAAAGAGAGGAGTCGAGCAGATGGGGAGGGCCACTTTAGATCAGCATAGAACTGGCAGTGGTGTTTGTGATGATAGGAGGCAGAGGCATAACGGCAAATGTTATTGTAAGTTGTGTCACATCTATGTAAAGAGGTTTTGGAAGCACCTAATAAGGTAACAGCACCATGGGTGAGGTCTGGTAGAAGGATGCCTCGTGCCACAGCTAGTCTGACTGAGGGGGTAAGCGCATAGCTGGTCTTATAAGCAACCCCAATTTTAGCATTCACAGATTTACAGATAGAAGAGATGTGAAGATCAAAGTTTAAGGATCCATCAAGCAGCACGCCCAGGTATTTAAATAAGCTAAATGTATTTAACAGAGAGCCATTCGCATGGTGGAGTTTGAGATTGTTGGAGTTGTTTCTTAGTTCAACATCAGAACCAGAAATAATAGCTTGAGTTTTGGTAGTATTTTGGACAAGTTTGTTCTTTGAGAGCCAGGACTGAATGGTCATGAAGTCAGATGAGAGGGTTTGGTTGATATCAGCCATATTCCTAGAGCTGTAATATAGTACTAGATCATCCGCATACAGTATGGATGAGCAGGAGTGGGTATGCAGAGAGAGATCTTGTTGATAAAGATGGTATAGAGGAGAGGGCCAAGAATGGACCCTTGGGGTACACCTATGTTTATGACTGCAGGATTGGATAGGGCAGAATTAAATTTCACAATCTGTTTACAATTAGATAGGTAGCTGCCAAACCATTGCACAACATGTGGAGAGAAACCCAGAGATAACAAATTAGCAAGGAGAAGTGGGTGGTCAACAAGATCAAACACTTTAGTTAGAGAGAATTCAAGATGGCGGCCACACTGGGCTGCCGTCTATGAGCGTCTAGAAGTTTTGATCTTTGGCCCGATTTTATTTTATTTAAACGTTGCCATTTGAATCATAGTACCGCCCGCTATATAGTCGCTAACAGTCGTTTATTATTGCGACTATTTATGCTTTGCTATCTAAAGTCTGTGATGCTTTGGAGAGACTGACCTGGTCGTGGGTGGTTCGTTTGGGGTGCTGTGCTGGGTGTCGGTCTGCCTGGACATTTTTTGGAGAGGTTGGTGGCCTGTAGCCTGGAGGCTTGGTGGCGGCTCTTCCTTCTGTTGGGCACACACAGAGTACGTTCCGGGAACTGCAGTGAACGCTCATTCGGAACTCAGCAAGTGAACTGCAGTTTCTGTTCGGGGACATAATCTTCACTGGACCGTGGAAAGAGGCTGTCGGCTCTCGTGTGTGTGGGACTATTCTACAAGGAAGTGGAAGGCAGAAGAATGGCAGTGAAGATTGAGTAATAGCTGTCCACATAATTTGGAGGTTTGGCTCCCTGGTCCAGACGGGGGGGCTGGTTTTTCCTGCCTCTGGAGGGTGGTGGGGCTTGCTTGCTCCTGGGTGAGGCAGGGGTGCTACCGGAGGCTGGTTCTGCCTGCCCATCATAGTGAGGGTCGGGTGAGCTGGAGTTCGTGGCTAGTACCTGTGAGGTGGAGGAGTTGTTGTGCTATCTGCTGTCTGCTTGTTTGCTGCTTCCATGATCTCGGCTACTGGGAGTTTTGGAGACTTTGACAGAAGTTAGAGCGGTGTGGAGTCGGATTTGGTGAAGTATCCCTGAACCATTTCTTGCTGTAACTGTTGTGTTTTAATTATTGGGAGATTACGGGAGACCAACATGAAATTTAACTGTAACTGAGTTCACCTTGAAATATTAGTCTCGTGAGAGGAGTCTGATTAATGTTGGAGCCATACAGTGTGGTGAGAGCACAGAAGTGTGACTATACAACAGAAGACCTTGAACTCTGCTTTTTGAGTTAAATGAGGGTACTGATGGATGGGTTTTAAAGTGAAGGGCCATTTTTTGTGGTTTTAGGTGGTATGCTCCTCTCCCCGCAGTGGTGAGAGTACTGTGGATGGGGTAGAAATATAATGTTTTGATAATTTGACAGCACTAGAATTGGTTAATAGATTTTGTATTATATTATGACTATTTAGTGTTTTATTTTTTCTATTTGAAACTCTATTTTATATAAGTTTATTTAATTTTGTTTTATATAAGTTGAGTAGGGTTGATTATTATTAATTGTGGTGTGAACTATGTGCTGGAATGATAATAAGGCGGTGGTATTATTCCCTCTCACTCAGGGACCTCGATCTTTTGTCCTGTCCCCTTTGTCACTGGAAGTCTACAGAAAATGTAGGGCTCTGGGGATTGTGAGAGAGGAGACGGAGGGTTGGGTGCTGGGCTTGGGGGAATGGAAAGGTGGCCAGTTGGGATAGTGGGGTCAGGAGGCGCCCTGGGGCGAAATGGGCTGGAGAGGGTCCTCCCTGTCTTGTGCCCATACCCAAGGGTTCTGATTTGGATCAGCCGGTGGGGCAGTCATTATCGGAGGTTTATCCTACTCAAAGGGTGTTATGCATGCCAGGTCTATTAAAAACAAGACGGCTGTTGTAGCCGATCTTGTCGGGTCATCACCGAGACTTGGCTGGATGAAAATGCTGGGCCAGTTTTAGCCGCAGCAATTCCAGCTGGGTACTCGGTGATACACCGCCCGAGGCAGGATCGTAGGGGCGGGGGTGTTGCTATATGTTTTAAGTCAGAACTGGGCCTGGTGGAGGTACCAGTGGGAGTCACCAGATCCTTTGAGTGTATTGTGGGCGAGGGTGTGGGGTGCAGGATGCTTCTTGTATACCGTCCACCAGGTGGCGAGAATGTTTTCCTGCAGGAAGTCCCAGACTTCATTGTTGACCTAACGTTGGGGTCCCCAGATGGTTGGTTCTGGGGATTCATATTTGGGTCGACGATGAACTCTCTCGATTTGGTCAAGATTTCCTCCAGTTGATGATATCACTGGGCTTCACACAGGTGGTTCCCTCTCGACCCATGTTGGCGGACACTCATTGGACCTGGTGTTCCTTCTGGGGATGGGGATATCTGACTTAGTGGTGGAACCGGGTCGGATGGTCTGACCATCACTCCATTAGGTTCAGTTTGAGGCCACCCTGTTAGGTCTGCCCCTATGGAGATGGTCCGATACCGCCCTTTGAGGGGTGTATCCCCAGATGACCTGATGGCGGTGTTGGACCTATCAAGCCTACCGATAGATTGCTTAGATCCAGGTGACCTGGTACATGCTTATAATGAGGCAGTAACAGGGGCCCTGGATTCTATTGCACCAGTTCGTGTTCGTCCTCTTACTCCTCGCCCCAGGTCTCCCTGGTTTGATGAGACCATGAGGGAGTTGAGGAGGGTTGGACGAAGGCTGGAGAGGCATTGGCGAAGGTCCGGTCTTGATGATGACAGGCTTAGTTTGATGGACCATTATTTGGTCTATCAATCCAATCTCTCGAAGAAGGCAGAGTTCCTGTCCGAGAGATAGCGGCTGCACAGAATAGACCAGCTCAGTTTTTCGACTGTGGACAGACTGTGCAATCCAGTCTGTCTTCAGCCCAGAAGAGCTTTATCTCAAGAATGGTGTGAGGAGCTTGCTCTCTTCTTTGCAGATAAGGTTGTCAAAATCAGATCGGATATTCGCTCGTCCCTCCCCAGTGGGAGCGACAGTGGTCGGCAGGAGATGTCGAACACCCAGTTTAGATGGTCTGACTTCAGCCTTCCCACAATCGATGATGTTGTGATGATCATTCGAGCACTGCGACCGACTAGCTGTGATCTGGACCCTGGCCCTACACGCCTTTTAGTGGGTTGTGTGGATAAGATCGGCCTAGTCCTAGCTTTGATCATCTGGAAGTCTTTGGAGAGGGGTTTTCCAGATCCCCTTAAAGAGGCTATAGTTAAGCCTTTATTAAAGAAATCCTCCTTAGATCCAGATTGTCTAGCAAATTACAGGCCAGTCTCTAACTACCCTTTGTGGGTAAAGTTATTGAGAAAGTGGTCGCAGTGCAGTTGGAGGATCATCTGACCAATAACAATATACGATTCTCTCCAGTCTGGATTTAGGAAAAGGCATAGTACCGAGACAGCGCTCGTACGGGTACTAAATGACCTCCTAACAGCGAGAGATAGTAGGACCCGATCCATCTTGGTACTACTTGATCTCACTGCAGCGTTTGACACCATTGACCATGGTGTGCTGTTGGAGCGTCTGTGGTCAGTCTGTGGACTGTCTGGTACGGTCCTCAGATGGTTTCAATCTTACCTCGAGGGTAGGACTCAGAGAGTGGTGTCGGGAATTTTTTCCTCAGCATCACTCTCCCTACCCTGAGAATGTCCATGAGAATTCTATTTAGCACCTATGTTGTTTTCGTGTATATGCTACCGTTAGGGTGATTATTAGATGATACGGTTTGGGTTTTCACTGCTATGCAGATGATACCCAGCTGTATATGTCTTATGTGCCGCCAGGACGCTTGCCTTGTCGGTATTTAATAACTGCCTTGAAGAAATCCAAGACTGGATGAATGAGAGTTGGCTGAGGTTAAACGGAGAAAACTGAGGTGTTGGTTGTGGACAAAGGTGCGCTGTGAGGCAGGTCTGCGGAGGGATCACCCTCAGGCTTATGGCTTGAGGTGTTCAACTGGCGACCTCAGATCAGGGTGCGGAATCATGACAATTGACGCACCGCCTGACACTTAAATCTCAGGTGTCAGCGGTCGTCAAAACTTCCTTTTTTCATCTGAGGAATATTGCCAGGGTGAAGCACCTGGTTCCTCCAGAGGACTTTCCAACATTGATCCACGCCTTCGTTACCTCCCGTCTTGACTACTGTAATTCCTTATACCTAGGGCTATCGGGGGTTGAACTTTGCCGTCTGCAGCTAGTGCAGAATGCGGCAGCCAGGTTGTTGACTGGATCTTCTAGATCCAGCCATATAATGCCTATGCTTCGCGGACTGCACTGGCTGCCAGTGTTTTGGCGAATCACCTTCAAGGTCGGTTTACTGACCTATAAAGCCCTACATGATCTGGGACCTACCTACCTGAAAGAGCTCCTTTGCTCCTACAATCCCTCCCGCTCCCTCCGATCCACTGACGAGGGATTGCTAGAGATTCCCAGGGCTCGTTTGAAACATCAGGTGCTAGATCGTTTAGTTTTATGGCACCAACCCTGTGGAACTCTCTACCTCGTCAGGTGCGAGATTGCCCGACCGTCTTTAGTTTTAAGGGAGCTTTGAAAACCCACCTTTTTAGCATAGCTTTTAAGGATTCGTATTAGTTTTTTAATTTTATTGTATTTATTGTTTTGTGAATTTGTACAGGCGCTTTGATTTTAAGAAAAGCGCCTTTTAAAAATAAAGATGAATTGAATTGAATAGATCTATGAAGATTGTGCCTGTCAAAGAACCCTTATCCATGGCAATGAGGACATCATTTGTAAGTTTGAGAAGTGCAGTTGTGGTACTGTGTCCTTTACGGAAGCCATGTTGGCTTTCAGAGAGAAGGTTGTTGTCCAGAAGGAAGGAGGTAGTTTGTGTAGCTACCAGTTTCTCAAGAATGTTGCTCAGAACAGACAGAATAGCTATAGGGCGATAGTTGTAGATGTCCTTTGGGTCCCTTTTTTTTTTTAAAACCAGAGTGATTCTGGCAGTTTTCCAAATATCAGGGACTGCACTATGGCATAGAGGTAGGTTAAAAAATATTTGCCAGAGGGATGCGATGAAGGGAGACGCACATTTCAGTAGTCTAGGCTCAATCCTGTCAAAGCCCATGCTGGTACTATCAGAGATAGTATTTAAAAGTTTGAGGATGTCAATCAGCCTGTCAGCGCAGTGGTTGGATTTCCACATGCGATGCCGGCGACCCGGGTTCTGGAATGGACCCGAGTCATCAGAGGGCCAGCCGAGGGAAAAGGATCGAGCGTCCTAGAGACAGCTCTCCTTCTCCGGGGGGAGGGCAGGGTGTATGTCTGGTGCTTGACAGACCCCTAGCGGAGGACGGGGATACCGCAGCAACCGACATCTGAATGCAGTCGGAGGGGCAGGATGGATGCTGGACATCACTGCACATTCCCGTCCCCCACATACAGCACCAAAAAACACTTCCTGCCTGCTGCCTGAGATGAAGTCTGCCCTGGTCTTCATCAGCTCCAGGACCAACCCTCAGACCTAGTCCTGTCATGCAGCGCCGTTAAGGGGGTCGGTGCCACACCCCACCCTGGGGGGGAAGCCAGGGGGTATCCGAGGGGTAGGGTCTAATGTGGAGGTGGAGGTTAGGGTCCGTGACCAGGCTGAGGTGCCGGGTCACAGGTAGCGGGGGCAAAAAGCATAATAAATAAAAAAAAAAGTTTGAGGATATCAGCTCTATATATGGTTTTGAAATGGAGTGGAAGGGTGGATACAGATGTGTGAAGTCTGGCACCATGGGAAGGGATGCGGACTGAGTGGAAGTGAAGGAAGATGTATATTTGGACAAATCTAAAAAATGAAGGTTAAAAGAGTTAGCTATAGTTGTAGGGTTATTAAAGTGGGTTCCATTAATTACCATATCGTTGGCATAGTGGTAGCTACTGGCCCCAAGGAAGGTTTTTATGGGAGCCCAGAATTTACGTGAGTCCCCAGCAGCTTCTATCAAGAGCCCTTTACAGTAGGAGCTTTTAGCCAGCCGAATATTCTTTTACAGTCATTTCTTTGGGCCCTATAGGTATTATAGTCAGAGGGAAGACCAGACATTTTAAAACACTGCCAGCTTTCATCCCAGTCTCTTAGCTGCAATAGGAGGTCTTTGCATAGCCATCATATATGTGTACCCTGGACTCTGTGCATACAAGTGGGGGGGTGTTTGTCCTGTAATGCACCAAATTGAGCTAAAAAGTAGCTGAGTGCTGTCTCAGGATCACTGGCATGGTGTATAGGGGAACGATTAAATTGGGAGATGTAATTTAGGAATGTATCTTGGTCTGCGTTAGTGAAGTTCCTAAAGGTAATGTATTTATGAGGGGGAGCCAAGAGTGATGTAGAACGCCAGATGCAGCATATAGGTGAGTGGTCTATTAAGGCATCAGCCAGTGTTCCAGATGCCAAGATCCTATATTGGACTAAGGACAAGATAGACTCGTTCGTTTTACCAAACCAGTTTAAATTTAGGTCACCAAGAAGGCGGACCTCATTCCAACCAGCAGATAAATTAGCTTGGTGAAGTAATTCCTCAGTGCCTGAGAGAACACCATGAGGGGGACTGTAGGCGCACACATGACCATTTTGAGGACAGTGTTGTTACCACTTATTCTATTCTGTGGTTTGCCATGATCCCTTACTCCCTTGCCCCTGAAACTCCCCCACCTGATCCTACCAACTTTAAATTCTCAAATCTACTAATCCTATCATGCATGTTATGTCTTGGACCCACCATTCTCCAGTTACGCCAGGAGGTTGAATAAGTCAGATATGTTTGTGTGTGAGGGGGATGGTGGGGATAAAGCCCACTAGTTGTGTTTATAAGCCATCTTTATTAGGAAGACACGAGGCAGAGTGTACTCTAGAAAGAACTAGTCACTTGAAAGACTGTTTTATTACTTAGAATCCTTTGTATATTGCTGGTATGACCATTGATTTCACTAAAACCTCACTATATAGTTGATCTGGTCTGTGAGAATGCAGGGTTCAGCAGTGAATGCAGGGGGACATAATCTGTAGATGTTCTGGGATTCTGTGTGTGTTGGGGGGGGGGTCATGCATGTAGAGTATCTCAGATAGCAACTGATGTACTCAAGACAGGCAACTCATACCAAAGAGTTGGCTGCCCAAAGAGCTAGCTTAAAAAGAAATATGTACCTTAAGTTGCCTGACTTTCAACTTCTGTGCACGAGCCAAGTGACTGCTGAGTGCTGCAGCAGACCTGCCCCTAAAATAAGCTTAACGAGGACCCAAAGTAAGGAACAGGCTGCAGGTGCTTCATGTAAATAAGAATAAGATATATGGGAAGGGGGACTCTCTAAAGGTAGTTGCATTACTTTTGCTGGAAGTTCTATATGTATGGGTCTGTAATTAACCCCATACATGGAGAACTGCCAGCAAACATAATGCAGCTATGTTTAGAGAGCCCCCCCCACTCCCACCAGTCCTGTTAATATTGTTTCTACATAGTGCGCCTGCAAACCCCTCCCCTAGTTTGTGTCATCATTAAATGTATTTTAGGGGCAGGTCTGCAGCTGCAGCACTCTATGACTGCTCAGCTCATACACAGAAGGTACAAGCCTGGCAAATTAAGGTACATATTTCTTATTACTATATTTAGGGAGAGATGGCACAGATGAAAAAACACCCCTCTGAACAGGTTAAAAGACCAGAAAACAGTGGCATATCATGAACCATTGATGGAAGTATTACCTTCCCACAGTATTGATAACATGACTTCTGAGACTGTGAAACTGTCATATAATTTGTTTTGAACCCCTAGTTTTTGAACCACTCCTCCGCCTATGTGTGAGAAAGAACTGGTGCTGTCCCCTACATTCACGGGCACAATCGATAGTTTTTCATATAACAAACTCTGCTTGACCCCATCCAGAGCTTTCCAGTTACAGGGCAGGAATTTCAGATGATTCATTTCTGCACCCACTAACCCGCATGTTATGAAAGCATTAGAAAATGCATAGCTTTCATAACACACAGTTTAGCAACTGCTGAAATTAAATCAGCTGAATTAACTTCTAAAGAAATGAGTTGCTCGGGGAGTTCTGCTTGTAGGGGCCTATCGGGGGATTACATTTGTTTTCCCTTTTTTTCTGATTTTCTTTCCACTTTTCCCCCCGATTCACTGAGTGCCACAATTTTCCTTCCTGTGATGTTAACGGGTTTGTGTGTAACTGCTAACATTGCCATGTAGCTGAACGTATCCTGGATTAGCAGTCCCTCTCCAGCACACTTGCTCCGGCACTGAGCGGGGCCATGTACAGTAGATGTAACACATAATCGGCTCAGGAGGTTAGGGCAGCACTGGGGCAGACTGCAGCGTAGAATGGAGCCACCATGTAAACACACCTTTACT
Organism: Neoceratodus forsteri; assembly: GCA_016271365.2. Lineage (NCBI taxonomy): Eukaryota > Metazoa > Chordata > Ceratodontiformes > Ceratodontidae > Neoceratodus > Neoceratodus forsteri. The sequence continues at coordinate 565,910,294 of JADMNL010000023.1, read as the reverse complement.
GTCTAGAGATGTACCATACCACCTGCACAAGGTGTTCTATGGGACCTTGAAATACTTGTTTACCAGTAACCTAATTTTGACTAAAAGCAGCCTTCATCTACTCCAAGGGTGAAGTTACAGTCGAAGCTGCCAAAGGTGAATTTTAACCACAATTCACCTGATCATGCTCTCCTAGACCAGTCCCTCACCTTGCACCCACATTGTATATTCACCTCAGGACTGTTACCGGACTCCCTAAGCGATCATCACATGATCTACTCAGTTAGGAAAATCCATTATCCTAAATCACCCCCCCCCGAACCATTCTTACTAGATCCTTCAAATCATTGGACTTTGCATCTCGCCTATACGACCTGTCTAACACAGATTGGTCTTACATCCCCAGGGCTACTACTATCTACTCTGCCTGGGAGTTTTTCAAGGCCAGGTTCACCACTGTCTGGAACTCACATGTCCCCCTCAAATGAACTCGGGTGAGGGGTGCCCACCGGTCATGGGTTTCTGCAAACATTATGACCCTCCTCAAAGACAGGGATAAGGCTTGGAAGGCTTTCAAGGCCTCCGGCTCTCCTGTGCACCAACAAAAGTATCAGGCCCTACGGAATGCCTGTACTAGACAAATCCGTAGAGCAAAGGATAAATATTTCAGTGACACCTTCAATATCAACTCAGACCAGCCATCAACATTTTGGAAGGTGGTTAAATCACTCTTTGCCCCTCCCTCATAGCCCTCCCACCCCTGCTCTAAATATAGGCGGATCCAAAATTACAAACCCACTCAAAGTGGCCTCCCATTTCAATTCCATCTTTACTGAATGCACCTCGTCACTTTTGGCCTCCCTCAATCCAGACCCATTAACCACCTCTCCACCCCCCCAACATTATTACCCCAGCTGGCACCTCTTTTGCCTTCCATGTGACTTCCCCTGCTGAAGTCTACAAAACCCTACTTGCCCTTAATCCCACCAAGGGCAAATGCCCTACTGGCCTGGACTCCAAACTGTTATACTCGTCAGCTCCAGCTATCACTGTCTCCCTGGCTTCACTCTATAACCTCTCGTTCTCTCTAACTGCTATCCCCACCGAGTGGAAGCATGCCACAGTCATCCCTCTTCCTAAAGGTGGTGACCCCTCTACTCCTGGGAATTACATCCTGATTTCTGTCCTATCTACATTGGCTAAAATCCAGGAACACCTAGTCCTCTCACACTCTCCTCCTGTCTTGATTCCTCTTCCTTTTTTACAACTTACCAGTCTGGCTTTAGGAAGTTCCACTCCACCACCACCTCTGTCTTAAGACTCACCGATTCCATCCTCACTGGGATGGATCGAAGCCATATTACCTCAGCCATTTTTATTGACCTGGCTAAAGCCTTCAACACTGTCTCCCACTCCCTTCTTCTATCTAAGCTCTCTCTCGCAGGGCTCTCAATCGTCACCACCAGCTGGTTTCATTCCTACCTGATAGGCAGATCCCAATCTGTCAGAACTGGCAACGCCACCTCTGCTTCCCTCCCTGTTACCTCTGGTGTACCACTAGGCTCAGTCCTTGGCCCACTTCTGTTCTTGATCTTCCTCAACGACCTGCCCTCTGTCTGCCCTCACACATCCATTCACATGTATGTAGATGATACAGTATTGTACACATCTGGCCCCTCATTCTCCGATGTAGCGACCAGACTCCAGCAGGACTTCAATGCTGTTCAGCACTAGATTCACTCAAATCAGCTCTTTCTCAATGCCAAGAAAACTGTCTCCATGACTTTTAGCACAAGACAGAGACTTTCAAGGCTGCCCTCCACCCCCTCCTTCCACACCCTGGATGGGACTACTCTTGAGACTTGCACCTCCAGCAAATATCTCGAGGTCTAGCTTGACCAGCACTTAGACTTCTCCACACATATTGATGGCGTCCACAAAAAGCTTCACCCCAAGCTGAGCGCGTTGTACCTTAATCGTGGATGCATCCCACTGCTGGCTCACCGTGCAATTGTGCAGAAGATGATTCTCCCCATTTTTGCCTACAGGGACATAGTCTACAGTGCTGCCCCCCCTCTTCCATTCCTTCTGTCACTTTGCCCTTGACTGTCCTCCTAACACTCATCACTGTGTCCTATACCGTAACCTAGACCTCCCCTCGTTGTAGGACCAGCATCACTCTCACAATGCCAGTCTCACGGCCAAATACTGGATGCAGTCCCTTCCTCCCTATCTCACCTCTGTCCTTTCAGCTCCTACTTTCCAGGGCTACGCACTGAGGAAAAACGATTTGTGTCAAATGTCCGTTCCACTCATGTCAACCTCGACAGGCCAGTCAGCATTCATATATCAGATGCCTAAACTTTGGAACTCACTCCCCTCAGATATCCGGCATGCTTCCCCCGGTCAGCACCTTAACTCCCTTCACAAAAAACACTTCTGCCCCATCTGCACATGCACCCATGCAAGCTCATGACTCAGTAAAAAGGACCGTCAAAACTAGGGTTGAATCCATACTATGTTCTGCTCCTTTATTTTTCTCGTCATATGTTCACCACTGTAATCTAACCTGGAACTACATCTCACTGTCATGTGACATGTACAATGCCTATTGTAATGTCTCACTGTCGTGTGACATGTACAATGCCTGTTGTAATGTCTCACTGTCGTGTGACATGTACAATGCCTGTTGTAATGTCTCACTGTAGTGTGACATGTACAATGCCTGTTGTAATGCACTTTACCTTGTATGATTGTCTTGTAATGCGTCTTTTATTTTATTTGTACTGTTCCTTTATTTTATTTGTCATATGCCTCACCACCATAATCGAACCTGTTTCCTTGTCTTACTGACTTATGACTTGCACAACTGCCTGTAGTACTGTACTTTACCTTGTATGATTATCTTGCAATGTGTCTGAACATGTACAATATGTCTGTACTCCCTCTCACCCTACCCCCGGGGTGCATCTGTAATTGAGCAGTAGTCTGCTCAGTATTCCTTCCTAGTAAAACCTTTAAATAAATAAATATATACAAATAAGTTTCCTGTTAAATAAAAAAAAAATTGCAAATTTATCCCCAAAGGTGAATTTGGCAGGTTTGCCTTAACTTTGCCAGTGAATTAAACCTTAGCAACATCTCTAAGCTAGACCAGGCAGAGTCCTACAACCTACATAGTTCAATGAGATTGGCCTAGATCCAGGGGAGGGAAGACCCATTCACACAGACGCTTCTAAGGAGAGTATGTTTGTCCCACATGTGCAGGAATTTAGAGTGGAACAGGGAGAGGGCCTTATCAATGTCTGTGGGCGTAAGGAGGGAGGATCAGTCAGTAGAGGAAAGAACCAGGAGGATGGAGTCAAGACTGAGTCACCTGAATGACCTTGGTCAGATAAATTTGGAGGGCAGGAGGAGGCGAACCAAATTTTCCTACATAGTACATCATATTATGGTCACTGAAGGCATCAGGTAACATACCAACAGCAAGTATCCCGTGAGGGTGGGAGGAAAGGACCTAGTTGAGATGGGAATGATTGGTGCAATGGACATTAAGTTGAGCAAGCTCAGTTATGAATTGGGAGAGATTAAAGGGCTCAAGCTTTTGGATTGTGTGTTTGGCAGCTGGGAAGAGTCAATTAAGCAATAAGGCATGACAGGGAGGGCATTATGGTGGGATAACGGCCCACCTCGGGTGGGTGCAAGCATGAGGCGAAGCCGAGTGCGTCCACCACCCGAGAAGGCCCATTATCCCACCATAACGCTCTCCCTGGAGTGCCTTATTGCAATTATGAAATGGGTCCCTGCTACTAAATGGCACACAGTATTTAAAAATTATTTTAGGATTACTACATTTAGAAACAAATATAAAAAAACGTAAATTAAAAGTCTAAGGCAGAGAAATAGTCCAGTCTGAAGCCTGCATTTTGGTTTTCCTGAGTGCCAGCAGGTGGCGTCATTGCTGCATGAAGCAGCACTAAGGGACCAGCAGGACAGACAGTAACTTCAGCTGTTAGCCTGTCCTGGCAGAGGAATGGACCACTAACATACTGTCGGTGTGGAGTAAGGGCAGGCTGCAGTGGGATCAGGGTAGAGCAGGTAAATGAAAAAGTTTCCAGCGAGTTTGTAAAAAAAAAAAAAAGGAAAAAAAATGGTAATTGGCAACTGTTGCTGTGGCATGCGCGAGACAAAGATGCAGCCACACACCTACTGTGCTTCATGACAAGAACAAATACAAAATAGGAAAATCTGTTTGTGAGGTGGGACCCCCAGAAGTGTGTGAGACTGGGGAGAAAAGAGCTGGGAATTTACCTCAGATCTGTTCTGAGTGGCAACGAAGGGTGTGTATGCTAACAGGTAGGTAGTGGGGACAAGCAGTTATGCTTTTTTGTGATCGTCTGTGTAGGGCAGTGCGACGATGGTTGAGACAGAAGGCTCTAATGCTATGTGCTGAGCTTGTTGCTCTGGGAGTACTTTCAGCCGGGCTGTTGTGCTGGGATAACAGCCCGGCTGAAACTACCTCCTGACCAATCAGGACTCAGCATTGTTGGTACCCATTTCATAATTAATCTTAAAGTCCCCCAGTAGAATTAGTTCCACAGAAGATGAGTGAGAGGCCAAGGAAAAGATAGCATCAGACAGAATGGAGTGAGAGACTTTGAGGGAGCCATAGACTATCAACAAAGATAGGTGTAACCCCTAGGTGGCGCTATTTCAAGGGCTACTACCCCTGCCTGCTTGGCTAGTAGCAGGTTAAGGGGCCTGAGTTCTGAAATGGGTGCCTCCACCCAGAGGTCAGGGTTGGTAGTGGTCAAGCTAACCTGGGCACAGCCCTCCGGGACACTGTAAACCCCCCCCTTCCCCTCTAGTGGCCTGAGCACTGCACAATAATCACTTTCACAATACCCCTGGTACACCACACAAGTACCCACACTGTTTGCACTTACCACCAGGGCTGGTTCCTCTGGCACGACCCTGGGGACCCCCTGTAAAACAAGGCTATACACAGCAAACAGCAACAGTACAGTACTTTGAGCACAAACTGGAACCACAGTCAGATTACATGCAGAAAAAGTTAGATCTGATTTATTCAGGGGACTTGAACAAGGAAGGGGCAAAATCAGGTTAATTAGCTTAAAGGTTATATCAATCAAGCAGTTATGCATGCGCTTTGAGTCCCCCCACACAGTCACACCTCTAGGTACCCAGGTGGAGAAGAGATGGGCTAGCCAGGACTATTGCCCGGGGTTGCAGCTAGTCGGGGCCCTGTGATGGAAAACACAACATGCACAGCACACAATATTTGTAATCCGGAGCCAGAGGGCTCAGTTAGTAAAGGAAACAAAACAACAAGACAATCAGAATACACACTCAGATTAAGCTGTTTTTGCAGGGAGCTACCCTGGTATTTACTCACGATACTCAAGATTGGACACAAGCTGGACGAAAATTGAGACTGCAGGTGGTTGATCTGGCATGCCAGGAGAAGCAGGGCCCACAGGAGTCGCAGAGACGTCGTTTCTGTTCAGGCATGGAGCAGGGGGCTGATCCCCAGGCAGGTCTCTCATCAATGGCTTCTCTGTGCAGTGGGTAGTCTGGCTGGGCCAGTCTGGCAAGGCCCAGACCGCATGGAGACAAATTTGGATGCAGTCTGTTTTGGGATAGATACATCTTCCAGCAAGCAGAACACAGTTCGCACAGTGGGGAACCAACTCACAGCCCACTAGCAGCTCATAGCACATTTACATGTGCAGAATTCTACTGTATACCAAGCAAAGCTCCCAGTCCACAATCACATAAGTCTCTGCACACACGAGCTTAGGGGTAGCTGGAATTCTGACAGGCCGATCGCATTCAGCAAAATCTTCGGTCTTCTTCAGGTTGAGCCTGGCCCACTTCAGTAGCTTACTTTAATCACACAAACTTGGATTTAGTCCAAACTAATTCTCTTTTCTCCCTCTCAGGAGCAGCTGGCAGACATGCAAGCCAAAAACTCAGCCCTTTCACAGTTTTCCTATGCGAATCCACTCAGAATTGCTGCACAAATACACCTGAGCTGTTCTCATTTCACTTCCCAGCTCAGAACTGAAAATAGCCAGCAGCACGGTACTTCCCCAAGATCCAAAAGATTCGGTTGTCTGATTTGGCTGTCAGTCAAAGCAAGAGCTCCCCCTTCAACTGCAAAAAAGGCACAAAAAGTTAAAAACTACAATTCCTACAGATTTTGACTTCAGACAGCTCCTATAGTCCGGCTACATTTTAGGTCCTATAGAACTGATTGGTCCAATTTGCAGTCCAGGACCAAGATAGTGGAGACAAACAAAACAGTCCTTTCTATAAAGAAGGCAGCTTAGACAAACTACATTATCATTATCACTCTGAATGATTTTCAGCAAATAGTTACATCTTTCAACAGAGCTCCCGCTCAGATTACTTAGGCTGCAATCAGGCAGCTCTTAAAGAGACAGTACACAGAGGCTATACAGGCTCTGGTAATCACATTTAAACTGCTAAAATGCAGGACACCAGCCTGGCAGTGAGCATTCAGGCAAGCTCAAGGAATACTTTTTGAGAACCCCCATTTGTAGGGGGATTACATAGGAATAGAAGGGGAAAGGTGAGTTTAGCCAGGAAAGCCTCATTAGAGGAAGGGACCTTCACTGCCAGTAAGAACAGTGTGGTGAATCTCTGATAGGCGTGAGGGCAACTCCACCTCCATATTTGCCACAGTCCTGTTAGTGGAGGTTGTAGTTAGTAATGGCTACATCACTGGCAGAGATTCGAGGAGAACCAGGATTCTGTTACAGAGGGTATCGGGAGACCTCAGAAACAACACTCTAAGAAGAGCAACCTTAGGTAGGGGAGCATTAAGGTGGAACATAGTAAAGTCTTTAGGGAGAGAGGGGGATGAGGAGACAGGAGTGGCAGATAGGGTCATAGTTTCGCTCAACATCACTACGCAACAAGAGTAACAAGATAAAGAAAAGCAGAGTAGGGAAAGACTTGTGTAAGCAGGGGTGGGGTGGCAGAGTGAGCGAGATAATCACTTGTGCACTTCAAACCTTTTAGACATTAAATGTCCTTTCAAAATTCAGCTCCCCTTCCATAAGCTCAAGTGTTGCTCCAAACCTTAGCACCCCAACCCCCCATGTTGGAATTACACTTTATGAACTTTGAGAGCTGGGGGGGAGGTATAAGGGTCATATCTTTAAATTGAACCCCTCTTCCAATTGTAACCCCTAGATGGCGCTATCCCAGGGGCTACTACCCCTGCCTGATTTGCCACTAACAGGTTGAGGGCCTGGATCCAATGGCGGGTGCCTCCACCCAGAGGTCAGGGTTTGCAATAGTTAAACTAACTTGGTCACAGCCCTCTGGGCACACAACCCCTTTTCTTCCCACTAGTGGCCCACACAATATATCGAATTACCTTCACAGTATACACTTACCCCCAGGTCTGGTTCCGGCACTGGGACCTCCTGTGAAATGAGATACAGTGCAACAATCACAGTAGAGTACTTTAACATAGACAAATACCTCAGGCAGTATAACTTTGCTGAAACAAGCAGCTCTGATTTATTTAGGGGATATAACAAGGACAGGGAAATCAGGTTAATTAGCTTATCACTCTAATAATCTACCTTGAAACAGGCCTATCCTATCAGTTACTGTCCCTGGGTACCCAAGCCCTAGTGGCTAGTCCAAACCGTGGCAGCTGGTAGGGCCCTTTCACACAGAGAAAGGAGAATTAAACAGTCAGCAGTACAGTAATTCCATTTGGATTTAATGTGGCAATTCAACAGGAGCGACCCTGAATTAGTACTCACGACCTCCAAATAAGATAGGGTCCTTCAATGTCAGCAGGGCTCACTTGAGGTACACAAACCTCTTCACACATCCATATAAAAAGAAAGCACTATACCAGGCAGGCTGCATCTGTATCGATCGCAGTCACCGCAATACCGGGAGAACACACAGCAGATTCAGTTCCTGACAGACCGAAGTGCAATTTTCAGCAATCCCTCCAGTCTTCTACAGGGTGAGCCTGGTTTCTACTCTTCAGAGATCCTTTGATTCTTTTCACAGGACGGATTCAGTCCTAACAAGCTGTTACACAAGCTGCAGACCGGAACTCTGGGCCTTACACACGCGTTTTGACTAAAACTGCACACTGAAAAAGCACAGGGCTCCTTCCTTCTTCACTGCCAAGCTCAACTGAAACTCCAACCGACAAAACCGGGCACTTCCTTTGAGTTCCTCCCAGTTCTTGACTGGATTGGCTGTCACTCACAATAGACTGCTGCTGTTGGTCAAAAAGGCACTGAAGTCTAAACTACATCTCCCAGAGTCACTGCCCATACAATCCTCTTGTGGCTGGCTCAGATTATGAGTCCAAGTTCTGATTCGCCCAAGGCACCATTTTAGAGCTAGTTACCCCACACTGATTGGTCCAGTTCAGCAGTTCAAAACTAGAATGGGAACTAGCAGACACAGTTCTGACTGCAAAGAAAGCAGGTTAGACAAACTGTATTTCATTATTACTCTAAATAATTTCTGGCAAACAGTTACATCTTTCAGATAGGTTCCCTTTGCACTCCTAGTGACTGCAAAAATGGAGTGAATTAGCAGCAGCTTGAGTGGTACTCAATCAAAAGAACACACGTCCCCCATACAAACTAATTATGTCTGCATTCAGACAGCTCTTAAAGAGACAGTACCAGAGGTTCTAAAAACACTCACTGATAAATGGCTTAAGCATAAACACCATTCAGGCTTGGAGCATTCAAGCAAGCTCCTGGAAGTCTTTTGGGAACCCCCATTTGCAGGGGGGTTACACAATTATAAGTCAATGGCAGTGATGCATGAGCTACTGGGGCTCACTTCGGAACTTGGAGGCGGCAGAGCCCTGGCAAATGCCCCCCCCCCCGTAATTCCAACATTGGCCCCCTTCCCCCCACTTTTTACACAAATCTCTATTTGTTTGCACAGCATACTAATCAGACCTGCATATGAAGTGGGGTGGTTGACATGATGGACCTAGAGTCCCTTCTGATGTTATAGCACCCTGTTACTAGAGTACATTATCAAAGCCAGACAAAGGGCAGTGCACTGCACTGATACCAGTGAGAGCCAGGTTCCTGTGCAGAGTGATAAGGGACCCGAAGGGGGAGCAGGGCACCCTGTTTAGTCATATTTATATTTATTGATTTATTTCAAATGTTTTACCAGGACAGACACGCTGAGCTGCTAACTGCTCATTTCCAGATTCACCCTTGAGGAAGGAAAAGGGGAGGGGCAGAACAGTAACAGAATAACAAGGTGCTATAAGTAAAATAAAATTAATAATTGTCCCAAAGGCTGATACCAGATGCAGAGAAATACAATGCAATAATGTGCATTAGGTTTAATAAAACTGCAAGTGTACAAGAGGCAAGATAGAGTACAGAGCAGGAAAAACTGCTGTAAATGGGGAATGAGAGTGTTTTGGGGGAATACACTCTCACTAGTGCTAATCTGGAACACAGGAAAGCGGTGGCTGGAGGGTGGAGGTGAGCAGCATATGATACAGGGTCAGAAGCAACTGCAGGAGTGTGCTGTAAAGTCACGGAGGAGAGATTTGAGGGCGTAGAGGGAAAAGGCAGAGCAGATGTGTAGGAAAAGTGAGGATCGGCGTTTAGAGAAGTGACAGGAGAAAGCAGCTTGACCCGATATAGTGGGAGTGGGATGCCCTGCTCCCAGTGTGGGTGGGTAGGTGCAGACCACCTGTCAGTTGTTCCCCTTCTCTTCACCTCATTGATGTTTACACAGCAACATTGACTCCTCACCAACATTCTTTAAAAGAGTAAGAGTGCTGCCCAGCCTCCATGGCTCAGATTACCACAGCAGAGCAGGGAGGAGTTGAAGAACGCATTTAGCATACAGAAGAAAAGCGAACATTAAGCAAACACCCTAACTCCCCATCCACACCCCATCTCCAATACATCACCCAGATTTCAATGGATGTGTGCTATAGGCTTATAATGAGTGTCTCCTATTTGAATTCTGCTCCTGTGTCAGAAGATGGTTGACATCACTGTTGTTTGTTCTTGATTAAATGCTAACGGTAAACGGCACCTGGCAGCTAACTGGCCTCACAACAATGCTGCAGCAAGCAGCTTGAAAATACAAATGCCCGCATGCCATGTGGCTCTTTCGACCCCCCCGACACCTGAGGAGGTGCAGCAGATGCTGGATCCTATCTGCGGCAAGCAATTTGCATATTCATTGCTCTCCTATCCACCTGGTTGCTGTTCTAGCATCTACAGCTACTGTTGAGATAAGGTTAGAAATAATATACACATCAGTAATGTCTTTCTCATTGAAATCATGTCTCATTTAATGTAGAGAGACTCATCTGGTTGGCTGACAGTTTGTGGTAGCAGATGGGACACAGTGGGAAGTTTCTGGCTGTCAGGGCAAGCTTCAATTTTTCATTCTTAATATGCCAATTTCCACATCTGACTCAATGCATTATTAGATGGTTGTATCAGCGGGGCCACATTGGATTCCTCCAACATCCTGTTAACAGGGGGATCTGGAATTATGACTTCTGTCTGTACTTTTAAGTACTGAAGACAGCCCCAGCATGGGACAAGCTTGCATTTTCTAACAGTGCTTAAGCATTGTTACTCAACAGTGTAAACGTCCCACAGATGTGTGCAACCATAGCACACTGGGAGCTGAAGTCCTGGGTTCTGGTACTGGTCAAGAATGGCAAAGGCTAAACCATAATAAGGTGCTGTAAATTCAAATTTCAGAAGGAGGTCCTTTTGATTTACAAGTAGCTCCCAGAACTGAACAGGACAGGACAGAAGAAAATGTGGATTTAATTACTGTATGTTAGTGGCATCGTCTTACTAGAATCATAAGAGTTGCAAAGCCCCATATCAACAAGGATCACAGTGGCTGTAAAGTTCCATTTCAGCTAGAAATACAGGGATTGTACAGCCCCATTAAAACAAGAAACAGAGGAGTTACTAAGCCCACTTATTAATAGAATCACAGGTTTATTTTTTTTTGTAGGGTCTATTTCTGCACCCTGTCCTCGGGGCATCTCTCAGGGTCTCACGGACAGCCGCCACACTCAACTGCCCACCTGAACTGGTTGCTGCGGAAGCTACATCGGGTATGCAAGATCTGGGGCTCTCCCGGCCCCACAGAGAGGCCCCCAGACTTCAAAGAGAACCGGAGAGTCGGCCGGTATTAGGCGTGTGGTGGGTCTGCTTGCCAGTGATCGCTGTCGCCTCACCCGAGGGCAGAGGGATTTTTTTTTTCTTAGTGTTTCCTCCCCTGAGGCACGGACGTGCAATGACGTCCCACCCAGCATGCGCAAGTTCTCGCACACACCCAGAGTACAACTGCCACTGCCCCAATCCACGTGCCTCTGCGTTGTGCACTGCAGTGCCCCCAGCCTCCGCCAGGGGTTACCAGTGCAACAGAAGAGCCCCTAACCCACCCAAGGACTAAGAGAGCTGTCCACAGATGCTCAATTTTAGTCCTCCCCTGCTGACCCCCGACGACCTAGGCTAGTTCCCGAACCTGGGTCGCTGGCATGGCATGAGGTGTGGCGTCCGGCGCCTCAACCCTCAGCGATACCGGGCGAGCTCAGAATCACAGGTTGCAAAGCCCCATTTCATCAGAATCATAGGGCTGCAATGCCTAGTTCACCAAAATCACAGAGGTTACAAAGCCCAGTTTCACAGAGATTTAGGGGTTGCAAGTATCATTTCACCAGAATCATTGGGGCTGGAAATGCCCCTTTTCACCAGAATCACAGGAATTGTAGTGCCCATTTCGACAGAATCAGAGGGGTTGCAAAGCCCCATTTAACAAGAACCACACCTTTAACAAGAATCACTGGGTTTTCAAAGCCCCATTTAACAAGAAACATACAGTGGCGTGAAAAAGTATTTGCCCCTTTCCTGATTTTCTCTATTATTGCATATTTGTCACACTGGATGTTTTCAGGTCTTTAGAGAAAATGTAATATTAGATAAAGGGAACCTGAGTGAACAAATAACACTTTTTTTTTACTTATTTCCTTATTTAATGAAAAAGTTAACCAACACCAACTGGCACTGTGTGAAAAAGTAATTACCCCTAGTTAAATCAACAATTAAAGGGATAATTAGAATCAGCTGATTGAACACAGCCAGGCTTGATTACAGCCAGCCCTGCTCAATATAAACCTCACTTATTTTGACCCTTACCATCAGAGTCACATTGCCAGCACAAAGATTCAACCAGCACATTATGCCATGATCAAAGGAAGTTCCTGAAAAGATTAGAAAAAATTTGTTGCCCTCTAGCAGTCTGGAAAGGGTTACAAAGCTATTTCTAAGGCTCTGGGACTCCATCGAACCACAGTGAGCAATAATCTCAAATGGAGAACACTTGGAACCATATTAGATCTTCCCAGGAGTGGGCATACAAAGTTATTCAAGAGCGCAGCGTAAAATCATCCAGGAAGTCTCAAAGGATCCTAAAACAACATCCAAAAAACTGCAGGCTTCTCTTGCCTCAGCTAAGGTCAGTGTTCATGACTCCACAATCAGAAAGAGACTGGGCAAAAATGGGCTTCATGGGAGAGTAGCAAGGAAACCACTGCTAACCAAGAAGAACATAAATGCTCTTCTCTCATTTGCCAAAAGCACCTGGATGATCCACAGGCATTTTGGGAAAGTGTTCTGTGGACAGATGAGTCAAAGTGGAACTTTTCGGCGACATGGATCCCATAATGTCTGGCGTAAAGCAAACACAGCATTCCAAAGTAAGAACACCATACCAACAGTCAAACATGGTGGTGGTAGTGTGATGGTGTGGGGATACTGCTGCCTAAGGACCTGGACGACTTGCCATAATTAAAGGAACCATAGATTCTGCTCTGTACCAGAAAATTCTTAAGGAGAATGTCCGAGTCATCCTTCCGTCAGCTGAAGCTGAAGTGTGGTTGGGTCATGCAGCAAGACAATGATCCAAAACACAAAAGCAAGTCCACATCAGAATGGCTGAAAAGAAGTAAAATTAAAGTTTTGGAGTGGCCTAGTCAAAGTCCAGACTTAAACCCAATAGAGATGCTGTGGCAGGACCTGAACGAGCAGTTCATGCTTGAAAACCTACCAAATGTTACTGAATTAAAGCAGTTCTGCGAGGAAGAGTGGGTTAAAATTCCTCCACAGCGATGTGAAAGACTGATATTGAATTATAGAAAGCGTTTGGTTGCAGTCATTGCAGCTAAAGGTGGCGTAACCAGTTATTAAGTGTAAGGGGGCAATTACTTTTTCACACAGTGCCAGTTGGTGTTGGTTAACTTTTTTTCATTAAATAAATGAAATAAAAAAAAAAAAAAGTGTTATTTGTTCACTCAGGTTCCCTTTATCTAATATTACATTTTCTCTAAAGACCTGAAAACATCCAGTGTGACAAATATGCAATAATAGAGAAAATCAGGAAGGGGGCAAATACTTTTTCACGCCACTGTAGGGGTTACAACTACAAGCCCCATTTTAACAAGAAACAGGGGACACTGCAAAGCCTTGTGCATGTCATTCGGATGAGACATTCAGACAAAGTCCTCTTCTGCCCAACTCTGGTGACTGTCCAGGTAGAAGTTAGTGATGCAATGGCACTTCTCGCAAGAGTTGGTGGGGAGATTTTTATGAAAAGTTAAATCATCGGTCCAAAAAGTGTCATCAATTAAGTTTATCTAACAAGGAAGGTTGTCAGTCAAACCATGTGATGGAAGTATGCATCATATTGTCACTAACCTGTACTGAACATTTACCTGCCCATCACCCATTATCCCTACTTTATTATATACGTATGTATGTATGTATTTATTTAAGAGTGTTTCACCAGGAGACAAACTGAGTTTAAGTATTTCTGATGCTTCCTGGGGAGGGAGGAGGAATCAGAGCAGAGAATAACAATAGTCTAAAAAGTACAGGTGAAAGTGCAATAATTAACATTTGCAATAATGTTCAAATAATGCATTAATACAATAGGGTGCAAATAAAGGAAGTGTGAAGGAGGAACAGATAACATGCTAGACATTATGAAATGTACCTGGGCAAGGAGGTGAAGGTGGGGTGGACGGGGGAGTAGAAAGGGGCGGAGGAGAGGAGGAGGAGAATGGGTTAAGGATGACAGCAGATAGCTGGGAGCGAGAAGAGTAGAATGTGGGAAGGGCACTTTGATGGGGGCAGTTACCGGAGAGGGCGGTGTGGACTTGGAGCAAGGAGGAGAGAGAAAGTTTGGAGGAAGCAGAGCAGATGGTTAGGGGCAGACAGTTCCTATGAAAGCAGAAGGAAAAGGCAGCTTGACCTCCTTTCTGTGTTTAATCATTTATGGTGGTGACCCAGTATAATGTTTCCCACAGTTCCCTCAGTTTAGGCCCTGCATAACTCACTGCTCCCTGCTCCTCCTATTATTATTTAGTTGCTCACTGTTTAATGTTCATTTGTTTGTTCCACATGTGACCACTCCCTATGGGGGAGCTTACCTTTATATGCCCCATTCTCCCACTTCCCATTCCTTTCCGAGTCAGGAGGTGCTCAGGGTCCCTCAGAGGGCCCCAGTATTCAGCTTTGGCCGATATGGGCTTGGGGACTGCAGCAGAAAAGCCGCCACACTTAGTTTTGGCTCCTTTGAGCTAATACTCGCATGTGCAGGGTCTCTTCACCTCCCGACCATTGCATTTGCAGTCAAGCGGGAGGCATGTCTTGGTCCGGCAACTTGACAAGGGTGTTTGAGGGCCAGTGACCTGAAGGAGGGTGCTGAGAGCCCTCAAGGGTCTATAAAAGAGTTTAAAAATGGGGTGCTTACAAGGGGTCATCATGAGTATTAATGAGCCCTCATACATATGAATGAGGTAGCGCTGCCCGCCAGACTGGTACTTCCGCGGCAGCAACTGGAATAATATTGAATACAAATATATAATAATGTAATTGCTTAAGAGGACACAAAAGGGGCTACCAGTCTATGGGAAAGTGTAAAAAAAAAAAACATTTCTGCAGGTTGCACACAAACTTTATTGTGGGACACCATGTGAGACTGCCATAGAACTGAGTGGGACTGCATGGGAGCACCCATGTTGTTGGTGCTTTGACTCCTTATCAGTGGCCAACCAGGTGTCTGGCCACCCAAAAACTGTGAGAAAGGACTTTGTCAGGTGCCAAAGGACCATGACCAATGGGCAATCAAGGAGGACTGTTCATTATGGATATTTATGACTGACTATGCTGGGCAACCAATGAGAAGGCAGGACTGTTGGGGAGAAATCCCAGTGGTTTGGAGAGTTTGGGGTCAGTCTTGGCCAGGCTTCTATCGAGTCAGGAGTGATCTGTGTTGAGACAGCTGAATCTTCTGAGGCCTTCCACAGGGCTTAAGCTGGGAATTCACAGAAGAAAAAAGTGAATTCTATCTGAGAGAGACTGAGCTGTTGTGAGAATGTTTCAGGTATTTTGGACTGTGCTGTTTCCTTTGGAGAGATTGTCTACTGCAGAAATCCAGCACTGTTGCTGGGACTTTGAGAAGCTCTTTGGAGAGTTGGAAAGTTTCTGGAACCGGGCGCAAGCCATGCTGTGTGGAAACTGCTCTGAGGAATGGACAAATTTGCTGAGAGCTGAAGCTGCTTTGGAAGCTGGTCTGAAAATCAGAGACTATGTGAGCAAAAGGATGAGCAGGTGTCTTCAGGTGCCAGAATCCCTGCTACTGCTGTGTGTCCCAGTGTCAAGGGAGCTGTTGCACAAAGCTTGGAAGTCAGTGTCCCAACGGCACTGCAGAACGAAAGATAAAGGTGCATGGCTGCCCCTGGAATTGCTGATCTGGAGCAGGAAAAGAGTGACCTCAACCAACCTCGGAGGTACTCTCCGAAGCCAGGGAGGGAACTTGCTAACCCCTTCCAAGTGGGACCTGTTAGTCTTAGGGGTCACTGGCGCTTGCTGGGGTGCTAGGGCACCTACAACCCATTGCGGGAACTGGGCTGTGGAGCCACTCACGAGTCTGGGTCTGCTGAGGTTTGGTGGGACCTGTGTTAGTGCTCTGCAATGGGCCAGAAGAGGCTGAATGAGACAAGCAGAGAGATCTTTAATCAAGGTGACAAGCTACTAGACCTTCCATCAAGATCAAGGCTTCAATACATCTTTGTGCTACCTAATATTCATCCCTTTGAAATCTGAGCCCTACTCTCCCAGATTAGTGGAGCCCTGCTGAATCTGAGACTTCTGAGAATCTTCAAAACGTGAGTACCAAGGGCTTGCCTTGGATGCCAAGGGGAGTGTTCAACTTAACTTAAATATACTTTTTCAAGCTTTTAGGGGCCCGACAGCCAGCCAACCCATGGCATCATCCACCTTTTGGGTGCCCAGAGAGACTGTTTATTTATAGCACTGGTACCAGTGGGGGTGGGTCTCTAGGGTGATTTGGTCTACAGGCCCTCTTGTTACTGCCTTCTACTAACACGTTTTCCTTCCTCAGCTATCCCTGGTCCAGGTATCCATTTCTTAACCCTCTTTCCCCAATAAAGCTGTGATTTTTTGTTTTGAATTGCTGTGTGAGGGGTAATTTGTAATGGGAGGGCTTTAAGCCCGAGGTTCGATGGGCAAAGCAACAACATCACTCCCCCATCGGGCTTAAAAGGTCAATCATCCTGGGCCCCTCCAGGATTCATTTTTTGTTGCGGCCTGAGGCACTGCCACACCTGCCTATGTTTCTTTTCCCTTGTTGTGTGCTTTGCAGCGCATCCAGCCACCAGCTCGCCTCCTCTTTTCTTGGCTCATCTAGCAGTTCCTGTCTCAAGCTGGTGTCAGCTATGTGGCTCTTCTGCACCCCGCTCGTGTGTCCCATCCTCCCCCACTCCTGCCTGGCGCTTTCATTTGTCAGCCATTTTGTCTCTCCTTTGGTGTCTGTTTCCTCCCTGCTCCATTTCTCCAGCATCCATTCCCTACTTATTCCCCAGCTCCCTCATACCTTCCTGCCTTGCAGCGGGGTGCACCCGGCATGCCTAGCCCTTCAGCCAACTCTCTTCTTGTGCCCCCCTTCCAGGAATCAGCATTCAACTCCCCCCCAGGGTAAGCCATTGCATGGAAGCCCTGCACCTTCTAACATCCATGAACCTCAGGTCCTGCTTTGGTCTGCACTGCCTCAGTTTGGTCCTACTGCATTTCGCTCCTGTCTTGCCTTCAACTATCTCCCAGTCTCTAGTTCAGCCAAGTCTTCAGCTCCACCGCTGCACTTCCCCCCCGTGCCTTGGTCGACTCCGCAGTTCTTTTCAAGGTCCTCTGGGCATTCTCCCCTTGGCAGTCAGTACCTAGTCTGTATATTTATTGTTGTGACTGTGGGGCATGGAGGAAGGGGATATTGATGCTTCTACATTTGTAGGTCCTGTCCACCTGATTTTTCATTGTTAATTCCAGGTGTTGGCACTACATTTGGCTGTTGGTCCTGTGATTCTGTTTCAGATCACCTTTAGCGGCACGGTGCACTTCACCACTTCGTGGGCTCATTTGGTTGACATGCCAAACATGCTTATCCTATGCCTAGCCTTCCAGTAAGGGCAGTTTTCCTTTGCTTCATCTTCACTGGTGTATTTATACTTATAGCCTCTCTGCTAGGCATCACAGTAATGTGATGATGTTCCCACCACATTATCTGTCCCATACAGCTGTATCTGTTGGCACTGCATTGGGGCACTATTCTACCAGTTTTTAAACTTCCCGCCACCTCTCTGCTTCGGTATTCTGGCTCTGCCTCTGCATGCTCACAGATGCTTCCAGGTGTGTCGTCCCCCGCCCCTTCTCTCCCTGGCATCCCCTTCTCATTGCCACTCACATCAATCACGCAAGCATACCTCTTCTGGGGTCTTATGCTACCTCAGTGACCCGCTGCGCCCCTGCAGCGCTCATCATTATCCATCTTCATCGCCCTCAGTCTTCTCCTCTTCGACTGTTGCACTTTTGCAGTGATTGTCAGTCTTCGTCATCTCAGCTCCGTGGTGCCTCACACCAACCTGCTCATCTATTTCCATTGCTGAATTTGTACGCCTCAGCTGACCAATCAGCTTACCTCGGCAGACTCTGTCTGGCTCCTGTGCTGGCCTTCATGGCTTCAATCCCTTCATGGCCTGCATTCGATATTTCTTTTTGGGCATAGCTATCATGACTCTTATGCCACCTCATCGACCCTCGGCCCTCCAGTCGTGTGTCTTCAGGTTCATGACTTTGGTCAGCATTCCCTCATCCATACTATCCCTGCTACCTTGAATCGACTCCATCTCCTCCTCAGGACATGCCTTCCTGTCTATTGCCCTTTGCTAAGGGCTGGCTGGCTGTTCTCTACCATAGTTCAAGTTCATTTTCCAGTTAATTTATGTATCCTCTACCCTCTGGTTCCAGATACAGCCATGCCTTCTTAGCGTCATTGAGCATCTAGTTCCAGACAAAGGTCTAATCATTGAATCCTATGCTACCTCATCAACTCCAGCCTCAGTGTCTAATTGTTCACGTTGCATAATCAAGCATGCCTCATTGGCCTCAGTGTCTACTCCCTCGCATCCCTCATTCAGGTCAGTCAGCATTATCCTCGGTCTCCTCATGAGCACATCTGGATACCCCTGGCTCCTCTGACTTCCACATGGATCTTCCCATCAACTACTCGAGCATACCCCTCTCGGGTCCCTGCTGCCTCATGTTCCTTCTTTGATCTGTGCTTCCTTGGGGTTTTTCCCTATTTCATCATCATCCTCTCTACTGATATCCCTCTTGTTAATGAACCGTTCTCTTTAATGACATATGTCCTCAAATCAAACACCGTCAGCCTGGAGGGAAGGCAACCTAGGCCTTGGATCCCCAGAGGTTTCCTCCTCAAAAGGGGTTTTTCCTCTCCTCCATGTCAATGGTTATAATATTAGTTAGAGTTAGTACTTTCTTTGGTTAATTAGTTAGATTCTGCTGTTGGATGGAGGCGGATGGTGGCCCCGGCTTTCCCCTCTCTCCTTAGGAAGTCAGCCCTTATCATCTTCTCAGAATTCATTCATCATCCTCACCTCTTCGATGCTTGACACCTTTGGGTATTCTT
The DNA here is from genome assembly GCA_016271365.2 of Neoceratodus forsteri. Taxonomy (NCBI): domain Eukaryota; kingdom Metazoa; phylum Chordata; order Ceratodontiformes; family Ceratodontidae; genus Neoceratodus; species Neoceratodus forsteri. The sequence goes on along the minus strand of JADMNL010000023.1, from coordinate 565,891,202 downwards.
TTTGGGCTTCTTCCAAACCTACCTTTAGGCTATGCAATCATTCCCGCTGCACCTGTAGGGGGGAACCCTCCTCTAGGGTTCTTTACATTGTACCCCTACTGGGTGGTATATCCAACGGATAGAGTGGCAGAAAGCCACAAAGCAAATCAAGTTGCACAAGTATCATCTCATCTCATCCAGTTGCGTAAGCACATTGAATGGGAGGGCTTTAAGCCCGAGGTACGATGGCTAGAGCAACAATGTCACTCCCCCATCGTGGCTTAAAAGGTCAATCATCCTGGACACTTCCAGGATTCATTTTTCGTTTCCTATCATCCACCCCTCCTCCTCCAGCTGCTCGCCTATCTTACCCGTGGGCTTCTTCCTAACCTACTTTTAGCCTATGCAGTCATTCCCAGGGCACCTGTAAGGGGGGAACACTGTTTTAGGATTCCTTGTGTCGTACCCCTACAGGGTGGTATATCCCACAGATAGAGAGGCGGAAAGCCACAAAGCAAATCAAGTTACACAAGCATCATCTCATCTCATCCTGTTGTGTAATCACATCAGACAGTCAATTACAAAGTGTTTATGAGTTACTGGTATTGGGAAACTGTTGGGTATTCAATGTGGGGTGGTTGGTAGGGGAGGTGAGTAGGTGCAGCATCCCAGGGGGCTGTGCCAATCAGTCACCTGACCCACTTATAACTTTATAACTCACTGTGGGTGGAGGCACCATGCTATTTACTATAACTTTGGGATATAACCCATGACCACCACTGTAGAAGGATCCAGGCCCCTTAACCTGTTTGAGGGTCAACAGACAGGGGTAGTAGCCCACAGACACATAGCACCTGGGCTACACACAATTTACTGCATGACAATTTTATTCTTGAAGTGTTTTCATGTAATTTACTTATTTTGTTATACTTATTTCTATATTATTGCATTATTTTTGTACATTGCATTGTGTTCAGTTCTCTACTCACCCCCCTCCCCCTTAGGTCACGTCTGGAAACGTGCTGTTACCAGCTCAGTATGACTTTCCTGGTAAAACTTTTGAAATAAATAAATCAATACATAAATAATGACTAAGGCATAAATGAGGCACTTCTTGTTAATACTGTTTTTTTAAAGGGTACCTACAGTACTCTGTTGTAAAGCAGGATGTGCTCTGTCACATGCAGACTGTTGTATTCCATGTGAACTACATAGACCACAATGCCTTGCAGGGCACAGTGAGATGAGAGTGGAGAGTGAAGTGTTGGGGAAATAGAGGTGATGGTGTGTCATGCAAGAGGCATGAATGGGCAGCCAGTGTTGCTTCAGAGGTAGGCCTGCCTCCAAGGCAGCCCACAAAACTCATCCCTCTCATTCTGCTGATTGGTCAGCACCTTGCAAGACATGCAGTGCCTCCGAGGCAGCTATTGTCCCTACCAGGCTGGATCTGCCGCCAAGGCTGGCATGCCCCCAAAGACAAGCTCTGCTTTTGAGGCAGATGTTGCACTTGACAGACAAACAGTTATATCACCATTTAATAATTCTAGTTCAGAGAGAGCAAATGGAGCAACAACATGCCGTGGATTAGTCCATGCTTTATTGACAGAGAAATGGAATGTTTTAAGGTGATATGAGGGCATTTTTAATTTCTACCTGGACACCACTAGCAATGTGTAGAAGGCGTTTCATGCCTCATGGGAAGGTTGGCACATCCAACTGTGTTGGCAGCATCATCCCCAGTACTGCAGTACAGTTCATGGGTCCAAATCCAAATGTAGGACTCGAACCTACAGCCTTTTCTTCCGGACACAGAGGAGTGGTACACCAGCTGAACCCCACCACTGCCAGCTGTTGTCTACAATACCATGGGCTGCAGAAGCAGTCTCTTGCTTGCTGTCCCATCTGGGACCTAACAGCAGTGCAATACAGTTATCAAAGAGGATAAAGACATGGAGACCCCCACCACCACCACCACATTCAAGTATTCAGAACTGTCTGCAGGCCGCAGCACCTAGTACTCTCCCCACCCCAGGTCAAATAAAGGAATGCAGGGAATTGTAACTCTTCTGCTTGCTCTAAGATTGGCTTTTACTTACAGTGACCTTTGTGTTGTTCTCTAACTGCTGTAGAAGTACTAGATCAGAGGCAGTAAAAGTAGCAGATAACAGTCATTGAGTGGTTGCAGGAAGACTCTAGTGGAATGGCGGTTAGTTGAAAGCAGCTGGGTGGATACTGGGAGTAATAATTTTAGGAATGTGGTGTGAGGAGTGGGGTATTTTAACTAGAGGAATGTGGTGTGAGCAGGGAGTGGATTTTAGTGGGGGATGCTGACATGAGGAGTGGGGGGATTTTAATGATGAGGGGTTGCAGCGGGGTCTTTTAATGGGGAGGGTGGTGTAAGGATTTCGGGTCAAGGTTGGAGTGGATTGGGGTAATTTTAATCATAAGTGTAACAGCCCCTAGACACACCTTAGCTGTTTCCATGGCCCTCAACGCCACACTGCACACACCTCCACGTGGCCTACTCCAGGTTCTGAAGTGGAGAGGAGACGTGGCACAGTGCCTCCACCTGGGGCAATGGCAGGAAATACCTGTGAACAAATTGCAGGTTACCACCCCCAGGAAATATACAACAGGTGCCCCCAAAGACACTTCCCTACAAAATAACAATTCTCTCCTTCTTGCATTGATTCAGTATCAGAATATAACATTAACAATTAGCAGTACTATATTTATTTTTGGGGAAGGGGACAAAACAGGAGGAATGTGGCACAACATTAATAACTGGCTGAAACCATTTCACCCACTCAATCCCCTCCCACTTGCGGGTGTATCTGACTTCCCAGTGGCAGGTGCCCAAAATATCTCTGAAGTCCCCTTGGTGGGTACCAGAGCATAGTGTAAACTTCACTGGGGATCTTTTGTTGGGGCCCGAATAGCTTTAAACAGTAGGAACAATGGAACTTCAGGTCTGGGCACAGTTTTCTGACAAAGATCCTACTCAGGACCTAACCCCCTAATTTTTACCTAGCTAGCTAACTAAATAAAGACTACCCAAAGCCACATCTTGGGGAACGTACAGTTCAGCAGTTCAAAAGGGGGTTCAGCAAACTGGCTTTTGCTGTACTATAGAGATATCTGGTTGTGGTACACCACCACAGTAGCAGAGCTGACAGAAGAGGTTGACAAGCGCTAGTCTTCACTTGCTTGGCCTTGCCGACTTTGCCTCTGAGGCCTTTGTAGACAGTGTTCACCAGACAGGCCTCGTCATCTTCCTCCACTGGTCTTCTTCCATCAATGGACAGGGGAGGTGTGGTCTCATAGACCTCTCTGTTGCACACCCTTTTTAAACACAATTAGTGGCTGGGCTTCAGCTCAGTCTCAAGCCCCAGTACTCTCAATTTTCTTCTTTATGTGTAACCCTCCTACAAATGGGGGTTCCTAAAAGCCTTCCTGGAGCTTGCTTAAATGCTCCATGCCTGGCTGGTGTTCGGCATAAGGCCACTAAATGTGGGGGTTGTGAGTGCTTTTAAAGCCTCCACATACTGTCTCTTTAAGAGCCGTCTGCTTGCAGGCAAAATCATTGTTTAGGGGATGTGTATTTCCTGCTCGAGTCCTGCTTGAACTGTACTGTAATTGCCCCTCTTTGTGGTCGCTGAAAGCGCCAGGGAGCCCTTGACAGGTGTAACTATTTGCTTGAAATCATTTAGAGTGATAGTGAAAATGCAGTTTGTTTAACCTGCTTTTGTTTCAGATGGGACTCTGTGTGCTGTTCCCCTCCATCTTGGACCAGGACAGTTCAAGGGGTCCAATAGGAGCGAGGGGGTATCTAATCTGGAGTAAAAAAACAGCCAACCAGAAACCAGGACTCTAGATGGAGCCAGCTGACAAATGGGGACACAGCTTGTAATTCTGTGAAATGGCATTCTGGGCCATGGCGCCGTTTTGCACCAATGAGGGCAGTAACAAGTGACTGGCATCTGCAGCCCTCCAATGGGATCGGGTGGCACCCGACTAGAGAGACTTGCCCCAGCTGCCAAGGGGGAGATGCGTTGTGACTGTAAAGGAGAAGGGAGCTCTGAGCTCCTGCACCGTTGAGTGTTCGACGGGAAGCGCGTGAAAGGCCTGAGGTGGCCGTTATCACTGCCAGCGCTCCACGGTTAAAGCGCCGGCTGGCGGTCAGAGGAGCAGTGTACCAACACAGCTATCTACCAGGCTTCACCTGAAGAGGACTGGAGAATCTGCTGAATCACGCTCGGTCTGTCAGGACGTTGAAGCTGCAGTGAAACGCCCGCGTTAGCTGTGAGTTCGTTCGGGTCCTGTAAGCAGCTGCCTGGTATGGTACCCCTCTGTTGTTTTCACATAAATGTGTTAGGAGGCCTTTGAAGTTCAAGCTCATCCCTGCAAGTGGTGAAGAGTGGTTCTTGGCTGGAGTAGTGAGTACTGAATCAGGGTAGCTCCCTGTTAAAGCTTACAAACAACGGAAAAATCGTTTTGTTGTATTGCTGACTGCACTGACTGAGCTTTCTGGCTCCATCTGATTTGCTCAGGAACTAAATGCTCGTTTATGTCAGGGCCTCAACCAGCTGCATCGAGGAACTAACCATAAAGGCTTGGGTACCCATAGACAGTAATTAATAGGTTAGGCCTGTGCACAGAGCCATAGGTAGATTGTCATATACTGTAGTGGTAAGCTAATCAACCTGATTTCTCCCGGTCCTTGTTATTACCCCTCGAATAAATCAGATTGCTTGTTTTGCAAAAGTACTCTGGCTAGTCTGTGTACTAATGGTGAAATACTGCACAGTGAATGTGGTGTAACTGTACCTTACTTTCAAGGGGGTCCCCGGAGTGAGCTGGCTGATTCGAGGCGGGGTAAGTGTATATAGTAAGGACACTGAGATTGAACTCGTGGGCCACTAGTGGTAGAAAGGGGCTGCAGCAGCAGAGGGCTGTGACCGAGTCAACCTCGACTGTTCTAACCCCGACCTCTGGGTGGAGGCACCCGCCAACGGATCTGGGCCCCCTCACCCTGCCACGTCTAGGGCAGGCAGGGGTAGTAGCCCCTAGGATAGCGCCCCTGGGGGTTACATATGCATCGCAGTTGCTGGGCTCAAGCACAGTCTAAAGCCGCAGCACACTCTGTCTCTCTGAGTGCAGTAACTGCCAATCTTCACAAACTTACCCCACTGAGGGGTAAAACACATTGGCTCAGTTTTTGCATGTAGCTGCAGCACTTGGAATCCAGGTGGCACACTTACAGGCTCTGCTCTCTCACTGCTACACCTGATCTCTTCTTTCTCTGGCTGCAAACTTCTAAATTCCTCTTTCAGCAAAACACTCCAAACTTGCTTCCTTTCTCCTTTCCAGCACTGTTCTTTAGGCACGCTGCCCAGCTGCACCAGCTGGGGTTGAACATGGCTGGTGTCTGAGGTGCAGGTATTGGGCAGGGCAGCCCTCAGCAGTCTGTCCTGCACTCTGCTCACTCTGAAGTCCCACAAAAATTAATCTCTCTTTGACGGGTTTGCAGCAGCATTTATCAGGTTGGCTGTTGCCTGCTTGGGCAAATCTTGTGCCCTCTGACCTTTACCCACTGGCCCCCCACTCTACCTAAGTCCATGGGGACTGCCATGTTTGTTGGCATTTTAGTCCCAATCATTGCTGCACCTATAGTTACTTATCTTGCCCTCACAGGGGCACAGATCACCTTCCCTGTGCCAGGAGGTTTTGCGCTGCTGATCCACAGCTCCGCTGCCTGCCCTGGTGCGGGGGATATGTCTAAGTATGGGCCACAGCCGAAACACTTTTTCTTGGAGCTGTGGCTCTTTTAATTTCTACCTTCTTGGCAGCTGAGCATGCGCATAGAGCCACATGCCACCATCTTTTTTATTTACCTTCGGCGGTCCACTTTATCTGCTTACTGGACTGCGGAAACTACTCCCAAATGCACCTGGAGGCGCTGTAATGAGGATCAGACCTCAGCCCCTCTCTACCATGGGCTGAGATCACAGAAACTTGATGGCATTGGCCGCAGAACACCAGCGGGGCAACCAGGTTCAAGTCCTCCAGAGTCCATTGCAGGACACCGGGAAACAGACAGCCATAGCCCAGACAGGTAAGCCCAAATGGGGGCTTACATAAGGGTGGTGTGAAGACTGCATGGATTTTAGTTGGGGAGGAACTGAAGTAGGGGAAGGAGGGTGGTGGAGGAGTGAAGGTTTTTTCGGGAAGAGAGAGAAGTAAGGGAAAAGGGAAAGGGAACATTGTTTAACCACGAATAGGACACTAAGTTGCAGGTTGTTTCCAGATGAAACCTGGGAGCACAAGGAAGTTAAGTGACTTGCTCAGGATCATACAGTATGCATCTAGATGGCTGTGGGATTCAAACCCAGGTCTCCAGATCTGCAGATCAGAGCCTTAATCTACTCCGCTATACTGCCTCTTAGGAGATTTTAATTTGGAAAGGTAGTGTGCGGGTTGGGGGAATGGTGTGGAATGGTGGGATTTTAATTGGGAGGAGAGTGGTGTGAGGAATGAGGGATTTCAAATAGGGATGGGGCAGAGTTGGGGATTTTACTCAGAAGGGTGGAGTGTGGAATGAGGAATTTTCATCAGGGGTAGAGTAGAGGGATTTTAATGGGTTTGGTGATATGAGTTGTAGTGATTTTACCTGGGGAGGCATGTGGAGTGGGTGATTTTTAATCAGGGTGGAGACTGAGGAGTGGGGGAATCTTTCTTGGGAAAGGATTGGATTGATGGATCTTAATTGGGTAAGGGTTGTGTAAGGAGTGGGGGGATTTTGATCAGGGAAGGTTATGTGAGGAGTGAGAGATTTTAATCTGGGAGCATTTTGTGAGGAGCAGGTCATTTGTTTTATTTTATTTTTTAAATGTTTACAATTTTTGTCAGGGAAAGGCAGACTGAGCCAAACCTTATTTACAGGTGCATCCCAGGAATACAGGGAGGTTAAGTGATTTGCTTAGGGTCACACAGTATGAAAGTGGAGGTTGTGAGATTCAAATCCAGGTCTGCTGGATGTATCAAGTGTAACTCAACTCTTTCAAAGTAGGAATTATTGTGAGATTGTACCCAACCCCAGGATTCCTAAAGCAGGAGATAGGTAGTTGAAGACACCTGTTGGAATGGTTGTATTTTGGGGCAGATGTGTGGACTCCATGGGGATTTCCATCTTGTGACCTGCTAACCTCTGGGATGACCAGTCAATGGAGGTATCTGTCTAAGTTCCCTGCAGGCCTCTGGAAATTGGTGGAACAGTGTGTTTGTGCTTTTCCTAAACTTATTAGGTACCAACAGTTGTGAATGGCATGGAGCTGGATCAGTCAAAGTTCTGTGCTGACATGGCTGTGAAATAAGCTGGTTTGGTCTGGAGGACTCAGATATGTGAGGGTTCCTGAGTTGAGAGGACTATGTCATACTTACCAATGCACATAGTACGTAACTCCAGGACGAGTGTCTGGGTCATTAAAAGAGAGAGCCGTATGGGTAGAGATCAGAGAGAACACAGAGCAGCAACTACATGCTAGCCTATGAGAGACAGTAGCTGAGGATTCAGCACATAGCAACGGCATAAACCCTGGGCTGTCTGTTTTAACCAAAGACTCGGCTGAATCCACCAGAGGAAAAGAGAAAGATTGCAGTGGATGGTGTCTGACCAGGCAATCTGCATCCCGTACTAAATCGCCGCTTATCCCAGAGGTTCAGTGGAAGATCGGAGTGCCTGAGACTTACAGAACCCAGAGGAGCCACCAAACTGGCAACCATGAGTACAACCAGGGACTGCCCCATTACCAAGAACTGTGCAAGAAACCGGAGTTGTTTACAAGTTGTTGGTTTGGCCAGATCACAAACACCTCACTTGCAGAGGGTAAGAGCTATTTTGTCAATTGCATGGCCTTTTGAGGTGAATTGTTAAGGAACTTGTTCCCCAGTTAGAAGATCATCAACATTGGCCAACTCGCGTCAGCATCTATGGGCCTGCATCTTTTCAACACTGGCTACCCAGGAATTACTATAAAGGACCTCCTTACTGTTTTAGAAATCCTAGTACCGGGTGGGAGAAGCAGTACAGGATGGAAATATATCTTAGCCAGTAGCCAATCTACAGCATCAGGGTTAATATCAGACATGCCTTTTAGTGGTAGTACAGATCCCGTCAATGAGGGTAACAATCTGAGGTGCAGTGTGTGGAGGTGTGACAGACTGGTTGCTTTCATTTTCCGCCTGTACACTGTTACCAGCTTTCTCAACCCTTCAAATGCCTGCAAGTGCATTTCTGTAGATGCCACCACTTACGAACATACGAAATATGAACCTGCCAGCAGACACAGGCCAAATGATCTATCACATCTGCTTGAGTATGCAGCACATAAGTTAGACTCCTGCTGCTCCCCCCCACCCCTTGTCCCCCTCTTTCCCCCCATATCTTCCCACTGACTAGTATCTTGCCCTTAACCCTATCCCATCCTTTTTGAAGCTCTCCACTTAGTATAGACACACTCTCAGGGTATCTCCAGGTCTGAATCTCAGCACAGCCTATGCTCACACAGTACAGTACTCCTTAACAAAGGGCAAATGACCCACCCTTCCCTGTCACAGCTATATAGTAACTATATCCTTCTCTTCGGAGATGGAAACACAGTTTTGTCAATAATAACCCAGTCACATGTACCTCAAAGGACTCAGTCACAGAAACATGAGACATAAAAATAATATTTTAGTTACTTCAAGATATTTACACATATAATACAAGATACTACACAAAGACAGGGGAACAATAATTCCACAGAGATAAAATGAAAACATTTTTGAGCAGTAGAAAAAATGCACAGAAAAATCTTACTACACTTCTTAACTTTCATACAGTAGACAGAGCTGACCACACAGGACATTTTGGTAAATCAAGGCAAACTCAAACCTTAGATATTAACTTCTTGAAGTAAACCTGACTAACTAGTCTCTCACAAAATTCAGGTTAAGAATGTTGTAAAAAAACAGTCTCCACCCACCCTCAGCACGTATTTCCTATAACATCACCTCCAGGCCAGTGCTTTATGTCTTGACAGCTGGGTCCTCTTGGGAAACCAGTCTGATCTGGACTTCTAGGGGTTTGCATATTCCAAAGGGCACTGTCCTACTCCTGTCTCACACAGCAGGAGTGACTGGTTCCCTTGGGTCCTTCACATAACTTTAAAGGGATTTTTTGACTTTGAAGCATGAAAGGGTTGTTTTGTCCTTCAGCTGTCCCATGAACTGGCCAGCAGGTCCTGTAGTACAGGTCAAAGAGATTATAATCACTCCAGTCATCTAGAATGTCTGTGGCAACTAACGTTATCTCATTTCCCTTCACAGATCCATTCAAACTTGTCAATACAGCTAGAAGGAAATAAAAAAAAAACTCTGCAGTACAAAACTATATGGCAAGTTGTTAAAGGAGTGCTTTGAGGGGATTATTTTCCTACTTTTAGGCATCCCTTCCCCCCCTACTCCCCCTCGAGCTTGGAAATGGGTTTAGTGCTGTGGGGGATAGTGTTCTGGACGCCTCAATGTAGCAGCAGAGAGTCGATTCAGAGGGTCTATAAGTGGACTGACAGGAAGTATCAGGGCCTTTCCAGCCCAGATATTAGACCTGGGGCTGGAGGGGGGAGGTTGGAAACATATAGTAAGGAGCATATAAGGTGGGCAAATGAGGGAACTCGGGGTCCAGGAGGGCCAGTGGCGAACCCCCCCAAAACAGTATAGTCAGGACAGTTTTCCATGCACCATGGTCAACAAGGAGTGCGGGAATGGAGCTCCATGGGGGAATTGGTAGCCAGATCCTGCATCATTGGGGGCTAGGGCAGTAGGAGGCTTAGCCTGCCAGGAGAAAGTAGGAGCCCTTAGGAAGCCCATGTGTGTAATATTCCAGGTCCCCTGGGCTGGGAGGGCAGTGGCAGGGCCCTCCCAGGAGGGAACTGGCGGCAGTTGTTCCCTGCACTCCTGAGAAAGAAGGGCTTGGGGGTGGGCCACAAGGGAGAGGAGGAGCCCCTTCACCCAAATCAGGGGTCTGTTTGGAGGAGAGGTCCTGGGGGCACTGTACATTGAGGCTCGGGTGGGGCAGAGGCCAAAAATGACAGGCCTTGGAGGGTAGCCCCATGCTGGAGCTTAATTCAAGCCCAGGCAGTGAAGCAGGATGTGGGCCTGGAAGGGACCCCCAAGAAAGTAAGACCAGCGGAATCCCCAGGGAGTTTGGGCCATGGTGCAGTAAGGCAGGTACTGAGGTACAGCTGAGTGACAGTGGCAGGTGTTGCTTTAGCACAGAATAGTGCCAGCCTCTGAAGGAGGGTCGGGGCCCTTGTGGCTTGGACCAGTGCCCAGTGGTCCAGGTAGGGAAGATCACTCACTTTTCTGTGCCAGAGTAAAAGGGGGGATGACCAGTGCCAGTGTGAAAGAGAGTGACCCCAGGAAAAAGAGAAGGTTAGCTTACCAAATCCAGAGAAGCCAGGAGATTGTAGGGATCTGAGTTCAAGTAAGTCTCCGGTAGAACACCTGAGGGGGATAGTAGGCAGAGGAAAGTCCTTACTTGTGTCTGCCTGAATCCATCAGTTTTTGCTGGCTTTTTTTGTCCAGCCAGTATTGTAAAAAGTTGAATAGCCCCATGGAGGTGCTTTATCTATTTTTCAATGAAGTATGTGACCACTGCATCGCTGGAATCATTTGCAGTACAGGTGCAAAATAAAAGCCAGTTTGGGAGGAAATAGTAGTTTGTGCATTATTTGACTGGGGGATGGAGGCAAATGAAATGAAATCCTTCTTTTCCCCTGTATTTGCAGTCTAATTAATTCTTCCATGAGCTGCATTCCAGTGGCAATTTTCGATCCAGCCTGGTTAGGGCTGCAAGGGCTTCTAAGACAGCCTAGGTGCAGAGGAGGTCCCTATCTGGTGGACAGCTTCAGGAGGAAATCAGATGCTGAGAGAGAAAGGAGGTAATATGCGCAACTTGGAAGATTCTGAACAGGTAGGAGACCAACGTTTCCCTACTGTTCTAAAGTGCACAGGTCTCGAATGCTTGTGCTTAGAAGTGCTCTTCCTTTTCTGTCCGGACCAGCTGCGAGTGAAAAGTATGCCCCTAGACAGGCCGGGGGGTTACACCTAACTTAACCTGCCTTCCTTTGCTGGAGATACTAGTGACCAATAGCACTGTGCTCTGCTGTTTAAATTTGTTATTGTCACTGACTACAATTCTACTGTGCATGGCACTGAGGATGATTACGGTTGTGAGTTCATGGTTAGGGGTAGAGTGACAATGGTAGGAAGGTGGGTGTGTACATCCCAGGGAGTTGTATTAAGTAGTCACCTTACCCACTGTAACCTTTCTGTGGATGGAGACGCCATGCAATACTATTTTTGGGAGAGATATGGGTCCCCTTACTGTTATCGAAGAAAGAATCCTGGAGCCACCATTACCATCTACAGCAGCCCAGTGGTGGTGTAAGGTTGGGACACCCACCCCCTCAAGAGCCTTACACAAGCTTTTTCTGTGATTTTTGGGGAGTTAACAAGGAGGATTGTGATGAGTGGTGGATTTAAATCAGAGAGGAATTAGGAGTGGGGGATTTAAATATGTGAGAGGGGTGAGCAGTGGTAGTGATTTTAATGTAGGAAGGGTTGTGGAGCGAAGGACTTTAATCAGGATGGGGGAGTGAGGAGGCTTGAATTTAATCAGAGATGGTGATATGAAGAAGTGAGGATTTTAAGCAGGAAGGTTTGTAGAGAGGAGAGCAAGGCTTTTATTAAGGGCTGCAGGGCGACAAATGGGGAATTATACCTGGGCAGGGTTGTGCAGAAAGTGGGGGGATTTTAATTCGAGAGGGTGGTGTGAAGAGTTGAGTATTTTAACTTGAAAGCTAGGGGGAGGAGTGGATGATTTTAATCAAGTCAGGGTGATGTGGGGCATTTTAGGCAGGTAGGGTGGCATGTGGAGTAAGGGATTTTATGCAGGTGGCATGCAGAGTGTGGGATTTTAATCAGAAAAGATTAATGTAGGTGTAAGTTTTAATCAAGGAAGGTGTGGGGGGGGATTTTAATTAAGGAGTGGGGATGAGGAGTAGGATTTTAATGGGGTGGGGCATATGGTGAAAGGACTGATGGTGATTTTACCTGGGGTCGGTGTTTGAATTATCATCATCAGAAGAAGAATTAGCATTTATATAGCAGTTTTCATATGCATCGATCCCAAACTGCTTTACAAGGAAAGAGATTGGAAAATTAAGTGACTGAATGTGTGTGAATCGGGAGTGGGAGTTTACAGAGTGAGAGTTGTAACTGACAGATGATTTTGTGACAGGTACAGTATTTATAGTTGGGTGTGAGGTTGAAATGCTCAGATAGTGCCTTTGTGGATCCGATTGTGATCCGTCGGATAGTAGCAGTATCCAACCTGGGATCCGACCTAAGTCGGAGGTCAGATCCCTGGTCAGATCCCGCATTATCTGAGGTCAGATCCAGGGATCCACAGTTGGGTCCAGGGATCCAACATCGGATCCAGGGATCTGACCGTGGATCTGGGGGATCCGAACTGGATCCGGGACGGTCGGATCCATGGTCAGATAGTGCTACTGTCCAACCGGATCCACTATCTGGCCAAACATCAGGTATCTGGTGGTATCCTAATTTATACGGTACTATCCGAGCAACACTAGTGTGAGGAGCGGATTTATTTTAATCAGAGAGAGAGGTGTGAGGAGTGGATTGATTTTAATCAGAGAGAGGAGTGTGAGGAGTGGTGCTGATTTTAATTGTGAGGATGATGTGAGCAGTGGAGGCAGGAAGGGCCAGCTTCAGTCACCACTTACTAAACACAAGTTGTGAACCTGCATCTAAACCTGAAAACTCAGCAGCTGTAACTGCTAAATGGCCTCAAACTCTTTGCCCTCGAGGCTGCTTTTTCCCCTCTGCTTTAGCAAAGCTGACCTCACCCCATCCTTATCCCAGGGACCTCTATTTAACCCTTTTACATACCTTCATCTCCTGCCACCAGTCTCCCCTTTCTACTTCCTCTTCCCACTGCCTTCCCAACCTCAGCTGCACACACCTTAACCCTGAACCCTCCCCATGAAACTTCCTCCCAACCCCAACCACCTGTACCTATCTCTCACTTTCTGGCCTCCCATCCTCACTTTACTGATACAGTTGTGGCAATCCTCCTCTAGGTGCTGGCCTATGGCTCTCCATACCTTCCCTTATTTTTTATAGTTCATCTATGTGTCATATTTTTATCTTATCGTATAGTGTTGCTTGTACTTAGTTTGACTACTGATGTTATGTGCTCTGTAAAGTTGTACTTGCTGCTGTATACCCAATATGCTTGTCTGCCATTATATTGTTCTCCTTGACGTGGAAGCTTCATAAACGAGCTCTGTGCTCAAAGGCTGTATCCGAAAATTAAAATAAATTAATAAATAAATAAAACTTAGAGCAATGAGTCTCTGATCTCAGCTATCTTTCTGAACCACCATCACAGTCTGAACCCGGGAAGCCATTTGTACACATGAGAAAGCAATCGGCCTAAATGATCTGAAAATAAAAAGTCCAAATTATCAATCAGCCTGCAGCTGAGCTGGTCTGTGTTTGCAGTGAAAGCCGATAATGGCTGCTCTAACAAAACCACTTTAAAGGCCTCCCACTGCCCACTCACTCACTGTTGGAAGCTAGAGAAAATTAGCCTCCTTTATTCTGAAAGCTAAATCAACTCTGGTGTCCTTCACCTCCAAAGAAATGGTGCTATTTGCAGTTCAAATATTCTTCAGCATAAATACACATAAAAAGCGCACTATTTACATACTCTGTATATATTGTCTGAGCTGCCCTGTCTCCATAACTCCCTCCACCAGCATGTGACTGACCAAACTCTAGCTTTCTCTGCTTTCAAAACTAAACTTTGTGACTGGTTATGTAACACAGGCACTTGTGAATGCCGGTAACATGCCCATTGCTTGCCGTGTATTTGCCTACCACGAGCCACTTTACTTCATTGTCACATCACACCCACTGTGTACTAGTAATCCAGTCTTTTCCTTGTGTGTGCACTTTTCTGGTCATCAGAAATCAGGCAGATTTGCTCATAGCCTCAGTAGACACAAATAAATAAAACAATTAATTAATTAATCAATAAAATAAATATTGCTCTTAAATATGTGTATCTGTTGCAACCACAAGAACTAGTAGACTGACGGACATACAACTACTACTGCTTATAACATGAATACATGGCATTAATAACTCTCAAACCACTGATCTTGTGCCATCATTAAGAAAGTCTGAAATTTAAAATATAATACCTGTATAGTAAACACAAACATGCAAACCAACACAAGTTCAAAACTCAATTAGATCTGAATGGCTCAGTGGATTGGTAGCGGGTTAAGGATCCTTTCCCCAGCAGGTCAATCATGGGTTCAAATCCAGCACAGGTCAGTAGTGGTAGAAAGCCATTAACACCTGAGGGCTGCTCACTGGCCCATTCGTAATGAGTTGTAGTGGTCTCAGTCCTGTTCCCAGTGGACAAGCGTCCACATTTTGGTACCCTGGTTGGCAGTCCCATATAAGAGGCCAAGGACTGACTGAGCATGGAGTCTGATCTCTGCTTTCATCTACATGGTGGTCTCACCTTGGCACAGATGACACAAATTGATGGGGCAGTGTAGAGAAACTTGCATTATGATTGCCCATACTGTATCTGCATGTGGTTAAGCAGAGGACTTCGGTTCCAGTGCTGTCAATCCAGCACCTTTCATTAGCACTACATTCACACACGGAGACAAAAGGTTAAAAGTTCAAAACTCAGAGAACACAAGTACCCAAAATACAGATCACTGGGCAGAACCCATCTTGAGTACATTGTACAGTGCTGGGACCTGGATCCGAGGGGAGATATCAACTAGGGTTGCTCGGCTTTCCATTTTTTTAAATAGATATTTCAGATATCTGACTATTTTTAGAAATATGGAATTTTGGGATATTGGTCCGCAATATCTTATATAATAAAAACTTGGGATATTAAATCGCATTTTAGGATATCCTAAACTGAATCTGATTATATTCAATGTTAGGATCAGTTGTGGATTCTGATATGGATAATCCTACTATTTGAATAGCCAAGGTTGGGTTGGATTTTGAGATATTTGAACATCCTAATATCAACAGGACTGAGAAGGTACAGCGCCAGCCCACCACACAGCGTGAGAGGTACGCTTGAGACACTGACGGTGGACTGCCTTCATCTCCGGGAGAGGTGGGACAGCATCCAGCCTTGACTGGCCCCTTGAGGAGGCATGTGGTCTGGCAATGAGGAGCTTGGTAAGTACAGGAGGTGGGGAAGACGATGCAGCCATGTCACAATGTCTTTGCACGCTGTGCCTCCCCGGGAGAAAAACTGGAAAAATCCATGACCGTGCAGGATGCCACCCACTACTCCGTCATAGGTCCTGCACTGCCACCTGGACTATGTCTCCCTGACCAATGCTCTAACTACGCTCGGAGGCTAACTGGGGTCAGTCTCAGGGTGGCCCTACCCATGAGGGGTCATCCACAGGGGAACATGGATGCAGACACACTCCAGGGGTGCAGCAAAAAAATAAATAAAGGACTGAGAAGGTGCAGAACATAAAGTGACCAAGGTGGTAGAACACTGGGGAAACTTGGGCAATATGTAGAATCAGAAGAACCAGTTTGTGTTTATCTTTTTATTGAAATACATAAGGAAATATACAAACATATACATAAAGAGGTATCCACCATAGGAAAAAGCAGAAGGAATCACTCATAAGCACATATATTAAGACCGTGTAATAAAGCTGCATAGTATACACAAAGTATACAAAAAAATAAAACTTGGTATTAATTATATCAGGAAAATGAACAGGCAGACTGTAGAAGAACCAGTTTGGATATGTTTAGAATGGTAGCCGGTGATGTGGGCGACACATGAATGAATGACCACTAAAGGACAACTCAATTGTGGTGCCCATCACAGGGGCTGATTAGAAACAGTGACGGATTGGGGGTGGATGACCGTGCGGACAGGAAGCTCACAGGTATGCACGCAGGGTGGTGGGAGCGACATGCACAGCGAGGGGTGGGGGATTAGAGGATGGGCGCTGCAGTAGGTTGCTGAGCAGGCCCCATAGTGCAGTGGGTCAGCTTGTAGCCTTGGTAGCTAGAGTGCTGGGTTTGGGTCCGGGCGCAGGTTCATTTTTTACTGCTTGACCCAAATTCGAATATTTTATGTTTTGCCCCCGATGCACCCCCAGGTTGAGAATCCTTTAGTAGAGGGTGGGGCTCAGACTCTGCATAAACATAAAAAAAAAACACACGTCCCCAGCACTGTTTTGTTGTGCGCTGGGGAGTCAGAGTGGAGACTGATTTTCAGTGCTCTGACTTCACCCATTATAACATAGAACCTTTTAGAACTACCCAGAACCTATGCCATTTTCTGTAAAAATAAACTTATCAGAACCTTTTCAGGTTCCATGTAAGGTTCTGAATCATTTTCAAAACATTGGTTTGGGAGCATAATATACTCACTCAGCATGTCTTTATCTAGCAAGAAGGCTGGTTGTCACTGGTAGTGGTAGTGGTAGAAAGACCCCTAAAAGAGGCAGGCTTTTAGTGCAGTACCACTCCAAGCTGTTTTGCATTCCTTTCCCTTCACTGACAATAACTAAGGGTGGACAGTGATGGTTAAAATATTTTTTATGCAGTAAACTAAAAGGTTCTGAAAGTTCTGATAAGACTCGGATAACAGTTAAAACCTTGTATGGCTTATCAGAACCTTTTAGAACCTCCAGACATTTTGTGGTTATCCTGTCCCTAGCTGTAAGTACCAAGAAGCAGAACTGGGACTGTTCTTCATGGAAATAAGGAGACTCAGGAGAGATAGGATTACAGTATTCAGATAATAGAAAGGGACAACCCCATCGGACCAGATACAGTTCTACAGGATGTACAGGGATGCGAAAGCAAGGGGGTGCACAGTGTTCCAAATAGGATGGGAATTCAAGGGAAACATCAGGAAGCACATGTCACAGAATGAGAGGGGGACACAGGTGATGTCTGTCAACACCGTTACTCACTGAAAAGTGAAACTAGATAAGTACTTTGAAGAAAAGGAATAGGAGTAGGCAAAGTAGGAGTAAGAGTATTAGAAATAGTAGTAGTAGGAGGGGAGAAGAAAGAGTAGTTGCAGGACTAGTAACAGGAGGAGGAGTCTGAGTAATGGTAGTTGTAGTAAAAGAAGTAGTAGTATTAGCAGTAGCAGGAGTAGTAATAGTAGGAGAAACAGCTGGAGTAGTAGTAATTGTAGGAGTAGTAGTAGCAGTAGAAGTAGTGGTAGGAGAAGTGGTAGTAGGAGTACTAGGAGGAGCAGAAGAAGTAGAAGTAGCAGTAGCAGTAGTAGGAGAAGTAGCAGTAGTAGGAGTAGTACTAGGACTGGTACGAGTAGCAGAAGGAGTAGTGATGGCATGATTAGTTGAAGCAATAGTAGAGGTAGTAATGATAGTAGTAGGAATAGTACTAGTAGTAGTAGGAGGAGTAAAAGCAAAAGCAGTTGGAGTGGTAGTAGTGGTAGGAATAATAGGAGTAGGAATAGGAGTAGTACTAGTAGTAGGAGGAGTAGTAGCAGTAGTAGGAGTAGTGGTAGGAAAAGTAGCACTAGTAGGAGGAACAGAAGGAGTAGTAGTAGCAGCAGTAATAGTAGGAGAAGTAGTAATAGTAGGAGTAGTACTAGGACTATTACTAGTAGTAGTAGTAGTAGACGGAGTAGTGGTGGCAGAATTAGTTGAAGCAATAGTAGCAGTAGTAGTAACAGTAGTAGGAATGGTACTTGTAGTAGTAGTAGTAGTAATAGCAAGAGTAGTTGGAGTGGTAGTAGTGGTAGGAGTAATAGGAGTAGGAATAGTGCTAGTGGTAGGAGTAGTAGTAGCAGTAGTAGGAGTAGTAATAGGAATAGTACTAGTAGTAGTTTGAGTAATAGCAGGTGTAGTTGGAGTAGTAGTAGTAGCAGCAGTTATAGTAGCAGTAGTAGGAGTAATAGTATGAGTAGTACCAGTATTAGTAGTAGGAGAAGTAATACCAGGAGTAGTAGGAGAAGTAGTAGCAGTAGTAGAAGTAGTAATAGGAGTAGTACTAGCAGTAGTAGTAGAAGTAATAGCAGGAGTAGTTGAAGTGATTGTAGCAGCAGTAGTAGTAGTAGTAGTAGTAGGAATAGTACTAGTACTAGTAGGAGTAGTAATAGTAGGAAAAGTAGTAGCAGTAGTAGAAGTAGGAGTAGTACTAGTAGTGGTAGGAGGATTAGTAATAGCAGAGTAGCTGGAGTGGTAGTAGTAGTTGGAAGAGCAGTAGTAGTTTATTTGGTATGGTGCTTTTTCTGGAGGCTCAGGGCATGTTACAAAGAATACAACCAACAACAATAATAAATACATAAACAATTAAAAATCAGACATTACCAATTCAAGAATCTACATAAAATCCACAGACAAAGCAAGTATATGTTAGGTGACCAGGTATCCCAATGAGCTGGTGAGGAAGGAACTCGATGGGCCAGTGATTATCTTTCTGTATTAACTCACCCAGCCCTGGATTGTATACATGTGTCAAAAGGTTCGATGCTTAACCTTATTCAAAATTTAAACTCGTATCTTCTTATGTAAAAACTCTGTGCACAACCCTGGAACTCCATGAGCAGCATATTCAAACTGCTTGCATCTCATAGACTGTGTTTATGCCGGGCAAACTGGGATGTTAGGGCCCAGAGATTAGTTGGAACATCAATCCCTATCCCGAAGCAGAAGTTTCAGTGGCACAAAGCAGATTGCACAGCAGTGCCAAGGCAGGATCAGAGTGCATGCTAGTGAAAGGCAAGATGGAGGCACACATTCATAGCCAGATGGCATATTGGAAGCCCAGTGAATGCATAAACCAATGGTGCAGTACTAGCTAACCCTTCACAAATCATGTTTTAACAGCATGCAAATGGTTGCAAACCATTAAAAACACTTTTCTAGTGACCTGTAAAATCCAGTTGTAACCCGGGTGCCGTGTACCAGAGGGCTGCTACCCCTGCCTTGTGGTCTCACCATGGTGGAGGGGCCTGGGCTCTTGTTCAGGTGGAAAAGGGGGAATTCCTTTCCAAATAAAAAGGTAAATAGCATGGTGCCCGATCCACCCAGAGTAAGATATAGTGGACCAAATATCTGTCTGGTACAACCCTTGGGATGCTGTACCCACCCACCCCCTTCCAGTCACTCCACACTTATGGAATACCACTTTAAACTGCAGTACTGTAAAACACATGCACTTTGTGGCTATGGCTAATAATACGCTCACAGACAGTTTTAACCAACTACAAGAAACAATTAATTTAAAAGGAAGGGAATGGGATGCAGAAGAATATCAGTTTGAATGGTCAAACAATAAGAGTAACAACCACCATACCTCTCAACCTCCTGCCTCATAAATCAGGGACAAGGCTTAAAAAATCAGGGACAAAGGCCCAAAATCAGGGACACATTTTTAAAATTGTTGCTATCCACTCAGGAAGCTGGCAGACTAAGGGACTCCGTGTATAATACATTTTCTGAAGAATAAGAAGTCTGCAACTGTATTGTTTGACATAATTTTATTCTTACAATCATCACTGTTTAGTCAGGGGAACACAGATTTTAGGAGGGACAGAGTAAAATTTTGAGGTGAAATCAGGGACATCCCTGAAAATCAGGGACACTTGAGAGGTATGACAACCACTGTGGGCCCCCCCCAAACAACAACCATACATTCCAATTGGCACTTCTTTCCCCTGGTACCAGTGTTCCTAAAGTCTACCTGGGTACCAGATTGAGATGTAGGCCTGATCATTGCCACAGGTTGGCCGGCGTTGCTGCACTTTTAAATAACTGTAACTTGGTGTGAGAACTTTAATATAACTCCTCAGGTCAGGGCAGGCCTGTATTTACTCACGGTTCGGAAGCTTCACAGCACAGGGTCTGAACTGGATCAGATGATGCAGATGGCGTTTGTTGAGTTGGGCCTTGAATGGCAGGACTGGCACTTGTCAAGGTTGGTTATGATGTCTGGCAGCTTGTCACCTCCAGGCGGTTGCAGGCTCCTGCAGCTTGTCACCTTTGGGATGTCCTTTTTTTTTTTTTGTTCCTGTTTTCTCCCTGGCCCTCGGACCACGGCACATACATACATGCACGCAGCGTGAGGCACATGCGCACCAGGTACCAGCTCGCCTTCCACCCCACCCTGGTTATTGCCACCGCCTCCCGCTCACGCCAGACGGACCTCCACCCGTGGGAGCGGAACTGCAGGGGTGGGCAGCCACCAAGGAGGGAGATCTGCCTAGCGGCTGCTCAATCTCGCCCCCATGCTGGCTCCCTGATGTCCCAAGGTCATTCTAGAACATATGTCGCTGGCATAGCACGAGGTAAGGAGTCCAGCTCCTCAGCCCTCATCACCACCAGGCTGGCCTTCAGCAATGTCTTTTCCTCTTTTTGGCCTGGGCATATCCTGCCAATTACAAAGTCCTGCCAAGGACTTCCACCCCCAAACATAGCTATCTAACTGACTAACTAGTTTGCAGATGAAACTCCTCAGGGCTGCAGCCCGGAGGTACTGACAGTCCAAAGGCTTCGGGGGGTGTCGAAAAACACAGACAAACAGTACCTTTCTGGTATCAGCAAACAGTCAATTGGTGCACCACATAAGTTGGATATAGAATTGCAGCAAGCAGGACCTTCACCTGTCAAGCCTTTCCTCAGCTTCACCACTGGGGCCTTTTGGGTCTTCACCTGACAGACCTCTCATCATCTTCACCTCCTCTGGCCTTTCATCGTCTTCACCTCTTCTGCCCTTCGTTGGTCAAGGGTGTCTGGGCAACCTTGGAGTCCCCTGGACATATGTTGGACACATTGCTTCCTCAGACATTTGAAACACAGCTGGCTCCTACACTGCCTTAAGCCCACTGCAAATAACATTCTTTCAAGCTAAGCAGTTCAAACAGTCTCTAATCCTGGTCTCTTTATGGTAGCACAGTTCACACAGTCTCTTGCATGGTTCATCAGTTTCAAAGTCTGATTAAGGTTACAGGCTGCAAACACCAAAACAAGAGTACAGGCTCAATTATCACACAGGGAATACCAAAATTATCAGTTCTTTTATCCCCAGCTAAAAATAATATTGAAGGTGCTCTGCCTAAGGTTGCCTAAAGTTGTCTTTGAGGGCCAGAGGGGCTTAAAAGCATCCAAATTCACCCTCGGCTTGGAACAGCCCTGCTGCAGTCTCTTCCACTCTGATCTCTTGGGGATCTCCTGTGGCGCACTGCCTTAAATTACCAACCCCATCTCCCATTCTGATTGGCTGTGACTTTTCCAGGCTCTGGGTGATGCCCTTAACCCTTCCCAGAGGCCCCTGGTGCCTGGAAACTTATGGGGACTGCCATTGTTATTTACTTTAGCTGCTCTGATTTGCTAGCCTATATCTTTATTAGTAAGCCCATTAAGGGGCTAATAACATTATGTTCTGGCCCTGCTTGCCTAATGGGGCCAAGAACCTCTTTTTTCTTTGTAGGGCCCCTTGCCCACAGGGCTCCCGCAATAATAGGTACCTTTTCCGCCTTTCCCAGGTACTAGTAATGGAACCCGTGGCTCCTTTAAGACTTTAGTGCCATGCATGCTATTTGTGCATGCATAGATACATAGATACTGATGGCAGATAAGGGCCTTTGGCCCACCTAGTCTGCCCAGTTGTGCATATAATTTTGCCTTTTCAAGCTTCTCTTGGACTAGGTTGTCCCCTTCCCCCAATTGCTAGGATCCCTCGATGCCTATGCATGGGACGGTCATCGGGGGATGCTAGCAGTTGGGGGAAGGGGACAACCCAGTTCAAGGGAAGCTTAAGAGGCACATTTACATGCGCAACTGGGAAGACTAGGTGGGCTAAAGGCCCTTATCTGCCATCAGTATCTATGTATCTATGCATGCACAAATGGTGCATCGCGGCCATTATTGTTTACATTCTTGGTCCCCCACTTCATGACCACTCCATAGACTGGCAACTTCTCCCAAACAGTACCCGGAGGCACAACACTGCCCTTTGGATCTTGGCCCCTTCTCCCAATGGGGTCAAGGAGAGGGAATTTCAGTGGCTGCTGCTGAGGGACCACAGAAGCCCTCTGGCTCCCGTTCCAGGAACACAGGAGACTAGAGGCAGAAGTAGAACTCTGTGGGCGATAGTCTTACAAGGAAAGCCTCCAAATGGGGGGCTTTACGATAGCATGGGCAATACTGGGCTGACTCTCGACCAACTTGAGTGCATGCAGTCCTTTCTTAAACCAGAGTTCAAATGGTCTCTCATGCTCTGCAGGCAACAAATACAGTTTGGTGGCAGCTTTGATACCATCCTGGCAAACTGGCATACAGTCTCTTGGCAAAATTCCTTGCTCTTTGACAGTAATCTTCAATGCTTTTGGACTCTCCAGTTTAAAGAACCCAAACAGACTTCAGGCTGATCTCTGTCTCTGGAACCACTTTGCACTCTGGCTACACAGTCCCAGCCCCCATAATGGCTAGGGGCTATTCTTCATGATGCCAAATTAACTTCTTTCAGCAGAAACTGGGATTCTATGTGTAACCCCCTTGTTCCCAGGGGTTACTAGAATCCCAGTTAGAATTAGTGGTATGCAGGAAAGGCAGATAGTGAAATGTCAGTTAAATGGATTTCACTCTGTCTCCCTCTCTGCTGTCAGTCACAGCTGAGAGCTGGGGAGGTGATGTCATTTCAGAACTCTCGCAGCTGCATAAGCCACACTTCTTGTAGCTATGAGTGACGGAGACAGAATGTTGAAGTGAGTCTGAAGTAGTAGTCTGAACGAGGAGGCTGCAGAATGCAGCTACAGCTCCTCAAGCAGCTCTGAGATAGAGCTGCAGTTTTATGTTGATTTCAGGCATGCACAAGAAACATATTGCAGCAGGTTCTCAGAAGCAGGTTGTGGAGGCGTGGCACTGTTGTGGCCAGTGCCCCACAGCCTTTAAAGGCTTGGCCCGCTTTCCCCAATGGCGTGTGATGCTGCTGCTGACACTAGTTCAGCCAGTGCCACAACCTTGAGAGGGTTTTAGCCGCAGCAATCAGGGGCCACCTCATCATTGCAGCATCATCCGTTGCAATGAGGGAGCGACCCATCATTGCAGGGCTCCCTTGCATTTCCCCCCCGTTTGCTGACGGGGTGCCCAATCCCCCTCAGCATCATGTCCCCTCCTCTGGTTTTTGCCGAAGAGGGTGCCCAATCCCCGTCGGCATGTTCCGCCCCCCCAAGTTCTTGTGTGTCGAGGGGGTGCCCAATTCCCCTCAGCTCATGAGATCCCCCCTTACCAGTATGTGGCGACGGGGGTGCCCAATCCCCCGTCAGCTGCAGCTGGCTCCCCCCAAAAAAGAATCCGTTGGCATGCTGGGAGCCCACCTCAGCGTGCCACATGCCCCGAAAACAAAAAACAGTCCTCGCGATATCTTTTTTTTGACCTGTGAAAAAGAAACAGTCTTTTGGCGGTCTCCTGCCCCTCCCACAACCCATGCCCACCCACCCACTTGTGCACTCTGCCTACCCACCTCCCCACCCAATGATTACCTCCGAGTCCAGCGCGACGATCTTCGGTGGACCGGGAACACGTCTGCACTTTTCAAAGCCGACCGCAAAGTGAGGAAATGCTGGTAAGCTGTATAATGGAATGAATAGGGTTTTTTCAACTTTGATGCATATTTCAGTCATTTTTTGGAATTTTGTCACCAAATTTTCAACATGGGGTTTTTGGGACCCCTCCTCATGAATTCTGCCACTGTCATGCCATTAGTCGACCCGGAAAGGTGATTTCTCGGTCACTGCACAGAATCACCTTTCGGGACTGATTAACAAAACGACAGTGCCAGTGTTCATGAGGTGGGCTCTCAAAAAGCCTATGTTGCAAATGTGGTGGAAAAAATAAAAAAAATGACTGTTTTACGATTGTGCAGTTGCCACGCGACACCGTGAATCTCGGCGAATTTGCAATATTATTTTTATGCCAGATTTCAACATTGGCATTTTCCATACCTCCTTGTGAACGGTACAGCAGTCATTTTTCACATCCTGGCCGAAATTGTTTTCGCACTTCCGCACAGAATAGCTGGTCGCTGTGGGAAATCTGTGTTTAGGACAGATTATGAAAATGACAGTGACACTGTTCATGAACAGAGTTCCTATAATGCCTATGTTGAAAATTTGATGCCGATACTCCATAAAATGATTGTGTTACGAGCGTTGCTAGATTGCGAATTTATATTTTCACCCAGATTTTCAACATTGCCATTGTTCTGCACCTCCTTATGAATAGTACAGCTGTCATTTTTCAGATCCTGCCCGAATGTAAGGCTGCACTCGCCAGTAGTTTCAGCGCACGCTCGCATTTTCTCAACTTTGCAATATTTTCACTTCAGCTTTTCAACATTGCTATTTTTCCACACCTCCATATGAACAGTGCAGCTGTCAATTTTCACATCCTGGCCGAATGTGTTTTTGCTCTTCCGTGCACAATAGAAGTTGTGGGAAATCGTGTTTGGGACACATTAAGAAAATCACAATGACACTGTTTATGAGCAGAGGTCCTAAAATGCCTATGTTGAAAATTTTGTGATGAAAGTCCATAAAATGACTGTGTTATGAGCTTACGCTGTGCAGTTTCCACGCACCCTTGTAACTTCTCAAATTAATAATATTTTCATGCCATATTTTCAGCACTGGCATTTTTCTACACCTCCTTATGAACAGTACTGCTGTCATTTTTCACATCCTGGCTGAAATGTGTTTTCACACTTCCGGCGCAGAATACCGAAGTCGCTGTCAGAAATCAGTGTTTGGGATAGATTAGGATCAAGCGAGTGAGAGGGAGAGGGGGGGAGTGACCGAGCTCAACTGAGCTCTGTCGGGACTGCTGCGGATTTCTTTGTGGGCAGGAAAAGGCGCCAATGCAGGCAGGGGTCCAGTACAAAAGGGCAGCCTGCAGCGCCGAGAGACACAGAATGAGTGAGTGAGGGAGGTGGACCGAGTAAGCTCAACGGAGCTCTGTCGGGACTGCTGCAGATTTCTTTGTGGGCAGAAAAAGGCAGCAATGCACACAGCAGCCCAGTACAAAAGGGCAGCCTGCAGCGGTGGAAGAAACAGAATGAGTGACTGAGAGAAGGGGAGTGAGCGAGCTCAACGGAGCTCTATCATGACTGCTGCAGATTTCTTTGTGGGCAGAAAAGGGCATCAACGCATGCAGGAGCCCCATACAAAAGGGCATCCTGCAATGCTGGCAGAAATGGAACGAGCAAGTGAGAGGGGAGTGAGTGAGGTCAATGGAGCTCTGTTGGGACTACTGCAGATTTCTTTGTGGAAGAAAAAGTGCCAACAGAGGCAGGAGCCCAGTACAAGGGCGCTGCAGTGCCGGGAGAAACGAATGAGCAAGTGAGAGAGGGGAGTAAGTGAGCTCAACGGAGCTCTATCGTGACTTCTGTGGATTTGTTTTTGAGCAGGAAAAGGCAGCAACACAGGCAGGAGCACAGTACAAAAGGCCAGCCTGCAGCACCGGCAGAAAGAGAATGAGTGAATGAGAGAGGGGGAGTGAGTGAGCTCAACGGAGCTCTATCGTGACTGCTACAGATTTCTTTGTGGGCAGAAAAAATGCCAACAGAGGCAGAAGCCCAGTACAAAAGGGCAGCCTGCAGCGCCAGGAGAAACAGAATGAGCGAGTGAGATGGGGGAGTGAGCAATCTCAACGGAGTTCTGTCGGGACAGCTATGGATTTCTTTGTGAGCAGGAGTAGGGCCAATGGCAGGAGCCCAGTACAAAAGGGCAGCCTGCAGCACTGGGAGAAAAGAATTAGCAAGTGAGAGAGGGGAGGAGTGAGCTCAACGGAGCTGTGTTGGGACTGCTGCAATTTCTTTGTGGGCAGAATAAGCGCCAATGCAGGCAGGAGCCCAGTACAAAAAGGATAGCCTGCAACAGCTGGAGACACAAAGTGAGCGAGAGGAGGGAGGGAAGGAGGAGGTCTCACGGACCTCTGTTGGGACTGCTGCAGATTTCTTTGTGGGCAGAAAAAGGCAGCAATGCAACCAGGGGCCCAGTACAAAAGGTCAGCCTGCAGCGCAAGGAGAAACAAAATGAGCGAGTCAGAGAGGGGGAGTGACCCACCTCACCGGAGCTCTGTCGGGCCAGCTGCAGATTTCTTTGTGGACAGAAAAGGTGCCAATGCATGGAGGAGCCCAGTACAAAACAGCAGCCTGCAGCACTGGGAGAAACAGAACGAGCAAGTGACAGAAGGCCAGTGAGCAAGCACAACGGACCAACGCAATCAACATTCGCATTGACAAATCCTTGTTTTCTGTGTGTTTTAGTTCTCAACCTAGTGGTGGACGACCTTGCCAGCCTGTGGAAGTGGTGGAAACCTGTTCCTTTGAGTTTCCTGTGCTCCATCCCAGGAGGGAAGGAACAGGACTCTTGGATGCAGGGGTAACATAGAAGCATAGAATTTGATGGCAGATATGGACTGCTTGGCCCACCTAGTCTGCCCATTTCCCTACCTGATGGACAAGCTGCAGATCCTAGTTAACCAGCAGCCTACTTCCTCCTACCCCACTAGGACTACCTTATGTCTGTCCCATGCATTCTTGAATTCCCCCACTGATCCTCCTGATCCTCCCAGGACTTTGGAAGCTGCCATTTGATGACAACTTTCTGTTGGCACATTTGTTTGTGAAGTTCGCCCAGGAGTACCTGCAGTGTTTAAAGGTGGATTCTCTGACAAAGGACCCTGTCACCTAAGAGATTTCCTTAAAATTGTCTGCCCACAGTGGAGTCCAGTATGTGACCATCCATGTGACAGAACTTTACCTTCTGACACCCCTGAGGGTTTTGTATGATGTTAATGTGATATACATTTCAAGACAGCATCTACAGTTTTTACAGTGTGTGAGGTGTATTTACCAGATGAATGGCCAAGTATGAAGTAGGAAACAGAAGGTGGGAGACCCCCATCTGGAGTGACCAGTTTACCTCTCCGGGTTCTGAAGGGCACCTGTGTTTTCTCTCAGTGCATGTGGCCAATGCCTGAAGAAACAGTTTTACCCCAGTGAATGGGCTTTTCCTACAGTTTTGCCCCAGTGAGTGGGTTTTCTTCAGTTACCCGTAGTATGTGGGTCCTACAGTGTTGAGCTTTTAGTGCTCTGTGAGGTCCATGTACCATGTCCATCCTATGCAAAATGGGAAGTGTCCAAGTACAGGCCGGATGTTCCTAGTCGATGGAAAGTGTCCAAGTACTGGCCGGATGTGCCTAGTTGAGGGAAAGTGTGTTCTTCTAATGGCTAGTCCACAGTTTGATAGTTATCCTGTGATAAATGGGAATTCATGAAGTTCTGTATCCGGAATATCTGCAAGTACCCTGTGTGTAACCCTTGGGGTCCATCATTGCTTTGTGTTGTTCCTATGTGCGTTTTGGAATAAAGCCACACACTAGAATCCCAACCTGGTATGGACATTCTTGTTTTTGCTTTCCATGTGTAAGTACTTTGGGTACCCTTGTCCTGAAGTGCAAACCTAACATAGCCCTGAGCAAATGTTTTCTCCCCGGGACCTGGGTTGTTGGCCATGCACTGGTCCTACCAGGTGTGTACCAGGTATTTAGTGCCACACCTGGTTGTGTTCTGCATTGGTCCCATCTTGTCTATGGTGGGCAATGAAACACAGTTTTCTAATTTTTGTACATTATGGTATATTTCATATGTAACCCCAACCCCTCTCTGTTTCTACCCCTAGACCTGTGTTGGTGGTGAGAGGTGTGCCCTTCTAGTTAAATAAGGGGGCCAGTAGGGGGTTACATATGCATGTGTGACTCATGCATGATTCCAATGAATTACTAGTTTTCAGTGACTTCAACCTAAACTAGGAGGGTTGCAGTGTCAAACAATATGAACCCCTGTTGTTGGGCATCGTTCTATGCCAGATCATTGCTCAGCCTACCAGGCTTTCACCCACTGGGGGGAAAGGCACCCTCCTTGATTGGATTCTAACCAATAGGCCTGAGTGGATCATCTTATCTGGTACTTTTCCTGACTCAGTCTCTGACCACAGCCCTAGCTATTGTGCCTGGAGAGCCTCCCTACCCCAAATTCCCTGCAAGGTCATCCAAATGAGGGATTTTTCAAAGTTTAATTTAGAATCCTACCAGGCGGATTTAAAACATACCGACTGGTCCCCTGTCCTAGCCACAAATGACACCTCTGTTGCCCTTGACAACTTTCTTGCTATATTCTCATCCCTGCAAGATAAACATGCCCCCCTTACAAAAAGGAGAGTGGGGGGCACGGTCACCAAATGGCTCCAAGGAGGCTTATTTTCCCTCATGAAGGCTAAAGATAAATGCTGGCTCAAATTTAAGATCTCCCATGATATGTCGGCCTTCTAAGAATACAGACAACTCAGAAATGCTTGCAACAAAGCCATCCATTCTGCCAAGAGTGAATTTTGCAACTCTGCCCTGCTGTCCTCAGCCAGAGACCCGAGGAGCTTCTAGAAAAACATTAGGAGTATTGTTAGTGGCTCCTCCAAAGCCTATGTTACTGACATGCTTGCAGGTGGTGTAAACTGCAACAATGCATTGCCAGTTGCTAATGGGTTTAAATTTGAGTTCTCTGACCTGTCTGCCTGCATCTCCCAGTTTCCTGACCATATGGAACCTGATCTATCCTGCGGTCCCCAGACTGGGTCGGCCTCCGGTCCCCCTTTCTATTTTGAAGGCAGTATTAACCAGTGATATTCAGAGACTCCTAGATGGCCTCTCACTGTGATAAGGTTGAATAGGACCATGTCCCAGTTGTTATGGAGAGTTTGAATGCAAGTATCTGTTCTTTCCTTTCCTGTCTCTTGTATGTCTGGTTGCACAAAAGAATGTTCTCGTGAGACCTAGGATTTGATCATCCCGACAGTCTTGCAGTTATTTGCCTCTCTCTGTCTCTCAGTCTTCCCTTGCTGTTCTGTCTTTTCCTGCCTTGCTTATCTGCTGATATAAAAATATATGCAAATCATTATGTGGAAATGTAACTGATATTGAGATCCATTTGTTTAGAAATTACATAGTGTTAATTTTTGAAAGGTATATAATTATAGTTTGAGATGATTGCAAAAATCTATTGGAAACTCATGAGGTTACCTGAGTGCAATTTTTAAGCATTTTGCAGAACAGCTGTGGAAAAGGGGCCTCAGCTCAGGCACACTATGTTCCTGCCAGCACCTGCCTGAAACATACAAGAACATTTTGGAGAAAACAGCATGCTCGTTAAGCATGGGGGTTGGAAGGACTTATAGGAGAGCTGAGCTGCAATTGCATGTTGGATGGCACAGAGATTGAAGAAAAACTCAGATGGACTTTTTCTGTTTATTTGACCTTTGTAAATAGTTATACTGAAAAATATTATGTTTTTGTGTAACTGCTAGTACAAATAAAACTCTTGTGAATTTTACAACTGCTCCTGGTTTTTCCTATGCTTCCTGACCTGTGCCTTGATGACCGATGGTGTCAGCCTAAGTGGGATTTACACCATGCATACTCTAAGCAAGGAGTTTTGTGAATCGGTACTGGACCTAGTAGAGGGAAGCATAGAGAAAGGTATGGATTCTGCAGCGGCAAGTCCAGGAGTGGTTACCAGAAAAATGGCAGCCAAACTAGCACAGACGGGTTTATGGATAACTGTGAATGCCTAAGGACGATCACCATTATCGCGCAGTCAGAGTGCCGAAAACATTTTCGGCACTCTGACAACCCCGGCACCTCAGGACAAGGGCACCAGGACAGTTTTTACTGCTTTCTGTTGGGGGCTGCACTCCACACACCCCTCATGGGGCTTCACCCTCACACCCTCCTACTTATGGATTCATAACTCCAGGGGTGTCGGGGGGTGAAAGCAGCAAAAATAATAAAGGTTCGGGCCGGGCGCAATAAAATCGCACCGGCGCCCGGACCCAAACCCAGTACCTCTCCCACCGCAACCACTAGTCAACCCCCAACACCACGACGCAGCTCAGCCAGCCACTGCAGCGCCCACCCCTACAGCCTCTCCACCCTCCCTGCCCATGCTCACCATGCTTGCTCCCATCCCTCACACAGACGATAGCTTACATCCTGTCACCCAGTTCGCCCACAGCCCTCACTACCAGGTCACCCTACCTCCCATCACGCCATGAGGGATTGCACTGGCATGGAGTCGCCATTACAGACTGCACCTTTCCTCATGCGCCCCTTCACGGGATACCAGCACAGACAGAAGTCTAGCTGAGATTGTACAGCCAGCACAAGTTATAGAAAAGAACAGGCAGTGACAGAACCTGAAAGCCTGTTGAAATTTTTAAAATGGTGGGCTATACAACAAAAAGAGACTGAGAAGCAGAGAGAAAAAGAGCTTCAACATTTAGAAGCACAACGAAGAGAAGAAATGCAGTGACAGGAACAGTGATGGCTGGTTGCCTTGCAAGCTATCAAAGGCAGAGGATCTGGCACAGATACAGACAAACAGCAGAACACAAGCAACTTAAAAGCCATTAAACTTACAAAATTGTGTCCATCGGATGATATTGAGGCATACTTGACAACTTTTGAAAGAGTTGCCACAGCCTGCCAATGGCCAAAGCAGCAATGGACAATCAGACTGGTACCCTACCTGACAGGGAAAGCCCAACTTGCCTACAGCAATATGGACACTGCACAGTCAGAAAACTATGATCTGGTGAAAAGTGAAATCCTGAAAAGGTATGACATCTCGGGAGAGACCTATAGGCAGAGATTTCGAACTCTGAAGTACAACTCAGTCGACAATCCTCGAGAAGCCTTCACCCAACTCAGAGAACTCCTGATAAAATGGCTCCAAACAGAGAGCAAAACAGTACCACAGATTAATCAATCAGTCAAAATCTTTATTTAACCAGGCGATCACCGTTGAGCATAACTCATTTTCAAGGTGGACCTGGGGTTTTCAGGATAACATATCAGAAAGATACAATGAACAATGTACAAGGCAGGAATATATACAATAAATAATATATACAATAATTAACAACAAGAGGCATGTACAGTAATGAGTGACAGCTGGGATATAGGTCAAGGGATATAAAATAGTAACACGTCATACAAAGTATATATGAGAGAATGCATGTATGGATATAATAGTCAGATGGGTACAACAGATTAAAAAGTGCACAATATACAGTTTATGTAGAGGTCCTGGAAAGGGGCGAAGGTTACAAGGCAACTCTAGAGGGTATTTCTAAGGAGGGAATATAGACAGGTTAAGGGTACAATCAAGACCAGGATCATAGGGGGGATTGAATGAAAGAAAAAGCATACGGAGTTGATGTGGGCAGCCACAACAGCAGGGATCTGGGGCGGTTAGCGCTGTCAAGATGGCGATTTAATTGTGTAGCTCTTTGTCGTTACAGAGCCTAGTACCCGGAGTTATACCTTTTGGGGAGGATTCACATCTGGGAAATAACGGACCAGGCTGCGAAACTCTGCACTAATGAAGCAGGGAGCTTTGAATTCCAGGGACATTCGGCAAAGCGTATTGCAAATGAGGGAATCGTATCCCAGCTCTCCGTGCTGTACATGATGGCGCAGTCAGCAAATGAGCGAGAGAGCCTCGATACGGGAAATGTTTGCGTCGATCATGGCAAGTATAGACAACCTCACACTGGCAGCTAATAATTCCGCTTTTGCTATTCAGCAAATTAATGTACGTGTGGACGCAGTGGAACAAAGGGTAAATACGCAGGAGGACTCACTTCTCAACTATTCGGCCCTAATGAGAGACCAGGCAGCTAAGATTAATCAGCTGCAAGATAAAGTGGAAGATCTGGAGAATAGGAGTAGGCGTAATAATTTGCGCCTACTGGGATTTCCGGAGGGCTGTGAGGAAGGGAAGGTCTTGCCATTTCTACAACAGGTATTGCCAGAAATTTTGAAGCTCCCTGATGGCACTAAAATCACAATGGAGCGTGCTCACCGTACAGCCCAGCCTAGGCCTGCCCAGGGGGAACGTCCTCGTCCCATCCTGGTTCGAATTCTGAACTTCGCTGAAAAGAGGCAATACAGGCTAGGGCGAGAGCTCAGGCAGCTACAGTGGCAAGGGAATAGGATCATGATTTTTCAATATTATTCAAAGGAATTGGCTGCTCGGGCGAAAGCTTTCACTGAAGCTTCAGGAAGCTACACGCTTTAAAGATCCTTTCACTCTAAGGTACCCGGCCACACTGCAAATTTCTATGAATGGTACCATTCAGCAATTTTCATCTTCAGAGGCAGCTCTGGACTATATTGCCAATTCCTGCCCTAGAGGTTTGATTTCCCAGTTCTTCAGTCAGGCTGAAATGTCCAGAGAATCCCCATTTCAGCTGCTGTTACTCCAGTTACCTCTTCTCAGTCTGCACCACTGGTGGGATTAGAACCCAGGAACTTGAAAGTTCGGAAGAGGCCTCCATCCTCCCCGCATACTAAAAGGGACCA
Source organism: Neoceratodus forsteri (assembly GCA_016271365.2). Taxonomy (NCBI): domain Eukaryota; kingdom Metazoa; phylum Chordata; order Ceratodontiformes; family Ceratodontidae; genus Neoceratodus; species Neoceratodus forsteri. The sequence goes on along the minus strand of JADMNL010000023.1, from coordinate 565,858,614 downwards.
TCCACAGGAAAGGAAGAGCACCATCGACAACCTGACTCCTCCCCCCCAGATACATAGGGGGAAGTTCAGATAGAATACGTTAGCCCTTACTTTGCCAAAACCGGTTTGATGATTCTGAACGATCTCCCGATGAAGAAGGATGAAGCAATGGACAGTGGGGGACAGCTGGTCATTCGGTGGAAGTTTTAGGAAGACCCCATAAGGACAGCTTTCAGGGCATGGATAGTGCCACAGCAAGTACATCATTGGACTTTCCGGCCCCAGGTTCCCCCCCAGGTCAATCTACGGATCAAGAACCAGAAGAGGGAAAGCAACCGAAAACTTCATGAGCAGCTGGACTGTTTTTCCTTGGATTAAACTGTTTAATGTTAGATAAGTATCTGAATTGCTGTTAGTCTAATGTTGTAATATTGCGGGTGGGAATAGGTATGGCTTCCTTGGGTTATACCTGGGTGAAGCCCTTGGGGGTAGTGTTTATCAGAAGGTTTTATGTCAAGCTGCCATTGGTGGCCCATTCGGGGGGTATCGGCTGGGGTAGAAGGGAAGTGAATACATAAACATATATTGTGGGAGGTACATCTATGAGGCTAGGGGATGTTTGAATATCCTCCTGTGATAGTGTAGATCCCCGGGGATGCGATTTATCCCCCCCTATTTTCCTTCCCTGCCTGTTTTCTATAGGAGGAAGTTTATTATCTCTGTTAGGACAAGTACCCCACCCTTCGTAGCATTTTGTCCCGAGGGCCTAATGGGAGGGATTAAGTGACTCAACTTGTCCCTATAGGCGATATGTAGAACTTAACATTGCCAGAGGGGTCATATCGGTTCCGTAGTATGTGGTAATGATCAAGATGTACCTCATAGTTTTACTCAGACTATGCAGTACACGGCTTGTTATATATGTAGGCCCTAATGATTGTCGGTAAAGATTCAATAGTAAGAAAAATGTTTAAGGGATTATTAGAAGCTCAGTTAGGGGGGATGTCCTATAGTATCTTCTGAAGACATGAAGTTGGTACGAGGGGGTTTTGAGTTTCCCATTAGCAGTAGAGCAATAACTGGTCCTAGGACTCCGGTCACAGGACTTGTACCGCCGCTTGCAGGGGATTATAGGCAGATCCATAGCAGGCTCTAGTAAGTCGATTCTGTCTGTTGCTTTTGTACCGCTTTAAGAAGTTTGATATGCTCCATAGTAGATAGGATCTTCTCCTTTGAGAAGTACCTGGTTCCCCAGGATCAACAGGATATACCATTGGCTAGGTCTCTAGCCGGCTTAATCCTACCAGTTCCTCTAATAGTAGTAGGTAGTTTGGTTGGTTGGTTGTTATTTAGATAGTGTAGTAGTATAGAGTAGTTGTAGTCAGGTTAGCTAATCCCGCACTACTGTTGGGGTTCGTGTTTGCCCTGATTGGTACAGTGACTTTTCATACCTTGCATATAGATAGATTCAGTTATTTTAATAGCTTAGACTAGGGTACCTTGAGGAGTGTAGCTAAATGGCTGATATTGTGATGCATACCTGGAATGTCCGTGGGTTAAATTCCCCGATTAAACGTAAGAAAGTTCTCGCATACCTGAAAAGTAAACGTTCTCAAGTGGCCTTTCTCCAGGAGACTAAGTTTGCAGAGGAGGATCATACCCGTATGGTGAAGGATTGGGTTGGCCAGCAGGTGTACTCTAATACCTTGACCAGGAAACATGGAGTCCAGATTTTGGTGCACAAGCCCCTTCCTTGGAAGTTAACCCAGACACGCGCAGATTCTGACGGCAGATGGGTTATGGCTACGTATAACACCCCACAGGCCTAATTACTTTTATGCAATGTATATGCCCCCAATGATAATGCCCCATTTTTTTCATAAGCTGGCAGAAGTAACACTTGAATTTAACCCTCCAGAGTGTCCGCTACTCATTGGGGGATTTTAATCTGACCTTGATGCCTATGTTGGATAGAAATGATGGGGGAAAGAGGCACATCCTAGAAGTGTGAAGGCTCTTCATCAAATGCTGTTTGACCAGGGTAGTAGATCTCTGGAGATTGTTCCACCCTAGAACTAGAGACTATACATTTCATTCTGTTCCTAATGATTCATATAGTAGGCTTGATTTCTGCTTGGTTCATCAAATCTGACTACTAAAACTTAGGAGGTTTCAATTCTCCCTTGCTGTGTCTCTGATCATGCTTTAGTCCAGCTCCTATTACAATGGGACCCAGTGCCCCCCCCCAACTAAACAGTGGAGACTGGACCCACTTCTGGTACAGGACCCCGAGTTCACCCCTTGGCTTATTAAGGAGGCTTCTCTCTTCCTTGAAGAAAACCCTATTAATGACACCTCTGCATGTACAACTTGGGAGGCTTTTAAAGCCACATTGCAAGGCAGCATTATGGGGTTTTCGGCTGCTAGATGCAGACAAAGAGAAGCTCAGCTGCTTGATCTTGAGTGGAAATTGGCTGATGCTGAGAGTAAGTTTAAGTCGCTGCCCTCTCCCAATATTCATTCTCCCATTGGGAAATCTATATTGGCCATTCGGTTTGAAATTAATCAGATCATGAGTAGGAAAGCGGAAGCTGCTATTTTACGTCTTAAACATACGTTTTGGGAAGGGGGGGACAAAGGGGGCAAGATACTTGCATACCAATTAAGGAAACAGCAGGCTAGCAGATTTATCCCTGGCCTAAAAAACAATCTAGGATCATTATGTACCTCTCCAGGGGATATTAATGAGATTATGTCTGCATTCTTATATTGTTCCACTCATACTAACCATAATTTGGACACTCAGGGCTTCTTAAATTCTCTAAGCTTGCCTAAGCTGCAGAGCCAGCACACACGAGGGTTAGATCTCCCTATTTCAAAGGAAGAACTGATGGTAGCTATTCAGGACTTAAAAAAGGAAAAATCCCCGGGTAGTGATGGGTACCCCGCAGAATTCTATCAGACTCTGGGCCATATTATCTCTCCCCTTTTGATTCCCAAGAAAGGTAAGGACTCCACAAATCCGGGAAATTACCGCCCTATTTCACTTAAAAATTTGGACAGTAAACTTTATGCCAAAATCCTGGCCTACAGACTCAGTCCTTTGTTGGCTGAATTGATACACCCATCACAAGTGGGATTTATACCTGGCAGACATAGTTCAGATCATTTAAGAACCCTGATGAATTTGATTCCTCTGGCCAGGTCTCTTCACACCCCTGAGGCTGCCATCACGGTAGATTTCGAAAAGGCATTTGACTCAGTGGAATGGGACTATCTCTATCTGACCCTTGCTCATTTTGGGATTGGAGACACCTTTCTTGCAAGAATAAAAGCTATATATGGAGCCCTTTGCCAGAGTTAATACTAATTCAACCCTTTCCCAACCTTTTCCCATTGGGTAGAGGGACGAGGCAAGGATGCCCGCTCTCTCCTTACTTTTGTCTTGGTGATAGAACCGTTGGCTGTGGCTATTCGCAATCACCCAAAGATTAATGGTTTGACAGTGGGAATATATCCTATGTAAGTTTTATGTATGCTGATGACCTTCTCCTTCTGCTGGAGGATGCTCATACCGCTGTCCCCCTGCTTCTTGATCTGTTAGAAGAATTCTCTAAGCATTCCGGCCTTCGGCTGAATCGGCACAAGACAGAGATACTTCCCCTGAATGTGCACTGTGTTCAGCAGGACATGGGTGGGGAGCTAGTTTGGGCTCCAGGAGGGATCACGTATTTGGGTATTTTCCTCACTCCATCTTTAGAGGTTATATGGCAGGCCAATATACAACCCCTTCTCTCCTCCCTGAAGACAGATTTCGATAGATGGAGGTTACTTAAACTAACTCTTGCTGGGAAAGTGGCGGCAGTGACTATGATTGCTGCACCCAAACTACTTTATCTCCTGAGACATTTACCGGTCCCTTTACCTGCACAGTGGTTTCAGAGTATTGATAAAGTAATTGGGGATTTTTATGGAGGGTTCCAAACCTAGGTTAAGTCATGCTAAATTAAGATCACACTGGCGGCAGGGGGTGGAACCTCCCGTGGTTAGAAGGATACCACCGAGCCTTTCTTTAGCTCAAACGATTAACTGGACTCGACCGCTTTCCCTCTTTCACCACAATGGGTGCAGCTAGAGACAGATATCGCAGGGTTGTGTCATCCCTTATCTCTTCTAGTACAGAACGATAATCCCAAAAAAGCTAAGGTTAATAAGTTTGGGATAGAGTGTACGTCCCCTACAATAGATTCGGCCAGGAGAAATTGGGTTAGCTATCATCGTAGACTTAATCTGGCACCTATTCCTCTTTCCTACGTGCCTATCTGGCACAATCCAGACATTACCATAGGTGGTAGCAGAATTATGTGGAGACATTGGGCAGCATTGGGTATCACCAAACTAGGAGACCTGTTGACCCCCGATCATAAGAATATCCAGACATTTCAGTCTCTAAGACAGCAATGGGGAATTCCAGCAGAGGATTTCTGGAGATATCTCCAGATCAGGGATGCTATCAGGCAGCTTCTGCTTTGTCCTTTGAGCCATGTTCAACCATCACCATTGGTTAAGTGGATGTCTTGCACTAAGGGACTTGCGGGTCAGTTATATGTTACCCTTCGTGATACCCTTCCATCTCAATCTGAGACAGTGAGGCTTAGATGGGAGAAGATGTTGCAGACTCCTATATCCTCTGAGGCTTGGGATAAAGCCTGGGTAGATGTTCACTCCTGGTTCACCGATGCCAAATCTAGACTAATTCAAAACAAAATTGCACACTCTTGGTATAGAACTCCAGTCATTTTATATAGAGCTAAAGTAATAGATAGGGCTAATTGCTGGAGGTGTCAACAGCCAGGGGGAGATCTATTGCACATATTGTGGACCTGCCCCAAGATCCAACCTCTCTGGCAAGAGATTCTGGTTCTTGCTTCTCGGGTTCTCCAACAGACCATTCCCATATGTCCCCTTTTTTGTATCTTGGGGTTAAGTGGGGTAATGCCTAAATTGTCACCATTAAAATTGAGATGGCTGGCCTTGTTAGCGTTACAAACCAAAAGAGCTATATTAAGCCAGTGGAGGACCATGGTGATCCCTACGGTAACAGTAATAATGGGGTCTTTGTCTACTCTGGCCAAACTGGATAAGATATCCCAACTACAGAAATCCAAATTATCCTCATTCACAGCCTGTTGGGACCCATACCTGAGATACTTGGTGCAAGTTCTTCCACCAGCAGGGAATAGGGTGATCACCCTTAGTTTCCTCTGATGGCTGCATGTAGTTGGACGAGGTGGGATCGAACAAAGGTTTTGGCAATGGTGCCCCAAGTCTCGTGGGGATGTGATATTTCCGGAACTATAACTGCTATGATTGACTGTGTCGGGTCAGGTGGACATAATGGAAAGTTATTTTAGGAGTACAGATTTAAGCTTGGGATATTTTGGTATTTTACAGGAACAGGCTGGTCCTTGCAGAACATATCTATACTCTAAGTCATAGTGCTCCAATGCCCTGAAAAGGAAACACCTATGTAGCAAGTATAAAATTACTTCTGTAGAGTAGTATGTCCGCAATGTGAAGGTTCTGATCCAATCCAAGGCTTTTGTAAGTACTCCTTATATGTTTAACTACTGGGAGGTTATGTGGTACCCAGGGAGTGTCCTGCTTAATTCTAGGTATGTTTCTACATAATAGAGCATATAACCCAGTACTTAATACAGCATTCTTTATTCTATGAGCTGTAATGTTACGTTTATATAGTTTACTCTTGGTTATACTTTGCTGTCTTCATATGACAACTAGATCGTAACCACCCCAGCATTTGTGGGCGGGGTTGGTTGTACTTGTATCTTTACAATTGATCACTGTATTTGTAATGTGATTTTATGTTTTGTTTTTATCTTTTGAAACATTAATAAAATTATTACAACAACAACAGCAGGGATTCAAGGTTCAGCCAACAAAGGGTTTCAAGGAGGAGAAGAGAGGTATGAGGATAGGAGAATAGTAAGTAAACTGAGTTCGGGTTATACAAACTGGAAGTGATAGATGAGGCGAGAGCAGAGGGTAAGGGAGACAATGGGGAGCCCAAAATTATTAATGTCAATCACAGTGTATCTGTGGTAGCAGGACTTGTGTGAGCTAGGGTGATAAGAATATCAGGAATCAGGTAAAACAGGTGCATGGCTCCTTGTTGTGACTTAGGTAAAGAGATTTGAAGGTAGATAGGGTGATAGGGTGGGTTAGTTTCAAGGTCTTTTGCAGCTTGTTCCACATCTGAGGTAATACATAGCTTACGGCTGCTCTGCCGAAACGTGATTTTGCCTTATATACATACAGAGAAATGTAGGAAGTGCTTCTCAGGGCATACTTGTTGACAGTACATATCAGGAGGCAGACGGAGATGTACTGAGGCAGTTTTCCTATAATCACTTTGTAAGTCCAGAACGCAGCATTCCTCTTTCGTCTGCAGCTAAGGGATGTCCTTCCTACTGCCCTGTACAGGGAACAGTGATGGGTAGAATACGGTAAACCTGTGACAAACCTTAAGTCATGGTGATAGAGTGTGTCTAGTTTTGCTAGAGCACCTACAGAACCCTGGCCGTATAAGAAATTTGCATAATCAAGTAAGGAAACAAAGGTGGTTTGAACCAACTTCAGCTTGGCGTCTCTAGTGAGTAGGTTATTAATCCTTAAGAAAAGACCAAGTCTCTGCCTAAGTTTCTTTAAAAGCTCTTCTATATGATCAATGAATGAGAGCTTGTTGTCTAACCAGACCCCCAAGTATTTGAATTTTGTTACATAATCCAACTGCTCCCCAAGAATAGTGGTAATATGTGGAAACGTTCCATCAGTAGCAGAGTTAGATGTGTAAGAAAGAGGCGAGAGGAGCAATGCTTTGTTTTTTTTAGCGTTTAGAAGTAACTTTTGGTTTAGAAGCTGTAGCTGCAGCAGGCTGAATTCACTTTGAAGGGTTTTCCAGGCAGCATCAGGGGAAGGGTTGCTGACGTAAAGCACTGTGTCGTCTGCAAATAAATGTATTTTAGCTTCATTGATGGTAGCGTCGATGTTGTTGATATAGATAGAGAAAAGCGAGGGTCCCAGAATGGAACCTTGTGGTACGCCCCTCAGCAAGTATTTTAAAGGAGAGACTTCTCAATCAGCCTTTACTTGCTGAAATCGGCCAGAGAGATAGTTTGTGAACCATCTTAAGGTTAGGGCATCTAAGCCCATATTCCAAAGGGATGAAAGAAGCAGGCTGTGGTTCATGGTGTCAAATGCCTTACCTTGTTGAGAATTCTTGATTACCTTTGCCCTTCTGAGGCTTCTCAGTTAACAGCACACTGGTGTTAATTAGCTTCTGGACGTAATCTTCTGTTATGTTTTAAATGTATATGTTAAACCAATGAGAATTATTTCTGTTTTTTCCAACATAATCTGGTGTTAATAGTATGGGATTTTCAAAATAACTGCCATAAAGCTTCTGAAGAATGACCTGGTTGGTTCGAAAGCTAGAGCACTTTGTTCTTTTCTATAACGTCCATGTTGGTCCAATAAAAGGTATCAAATCATTTGTTTCTGGATCTGTTACTTAAATCCAAGAACACTGCACAGATGAAGTTCTTGTTATCCAAATCTGTTTGCCAGTCATTGGTCATTTTAGCGAGTGCAGATATAGCGCTATGCTGTGCTCTGAAGCCTGATTGTAGGGGATTGAGCAAGTTTTCCAATTCCACATGGTTCCGTAGTTGGACACTCACTATTTTCTCCAGCAACTTAGACAGGATTGGAAGTAATGAGATTGGCCTGTAGTTATTGAGATCACTGGGATCTCCTGATTTAAACAACAGGACCACAAGAGCAGTCTTCTAAATGGATGGAAGTTCACCCTGGGACAGGGATAGGTTAAAGAGATGTGTAATTGGGACTGCTAGGACATGGTAACCAACCTTAAAAAGTAGGAGGTCCATAAGGACAACTCGGCACTTTTGGAATCTAACTGAAGGAGAAGGTCTTCAGCTTCTTTCAAGATTGTGGGCTGGAGTGAGAATAATGGGCTGCAGATAGGTTTATCTTGGGTATCCTCTCCAAGTTGTTGACGGAGAGAGCAGGCAGTGGAAGAGTCAAAGGCTAGGCGCAGTAGCAACATGATTGTTAAACGAGTCAGGATAGTTGGCCCATTGGACATTACAGTATCGCCAACTAAAATTTTAGCAGGAAGGTGATTTTCAGAGGAATGGCCTTCAACCACTTTGATTGTGTTCCAAAATTTAGAGGAACATCTGGAAGCTAGCTCTAGCTGTGCACAGTAAAAATGTGCTTTTGCTTCTCTGACCAGCTTGGTGCAATGATTTCTTGCCCTTCTGAATAGATTCCAGTTGTGACAGAAATGGGAAGGAAAGAGTTAATGGTTTGGCTTCTGTAGGTGCCTTATTTTTTTAGCAGTGTGGAAAAAATACACTGAGGCTGAAATCCTCCAGCAGCAACCAGCTTGTGGAATTCCTAGCTGCTAGATAAGAGCTGGGTCATAAATCTCGAGTGGACATCTCCAGACATACACAGACCTTGCAGACATGGACACAGGGCAGTTGAATGGATTGGATCATTCAAATATAAACTTCAGGTGAAAAGAGAATATAATTGGTCACAGATAGGTGTTCACCTGATTGGGACAATTAAATACATACATGCTAGTTGGTTGGTGGATTTAAGGGAGAATAGGAATGACCTATTCTCCAGAGAATATATAACCTTCTGTAGGACAGAGAAGGCTCTCTTGCCTTTGGAAGCTGGGAGGAGAAGCATAAGCTTGGAGCCTACCCTTGTAGCTGTGTCCGTGGAGCTGGCAGTTAGAACAGGGTCCAGTGTCTCTTGTAAGGACAGGGAAGGGTAAGTTTAGTGATAGCATATTTCAGTAATAGCCTTCTTCTTTTGCCATCTGTTATTTAAAAACATTTGTTTGCTTTTCCTGTATGAGTGTTATTCTCTTGTGTTGTAAATACATATCCTGTAAATGCTCATTGCACTTTCTGTTAAGTAAAAGCTATTTATTTGCTCAACAGTTGTGACTCTGATGTCATTTTTCTAAGGTAAGATTTGGATTTCCCCTGGCTAAAGTAAACTCTGACCGAAAGAGACACACTACCAGACTTTAACTTGTGCAATTGCACGTGTGATTATTCAAGTTTGTACACTTGAAAGAGGTGCCGGAAGGAAAGTTCGACTGGTGGCAGTGAATACCCGAGGACACACACCTCTCTAAAAGTTGTTTCAGCCCAGAGGGAGAGGTGGGTTGTCACACCAGTCATTAGAGAGATTGGATTTCCTGGCAGTTATCCAGAGCACCTCCATGCTCCGCAGTGCACCCTTCAAGTCCTCCGTAAACCATCTGCAGCTTTTTTCCCTGGCACGGACTTTCACCAGAGGAGCATATTTGTTTATAGCCCCTAACTCAATTTCAGAGAAAATGTCATAAGCTGCAGTCAAGGACTTAGCTATGTAAAAAGTCCTGCCAGCGCAGGGAGTCCCTTAGCTCTGAGATATACCCACAAGGATCAAAGTTACAAGTACATCTTTTAATAGTGAACTTGGGAACCTCTGTAACTTTGTGAGTTGATCTTACAAATGTGATGAAGCAATGGTCACTAATGTTCGAGAAGAAGACACCAGCATGAGAAAATAGGTGAGGTTTGCTAAGATAACATCTACAGTAGCAGGGTACTTTTAATAAGGTTATTTTTGTCAGGACGAGTAGCCCCGTTAATCAGCTGGAACAGTCCAAAGGAGTCGCAGAATGTTTTTAGGGGCGTGGAGGCACTGGTAAGCCAATCTAAGTTGAAATCCCCTAGTATGATATACTCTGAAGCAACTAGATCCATGATGTTCCCAAGGTGTTTCAGCTGTTGCAGTCCAGCTGACGGGGACCTGTAGCAGTCCGTTACACAGATTGAGGCACCGTTTGCAATATCAATTTTTAAGGACAGACTTTCAAATTCATTTTTGACTGAGGTAGAGTCACAGTAGAGACAGCAAATTTATCCTTGATATATATGGCTACACCACCACCTCTGGTCCACCTGCCTGAATAAAGAGTAGGAGGGAATGTTTACTTCGAGCTGCTGGTTTCTGGTCTAAGCCAAGATTCTGTGACTACCAACATGTCCGGGATGACAAACCCAGGCCTGTACTGATGTTATTTTTGTAATGAACTGCACAAGATGACATGCGGGAAGCGTAACCCCTTCAGGCTATGTAGGTCAGCTGGTGCTTCTAGTGACGCAGGGGGCCTGGATTGAGCTCAACATTACCCGAACACAGCAGGAGTAAAAGCAGAAGCTTCCTGCATAAACGTGAAGAGTTTGGACTGATTAGTCCTTTACATATGTAAGTTCATGGCAGTAGACTGGTGGGCCTAAGGCTAGCTCCTTGCTGACCTAAGGCTGCGTATAATAGTACCATGGCAGGGAGATCAGCCAGGAAGGCTGGTGAGTGAAGGTGGAAGGGATGTGCCTGTGGGACAATCCCTGTAACAGCTCCTGCGCGCCAAGATGGGTAATGGACTAGCTCCGAGGAGGGACTATTAGGGTATGCGTGCAAGCTGATCAACAAGATGGCATATGTTCAAGCAGGCTGATATAGTATAAGAACCACAGTCTGTCCTAGGAGACATCTGACCAACTGAGTTTAAACCCAGGAAGCATAAGATGAGCAGGGACAGGCAAAGGCAATTATAAAATACCCTCATTATAGGAAGATCACCCAGCATACACTGGTACATTTCCTGTAGCACTGTGTGCCTAAATTCAGGATATAACTTCTCAGGCAGAGGGATACCATTAAGCTGAAATCAGCCTGAGCACCTAGCGCAATAGGGCGGAAGAGAACTGATGTTTATCAAGATTAGCCAATAGTGGAAGTCTAGGAGAAGCAGGTGGAGCACAGTGTTCGGGTGATCGCTCTGTGCTGTATAGAATAAGGGAATCTCATTTCCCCGAAGCAGTGAGAGACAGACAGACACACACACGGGGCAACCAGCTGTGCAGCTACGTGCCATCCTGCCACATGTGCCCCATCCTTAGAGTATGCTTGTGAGTAGGGAGAGAAAGTGAAAGAGTCGGAGGTAGGCAAACGGTCCTTGCTGAGAGAGGTTTGTTGGACTGTAGTACAGGCTGGCAGTCAATGGAACTGTCAACTGCAAATTCCTGCACTGCTCCCTTTTTTTCTGGGCAGCCACCCCACCCAAAGTACCCGAGACAGACAGCGAGACAGAGAGCCAGCAGAGCTTGAGACACGGGAAGCAGAAGAGGCAGAGATGGTGACCAGAAGAGCAGAGCACATCTTCTATGTGGTTGCTATATCTTAAGCTTAATCCGTGTTGGAAACCAGCGATGTTGTTTTTCGGTGGCTGCACTTTGCTACATCGCTGAGAAGATCACGCTATTTTGGATTTAGTTGACATGTTATTTATGCTGCAATGTTCCTTGCGCTGTTTTTTACATTAGCTGATTTTGCCGGCTGTGATGTCTGGCGCTGAAATGTTTGTGGCGAATTGATTTGTTACCTTTGAGCACAGTTCTAAGATCCGGAATCCAGGGAAAGAAAGACGATGCCTGAAGAAACTGTGGCAACAAATGACTGATGAACATAAAGGGTTAAATATGAAAATGCTGAAGCTAAACTAATAACTGATTGTGATTGTCATTCAGAACAAGCTAGCAATGTTTCTTTTCAGGGTTATTTTAAGCAGCTGGGGGTGAAACCAAAACAGGGTGGACCAATGTTTAAAAAATGTAATGGGTTACTGTACAGAGATTGGGTTAAACCTCAGACACAGGAACAGACAGAACAATTGGTTATACAACAGAAGTATAGAACAGAGTTGTTACAGATAGCACATGATAGTCCTATGGCTGGTCACTCAGGGAGGGATCGCACCCTTGCCAGATAGCTGTATAGATTTCACTGTTCTGCAATTCATGAAGATGTTGCTACCTATTGTAATTCCTGTGCTGAGTGCCAGAAAGTAGCCCCAGTCACTAGAAAAGACAAGGTGCCCCTGGTGCCCCTACCCTTGATAGATGTGTCTTTTGAGAGAATTGCAATGGATGTGGTTGATCCTTTAGACAAAAGTAACAAGCATTTGTCAATGCCAAATGTTGATTACGTTGGTCTCTTGAGCTCGCTCAGTGGCCCTGTGTCACTCGCTCATTCTGTTTCTCCCAGTGCTGCAGGCTGCACCTTTGTATGGGGCTCCTGGCTGCGTTGGCACATTTTTTCTGCCCACAAAGAAATCTGCAGCTGTTCTGACAGAGCTGTGTTGAGGTGGGTCACTTGGCCTCTCTCAGTCGCTCATTCTGTTTCTACTGGCACTGCAGGCTGCCCTTTTGTACTGGGCTCCCACTTCTGTTGGCGGCTTTTTCTGCCCACAAAGAAATGTGCAGCAGTCCTGACACAGGTCCATTGAGCTACCTCACTTCCCCTCTCCCTCTCGTTCCGTTTCTGCCGGTGCTGCAGGCTGGCCTTTTCTACAGGGCTCCTGCCTGCGTTGCCACCTTTTTCTGCACACAAAGCAATCCGCAGCAGTCACAATAGAGGTCTGTTGAGCTCGCTCATTCTCCCTCTTTTACTCGCTCATTGTGTTTGTCCCAACACTGCTAGCTGCCCTTTTGTCCTGAACTTCTGCCTGTGTTAGCACCTTTTTCTGGCCACAAAGAAATCTGCAGCTGTCCCGACACAGCTCCGTTGAGGTCGCTCTCTCTGCTTGTCTCACTCTCTGATTCTGTTTCTCCTGGTGTTGCAGGATGCTCTTTGTACTGGGCTTCTGCCTGCATTGGCAGGTTTTGCTGCCCACAAAGAAATCTGTAGCTGTCCCAACACAGCTCCGTTGAGGTGTGTCACTCCCCCTCTGTCACTCGCTCATTCTGTTTCTGCTGGTGCTGCAGGTTGCCCTTTTGTACTGGGCTCCTGTCTCTGTTGGCGGCTTTTTCTGCCTACAAAGAAATCTGCAGCAGTCCTGACACGGGTCCATTGAGGTAGCTCACTTCCCCTCTCTCACTCGCTCGTTCTGTTTCTGCCAGCGCTGCAGGCTGGCCTTTTGTACTGGGCTCCTGCCTGCGTTACTGCCTTTTTCTGCCCACAAAGAAATCCACAGCAGTCATGATAGAGCTCCATTGAGCTTGCTCACTGCCCATCTCTCACTCGCTCTTTGTGTTTCTCCCGGCACTGCAGGCTGCCCTTTTGTACTGGGCTTCTGCCTGTGTTGGCACCTTTTTCTGCCCACTAAGAAATCCACAGCTGTCCCGACAGAGCTCTGTTGAGGTCGCACGCTCCGCCTGTCTCACTCGCTCATTCTGTTTCTCCTGGCACTGCAGGCTGCCATTTTGTAGTGGTCTCCTGCCTCTGTTGGCACCTTTTTTCTGCCCATAAACAAATCTGCAGCAGTCCCGACAGAGCTCACTTGCGCTCGCTCAGTTCCCCTCTCTCATTCACTCATGCCATTTCTGTCGGTGCTGCAGGCTTCCCTTTTCTACTGGGCTCCTGCCTGCATTGCCGCCTTCTTCTGGGCACAAAGAAATCTGCTGAAATCATGATAGAGCTCCATTGAGCTCGCTCACTCCTCCCCTCTTTCACTTGTCCGTTCTGTCTTCCCCGTCAAGAGGCTGCCATTTTGTACTGGGCCCTGTGTACATTGCTGCCTTTTTCTGCCCACAAAGAAATCTGCAGCAGTCCCAACAGAGCTCCATTGAGCTCACTCACTCCTCCTCCCTCACTCGCTCGTTCTGTGTCTCCCACTGCTGCAGGCTGCCCTTTTGTACTGGGTTTCTGCCTGCGTTGGTCGCTTTGTCTGCCTACAAAGAGATGTGCAGCAGTCCTGACACAGCTCCGTTTAGGTCGCTCACTCACCCTCTGTCACTCGCTCATTCCATTTCTGTGGAGGCTGCAGGTTGGCCTTTTGTACTGGGCTCCTGCCTGCATTGCTGCCTTTTCCTGCCCACAAAGAAATCCACAGCAGTGACAACAGACCTCTGTTGAGCTCGCTCATTTCCCCTCTGTCACTCGCTCATTCTGTTTCTCGTGGTGCTGCAGGCTGCCCTTTTGTACTGGGCTTCTGCCTCTGTTGGCATTTTTTTCTGTCTACAAAGAAATCTGCAGCAGTTTCGACAGAGCTCCGTTGGCCTCACTCACTCCCCCTGTCTCACTTGCTCGTTTTGTTTCTGCCCGCGGTTCAAGCTGCCCTTTTGTACTGGGCTCCTGCCTGCATTGCCACCCTTTACTGCCCACAAAGAAATCTGCAGCAGTCATCATAGAGCTCCGTTGAGCTCACTCACTCCCCCTCTCTCACTTGTTCGTTCCGTTTCTCCCGCTGCTGCAGGTTGCCCTTTTGTACTGGCCCATATGTGCACGGCTGCCTTTTTCTGCCCACAAAAAAATCTGCAGTAGTCCCAACTGAGCTCCGTTGAGCTCACTCACTCCCCTTCCCTCACTTGCTTTTTCTGTGTCTCCCACTGCTGTAGGCTGCCCTTTTGCACTGGGTTCCTGCCTGCATTGGCAGCTTTTTCTGCCCACAAACACATCTGCAGCAATCCCGAGAGAGCTCCATTGAGCTCGCTCACTCCCCCTCTCTCAGTCGCTCATTCCATTTCTGCCAGCACTGCAGGTTGGCCTTTTGTACTGGGCTCCTGCCTGCATTGCCACCTTTTCCTGGCCACAAAGAAATCCTCAGCAGTCACGATACACCTCCATTGAACTCGCTCACTCCCCCCCTCTCTCACTTGCTCGTTCTGTTTGTCCTGGTGCTGCAGGCTGCCCTTTTGTACTGGGATCCTGCGTACATTGCCACCTTTTGCTGCCCACAAAGAAATCTGCAGCTGTCCCGACAGAGCTCCATTGAGGTCACTTGCTCACTCCTCCTGTCTCACTCGCTCATTCTGTTTCTCCTGGTGCAGCAGGCTGCCCTTTTGTACTGGGCTCCTGCCTCTGTCGACATTTTTGTCTGCCCACAAAGAAATCTGCAGCAGTCCTGACACAGCTCCATTGGCCTCACTCACTCCCCCATCTCATTTGCTCGTTCCGTTTCTGATGACACTGTAGACTGCCTTTCCTGCCAGCATAGCCACCCTTATCTACCTACAAAGAAATCCGCAGCAATGATGATACAGCTCTGTTGAGCTCGCTCAGTCCCCCCTCTCTCACTTGCTCATTCTGTTTGTCCCACCGCTTCAGGCTGCCCTTTTGTACTCAGGCCCTGCATGCATTGCTGCCTTTTCCTGCCCACAAACAAATCTGCAGCAGTCCCAACAGAGCTCCATTGAGCTCACTTACTCCCCCTCCCTAACTCGCTCATTCTGTGTCTCCCGCTGCAGCAGCCTGTCCTTTTGTACTGGGCTCCTGCATGTGTTGGGGGCTTTTTCTGCCCACAAAGAAATCTGCAGCAGTCCCGACACAGCTCCGTTGAGCTCGCTCACTCCCCCTCTCTCACTCACCCGTTGTGTTTCTCCCGGTGCTGCAGGCTGGCCTTTTGTACTGGGTTCCTGCCTGTGTTGGCACCTTTTTCTGCCCACAAAGAAATCAGTAGCTGTCCTGACAGAGCTCTGTTGAGGTCGCTCACTTTCCCTGTCTCACGCACTCATTCTGTTTCTCCTGGCACTGCAGGCTGCCCTTTTGTACTGGACTCCTGCCTCTGTTGGCACCTTTTTCTGCCCACAAAGAAATCTGAAGCAGTCCCGACAGCTCCGTTGACCTTACTCACGCCCCCTCTTTCACTCGCTCATTCCATTTCTGCATTGTCACCTTTTCCTGCCGACAAAAACATCCGCAGCAGTCCCTACAGAGCTCAGTTTAGCTCTGTCACTACCCCCCCCAGTTGCTCGATCCTAATCTGTCCCAAATACTGATTTCCGACAGCGACTGCGGTATTCTGCACCGGAAGCGAGTAAACACATTTCGCGCCAGGATGTAAAAATGACAGCTGTACTGTTCATAAGAGGTAGTGAACAAATGCCAGTGTTGAAAATCTGGCATGAAAATATTACTAATTGCAAATTTGCAAGGGTGCATGGCACCTGCACAACACACGCATATAACACAGTCATTTTATGGAGTTTCATCACAAAATTTTTAACATATGTGTTTTAGGACCTCCGCTCATGAACAGTGTCAGTGAGATTTTCAGTAATATATCCTGAACACGATTTCCCAGCAATTGCGCCATTGTGCACGGAAGAGCGAAAACACATTTCAGCCAGGATGTGAAAATGACAGCTGTACAGTTCATAAGGAGGTGTGGCAAAATGGCAATGCTGAAAATTTGGAGTGAAAATATTGCAAAGTTGCGAAGGTACGACCGTGTGTGGAAACTGCGCAATGCACATTCGTAACACACTCATTTTATGGACTTTCATCACCAAATTTTCAACATAGGCATTCTGGACCTCTGCTAATGAACAGTGTCACTGTCATTCTCATAATGTGAACCGGACACGGATTTCCCACAGCGACCACACTATTCTGCGCCGGAACTGCGAAAACACATTTTGGCCAGGATGTGAAAAATTACAGCTGTACTGTTCATAAGGAGGTGCAGAAGAATGGCAATGTTGAAAATCTGGAGTGAAAATATCATAAATTCATGAACTTATGCACAATACACACTCATAACACAATCATTTTATGGAGTATCGTTACCAAATTTTCAAGATAGGCATTTTAGGATCTCTGCTTATGAACAGTGCCACTGTCAGTTTCTTAATCTGTGCAGAACACTGATTTCCCACACCGACCGCGCTATTCTGCGCCGGAAGTGCGAAAACACATTTCAGCCAGGGTGTGAAAATTGACAGCTATACTGCTCACAAGGAGGTCTGAAAAAATGCCAATGTTGAAAATCTGGGGTGAAAATATTGCAAATTCACAAAGTTATGAGCGTAAGTAACAACTGCATAGCATACGCTAAATAAAACTGTCATTTTGGATTTTTCCCACCAAATTTGCAACGTAGGCTTTTTGAGAGCCCACCTCATGAATAGTTGCACTGTCATTTCATTAATCAGTCCTGAAAGGTGATTCCGCGCAGTGACCGCAAAATCACCTTCCGGGGCTGATTAACACCATGACAGTAATAGAACTCATGAGGAGGGGTCCCAAAAACCCCATGTTGAAAATTTGGTGCCAAAATTCCAAAAAATGCCCGAGATATGCACTAAAGTTGAAAAAACCCTATCTAGCCCATTATACAGCTTACCGGCATTTCGGTTCGTGGTCGGCTTTGAAGAGTGCAGACGTGTTCCCGGTCTACCGAAGACCATCGCACCAGACTCCAGAGGTAAGTATGGGGTGAGGGGTGTGGGGAGGCAGGGTGAGGGGTGGGTGTGGTGTGGGGAGGCAGGAGACCACGAGGACCATTTCTTTTACAGGTTACACAAAAAGAAAAGACATCGGAGGACCATTTTTTATTTTAGTGCATGTGGCATGCTGGGGTGGGCCCAGCATGCCAATGAAGTCTTTCTTTTGGGGGCAGCTGTAGCTGACGGGGATTGGCACCCTCTGCGGTACACAACAAAAGGGGAGGAGGTTATTACATTATGCCAATGGGGATTGGGCACCTCTGTTAGCACACAACAAAAGTGGGGGGAGGTACATAATGCTGATGGGGAATGGGCTTCCCTGTCGGCAACATAAATATTGGGGCACTGCAGCCGACGGGGATTGGGGCCCCCATCGGCAAATAAACACGGTCGGGGGGGCACATACTGCCGAGGGGGATTGGGCACCCCCTCGGCAGGAGAGGTTAATATTGTTTGTGAACATGGTGGCAAGCTGCTGCCATGTTCATAAACAATATCAGGGTTTCAAGATCCCACCCTGCAATGATGGATCACTCCCTCATTGCAGCGAATGGCTGATGCTGCAATGACGAGGCGGCCCCTGATTGCAGCGGCTAATTTTTTTACAAGTTGGTGGCACGCTGGCTGAACTAGCGTCAGAAGCAGCGTGCCATGGCATTGGGAGAAGCGGGACAAGCCTTTACAGGCTGTGGGGGAATTGGTCACAACAGTGCCACGCCTCCACAACCTGCTTGTGGAGAAACCTGCGACATCATAGAGAATAATGCATGGGCAACCATGAGCAACCAGCCTACTGTGCCACAGAGGGGTTTTGATTACCTCAGACCTTGAGAGCGAAGCTCGAGAGGTCCTAGGTAAACGGAACCCCGAGGTGGCACAGTAGGCTGGCTGTGCATGTGGTTGCCGATGCGCTATTTTTTGTAGTGTATAGTTTCCGATTAGGTATTTACATTTTTTTAATTTTTAAAATACAAAAAAAACAAAAGGTTTGCTGCTCCGTCGTGCTTGTCGAGTTAGGGCTGCTTGTTGGGTATTGTGTGTGGTTGCTAGGTGCAGAGATGTTGTGTTGGATGCATAGCCTTCTATTGGCTATCAAGTCCGTGTGGGAGGAATGTTCAACAAAAATAAAATGGCAGCCGAAGTTCTTCGCTAAGCGAGAGAGAGAAGAGAGAGAGAGGTTTGAGATCGCCTGTTTCTTTTCTTTTTTAAACTAAATCTGTCTGGTTGGTCCTGTATTTTAAAAATATCTGGTTGATCCTGCATCTTGAGAGACTCCAGTGACGCTGCTTGTACTGCTGCGCTGGAGTGTGGAGCCTGCCTTTTCAGCCAGTACAGGTAGCTGACTGAGCGCCAGGAACCTCTAGAGGTTTCAAATGTTGTTCTGCTGCAGTAGGGTACAATCAATGCTCCATGACCTTTGAACTGCAGCAGAACAACATTCTGAGCACCGCTGGTTTCCATGCACAATATGGGTCCACTATACACTATATGTTTCTGCACATGCGCGCAATCAACATAAAAGGTAATAGAGTTATCCTGGTAGAATGCATTATGCTACCAATACCCAGAAGCAGTTCCAATACATAGTTACAGCTTCAAAAGTGGCAGCAGAGCTTGCAAAATTTTTTCAGCAGAATTGAAATCCCTAAACAGATTATTACTGATCAGGGTAGTAATTTTGGTGCTGCATTACTTAAGGAGCTGTACAGACTACTAGGTATCACTGCCATAAGAACCTCCCCCATCACCCTCAGACAGACGGTCTTGTTGAGCATTTTAACCAAACCCTAAAACGCACGTTAAAAAGGTTTGTAAAAGGGGAAGGGAAAGATTGGGACCAATACTTGCCTTACCTACATTTTGCTTACAGAGAAGTGCCACAGGCCTCAACAGGGTTTTCACCATTTGAAATGCTGTATGGTAGGCAGCCAAGAGGGCCACTGGATGTGATAAAAGAAATGTGGGAAGACAACCCCATTCAGAAACAATCTATAATGTTTTATATGTGTGCCCTAAGAAAGAAGCTGGCAAAATATGTTGAAATTACCCATAGTAATCAGGAAGAGGCCCAAAACCAGCAGAAGGTATATTATGACCATGGGATTAAAGAAAAAGTTTTTGAGCCAGGTGAAAAGGTTTTGCTACTGTTACCCACAACAGAAAATAAACTGTTAATGAAGTGGCAAGGGCCTTATAGAGTGCTTAGACGTACTGGCACCGTTAACTACAAGATTGAGACCCCCGACAAGGAAAAATCCTACTAAGATATACCATGCTAACCTCCTCAAGAAATGGGTTGAAAAAATGCCAAAAGCTGTTTTGCTAATTTTACCAGAAACCAATAAGGAAGATATTGATGTAGCTTATCATAGACTGGAACAAACTGTAAATGCTGATGTTGTAAAGGTGAATGTTTCCTTAACCTCAGAACAAACTGCAGACATTTTTAATGTGCTAAAGACGTTTAACAGTACTTTTACCACAGTACCAGGCCGAGCAAAAGGGGTCAAGCACGTAATAGTGCCAAGGAATGCTCGTCCTATTAGGCAAAAGACATACAGGTTACCGGAGCGGTTAGGAGCTGATGTGGTTAAGGAAATACAAAAAATGAAAGAATTGGGTATCATAGAAGAGTTGAGAAGTGCTTGATCATCTCCAATGGTAATTGTAAACAAAAAAGAAGGGGGTGTTAGAATCTGCCTTGATTTTAGGAAACAAGTGTTGGAATTTCACAGTTATCCTGTGCCCAGAATAAATGATTTGGTGGACAGACTGGGGAGTGCAAAGTATATCAGTACCCTCAATCTTACCAAGGGTTATTGGCAAATACCTTTAGCTAAAGAATCCAGAGACAAAACTGCATTTGCCACTCCTGTTAGATTCTATCAGTTCACAACCATGCCATTTGGTTTACATGGTATGCCAGCTACATTCCAGCGGTACATGGATATCATTTTATCCCCTCACACTGTTTATTGGCTGTGTACCTGGATGATGTTGTGGTGTACAGTCCAGACTGGAAAAGCCACCTGGAACACCTACAAGCAGTTATCCAAGTTATCAAAAATGCAGGTCTGACTATTAATTCTACCAAACGTGCACTGGGCATGCAGTAAACCAGATATTTGGGCTATGTGTTGGGAAATGGAGAAGTTAAACCAGGGATTTCTAAAACAGAAGCTGTAGCTAACAGCCCTGTACCTAAAACAAAGAAACATGTCTGGTCATTTTTAGGGCTGGCTGGTTATTATTGGAGATTTGTTCCCAACTTTGCTGAGTTAGCTACTCCCCTCACTGAACTCACGAAAAACAGTACCCAAATAATGTGAAATGGACCCAGAGTGTGATGAAGCTTTTTGAGTCATAAGGCAGTATTATGTTCAGACCCTGTTTAAAAGAGCCCAGACTTTGAGAAACCATTTTGTTACAAACAGATGCATCCAAGGTAGGCCTAGGTGCAGTACTGAGTCAAAATATAGATGGGATGGGACATCCTATCCTGTACATAAGTAGGAAGTTGCATGGCAAAGAGAAAAGGTACTCCACCATTGAAAAGGAATGTTTAGCAGCAAAGTGGGCCATGGAGTCCCTTAAGTTTAATTTACTAGGAATTGACTTTGTACTTATAACAGATCATAATCCTCTCTGTTGGCTTAACCAAATGAAAGATAGCAATTCCAGAATCACAAGGTGGTATCTGTCACTACAGTCATTTAAAATCAAGGTGATACACAATCTGGTAAAGAGAATAGCACTGTGATTTTCTGTCAAGCTATGGATCAGGAATTGAGAGTTCTGAAGGTTGAAAACAAATTTATGAGTTTAAACTTTACTGTTTGCTGTACTGTTATAGAAAAGGATACTGAACACGTGCTTAGTTTCTGAAAGTTAGAAGCTAATGGTAGAGAATTGATAGAAGGTTTTGGAAATCTGTTTGATAAAACAGGTTCTCCTCTTGGGGGTGTATGTGACAGGGTTGAATAAGACCTTGTCCCAGTTGTTAGGAGAGTTTGAATGCAAGGATCTGTTCTCTCTTTCCTTTCCTGTCTCTTGTATGTCTGGTTGCACAACCAAATTTTCTCATGAGACCTAGGATTTGATCACCCCGACAGTCTCGCAATTATTTGCCTCACCTGTCTCTCAGTCTTCCTTGCTGTTCTGTCTTTTTCTCCTTGCTTATATGCTGGTATAAAATATATGCAATTATTATGGGAAAATGTAACTCATATTGGAATCCCTTTGTTTAGAAATTACATAGTGTTAATTTTTGAAATGTATATAATTATAGTTTGAGATGATTGCATAAAGCTATTGGAAACTCATGAGGTTATCTGAGTGCAATTTTTAAGCCTTTTGCAGAAGAGCTGTGGAAAGGGGGACTCAGCTCAGGCACACTGTGTTCCTGCCAGCACCTGCATGAAACATACAAGAACACTTTGGAAGAAACAGGATGCTTTGTTAAGAATGGGGTTGGAAGGACTCATAAGACAGCTGAGCTGCAATTGCATATGAGATGGACAGAGATTGAAGAAAACTCAGATGGACTTTTTTCTGTTTATTTGGCCTTTGTAAATAGTTACACTGAACAATATCATTTTTTATGTAACTGCTAATACAAATAAAACTCTTGTTGCAAATTTTACAACTGCTCCTGTTTTTTTCTATGCTTCCTGACCTGTGCCTGGACGACACTCACCCACACTAGCGCTGGCCACGGCAACATGGAGCCCAGACTTATCAGCCTTGGGGACCCTTTCCTTGCCCTACCTATTACCCACATTTTCAACTCATCTTTCATTAGTGGATCCATCCCATATGGAATATGCCTAAGATTGTCCCAGTATTCAAACAAGGTGATCCAAAAAGCCTTGAGAATTATCGCCCGATAGCTATCCTATCAGCTATTAGCAAGCTGCTTGAAAAGGTGGTTGCTACTTAGCTCACAGCCCATATCCAAAACTATGACCTACTTAGCCCAGCGCAACATGGTTTCCAAAAGGGTCATAGTACCTCCACTGCCCTGGCCCAGGTTACCTCTGAAACCAGGGTTGCTATTGATCAAGGCAGCTTAACTAGAGCAATCTTCATTGATCTCTCCAAAGCCTTTGATCTGGTTGATCACACTCTCCTGTGTTCTGCACTCCGGTCCCTTGGTCTGTCTCCCCCTGTACTATCCTGGTTTACTAATTATCTGCAAGGGAAGCAGCAACTCAAAGTTTAATAAGGTCTACTCAGAGCCCAGCTCTGTCAAAACTGGGGTTCCTCAGGGGTCAGTCCTAGGGCCCATTCTGTTCTCCCTGTAGTGCCCCAAAGTTGGGGCACAACAGAAAATTATAGGTAGCCCCAGGGCAGTGTGGGTATCAGTGGTAGTATGTAGGAGCCCCTGTCAGTGTGTTTCCTCCCACAACAACTGCAGCATAAACATTTAAAAGGAAAAAAAGAAGTTTCTCCTGGCTGCCTGCTCCGTGTTTCCAGAACCCCTCCCTTCGAGCAGCAGGCAGCTAAGTCTAGGGCACCCACAGACTGGGACTGCTGTCCCTGCCCAGCATGTGGTGTTAATATTTAAAAGCTAGCTGGTGGCAGGTGCTCAGGGTTTGAGAACTGGAACCCCGAGTGTTTGTTTTTAAAAACAAGGAGTATCGTTGTATCAGTATCAGTCAGTTGCCGACCGAGGAAGGAGCAGGACTGAGGAGGAGCAACGGGAACCGAAGTGGCTATGGCTTACCTGTCAAAATTAAGCTGGTTCCGTTGGCTCTCCTGCGGTGCCTCCCCTCCAGTCGGTGATCCGGTCAGCTCCCGGTGGTGTGGCAGCATCCAGTAGTGTGCGGCAGCCAAACAGAAGAGAAGTAGTATCCTCGATGCACAGTGAGGGCTCTGTTCAGCCCCTTCTTTTTATTTTAAATTAAAAGTAAACATTTCGGTCCCTCTTCAGCAGCATAGGTAGAGCCACATTATCCACACCACGAAGAAAAGAGATCCAGGAAGCATCGGGCATATGTAAGGTCCTCAAGTCCCCCAGTCATCCGTCTTCCTGCCTGCTTGTCTAGAAAAGTCTCTCCTTTGCCAGCTAACACCTCCCGTCTCCCAAAGCAGCTTCTTTCACCCTGGGCTGGGGCAGTGAGTTGGCAGCAGCACAAGAAGAGTGCTGTCTGCCTGAAACAAAGTAAAAGTTTTTTTTTAAATCTTTTATTAACAGTGCCGGTAGGGCACCAGGCAGAACAGCAGAGAGCCGTGGGATGGGCCAGAGGTCTGGGCTGGGGACAGTTTAAATAAATAAATTATTCCGGGTATGGCGACGCCCATAGTAGGGGCCAGGGCATAGAAGCCCTTAGAATGATTTTATAAATATTCATGAAGGGGGGGAGCAAAGGCAGAGCAAGGGGAAAGTGATTGATGGAGAGGCCTTGCTCAGGCCTACAGAATATTTAAAGGGGCAGTGTCAGGCTCAGAGTGGTACAGGGGCAACTAGGCCCTAGATTGAAAGGGGCCCAGCCACAAGGCCCAGAGTGTTTAAAAAGGGCAACATTAGGCCCATAAATTTAAAGGGGCAATGACAGGCCCAATAGATGTAGAGGGGCAATGATAGGCCCAACAGACTCAGTGGAGTGAAAGCAAACACCAGAGTGATAGAGTGATTGGTGAAGGGGCACTGCCAAACAGGCCCACCAGTTAAAGGGGTATAGCTAAGGGAAGGCTCACAGCTCATAAAGAGGCCCTAGATTCAAAAGGAGCTTAGGCAGTCACAGGAGACCAGTTATTTAAAAGAGGCCCAGCGTGCCTAGAGATGGGGGCCCACCCCAATAGTATGCCTCACAGTCTCAGGAAGCCATTTAGTGGTCAGTAGCCACAGTACCCACAGTAGCAGGAGAGCCCATTTTAGCTAGAGGGACCCCACTACAGTCAGTCCATGCATACCAAGGGCCTCACCAAAGAAGGTGACCAGATAGAAGCAACCAAGTGCCTGTTACTTACTATGGTCTGTGCATCTAGAGACTGTGATATTGTATGCAACTGTTGGAACTGTGATATTAAGCAACTCTGTCGGAACTGTGACTTTTAATTGCATTGAGCCAGCATCTTGTGCTAGTGTGTTTGAATCAGTCTTCAGTAGCCTTTGAAGGTGTTCTGCAAGTGAGTTCCCAAATCAGTCCACAGCAGCACCTGGAAGGTGTTGCGGTGTTTTCACACCTTCAAGTCTTTGCCTGAAGAGTGAGATCCTGCCATAAGGTTCTCTGAAAATCACATCAATCTCCTTTTGCGTTTGCGCTCATGTCGTGTGTGACATAGCCCAGGACTGCGTTGCGGCTGCCGTTTTGTTTTACATACATAGATACATAGACAGTGTCGGCAGATAAGGGCCTATATGGCCCACCCAGTCTGCCCATTTGATCTTGTAAGTTCAATTTATGTTTTTCAAGAAGTCTGTTGCCCCTTACCCCTGACCTCCAGAATTCCTTTATGTATATCCCGTGATTGTTTCAGCCCCCACCACTTCCTCTGGCAGGGTTTTCCACTTGTCCACCACCCGTTCTGTGAAGAAATTCTTCCTCACTTTTCCTCTGAATCATCCTCCCTCCAACTTCATCCCATGCCCTCTAGTCCTGGAACATCTTTTTCGCTTAAAAATATTTTATTTTATTTTTATTTAGCTTTTGTTGACCGGGTAAGTGCACTAGACAAATTCTGCCTATTTTCAGGCACGACCCGGGGGAGGGGGATACAGATGAATGTCAACTGACTTTGAACCAGATTAAGCTGTTGGTGGTATTTTTAGTGAATGGGAGGAAATTTGGCCAGGACACGGGAAATTCCCTGTTCTTTTCGAGAAGTGCCATGGGATCTTTAACATACACCTGAACTACCACCAGAACAGGCATATGGGACCTCGGTTTAACGTCTCATCCGAAGACGGCACCTCAGGAGTGCAGCACCCCACATGCTGCACTGCAGTGTCAGTATTGGGATATTAACCCAAGTGCCTGGTGTGGGCAAGAACCCACAGCCTTCTGATCTCCCGGCCTCAGGTAAGCAGTGTGCTACCTGCTGAGCCACTGACACTGCCAAATAGTGTATTCCTGCACCCTGTTCCTCCCTGTAAGATACTTGTATGTCTCTATCATATCCCCTCTCTCCCTCCTCTCCTCCAGGGAGTACATGTTCAGTTCCTTCAACCTGTCCTCATAGGACTTGTGATGCAATCCATGCACCGACTTTGTTGCCCTCCTCTGAACCTTCTCTACCCTGTCTATGTCCTTATGTAGGTAAGGTCTCCAGAACTGCACAGTGTACTCCAGGTGGGGCCTCACTAGTGTCTTGTATAGTGGAATTATGACCTCCCTTTTCCTGCTGGTGATGCCCCTGCCTATGCATCCCAGCATCCTATTTGCTTTACCTGCTTCCTTGTCACACTGTTTCCCTGCCTTGAGGTCATTAGGAGGCGATAACCCCAAGATCCTTTCCTGCTTGGTGCATGCTATATCCTCACCCCCAACTGATATATTGTGCCAGGGTTTTGTCCCATATGCATTATCTTGCACTTCTTTGCATTGAATTTCAACTGCCAAACCCTGACCATTCTTCAAGTTTCTGCAGGTCCCTTCTCATTCTGTCTACACCCTCTGGTGTGTGTACTCTGTTACAGAGCTTTGTGTCATCAGCGAACAGTGAAATTCTGCCTTCTAGGTCCTGCGCAATGTCACTGATGAAGATATTGACTAGGACGGTCCAGCACTGATCCCTGTGGTACCCCACTGGTCACTTTTCCCTCTGTGGAGTGACAGCCATTTACCACCATCCTCTGTGTCCTGCCGCCCAGCCAGTTACCTACCCACCACACTACTGTCCTGCCCACATCCATATTCCCCAGTTTGTGCAATAGTCTTCTATGTGGCACAGTGTCAAAAGCCTTGCTGAAGTCCAGATAGGCCATGTCCACTGCCCTCCTCTGATCCACCTAAATGCTTTTTTTCTAAATGCTTCTTCATCAGTCTCTTTAAGATCTTCTGTTCCAGTTTCTCCATACCAATGTCCCGTTTATTGGTTTCATGTATCCATGGCTTGTCCGGCCTTGTTGCCCAGGAACTCTATCATTCTCCCACATCTGAAGACTTCCTTGTCTCTTGATTCCTGAATTCTGTGGGGTCCTCCCAACATCATTTTCTTTACCTGGTAGTTCAGAAGCAGGCTGTGGCGGGGTGCTCTGCAACTTCTTCCTTATCCAGCAGTCCAGAAGCAGGCTGAGTCCAGGTATTCTGCATCTTGTTCCTTACCCGGCAGTCCAGAAGAGGGCTGTGGCAGGTGGTCTGCATCCGTTCTTCATTCTTGGTGGCCCACCAGTGGGTTTTAGCTGAGAGAGTCCTTGCGATTGTCTTTAAATTCCGGCGGCCCACCTGTGGGTTCTTAGCTGAGGGAATCCTTTATGTTGTGCTCTGTTTCCAGCAACCCATGAGAGGTGGGTGTAGCCGATGGACCCATGGCCTGTTCATAAAACCTCTCCATTTCCCTTTTGCGTTCCCTTGTTTCTATCAGCTGTGTGCATGAAGACGTCTGATCAAACTGGACTTCTGAGTCATTCATAGACTTTTCTGGTGATCACTTATATTGTACAAGCTGATATTGCCAGAACCTCTATGCGGGTCCATAACTGTTCTTTTGCAGTCAAACAGAATAGTTTCAATATTTATTGCCACCAGGGCTGCAGCTATGAATTTTGGGGCCCCGGACAAGTCATTTGAAATGGGCCCACATTTCCCAAACCAGCTAATGCCAGGGGTAATGCCAACTCCTCAGGTGGGCCCCTCCTGAGCTCAGGGCCCCAGACAACTTCCCCACTTTCCCCCCCATTACTGCGGCCCTGATTGCCACCACCATGTTTAGTAGGTGCCCCTTTGCCCTTGCATCCAGTGACAGAGTGGGGCTTTGCAGAGTCTCATCCTGCTTGTCACTAGTGCCATAGCGCTGACTTCTCCCCCCCCCCCCAAGTGGCAGGCAAAGCTTGGGAATCCATAGCAGCAGCAGTTACATTTAAAGGGACAGGCTCCTTTAAGTGCCACAACAATGTTCATTTTTTTGCTCCTCTTACCGCTCCCATGCGTCTCTGGACCCTGATTAGCAACCCTGGGGTTAGAGCACATGGCGGGGAACAATTGTACACCTTAAATCTTATGACTTACGTAACCCCCTGTTACCCGAGGTTACTAGAATCCCACTTAGATCTAGTGGCAGGCAGGGAAGGCAGCTTGTGAGACACCAGTTAAATGGGGATCACACTGTCTCACTCTGTCCTCAGTCTCAGCTGAGCTGGAGGGATGACATCATATAGAATTCTCACAGCAGCATAAGCCACAGTGGAATGTTGCAGCTGGGAGTTGGGTTAGAACATTGGGGTTTTCAAAGTTAGTCTAGTGGGAGACTCAGTGGAGGAAGGAGGTGCACTATAGTTGGCAGCCCCTCAAAGCCCCAACTCTGTAACAGAGCTACCACAGGAAAAGGGCGTGTGTGCTCGCCCTAGAGAAGGACACAGAAGAAACCTGCTGAAGTGGTTGAGACCGTTTCCCCAGTTTGTTCCAGTGCCCCATCCCTGAGAGGGATGGGGGGGACAATACCAGCTCTTCAGGGGCAATCCCCAGGCCCTGCTGGAAGAAGAAAAGCTGCCTGAAGAGAACTTGTGCTGAGGTACCAAAAGTAAGTTTTCCTGTGAGAGAAGTCCTGGGGCACCTGTAACCATGGTGAGTTTGCTCTGCCAGAGAGCCTATGTTTTCACTGAAACTGTTGAGTATAGTATCTGTTAGTGTGGGTCAGGAAAGGACAGTCAAGTACAATACTATAAGTTATGTGTATGGCTTGAAATGCATCTAATCAGTGGGGATCTACAGGGATGGACATAGCCACTTAAAGAACGTTGCAAGTCAGGACACCAGTTACCTAGAAAGCAGAATATTAAATGTGATATACATTTTGAGGTAGCATTCTACAAGCAGAGAGTTTCTTAAGAAAGGTGTTGACTCCAAATGAATGGCCGAGTATGGATTTGGGGACAAGAGGTGGGAGACCCCCCATCTGAAGTAACCAGCTTTACCTCCACGGATTCACTTTGGGTACTTATAGCTTTCTCCCAGGCACTTGGCCAGTGTCTGCAGAAAGTACCGAGACATGGAATTAAGGATGTGTGTTTTTCCATTTAGAGCTAGGAAGCGCTCATGGGTGGCTGAGGGAGCCACCAACAGAAAATCCATGACATATGGAATGTGTACTAGAGCTGGCCGAGGCCATGCCAGGAATCGGAGAGAGAGAGAGAGAGAGAGAGAGAGAGAGAGAGAGAAGAGAGAGAGAGAGAGAGAGAGAGCAGTTTGGGCTGAGAGCCCAGTGTGTTCAAAACCTGAGGGTTGTTGTGATGATGAAGAAGATGGTACTGGACTCTATAGAGTTGCATAACCAGTGAGTGTAGCCCGTGAGATCCATCTTGCTTTGTATTCTTGTGTTGAAGTGAATAAAGCCCCACTTTAGAATCCCATTCCTGGTTTGGACATTCTCAGTTCTTGCTTCCTGTGTGCGGAATTACTTGGGTGCCCCTGTCCAGAAGTGCAAACCTAGGCCCTGATGCCGGCAATGTTTCTCCCCGAACCCAGGCTAGCCAGGTAGTGGGTTACAAAATGGAGGCACCAGGTACTAAATAACAACAAACCCTAAACCCACACCTTGGTTACACTTAAAACTACCGATGCATAGCGCTGTTCCATGCTATGTGCACCCCATCAGCTCGCACAGCATAGACAGGAACAACGGGGCCAGCAGAAGTATTCGGTGCCTTAAAGAAGATCGGGACTGATGGGACTAATGGACTGGGATGCAGGACAACACCCCAGGGGCAAACCAAGGTAAGACCCACATGTGGGGAGGGAGATTACACAGTCATGATACAGTGGTGAAGCAATGGGACGTGTGAACAATTGTAATGGAGCTCTCAGCAATAATGTCGATGGAGGGTGGAGTACTTTGATTGTAAGTTTGTGTAGTCAGCGGACCTCCATATGTTGTTATACTGATGTAGTGAACCTTGAAAGGTGCATTACAAATGTCATGCAGGCCCCCTAAACATAGCAGTGTATTTACTGCACCCTGGTCAAAAGTGTCAGATATAACCTCAAATCTCAGAAGCAGCAAGCTGGAGCATGGCCCAGAGGTCACCGAACTCATAACAAGCATTTGTCAATGCCGAATGTTCACTTGCAGGTATTTGCAGTGTTTGGTACTGGTACTGGCTTCCTGTAAGTGGAGGCGGCAGTAGCCTCAATAAGTAAAGCTGCAGTTTGACTACTGTAGAAGCTGGGGGGGGGGGTTGAAAATGGAGCATTCTGATTGGCTGTCGATATTCTAAACTGTTAGGTTAACAGTTGGAAACCTTCATGCTTCTATATAACACACAGGCATTAACACACTTCAGAGGTTTGGTTACCATCTGTTAATATAACCCTCAGGGCATAAGACACCTGGCTACGCCTCATATCTCATCAGTCCCTATGGTAATATTAACAGACGGTAACCCAGTCCCTAGTCGTGTCTCAGTACTTAAAACACTATGCATGTTGCCTTAGGTTGTCAGATATCCAATGATACACACTGTCTACTGTTCACATGAAATAAAAGTAATGTTAATGAATATACATCTGGTGTGTGTGTGCGTGCCTACGTACCTGTTGGTTTGGTTCCTCTGCAGACCTGTCTTTATTATCAAAGAAAAAAAGAAAAATACTTGATATCTAACATGGTTATTACAGCTGTAATATGATAGAATAGGCTAGTCAATTTCACTTTCTTTTCAAGATTAGAGAGAGTGCAATACCGACTCATCCTTTAATTTAATGTTTAGGTCCACACACGTTAAATCCAAAAGGTTTTTAACCTTGCTCGAACGATAATGATTTCATCTTGGTAAGGAAGTCAAGCCTTTCTGCTCTAGACATTCTTTAAACATTTACATGGAGATTTCTCAGAAATTACTTTTGGCACGCATACCCCTGTAAAAACAATTTACAATGCAGGTACATATGCTGTTCAGAAACAAGGCTAAAGAGACAGCCAACTGCTTTATCTCTGAAGCAGCACAGATGAAATGCTCATATTGCACAGACGAACGTTATGCTGAAAGATAGTACAATGTCTAAAAGCCAATGCCAGTAGCAGCAGATCCCTAAATTTGTTCCTAATTGTGTGAAGGCACAGTTCAGTTGATGAGACACACCATCTCGTGTGAGTGTGTGTTGCACAGGGCCCTTCAGTGAGAGGTGGGAAGAAATGGAATAAACACGAAAGAGGGCTTGCAGCTGGACTAAATGGAGGAACTCCACAATCACAGAAATCACCCCTGAGCTATATCGTTCTGTGTTGTGCGTGTATACAAAAATACAATGAAGTGGTGAGATAATTGCTGCCACAATCCAAATGCTCAGCAAAGAGCAAAGAGCCAAAAAGCATATATCCAACCTCTGAGACAAAAAAAACACACAAAAAAAGGAGGAGCGACACCATACCCAAAGGTGCCATTCCAACAGCTAAGAGTAAGAAAGAGTCAAAGGGGAGCCCAAGAATGGAGAGGGGAGACCAGAACACAAGACAACAACAAAAAACCAAAAAAATGAAAAGAAAAGGTATGGGATTTCCAAGAGGCAGAGAGGAGGAAACAGAATCAAGGAATAACAAGCATTTGTCAGTGCGAATGTTTGTCTTGCTGGCATTGGCACTGGTAGTGCAGGAGTTAGAGATGCATAATAGGAATGGCAGTGAAGTATGGAACTAACACCCCCTGCAGAACTAAAATACATTGGAGGTGTGTCTTTGGGTCTTCGGCCATAATGCTGAAGCCAATCCACCCTCACCCACCCTGCAGACAGCAGTCAGGGTCTTCAGCAGTAGTCGACCATAGTGACTGAGATTGAGCGCCTAGAAAATGGTGACTCAGTCTCAGCGACTGTGATCACGGCTACCTAGGGAAGAGGGTGACCAGATACTGCGATCAGTGAAAACTGCGACAGAACTCACCGCGTGTATGCATGTGTGCCCGGGGTGGGGAGAGATCACGGGGAGGAATGGCATGTGGGAGGGTTGTGGCGAGCAGCTGCCGGGCGGATCGCTGGCATCATGGGGAGGGTGGTCGGCTGGGAAGAATGAAGTACTGGGTTCTGGTCCGGTGGGAGGGTTTTTTGCTGCCTGGCGGCATGTATTGCCCAAGTCCCCCGACATGTACCCCTGAAGTTGAGAATCCATAAGTAGGAAGGTGTGGGGGGTGAAGCCCCCCGCATTAAAAATGAGACCTGTAGGTCTTGGGTGCTGTTTTTCAATGCACTTCCGGTGTGCATCGCCAAAATTATTTTTCGGTGATGTACACTCACCATAATAGTGATCGCTGTTGCTCGATCACTATTATGACATGGAACCATCTTTGTCCCTTACGCTCACCCCATTCAATAAGGAAATGGTGCCCACAATAAGGTGCTGACTATAGCCTCTGTATACTTACCCCCAAGGACCAGGCCCATGGCTTCTATAGGGTCATGGAGTACCTAAGGAGCCTTCATCACAATGTGGAAATTATAATACTGGGTGACTTCAACATCAATTGACTTTTGCCTGAGGCCAGCGTATTTAAGGATGCGATCACGGCACAGCACCTCACCCAACTTGTCTCCACTCCCACCAGGTGCAATTATAGGACTGGGTCACTTTCGCTAATTGACTGGATTCTGTCAAATCGACCAGAACGAATCTCCAAGGTCTCGTGCTCCTTGACACCATAAGTGACCACTCAACCGTTATATGTACCTGGGCCAATAAATTGATAAACCCCTCCTAAGGTAATCTACACCAGGGTGATGAAGCATGGAACCTAGAGCTACTAAAAACCCATTTATGTGGACTGGATTGGTCTACACTTGACTCAGGCAATGATATCAATCAAGCCCTGGACATGTTCATCAACCGCTTTACTGCAGCCTGCGACATATATGCACCTGTGAAGATGTTTAAGGTCAAAGGAAGGTCCAACCCACGGATAACCCCCAAACTCATAACACATCTCTAACATAGGGACCACCTTGGGCTTCATGCTTGATCCACATCTATGCCTGGGGATATAATTAAATATAAAACAGCTCAAAATGAATGTACACGTGGCATACGGACTGCGAAAAGCAAATATTTCAGGGAGGCACTCTCCAACACATGGGGGGATGGGAAAAAGACCTCACAGGGAAAGACCCAAAATTTCCACCCACCATGCTAAACATTGACGGAACTCCTACGCTTGACCTTGGTACTATCACCACCCCCTTCAACAAGTTGAAACCCCCCATTGAGTCCCAATGTGTTTTCAAACCTGGACAGTGTACTACCACCGGACTTTTTCTATGCCCCTTCCTCTAGCACTCCACATGACACTGCTTGCAACGGTTGCTCACTCCCGAAATTCTACTTCAAAGTGCTCCCAATGCACTTAGCCCATACATATATTTGCAAAGCCATCCACAATTCAGGGTACAGCGGTGACTCCCTCAACCTGAAGCTGATTGCACTTGTCCTATATGAAATCCTTGAGCCCCTGACAAAGATCTTCAACCTCTCTCTAAGGCTGGTCCAATTCCCATCTCTCTGGAAACAGACAACCATTACACGTGTACACAAAAGTGGTGATAGGTCACTGCATACCAACTACAGACCATCTCCATCCTCCCCCTCCCCCGTCTAAAGCCCTGGAACAAATCGTATGGGACCAGTTAACCAAGTATCTGGTAAAATTTGATATTCAGTGCCCTGAACAACATGGATTTAGAAAAGGGCACAGCACTACCACTACACTACTGGAATTTACAGGATTCATCCACACCACTCTTGACCAAGGAAACTGTGTGAGTGCAATATTCATTGACTTTATGAAGGCATTTGATACAGTCAATCATCCACTCCTACTCAGGCAACTGTCAACTATCGGGCTGTCCAACGATGCCCTGCTCTGGATAACAAGCTACCTTGAGGGAAGGGTCCAACGAGTTAAGATTGCTGATGCCACCTCTGATAAGAAACTGGTCCTCTCAGGAGTACTGCAGGGGTCCAGCCTTGGACACCTACTCTTTAGTCTCTTACTGAATAGCAAGCCTAGCATCTGCCATCAGAAAATACTTCTCTACGTGGATGATGCAGTCCTATTTTATAGCCATTGCGATACCAAGCATCTAGAAGGGCAGCTACAGCTCGACTTCAAACGTTTTGAGGAATGGGTCAGCTCACACAAATTGTCATGAACTACAGCAAGACAAAAGTTATGAGTTTCTGCAACACAAGGAGCAAACATAACTCTCTACCCTTCATCATCACTAACCATTCTGGGGTTACACTAGAGCAGGTTCCTCAGTTCAAATACCTTGGCGTTTCTGTGGACTGTTCCCTCTCTCGCTCAGCACACTGACAATGTTGCAAAGGCCGCTAACATACAGAATGGCCTCCACAGGCACAAACACTGTATGACCACAGAGGCCCTTAGACTGGCTATCTACAGTTGTATCACCTCCAACATAGACTATGGGCTCATTATCTATGGCTCTGCTTCTCCTACAGCAATCCACTTGGGATATCTGTGGTGCTCAACAAAGCATGCAGACTTCTTACAGGTGCTGCCCACCTAACACATACTTGTGACCTGTCGCCTAGTCTGGTGGCTCCTCTCATCAGTAGGATCAAATACCAGACCTGCCTCTTAACCAAAAGGTTCTCCTTAGGCTCATGCCACCTGGGGTTGAAGAGTTCCTGACTGCTCACTGCAGCACCCAACACACCAAGTACATTAAGTCAAACCTTCCAGGTCCCCAGATGCTGGACCACTATGGGCCAGAGGTCA
This sequence comes from Neoceratodus forsteri, assembly GCA_016271365.2. Classification (NCBI taxonomy): domain Eukaryota; kingdom Metazoa; phylum Chordata; order Ceratodontiformes; family Ceratodontidae; genus Neoceratodus; species Neoceratodus forsteri. The sequence goes on along the minus strand of JADMNL010000023.1, from coordinate 565,824,408 downwards.
TTCGCCACAGAGCCCCCAGTGGTTTAATTCACTCAACAAGGAATCTCTTTCAGCTACTATGCTCGGATCATTTAAAGGCAACTCTGACTTCACCTCTGTACTACCAGCCAATGTGACTGCTTCTCCTAATTGGTCAACCTCTATACTCACGCTTGGCATCATGTGGCCCTAAACATCCTCTGGCCAATTATCCTTGTCCTCCACTTTCCTCCCTCTCACCTTACCCCTTCCCCAGTCCTCCCTACCTCACCCACACCCTCCATCTTTTAGCACTTCAGACTTTTCCCTCTACCTTGCACTTCTCATACCAGCCCCCCGACAATGGCTCTTCAGCCTGCCCTCCTTCCTGACCCCACCCACCCTCCCCACCCTACTGATTACTGGCCTTACTATCCTTTTGCTGTCTCTCCACTTGAAATATGGTATTTTGTTTTTGAGTCTCTATTAATGTTTACCTTTGTTTGTATGTTAACCTTCCTTCCTTTGATGTGGAACCTTTGTAAACGAGCAGTTCTTGCTCAAAGATATTTATAATGTATGGTGAGCCCTTATTACTGCTAAAACGGCAAATAATTTCTTGATAATCCCATTGCTATGATGTAAATGGTTATAAACCTCTCTTGAGTATGTCATAGCGATGGGATTACAAACAGAGCCCATCTGCACATCGTGTACCTTTTATCTCATGCACTGATGGCCTTCCTGAAAGTAGCAGCAGCGAGAAATTACCCAGAACGTCTGCGGTGGTGCCAAAAGTAAGCCACGTTTATTTGTTTTGTCAGTTTATGGGGACCATACACTATAAAATATAATGTATGGTTCCTCTATGAATTAACCGGTTTGTGCCAACATCTAAGGTTGCCATGGTGACGTAAACCTTCGAAGCCGCCTCTCAAGGTTTCATATGGTCATCCTGGCAACCTGTCGATGGTTAACAAACCTGTTAACGATAGAGGACTACATATTATCCTCTATGTAATCCTAGAGTTTAATTAATAAATAAATAAATAAGCTGATATGGGTGCAGTATAGGACAATGCGGTGAATGTTATGGCCGAAAACCCCAAGGCACACCTTGATGCCTGTCGGTGGCTGTAGGGTGGGGTAGAATGCCATGAGCATTACGGGCCGATAAACCTAAGTTACGCCTCGACGCCTGTCAGTCTCTACAGGGTGGAGTCATGATTGGAAACCTTAATGCCCTGGGCATTTGTTGGTATTTTGCACCAAATTTTCAAAATGGGATTTTGGGACCTCACCTCATGAACAGTGGCACTATCATTTTGTTATTCAATCCTGAAAAGTGATTTAGCTTTGCAACTTCATCATTTGGCACCACAGGTGCAGCATTTAGGCAGGATGTGAAAATGACAGCTGTACTGTTCATGAGGAGGTGTGAAAAATGGCAATGCTGAAAATCTAGAGTGAAAATATGAAAAATTTGCGAATTTATGAGTGTTCATAGAAACTGTGTAACGCACACCCGTAACGTGGTCATTTTTTGGAATTTTTTCACCAAATTTTTAACATTGGCTTTTTGGGACCTCCACTCATGAAGAGTAGTACTGTGATTTTGTTAATCCATCCCGAAAGTTGATTTCGCCTAGTGACCATGCCATTCTGTGCCACAGGAACGAAAACACATTTTGGGCAGGATGTGAAAAATGACAGCCATACTGTTCATAAGGAGGTGTTAAAAAATGGCAATTTTGAAAATGTTGAGTGAAAATATTAATAAGTGGTTAAGTTACAAGCATGCATAGAAAAAGCGCAATGCACTCCTGTAACGCGGTCCTTTTTTGGAATTTTTTCACCAAATTTTCAACATGGGCTTTTTGGGACCCCACCTCATGAACAGTGGTACTGGCATTTTGTTAATCAGTCTTAAAGGTCATTCCATGCAGTGACTGCGAAATCACCTTCGGGACTGAGAAATTAAACAAGTGTCATGTTCATGAGGTGAAGTCCCAGAACCCATGTTGAAAATATGGGACAAAATTCTAAAAATGGCTGAGATATCAACCTAAGTTGAAACCCCCATTGAGTCCCATTATACAGCGCTTACCCGATTCCCCATTTCATAATTCGGCTTTGAAGAATGCAGGCTATCTCGGTCTACAGAAGATCACTGCTTCTGAGCTCTGGAGGAAGTAAGTATAGGTGAGAGGTGGGGGAGATTGGAGTGCGCAGAGGGAGGGTTGGGTTGGGGAAGGGGGACCGGTGAGATGACACTGGATGGTTTTCTGTTTTTACAGTTTAACAATCAAACAAACAAAAAAGACTCTGCGGGACCGTTTTCTTTATTATTAGGTTAAAAAAAAACTTTGGGGCACATTGGGGTTTTACATCTAGGTTTGAGTAAGTGCAAGCCAATCTAGTCTGGCAAGGAGCATGAATATAAGAACCGTGTTTACCACCTTCAGGTTTCATCTCTTCCCTCCATGACACCTTATATAACTTCTCCCCTTACTTTGAATCACCATTCCCCATCATAACTGTACTTTTGCTGGTTTTGGACTGGGGTCTCTTCCTCCCCCCCCCTCTTCTTTCAGCATGGGGCATTACATCAGTATAGTCCTCCCTTTGTTTCGCCCCGGGGAAGTAACTCTATAGTAGAGAACCCCTTGTATTCTGGTTTCTGCCCCTTGTACAATATTGAGACTGCCCTCTGCGGAGTCATTAAGGACATTGTTTTGTTCACATTTAATTGGTCCTTCTATGTCCTTTCATCCACCTTGACATAAGTGCTGCTAATCCCCTCCTATAATGGTTCCACTTGTACAGTGCTTGTACATTACTGCACAGAGCACTTCTACTTTGTCTCAGCAGATTAATTTCTTTTCCTCACCCTATCCACTTCTCTATGGTGTACCACATGGCTCTTTACTTTGTCCTAGTCTCTTTACAATCTATCTTCCTCCACATGCACTCCTCATCTGACACTATAATCTAGGCTATCATTTCTATGCAATGCAGATGACACACAGCTGTACTTCTTTTTTACTCCTATAACTGTTATCCCTCTCCAATTCCTCATCCACAGCCAAATAAGGATACCATTATACTATCTCAAAAAGTAAGGAAATCAATTCAAAAAAAACATTGTCAATGCACTAGTTAGGGTTAAATTGACAAAAGTAGGGAAATGTGGCATTAGGGTTTCCAACCCAAGGCAGCACAGCAGGTGTGGGAGGTTCTCAAACCTAATGCTCACCCCATTCCATCAGTAAATAAGCTGGGATGTGTGCAGTGTATGAGAATGGGGTGAACGTTAGGCTTGAGAACCCCAAGGCACACACCACACCTGCTGTGCTGCCTGGACGGGTGGGGGGAGACGGTGTTAGGGTTGGAAGCCCCAATGCCACATTTCCCTACTCTTGTCACATCAACCCTAACTAGTGCATTAATGATATTTTTTTGCAACTAAGTTATATATATATAGTATTAGTGTGTTTACATTCTTGTGTTTTGTACTCACATCCTCACCTGATGGCACTTCTGTTTTGTATTCTGACTTGACTTGCTGTTCGTGTAGCTGGCACGTGCGGAAGGAAAAGGTCACTTGGTAATGAGCCTGCTGGGGAATGCTGGCGTTGCACTGGCTGCTGCCGGTGTCTTTAACATGGATCAGCTGGACTGCATCTCAGTGCTGCTGACATTTCAAGAACTTACAGAACTCCCTTCTCTAAAAGACAGGGCTGTTGAGGGGAAGGAAAAAATCCATTTTCTTGTCCGGGTTTGTAAGGAAACAAAAAAAAAAAAAACAACAGACGTGAGAACGCCCCAGGCAGTGTGTCTGACGGCCAAGCCTTAATATCACCACAGACATCAAACCCTGCTGTTTCTGCCTTCCTCTGCTCTCTTGATGCTGGAGAGAAAGCTGTTGAATTACAGCAATTTGTACTTCTGGGCTGAGTGGAGCATTATGACAAACAGGGATTATTTCCTTCTCTGTAAAATGGGAAAGCTTTGCTGCCAAGCACAATGGGAAATAAAAGATGTGCAGATGCTTCTTGTGGTTCTTTTTTTTTTTTTTTTTAGTAGATCATCAGTGAGTGCAGTAACAGACTGTAGCAGACAACAAAAAGGCAGTGAGGTCTGGTGGTTAGAGCACAGGCTTGAGAACTGGGAGGTTGCAGGTTCAAACCCCACTAGGGCCAAATGCTTGCTGTGTAACCTTGGCAAGTCACGTAAAGGCTTACTGCTCAAGTCCACCACACTGCAGAAATGGGTAGAAAGCAAGATGGTGCATGTGGTGGTGGTGCAATGTTGGCCGTGCATAATGCGAACAAAATAATCATTTATTTTGCAATTGTTGACCAGGAAAAACACACTAAGCAAGGCTTGTTTCCAGGTGCATTCTGGGAGTACAGGACATTAGGTGGCTTGCCTTTGGACATACACTATGCAAGTGGTGATTGTGGGATTCAAACCCAGTTCTCTAGGTTTGAAGCTCTGCGCTTTTAACCACTACACTATACTGCCTCTCAGTATTGCAAAATATATAAGTAAATAACAGAGCTGCATGGACTTTTTAAAATTCTGCTTCCCCAAATTCCGTGGAATTTTGGAAATTCCACCTTATTCCATGGAATTCTGTCGGAAACAGAAATTGGAATGTTGGAATGTTAGAATGTTTTTGTTTAAAAACTGGGGATTAGTATCCTGTGGTTCATATAAACTGCGTAATAGTACTCAGCTGTTTATATAAACCAGGGATTCATTTTCAGCAAATCACGGAATAATTCCATGAATTTCATACACTGCAGAATATTATTCCACAACTTACTGTGCAAGAAAATGCTTTTAGGGATTCCACACATTTAAAAAAGAAATTCCAAGAAGCATTTTGGGAGTGGAGTTGCCATGAGGCATGAATTCCACCAGAGATATGTTGCATTCTGGACAGCTCTGATGAATACATAAAATGTAAAACAAGGTTATAGAAATAAAATGACAACGGCCCTATGGACAATAGAGTGGCTTGCCTATGCACTGCATATCTGATGTGCATAGGCAACCCTAAGTCCAAATGCTGTGCAGCGGGGTCCAGCAGACCCCTGGGTGCAGTCACAGCTGGTGTGCGAACACAGTGCACAGTCGATCCCCCGGGGATCCACATAGCTAAATGCCACGGGCGGTGAGTGTGTGCGACAGGGGGTGTACCCACACTCCATGCCTGTTACTAAGGCACAGAAAGCCAGGCACAAGGAACGTAAGCTATGCAGTGTGGAGCTTTCCATAATGGGGGCATATCACCAATGACACCTGGCACTAGCAGGACAGGCAATACCTATGCCATAATGACCCATTGAGACATACCATGTTGTACAATCGTGAGCGACATTACAGTATGTATATGGGTTGGCAAGCAAGAGAAAATATAACAGCAAGTTCCAGATGACTACCAAAGCAGGAGCACAGCCAGTTGCCTAGCACAGAAACTGCAAATCCAATACGTAGGGTGAGGTATCCTGGGGAACAGACTAGAGAGGTGCTGCAGGAACCAATGGGAGAGGACAGAAAGCCTAGAGATTGTATATATAAAACTAGAGAGGTCGTGTTGACCCCCTCCACTCATTTACATATTATTCCCATAGATATAGTATAAGCCACTTGCATCTGGGGCATGAAGGCTCACAGTGCTCAGTGTGATGCCCCCTCTTGTTTTTATATATAGGATCTCTGTTGGGGGGGGGAGTGAGGAGAGTAAGAGTAGAGGAAGAAGGGGAGGAGAATAAGGTACTAGAGCAGACATGAGAGGCGTAGTTCAACAGCACAGATTTCACTGCAGAGGGGGAGGGCAGGAAGGCTCTAAGAGAATGTTGACTGTCCTAGCGTAAGTTAGTCAGAAGTATAACAGTGCTGAGGTATGATGCATTAGTCACATCACTGGAAAACACATTAACAGCATGTTATTAATGCTTTACCAATGTGTTAGAAATGTGCTGGTTTCTGACAGAGCTTACCATCAGCTGAAATGCACCAGAGTGTGCTCTTTTGAAGTAGATCCCCTGTGCTGTCGCAATTTACAGTATCAGTAGCTCCTTTTCACTCCCCCCTTTCCATCAAACAACAAATGGCATTGCAACCCTGTGGCTCTCTGTGTTACTTTATTGCTGTATTTTGCTCACTTCCATCATTTGCTGCATTTATTTCTTTACGTATGATTATTTATTTACCTAATGTACTGTACGTTTATATTATTTTATTTGATTATGTATTTACCTAATGTACTGCATGTTTATATAATTTTATATGATTATTCATTTACCTAATGTACTGCATGTTTATATAATGTTATATGATTATTTACCCAATGTACTGCACATTGATATAATTTTATATGATTATTTTATTTACCTAATGTACTGCAAGTTTATATAATTTATAGAGAATAAAGTATGGGTCTGGGTGTGAAACAAAATTTACACACTCAAGGGGTTTATGCATAGCATCTAACTGCGTGGGTGTGTGTAAATTCGGATACACACTTAGACCATACTTTATTATATAATTGTCGGGATGTACTTTTTCCACAGTAAACTATATAAAATAAAAAGATGTTGTTGTGCGACCGCAGTAGTCTGCTTAGCTGTCAGCATGTGCTCTACGTTTGGCGATCGCTTGCTTTTTTATTTATTTTTTTATTTCATTTTGAGGGTATTTCCCTCATTTCTAGTCATTTCTGCATGCCAGCACTTACCAAAGTTAAGAGTAGCGGTCCAGAGGGGGAAATATGAGGTGGACAGTGGCTGGGAGGAAGAGTGTCAGAGGTGAGGGCGCCTGAGCAGTGCGAGGGAAACCAAGCGTGTGTTCGCCATTATAAACGCTCCTTTAAAATGGCTAATTATGCCACAGTTTCCCAGTGGGAAAAAGGACATGCCAGTTATTATTATATGATTATTTATTTACCTAATGTACCGCACGTTTATATAATTTTGTATGATTATTTATTTACCTAATGTTCTACACGTTTATATAATTTTATATGATTATTTATTTACCTAATGTACTGCAGCTTATATAATTTTATATGATTATTTATTTACCTAATATACTGCACGTTTATATAATTTTATATGATTATTCTTTTACCTAATGTACTGCACGTTTATATAAAAGTTATATGATTATTTATTTACCTAATGTACTGCACGTTGATATAATTTTATATGATTATTTATTTACCTAATGTACTGCACATTTATATAATGTTATATGATTATTTATGCACCTAATGTACTGCACTTTTATATGATTATTTATACACCTAATGTACTGCATGTTGATATAATTGTATAAGATTATTTACCTAATGTACTGCACGTTAATATAATTTTATATGATTATTTACCTAATGTACTGCATGTTTGTATAATTGTGTATGATTATTTATGCACCTAATGTGCTGCACTTTTATATGATTATGTATGCACCTAACGTACTGCACGTTGATATAATTTTATAAGATTATTTACCTAATGTACTGCACGTTGATATAATTTTGTATGATTATTTATTTACCTAATGTATTGCAGGTTTATATAATTTTATATGATTATTTATTTACCTAATTTACTGCCGTTGATATAATTTTGTATGATTATTTATTTACCTAATGTGCTGCATGTTTATATAATTTTATATGATTATTTATGCACCTAATGTACTGCACATTTATATAATTTTATATGATTATTTATTTACCTAATGTACTGTACATTTATATAATTTTATTATATTTTATCTCATTATATGTTGTAAGTAAACAAAGGCAAATTACCTACAATACTGTGAACTTGGGCTGGACATTGATTAAATTGTAGTTATTTAATTTGTGCCTCTTTGCCTGTCCTCATACTTCCCCTTTTCTCCCAGTTTTCTGAACACTTTCATCCCTCCGTCCTATTCTGCAGTCGGATTGTCTATGTTGCAAATGTGGATCATCACATGTGCAAGTGTGATGATCACATGTGCCGACATTGCAGGCTGGCCTTTTGTACTGGGCTCCTGCTTGTGTTGCCATCTTTTTCTGCCCACAAAGAATTCTGCAGCAGTCACAATAGAGCTCCGTTGAGGTCACTCACTCACCCTGTCTCACTCGCTCATTATATAAACGCGCAGTACATTAGGTAAATAAAATAATCATATAAAATTATATCAACATGCAGTACATTAGGTAAATAAATAATCATATAACATTATATAAACATGCAGTACATTAGGTAAATTAATAATCATATAAAATTATATAATAATCATATAAAATTATATAAACATGCAGTACATTAGGTAAATACATAATCATATAAAATTATATAAATGTACAGTACATTAGGTAAATAAATAAGTTCATAAGGAGGTTTGTAAAATGACAATGTTGAAAATCTGGACTGAAAATATTGCAAAGTTGTGAAGGTACGAGCGTGTGTGGAAACTGTGCAATGCACGCTCATAGCACTCTCATTTTATGGACTTTCATCACCAAATTTTTAACATAGCCATTTTAGGGCCTCTGCTAATGAACAGTATCACTGTCATTTTCATAATGTGTCCCAAACATGGATTTTCCACAGTGACCACGCTATTCTTTGCCGGAAGTACAAAACACATTTCAGCCAGGATGTGAAAAAATGACAGCTACACTGTTCATAAGGAGATGCAGAACAATGGCAGTGTTGAAAATCTGGAGTAAAAATAGTATAAATTCGCAAACTTATAAGCGTGTGTGCCAACTGTGCAATGCACACTCATAACACAGTCATTTTATAGAGTTTCATCGCAAAATTTTTAACATAGGCATTTTAGGACCTCTGTTCATGAACAGTGTTACTGTCATTTTTGTAATCGGTCCCAAACACTGATTTCCCACAGCAACCATGCTATTCTGCACCGGCAGTATGAAAACACATTTTGGCCAGGATATGAAAAATGACAGCTGTACTGTTCACAAGGAGGTGTAGAAAAATGCCAACATTGAAAATCTGGCCTGAAAATATTGCAAATTCGCGAAGTTATGAGCATGCGTAGCAACTGCACAACGTACGCTCATAAAACAGTCATTTTCTGGATTTTTCCCATCAAATTTGCAACATAGGCTTTTTGAAAGCCTGCCTCACAAACACTGGGACTGTCATTTCGTTAATTCGCCCAGAAAGGTGATTCTGCACAGTGACCGCAAAATCACCTGTTGGGACCAATTAACGCCATGACATTGCCAGAATTCATGAGGAGGGGTCCCAAAAACACCATGTTGAAAATTTGGTGTCAAAATTTCAAAAAATGCCTGAGATATACATCCAAGTTAAAAACACCCTATTTATTCCATTATACAGTTTATCGGCATTTCCTCAGTTCGCGGTCGGCTTTGAAGAGTGAAGATGTGTTCCCGATCCACCGAAGACTGTTGCGCCGAGGTCCAGAGGTAAGTATGGGGTGGGCAGGGTGTGGAGGGCAGGGTGCGCAGTGGGCGGGTGCGGGTTGTGGAGGGGCAGGGAGATGGCAAGAGACCGTTTTCTTTTTACAGGGAGAACAAAACAAAAAAAAAAACATTGTGGGACCATGTTTTTTGCAGAGTATGTGGCACGCTGGGGTGGGCTTCCAGCATGCCACCGGACTCTTTTGGGGAGCTGCAGCTGATGGGAGATTGGGCACCCATTGGCTTGCAACAAAAGGGGCCGCATCATGCCGACAGGGATTAGGCACCCGTCGGCACACAAGAAATGGGGGATATGCTGATGGGGATTGGGCACTCTGTCATCAAAGACAGAAGTGGGGTGAACAGAAGCCGAGGAGGATTGGGCAACCCCTCGGCAGACAATAAATTGGGGGAGACATATGCGTGGTGACTGGGCCCTGCTATCAAGAGCCCTGCAATGAGGGGCACTTCCTCACTTGCAGGGATGCTGCAATGATGAAGCAGCCTCTGATTGCAGCTGCTAAACGTTAGAAAGTTGTGGCATGCTAGCTGAACTAGTGTCAGCAGCAGTGTGCCATGGCATTGGGGAAGAGGGCCAAGCTTTAAAGGCTGTGGGGGTATTGGCCACAACATTGCCACGCCTGCAACCTGCTTCTGGAGAAGCTGCTGCATTATGTTTGTTCGCATGACGCAGTCAACATAAAGCGTGCTAGAAACCTGATCAGAGCAGGTTTCTTGCATGGTTTCACCTCCGAATGGTTGCCTTTAAACCGTGTTAACAGTAGTGTGAATGCAATTCATGCTGTAACATGGTTTAATGTAATCTCTGCCAACTTCCATGGCTTTTTAATGCTGACCTCCCAAAAGGATAATTTACTTACATCCCCAACCTCACAATGATGTCCTGAATTCAGCAGTTATATTTAATGGAATCCATTATTGTGCCTGTTCACACGTGTCGAATCATTGCCACAAGCATGCCTGAGATCTCAAGCGGGCATGCACAGTGTCAGATCACAGTGTGGACACATCAACAACTGCGCTCTCTAACACGGAGCATAAAATGTTTTGAAAAAATATTGAAAAAAGAAGAGCAGTGTGGACAGGGCCTTAGACTGTATAGCAAATGAGTGTATGCAGGTTATACCTTAAATTGACTTAAGTATCAATAATTGTACTCTCTTTGGCAAGCTCAACTGGCTAAGTCCCTCAGGCAGATTTGACCATCACTGGTTCTCTTTGCTGTACAACTGGGTACATGGGAGAGCCTCTGATTATCTCCTGACTAACTTTCATGATCAAGAAATGCCTACTCACTTCATTCATCTGCAGCATACCACATTTCAACTCCCAGAATAAAGCATGATTCTGGTCAGAAGGTCTTGGCATATTCTACCCTGAATTCCTGGAATAAGCTCCTCCCTCAGCTTAGGAATGCCCCCAGCCTACACACATCTGATAGGGTAATCCCAGCTGGAGTAAATCTCAAATACATAAATAGTTGTCTTAATAATGTTTCTGGCACCCCTTAATAACTCTTCAGGAACATCTCAATAATGTCTCAACAATCTCTCACGAACATCTCATTAATGTTTTAGGAAACACAATCAATTCAGTAACCCCTCACTAACATATCAGGAACATTTTACTAATGGCTCAGTACTGTCTCACTAACATCTCAGGAACATCTCACTAATGTCCCAGTAACCCCTCACTAACATCTCAGGAACATCTCTCTAATGTCCCAGTAACCCTCACTAACAATGTCAGTAACATCTCCCTAATGTTGCAGTAACCCCTCGCTAACATATCAGGAACATCTCACTAATGTCTCAGTAACCTCTCATTAACATCTCAAGAACATTTTATTAATGTATCAGGAAACCCTCACTATCCTCTTAGTAATCCCCTCACTAACATATCAAGAATATCTCACTAATGTCTGAGTAATCTCTTGCTAACTTCTCCAGAACATCTTACTAATGTCTGAGTAATCTCTTGCTAACTTCTCCAGACATTTTACTAATGTCTGAGTAATCTCATGCAAACATCTCAAGGACATTTCAGTAAAGTCTCAGAAACTACTCAGTAACATATTGGTCAGGAACCCTTCACTGATACATCAGGAACATCTCACTAATGTCACAGTAACCCCCACTAATGTCTCATTAATCACTCACTAACATATCAGTCATGAACACCTCACTAACATATTACGAGCATGTCACTAATGTTGCAGTAACCCCTGACTAACATGTCAGGAACATCTCCAATGTTGCAGGAACCTCTCACAAACATGTCACAAACATCTCATTAATATTTCATGAACATCTCACTAATGTTGCAGGAACCTCTCACTAACATATCAGGAACATCCCACTAATGTCACAGGAACCTCTCACTAACTTATCAGGAACATATCACTAATGTTGCAGGAACTGCTCACTAACCATGTCAGGAACATCTCACTAATGTCACAGGAATCCTCTACCATATCAAGAACATCTCACCAATGTTGCAGGAACCCTCACTGCCATATCACTCCACTGACAGGATCTGACTGATCAGGAACATCTCACAAACATCTTACTAATGTCTCTATCCAACAGGACACCTCTGTAAAACATAGAAACATAGAATTTGACAGCAGATAAGGACCGCTTGGCCCACCCAGTCTGCCCATTTCTACCTACTGGATAAGCTGCAGATCCTAGTTAACCAGCAGCCTACTTCTTCCTACCCCACCCCCAGAACTGCCTTATGACTATCCCATGCATGCTTGAATTCCACCACTGATTTTGACTCCACAACCTCCTCCGGAAGGCCGCTCCATGCATCCACAACCCTCTCTGTAAAAATACTTCCTTACATTACCTCTGAGCGCACCCCTCTATCTTCAAATTGTGCCCTCTTGTTCTTACACACCTCTTTTTGAAAGATGCTACCCTCTTGGACTTTGATGATTCCTTGAGGTACTTGGAACGCTTCATCATGTCCCCCTCTCCCTTCTTTCCCTCTAGGCTATACATATTAAGCTCCTTAAGTCTCTCTTCATATGTCTTCCAGTGCAGACCCTGCACCATTTTAGTTGCCCTCCTCTGGACAGCTTCCATCCTGTCTATGTCTTTATGGAGATTGGGTCTCCAGAACTGCACACAGTACTCAGATGGGGTCTCACCAGCTGTCTGTACAGAGGGATAATAACTTCCTGTTTTCTACTGGTGATGCCTCTCCTATGCATCCCAGTATCCCCAGCCCTCCTTGCTGCGCCTCACATTGCTTGCCCGTCTTTGGTCATCTGATATGACTACCCCAGGTCCCTTTCCATTTTTGTTGTTGTTAGTATCTCACCCCCCATTGTGTACTCTTCCCCTGGGTTTTTGTTTCCCAGGTGCATTACCTTGCACTTCTTAGCATTGAATCTAAGCTGCCATACATTTGACCATTCCTCTAACCTTGCCAAGTCCCTTCTCATCCTTTCCACCCCACCCTGTGCATCAACTCTGTTGCAGATCTTAGTGTCATCTGCAGAGAGACATACTTTTCCTTCCAGTCCTTCTGCAATGTCGCTTATAAAGACATTGAAGAGGACTGGTCCTAATACTGAACCCTGCGGTACCCTACTAGTAACCCTCCTTTCTTCTGAGTGGACTCCATTTACTATTACTCTCTGTGTCCTATTCTCCAGCCAATTCTTTACCTAGGTTGTCATCTTGGGACCCACTCCCAGGCTGGCTAACTTGTATATTAATCTTTGTGTGGGACTGTGTCAAATGCCTCTAAAGTCTAGGTAGGCTATGTCCACAGCCCCTCCCTGATCTACTACTTTGGTCACCCAGTCAAGAAATCTATCAGATTTGTCTGGCATGACCTTCCGCTGTGAATCCATGCTGCCTAGGGTCCTGTGCCCCTCTGGCCTCTAGATACTCGACAGTTCTTTCCTTTAGAAGTGATTCCATCATTTTCCCTATCACTGAGGTTAAACTAACAGGTCTATAGTTTCCTGCTTCTGCCTTGCTCCCACTTTTGTGAAGGGGAATCACATCTGCCCTCCTCCAGTCCTTGGGTACCACCCCATCCTCCCATGATTTGTTAAAAGGGTAGTCAGTGGTGTCACTGGTTCTACCCTTAGTTCTTTAGAATTCTGGGATGAATCCCATCAGGCCCCATTGCTTTGTCCATTCAGTTTTAAGAGTTCTTTCAGAACCCTTTGTTCTATAAATGGGCCGTATCAACTTCTGTATCCAGAGTGTTACTACTGTTTGTTTTATGTACCTCCCTCTCCTTTGTAAATACTGAGCAAAATATTTGTTTAGTATCTCTGCCTTTCACAGTCTCCTCTGCCCACCCTCCTCCCCTTTATTAAGCCTCACTATCCCTCCCTTGGCCTTCCTTCGCTCCCTGATGTACCTATAAAAGGTTTTATCCCCCTTCTTAACTGAGTTGGCTATCTTTTCCTCGGTTTGGGCCTTTGCTGTTCTGACTGCCTTCCCAGCCTCCTTTTGCTTTAACTGATACAGTTCTCTGTCCTGCTCCTTCTGTGATTCCTTGTACTTCCTGAATGTTTTCTTTTTCTCTTGAACCTTCACTGCCACTTCCTTGAGAACCATAGTGGTTTCTTACATAGTCTTGTTTTGTTTATTTGCTTCACACAAAGGCTCGTTGCCTCTGTGATGGCAGTTTTATTATTCCCCATTGTTCTTCCACCCTCCTTCCTGCCCATTTGCTAGTGCATTCTTTAGGCACTCACCCATTTTGGCAAAGTCAGCCTCCTAAAGTCCAGTACTTTTTGTCTTTGTATGGCTTGACTCTATTGCTGTGTTTATTGTGAACTATACTGTTCGATGGTCGCTAGTTCCCAGATGGCTACCCATCGCCACATCTGTAATCCTCTCACCATTTCCATTTGAGAGAATCAAGTCTAATATTGTTCTCTCGAGTGGGCTCCAGTACTAGTTGTCTAAGGCATGCCCTGTAGGGCATCTAGAATAACTGCACTCTTCAAGTGGCAGCTGCAACTGCACTCCAGTTAACATCTGGCATATTCAGATCACCCATCAGCAATATCTCCCCTTTTCTGCCATTCTAAGTATACTTTCTATCATTTCCCTGTCCATTTCCTCCCTGAGAAGGGTTCTGTATAACCCTGTGCGTATTGGTGGTGCCATTGCCTGTCTCCAAATTTACCCACAGTGCTTCTTCTCCTGTGTACCTTTTTGTTCTGTTGCTTTAATTCCTTCCCTTATGTAAAGAACCTCCTCCTCCTCCTCCTCTTTTACCCTCCCTGTCCCTCCTGTACACAGTGTATCCTGGTATGTTTATGTCCCAGTCATGGTTTTGTGTGTACCATGTTTCTGTGACTGCCATGATATCCAGATGTTCTTTCTCCATCAAGGCCACTAATTCAGGAAGCTTGTTACCCAGACTACGGGCATTAGTACTCATTGCTCTCCATTTTTTGACGGCTTTACCTTCCAGTGCAGCATCCCCCCCCCACTGACCGTTCTACCTCTGTCTTTTTCTCATTTAGTACCCTGTTTTGTAGGGAGAGGCTGGGATTTTCCTGCGCTGTCAGTGCCTCCCCTTTGACTAGTTTAAAAGCTTGCCAATGAAGCATTTAAACCGATTGCTCAAAAGACTTGTTCCTTCCTGGACAGATGCAGACCATCCTGTTAGTATAGGCTGGTGTCCTCCAGGTGGAACCCCAGTCCCCAATGAAGCCAAACCCTGTGCTCTGCACCATTTTTCAATCATTCATTAAACTGCATGGTGCCAATTACCCTCGCCTCCCCCATGCTTTTGACAGGCAGCACCTCTGAGAAGGATACTGTGTGTGCTACTCGTCTTAGGTCCCTCCCCAACTCTGCAATTGCCTCCTGCACTGCTCTAATCTCATGATGGGCCAAGTCATTTGTCCCTAGGTGGACAATTATGTCCAGCTCGAAATCCCTTGCAGCTGTTCTCATGATCCTGAGGATGCGCTTCCTGTCCCTCCAAGCCATGGCACCAGGCAGGCACTTTACTTCATTTTTCTCATCTCCCCAGTTCTATACCCCTAATAATTGAGTCCCCACCAGGAGCTGCTTCCTTTCCCTTTGGTGTCCTCTGCCTCCTTTCTGTGGGCCTCCCTTGTGACAGTTATCATCAGTCTTCTGGGTACACTCATAGGGAGCTATGCTCCCCAGAATGGTGTATGGATTGTGGAGTGGAACAATTGACTGGTGTGCCTCTGTTCCACCCTCCTCACCCTCCTGAGCCCACTGTGGTCCAACTGCTGTGCTTTCATGACCTCTGAGGTAGTGGTGGTGGCGCCTGCTCCTGGATGGGGAGGTTCCTTCCTACTGTCCAGTGTGGCCTGGGGAAGGTTTCTTACTACTGTTCAGTGTGGCCTGAAGACGGGCAACTCCTCCTCAGGGCAGATAGTTGTCTGCAACAGGGCAGCATCTCAGCCCCAGAAAGACTCCCGGAAGACTGCTGCCCCACAGCCATTACATTGCACTACTCCCCACATGTTTATCTAGTTTTTTTTATTGTATTTGTATGTGTGCGTGCATGTGATTTGATTATATAGAAATATATATATATATTATACAACGTGTATGCTTCTATTGTCAGTGCAGTGTGCTAGAGAGGATATGACAGTGATATGCACCTTGCCCTCTTGAGGAAATGATGTCAGAACCCCAGGTATAAAGGAACTATTTCCAGGGGTGGGTGGGGTGAGGGGTGGAAGGTTGGGCTCAAACTGTGCCCTCGCAAAACAATCAGCTAAAAGCTCTCACCCACAGCTGCGATGAGTGCCTTCCTGTCAGCAAGATACCCTACACAACAATTTGACAGAGAAAGTACCCTGCTAATCAAACAGAGAAAAATCCAGACATCCGAGAGAGAGAGTTTAGTTACAGATAATTCGTCCAAAATAATATATTCCACACAGCTTCTCAGTTGTTCCCAGCACTCCTGTACACAACCTGGAAGAAGATGGAGCTTCGTCTGGAAATGAATTAATTAAGAAGCTGTGGCTAGCCCATGTGATTTTTTTTTGTTTTTAATTTGCTATGCTTTTCATCCCTTTCTCATCTAGGCAGCTCCATCAGCGCTGTGCTCCTGTCCCCAGCCCATCACTTGCCTTCCGGGGACTTACCACCCACTGCCTGGTCTTCTGTGATTTGCCCCAAGTGCGGTTGGAGGGGCATCATACCCAATGGAGTTTTAGCACAGTTCAGTTGTGGGAGCCACGGTGAGCAGTGTGGGCATGAGGAATGGAGCTGAAAATCCTCCTGCTCACCTGGCATGTTCTCCTTTTACTCCCACCCCTTTAGATGCAACCTGGCCCTGAAAGCATGCTTATTCACGCTGGTGTGTGGTGACATGCAGTCAGGCAGTCAGCATCTTCCCTCCCATCTACCCTCAGCTCCAGTTTGTACAATACCACCTCCTGTGGTCACCTAAGTGGCAGTAGCACAGCAGAGGCTGGCAGCCGGCCTCCCCATGAAGGAGCGTGTCCTCTGGGATGCTTGATCCTCATACCTGAGCCGGCATTCCTGTGACTTGGACTTGTTACCAAACCCAGGTCACTGGCATTGCAAGTGGTAGTGCTACTGCTGCACTGACAGTTTGGCTTCCTTTAGGATTTAAGGATGTCATCCAGGTACAGTAACTTAACATCTATCTTCTGGCTGGAGCAGTCCTGGCCAATATAATTCAGACCTTTGAACTTCATACTGCCTATACAGTACCTATCTCAAATTTCAGGCAACCTAACAGCTGTTTTATTGGACAGATGCAAATAGAGCTCCAGTATGTGGGATTTTCAAATTCTGTTCCCTCCAGAATTCCATGGAATTTCAAAAATTCTGCATCTGGAATTTTTAACTGCAGATTTGTATTCTGTATTTTACATAAAATGCTGAATAAGTTTCCACAGTTTGCGAAATGTGGATTAATTTTCCACACTCTGCAGAATAATATTCTGTGCATCATATTGTCTCCAGGATTTTATGCTGCAGTTTATATGGAAGCGCTTTTTGGAATTTCATTGAATTAAAAAGCAAATTAAAAAAACATTTAGAAAGAGGAACTGTTTATACATGTGAATTCCACCAGTGGAATTCTATGTTCTCACAACTCCTGGTGCTGAGCTTGTTCACTCCATTTTGGAACTATTCAAATTTTGATAATAAGGTGAAACTCCCTGATAAAGGTGGAAGAAGTATATGAGTCCCAAAGGGAAAATAATCTGGTTACATTCAGTGTTAACAACTGAAGAAGAGCCACTGGCTTCGAGTGTGGTGCTTGAAAGTCCAGTATCCAAACGTAGAAAGTGCACGACCCAGCACTTGGCTTGCGTTTTACCAGTAGTAAATGTTAGAAGTCTCAGAAATAAGATTCTAGACCTAGAGGCCATCATGGCAGAGGCTGAGCTGGACATTGGGACCATTACTGAGTCATGGTGTGCTGAAAACCATGACTGAGACTTATGGCCATACTAGGCTATACACTGTTCAGGAAGGACCGGGTGGGAAGGCAAGGAGGATATGTGGTGCTTTATGTGAGGGAAAGCACAAAAGAAATGGAGATACAGGGAATACAAGGGGAGGCAGAGGTACTGTGGGTCACCCTGGAGATTGGGTATGGATCCTCTATTCCCACCGTGTGATCTACAGACCTCCAGCACAGGGGGCGGTGACCGGGAGCTCCTGCCACTTTGAGGACCGACCTTTTCTTAAATCTGTTGCAACAGTTCATGTATTTTAGCCTAATCTAGCCTTTATAATTTCTAGTCCATAAGGTTAGCCACCTATGGGCAGCCCCCTCTCTCTTGACTGTGCTGTGATGTCCTCTTTGGTTTTCCTTTTCCTCTCAGATCCTTGTACAGGAGGTTATGTGGTGACTTCAGAGTATATGTAAAACAGGTTGTATTTATTGTTGTTGGATTTCGTATGTAATAGCACTATGTTATAAAATACCCTGATGTATATACCTTATGTTTATAAAAGCTGTAAATGTTAAATACCATGGCACTAGGTTTTTTGATAATGGTAAAACATACTAGGTGTCTCTAATAGAAATTAAGCTAGTTGTGCTATCTAAAATGCATGTAAATTGCTGTAAACTTAATAAGCCAGAAATGTCATGGTGATTTGTATATATCCCATGATGCGCTGTATAATGGAAGTATGTATGATGTTGTATTTCTTTGAAACTTGATTTCTTGCCAATGCCTTTTGGGGTAACTGTTCTTTCAGTGATTGTGCATTGAGGTTTTTGTTTATAGCTTGTTTTGTGTTTCTTCTTTTGGGTCCCTACTATGTAAGCAAATGAGGGCTTGCATAAGAGTTATGGGTACATCTCAGCTATTGAATTGGATCAGAGATCAGTGTCGGTAGGTGCTGGCTAAGTGCAGAGAAAGGACATTTATAATCTGTTGATGCAAACTGATGTACTGAAGAAGAAATATGCCATTGCAAAGGTTATTTTTGTATTTTGAATAAACATCACACAGGGATTGTGTGTTGAACCTGAAGCTCAGTGTCTGGTCCATCTGTTATCCCACAACCCTCCACAGGGAGGAATTGATACAGAACTGGTGGGAGCCATTGGTAAGATGGCAGAAAGAGAGGTGCTGCGCGGGAGACTTCAACCTGCCAGATGTGGATTAGAGCCTCCCGCAGTGGCTTCAGCTGGAAGTAGGGACATCCTGGACTCTCTGCAGGGACATTCCTCTGTCAACTAGTCAGTGAATGCACTTGTGATGGGGCAATACTCAACCTGGTACTCACTAACCGGGACAATGTTGCAGGCATCCAGGTGGGAGACTAGCTGGGGATAAGAGATCACTGCACAAAGTGGTTCAATGTAAGGATAACACATGACCTTTTGTTGGTAACCCCATGCTGGGAATGGTCCACCAATCTCTTATTCCTTAACACCATGTTTAATTGGTCCTTTATTGCACCCTCTACTATATTACCCACAATGGATGTTAAACTAATTGGTCTATAGTTAGCAGGATTTGCCTTACTACCTTTTTATTAATAGTATTACAATTCTTGCACCAGTCTTTTAGTACACAAGCTTCTGCAATCAATCTATTTCCAATGTCGGTAATCATAGGTGCTAGAACTGCAGCTAGTTCCTTTGACAACCTAGGATGGAGCCCATCTGGTCCAGCCAATTTGTTCACTCTTAACCCAATTAGTTTTGTATGGACACTTTCCATTTCAATAAATGTGTTAGTTACCAAATCCCCTTTTGCTGGGTCGGGGATAATTGGTTGATCCTCCTCGGGATTATATATTGAGCAGAAGGATGCGTTAAAGTCTTCTGCCATTTCCTCCGGTGTACTCTATGTAGTTTGATCTCTAATGAGTTGTCCACTGACTCTATTGCTCCCCTTCTATCATTGATATAGGAATAAAATCCCTTGAGGTCTTGTTTATTATTGGCCAGCCTGAACTCAGTGTTGGCCCTTGCCCTTTTCATCTCTTTTTTAAGCTATTTTAATGTCCCTTTATAGCTGTTGGTATTATTAACAGTGGGGTTCTTCTTCATTTTTGTGTTCGCTTAGCGGCGCATACTGAACATCTTGAAACAGTATGACTTTTTGGAGGTGTGTGACCCTCCTCGCAAATGCAGTGCTCAGTGTAGCAGGTGCGGCCCTACTGGACCAATACATGCCAAGCTGTGTATGACAGCAATGCGGCTGTGCTGGTCTTCACTTCAAACAAAAGGACTGCTGCAATCAGCGGTGGTAATGTGTGTGTGCAATTAGCATACTGACGTCTTTACGTCTTTGGCACAGGTGAACTGCTGTCGTACACAGCTCTGCATAAAATCCCGCCCGCTTCCTCCATGTGCTAATGTCCTCCCCTCCTTGTTATTGTCCCTCTGGCCCCCACGTTGTGTGCCAAGGGGTGCCTAATCCTCAGCTCATGTGCCCCCAGCACATTGTGTGGCCGATGGGGTACCAATCCCTGTTGGCTGCAGTCCTCAACAACAAACAACCAATTGGCATGCTGGGAGCCCACCCCAGCATTCTCATGCCTTCCCCACCCATGTGCACTATATGGCTGATGGGGTGCCCAATCCAGCCAGCTCCAGTCCCCCCTAACAACTACATAGGTGGAATGCTGGCAGCCCACCCCAGTGTACCAAAAGCATCCCACGCATCTTTTGTTTTAAAATTCCTGTGAAAGAAGAAACAGTCCCTTTCGCCCCTCCCCCCAACCGGCACCCATCCTCTGCACACCAGCCTCTTCACACCCCTCATCCAATACTTACCTCCGGAGCCCAGCGATGATCTTTGGCAGACCGAGAACACATCTGCACTCTTCAAAGCCGACCACAAACTGAGGAAATGCCGTAAGCTGTATAATGGCATAAATCTTTTTTTCAACTTGCTGATATCACGGCTATTCTTTTTGACTTTTACACTGAAGTTTCAACATGGGGTTTTGGGACCCCTCATGAATTCAGTCACTGTCATGGCTTTATTCAGTCCCAAAGGTGATTTCATGGTCACCAAGCGGAACCAATTCCTTTGGGACCGATTAATGAAACGACAGTGTCAGTGTTCATGAGGTGGGTTCTCAAAAGCCTATGTTGCAGATTTGGTAAAACAATTCCAAACAAGCATTTGTCAATGCTGAATGTTGTCTCGCTGGCATTGGCATTGGTAGTGCCGAGTTAAAGATGCATAATAGGAATGACAGTGAAGTATTGAAGTGGCGCTAACCCCACCCCCACCCTGTAGAGACTGACATGTATTGGGGTGTGCCTTTGGGTCATCAGCTATAACGCTTTCGTGGCATTGCCTCACACCCTACCCTGTAGACACTGACAAGTGTTGTGGTGTGCTTTGGGGTCTTTGGGCATTATACTTACCCCATTCCATAAGACAATACGCTGAGGTGGGTGCAGTATAGGAGAATGAGGTGAACTTTGTGGCCAAACAGTTCAAGGCACACCATGATGCCTGTCACTGGCTGCAGGGTGGGGATGGGGGTGGAATGACATGAGCATTACAGCCAATGATCCAGCCACACCCTGATGCCTGTGAGTCTCTACAGGTGGGTGTTGCAGTTGAAAACCCTAACACCATAGGCGTGTGTTTGTGGTTCACCCAAATTTTTAACATGGACTTTTTGTGAGCCCACCTCATGAAAAGCTGCACCATCAGTTTGTTAGCTGAAAGGTAGTTTTGCACAGTGGCTATACCCATTTGGCGACACAGGGACGAAAACACATTTTGGGCAGGATGTGGAAATGACAACTGTATTGTTCATGAGGAGATGTAAAAAAATGGTAATGTTGAAAATCTGGAGTGGAAATATGAAAAATTGGTGAAGGTATGAGCATGCATAGAAACTGTGCAACACACGTCAGTAACCCAATTATTTTTGAATTTTTTTAACCACATCTTTAACATAGGCATTTTGGGACCTCCCCTCATGAACAGTGGCAGTGTGATTCTGTTAACGTGTCCGAAACTTTGATTTCGCACAGTGACCACGCCATTGTCTTACAGGTGCAAAACACATTTAGGGCAAGATGTGAAAATGACAGCTGTACTGTTCATAACGAAGCGTAAAAATGCCAGTGTTGAAAATGTATGGAAAATAGTGCAATTCTATGGTTGCAAGGTTGTGTAGAACTGCGCATCACACGCTTGTAACACAATCATTTTATGGAATTTTGTCACCAAATTTTCAACATAGGCATTTTAGGACTTCTGCTCATAAACAGTGTTACCATCATTTCCTGAAACTGTCCCAAAAACTGATTTCATGCAGCGACTGCACTATTCTGCGCTGGACGTGCAAAAACACATTTTGGCCAGGATATGTAAAATGACAGCTGTACTGTTCATAAGGAGGTGTGGAAAACACCAATTTTGAAAATCTGGAATGAAAAGATTACAAATTCACGAAGTTATGAGTGTGCATGGAAACTGCGCAATGCATACTCGTAAAACAGTGATTTTGGGGATTTTTTCCACCAAATGTGCGACATAGGCTTTTTGAGAGCCCACCTTATGAACACTGGCACTGTCATTTCGTTAATTGGTCCTGAAAGGTGATTCCATGCAGTGACCGCGAAATCACCTGTCGGGGCCGACTAACGCCATGACAGTGCCAGAATTCATGAGGAGGGGTTCCAAAAACCTCATGTTGAAAATTTGGTGCCAAAATTCCAAAAATGCCTGGGATATGCATCAAAGTTGAAAAACTATTTATTCCATTATACAGCTTACTGGCATTTCCTCAGTTCAGCGGTCGGCTTTGAAGAGTGCAGACGTGTTCCTGGTCCACCAAGATCATCGCGACTCCAGAGGTAAGTATGGGGGGTGGAGGACGGTGCAGAGTGGGTGGGCGGGTTTGTGGGAAGGGGCTGGGTGACGGCGAGGACCGCTTTTTTTCACAGGGTTTAAAAAAGAAAAACCTTGCAGGATGGTTTTTATTTTTCAGGGCGATTTGGCACACTGGGGATGGCTCCCAGCATGCCACCTAAGTGTTTTTTTGGGGAGTGCTGTAGCCGATGGGGGATTGGGCACCCCCATCGGCAAACAATGAAAGCGTGGGGGTAAGAGCCAAGGGGGATTGGGCACCCCCCTCGGCACATAACAAATGGGAGGGGTGCATTATGCTGATGGGGAGTTGGCTCCCCCTTTGGAACATACATTGGGGCAGGGCATGCCGACAGGGGGATTGGACACCCCCCGAAGTCGACAGTATGGCAGGCAGTGTGCCGTCATGTTAATCTTTTTTCACCACCAGGAAAGCACGTCATGAAGTCCCCTGAGTATGACGAGCTTTGCTCGCATTGCAGTGGACCTTTCGTTTGATGTGATTGCCACATTAAGTATGCATGGTGTGGCGCCCTGCATACAGGCTGATTGGGAATGAGGATGCACCTACTGATGCATGCCCTGCATTCACCCAACAGTGAACGTGCCTTCAAATCTGCTATTATCATGAAATGTCTGGCTGCGCATGCACGAGCCAACATCAAATGACTATTTTATGAGCATACATTGCACAGTTTCCATGCACACTCATAAGTTCACGAATTTGCAATATTTTCACCCAGATTTTCAACACTGGCATTTTTCACACCTCCTTATGAACAGTACAGCTGCCATTTTCACATCCTGCCCAAACTGTATTTTCGCACTCTGGTGCAGAATACCATGATGCTGCCAGAAATTAGTGTTTGTACACAGTAAGACAATCACAGTGACACTGTTCATGAGCAGAGGTCCTAAAATGCCTATGTTGAAAATTTGGTAACAAAAGTCCATAAAGTGGCTGAGTTACGAACGTGCTTTGCGCAGTTTCCACGCACACTCATAGTTCGCGAATTTGTAATATTTTCACTTCAGATTTTCAACATTGGCATTTTTCCACATCTCCTTATGAACAGTACAGCTGTCATTTTTCACATCCTGGCCGAAATGTGTTTTCACACTTCCAGTGTAGAATAGCGCGGTCGCTGTGGGAAATCATTGTTCGCTACAGAGTAAGAAAATCACAGTGACACTGTTCATGAGCAGAGGTCCTAAAATGCCTATGTTGAAAATCTGGGGACAAAAGCCCATAAAATTATTGTGTTATAAGAGTGCTTTGCACAGTTTCCATGCACTCGCATTACGCAAAATTTGTAATATTTTCACTCCACATTTTCAGCATTACCATTTTCCACACCTCCTTATGAATAGTGCAGCTGTCATTTTTCAGATACTGGCCAAAATGTGTTTTCTCACTTCCAGTGCAGAATATCGTGGTCGCTGTGAGAAATCAGTTTTCAGGACAGGTTAAGAAAATCACAGTGACACTGTTTATGAGAAGAGGTCCTAAAATTCCTATGTTGAAAATCTGGTGACAAAAGCCCATAAAATGACTGTGTTATGTGTGTACATTGCACACTTCCCACGCCCCTCATAATTATGCAAATTTGTAATATTTTCACTCCAGATTTTCAACATTTTGCCATCTTTTCATTCCTCCTTACGAACAGTACAGCTGTCATTTTCACAACCTGCTAGAATTATGTGTTTACATTCGATGAATGGCGTCGCTTGTGGGAAATCAATGTTCAGGACACATTAAGAAAATCATTGTGACAGTGTTTATGAGCAGAGGTGACATGCCTATGTTGAAAATTTGTTGAAATAATTCCACTGAATGACTGTGTTACGAGCCCGCATTGTGCAGTTTTCACACAGGCTCGTAATCTTGAGCATGACCAGGGCGTTAGGGTTCTTAATACAGACACTTAAGAAATATGAGGCTGAAATGTTAATCAGATGCAAGAGGAGTTGCAGAGAGGTACTGTTTTGGGACATGGATGCTGAAGGGACATGGATACAATGGGGGCTTGCATAAATGCCAAACACCACTGCAAATACCTGATGTTAACGCTCGCATTGACAAATGCTTGTATTATACAGACACTTTTGACTAAAATAAACCTTCTGACCCTGCCGTTAAACTATAGTAGTTTCTTGCCTCTATTGCTGTACACACTATTAGTTGGGATATATTTGTGCTCTAGTGTTGCTATTGTACAGGTTAGAAGTTTCCTGGTTTCCTCCACATCCAGATTTATAGTTTGTCCCTTCTCATCCATTTTTTGTAGTTCTTCCCTCATAGCTGAGAAATTAGCTGTATTATAATTCTTGTATATAGTTTTCCCCTAGTAAATTTCCTAGTGTAACCCCCCTGCAAATGGGGGTTCCCAAAAGACTTCCAGGAGCTTGCTTGAATGCGCCAAGCCTGAATGGTGTTTGGCGTTTAAGCCATTTATCAGTGAGTGTTTTAGAGCCTCTGGTACTGTCTTTTAAGAGCTGTCTGCTTGCAGACTTAATTAGTTTGTATGGGGGACTGTGTGCTTCTCTGCTTGAGTACCACTGAGCTGCTGCCAATTCACTCCATTTTGCAGTCACTAGAGTGCAAAGGAACCTATCTGAAAGATGTAACTGTTTGCCAGAAATCATTTAGAGTAATAATGAAAATACAGTTTGTCTAACCTGCTTTTGCAGTCAGAACTGTGTTTGCCTAGTTTCCCATTCTAGTTTTGAACTGCTGAACTGGACCAATCAGAGTGGATTAAGGTAGCTCTAAAATGATGCCTTGGATGAATCAGAACTTGGACTCGTAATCTGAGCCAGCCACAAGAGGATTGTATGGGCAGTGACTCTGGGAGATGTAGTTTGGACTTCAGCGCCTTTTTGGACCAACAGGGGCAGTCTATTGTGAGTGACAGCCAATCCAGCCAAGAACTGGGAGGAACTCAAAGGAAGTGCCTGGTTTTATCTGCTGGAGTTTCAGTTGAGGTCTGGCAGTGAAGAGGGAAGGAGCCCTGTGCTTTTCCGGTGTGCAGTTTTAGTCGGGAAACGTGTGTAAGGCCCAGAGTTCCGGTCTGCAGCTTGTGTAACTGCTTGTTAGGACTGAATCCGTCCTGTGAAGAGAATCAAAGGATATCTGAAGAGTAGAAACCAGGCTCACCCTGTAGAAGACTGGAGAAATTGCTGATTTGCACTCGGTCTGTCAGGAACTGAATCTGCTGTGTGTTCTCCCGGGTATTGTGCAGTAATTGCGATCGGGATAGAGAAGCAGCCTGCCTGGTATAGTACTTTCTTTTACCATATAAATGTGTGAGGAGGCTCGTGGAGCTCAAGAGTAGCCCTGCTGACGTTGAAGGACCCTATCTTGTTTGGAGGTCGAGTACTAATTCAGGTTGCTCCCTGTTGAATTGGCACATTGAATCCAAATGGAATTACTGTACTGCTGACTGTTTAAACTAATTTTTCTTTTCTTAGTGAAAGGGCCCTACCAGCTGCCACGGTTTGGACTAGCCACTAGGGCTTGGGTACCCAGGGACAGTAACTGGTAGGGATAGGCCTGTGCACAGAGCCATAGGTAGATGAATAAAGTGATAAGCTAATTAACCTGATTTCCCTGTCCTTGTTATATTCCCCTAAATAAATCAGAGCTGCTTGTTTCAGCAAAGTTATACTGCCTGAGGTATTTGTCTATGTTAAAGTATTGTACTGTGATTGTTGCACTGTATCTTATGTTACAGGAGGTCCCAGTGCCTGAACCAGTCCTGGGGTAAGTGTATACTGTGAAGGTAATTCTGATATATTGTGTGGGCCACTAGTGGGAAGAAAGGGGTTGCAGTGTCCCAGAGGGCTGTGACCAAGTTAGTTTAACTATTGCAAACCCTGACCTCTGGGTGGAGGCACCCGCCATCTGATCCAGGCCCTCAACCTGTTAGTGGCAAATCAGGCAGGGTAGTAGCCCCTGGGATAGCCCATCTAGGGTTACATCTTGAGGCTCACCGCTGGGATTGTGTGTCCTCTAGTGGCCATATTTACGAACCACTGTTAAGAAAAAAATGGGTACCCCAACAGAAGTGGCTGTGCACCGGCTGGTGGAGTGGTGTACTGGGGAGAGATTGACCCCAAAATGCTATGCTTATCCTGGACATCCCCTGGGTATCAATACGGACACTGTACAGGAGTACTTTCCAAGGTGGAAGGTTTAAAACCCTGTGGTGGTGGGTCGGCATGCTAATCTGCTCACCCACACTTTCCTGGCCCTAGTAGAGTTTAAGGATCCCATAGATAACTCCAAAGTGCCACAGACCATTACCCCCAGAGGAGCCCTCACTGCCTGGAGAGTGATAACTAGTACAGTAAAGACCTGGGGGAATGAGCCCCCACCACTGTCTGAAACTTTTGAGGAGAAATTTGATAAATGGGTTGGGGAAGGGAAAACTGTGGAGGACTTGAAGAAACTATTCTTGCCACCTGGGGTGTTTCTCCCCAACACCCTCTCCGCTCCAGTACCCGTAATGGTGGCTGGAACCAATGCAGACTCCTATTTCTGCACCTGCCATTAGTCATGACTCTTACCAAGGTTGAGGATCTTCTCTGGCACCTCCCCACCCCCAAGGGAGGATGACTGGGAAATCTGGATAGACTATGTTGCTCCCCAAGTGCTAGAATGGCAATGCTCGGAAGCCAAAAGGCAAAGAGGGTTAGTGAGAGCCTCCGAGTTCCTGCCCTGGCTACCATCCGTGCTAAATGGGCCAGTAACCCTGAAGTGACTGCACAGGCCTATCTTGAGGCCTTGGAGAATGTGTATGGGAGCCCAGATTCTGATGAGGATCTATGGTGGAGAGTAAGAAATGCACAACAGTACCAAGGGGAGTTGTTGTCTGTGTATGTATCTCGGCTGGAAAAATTGTTGCAAGAATGCCTCAGAAAGGGTAGTTTGCCAGCGATTGAACTGGACTGAACCAGGCTGGACAGGATCCTTAAGTCTGCCCCTTCTCAGAACTGCTGTTGCTTCAGTTACGCCTGGCAAATCGACTGGAATCCCCACCCTCCTATGATGAGTTAATGAGAGAAATTGAGGAGTTGAGAAAAGGCGACCTCGGGAGGGACCTGCACCAATAGCTGCGACTACGACCGAGTGACTGAGGGTGGCCCATCAAGTGAAGTTCAGGGCAGAGGTTGGCAGTCAATGAGTGCTCTGACAAGGAAAAAGATATGCCACAATGGGGCGAACTGTTGAGAGAGATCCTGGAATTCAAAAACAGTCCCTTTATGAAGGCCACGCCTGCAAGTACAGGCCCTGACCTATATCCGACTGCATCTGCTAGGGGGGTGGGGTACCCACCCATGTATCTCCTGCTGATAACAGCTCCAAACTCAATTCCTTGGCCATGGAAGTGGAGAAACTGACGAGATGTCTCCAAATGCTTATCACGCCACAGACAGAGATGGCACCCAGGTTTCCAGTTAGTAATACCCCGCCCTGGCTCCCAGTGTGGCGCCCGCCAGCTCAAACTCCAGAAAGTATGTTTTGCTATAATTGTGGGAAAGATGGGCACATGAAAAGGGAATGCCGGTCCCAAAAGACACTGACAAAGTTGCATATAGGCTACAAGGAGAGCTTCGAGAACAAATCAGTGGTTAAGAGGTGCACAATGATCCCAGTGAGGGCACCAAAAATGCTAACTCACGTCCTTTTGTGGCAAGGTCAGTTGCCCAGGCCCCCACTACCGCCTCTCCAGACTGGTCCAGAATAGTGGGTCCCTCCATGGAGACCACTGTAAAGATGAATGGAGTGTCTACAAGAGCTGTATTAGACAGTGGCTCCCAAGTGACAATTATGTTCCAGGATTGGTATCAGCAGCATTTGTCAGATGTACCCTTACAACCATTAGAAGGACTGCATGTATGGGGGTTAAGTGAGAAGGCCTACCCCTATTCCAGGTATATCCAAATTTGGCTGTCTTTCCCCACCTCCGTGGCTGGAGTGGCGAACAAGTAGAGACCCTAGCCTTAGTGTCCCCCACTGGACTGTATGATGGTGTCCCTTTGTTGATTGGAACAAATGCTCATATGTTCGGAAGGCTGGCACAGTTGTGTTATGAAAAACAGGGGTCAAAGACTAGTAGAGCTTAAAGAATTCCGGCTTTAATTAAGAAGGCCTATGAGGCACAGAGAGATGCTGAAAAAATAGAACCAGAGGAACCGGTCGGAATTGTATGGAAGAAGGATCATGAGTCTCTGATCCTGGCGCCAAATGCCCAGTGTACCTTACAGGGAGAGGTCCGTATCAGAAAGGATGTTAAGAATAAAATATTAATGTTGGATGCACCAGGCGATGGAAAATTGCCAGAGGGACTGCTGGTCAAGCCTAGTATTTTGCCCGCTAGAGCCCATGCTTATGCCAGAAGGGTAATGGTCCAAGTTCATAATGTGTCTGAAAGAGACATTCGAGTAAATAGAGGTTGCATCCTGGCTAATGTGCATTGTGCAGACACTGCAGTGCTACCCAGCAGCAAGAGTTCAGGGAAGAATGACAGAGTAACGCCTGACTTGTTTGATTTCGGCGACTCCCCGTTGCCAGCTGAATGGAAAGTGAGGATCAGTGAGAAGCTTGCCCAGAGAGACCAGGTGTTTTCTTTAAAGGAATGGGACGTAGGATGCGTGCAAGGAGCTGAGCACAATATCCGGCTGCATGACGAAAGACCATTTCGTGAGAGGTCTCGACGCCTGGCACCTGCTGATATAGATGATGTGAGACGGCATCTGCAAGAGATGTTAGCTGCTGGTGTAATACAAGAATCCAGAAGCCCTTATGCTTCCCCCATTGTGGTAGTGAGGAAAAAGAATGGGACAGTAAGGATGTGCGTGGATTATTGCACCTTAAACCGGCGGACTATCTCTGATCAGTACACAATGCCCCGCATTCAGGATGCTTTGGACTGCCTAAACGGGAGCAAGTGGTTCTCTGTGCTGGATCTCCAGTGAGGGTACTACTAGATCCCGATGGCCCCAGAGGACCGTGGAGAAGACAGCCTTTATCTGTCCGCTTGGCTTTATGAATTCATGAGGATGCCTCAAGGATTTCAGGTGCCCCAGCCACTTTTCAACGATTGATGGACATGCAGTGGGGACATGAACTTACTAGAGTGCCTGGTATACCTAGATGATGTTATTGTGTTTGGCAGCTCACTGGAGGAACATGAGAGCAGATTATTTAAGGTATTGGACCGACTGGAGGACTTTGGCCTTAAACTGTCCATTGATAAGTGTCAATTCTTTCAAACATCAGTAAAGTATGTGGGACACATAGTATCCACCGAGGAATAGAGACCGACCCAAGTAAAGTTGAGGCCTTGACCACCTGGCCACAGCCCAAAAATCTAAAAGAACTGCAAAGATTCCTGGATTCTGTGGTTATTATCGGCGCTTCATCAAGGACTATTCAAGAGTGATCCGCCTTTACTTAACCTTACTCAAGGGTATCCCCAACCCACAAAAATACAAAGTCAGCATCCCTCAAGACTGAAAGAGTGTATTTTCGTCCGAGTGAAGTATTTGGGCCCGCTGGACTCCTGATTGTGAGACTGCTTTTCATGAGATCATATATCAACTTACCCATGCTCCAGTGCTGGCCTATGCCGATCCAAGAAAACCTTATGTCCTGCACACTGATGCTAGCTTGCAAGGGTTGGGGGCTGTGTTGTACCAAGAGCATGAGAATGGCCTGAGACCAGTGGCCTTTGCCAGTAGAAGCCTGACCCCATCCGAAAAGAACTATCCTGTACATAAGTTAGAGTTCTTAGCTTTGAAGTGGGCTATTGTTGACCAATTCCATGAGTACTTGTATGGGGCTAAAATACTAGTAAAAACTGACAATAATCCTTTGACCTATGTGCAGACCTCAGCTAAGTTGGATGCCACTGGCCATAGGTGGCTTTCTGCATTATCTACATATGACTATGCTCGAATACCGAGCAGGTCTGAACCACATAGATGCTGATGCTCTCTCCGGAGGCCTGTTCCCAGAATGATTGGGTCCGATTGGCAGAACCTGACATTCGGGCACTCTGCCGAAGTTTGACAGGGAGGAACAAATGTCCGCGGACGCAGTGGACTGCATGGTGGATTGCTTGGGACCTCTGAGAATTGCATACCTGCTGCTTATTGCCACTTTTCTGCAATAGACATTGGTGCACTGCCTCAGCTGGACAATGACAGTATTCAGCGGGCTCAATCTCGCGATCCCATGATCAAAGCATCTTTAGAAGCCCTCTATGCAGGAAAAGATGTGTCCAAATTACGCCCACTGATTTGAGAACTGCACTGTTATACAAAGAAGGTCCTAAGTTGAAACTGATCAATAAACTGTTATACAGAGAAACAGTAGACAGAGGGGACAAGTAGACAAACAACAACTAGTGCTGCCCACTGCCTTTCGAGACTCAGTATTGAGGTCCTTGCACAACCATAGGGGCACCTTGGTATAGACAGAACACTTGACCTGGTGAGATCCAGATTCTATTGGCCTAAGATGGGGCTGATGTGGAGCAACACATTCGAACTTGTAGTCGCTGCTTACAGAGGAAAGCTTTGCCCCAGAGGGCTGCCCCTTGTTAACATAACCACCAGTGCACCCATGGAGCTGGTCTGTATTGATTTTCTGAGTTTGGAGTCAGATCAAAGAAATGTCAGCAATGTGCTGGTGGTCACTGACCATTTCACGAGATATGCCCAAGCTTTCCCACCAAAGACCAGAAAGCATCCACTGTAGCCAAAGTACTTGTAGAAAACTTTTTGTTCACTATGGGCTCCACAAAGAATCCATTCTGATCAAGGGAGAGACTTTGAGAGTCGTCTGATCAAAGAGATGCTTTCTCTGTGGGGACTGCGAAAGTCCAGAACCACTCTTACCACCCCAGGGGGACCTACAGCCTGAACGCTTCAACCGCACTCTTGCTAGATATGCTAGGCACCCTGCACCCAAAGGACAAGCCTAGATGGAGCCAACAAATTAGCACCCTGGTACATGCTTATAACTGCACCAAAAGTGATGCCACTGGGTTCTCCCCTACCGCCTGATGTTTGGAAGAAGCTCGACTACCGGTAGATGTGTGTTTGGGGTCTCTCCTGATGGGGTTCAAGCTGACAACTATTTACAGTGTGTGCAAAGTTAAAGGCCCAGCTAACTCATGCGTACTAACTGGCTCAAACCATGGCTGCCAAAGAAATCTGGCCAACAAAGAAAGGTATGATAAAAGGTGAAAGCTCAGGAACTCCAGGAGGGAGATCGGGTATTGTTAAGAAATCTGGGACTGCATGGCAAACACAAGATTGCTGACAGATGGCACCATCTCCCTCACATTGTAGTGGGCAAACTAGATGATCTGCCAGTGTACAAAGTAAGGCCTGAGAATAATTCAAAAGATGTAAAAACAATGCATAGAAATCATTTACTGCCCATTGGACAAATCTTGATTGAGTCTGAGCCCTTAGAAGATGCCCCCTCTGGACCAGTGACTAGAGCTGCTGCTAAGAAAAGATCAAGAAAGTCTGCACCTACAGAAGCAGAGTTAAAGTGTTCCCTCCACAAGTCCCAGTTGAGCATGACTGTCAGTCCATATCAGAAGAAAGTGAGAGTGACTTTGAATACTATCCTTCTTACGAACTGAGTCAATTGTTTCGGGGCAATCCCCTAGTCAATACTGGAGACGAAGCTGGGCCTTCTGGACTGTCTAAGCCCCCAGTTTCGTCCCTGAGCCAATGCTCCCAGAAAGTGAAGTGCAAAGCATCAGATCAGATGAAATGGAATCATTGTGCATGGTTGAACTGTTTGAGCTTTCAGGGGAGGAAAATGATGGATTGGGTCAGACTGGTGATACACCAGAACAAGAAGAGTATTTTGAGTGCCCTGACAGTCCACTGCCAGTGTCCGAAAGCTCTCCATGCGAGCCAAATGTTGTGGACTCAGAAACTGTAACTCCTGGAGCTGAAAGTGCCCCAAGTACTAGCCTCTCTACCCCATGGAGACACCCCTGACAAGTGAGGACAATGCTGAAATGAGGCTCAGAGTGCAGAGACTGTAACAGTTCCCCTAGAAAGACTGGTCGAGCTGTAAAGCCTGTGGTGCACCTCAGTTATGATTCACTTGGGAGGCCTGTGGACTTGCCTCTCAATGTCCATAAAGGAGTGTATGTGTCCCGAGCTCATTGCCCAAACTGAGCATCAGTGCCAACTCCAAGTTACTTGTGTTGCCCTTCTATATGGTGCCCTTGCCCCATCCAGCCCCAAGGTAACTGATAGGGAAGGGCCCCTCTCTTCAGGTTTCATGTACAAGAGGTAATAACTTGAGTTATGGTACAATGTGTGTGTAATACTATGTAAAGAGTGACGTACTGCAATGTTTCAGAAATGTGTTTTTGGTAAAATGATATACTGACTGATGATTACATGTGTGAGCCTAATGCAAATGTATATGGTTGCAGTTGAAACTTATGGGGG
This sequence comes from Neoceratodus forsteri, assembly GCA_016271365.2. Classification (NCBI taxonomy): domain Eukaryota; kingdom Metazoa; phylum Chordata; order Ceratodontiformes; family Ceratodontidae; genus Neoceratodus; species Neoceratodus forsteri. The sequence continues at coordinate 565,791,142 of JADMNL010000023.1, read as the reverse complement.
TACTTGCTTGACGCGGACGTCAAGCTTTCCCAGGCCAGGAAGGATGTAACCCCCCTGCAAATGGGGGTTCCCAAAAGACTTCCAGGAGCTTGAATGCTCCAAGCCTGAATGGTGTTTGGCATTTAAGCCATTTATCAGTGAGTGTTTTTAGAGCCTCTGGTACTGTCTCTTTAAGAGCTGTCTGCTTGCAGACATAATTAGTTTGTATGGGGGACTGTGTGCTTCTCTGCTTGAGTACCACTCGAGCTGCTGCCAATTCACTCCATTTTTGCAGTCACTAGGAGTGCAAAGGGAATCTATCTGAAAGATGTAACTGTTTGCCAGAAATCATTTAGAGTAATAATGAAAATACAGTTTGTCTAACCTGCTTTCTTTGCAGTCAGAACTGTGTTTGCCTAGTTCCCCATTCTAGTCTTGAACTGCTGAACTGGACCAATCAGTGTGGATTAAGGTAGCTCTAAAATGGTGCCTTGGACGAATCAGAACTTGGACTCGTAATCTGAGCCAGCCACAAGAGGATTGTATGGGCAGTGACTCTGGGAGATGTAGTTTGGACTTCGGCCTTTTTGGACCAACAGGGCAGTCTATTGTGAGTGACAGCCAATCCAGCCAAGAACTGGGAGGAACTCAAAGGAGGTGCCTGGTTTTGTCTGCTGGAGTTTCAGTTGAGGTCTGGCAGTGAAGAGGGAAGGAGCCCTGTGCTTTTGTGTGCAGTTTTAGTCGGAACGTGTAGGCCCAGAGTTCGGGTCTGCAGCTTGTGTAACTGCTTGTTAGGACTGAATCCGTCCTGTGAAGAGAATCAAAGGATATCTGAAGAGTAGAAACCAGGCTCACCCTGTGAAGACTGGAGAAATTGCTGATTTGCACTGGTCTGTCAGGAACTGAATCTGCTGTGTGTTCTCCCGGTATTGTGCAGTAATTGCGATCGGGATAGAGAAGCAGCCTGCCTGGTATAGTACTTTCTTTTACCATATAAATGTGTGAGAAGGCTTGTGCAGCTCAAGTGAATCCTGCTGCCATTAGAGGACTTTTGCCTGTTACTGTTTTACCATATAAATGTGTGAGAAGGCTTGTGCAGCTCAAGTGAATCCTGCTGCCATTAAAGGACTTTGCCTGTTGCAGTTTGCCATATAAATGTGTGAGGAGTCTCGTGGAGCTCAAGAGTAGCCCTGCTGGGTTGAAGGACCCTATCTTGTTTGGAGGTCGTGAGTACTAATTCAGGGTCGCCCCTGTTGAATTGCCACATTAAATCCAAATGGAATCACTGTACTGCTGACTGTTTAACTAATTTTCTTTTCTCTGTGTGAAAGGGCCCCTACCAGCTGCCACGGTTTGGACTAGCCACTAGGGCTTGGGTACCAGGGACAGTAACTGGTAGGGATAGACTATGCACAGAGCCATAGGTAGATGAATAAAGTGATAAGCTAATTAACCTGATTTCCTGTCCTTATTATATTCCCTAAATAAATCAGAGCTGCTTGTTTCAGCAAAGTTATACTGCCTGAGGTATTTGTCTCATGTTAAAGTATTGTACTGTGATTGTTGCACTGTATCTTATGTTACAGGAGGTCCCAGTGCCTGAACCAGTCCTGGGGGTAAGTGTATACTGTGAAGGTAATTCTGATATATTGTGTGGGCCACTAGTGGGAAGAAAGGGGGGTTGCAGTGTCCCAGAGGGCTGTGACCAAGTTAGTTTAACTATTGCAAACCCTGACCTCTGGGTGGAGGCACCCGCCATCGGATCCAGGCCCCTCAACCTGTTAGTGGCAAATCAGGCAGGGGTAGTAGCCCCTGGGATAGCGCCATCTTGGGGTTACACTAGTTTTGTTAATTTCAAACCTAATTGTACTATGGTCACTGTTACCGGGGACCTCTATTTTGATAATATCTGTGCCTATGTTGGGTACTAGTACATCCAGTACATTCCTCTCGTAGGTTTGTCAATGAGCTGCTCAAGTCCTGCTGATGTCACTGTGAATACTTTATTTTCTAGTTGCCCTTTTGTCTCATTTGTGGACCAATAAATGTCTGGTAGGTTCAAATCCTCCCAGTAATAATACGTCACTGTCATCTGCCACATCAGTAACGTGTTCTGTACATTTTGGTATCCAATGCAGGACTGTCTGGTGGTCTGTAAAAACACCCATTTTTGGTTTTTATCCTTTCCGCCCATTAAATCAACCCATATCGTTTCTATGTAATTGCCAAAGTCATTCTAGGAGTCTATGATGGACCATTCTATGTTCTCCTTGATGTAGATTGCTACCTCCCTCCTCTAAAGCTCTCCCTGTCCTTATTGAATAATTGAAAACCAGGTATAGCTTACTCCAGTCATTGTCCCTGTTCTACCATGTTTCCATCACTCCTATGATGACTATTTTGTGGGCTATTATACGGCATTGGAGTTCAGCCATCTTACTGTATCTTTATTCAGACTTCCTGCATTCAGATACAATATCCTGGCACTGTTGGGAACTTTCTGGCAGGCACTATTAGGGGTGGAACTGTTCACACAGTTTTGCATGGCTTCCTTTGGCCCCAATTCATTTAGCTTAAATTGCTATTAATCTCATTTTTCAGGCACATACCGAAGCCTAGTTCCTTTAAAGTTAAGATGTAGCCCTGCTCTTGCAGTATAATTCTGGCTTGTTTAGAAAGGTGTCCTGGAGGTCACGTGGTGCAGGTTTCATGGTGGCTGCCTGATTGTGTTCGCTCCAGCCTTCCGCTCCATTACGAGCCTATTATACCCAGTTAAGAAGGACCTATACCAACTGCGATCACCAAACTGTGTGCCTGAATACTGTTAGAGCACCTTGCAAGATTTTCCAGAGCCGATGGATGCAGAGATGAGAAAACCCCCGCCAAAACATACCCCGCCGGCGTTTCCAGCTAAGGCCTTGCCAAAAAAAGCCAGAACCTCTCCGCAGACAGGAGGACCAGAAACTGAAAGCGGCAACCCAGATAAGGAGCCCCTGACGCTGGCGCAATTTTTAGCAGAGTTCAAACCTTTCCGTTCTGAGCTGTGCTCAGTGACTGAAGAACTGAAGGCAGTGACGCAGGCATTGGAGGATCTATGTCGACGAACGGAGACACGGAAATCAGGTCGCCTCACTAGAAAACGGATGGAGAAACAAGAGCCTGAGCTAATTCAACTAAACAAAAATTAATAAAATGGAGATGAAGATAGAGGACCTGGAGGGAAGAAGCAGGCGTAATAACATGATAATTGTTGGTCTCCCTGAAAGGAAGAGGGCCCCACGTAATCGCTTATCCAGAAGTTCCTCCATTGATTATGGGCCGACGCCTTTGGTGACAACTAGACGATAGAGAGGGCTCATCGTGCATTAAGGGCCATGCCTCCTGCCGCTCTCCTACTCGTATATTGATTTTCCATTTCCTAAACTATCAAGAGAGACAGTATGTCCTAACAAAAATGAAAGACCTTAAGGAAGTTAGGTGGGAGGGGTCTTTGCTGAGAATTGCCCAGGATCTCCCACTAACTGTGCACCAAAGGAGAGCGGAATATCATCAAGTAGTCACCAAATTGATAGCCGCAGGCATCCGCTTCCGTATGGGGTACCCAGCGCGTCTGCAGGTGGTCCTGTCTGGCCAGTGGTCCAGCTTTGAAAATGCTCACGCTGCGGTAAAAGGGGTTGCAGGAGGCCCTTCCGGATCTGTTAAACAAAAAGTAAAAACTGTATCTATGTAGTATAACAGACTCGTCTTGAAGGGTAAAGAAACATATTACAGTAGCACGGAGTGGAGAGGATGATGCACCTACGGGGCAGTGTGTAGGAAATTGCCGAGAGATGTTATTGATGCTAGACCCCAAAATAGACAGTTTTACTAGAGAGAGGTGGATCGTTCAAGAGTACCTCAAGTGGTGTCCCTCTCTGTTTTTTGCTTTTTGCCTTGGATTCTTTGGACCAGAAAATGAAACCCGGGTTCTGGTTGGTTTTTATTTAAGGTTTCTGGGAATCGCGATCCAACTGGAAGGTAGCAGTCAATAATTATCACACCCGGAAGCTCTCACTTTACACCGCGCTATCCTGCAGAGAGATCACTCTAAGTATCATGTACTTACTGGAGTCCTTCCTCATATCGTCTCAATGACCCCTCATCCCATAATAAAATCTAGCACTCTTCAACATGCACTTGCTTTTTCCAGGGTGACGTCTTTCAGTTTGGCAAGTCTCCTCGGGGGTTGTTGAAAGAGTATTTGGGAGATTGTGTTCCTGTTTTCGCCAATAGTAATGCCCGATGGACTGAACCGGTTAGAGGGGCTGCCACTGGTAATTCGAGCCCGAAACCTTTCTGAAGTCGTTTCAATGGAAGTTGGTAAGGTTGTCCTGACCGTTAGCTCACCAGAGGGAGCTCCAGTATTATGCTTTCTGCCGAGAAGCCTCTGTTAGGGTTTTGACAGTCCAATCAATCCTGCATCCCTGGTTTCTGCAAGCTGCAATCTTAGTGCTTTCTCCCTTGGTCACACTTTTCTCCCCTTTTTTTTTTCTATTGCTGTTGCCCGATTATTCCTATTATAGGGATCCGGAGACCAGTTGTTTTGCTGTTTCTTCCTTGAAAAGCCAGTCTCATTGGGGAGTGTCCAATTATGCCATGCGTGTCTCCCCACCAGTTGTTCGTTTGGCTAAACGGACACCCATCTTCTGGACACTTTCCACACGGAATTTTATTATTTAAGTAAGTTAGTATGTTGTGTAATTCATGGGGTTGTTTAACTGTCTGTTAAATGGGCTGATAGACTCAAAACACAGTATTATGGAATTGTTGGGTGCATGCAGTGTAGTTGAGAGTATTTTCTTTCCCAGTCTGCAAGGAGGAACTATCCCTTTTTACTTTATTATTAATATTTTAACAGGTCTGGGGAAGCTCAGATTGTTAAGTGTCCTACTTTGAAGAGCAGCAGACCTTATACAAAATGCCCCAGGAAGAGTTTTATTCTGGGATGTCGGGTAGTTCTTTCTTGAGAACGGTCACGCCTTCTTGGCTTGAGGAGGTATAGTTAAAGGTTTTGTTATAGGGTAGACTTTTTCTGATAAATAATTGTTCTTGCTGACAGTGGAGGGGAGGCTGAGGAGTCAGAAGCTTTGAAACTGCGAACTCATGGGCCGGGAGGTGGTTTTGTGGGTGGAGGAGGGTGGGTTTCTTTATCAACCTAAGTTAAGGTTTAAGACACTTGATGTAGGAGGAGTGGGGACAAAGGGGGTTACTTAGAGGTTAGAGAAGGAAAGGGAAAACAAGGGGACTGGTGCATTAAGGCTTGAAGGTAACGGCTTGGAGGGATCTGTCGTGAGGGAAGGCCAGGGTAGAAGGAGGATTTGAATGCAGTCAAATATAGGTAGACTCAAATGGAATACAGGGACAATGGTAGCACCCAGGAGTTTATCACATGGAATATTAAAGGGGCTAGGAAGGAATTAAAGCCATAAGGTTCTGCGACACTTGCAGTTGCAGAAGGCCCAGATAATATGTTTGCAGGAAACGCACTTATTAGAGAGGGAAGCTAAGGTTTTGAGAGTCAATTTGTGGGGCTAGGTATACGCTGCAGTATGATAGCACTGCCAGTAAGGGAGTAGCCATTTTAATAACCAGGAATATTCCCTTTGTATGTGAGGAACAACTGGCAGATCCTGAGGGTCGGTATATAATAGTAGTAGGTGTATTAGTCAAACAAGGATGGTGATAGGTAGTATATATGGTCCAAATGGAGACTCACCCTGGTTTTTCGCTGATCTACTAAATGTTTTGTCCCTTTCTTCATCTCCAATGTTGTTGGGAGGTGATTGGAATCTATTAATGTGCAGAATTGGATAGAGAAGGTAGGCGAGACAGGGGTCTCTCTCCGGCTCAAAGAGCCATTAGGAGCTCGAGACAATTTGGGCTAGCGACTAGGAGGGTTTTGTGCCCTCTAGGAGGGAATACACATTCCCGTCTGAGGTCCACAAAAGCAGGTCTCGAATCGATTATTTTTAATGAGTCAGAGCATGCTCCTGGTCTGATAGATTGTACAATTGCGCTTGGGTCATCTCGACCACCCATGGTCCGATGTTCCCTAAATCTTGTATTTAATACCCCCAGGCAAACCATTTGGAAATTAAACAATCAGCTCCTCTGCGACCGGAGATTAGAAATAGTATGTCAGAGTATAGTACAATACGAGCAGGAGAACTGCAACATGACGGGTAGGGAGATATAGAATGGAGTGCACTAAAATGTGTATTAAGGGGAGCTTATCAAGTTAGCTGCTGCTAGGAAGAAAAGAGAGAGTTTGGCCAAACAATTGCTCACCCAGATCAGAGATATAGAGAATATTCTTCAAAGAATACCCAACGGCAATTAGGGAAAAGTTGGTCAGGTCGCACCAATATGATGACATTCTGAGAGAAAAGGCAGAGTATGCCATTAATAAAACGAAAGCCCTATATTTAGATCAAGGGAGAAATGGGTCATCTCCTTGCCATGCGACTTAAAGCAGCCGAAACATCCAGAATCATTCAAAGTATATCATCCTCACTGATGGGTCCATCAAAACCACCCCCACGAAATTGTTAAAGAATTTGAGGATTACTACAGGAATTATATAGCCCTATGCCCAATAGACCTAGGGCCGAGGAAGTCAGGGCGTATCTGTCCACGGTAACTTACCTCAGATAATGGAAGATCAGAAGGAAATGCTTACTTCCCGTATCAGAATCTGAAATCCTAAATGCGATTCAGACGCTCCCAGCTGACAAAGCTCCTGGACCGGATGGTTTCTCCGAATTTTTATAAATGTTTCACGAGACAGTTATCCCCAGGATTAAAAAGGTTATTCCAAGTATATTTACTTTCAAATCATTGACAGTCACCTTTTGAATCCCTGATAATGCTTATCCCCAGAGAAGGGAAAGATCGAGAGAAGGTCCCAAATTATAGGCCCATAGCCTTAATTAACTATGATATAAAATTTAGCTAAGGTTCTAGCAGCCCGCCTAGTGAAGGTCCTCCCCAGGTTAATCCACCTGGATCAGGTGGGATTTATGACCGTAGACTGGCATCAGACCATCTCCGTAAACTATCCCACATCTTCTCAGCATCCAAAGACAGTAAAATCCCATGTGGTTTGATGTCTGTCGATGCTGAAAGCATTGAACAGGGTGGATTGGAGGTTTCTGTCTTTGACCATGGAGCATTTTGGTTTTCTGGCCCACTTTATCTGACATGGTGTTTGCGTTATACAGATCGCCGCCTGCAAAATATACTGTAATGGGGTATTTCCGCAAACCTGCCCTTGCTATCGGGTACTCAGCAGGTTGTCCTCTGTCCCCTCTCTTGTTCAACCTATATTTAGAGCCACTGCTGTGTAGTATCAGACAGGAACCTAAGATTAAAGGATAAAATTGGGTCGCTGGAGTTTAAGGTCTCTGCATTTGCGGATGACATCCTACTTCATTAGCCATCCCTGAACCTCCATTCCAGTGGTGCTCGATGTTATCGCTGTCCTATGGCAAACTATCCAGTTATAAGTCAACATAGGGAAAACTCAGTTTTTCCTCTTAATGTAAAAGTTTATAAGTCAGATATCTTGAGCTGGGGATACATTGGACCCCTCTCACCTTGAAATATCTTGGTATCACTTTGGCCACTTCAGAGGCCAAAATGGTGAAACTTAATTTGGATGCCATTAAGGTAACTATAAAGCAAGATCTGGAAAGATGGGGCAAACTTCCGCTCTCTCTCTGGGAAGGGTCAACATAATAAAGATGACTGTGTTGCCGAGGACTTTTTACCCTTTAAATATGCTTAATGTATGGTTACCCTTAAAGTGGCACAAGGCACTGCACTCAATTATCTCAGACTTTATCTGGGGAAAGAAACACCCCAGAGCCTATTACAAACTTGCCACCTCTAAGGAGAAGGCTGGTTTAAGGCTGCACTTTGGTTATATCACTGGGCAAGCAATCTCTGTAAATACATGCGCTGGCTCCTGCCCCCAGGGATTTGGAACTTTATTGTATGTTCCTTCCTGTTAAATTGGAAACAGAGTTAATAAAGGAGGCCGTGGGACCCAAGGCTCTTCTTTTCATCCCACTAAAATCTCTCCCTCTAGTCTAGCAGCTACCCCAATTAAACTTTCCTCACGCATTACATTATCCAACTGTGTGCCTCTTCGCTACTCCCCGTGTGCAGATAGATACCAGCCATTATGTCATAACCCTAATCTGCGGATTGGGGGGAACATGATAAAGGCAATCTTTTTTGAAAGGGTTAAAGGTGGCAGATATCATGCAAAGGGATAGGTGCCTAACAGTTGCAGAAGTTTTAACAAAGTATAACATAGGGCCTAACCAATCTTTTAAAATATACCAACTCACACACCTGTTGGGGAATTTCAAGTCTAAATTAAAAAGAGAAAGATCAATGGACATGGTTTGAACCCCTGATCTGTTGGGTTTGGGAACCGATGCAGTTTCTAAGGTCTACAAAGCACTATTTGAGCAAGTCTATATAGACACTGTTAACAAGCCGAGGATTTGGGTGGACCACTTGGGGATCAGGACCGGAACTGGGATCTTGTTTGCGGCACATGCACCAGTATATTACTCAGGACAGATTACGTATCATGCAATACCATTTTTAAACAATTTGTTCTGGACACCTTCCAAACTATACAAGATTGGGCGTAGCCAGATGCGTTATGTATCCGTGTCATCAAACGGTGGGAGACCTAAAGCATTTTTTTGGATTGTCCACGGTAAAAGAGTTGTGGGACCAAATTAAGCACGAGGCGGACTCGGTATTGGGCATTGAACATTGCTTTACCCCCAAAATCTGTCTAATAGGGGATTATACTGGTATTGCTGTCAAGTCCCGAAGATACTATATGGCCTTGATCTCATCCTCGGTCAAGAAAATAGTGTTAAGGCACTGGTTGGATAACACCTCACCCAGTTATGTGGAATGGTTACAAGAATTGCTTTTTAACTTAGGCATGAAAAAATTTGGGGCTATGAGGAGAGGTAATATTTCGAAATTCTACCGGGTGTGGGGCCCCTCCAGGCCCCTTACTTGCTCCATTCATAACTAGCCATGGCTTGATAAGTTGGCCCTGGTTCGTTCCCTCATGAGCAGATCTACCTCAGCCTTTGCAACCTTGGGGAGGGTGGGTGGGCAAGGAGGTTAGGTGGGGTAATTAGGCCGGAGGGGGTTAACACTATAAAATTGTTGTTGGTCATTTACTAATGGAACATTGTAATTGGCACTGTGCTGTCAGGGATTATCTTCTGTAAGGTTTGGCCTCTTATCTGTGTGCCGACTGTATGTCAATAAACTTGAATTTTAAAAAAAGAAAGGTGTCCCGATGTCTAATAAATCTGAAACCTTTCTCCTTAGCCCAGTTTCTTAGCCAAGCATTAACCTGAATGATTCTTCTATAGTTACGTGTGGAAGCCCTTGGCACAGGTAACATTTCAGAAAAAACACTTCACTACTCCTTGCTAAATAATTTGTCTGCTAACTCATTGAAATCTGCCTCTATCGCTGATTGTGTTTTTTCCCCAATGCCATTTATCCCCACATGGATGACAACCAGGGTCTATCCCACTTCCTTTGAAGATGTTATCTGCCATTGCTGTTAAGTGATGTATCCCTGCCCCTGAAAACAACTAACCATAGTGTTTTCCTCGTCATCCCCACATGCATATTTATCTGTGTACTTAATAACTGAGTCGCCAAAACCATCGCTTGTCTTGGAGCTGGTGACTAGCCTATCACGGATATGTTGTCAGGGGTTGACACCAGCTTCAGGTATATTTGCATTTTCCTCATTACTACCCTCTGTCTCAGAGAGGAAGAGAGAGAGAGAGAGCGAGAAAGAGGGTCTTGACACCTGGAGCCAGTGCCAGAATTAGCACTAGACCCTGTGCTGCCAGGGTTCGTGTCAGAAAAGTCCAAATTTGACATTGTTTGAGGTGGTCTCATCAGTCATCGCACATTGAAAGTAGATTGGTATTATTACATTGGAAATTAGATCAAAAGAAAAACCCTGCAAGCACCCTGGTTCCCTCCTTTAGGCCATGTAAGCTGCAAAATAAGTTAACTTCACAACTCTACTACTTTGGGGAAGGGTGGGATGGTGTGGACCCTTGATGGGAATGTACAGGAGGGAAGGATCTAATGCTGAGAAAGGAGGAAATGTGACAAACATATATTTAGGGGGCCTTTAGCATTACCATACTCTATGCTGTGGGGACCTTGGGTCCCACCCCTTTGTCGGGTGGGGCTTTGAATCCCATCAGTGGTTATATTATGAGTACAGTAAGAGAAACTGTTACTGCTACTTAGGGTAACCTATATAACCTATGCTTCCAATGATCCTCAAGAAAGTGTCATATTATGCTTATTTCTTCTCTGTAATGATGGATTGTGTTATGTATTCTGCAATTATGAAATCCTGTAAACCTGCTGAAAGCTAAATAAAGTTTACTCTATATATACAGAACTATATATAAATATATATATATATATATATATATATATATATCTTCATATAGTATGTGTGTGTATATATATATATATATATATATATATATACAATGTATGTTTTGGTATAAATGTCAGGATAAAATGTACTATCTCAGCCAGGTCATGGAGATATCATTGATATCTTCACATGTGAAGATATCATTGATATCTCCACGCTCTATACGTCATCACATTGAAAGTGAAACTTTTCACTTTGTATCGTCTGGCATTTTCGATCACGAGCAGCCCCACTCCCGCCCCGTATTTTTCTTTACAAGCAGGACCCCATACATTTCTCAAATTGGCTCATATTTTACACAACTAATATTTAAATATACTGGTTGATCCTGCATCTTCCGTCTATCTACTTCTTGGGCGTAAGTGACCGACAGCCTATCCCTGAAGTGTAGCGTGGCGGCGCTATAAATATGAACCTGAGGCACTGTCTGATAATTAAAATGACAGAGTCATCACTGCCACATATAGAAAAGTTTTTTTCTTATTTTAGCTCTGTTTCTTGAACGAAGCTGCCGACAGTACTGAGAGGAGAGCAGGTGAGTCGGCAGCTTCAAACCTGAGTGAAAGTGCGCAGCGATGTTGCCATAGCAACACATGTTCGCACTTTTGTCTGGTGGTCTGAAGCTGCCGACTCACTCGTTCTCCTCTCAGTACTGTTGGCAGCTTCGTTTGAAGAAATAGGGCTAAAATAAGAAAAAAAAATATTTTCTAAGTGTGGCAGTGATGACTCCCTCATTCTGAAAATCGGACAGTGCCTCATGTTTTCATATTTATAGCGCACGGCCACACTACACTTCTGAGGATAGCTGCTCAGTCACGCTACGTTCCACAAAGCAGTAGATAAACAGAAGTCACAGGATCAACCAGATATGTTTTTTTAGTAAGGATTTTTTTAACATACAGGCAGGCTCAACCAGATATGATTTATTAAATACATTTACAGTGTCAAGATTAGGCATTTTTTTTTAACATTTAATATATGTAATCTGTTGGGTGGTGGTGGTGGGGGTATAAAGAGTTGTGTTTGGGTAATCCAGAACATTTTTTTTTATTTTAAGGTGGCAAGATCAACCACACATATTTTTTAATTATACAATGGCAAGAAAATTTCCTGGACTCTGATTGGTCAGTGTGTGCCTGAGACAGTGATGTTATACACAATAACACACTGTGCTGATTTTGGATCAGCACATGGCTCAGTTTTTCAGAAACAGATATACTGCCTCACTAAACATTTTTATTTTTATTTTTGTTTTGTATGACATTGAGCCATTGTATAATTGCAATAAGGCACTCCAAGGTGTGTGTTATCGTATGTAATAACGTCACTCCTGGGGTGGTGGAAGCACTCGGCTTCGCCTCGTGCTTCAACCCACCCCAGGAGTGACGTTATTACATGATAACACACACCTTGTCGTGCCTTATTGCTTAAATAACATATGCCATCTGTTGTGTTACAACAGATATGCACAGTTGAGATGGAATAGCCATTATTTCTATGTTAAGGATTGTATCAAGGGGCCATTTGGGATTGTGTTGAGTGGGGTCCAAAGCATACATTGTATAAACAGAACATGACATGGCCTGACTGAAGATATCATATTTATCTTCACTCGAGGCCACGACATCATGATATCTCACCGGGCTTCACTGCGGAGATATCATGATGTCATTGGCCTCGAAGATAAATATGATATCTTCAATCAGGCCATGTCATCCCCTATATATATATATATATATCAAGTACCTATTTTTTCCAATAAGAATTATATGCAAAATGACTTTCTCATTTTCCTAACAACAATAAGTAACAATCCCAAGAAATGTCATATTTTGAGCAATAACAAAGCAAAATAATTATCTTGTATTCTTACTTTTTGTATTATTCATATTCCTAACAGCAATAAGTGACAATAATAGGATATTGTATATTTTGTGCAGTAACAATAAGTGATAAGTAAAATGTTTTTATATTCCTGCCAGCAGCAAGCAAACATAATTATGAACTAGGGAAAAAAAATCCAACACTCTGATTGGTCAGTTCCTCAGTAAAGGTGTGATGATATCTAGCTACATCATCACACCAAAATAAGACCCAGCAACAGACCAAACCTTCTAATGACCATATCACTACACCCCTGATAGAAATCAACACTTACCTCAAATGGAAACAGAAGCAGCATCTTACCAGGTAAACTTGACCTTGGGCATTGAACACACCTTGAAAACTTTCAAAAAAAAAAAAAATAGAGTAAACCAACTGTAAAAACGATGTAAAACGCCATATACAGGTTACAGCTGAACAGTTAAACTCAATAGAAATGAATAAAAACGAGCAGAATACCAAACGTCAAACCAATTGGGTAGTGAATGTCTTTAAAGATTGGCTGACAGAAAAAGAAGTAGACATTGACTTTTCAACAGTAACATCTGAAAATTGAAATACATTGCTTCATGAATTTTATGGCAGCGTTAGAACAGCAAATGGGCAAGAATATGGCATAACTAGTTACACAGGAATACAAGCTGGTCTTAACCGTTTTTTTAAATGAACCGCCTCTTAGAAATTTCTGTTTAATGACTGACCCTTCCTTCACAACATCAGACAACGTATTCATTGGAGTTATCAAGAACATTAAGCGTGAAGAAAAGGATATAACAAAACACCACCCAGCGTTATCTGAAAAGCATCTCTACTTTTCATAAAAAATTCAGCAACCCTTAACTCAAACACAGCACCAGGTTTACTATGCAAGGTTTGGCTAGATTTACAGCTTAATTTTGCTCAATGAGGAAAAGAGGGAGTCTGATAGTTAAAACTAAGTTGCTTTGTTATCCACAACAACGAACAAGGGTATATATGTATCTCTAGCATGTAATGAGTACACTAAAAATCACAACAACCCTATTGAAAGGAATAAAGAAAGTACACGGCTTCATGTTTGAAAACCCCACTGACCCACTGTGCCCTGTCAGAAGCCTCGAGCTGTACCTACGAAAACTTCCCCAGATGCCCCTGTGCTATACTGCCATCCCAAATGACTACCACAAACCTTCCTAGACAAACAACTTATATGGTACAGTAAAGAACTCTAGGTGTAAATTACCTTGCTTCTATGATCCCCAGAATCTGCAAAGAAGTAAACCTTGACAAAATATACACAAACCACAGCCTATGAAGCATCGCAGTGCAACTTCTCTCTAAAGTCGGACTAGAAACAAAAGAAATAATGTCCGTTACTGGCCACAAATCAGAAACAGCAATTCAAAGCTATTGGCAGCCCTCTTTAATGGACAGACAGCAGTGGAGCAAAATTCTAACGACAGTTAACACCAACACAGAACTGCCTGAAACATCTCTTCAATGTGTTACTGAATTAGCCAGCATCCCAAAAGAGAATTCACAACCCACAATCCCACCGAAGAAACACCAGTCCCTACCAAAAATACGAATCAACCCAGCAGCCAAATATAGACAACAACTTGGTAAGTACTAGGGTTGTCAGAACAGGTTAAACCAAAGATTCAGAACCCTCCTCGAACCCTGGTGTTCGAGTTCTAACTAGAACTCGAACACTAAGCAGTTCGCAAAAGGGTTCGGACCACCGCGAGATGGGAGACGACGTGGGGTCGAAAAGCACGAGCAGCAGGATCTGTGGGATTAAAGAGATGCGCCACGAGGAGGAGCACCATTTGACTGAGGATCATCGAGGCAGAGGCATCAGCAGCAGGCAGCACCAGCAAACTGGTAAAAGCGGTTAGTGCATCCGCTACTCTTGTCCAGTCGTGGCCACTTCTTCTCCTGTGAGACTGAGAACAAGAAAAAGCTAAAAATCGGGGAGACTGGAGTGGGACTAGGGGCGGTTCAGGACAGAAGGAGGGAATCGGGAGGGATTAATCAAGATTGGGGAAGGGACTGGGGAATAGGGAGGATTGATGAGACCAATATCAGGAGGACTGGAGGAGGACTCGGAGAGAGACTAAAAAAATAAAGAAGACTGAAGATTATAAGAACCTTTGTGAATGTGAAATGTGATTATTTGAAACTGCAGCACACTGCACACTCAGCAGCTGCCAGCAACAAGCATACAAGGGGGCAAAAAGGCAAATAAATCTTTCTGAACCCTAGTGAGTGTGTCACAGAGAGAAGCCCAGTGTGTGCCTTGACTGCACTGTACCGCACCCTACCCAGTGTGTGTTACAGAGAGAAGCCCAGTGGCCAGTTGTGTGGTGGCATTAACCTTACATGACAGAAACGTAGAAATATAATTCTCATTCCCTGGTTTGCGTATGTGACTCCGTCTCCTGTGGTCAGCCCATCACCCTGCTGCTGTGTGCCCTTGACTGCACTGTACCCTACCCAGTGTGTGTGTTACAGAGAGAAGCCCAGTGGCCAGTTGTGTGGTGGCATTAACCTTACATGACAGAAACTTAGAAATATAATTCTCATTCCCTGGTTTGCGTATGTGACTCCGTCTCCTGTGGTTCAGCCCATCACCCTGCTGCTGTGTGCCCTTGACTGCACTGTACCCTACCCAGTGTGTGTGTTACAGAGAGAAGCCCAGTGGCCAGTTGTGTGGTGGCATTAACCTTAATGACAGAAACGTAGAAATATAATTCTCATTCCCTGGGTTGCGTATGTGACTCCGTCTCCTGTGGTCAGCCCATCACCCTGCTGCTGTGTGCCCTTTGACTGCACTGTACCCTACCCAGTGTGTGTTACAGAGAGAAGCCCAGTGGCCAGTTGTGTGGTGGCATTAACCTACATGACAGAAACGAGAAATATAATTCTCATTCCCTGGTTATGTGATGTGACTCGCCTCCTGTGGTCAGCCCATCACCCTGCTGCTGTGTGCTCCTTTGACTGCACTGTACCCTACCCAGTGTGTGTTACAGAGAGAAGCCCAGTGGCCAGTTGTGTGGTGGCATTAATCTTACATGACAGAAATGTAGAAATATAATTCTCATTCCTGGTTGCGTGTGTGACTCCGTCTCCTGTGGTCAGCCCATCACCCTGTTGCTGTGTGCCCTTGACTGCACTGTACCCTACCCAGTGTGTGTGTTACAGAGAGAAGCCCAGTGGCCAGTTGTGTGGTGGCATTAACCTTACATGACAGAAACATAGAAATATAATTCTCATTCCTTGGGTTGCGTATGTGACTCCGTCTCCGTGGTCAGCCCATCACCCTGCTGTGTGCCCTTTGATTGCTATGTGTATGCCTATGCCCAGCAGCCCAATCATTCTGTAAGCCTTGAACCTGGGATCCTTTAGTTGCAAACTGTCATATTCTTCAATTACTTTCAGTCCACGTATCACAGTGTCACACAACCAAAATAAAATTTTGGAGTTGTAGCCAGCGATTACAGATCACATTGCTTTGTTACACAGGAATTGTTTGGGTGTTGGTGTGTTCACTGCAGTATACTGGGCTGGTAGTACTGGTACTTACTGTCTGTTATGGCTGACACCAACATAGATGAAGCATTTAGTGCTGGTGTTGGAGCAGGTGTTGGTGGTAGTGGTAATCCTGGTGCTAACAGAAATAACCAAAATGTTTCACGTGATAAAAATTCAACAAACAGCAAAAGAGCAACAGTGAAGTGTGGTAAAGGGGGACCTTTTAAGAAAACCTGTACAGCTGCTGGGGTCACACAGGAAGGCACCATAAGTATGCCATTCATGCCGTTAAGATCCCTGTGACAGCAGCAATAATGAAAGTGACAGTGAGTCCTCTCTGACTCAGACAGTAGCTCTTTGTCTCAGTCCCACACTGTTGTGTCTCGTGACAAATCATTACTCCTCAACAAAGTGAAATGAGCAAGTCTGCTGACAATGAATCAGGTAGTGCACTTGCAAATACATCCAGCACTGTTGGCAATGAAAAGGACATATCCATTGAATCCACCACTTGTGTGTTGGCCAGCAATGAAAATCCATCAGAGTCTTCTGTCCACTCTTCTAGCACCAAGGAGCATGTCCCAGGTTCTGTTAGGACAGGTGAAAAGACACAAACAGTCTTTAGCTATCTTCCTAGCTCGAACAAAATCTGTCACATCTGAGGTGTGGAATTATTTCTCAGTCAGTAAAACTGATCCATGCAGAGCAATTTGTTCCTGTGTAAACAGAGTGTAAGCCGTGGTAAAGTTGTGTCATGCTTGGCACTACAGCTCTTAAACGCCATCTGAAAAGCATTCGGTTTGCTTGATCATCCAAAACCAAAACCTCGTGTCCTCCATCTTCCAGACCTGACGTGAGAAGGGTCAGGATCAGGAATCTGAAATGGATACTGAATTGTCTGAACTTGATGCGGGCAGAACCACTGCCAGCCCTAGGATCACTGTTACCACCAATGCCAGCACCATTAGTACCAGTTGCACATCCAGTGATGGCACTGAATGTATAAGTCCTAGTCCACCATCTCTGCGTCCATCTGCACATGAAGCACGGTGTATAATAAACCAGCAGGGACATGTTGCAAAACAGCTAACACTGTCTCAGGCATTTGAAAGGAAGAATACCTTTACTAGAAATCATCCAAAGACCCTTCATCTTAATCACTGAATTGGTGAACTGTTAGCCGGAGACCTTCTCCCATACTCTTTGGTAGATCATGAGGATTTTAGGGAGCTCATGACATTAGCAGAGCCTCGTTACAATGTTTCTCATCGAAGGTACCTTTCCTATGTTGAAATACCAAACATTTATCAGGCTTTAAAAGCGACAGTGATGCTTGCACTTAAAACTGCAGAGGGTGGGGTTATTCATGTCACAACAGATATGTGGACCAGCACTCAAAACATAGATTACATGTCCTCATCACCATTGGTCAATGCTTTGTGCTTCTTCAAAACAAAGACACCCCAAAAGATGGCGCTGCTGCATATAAAGAAGTTTAGGCAAAGTCATACTGCTGCAAACATCTTGCAGGAACTAAATGACCTCCTTGACGAATGGGTTTATTCTCACGGTCTAAAATGTGGCTTCATAGTAAGTGACAATGGAGCCAACATCTTAAAAGCAATACAGGATGGAGGATTTCTGCTTCTTGCTTTGCAAATTGCTTACACTTAATTGTCAATGAGTTTCTCAGCAACGAAACACAAGTGGATGGTATATGATTGCTGTTTGCAAAAAAATTGTGACTCACTTTTCACATTCAACCAAGGCTATCGGACATTGTCCGAACTGCAAAAAATACAACTGCCCCAGCAAAAGCTGAATTCAAAATGTTTCCACCGTTGGAACTCAACGCTTTATATGCTGCAGCGCCTCTTGGAGCAAAAGCAAGCTGTACATGAGTACTGCTCCAGTTACATTATTGGAGATGGCATTATGCTGTCTGTGCTGCAGTGGAAATTAATGGAGACAGTGTGCTGTATCCTAGCTTCTTTTGAGACAGCTACAAGGGACATGTCTTCTGAAGGTGCATCTGTGAGTCAGGTTATCCCACTCATAATGCTCATTTCGCATCATCTTAGTGTTCTAAATCTACAAATAGAGAAAGACAGATCTGAAGCGCAGACAACATGTCGCCTATATCATGGGAATCTCGTAAAAGAGAATGAGCGCTTCAAAACAATGACAAATTAGTTGCAATGACGAAATCAAGACACTACATCCTTGCAACTCTCTTAGATCCCAGGTTCAAGGCTATACATCTTCAAAAACAGATGATATAGAGCAGTACAAATGTATGTTGCTAGATGAGCTGCAGCACTCACAGGAGTCAAACACAGAACACACAGTACCATCAGGTTGTCATCACCACAACATGCAGGTTCATCTTCACAAAGGGATACAGAACTGGAAAAGTCACCAAACATTAAAAGTAGTTGTTCCACAACTGCCACTTCTTCAGCCCTTAGTAGCAAGCTAAATCTGTGGCAAAACCTTTCCCAAATTGCTGCCATACCAGCTGCTTCTGCTGATTCCTCTTCTGAGCGGTCTCTGTCCAACATGGTAGACAGTTACCTGCAAGAACTGCCTATTCCTATTGATGCATGCCCTTTTGAATACTGGAGATCAAAAAAGTCAATTTGGACAGAGCTGTATGATGAAGCCTGTAAATATCTTGGTTGTCCTGCAACAAGTGTCTCTTCAGAACGCATGTTTAGTACAGCTAGCAATATTGTGACAGACACCAGAAATAGGTTGCTGCCAGAAAATGTACACACGTTAACTTTTATTAAAGTTAATAAGTCAAGATTTCAGTATCCCTACAAGAGTATACAAACTGATCCTGAAGTGATTGATATTGTGGATGTTGATGGTGATGATGACAACTCAGATGGTGGTGGCTGGTAAAAATACTGTGTGGACGGAGTCTCTGCACCAAAAGGAAACTTTACAGACTGTGATGACTTTGGTTGTCGTCTCTCTCCTTTCTTGATCTACTACCTTGGACTATATACCCCCAAAACTTTCACCATTTTATGGCAAACTGCTTTGTAGCTAGGGTCTAAACTAAAGTCAACAAGTTTTATATACAGGGCAATTTTAACATCAGTGGGAACAGGCCCAAATTTGGCATAAAGGGACACTGTCACGTCCAATCCTTTCTGTATCATATTATTTATAGTTAAAGTGCAAACATATATTTTTGGATTTACCTTCTGTGACTTTGTGGTGCATCAGCATGGGCTGGGACAGGAGACGGTCTATTTTCAATTTTAAAGAGGACAAAACAATGAGTTCTAATTGGTAGCTGTTTATTATTTTTCAATTACAGAAATGTTAGCCATAAACGAAAATGGATGCTAGTACATGGGTGAGGGTTGTGGGTTGGTTTTAAACATGGGTGTAGGGTGGCATGGGTGCTACTGCACAGATGAGGGTGGTGGAAGAAAAGTGGAATGGGTGATGGGGTGAAAGATGGGTGTTGTTTTAGTTCTTTCATTTGCAGATTCGTGATCAGCTGGGGATGGTGAGAAAAAAATGATGACAGACCGAACCTACTGTACACATAATATATATTCTTATTAAATACATTGCAAACTGCTGCCACCTAGCACAATTGTCCTGTCCCTTTAAAAAGAATAAAGGAATCAGAAATAAAGAAAATCTGCATCAGCAGTTTTCACAGAATGTGACGTATCATAGTGTTTTTGCTTTATAAGTAGTGATAATTTGATACATAATGGGGTTGACAGATGCTGTCCCTTAAACATCACATGCCAACTGCTGCAGCTACATAAATGTTCCTTAGTATGTGGTGAGGAAACCACTGTTTTTATTTATGTGACTGAAATACAGATTTTATTGAAGTATCAGCTGCAAAAATGCATCATCTTAGAATTTTTTGTATGTATTACTTCAATTTGCCAACAAAAATGTTGGTATATGTATGCATTACCTAGAAAATTGCAGCATTTGCCAGCAACAATGACTGGCATATTTTTATTAAGAACAAAAGACACAGCACCAACACTTCCAAAATATACTGTATTGTGCGTTTTTAACTGATAGCATCACAGTACAGAAACGCCATGCAGGACAAAACAGTTTAAACAGACAAAAGGACCGCACGTCTGTTGAAACTATTTTATCTACGTAAATTCTGCGATGCTATCAATTAAAACTTGCCATACTATACCCCCAAAAGTGATGAAGTGTCTTTATTCTGATGCTCAACTTTCACACAGGCACAACTTAGATTGGAGAAGCCTTCTTGTGGTTTCTGAAAATATTTTTTTTATTCCAATGTCTTGACTGAATATGTTATGACATAATATGTTTTGTAACAGTTCCACATGTTGCTGCTGTAGTACTTGGCTTGACTTTGTTATAAAAACTTTCTTTTAAACATAGCAACTTTTGATTCACTCATTTAAAACAGAAAGCAGCAAATAGCTGAAATTAGGTAATATCAGTTATTTTTTCTCCTAATTCATGACGATGAGTATATATAGCTGAGTACATAAATGGCTAATGTGCCTCTTTCTTTCACTAAGGAACTATGATGCAGCTGCAGCAGGAAAACTTTAACATATGGGTGGGTGGGTGGGCCTGTTACTTATTAAGTTGCTGTCTTTAGCAAACAGAAGAAACTATAGATAAACCTAGTTGTATTCCTATCAATGTCACACAAGATAATTTCTCTCCCCTTATTTTGAACATTTTTCCTTTACATGTATTTTATTACTATCTTACGTTACTGGCAGCAATAAAAAAAATAGGGTTCGAGTTCTAAAAGTTCTAAAAGATTAGAACACTAGAACTTTTCAAAAGTTCTAGACTAGAACTAGAACCCAGAACTTCAGAGGTTCTGACAACCTAGTAAGTACATCACACCCCATTCATTCATTAACGTCTAACTACCTTTTTCTTCTCATGAATCTCAACATCCACGAAGTTGACAAAAATATGACTGCATCCCACATGAATTCACCGTCACTTCTGGTAAGTCGGAAACAATATCTACATTTCCCAAAAAATCGCACACAGCAAATCACAAAACAAACACGGACTTCAGCAGTTTGAACTTGTGACCCACAAACATTCACTCGACGATGCACCTCACAAAGCTGCATACCGCTTACCTTTCTGGCGGCAGAAATTCACACCACACTAGGCTCACTACACTATAACGCCTCCACACCAACGCCAACTCGTCCTGCCTTCAAAAACAAAACAACTGAGTACGATAACGCTAACATCTCTTCTCTTTCCTACAGCTCTACCCACAGCAACAAGAACAGGATATCCCCTCAACGGAGCTCACTCAGTCCACCTACTGTACATGCAGCAAAACAAAGCCGACTGGAAACTTTAAAGACCTCTGCATACCACCCTCAAGCAAACACTTTTTCCCTTACATACAAGTAGGCATAACGTCTGGCAATATCCAATTTAATCTTTACAATTATAAAGAGAAAGAAAATGAAAAATAAAATACATTTATAACTGTTACTGTTCATAAGCAATTGCTTTAGTATGACTGTTACCACTGTTAATTTTTATCTTAAATGTTTAGATTTTACCATACTGCAACAAACTACAAATAAATTATTTTCATCTAAAATGTTACCATACACAGTATGTGAAACATGTTCCTGCTTTACTGTTTGCTTACTTTAAGCTACCTTAAATAACAAAACAAAAAAAATACAGCAATAACTATTTAAGTTATACATTTGTATACTGCCTCAAAAAAGGGACTATTTTTTCTCTTCTTTAAAACAAATGTATTCAGGCAAGAAATAAATGTTTAAAAAATAAAAAATGACTCTTCTTTCAATTTACTAACCACTTTCTCTTCACAGCCTAGTTCATAATAGCAATAATGCACTCCAGGGTGTGGTATATCATGAGATATTGTCACTCCCAGGTGGTTGAGCGCATCCCCGGGCGTGATGATACTCATGATATACCATCACCTGGTCGCATTATTGGTTAATTATGAACTGAGGAATGATAAATAGAGGAATCTGATTGGTCGAGAGCTCTTTGAAGCCGTGATGATATGGGGCTACATCATTACCACTTCAAAAGCTCCGCGCCTATCAGCCTTCTTGCTCTCTACTGTCTGAGAACTATTTTTCAAAATGTACTCCTACACCAACCCAAAACTTCTTCATAAAACATTTAAAACCTGTTTCTTTTATTTTATTTATAAAACTTGAAACTCAGTTCATAATAGCAATAAGTCACTCCAGGGTGTGGTATATCATGGGATATCATCACTTCTCAGGTGGTTGGACGAACTCGGCTTGCGGCCTCGTGCCCAACCACCCAAGGTGTGACAATATCCCATGATATACCACACCCTGTCATGCCTTATTGCTTAATTATCTCATGTGCATATTATAATCTAGCGCTTCTATCAGAAAGCTATTTTCTTGCCTAGGCCTAAATAAAGCAAATATTTTCCCCAATAGCAGTCTTTGCTGGCTTACAGCCTGTGACTCTGGCATAAAAGGATTAAAGTATACCAGAAGCTCTGAGCTGATCATTTTTCTTACCAATTCTTCCGAGTGTCTATGCCCCATCAGGTTTGTTTGTGACCCATCACTTGTGTGTCTATCATGCAATGTCCAGCTGGACTCACTGAGATGGTAGCCGTCTTTTTAGCTTGCCCTGGACGTCCTGTCTCCGCACTGAGACTTCCCTTTTTATAGTGTTTGTCTCTGGTTAGAATTTTCCAGAGAACCCCAAACAGAATTTTCTAGTGAAAGCGTCTGGCAAGAAATGGTCTCATATATTTTGGTAATTTCCAGTTATTAATTTCTTGGTCATGCCTATAAATAGGCAATGTTTTTGTCTAGTGCACTTACCCGGAAAACAAAAAGAAAACTAATAGATACAAAAACAAAGCATGGCTTCTCATATCTAGTAAACAGCAGTTTGTGGGCTGAGGTGTGACGACAACTCAGGCATGAGACACTGTAGTTAGGTTAGATATGGGGAGCAGAGCTTGTTAATTTTGTCTTTGAAGCAAATAGACTGTTTGCTACATATTTCTAAGCTAACTGCTTTTTCGTCTCTGTCAGAGATACAAAATATCTCATTTGCACTGGAGTCCAGACTTTGGCCTGTAGGACATGGGTCCTTTTCAGCTTTTGCTCTGGCTGGATGTTCCAGGTCTATGGGGCTCCTCCTCACAGGATAGGGAGAGTAGGCCACCTGTGAGAGTGATTGTCCATAGCTCTGCCATTTAGTGGAAGAAGTTCCTCAGTGGGGCAGAAGAGGAGAAAGTCCCTGCAAATGGTGAAGATCTCCCCACAGTGGGTGAAGATCCGCATGACTGAGGCATACTCATCACAGCTCGCTCTTGGAAGCCTCTTGTGCTGCACTGGCCACTGTGCAACAGCGCTGAGAGACGAAGCCCTGATGTAGCCTCTGCAGCCTCTAAAAACTGTATCTACCAGCTGAGGCCGTTCGGGGTCTGTGAAACTGTGAGCAACTGATCAGGGCTTGGCCTCAAAAACACATTTAGTTAGCTTGCAAGTCAGTCACTTAGTTAGTTAGGGCAGGTAGGGCACCAGAAGCTCTGGGCTAGGACTGTGCGTTATTGGCCAGCCTGGGCAGAAGATCAGCATTGAGGTCCCACAGGGCCTGGGATTACAGACATTTGCAATTTGCATGCGTGCACATTTTATTTATTCACCATCATGATTGTCTCCTCATGAACCATGTGCCAGGCCTGCAACGTTTTACCCTAGACTATGTGGTGCTGCATTCTAGAGAACCAGATGGGAGAGGACTGTTATGGGACTATGGGAGTTGGGCCCGTGTGATTTTGCAAATTGTTACTGTTGTTGCCTTTCTTAACCCTTACCCTTCCTTCCTTTCCCACATCCTTGTTCCTGCTTTCACTGCTAAACCTTTTCTCTTGTTTGCATTTTACACTTGGGTACCATTTAGAGATGCTCAGCACTGGCTAATTCCGATCTTGACTTCAGAAACCGATTCTAACTGAAATCCTAAAAGGACCTCACAATCAGACTCAAATTTGATTTGGAATTCTAAATCCAAAATTTCTATGTAAAAATAGGTTTTAGGATTTAGTACAGGAGTTAGGATTCTGAACTTTGCTGTTGGAAATCCTAAATCTGAAGGTGGATCGAATCCCACATATCCAGTTCCATTTGGCAGATTCCAAGCAACCCTTGTACCATTTCCATATTGTTTGTACAGTCTTTTTTTTTTCCAGCTTTTGCCCTGAACTGGTGATTAATTCTGTCCATTCAGGTCTCAGACCCCTCCCAGCCCCATCTGCTTTCTGCCCACTTTCAGGCCAGCAAGGATCCATGCAAGCTGGGGCCAAAAAAAGTGCTAGAGACTCTCATTTAGACTGCTCATGGTTTACTCTGTTTTTTCTTGTCCTGCCTAAACTCAACCATCCAAGAAATGCAGCACCACCACAACAACAGAGACACCAGAGACATAAAATATGCTCAAATTAAATGAGACTTTAACGCATGAAAGGGCAGACCTCAAACCATGCTGTATATGGTTTAAGGTCTGCACTTTTCATGTGTTAAAGTCTCATTTAGTTTGAGCACATTTATGTCTCTGTTGTGGTGGGTTGTGCTGGGATTACTTGGATGGTTGTTCGTATCTTTCTTGTTGCACACCCAGCCATGGGGCGGCTTCAGCATTTTGTACCTGCCTAAAATTGCACAATGGTAGATGGTGCCTTGACAGGCCTCACATGCATATATTGTGCCCCAAGGAGAAGGCTCCTGGATCCCTGCAGGGGTCACTGCACCAAGTGGTGCCCCTACAGGCCTCATATATATGTATTATCCCCTGTGAAGAAGGAGGAGACAAGCTCCTGGGCCCTCTGCAGGGATTACTGTGGCAGGCAGTGCCCGACAAGCTTTCCATGCTCACAATGTCCCCTGAGGAGGACGTGGCAAGCTCCCCGCCCACTGCAAGGGTAGCAGCCGCAAGCAGTGGCTTGACAGGCTTTGCATGCATGCATGCAGTGTCCCCTGAGGAATGGAAGAAAAGTTCACTATCTCACTGCAGGGTCACAGTGCCAAGCAGTACCTTGACAGGCATTACATGCACACAAATGTCCCCCTGAGGAGGAGGAGAAGGAGAGCTTCCCAACCCCCTGCAAGGGTCACTGCACCATGCATTGCCTCTACAGGCCTCAAATGCATGCAATGTCCCCCTAAAGAGGAGGAGGAGGAAAGCTCACTGGCCCTCTGCTGGGGGTCAAGGCACCAGGCAGTGCCACAACAGGTCTCGCACGCATGCAATATTCCCCTGAGGAGAAGGAGGGAGGCAAGCCTCTGGCCCACAGCAGAGGCCATTGTGCCAGGTGGTGCCACAACACACCTTGCATGCATACAGTGTCCCCCTGAGGAGGAGGAGGAGGGGAAAAGCTCCCTGGTCCCCATGGGGTCTCTGTGCCAGGCGGTGCCCCAAAAGGCCTCGCATGCATGCAATGTCCCCTGAGGAGGAAGGGGCAAACTCACTGGCCAACTGCAGGGGTCACTATGCCAAGTGGTGCCCCAACAGGCTTCGTATGCATGCAATGTCCCCCTGAGGAGGAGGACGAGGCAAGCTCCCTGGTCCCCTGCATGGGGTCATGGCACCAGATGGTGTGGTGGCTCGACAGGTTTGACATGCACAAAATATCCCTCTGAGGAGGAGGAAGAAAGCTCCCTGGCCTTCTGTAGTGGTCACTGTGCCAGGTGGTGCTGCAACAGGCCTTGCATGCATACAATATCCCCCTGAGGAGAAGGCAAGCTACTGCCCTATCACTGGGGTAATGGCACCAATCAATGCCACAACAGGCCTTGCATGCATGCAATATCCTTCTGAGGAGGAACAAACCTCTGACCCACTGCAGTGGTCACTGCACCAGGAAGTGCATTGACAGGCCTTCCATGCATGCAATTTCCCCCGGAAGAAGGTGGAAAGCTTCCTTGTCCACTTAGTGCCCTGACAGGCCTTGCGCATGCATTGCCGCCTTGAGAAGGAGGAGGCAAGTTCAGTATCTCACAGCAGGGGTCACTGCAGGCAATGCCATGACAGGCCTTGTGTGCCCACAGTGTCCCCTGAGGAGGAAGAGGAAGAGGAGGAAAGCTCCCAGGCCCCCTGCAGGGGTCACTGTAGTAGGTGTTACCCCAACAGGCCTTGAATGCATTCACTGTCCCCCTGAGGAGGAGAAAGCAAGCTCCTGGACCCCTGCAGGGATCACTGTGGTAGGTGGCACCCCGACAGGCCTTGCATGCATGCACTGTCCCCCTGAGAAGAAGGAGGAGGAAAGCTCCCTAACTCACTGCAGGGGTCAGTGCAGCAGGCAGTGCCATGGTAGACCTTACATGCATGCAATGACTACGCCTTATGCCATATTAGGCCCCTAGAGGGTAATTAACAGACCATTAACGTAACCTCTGGTCATGCCTTATTGCTTAAACTGTTTCCCCTGCTGTGTGATAAATTGTCAGATTTCCCCAGATTTCTGAAAAATTGTGTTTTTCCTTCTGCAATGATTTTGAACTGTGCTGGGGTGATCATTTGAGTGTTGATGCCCTTATCCCTAAGGGCCTTCACTATCTGCAAAAGAAAGAGTAGTGTCTCTGAACAGAACTCCCTTTTTGGCCCAGGCCAATTTTAGCACAAGCATCTTAACTCTGTAGTCCATGAAGTGAGCTACACAGGAGTGGGAGGGGCACTTTTTTCTTGAGACTGAGGTGCAAAGACCCTGAGTGCCCACTCCACATCCAGGCATTGGTCCACCAGAATGTCTCGAAGCTCACAGCTAAAGGATTTGAAAAAAGGCGACAGTGTCCCTAGATTTGGTGCCTTCAGGGATACATGCACTTTGATGTTGTTTGTTTGGGGGCCATCTGTGCCCATTGATATATGAGTATACCAGATCTGCCAGCAGAAACAGGCCTCATGGTCTATCAAGTCTGCTTGAATGTGCAGCTAGCACCCTTACATTGCAGTTGCCCCTCCCCTACCCCCTCACAGTTACCCCTCACCCTGTCCCATCCCCTTTTAAAACTTGGAATGAAGACTGATATAAGTGCAGGAGCATTGAGTCGTGAGAGTCCACCAGCTCAGATGTCGCATTGAGGACTTGTTCAAGATCTGGGGTACTGGTGTTCAGTTCCGTGATATCAGTTTTCACCTCTGTTAGCCCCATTTCTAGTTGCTTCAGACTGTTTCCAAATATTCTGAGCACTAAAAAGAGGTTTTTAGATGTGACTGTGAAGTTTTCTTCACCTTCGTCAGAGTCTGGTGGGTGGTTTGGCAAGCCGTCTTGCCAGAAGCAGGAAAGTCTATTGCTACACTCCCGGTCATTGATCTCAGTGATCACTGTGATTTTGGGATACCCATGGCAAACTCTGCAAGTTTATGCTTTGCTGTCATCCCAATACCCAATATTCTAGGTGATTGCTCTAATTTTGTCAGTTATTTAAAAGCATTTTGGCCTTTTGACTTAAGAGCTGAAGTGGAGCTGTCTCATTGAGTGGACTACTCCATAGGATGATGTCACGAGCAATCATAGAATGTTGTTTTACCTTTCCAGCTGTTCAGAAATCCTCTTTACCACCTGTTTTCTTGCATCCGAGCTGCCACGCACACTGATCAGTTTCATTGAAAAGCAATGCCTTGCAGGCAAGTTGCTAGGGGACCGTTTTTACTTTCACTTTTGCCAATGCTGCTTTCGCTCACACTCTGACATGGTTAGTGGATCACAATGTCATTTCTATTCCTGCCTTTCAAAAAAAAAACAACTACTATGTGCTATAAAAAAATACTGGATGCTTTGATCTCAAGGTCTGATGTAATCAGAAACCCCCCATGGCAGCACAGACTTGCTGTGCACTGTTGCTCATTCAGTATTCTCTTTTTTTGGGGTTCTGATAGTAGTTACATTCAGCGTGCATCTGCAACATTTGTACATCAGGCAGCAAAGTTTAGGAAGCAAAACACTACTAATGCATGAGTTTTGAGGTGCAAGAGAAACAAAATGCACCTAAAAAGGCACAGGCGTGCTAGTTCCCAACTTCTAGTCAAAAGTGAAGAACTCATCTGGGGTAACTGAAGCCTGAAATATCTAGACTTTGACTCGTGATCATCTCATAGTGTTCGAGATGCTGTTTATGAACTAAACTTCCTGACCGTTCTCTTTAAATCTGTTCATGCAATTTTAAATCTCAGGCTAAGTATTGTTACTTTTTATTGTGCAAATTTATGAAGATAACACCAGCTTTGAAGTGATTCATAGCATATATACTGCAAAAATGCATACATTGCTCACGTAGCAGTCAGTTTAGAGGGAGTTGAAATGTTGCCGTGCAAATAATTACCACCAAAGGAATGAAAGGCATTAGTTATTTTTAAATTTAAACTTTATTATAATTTTCACAAAGACCATGGCGTGCTCATATGATAACATCTTAAACATCATAACAGGTACACCACGTCAGGGTCCCCACCCTGGCTTGGCATCTGATCATTAGGGAAGTTATAAACCTCTGAAAACTGAATGAATCTAACCATGAATCTAGGCTATGCTAGGAAGGTTCACTGTTACACCTTTCAGGGCTGTTCCTTGAGATGGTTCCTGATTGCATTAGGTATAGCGTGTGAAACCCATCCCAAATTTTTTTACAACGAGGTAAGGACCCTCATAAACTGACCTTGAGTTGCTCTGCATGAAGATTGGAGAGCATGTCTTGAAGACACTCAGTGTATGAAATGTTATGATCATCCAACCAGTGACATAGTACTAGTTTTTTCAATGTTAGGGAGATCATTGCCATGTGAAACCTGCGTGCTCATACTGGAATTAGAGAAAAGTCCCCAGAAGGCAAACCTCTCGGGTAAATAGATCTGCAATTCCCAGCAAGGGATTGGCTCTGGCTCTGATCAGATCCCAAAGTGGCTTAACCAAGGAACATTCCCAGAATATATGCTTGAGAGACCCTTCCTCTTGTCCGCCCCTGGCACACATGGACATGGGAACGCTCCTGAATTTTTGTAAATTGACCGGGGTCCAGTATATATCATGTAAAATTTGAAATTGGGTGAGCCTTAATCTGTCCTGAGAGATGTAAGTGTGCAAATCTTTCCAGACAGACTGCCAACGACCTTGTGAGTTGGGAAATTGGTCTGACCAGTATCTAGGGTCCTTGTATTGGGCATCCAGTGACCTGGATACAAGCTAGGAATACAACCTGGAAACCACTTTTGGTTTGCCACAAACCAGGCTAAGGGCACAGACCCACTCCCATCCACCCCATCTTCTTTCAACCAGGGTGATATCTGCCCTAAAAGACAGTGTAGCTGGAAAACTTTGAAGATTTGATTTCTGTCTATTACATAGAAAGACATAATAGATAGAGGGGACAGGCAAGTACCATCTGGGAAGAAAACTATGATTTTGGCAGCCCTAAGCTGGGGAAGCCATCACTTTGGGATACACTTACTCCCAATTCTGAGGTTGGGATTACCAATTGGTGGTTGGAGGGGATCCTTGGTATGTTTGTACTGCAGGAAAGTACATAGCTGTGCATGCATTCATATGGACCAATGATTAGGAGAGCTAACAAGTTCACTTGGTATACTTTTAGGGTAAATGTGTAACAAGGCCTGAGGGTGAGACTCACCTGAAAATCATTTCCTTTCCAAATTCAACCATGTTGTATTATAGAGCAAGAGACTCTTTGTTGCTTGGGGCCCACCGCAAATATTTTCTCAGCTGACTTGCCCAAAAATACAAACCAAAATGGAGTAGTCTCAATCCAAGTACCACTTGGAAGCCGTTAGTTTATTATATCACCTGGGAGATATTCCAAGTCAAATAAAGAAGATGTAATGGAGTGTACCTTTTTAATCCACGCTAAGGGATCCCATAATTTAACATACTTAAGGAGTAGAACAGCCTCGGAGAATGTTCATTTTAACTAAGTTTATATGACTCCAAAGCAAAATGGGAAGAGACTGCCACTTACTAAGATCCTGTTGAATAGCACTGAGCAAGGCTCCAAATTCAGTTTCCTCATCGAAATGTCATTTCTGACAGCTGCAGACCCAAGTATTTTATAGTAGTTGGACACCACTGTAACCCAGCTTGTCTAGGAAATCTCGGTTGAGAGGAAACACTGTTGTCTTACCCAAGTTGACTTTATAATTTGAAACCTTACTAAACCCTCTATAATAGTGAAAGCCACGGGGAAGGATTGTTCTAGGTTTAACAAGTGCAAGGACATCGTCTGCTTATGCAGACAATTTAAATGATTGGGATCCTGTTTTATCCCTGAACCCCTTCATGCTCCTCAACTAAGCTAACAAAGGTCAGGTATACAATAAGCAGGTACAATGGACAACCTTGCTGGTACCCGAATAAAGCTGGAATCTATAGGAGAAACCCCATTACAATAAATACAGAGCATGAGGGTTTTGGTATAGGGATGAGACCCAGTTTAAGAATTTGAGAGAAAGACAAATTTACTCATAGTGGAGAACAGGAATTGCCAGTCCACCCTGTCAAATGCCTTCTCGTCCAGGGAGACAGGCCAGCCGGATATCTGAATCCCTGGACGAGAGAAGATGTGAGCCAGTTTAAGTGAAAGTGATCAGAGGAGTGTCGTCCTTCATGAATCCGACTTGGTCGGATGTATAATATGCTACAATACCCGGCTAAGTCTACTGGTCAACAGTTTCACCAAAATTTTTATGTCGCAGTTCAGGAGGGAGTTAGGACAATAGCTGGATACTAGCTCAGGGTCCTTTTCTGGATTGTGCAGTACTATTATTAATGCCTCCAATGAGGAATTGTCTAGGGGGTTGCTATTTAAGATCCAGTCAAACAGTCTGGTGAGCCAAGGGCTAAGCTGTTTGCCAAGTCTCTTACAGAAATTAGGAGAGAAGCCATCTGGCCTTGGGGCCTTATCGGGAACTAGTGAGGATACAGAAGTCATAATTTCCACCTCGGTGATGGGGGCTATTAGGCTCTTCTGCTGTTCAGGGCTAAGAGATGGAGGGGATAAGGTCTAGATACACCGCACCTGCAAGGGGTCAGGCGGTTGATGCATGGGACTATACAGACCCTGGTAATATTTTGCAAATTCTCCTGTTATCTCTTTAGGAGTGAGATGGATAGATTTACCAGCTTGGGACCTGACAGATTTTACCAGTCTATAAGATTCCACTTTTTTGAGCAGCAGAGCTAGAAGGCACCCCACTTTCTCCCCCTGGTCAATGTACTTCGTATCCATTTTCAGAATGGCGTGCTTCACCCTTTCCCTCAACAGGTTATAGTATTGATCACAGAGCCCCAGCAACTCAATCGGGTCTCCTCAGCGGTGGTTGGAGATAGTGATGTTTCTATATTACGTATGCTCCCCAGAAGAGAGAGAGAGAGCCTTTTGATCCCTAGCCCATTTTCTCTGGGAGGCTAATTTAATAAACAGCCCCTGCAGAATGCACTTTAATGCCCCTCATTCTAGGTCAGGGCACTTGGTGGAGTTCAGGCTATCTGCTGTAAAATATTCTATTTCTTGGGTGATGGAGTCTATGGCTGATTGGTCTTTAAGGATCTGATTATTCAACACTATACTGGCCAAATTACAGGATCGACTAGTCTTGTCACAATGACTCATTACTTGGACACCTCCTCATTCTTCACGCCTACCAATCCGGATTCCACAAAGCCCACTCAACCATCACCTCCCTACTACGTGTTACAGGAGACATTCTTGCCAGCATCGACAAGGGACATATCACCACGGCCACCTTTTATAGACCTTGCAAAGGCATTTGATACCGCCTCTCACTCCTTACTCATCTCTAAACTTACCAACGCTGGGCTTGCACGCCTGCCACAGAGTGGTTCCAAGATTATCTAGCGGGAGGAAACAAGTGGTCAGAATTGCCTCCCACACGTTGAACCCCTTCCTGTAACATCTGGTGTCCCCCAAGGTTCAGTATTAGGACCCATACTCTTCTCCATCATTCTAAATGACCTCCCATCGGTATACTCCCATTCATCAGTTCAAATGTATGTGGGACTACACAGTCCTGTATGCAGCTGGACCCTCCGCTTGCAGTGTGGCATCTCTCCTTCAGGAGGATTTTTTCTGCCATCCAGCTATGGTTCAGAACTAACCAGCTATTCCTAAATCCAACAAAAACTGTGTCAGTCACATTTGGCTCCCATCAAAGACTCTCCCGACAACCCCTGTCCCCGTTCAAAACACTGGAAGAGGTCTCCACTAGAGCAATGAACTAGATATAGGTACCTAGGAATCTGGCTCTATCAATACATAGACTTTCGTCTCACATTGACTCCCTACACAGGGGCTGCTACTTAAACTGGGTGCACTTACCGTAACAAGAACTGCCTCTCCACGCAAACGAGACTAGCCATTGTACAAATATGATACTGCCTGTTCTCGACTATGGGGACATAGATACACTACCGCACCGGCTACCACTCTAGCAAGCCTAGACACCCTATTCCACTCCTTCTGCCGCCTCATCATAGACTGCCCGCAAACCACTCACCACTGCACGTTATATAGCTCCCTCAACCTGCCATCCCCTCCAAGATCACAGATTAATTAACTGTGCAAGGTTCGCTGCCAAATACTGGTCCCTCCCACCCTCCTACCTGGAATCCACCCTTTCCCAACAACCTCCTCCAGTGTACTCCTTAAGAGGCACAGACCCCAGACTACTCCATGTTCCACTCATGCACTCCACCAAGGGACAGGCAGCTTTTAAATACCGAATCCCACAGCTATGGAATGCTCTACCCGCCCCCATACGACATGAGAACAACCCCTACCTTCGTACTCAATTACTCAAGGCTCATTTCTCCTCCAACTGCTCCTGCTAGCTAACTCAATCACCACTTTTATGGGTGTACAACCTACTTTCTCATTGTTTACTTGTCTCTATCTGTAACTCCTGACCATGGCTGCCAGGTATAATTCTGCCTGTAACTAATTACTGTATTGTGTTGCACAAATGTTTTGCTATGTGCGGAGCCTTGGCTCAGGTCGCATCTGGAATCGAGCATTGTTGCTCAGTATGCCTTCCTGGTGAATCTTGTAAATAAATAAATAAATAAATAAACTTCCATATTGACTCTTTAGGGCGGTCAGCTGATAGTGATAGGGAACACCAAGCCAGCGAGTGGTCCGATATAACCCCGGGCTCTATTTTAGTATCCAAAATACCACACAGTAAGCTTTGGCTCACCAAGAAGTAATCTATTCTAGACCGGGTACCATGTACATCAGACTTGAAGGTGTATTCCCTTAAAGTAGGGTAAAGGATCCTTTGTGGGTCACAGAGCCCAAAGTGGTTGACCAGCTCACTGATGGACCTCTGGGCTGGTGACAGACCTTTCTTTTAGGTGTGGATTTATCTATGTATGGGGAAAAGGGAGATTCCAGTCTCCCCATAATAACAGGAGGGTGGTAAAGGAGCCAGGGCCCAGATTAGCTCCTGTGAAAAATCCTGGAGTGTCAGTATTAGGACCATATCGCCACCCAATACCACTGATGTCCTGTCTAGTAAGCCTTTCACAAAGATATACCTACCAGTTTGATCTCTGACAAGGCATTAGGTTTTATGTAACACTTTACATAGAGACTATATCGCAAATGCTTTGCATTCCTGGAAGAGGGTGGGAATGCTGATGTCATGCTCAGTGCACAGGGAGATTTAGACAGCACAGAGAGAGATTTCAGGAGAGAGATTATAGAAAGGTTACTGTATTTGCTGAGTGTCCTCTAGGGCTCAGAGCCAAGACCCGTACATGTAGGGATAACAGACAAATAAAAAGTGCATTCATAACTGCTTGTGAAATAATTGAATCTAAAAACCTAGAAATATACAAAAAAATGAAAAACTGTTAGTCTGTGGAATGCTTGATTAAACAGATAATGTCCCATCTTTGACTGAAACACTGTAAGGTGGGGCAAGTGTGTTTATACAGGCAGTGCATTCCACTATGCCAGAGCCACAGCAAAGTCCTAGTAAACTACGGAGTTCAGATGGGATGTGGGAAGGGGGCACATTTAGCAGCCATTGCTGAAAGGCTATGTACAGGGAGGTTAAGGTGCTCGCCAAAAGTCACATGGTGAGTGCATAACAGCAGTGGTATTCACATCTGACTCTCCAGGTTTACAGATCTGCACACAAACCACTAGGCCAAAGGTTCACTGTTTTGAATTATAGCCAGCATCTGCACTCAGCTACAGTAGCACTCAGCTGGAGCCTTGTATCTGATCCATCACGTGAATCACCAAACTAGCAGTCAACTGAACCCTTATTTCTTAACCATCACATGAAGCATTTAACTAGCACTCAACTGGGACCTTGTATCTGAGCCATCACATGGAGCTCTCAGTTAGCACTCAACTGAGCATTATTTCTGATCCATCACTTGAAGCACTTAACTTGATGAGTGGGTCAAGAAGTTTTTTACCAACAAATTCTATGTTTCTGTGTTTCTACTAGTACTTTCCTGAATTTTATGTCTAGCCATCCTGTGGAGCTCTCAACTAGCATGTAATGGGAATCTTATATCTTAGCCATTACACGGAGCTGTTAACTAGCACTGGTCTGCTGCTCCTCCTGGACTTTTCTCCACTCATTTTTCCTCCCCCGCTCCTGTTCGTGCCCTTGTCCTGGGGCTCTCTGCTGTTGCTGGCTTCCTGTTTTCTTTTGGGCATTTCAGCACATCGGTGACCTGCTACAACTTTTCTCTAATGCTCAAGGTGCTGTGCTGTAGCGTCGGATTGAACCCAGCTTCATTTTTAGTATCATTTTGGATTTAAATGGCTGTCTTAGCTGCATTGTGTACCATGCATTTAAGGGCTGCAACACAGCTCTGCAGGTGGCCATTCTCCTTGCAAGTCCAGCACAGCTACGGCAGATTACACCTTACTTGGCGTGTACTACAGCTAACCAGAGCACGAAAATGTCAAAGTCTGTGTACAAACTACTCCCTCTATGATCTCATTAAGACGACCTGCAGCAAACCAAGTAAGACATTGTCTAGACAATAAAGTTCTATTGATAGCATGTTTTTAACCTGTCATGTGACTTCCACACAATCATGTCCTACCTCCGTGCCTCAGGGGCGAGTGCATTTATCCCTGTATTGCTAACTACATAACCAATGCTGCCTTCTGGAATGCACTGCCGTATTATTCTGAGATCTCTTGGGTCTCCCCTACAATCTGGGACATTCTGAGGTCTGCTGGTGTATTTCTGCCGCCTGGTTTGCTGTTCTGCCATTTCTGGAATCCATCTCGCACCTGACCACACCCCATGAAGGGCTTCATTTATTGCTTCTATCTATTTCCATCAGCTGGCGAACTTGTCTCGGTCTCGGCCCTTATTACCTTGGAACTATATGCTTGCACTGTGCTGTCAGACCACGGAGGTCCTGTCATCCCTTTCTACAGAGTGCACTACTCAATGGGTCAAGGGGTCCCACCTTTCATTTCATGCACAACTCCTAGCGGTGATGATGGACCACGG
Organism: Neoceratodus forsteri; assembly: GCA_016271365.2. Taxonomy (NCBI): domain Eukaryota; kingdom Metazoa; phylum Chordata; order Ceratodontiformes; family Ceratodontidae; genus Neoceratodus; species Neoceratodus forsteri. The sequence goes on along the minus strand of JADMNL010000023.1, from coordinate 565,755,627 downwards.
GCGTCCTACCATCCCACTCAACATCTAGTTTAAGGGATTCAACTCATTGCTCCATCAAGTCCCCTTTACTGCAGACTGGCTTACTTTGGGTCTCGTCCTCCTTACAGTACTTGGGACTGTGCTACTACCGTGATGACAGACTGTGGGAGTCCTGCATCCATACCTTATTCAGGCTGTTCTACACCAATGGTGGACCACATGGGGTCCCACCATCCCGCACATACTCTACTCCATACCATGGCGATGGCGAACCAGATGGGGTCTGGCCATCCCAGTCATGCACTACTCAGTGGTACGGTGATGGTGGACCATGTGGGGTCCCGTCATCCCAAACATAGATTGCCCTGCAAATGGGCCTACCATAGCTCAAAATATTTCCTAATCAGTTCAGGGAGTACATACAAGGTATCGCCTTCTTTACCCTGGACTGCAATGGTTCAACTCACGAGGGTGCCCCTTAACACCCCAATCGTTATATGCAATGTGCGGACCATGTGGGTCCCCCATCCTCTTCTACATGCCCTTCAAAAGCCATCCTCGTATTCCTTTGTCTTCCAATCCAACTTCTATGACCGTCACTTTATCTTGAACTATACAATAGGACAGTGATTATAGACTTATCTCAGACTATGTTTTACTCAGCAAATCAGAACATGCAGATACATCCTCTATCCTTTCTCAATGCATCCTTGTGGGGCCCTCCTCAACTGCATCCATCATATTACAATTTTCGGTGGACTTCCCCTCACCTCAGAGTCATCGTTCTATGCGATGGTGAACCCACAGAGGGTCTCACCATCCCAACAGTTCATATCGCCTCAATAGGGGTTATCCTCTATCAAATGTACTTCTACTTGCACTCAGCAGACCCTCGTCCGGGAGACCCTTACCACTTTGGCCACCTGAGACTTTCTGTCACTCAAACATGGCTACTACATTCCATCGAACTCCATGGGAATTTCAGTCCCCAGCTAGCATACCTCTGAGCCTACTATCATCATCAATTCATTAATGTCTTCTGTTACAATCCACCAGCTTCCATTCCAGTTCCAGCGCCTAACATCTCTGTGGTGATGGCAGATCATGTGGGGTCCTGCCATCCCATTTACGCATGCCCCATGACAGGCCTTACTGGTACTTTCATGTCATTTCAGTCAGCCTCATGCAACTCTCGTCTTTCATACCTTGCATTATTCCATACTACTGCAATGGTGGACCACATGGGGTCCCGCCATCCCAACAAAGGCCATCGTCCTTTCTGTCTTGGATTATGGCATAATACAGTAATGGTGAACCTTCAACAGGTTCCAGCCATCCCAACAAACAGACCCACTATGGAGCACTATCTATTACTCAAAGCTGTGCTATGGATGTACAACTGTCATCTAACTCAGACTCGGATTAACCATTGTCACAGCATCCAGACATCATTCCAAGTTGGATAGTCCATCTGCTCGAACCTTCATCTGCAACTTTGACTTAATGCTCATCTTGACCTCGAACAGGACTACTATTCGACCAGCAACATTACACCAAACTCTTGGACACAACCATACCTAAACCTAAGCGACATTTAGGATTATCCTCCTCTTAGTATGCCCAGAGGACGGGCAGGTCAGTAGCCATGGGTTCTCGGAGGTTTCCCCTTTTCCTCTCCTGTGTGCTACAGATCACACTCTCCAGAGTTGGAGGAGGTAGTCACTTCTCTATTTCTTTTTGGGCCTTATGTCTACACCTACCCACTATCCTACAGAGGGTGAGATGTGGAGAAGCGCCAAAGCTCATGTCATAAACACCAAGCATATACCAGTCAGCTCATAAGTATACAAAAGCACCAAGCTATGTACCACACATTGAATTGGAAGGCTTTCAGCATGCTGTTCAATGGGGGAGGGATAGCACCTCCCCATCCTCTACTTAAACAGCAGGCCACCTCTCGCTCTACTTCGAGCATTTCAGCGGCGCCCTCCATCCTCCCCTACCTCCTCCTCCTTCTCAGGCACTCCTGTCTCAACCTCTCCACTCGGCCTTAACTCTACATCTACCCACTATCCTACAGAGCGTGGGATGCAGAGAAGCGCCAAAGCTCATATCGTAAACACCAAGCATATACCAGTCAGCTCATACGTATACACAACACCAAGCTATATACCACACATTGAATTTTTGACTATGTCCGCTTCCCTGAGTCTGTAATCTTACTCATGGGGGTTGCCCCCAAGATTGGGGGGTGAGGGCTTGCCTCACATAAAAAAAATACTTGTTTTCTTTGTGACGCTTGATTAAGTAAGCCACCATTGCTATTTGTGACGCCTGGTGCTGTGCAGTTCACCCTTTGATGTAGGGCGCTTATTCCATCACTCTGTGTGATTCATGCTGTAACAGGCTCACTGTTATCACATAAAACTGACTGAAACTTTTAACTGACTCATCACATGGAATTTTCAGACTAGTACTCAACTGGAACCTTATCTCTGAGCCATTACACTGAGCTCTTTAACTCCGCATGGAGGTGGAACCTTTGTCTGATCCATCACATGAAGCACTTAACTAGCACTCAGCTGAACTCCTTATACGTCCGAGCCATCACATGGAGCTTTCAACTAGCACTCAGCTGGAACCTTATAACTGAACTATCATGTGGAGTTCTCCATGTAGGGATGCGTGAGTAATGAAATTATTCCCTGAATACCATGAATAATGCACTATTAGTTATTCAGATCCAAATAATGAATAGTGACACTATTTGTCCTACTCAGGAAATCTTGCTAAAACAAAGAAAAAAATGAAAAAAACAGACCCCACCCTCTTCCCAGCCCATATCCTTCAAACTATCCCAGCTTCCTGTCCACCCACCCTCAAGTTAGAACACCCATCCTACCATCCTCCCCAAGCACCACATTTTCATAGTGTTGCTAATTTTGTGTAAACAAACAAAAAAATCAGATGGGCGCCTGGCATGATATGACCACCTCCACAGTTAGTTGCTGACTTTCAGTGCTGTGCATTTCAGTGACTTCACGGAACAGACTGTTTCCCCGCACCCCACACCCCTATGCAGTGGCATTCAAGTTCAGCTTCGTACCAGAGGGAAGAATGTAGCGAAACAGCCTGCCTCCTCCACGGCCATCTGCCTTCTTCTCTATGAAAGCACTCCTGCACTTGCTTGCATAGCAAAACCAGCTGATCCTGTGAACTTGGGTACCACTGGTGGGATGGGTGTTCCAACTGAGGTGGGGGGACAGGGGGCTGGTATAGTTTAAAGGATTTGGACTAGGAAGGAGGATCGGGAGATTTTTTCCCTTTTATGGCTGTGGATGAAGCCCACAGCCACTTCATGATCATAGCCTAAAAGACGGCCGATCATGGCACCTTCCGTTGGACTTTTGGAAGTATCCTTCTAAATGTCCAATGGAGCTTGTAACACTCTGCCATGATCAGCTGCTACAGAGTAACAGCCACACTATTTTGGCTGTTACTTCTGTATTCCAGGACAAGAACTGTGCATGCATGCGCAGTTCTGTAGGCACCACCATCGTGTGAATGGCCGAATGCCATTCACTGCAACTATGCATTTGCGAATGCCATACATGCGCAGTTGTGGCACCACTGCCATCTTGCAGATGGTATCACTCATGCACCCTCCCACAGCTCCTGTCCTCCCCATTCCTTTCCAGCACTGGCACCAAAAACAAATCCTCCCGCTCCTCCCACTGCTGCTTTCCTCCCCGCTCCCTTGGTTCCCTGTCTCTGTGCTGACATCGGGGCGCCCAATCCCTGTGTCAGCATTATGTACCCCCCAACTCATGTGGCACACTGGGAGCCCACCCCAGTGTGCCCATATTTATGTTATTTTCCTTTTGTCCCACCACATCGAGGTACCTAACCATGTGTTGGCATCATCTATGTACCCCTTAACTCATATGGCACACTGGGAGCCTACTCCTAGTGTGCACAAATTTATGTTTCCTTTTTTGTTCTGTAACTAAAGAAAACAGTCCTCTGATGTCTTCATTTTTTTTTTGCCTGTAAAAAGAAAATGGTCCTCGTTGTTGCTCCAGTCCTCCTCCCCATCCCCACCCTCCCACTGAGCACCCCTCCCTGCACCTCATACTTACCTCTGAGGTTGGCGTATGTCATCTTCTCTGGTCCGGGAACATCTGCACTTTCAAAGCCAAACCGCAAACTGAAGAATCAAAGGTAAGCATGCTATAATGGCAGTCAACGGGTTTTCAACTTTTGTTGATATATCAGCCATTTTTAGGAATTTTGGCCCCAAATTTCAACATGGGGTTCTTGGGACCCTACCTCATAAACACTGTCACTGTCATTTCATTACTCGGTCCCGAAAGGTGATTTCGTGGTTGCTGCACGGAATCACCTTTCAGGACTGATTAACGAAACAACAGTGCCACTGTTCATGAGGTGGGCTTACAAAAAGCCAATGTTGCAAATTTGGTGACAAAGTTCAAATAAATGACTGCATTATGAGCGTGCATTACGCAGTTTCTATTCACGCTCCTAACTTCGCCAATTTTTAATATTTTCACTCAGATTTTTAACATTGCCATTTTTGCACACCTCCTTATTAATAGTACAGCTGTCATTTTTCACATCCTGCCCAAATTGTGTTTTCACACCAGTGGTACAGAATGGCATGGCTGCTCTGTGAAATCATCTTTCGGAACAAGTGAACGAAATGACAGTGGCACTCTTCACGAGGTGGGGTCCATGTTGAAAATTTGGAGAAACAGCTCTAAAAAATGGTCAAGTTACACCCAATCATTCAAAAGTTTCTATGCGTGTAACTTTTGGTCATTTATAGTTTTGCCATAGCCGTAACGGCTCTGGCTAGACTTTTGTTTTTAATGGAATCTAAATAAGGAATATGAATATTGAATATTTGAGGCCCTGAATAGAATATTTGGCCAAATATTCAAACAAGGTATCTAACACGCTTCTATTCTCAACTAGCACTCAACTGCAGCCTTATAACTGAGCCATCACATGGAGCTCCTCAACTTGCATACAACTGTCTCTAGCTGTGGTTCAGCACGCAATGCCTGTGACTAACAGACTTTACACTGCCTAGCAGTTACTCAGATCTGATGCTTGACAAATTTATTTTGGGAGGGGGTTTTAAGAGGGTTGTAAGAAGTACTATTTCACTGAAAGAGTGGTAGATGCCTGGAACAGACTGTCAGCGGAAGTGATGTAGGCAAAATAGTAGGGGCTTCAAGCATGAGTAGGATAGCCATAAGGGAATATTTGTTAATAGGCAGGGAGGAGGGAGGGTCACGGAAACCAGTTTGGATCTGCGGAGATAGACTAGGCAGGAACCATCTGAGCAGACTGGGTGGGCCTGAGCAGTCCTTTTCTGCTGACAAATTCCTTATTTCTGTGTAACTGCAAACTGTCCCTAGCAAAACAATGCTTGCAATCTGAAGTTTATATCTATCAGAAATAAACTGGCATAATTTTATTTATTTTTCTTTTTTATCTCTATATCCCCCCCTCACCAACTGGCTCCTATCACCCCACTCCCATTCACATTACCCAAATTCTCCTGGTCTTATCAGCTCTGTCCTCCATGGTTTACCCCTGCCCCCTTGGCTGGGTGGTGGAGAGACTCTCTCGATTCGCCAGCAAGGATCGGGTAGAGCCACATCAAGGTCATTGGTGCAGGGCCTGTGAGGGGTCAGAAGAGAAACATGCCAGCTCAGAGACATTTTTCATCCCTGGGTGTGCATCCCCTGGAGGAGTGGCATGCAATGCCATCAGTGTCATCAGCATACACACTCCCATGCATGTGGTGTCGGATGCCTGCCACCCCTTCCACCCTCACGTCACCATCCCAGTGCTCTGCCCCCCAGATGCTGACAGGGGCCAAGCTAACTCAAGGTGCCATACCACCCCACACATAGAGGAGGAGAGCAGCCCCCCGGATGCTCAGCCCTCCTCCCTTGGCCAACCCCTTGCCCTCTTGAGTCTGCTTCTGAACTCAGGTGTCCAGCTAACTTTGACATAATTTTAAATCCTGCAAATCACCATCCAGTTCAATTCATAACAACATTGAAAGCAGTTAGCCGGCACGCTGGCACAGCAGTAGTGCTACTGCTTGTAATGCCAACGACTCAGGTTCAGAAGCGAGCCTGGACATTGGAGGGATGGCCAGAGAGAGGAGGATTGAGCGTGCCATGGACTATTCTCCTCCCTTGGGGGGAGGGTGGGGGGAAGCTCCCAGTGTTTGCCCAACCCCTGGTGGAAACTAAGGGTCCGACAACCAGCGCTAGCATCTACTGGAGGTGGGGAAGACATTGACATGTGTGCCCCTGATGTCATTGCATTTATCACCTCCCATGGAAGAAAAAGTGGAAAAAGTCAGGCCAAGCAGGATACTGCCCTCCTTCCACCTCAGGCCCCGCACCACTGACCCATGGCACCCCCAGGAACTGAGTTTGGTCATCTGCTGGGAGAAAGGGCCCCCTCCAGAAGGACCTGCCCTGGGGGAAAAGCCAGGGAGGAGCACGGGGTAGGGTAACTTCTGTGGGTGGTGGATGTGGGGATGAGTGTGGGGAAGGTCCAATTGGGCCCAGTCCGTCAATGGAACATAAATAACAGAAAATAAAGAACATTGAAAGCAGTTAATTTTGCACTGTTAAAATATGCAAATGTGTTTGCTGGATCCAGTTGACATCAGCTAGTGTTCAAGTTTTAAAGGATCCCCAGCCCAGCCCAGCGGTGCAAGCCTTAGTGTGTTTCTATAACGTGGGGAATTTGGGTTTGCGGTGCTATCAGACTACTGGGGGAAGGATGTGTTGTAACAATACCTCCTTGATCAACATAAGAGGTCGCATGTTGCAGGTAACTAAAAAATGTAGGGCCCCCCCCCCAGCAAGAACAGCATGGCACGAGTGGGTCTATTCATAAGTGGTGGGTGGGACAAAAAAACAAAAAAAAGCTCCAGCTGCAGATTGATGGCCCTGATGTTCTTGGGGCCCCTGCTTCACCTACGACTGCACTGGCTGTGTATTGCTTTTCCGTTTTACCTCAGTGCCACGTGCCTCCTTCCGGCACATGCCACTGCTAAAATCTTTATTCTCATAATCTTTGCCTCAGAACATGCTGCAGTAGTTTATCCCTTGTCCTTTCCACACACTACACACACACACGCACGTACACACACACACACACACCAGGAGATTTAGCTCATTAACAGTTAATTGTATCCTTTTGTCTAATTTATTCCCTGCAACCATTGTTACTTCATGTGACTAAACTTAACTACAACCGACAGCCTGAAATGTCCTGCCTTTCAGCGCTCAGAACTAATCTACTATACCAAGATATGAGTTAATATCATCTTCTGCTACCTGTCTCCTTGAACTCTATATGTTACTTCAAATACTGTAGAGAAGACACTTTCTGCAGTGGGTTGGGACCTGCAATGTAATGTATACAGTAAGTGGCTACTTCCACCCATAGGAGGAGAATTTGTAGGCAACCCAGGCCTTATAGCAACAGGAAAAGGGAGTTGGTAGTAGGGCTGGCAGTATAGCCTAGAGGTTAAAGAATGAGCTGTGAATGAGCTTGGTACATCCAGAAGACCTGGTTTGATTCCCAACACTCTAATCGCATACTATTGGGTAATGAGCAAGTCACTTCCTCTGCTTCTGGGATGCACCTAGAAATGAGCTTGGGGCTCAAAGTGTGCCTTTCCTGGCCAAATATTTGTAAATAAAATAAAAGCTGATCCCCACCACTTTACACTCGTGGTATTAGAGCAACAACACAAACCTGGGTTTGCGGTTGTGTTCAGTTTACTGAAGATACAGGTGATTGAAGTCAGTCAGCAATCATATAAATGTATTTGTGAAATTTTGAGCAAAACTGAGGCCACTGCATATATGGTCACTTGGAGTAGGGTGGGAAGAGAAACAGGAGAATCCAGCTATAGCACACCCTACCTACAGTATGCACTGCTATGGCTGGGTAGCGGGTATGTCAGCTATTTTTTCTTGTTTGTCGACTCTGGAAACTGTTGTTACTGTACAACAAATGTCGGCACACTGCCACTTAATTTCCATACACTATAATTGCTTGTACTGTGGTCGCTTTGTACCTAAGGTAGATTTACTCACTTCAGCACCTTTTTGCTTCATTTCATTTAATGTTTCACTTATGCACTGTAACTACTTACTGTCCACTGTACATTTTATGCCTGTTTTTCCTTTCACCACATTTGTGCTATCTTTATTGCCCAGGACGTGCTTGGAAACAGTCCCTGGGATCAGTGCACCCACCAGGTTAGCAAACGGATTAATAAATAAATACATATAGTGTATGGTGGAATGTGACTGTGTATGGAATTCAGTTACTGGAATCACTATTTATTTATTTATTTATTTATCTATACAATCGGATTTACAGACCTTTGAGTCAAAGACTCATTTTACAAAGGCACCTCATCACAGAAAACAAAGACAAAACAAAATTACATTGATTGAGAGACAATGACAGTTACAAGGTTCCAGGCATGCATTACAGTGAGTCATTGCTGCATGATACATAAGCAGCATACAGTTAAGTAGAATACATAGCATACATTGTAAGAGAGTAGCAGTGCAGTAACACATTGAGTAATCAGGTTGTGCTGGCAAATGTTTGTACATGAAATGAAGTGAGTACATATACCCTGAGAGGATCAGAAGTATTAGTTTGAGAGGAGTGAGCGGAGATATGGGGGGAGGGGGGTGGAGAAATAAGCAGTCCCAGGGACACTGTCAGATCCGAAGTTGCCTGGTAGTTGGACCCCACAAGAGAAGGTCCAGATGAGAAGAGGGCAGCGAGACAGATTAGACACACCCACAGCAGCTAGAGGTGAATAGGTGGTTCCTGAGTGCAGCCTTGAAGGACCAGTTTTGGGGAGGTTGCTGATGTTGGCTGGGAGGAGTTGAACCTGGAAGGGCTCTGTAGCAGAAAGTCCTCTGAGCTAAGGAAGTCCTGGTTCTAGGTACCAGAATGGAAGCCTTACAGGCATTGCGAGTGGAGACAGTGGGGTTGGCACGGTGAAGGGAGGTGGAAACCCCGGGGGGTGGTGGAGAGTCTGAGGAGTGTGTTTTTGGTTAGCAGACATGTCTGGTATCGGAGTCTCTCCTCAAAGTTGAGCACATTGGCAGTGGAGTAAAGCAAACAGGTGTGTGTGCGTCTAGTAGCTCCCGTCAGGAGCCTACAGGCCTTGTTGATGGAAAGCTGGATTTTAGTGAGTGCAGTATTGTCCGCAGCTGCGTAGATTGGCAGGCCATAGTCCACTAGGGACAGGACTGAGGAGGTGATAGCCAGCTGGAGAGCTTCAGGGGGGAGATAGTCCCTATGCTGGTATAGCAGCCCAATCCGGGAGTTTGTGGTGGTAGAGGGCGCTGATGTGGGAGTGGAAGGTGAGGGCAGGAATCAAGGTGATGCCTAAGTATTTGTAGGAGCACACTTGCTCTAGGGGTGCTGAATGCTGGAAAGTATCTGGAGGGGGGAATTTTTGGCCTTGCTTTGGTGATGTATGAAGAGCATTGCCTTTTTTTTTTTTCAGGTTAATAACCAACCTACGATCAGTGAACCACTGCTCTGCTTGGTTAAAGGAGGCTGGAGAGAGCCTGTAGGAAGGCAGGATTAGGATGTGAGGCAAATAGGACTGCATTGTCCACACAGAGGAGTACTCTAGCTGCACAGGAGCACGGAGCATGAGTTAAGATAGTAACTGAAAATAAAGGGGTCCCAGGATGGACCCTGTGGGACCTCGGAGTGGACAGGCTGGTGTGTTGACAAGGAACTGTGGATTTCACCCACTGGGATCTGGAAGATAGGTAGCTATTAAACCATGAGAGGGACCTGCGAGCAACCAAGTTGGAGGAGGGAATCAATCAAGAGGGATGGCAGACCATGTCAAAGGCCTTGGAGAGGTCAATGAACATGGCTCCAGCAAGGTTGCCAGAGTCTAGGGCAGTATGCAGGAAGTTAGAGAATTCCAGGAGGTGGTAGTGGTGATGTGGCTGAGTGGAAGCCATGCTGCTCAGGGCACATAATTTTGTATTTGGTCAAGTATTCAGTGAGTTGATCAGCTACCACTTTTCTAAAGCTTTAGATAGTGGGGAGGATAGAAATTGGCCGATAGTTACTGGGGAGGACCAATCCCAGCTTTTGTGTATGGGAGTGATGACAGCTGTTTTCCAGGCTCGGGAACTGGCCCAGACACAGTGAGTGGTTAAGAAGGTCGATAAGAGGGACTAGTATAACATCCAAAATCACACATAGGAGCCTGGTGTCCAATTGATCATTACTGGGACTATTACGACTGAGGCCTTTTAAAAGTTATGGTCTGGCTTCTTGTGGGGATACTGTACGTAGGTAGAATGGAGGGTGATGGAGGGTGGGTGGCTGCGAGGGAGGGATAGGGTCAAAGAAGCTGCTGGGAAGGACAGAGCTAAGGTCAGAGAATGAAGCATTAAGCAGTGTGCAATGTTGTTGGGGTCTGTGATGACAGCACCATTAGCAGTGAGTTGGGATGGGAAGCATGACTTCCTTTCAGTTCTTTCATGTTATCCCAGAAGTTCTGGGCTTGTTGTGATGCAGTTGTGATGTCAAATTGCTGTTGTGCTGCACTGGCTACATCACTATTGCAGCACAACAACTCAGAACGTCTTCACGCATGCATGATGAAGTGGCTGCAGCAATGAGATCTGGTGAGGAAGTGAGCAGTGCTGGAAAGAACCATGCCACAGGAAATCACTGTTAAGTACTGGGGGATATTTGTGGGACACAGGATCAGAATAATGGTTGCCATACACTATAAAAGATTGTGTATCAGCAACACATACAAGGCTATTTTTTATCTTGATATTTCTATGGTAACGAGACCTCTTGAGCTGCGCTCTCAAGGTCTGTTGTTACCACAGAACCTCTTGATCAAAAAACAGCCTTGAAATGGCTTTCAGGCAGGGAAGTCATGCGTCACAAACTTGTGTTTTTATGAAAAAATATCTTTTGCTTTAGGTAGTGGGAAACCGTCGGATTGCATATATTTGGATTTTGCTAAGGCCTTTGACAAGCTACCCCACTGTGAAATCATCAATATCTTAATAGATTTTGGACTGGATATGGGGATAGTGGGATGGATTGACACATGGTAGATGGGTAGGACTCAGAGGGTATGTATAAATGAATACCACTCCATTTCCATACCCCTGACAAATGGGGTGCCAGAAGTCGGTTCTGGGTCCAGTACTGTTTAGGGTGTTTAAATGTAGCATGGGAGAGACACAATGAACTGGCTAAGTAAATATGCAGATGATACTAAATTTGCAGAGTCACACCAGATGATGAGGGCATCACTTCTATACAAAAGATCTGGATAGAATACATAACTGGCTACCAAAAGGGTATGAGCTTTAATACTGATAAGTGCTGTGTTATACATTTGGGCAAACATTATCAAATGGCAGACTACTCCTAAATGGACAAACCCTAAGGCATTCAGCTGAGGAAAAAGTCCTGGGCATAGTTATAGATAATAAGTTAACATGTAAGGCTCAGTACAAACCGAATAAATAAAGCAAATAACATACTGTGGGCTATAAAAGAAACTTGAGAAGCAGAAGCTGAAAGGTGATGATGCCAGTCTATAGAACATATTTGAGACCTTTGCTGGACTATGGTAGCCCAGTGTGGGACCCAATATCGAGAGGTGGTGTGGACAGGCTGGAGAGAGAGTGCAGAGGAGGGCTACAAAGATGATATTTGATTTTAGGAAATATCATACAAGGAAAGACTCCTCGACTTGAACCTTATGACCTTGGAGACAAGAAGGATTCCTGGGAGACCTTTGATGTGTTATGACATCATGCAAGACACCTACTTAATAAATGAACTACAGTTAGAATTAAAAATATTTCATGCAGTACCAGGGACACCAATTGCAGCTTCAACCCAGAAAATGTAACAAAAAAAAAGAAAAACTTTTTCACATAGAGTGGTGTCACCTGGAATGGGTTTCCCTAGAAGTTATCATAACTAAAAGTAAACAACAGTTCAAATACGGGATAGGTGTTGTATGTATATATATATATATATATATATATATATATATTAAACAAAAAACTCTGTTTAATGCATTAGTTAGGGTTGTTCCACAGCGACAAAAGTGAGGAAATTCAGTGTTAGGGTTGAAAACCCCTGGACCCCAACCGGCATTGGGGTGTGCATTGGGCCGTCGGCCCTAACTCTCACCCCATCACATGTGTAAAGCAGCAGAAGTATAGGAGAATGGGGTAAGAGTTAGGATCGACGACCCCAATGCACACCCCAATGCCAGTTGGGGGGGTCCAAGGGGGGTTTTCAACCCTAACACCGAATTTCCTCACATTTGTCGCTGTGGAACAACCCTAACTAATGCATTAAACAGAGTTTTTTGCCTCTAATTTCCCTTCTTTTTGAGAATGATAATGAGAAATAGTGAATGTAATGCAGCGGCAGGAACACGGGGCGGGGCCCTTCGGCCCTGCGCTCCCGCCACGTGATGTCTTGTGGCATAGTAACAGGAACAGCAACGCCAAACAAGTGCTAACAGTGGCGCGCTAGTGATGCAAGCGTGAATGAGAACAGAAAGGGTAATGCACACAATGTGGCATAGACGGAACGGTTCGTCACGTGATGTGTTGTCACATAGTAACATGGTGCCTGCAAATGGAAATGTCAATGGCATGGTGGCCTAAAGTGAAACAGAAGAGAAACAGTACTGTAGATGCAAATGGCCAAAATAACAGAAATGCAAGCGCAAAGGAAAGCACAAAGGATAGCACATGGTGGTGTAGAGCGTCAGCGATAAGTGAAGCAGTGCAGACACGCAAACAGAAAGAACAACGGTAACAGTAATGTAAGCGCACAGGCTGGTTTTCCCCAAAAGCTGCATAGAGAAAGACAGTGAGTACAAAGAATGTATGCATAATAATGGGTATCGGAGCAGAAAATGAGGACTTGGAATACTAAATAGGTTATATCTCAGGAACCATACGACGTAGAAAAAAAAATTTAAAAGTCATATGATTTACGACTGTCCTGGCTAGTTTTGTACTTAGCCCCTATGTGGGCTAAGTGTTTTTCTGACGAAAAGTCCGTATATCGCACCGTTTCCGAGATACAGGCACTGAGAGGTGCGGCAAACGCCGTAATGTTATCCTATGGGGAAAAAACAGAAGTTTGGAGTGCCATAACTTTGCCTCCCTGTAATATTTTTTAACCAAACCAGTTAAAGGCACATCTGTGGGATGTTGGCTGTGTTTCCTCCAAATTTCAGTCCAAAAGACCAAACTGTTATTTTGCAGCAGGGTGCCAAAGGATTCCTGTAATGCATCGGGCGCCGTAATGTTATCCTATGGGAAAAAGCATCAACTTTGGAGTACCATAACTTTGCCGCCATGCAATATCTTTTCAACAAAACACTGAAAGGCACATCGGTGAGATGTCGGCTGCGTTGCTTCCAAATTTCAGTCCAAAACTCCAAACTGTTCTTTGGCAGCGGAGTGCCAAACAATTACTGTTATTTTGGGCATAGTGTCGCAAAGTAGTGTCGTGATTTGCGAAAGCTTTCACAAAAAATTTGCGATCTTTCATGAGTGCGACACTACTTTGCAAAGTACTTTTCCAGAAATCTGAAAACATATTTCTGAGTGTTTTACCCCAAAATAAAGACATGGCTAGCATCCTCAGGGCCCGACTAGGTGAATACAAAAAGAATTAGGTTGCTAGAGGTCTCAATTTTAAATGGCAAGCATTTTTCTGATCACTAACTGAAAACAAAATGGCGGATTTGACACTAACAGGGCCATTGCAATACTAAAAGTGCATTTGCGACACTGTCGAACTTTTTAACTTTTCCCATTGACTTATAATAGGAAATTATTTTTGAATAACTTTGAACCGTTTAATATTTTTCATGAAATCTTCAAAAGGCACATTGGGGACCCTTGCCGCATATTCTCTGAAAATTTTGGGCAGGTGCATAAACCGTGCAACCTGTAGTGACAGTAGAATTCCAGAAAAGCATAAACGCACGCGGCAGATCATGCTTAATAACTCCAGCTGTATATCCGACCGCACAAAACTTGGCAGATCCCAAGGCCTATGGTTCTTGATCATGTATTCAAATTTCAGGTAAATCTGTCAAATGGTTGCAAAGGTATTAAGTGCAAACTTTTAGGTTTAACATATGTGTGCTGTAAATGGCTCCCTCAACCCTAACTATGGTAGCACTACGTGCTACCATAATATATCATATATGTGAACAGATAGAGCCGCTTTAAAGGTTTTCTGCTTCCTTGGCTCCTAAATACCTTAGTATGAATTTAGTATGTATGATTACTCATACACAATCTCTATTTTGCATACAAAAGCCTGAACCATAAATTTTAATATTAATAAATGAAGATGTTCGTACTTGAACAAAACACTTAAAATCTTTAAACCCAAAGTCATAACCTTCATCTTGTGTATTGTGTTCATTTACTGCTGATTACTGAATTATAAAGTGGAATTGAGAATCCAGTCTGCAGACTGGATGAGACCTGTGGAATAACACATGGAATCGCAGTTATGCCAGCTGGCAAAGTTTGTGCAGAACTGGCAGTTTCACTTTCAAAATGCTTTTTAAATCGCTGTTTGAATTCCATGGATTCCCAAAAGAATTTCTATGTAAACTGTGGACTAACTTTCTGTGGATAATGTAAACCATGGAATAATTCTCTATGTATTGCAGAAAAAAGGATCAGCAGTTTTCACAAACCATGGGATACTAATCTGTGAAAAGTCATTCTGCTTTTGAAATTTTGGAATTCTGCTACTTACAGAATTCCATGGAATTAGAATAGTCTGGAATTCTGCAGAATTATGTCCCACTAGAATTTGAAAATTCCATGCTGCACTAACTACATGGTATTCATATGGCTCTCTTGTGCTCCCTGCCATTGTGTACACCAGGGCATGCCCACAAGAGATGTGGCAAACTTATTTTAGCTGGGTTAAAAAAAAATGCAGAAACACGTTTATAAGTTAGAAAAAGAAATGGGCAGACTGGATGGGGCTTACGGTCCTTATCTGCCGTCAACCTCTGTGTTTCTATGTTTCAATATCTTATCTTGTTTTATAAAAGGCGATTCTGAGGGTGGGTAAAAAAATTGATTAACCTACCCACGTGACAGCTGTCCCCACCTTCAGCTTATGTTGTTTGGCATGTGGGTGGGGAACTGGGGATTACCTGACAGTATCCGACCCCTGTCACACCTTACCACCTAAACATGAGGTGTTTATTTTGTAGTTAATTTGTTTATTAAGCATTTTCCAAATACATATCAGATATAGTACAGAGAACATTTGAATGGTAAAATGGGTACAGCATTATATGGTATTCTGCAATCATCGTCAATTAATAAGATGCAAAATAAAAGGTAACTACTGAGAGTGTATGTACATAATAACGAAAGAATAATGTGTAGTGATTGTCAGTATGACATTAAGGTTCCTCTGCACTGTTAAAAGAAAAAGAGAGAAAACTAACATGAACAATAACAGTTTCAATACACCTATATAACAGAGAAAAAGCAGAAATAACAAACAAAACAAGCATTTGTCAATGCCCGAGCGTTCACTTGCAGGTATTTGCAGTGGTGTTTGGCATGTATGGTGCTTTACCCTAATGCCCTTGCGATTGCTGGTATTTGCACAATAAATTTTTCAGCATGACCTTTTGTTACCCCCATTGTGCGCTGCAAGGCGGAAACAGTTTTGGGCAGGATGTGAAAAATGACAGCTGTACTGCTTATAAGGAAGTGTTAAAATGGCAATGTTGAAATTCTGGAGTGGAAATATTGAAAATTCGCAAGCGTCTGACGTCGCGTGGGAACTGTGCAGTGCGCTCATAAAACAGTCATTGTTAGGAATTCTTTCACCAAATTTTCAACTTAGCCATTTTAAGATCTCTGCTCATGAATAGTGTCACTGTGATTTTCTTAATGTGTCCCGTACATTGATTTTGCACACCGACTGCGCCATTGTGCACTACAAGGGCGGAAACACGTTTTGGGCAGGATGTGAAAAATGACAGCTGTACTGCTCATAAGGAGGTGTGGTAAAATGGCAATGTTGAAAATCTGGAGTGAAAATATTAGAAATTTGCAAACTTACGAGCGTGCATAGGAACTGCACAACGCACGCTCGTAAAACAGTTATTTGTAGGAATTTTTTCACCAAATTTTCAACATAGCCATTTTAAGACCTCTGCTCATGAACAGTGACACTGTGATTTTCTTAATGTGTCCCATACACTGAGTTCGTACACCGACTGTGCCATTGTGCACTACATGGTGAAGCTTCACGTTTTGGTAAGATGTGAAAAATGACAGCTGTACTGCTCATAAGGAGGTGTGGTAAAATGGCAATGTTGAAAATCTGGAGTGAAAATATTGAAAATTCGCAAACTTATGAGCGTGCATAGGAGCTGCGCAATGAACACTTGTAAAACAGTCATTTTTAGGAATTTTTCACCAAATTTTCAACACAGCCATTTAAGACCTCTGCTCATGAATAGTGTCACTGTGATTTTCTTAATGTGTCCCATACATTGAGTTACGCACACCGACTAACGCCATTATGCGCTACATGGAATGGAAGCATGTTTTGGGCAGGATGTGAAAAATGACAGCTACTACTCATAAGAGGTGTGATAAAATGGCAATGTTGAAAATCTGGAGTGAAAATATTGAAAATTCGCAAACTTACGAGCGTGCGTAGGAACTGCACAACCCACGCTCGTAAAACAGTTATTTCTAGGAATTTTTTCACCAAATTTTCAACATAGCCATTTTAAGACCTCTGCTCATGAACAGTGTCATCATGATTTTCTTAATTTGTCCCATACATTGATTTCGCACACCGACTGCGCCATTGTGCACTACATGGGCGGAAACACGTTTTGGGCAGGATGTGAAAAATGACAGCTGTACTGCTCATGAGGAGGTGTGGTAAAATGGCAATGTTGAAAATCTGGAGTGCAAATATTGAAAATTCATGAACTTACGAACGTGCGTAGGAACTGCACAATGCACGCTCGTAAAACAGTCATTTTTAGGAATTTTTCACCAAATTTTCAACATAGCCATTTTAAGACCTCTGCTCATGAACAGTGTCACTGTGATTTTCTTAATGTGTCCCATACATTGATTTACGCACCAACTCGCCATTATGCGCTACATGAAAGAAACTTACATTTTGGGTGAGATGTGAAAAATGACAGCTGTACTACTCATAAGAAGGTGTGATAAAATGGCAATGTTGAAAATCTGGAGTAGAAATATTGAAATTCGCAAACCTACGACGGTACGTAGGAACTGCTAGCATACGGCCTAAGTAAACAGTCATTTCTAGGAATTTTTTCCAAATTTTCAACATAGCCATTTAAGACCTCTGCTGATGAACAGTGTCACCATGATTTTCTTATGCGTCCCATACATTGATTTTGCACACCGACTGCACCTTTATACGGCTACATAGGTGGAAACACGTTTTGGACAGGATGTGAAAAATGATAGCTGTACTGCTCATAAAGAGGTGTGGTAAAATGGCAATGTTGAAAATCTGGAGTGAAAATATTGAAAATTACAGAGCTTACCAGCCTGCGTAGAACTACATAGCGCGTACTTTCTAAAACAGTCATTTTGAATTTGTGCACCAAATTTTTCAACATGGGGTTTTGGGACCCCTTCTCATGAATGATGTCACTGTCATGGGTTATTCAAGCCTGAAGGGTGATTTCCTCCAGTGACTGCGAAATCACCCTTCAGGCCAATCACGCCATGACAGTGACATCATGAAGAGAAGTCGAACTCATGTTGTAAATATGCAAAACAAAAATAACTGAATATCTAATAAAGTTGAAACCCCCAATCTAGACCATTATACAGCTTACGGCATTTCCTCAGTTCGCGGTTGGCTTTGAAGAGTGCAGGCGTGTTCCCAGTCCACTGAAGATCATCGCCAAGCTCAGAGAGTAAGTATGGGATGAGGGGTGTGGGAAAACTGCGTCGCGCAGTGGGTGGAGTGCGGGTTGTGGGAGGGAGGACTGAGAGACTACGTGGGACCGTTTTTCTTTACAGTTTTTTTAAAAGCGGACTCGATAGGGCGCTTGCTACACTGGGGTGGGCTCTCAGCGTGGCAGAAGATGGCTGGGGGCCAGGGGAGCCGGACAGGGGATTGGGCACCCCATCGGCCAAACAAGCGGAGGTTTGCCACGCTGGGGTGGGATCCCAGCATGGCAGAAGGATGGCTTGGGGGCCATGGAGCCGACGGGGATTGGGCACCCGATCGGCAAAGTTCAATGTTTGCCACGCTGGGAGTGGGCTCCCAGCGTGGCACCAAAGCTTTAGAGGCGTGTGATGCGGCGTGGGGAGCACGTGACACGAGGGGGCGGCGTGAACGGTGCAATGGTATGACTGCAGTGGTTTTTGAGCCGAAGACCACCACTGTCACTGAGCTCCGCACCCATTGGTGCAGGACCGCCATGCCTGCTCAACAGAGCACTGGATTGAATGGGAGGCCCACCTCAAAGTGTGCTACTCTCTCAAAGCGTTCCTTGCTCATGCGGCGTGGCAATCGTAAAACAGAATATATCTGACCCATACAGCCCAAAGTGATCCTTATTCAGATAGATTTTAAATAATTCAAATAGTCCTGCCAACAGAGCTTGTATTTGATCATACGATCCAAAGCCAAATCGGAGAGATGTTCTAAAGACGCTGTCTGGGTTAAATTGTTAAGAATGTCACTGACAGTAGGAACTATAGGGGCCTTCCAATGCATTAAAATAAAGCATTTGACTTGCATATAGAGTATATTCAACCTTCTGTGTTGATACTTTGAAAGTGTATTATCATGGTTTATCATTCCCAGTATGAAGTATTTAGGGTCAAAGAGAATATAACAACCAACTATATTGGATGCCAGATGGTGAACTAATCACCATAATGTAGAAACTGGTCTGCAGGACCATGAAATATGTATAGTCATAGATACATAGATACATAGACAGTGTCGGCGGATAAGGGCCTATGGCCCACCTAGTCTGCCCATTTGAGCTTGTAAGTTCAGTTTGTTTTCCTAGAAGTCTGTTTCCCCTTACCCCTGCCCTCTAGAATTCCTTTATGTCTATCCCATGCATTCTTAAATCCCGTGATTGTTTCAGCACCCACCACTTCCTCTGGCAGGGTGTTCCACTTGTCCACCACCCGTTCTGTGAAGAAATTCTTTCTCATGTTTCCTCTGAATCGTCCTCCCTCCAATTTCATCCCATGCCCTCTAGTCCTGAAACATCTTTTCGCTTAAAATAGTGTTTTCCTGCACCCTGTTCCTCCCTGTAAGATACTTGTATGTCTCTATCATATCCCCTCTCTCCTCCTCTCCTCCAGGGAGTACATGTTCAGTTCCTTCAACCTGTCTTCATAGGACTTGTGATGCAACCCATGCACCATCTTTGTTGCCTCCTCTGAACCTTCTCTACCCTGTCTATGTCCTTACGTAGGTATGGTCTCCAGAACTGTACACTGTACTCCAGGTGGGGCCTCACTAGTGTCTTGTATAGCGGATGTATGACCTCCCTTTTCCTGCTGGTGATGCCCTGCCTATACAGCCAGCATCCTATTTGCTTTACCTGATGCCTTGTCACACTGTTTCCCTACCTTGAGGTCATCAGAGATGACAACCCCAAGATCCCTTTCCTGCTTGGTGCATGCTATATCCTCACCCCCCAACTGACATATTGTGCCAGGGTTTTTGTGCCCCATATGCATTATCTTGCACTTCTTTGCATTGAATTTCAACTGCCAAACCCTTGACCATTCTTCAAGTTTCTGCAGGTCCTTCTCATTCTGTCTACACCCTCTGGTGTGTCTACTCTGTTACAGAGCTTTGTGTCATCAGCGAACAGTGAAATTCTGCCTTCTAGATCCTGTGCAATGTCACTGATGAAGATGTTGAATAGGACTGGTCCCAGCACTGATCCCTGTGGTACCCCACTGGTTACTCTTCCCTCTGTGGAGTGACAGCCATTTACCACCACCCTCTGTGTCCTGCCACCCAGCCAGTTACCTACCCACCACACTACTGTCCTGCCCACACCCATATTCCCAGTTTGTATAATAGTCTTCTATGTGGCACAGTGTCAAGGCCTTGCTGAAGTCCAGATAGGCCATGTCCACTGCCCTCCCTGATCCACCTCCTAGTCACCCAGTCAAAAATTCAATGAGGTTGGTCTGACACGACCTCCCCTGGTGAAACCATGCTGCCTTAGGTCCTGTAGTCCATTGACAACCAGATGTTCCACCAATCTCTCCTTCAGTAGTGCTTCCATGATCTTTCCCACTACTGAGGTGAGGCTGACTGGTCTGTAGTTCCCTGCTTCCTCTTGTTCCCACTTTTGTATAAGGGGACTACATCTGCTGTCCTCCAGTCTTTGGGTACCTCCCTGTTTCCAGTGATTGGCTGAACAGGATAGCCAGAGGTTCAGCCACCACCTCTCTAGTTCTTTAAGGACCCTGGGGTGCACCCCATCTGGCCCCATTGCTTTATCAGCTCTTATTACTTCCAGTTCCTTCAGGACCCTTTCTCGTGTAAAGGGACTTGTGTCCATTTCTGCACCATTCTCACCCTTGTACTCCTTCAGACCCATTACCCCCTCTTCCTTAGTAAAGACTGAGCAGAAATACCTGTTCAATATGTCAGCTTTATTGTTGTCATCCTCCACGGCTCCCATCCTCCCCTTCAGTCTCACTATCCTCCCTTTGTCTTTCTTTTCACTTATGTACCTGTAAAGGTTTTGTCCCTTACCCACTGATTTTGCAATGTGTTCTTCTGTCTGAGCTTTGGCTTCCCTTACTGACTTCCTGCCTCCTTTGTTTCTCCTGGTACTTCTCCCTATCCCCTTCTGTCTGTGTCTTTTTGTATTGCCTGAATGCAATCTTTTTGGCTTTCACTTTCTTTTGCTACCTCTTTGGAAAATGTAATGGTCTCCTCTTCCTTTTCCTCTTGCTAACCTGTAATGCATAATTCTGTTGTTCTTATAATCCCATTTTAAATACTCCCACTGTTCCTCAACCCTGATTCCTGTCCCATTCCCTTAATGCCTCTTTCAAGTATCTCCCCATTTTCCCAAAGTCTGCCCCCTAAAATCCAGGATACGTGTTTTTGTGTGGTTTGGTTCTGCCCTTTCTGTGATTTCAAACCACAATGACTGGTGGTCACTGTTACCCAGGTGCTCCCCACTGTTACCCCCATCACACTGTCCCTGTTTGTGAGCACAAGGTCCAGTATTGCCTTCTGCCGAGTTGGTTCCATGACCAGTTGCTTGAGGAAGGCACCCTGAAGGAGTCCAGGATAAATCTGCTCCTAGTTGATGCTGCTGCTGGGATGCTCCAGTCCACGTCTGGTATATTGAAGTCTCCAACCAGTACTACCTCACCCTTGTCTGCCATCCTTTGGATGGCTAGCATCAACTCTATCTGTTTCTTCCTCCTGGGCTGGTGGTCTATAGACCACACACCTGTGCGGATGGCTGGCCCCATTTTCCTTTCCAGCTTAACCCACAGTATCTCTCCCCATTTTGTTCCTCCTGGATCTGTGTGGCCTTATGTCATTTTTCACATACAGTGCCACCTCCTCCCTTCCTGCCTGCTCTGTCTCTTCTGAATATGTTGTAGCCAGGTATGGCCATCTCCCAGTCATGGTTATCATTACACCAGGTTTCAGTGATGGCCACAATGTCCAGGTCTGACTGTACCATGACAGCCTCCAGATCTTCCATCTTGTTGCTAAGGCTCCTGGCATTTGCACACATGGCTTTCCATGATTTGACCTCCCTAGACTGCTTCACTGTTCTACTCCAGCCCCTTCCTTGGTTGTCATTTATCCCTGGTTCTCCTTGCTGTTTGCCTTTCTGCTGAATTTTGCCCCTTTTCTGCTTATCCACCTTTTGGACACTAATCTCCATCTTTTGCACACTGCTTTGCAGAGATAGCCACTCCTCTGGTTCACTGGTTCCACTACTAGCTGTGGGGTGAGCAAGTAGGTACCGTCCTTGCTGGCCTGCCACCCCTCTTTTGCTAGTTTAAATGCTTGTCAATATAGCATTTAAACTTATCATTGAGTGCTTGGATTCCCTCCAGGATGGATGCAGCCGTCAGGCTTGAACAAACCTCCATCCCTCCAGGTGGGTCCCCAGTCACCAATAATCCAAACCTTCCTCACAGCACCAGTTCTTCAACCATGAGTTAAAGTTCCTGGTGCATGCACTCTATACTCCTTGCCTCTCACAGGTAGTACTTCTGAGAAAGTGACAGAAGTAGCTACTTGCTTGAGACCCTCCCCAGTTTCCTAAACTCTTCCTGAACTTCCTTTGGCTCTCCATTTGCCAAGTCATTAGTACCTAGGTGGATAATGACATCCAGCTCACCCTCCGTCTTGCCTTCCCAGTGATCCCAGTATCTTCCTTCCATCCCTCCATGCCGTGGCACCTGGTAGGCACCTCACCTCCCTGTCCTCCCCCTCCTGTGTTCCTAGCTGGATCCCTCTTACGATGGAGTCCCCCACCAGGATTCGCTTCCTCCTCCTCCTCTGTGGTCCACTGCTTTCCCCACTGAGGTCACCTCCTTGCCTAACCTCCACATCCTTTCCTTCCACTTCCCTGGGTACCTCTATTTGGTTGTCCTCATTTGCCAGTGTGGCATATGAGTTCTTGAGAGGAATAGGATCTGGGATGTGCCTCTGCCTGACTGCTCTAACCCTCCCTGAGCCCACTGTCATCCAAGTGCTCCTCGTTCTCGGCATCCTTTGAGGCAGCTGCATTGGACTGGGTGGTCCCTGGATAGGGGTGATGGTACTCCTGACCCAGTTTACTTCCGCTCTGAGTCTGGCTACCTCATCCCGCAGTCCAGAGAGATGCATGCAGATAGGGCAGCACCTCAGTGTCCAGAAGGTCTGCCTGAATATGGCTGCCCCACAGCCACTGCATTGCACCACTCCCCACATTATACTGCAATTCCACTACTTCTCTGCTACTGAAGCTCTCTTAGTTCTCTTTTTATTTATTTACAGTACTAAAAATCCTGTAACTGATCGTCAGATATATATATTTTTTTTAAGGAAAAAGAAACCAATAAATAAATGAGTCAAAACACTTGTCGTGCTGAGGGTGGTCTTCTTCCCCCTTATGCCCCTCCTACTTCACACCTCTTACTATACCCTGTGTTTAGCTCCTGTCAATCAGATTTATCAGGGCATATAATTAAGAGTTAGGGGAAGGGGTGGGGGGTCGAAAATTATAAGTAAAGACAACACAGAAAGAAAGTATAGTGTCACTACAAGCCTACAATCTAAGTTTAAAAGAAAAATACCAATTACCTGTTACTCTAAAGCACTGAATTGAATATGTTTCCTTCCTTCACCTTCTGGCTTCTTCTCTAGTCCACCTGGAGAGTTACAATGCCAGCAATAATAATTGTCATTATACTAGATCTGTATAATATTGATGGAGTTCTATACCACAGGTGGAGAATTTTAAATTGAATCGCATACTCGTGCATCCTTGAAAGTGTTGTGACAGAAGGACCAACATTTGTACCATTGAGAGTCTGTTAAATTACATTTATAAAGCTGCACTCCATTTGGCCTTAGAAACAAGAGATTGGTCTGGTAGGGTATCTCTCACAGTCTTATAGATTCTGTTGATTAAACGGAGTTATTGTTAATCCATGAAGTAATATAAGTGTCGAAAGAGGGTAGCATGGTCACTTGATGTAATAAGGTGACAATACATACTTAATTGTAAATATTTCAAAAATCATGTCTAGATATAACCCATTTGGCTTGTAATTCAGTAAAGGAATTTAAAGTGGGAGAATTATTAAGCAAAATATCTCCTCAAAGAATATTCCTTTGTTCTTCCAGGAGTTGGAGAACAGTGATTGACCTTCAAGGGTAATGTTACAGTTACCCCAAATGGAAGTATAAAGGACAGGAGTGGTGTTGAATTTTAACCATTTATGCAGTTTAAACCAGTAAGAAACTGAAGATGCAATGGTGGGGTGTTTCCTTAGTTTTGTGCCAAAGTATTAAAAATAATAAGAGTGGGGATCCTGCCTGGGGACAGGGATGCTTCCATATCTGCCCCTAAAGGTGTTTTAGGACCAGGCTTAGTGAACCATTTGATGGTTTGGGAGGCATGAAATGCCCAAAAGTATACTAAAACCAGGTTAATCCAAATCCGCCCCTAGACCAGTGGACCCCCAACTTAATACGTACTAAACATTGGGATGCTTCCTTCCCAGATGAAGAACCCAATTAATCTATTTATTCTAGACAGGAAAGAACGGGTAAAATTAGCAGTATGTTCAAAAGTAAATAAAGTATTTTCAGTGAGATGGAATTATAGCTTAAGGGTTCTCCATCTATCTAAGGTTGTTTTGATGTCAGCAAGCAAAGGATATAAATTTGCTTCCCAGATCTAATCAAAATTTGGTAGGACCTTGATCCCTAAGTAGGAAATGCCTTGAGGTGCCGACCAAAATCTAAGAGCACTATTCATATGGGGTCTACAAAAAACATTTAAAGTGAGCACCTCAGTTTTATTATAATTTACTGCCAGTCCTGAGAGTTCAGTAAATATATTAAGTTTATGAGGGGTTGTGCAACAAACTCCAAGTTTTCTAAAAGGATGAGCTGGTCGTCTGCAATCTGCATATGACAAAGAGGTATACTGTGTATCACCTATTGAATTACCCCTTATTTCATTGGTTTGATGAAGGGCAGCTGTTAGGGGTTAAATGGCTAAAATAAAAAGAGAGGGAGACAGAGGATACCCTTGTCTAGTACCTTTAGCAAGATTAAAGGAGGGAGATAGCATGGAGTTTGTAAGAACTTTGGCAGAGGGAAATGTATAAAGTAATCTGATCCAAGAGCAGAAGCGATCACTGATACCCAGGTGGGATAGCACAGAGCAAAGAAAGTTCCAGTTCAAAGAATCAAAAGCTTTTTCAAAATCAACAGTTATGGCTGCAGCGGGTGACTTAAGACTTTTAGCTTTATACATAAGATTCAATAGGGAGTGTAAGTGACCTGAGCCCATCTGTCCTTTAACAAAACCCACTTGGTAGCGGTGAACTAATTGGGGGATAAGGAGTTCTAGATGCATCGCTAAAATGTTAACAAATATTTTACCATCTATATTAAGTAAAGATATAGGACGATAGTTAGATGGAAAAGTAGTGTCCTTATCTTTTTTCGGTAGCACAGTAATTATTGCATCTGTCATAGTTGAGGGTAACCTACCAAGATGGGTAGATTCCTGAAATACCTGACATAATAGGGGGCATAATATATCAACAAGTGATTTGTAAAACTCTACCAAAAACCCATCCCCTCCAGGGGCTTTCCCAGATTTAAGCAACAAAAGAGCTTGTGGACCTCCTCTACTGAGACAGGCCTATCTAATAAGTCTGCTGCTTCTTGAAGAAGGCGGGGAAGAATTAACTTCTTCAAGAAACTTTGGATCAAGGTGAACTGTGAACGAGGGGGATGAGTGTAACTGCTTATAGAAGGCAGTCATAATTGTATTTATAGAGGTGTTATCTGTGTGCACTTGTCCTGAGGTATCTTTCAAATCTGCTATATACCGTTCCACCTGTTGTGATCTAAGACAATAAGCTAAAATGTTGCTACCCTTTTCACCTGCCTCCCAGTACTTATGTTTAATTCTTAACAGGGCTATTTCAGTTGTAAGAAATAAGTTAATTAATTTGCATATGCAGCTGTATTACCTCAAAATGAAGAAGGAATTAGGATTGGGACACAGGTAGCAAAATATTCTAACTCTTTAATTTTAAGTTACTGTTCAAGGTTGTACAGTTGTTGTTTTCTTGTTTTTCCTGTGAGCAGCATAACGGATAATTTTGCCACAGATTGTTGCTTTAAGTGCTTCCTCGTTATGCCCATGGAGGTGTCCAAGGGATCGTTATAGGATAGAAAATCTTGTATTTGTGTTCTGATCCAGGGCAAAAATTCAGGGTCTTAAAGTAGCAAGGGGTCTAAACGCCAAGAAGGAGATATAAGAGGTGGAGAGCCCCAAGTTAGATACAATTTAACAGGTGAATGATCTGAGATAAGTATAGATAAAATACTAGAGTCAATTACATTCTCTGTGATTATAGGGGAGGTAAGTCAATAATCAATGCTACTGTATGATTGACGAAGGGAGGAGTAAAATGTAAACTATTTGTCTCTGGAATGGAGGAGCCTCCAAATATCGGATAGTCCATAATCCTTCATTAATAACAAAAGAGCAGCAATACACCTTGGATGAGCATCAGAAAGAGAATTGTTCCCTATCCAAATATGCATCAAGTAGAAGGTTAAGATTCCCACCAATTAAGATAGGGGAGTTATTTAAACTAAACAGGGTTAGTTGCTGAGCTAAATTATGGAAAAACAGAGGGTCATTGGAGTTTGGGGCATAAACGTTAACTAGTGTTAAAGGACCAGATGTAGTACCAAAAGTAGCAATTATCCACCTGCCATTAGTATCTCTAAGAATATTAGAAAGTGTCCATTTTAAATTCTTATGGAGCAAAATTGCAACCTCACATTTTTTCGAGGCAGCAGAGGCTGCATACAGCTGACCAATCCAATCCTGCTTTAACCTGTCATTGTCTTCAGTTAGTAACTTAGTTTCTTACAGCAGTGCAATTTGTGTTTTGTGTTTTTTAAGGTGGTTCAATACTTGTTTCACTTGCTAGGCATGTTAAGTCCCTTGACATTCCATGTATACATCAGTAGATCAGTCATCAAAGAAAAACCTCCATCTACATGCAATAAGTTTTATGGGAGTGTCAGGGACCATAAGAGCCAAGCAAGCAAAGCACATCTTATATCCAAACACAATGGCAGGATCATCGGTAGTAATCCGTCTGTGGGCAGGGCTAAAAGGGTTGCTCAGGAATAAAGAAAAAATGGAAGGAGGAAGAATTAAGTGGACTGTGGGGGTCCAAAATTTATCTCTCTCTGCACACATGGTACTCAATAATAGCATTAACAACCTGAACAACCATATTGATAATAACAACCCACAACATAACCATTTTGGACATGTAGAGAAGTATGGGCCAGTCAAAAAAAAAGCCAAAGCAAGACCCCTGCTCAACTCATCGAGGCAGGAATATACAACATTAAGGGGTGAGGGTATAACTAAATCCACCACTCCTTACAGCACACAGAAAGTTATTAAATATTTAATTAACTCTGCAACCGAAATGTTAAATACTTCCAGTTCTTCTCCAGATATTCCACCATCCTCTAAAGGAAATGAAGAGATCTATGAAGTTTATATCTAAGCAGCCATATGAAATTAAAAGGGCATGTGTGTGTCATAAACGTAAAATATTAAATCAGACTTAGGGCACATATGCCAGAGCTTGTCGACTTAACAAATAACTAAAAATGGACAGCAAATTCAGTATATTAGCATTAGGCAAAGAAAAACAAAACTGGATTCAACAATAGTGCACTTAGTGAACTAGAAATAAGTCAGCCCGCCAAGTAAACGGTATAAATCACAGTACGATATAAACAGTTAAATATGGCACTCCAAAACCTATTAATAATTAGCATAAGTGATGTCGAATGTCTATACCTGATTCAACAACCTAGCAATTCTTTTAACTATTACACCATACAGACAATATAGTAAAATCACTTAATATACACATCGGCCTCCTACACAGGCATAAGCACAGTCTCACCCATGAAGCACTAAACCTTGCCATCCACAGATCAGTTGTCTCTCTTGTGAAGTATGGTATTGCAGTCTACAGATCTGCAACAGACACTGCCCTCCACCACATCAAAGTCACCTTAAATAAGGCATGCCGCCTCTCCACTGGTTCAGAATGTCAAACCCACACCTGTGACCTTTATACCTGCACCAACTGGCCCCAGTTCAATAGCAGACTTCAGTACCACACCTATCTGCTGGCCAAAAAACGCAAGTCTAGGCATGCTACCCATTGGCGTACAGAAGCTTTTCACCCCCTTTGAATGCAGCCACACCACAAGAAGCTCTGAGAGTATGGTCTTCAAGATTCCAAGATATTGCACCACTCTAGGACAAAGGGCCTTTGCCCACCAGGCAACTAAATGGACTAACAACCAGCCATCAAGCCTCTTTGCTATTCCAATGCTGGGCCCTTTCAAGTGCGGGCTACATTAATATCTGGTTACCAAAGCAAGTTGCAACTGTTTCCACTAAGGCCTCCAGCTCCAGGCAGTTTGACAACCTAAGTACCTCCTAACACCGTCTATACCCCCATTTCTTCCCTTCCTAAACTGTGCCACCCTCCTCCCCTTCGCTACTACCCCTGCACTGCCAGGCACCTCTCCACCCCCTACTATTTCCCTCCCTAACTGACCCAACCTCCTCCACACACCTTCTACCCTTCCTCCCCTCATCCCCTCTCCACCACTCCCCTTATGGTCCCATTCCCTTTTCCCTTTCTTATACTGACATCCTGCTCTGATCCTACACCACCCCCTCTCCCGACACCCTCTGTTAACACTTCCCGCAACTGGCACTGTCAGTATGCTTAGTATAAGCCTCACTCACCAGTCACAAGGCCCACCTTCTGGGCTGATTTTCAATATATATTCTCTCTCTCTCTCTCTCCAGTTTGTCTTCTCACCATTACCCCTCTCTTCCTGAGCCAATCCCTCCCCTTGTTCACTCTCTCTTTTCCTCCTTTTTTATGTTGGCGTGCTTGTGCAGCCAACTTCTTGCGGCAGTGGAGATTTGGAGGTGCGGTCGCTGTTGGGCGAATGCAGGGCACACACACCAGTAGGTGCATCCCGCATTCCCCAGTCATCCAGCAGCAGGGGCCAACACTCTGCCTGGCTAATGAGGCGACAACATCTGAGAAAAGGTCCGCTGCAATGAGAGCAAAGCTCTCATGCAGCATGACCACAGCACACCTCCTCCTATGTGCAGGCAGCATGGCGGCAGTGACTGCCGCTGTTGTCTGTCAACCCCCCTTCCTTTATTGTGTGCCAACAGGGGTGCCCAATCCCCATTGGCATCATGGAACCCCCCTCCTTTTTTGATTGCCGAGAGGGTGCCCAATCCCCCTCTGCATCATGCACCCCCTCAACAGTTTCTCTTTGCCGTGAGGTGCCCATCCCGTCAGCATAATGTGGTCCCCCTTCCGTTTTTTACTTGCCCAGGGGGTGCCCAATCCCCCTCGGCTCCTGAGGCTCCTCCCCTTCCTTGTTTGCCGACGGGGGTGCCCAATCCCCCGTCGTCTAAACCAGGTACCCACACACACTCAGGTGACATGCTGGGAACCCTCCCCAGCGTGCCAAAGCACCTATTAACAATGAAAATGGTCCCCTGATGTTTTTATTTACTTTTTCCCTGTAAAGAAGGAAATGATCCCTTGACGGTCTCCCTGGCCCTCCTCCCACAACCCGCACCCACCCACTGCGCACCCTGCCTCCCCACACCCCCCTCACCCCATACTTACCTCTGGAGTCCAGCGCGATGATCTTCGTTGGACCAGGAGCACGTCAGCACTCTTCAAAGCCGACTGCGAACTGAGGAAATGCCGTTAAGCTGTATAATGGAATGAACAGGGTTTTTCCAACTTTACCACACATCTTGGGCATTTTTTGGAATTTTGGCACCAAATTTTCAACATGGGGTTTTTGGGACCCCTCCTCATGAATTCTATCACTGTCATGGCGTTAATCAGCCTCAAAAGGTAATTTCACAGTCACTAAACAGAATCACCTTTCGGGACCAGTTAACAAAACGACAGTGCCAGTGTTCATGAGGTGGCCTCTCAAAAAGTCTATGTTGCAAATTTGGAGGAAAAAATCCAAAAACTGACTGTTTTACGAGCATCGTTGTGCAGTTGCTACGCAGGCTCATAACTTCACGAATCTGCAATATTTTCATGCCAGATTTTCAACATTGTCATTTTTGTACACCTCCTTGTGAACAGTACAGCTGTCATTTTCCACATCCTGGCCGAAATGTGTTTCCGCACTTCCTGCACAATAGCGCGGTTGCTGGGAAATCAGTGTTCAGGCCAGATTATGAAAATGACAGTGACACAGTTCATGAGCAGAGGTACTAAAATGCCTATGTTGAAAATTTGGTGGACGATACTCCATAAAATGACTGTGTATTACGGCGTGCATTGGCAGATTACTGCATGCGCCGTAACGTCATGTATTTGTAATATTTTCACTCTGGATTTTCACCATTGGCATTTTTCCACACCTCTTGATGAACAGTACAGCTGTCATTTCACATATCCTGCCCAAAATGTGTTTTCGCACTTCGGCGCAGAATAGCGCAGTTGCTGCGTAAATCACTTTTGGGACAGTTTGAGGAAATGACAATGACACTGTACACAGAGCAGAGGTGCTAAAATGGCTATGTTGAAAATTTGGTGCTGAACGCCCATAAATGACTGTGTTACAAGCTGCATTGCGCATTTCTCACGCCTTGTAACTTTGCAAATTTGCTATATTTACAAGCCACATTTTCAACACTGGCATTTTTTACACCTCCTATGAACTGTACAGCTGTCATTTTTCATCATCCCGCCAAAATGTGTTTTTCCACTTGCACCAATAAAGCCAATGCCAGTCAGCGACAACGTTCGTATTGATAAAGTTTCTGTCTTTTGTGTTGGCAAGTACCATTGTATGTAGTGTTTGGCTTATTTCAGTCACACATGTAACCGCCTACCTAATTTGCCTTAATTGTTGTCCTCTTTCCCATAAGCTGTGGTTTAGTTTGTTACTGTAATGACCCTGACGTGGAACCTATGCAGTGAGCCTGTACTCAAAGGTTAATCTAAGATCTTAATAAATAAATAAACAAACAGTATAGTAAGACAGTAACACTTGCTAAAACAGAAAAGAAAGTACTATCAAAGTTCTGTGCTAGTGTTTAAAGCAAGCAGATGCATCATAAAACAACATCCACACATAAAAGACTTAATTAGCCATTTATTGGGCAAATGTAGCTCAAGTATTCAAAAATAATCTGCGGCATACCTGCAAAGCTCGAAGCAAAAAGGGCACCTTGCTTTTAGTATAAAACATCACGGAATAACAGATGGCTTAATAGTATTGTGAGGTGACCGAATGACTCGAACAATCGTGATATCTCATTTATGAATGCCGTATTGGTGGAATATTGTAGCCTTACGTAAAGAGATGCACCATTACAATGGAGAGTTGCCAGGAAATGCTGTCTGAACAATAAAGAACATTTACAAAAAGCAAGCTCATTAAGAGGTTAGATTCAGAGGGATAAGTTTCAAGAGTTATCCCTACATTGTACAAACTAACACCCACTGTGTTTCAAATAGTATTAAAAGAATTTAAAAGTGTAATGCAGCTAAGCATGATTGTTCAAAAGTTATTGTAAACCCAAAGGTTACAGTTGACACAGGGCAGTAGAAAACTTAAGTGCAAGCAGGGATATAGATCGTATAGAACTCCCTGCTACAGTGTCATTATTCCAATATAAGGAGTTCATCACAGATAGGACTGAGTATTTAAAGAAATTGGGCAAGACATGATTTAAGTGCCAGAAAGGGAAGAAGAAGAAAAAGGAAGCTGAACTTGTGGACGTCTGGTTGATGCTAAGTCTAGTTTATTTTTCCCCCCCTATTTCAGCGTCTCTTTTCAGGTGGTTCTAAATTTTTCTGGGGTGAGCTTGCTGTGATATCAGCCCAGGATGTGTCAGCTGATGCACATTCCAGACCTGACGCTGTATATGGGCTAGCTTCCTTGTGAAGATTATCCTGATAAGGTAAATCTTGCAAGGAGATTGATTCATTAAGCAAAGGGGTGTATTTGTTGGACAAAGGAATAGCAGTTGTAATTTCTGAGGCAAAGTCTGATTCAGCAGTAGTACCACACTGAATATCAGGGCTGGAACAACAATTTCTCTCATAAGCTGATTTCTGGGAAGACTTTAATTGTAAGCAGGAGGATTGCCTTGTGGGTGGTACATTGGAGGTAACAGTGACAGATGGTATTAATTGAGCGGAGGAGTCGAGGTGGGCTAAATTGCTCTCATGAGTAATATTTGGTGCAGGTGCAGACATTACAAAAGCTGTTGTATTGGCTGTAGTTTTTCAGGAGTTTTTAATGCATATGCTGTCTAGAAAAGTCATTAGGGAGTTGGGGGGGATGAAGTCCTTTAAGGAGTTGCCATAGAATACACACATGATCACAGGATATCGTAATGAAAAATGCATCCCCATTTGACGCATAACTCGGCGAGAGTCTGTGAAGGCTCTTCTTCTAGTTGATACTTCCCTGGAGCAATCTCTCTATATAACAAGCATTTGTCAGTTAAGCAATTTATCCCTCCAGGGTGTGGGTACACTGGAGGATTTACCGCCAGGACTGGTGTGATTTGGTCACGAGGCGCAGCCGAGTGACCGAGGCTCCACACCAGTCGGTTAAGTCCTCCAGTGTACCCATACCCCGGAGGGATAAACTTATATTATACAATGGCAAATGTTGTTTCTTTAACGTTTTTTAACTATTTTCTAACTCACTGAGGTTCCTACACTTCGAAAGAGGATGTCATTTTGTAAACAATTTACCACAGTATTTTAGCGAAGCGGCGACAGGACAAATCACGGCAGTTTCATTTGAAGTGAAAGCGACCGGATTAGCACGGTATAAGGTTTGCTGGCACTTTTTCCAGTGGGTACACTGGAGGATTTATCATGGTGGTAATTGTGCCAGCCAACCAATCAGGATGCAGGATTTGGGACATTGGATTTACCACATTGTATAATGCCGAATGTTGTCGCGCTGGCATTGGTTTGGTAGTGCAGTGCGAAAACACATTTGGGCAGGATGTGAAAATAGACAGCAGTACTGTTCATAAGGAAGTGTAAAAAAATGGCAGTGTTGAAAATGTGGCATGTAAATATTGCAAATTTGCGAAGTTACAAGGGTGTGTGGGAAATGCACAAGGCACGCTTGTAACACAGTCATTTTATGGACTTTCGGCACCAAATTTTCAACATAGGCATTGTAGCACTTTTGCTCATGTACAGTATCACTGTCATTTCCTCAAACTCTCTCAAAAAGTGATTTTGCACAGCGACTGCACTATTCTGTGCTGGACGTGCAAAAACACATTTCAGACAGGATATATAAAATGACAGCTGTACTGTTCATCAAGAGGTGTGGAAAAATGCTTATGGTGAAAATCCAGAGTGAAAATATTACAAATGCACAACATTATGAGTGTGCGTGCAAACTGTGCAACGCACGCCCATAACACAGTCATTTTATGGAGTATCATCACTAAATTTTCAACATAGGCATTTTAGGACCTCTGCTCATGAACAGTGTCACTGTCATTTTCCTAATCTGCCCTGAACACTGATTTCCCACAGCGACCATGCTATTGTGTGCCAGAAGTGTGGAAACATATTTTGGCCAGGATGTGAAAAATGACAGCTGTACTGTTCACATGGAAGTGTACAAAAATGCCAATGTTGAAAATCTGGCATGAAAATATTGTGAATTCGCGAAGTTATGAGCATACGTAGTAACTGCGCAATGCACGCTCGTAACACAGTCATTTTATGGAGTATCATCACCAAATTTTCAACATAGGCATTTTAGGACCTCTGCTCATGAACAGTGTCACTGTCATTTTCATAATCTTTCCCGAACACTGATTTCCCACAACAACCGCGCTATTGTGCGCCGGAAGTGCAGAAACACATTTCGGCCAGGATGTGAAAAATGACAGCTGTACTGTTCACAAGGAGGTGTAGAAAAATGACAGTGTTGAAAATCTGGCGTGAAAATATTGCGAATTTGTGAAGTAATGAGCCATTTTTTGGACTTTTCCACCAAATTTGCAGCATAGGCTTTTTGAGAGCCCACC
This sequence comes from Neoceratodus forsteri, assembly GCA_016271365.2. Classification (NCBI taxonomy): domain Eukaryota; kingdom Metazoa; phylum Chordata; order Ceratodontiformes; family Ceratodontidae; genus Neoceratodus; species Neoceratodus forsteri. Next base: position 565,721,561 of record JADMNL010000023.1, on the reverse strand, counting down.
TCATGAACACTGCCACTGTCCTTGCGTTAATCGGTCCTGAAAGGTGATTCCACAGAGTGACTGTGAAATCACCTTTCAGGACCGATTAATGTCATAATGGTGCCAGAATTCATGAGGAGGGGTCCCAAAAACCCCATGCTGAAAATTTGGTGCAAAAAATGCCTGAGATATTCATCAAAGTTGAAAAAAAACCTATTTATTCCATTGTACAGCTTACTGGCATTTCCTCACTTTGCGGTCGGCTTTGAAGAGTGCAGAGGTGTTCCTAGTCCAGCGAAGATCGTCACGTCCGAGCTCAGGAGTAAGTATGGGATGGGGGTAGGAGGCAGGGTGCACAGTGGGTGGGTGTGGGTTGTTGGAAGGGGTAGGGAGACTGCAAGGGACTGTTTTCTGTTTACAGGTGTTAAAAAACAAACATAGTAGACGGTTTTCTTTTTACAGGTGTTTTTTTGGGGATACAGTAGCCTATGGGGATTGGGCACCCCGACAGCACATAGGAGTGGGGATACTAGCTGAGGGGATTGGACACCCCCTCAGCACAGAAGAAGGAGGGAACATCATGCCAACAGGGAGGGCCCCTGTCAGCACATTAAAGTGGGAAAGGGCGGGATGGATGCCGATGGGGATTGGGCATCCCGTCAGCAAACAGTGAAGCGAGGGTGCAAAGAGCCGAGGAGGATTGGGCACCTTTCAGCAAAGCAAAAAGAGGGGGACATTTGCCGATGGGGAGGGCCTCATCAGCACACACATGAGGGCAGGGTAAGCCAACCGGGAATTGGGCACTTCAAGTCAGCAGTTTAGCAGCCACTGTGCCGCCATGTTTGTAGCTCACGAAGCATATAGGAAGGTCCACTGCATATGATGAGCTTTGTTCACATTGCAGTGGACTTTTCCTTAGATGTGCTTGCTACATTATGTATGCATGGTTTGGCGACGGCATGCAGGCTGATTGGGGAATGAAGGACGCACCTACTGGTGCATGCCCTGCATTCGCCACACAGCGACCGCATCTCCAAATCTCCACTACTTCAAGATGTTGGCTGCACAAGCACGCCAACATAAAAATACAGTGTGCATGCCAGGTGGTGTTGCCAATTTCTCTAGATTTCTGCACAATTAGCTTTGTACGGGCAAAATTAAGAAAACGAGCCAAAAATGGTTGAGGTCTCTGTCCGGGTAGGGGTTTGGGACCTAAGGATCGATGAGAACACTCTATGATGAGGCTATGATCAGCAGGTAATTTTAGAAGCTGTGGTAGGACCTGTAATAAAAAAGCAGTTGTATTGGTTGATTCGCTCTCCTCGGGAAATCCAAAGAAACGCAGATTGTTTCTGCGGGTATGGTTTTCTATATCATCCAGTTTACTTTGACGTTCTTTAATACTATGATTTTGTGAACATAGAAATATAAACATAGAAACATAAAAGGTGATGGCAGATAAGGACCTCAAGGCCCATCCAGTCTGCCAATTTTTTTCTACCTTATAAATGTGCCATAGGCCTTTACTCTTGTCAATGGCCTATCGATTCATACTCATCTGTATTGCTCCCTTATGCCTATTCCATGCCTGTTTGAGGCCCTGCACTGTATTCATATCCACCACTTCTTGAGGTAGGCCATTCCATGCATCCACCACCCTTTCTGTGAAAAAGAATTTCCTCACATTACCCCTTAATCAGTCTCCCTCTACTCTCATGCTATGTCCACTTATCCTGCTATTTTTATGTTGATTGCACGCAGAGAAAGAAACATATTGAACAGCTTGCTGAGAAGCAGGCTGTGGAGGTAGGACACTGTTGTGGCCAATGCCCCCACAGCCTGCAAAGGCTTGTCCCACTTTCCCCAATGCCGTGGCAGGCTGCTGGTGACACAAGTTTGGAACGTTTGCACCAACTTGTGACAATTTAGCTGCTGCAATCAGGGGCTGCCTCGTCATTGCAGTGTAAGCCATCTGCTGCAATGAGGGAGCAACCCATCATTGCAGGGCGGGATGTAAAAACCCTGATATTGTTTGTGAACATGGTGGCGGGTTGCCGCCATGTTCACAAACAATATTAACCCCTCCACCATGTTTTTCTGCCGACGGGGAGCCCACTCCCGTCGGCATAATATAACCCTCCCCTGTTTAACTGTCTGCCGGCACGGGTGCCCAATCCTGTCGGCACAAAATCCCCATTTAACTGTCTGCCCGACGGGGTGCCCAATCCCGTTGGCAAAAGGAACCCCTTTGTTGTTTGCTGATGTGGTGTCAAGTCCCCATCGGCTACAGCTGGCCCCCCAAAAGAAAGCGTTGGCACGCTGGGAGCCCACCCCAGCGTGCCACATGGACCTGTAAAGGAAAATGGTCCTGCCAAGTCTAGTTTTTTTTGTACCTGGAAAGGAAACTACCCTCGTAGTCTCCTCGCCCCCACCCGCGCACCCACGCACTGTGCACCCTGCCTCCCCAAACCCTCACCCCATACTTACCTCCGGAGCTGGGCGCGATGATCTTCAGTGGATCAGGAACAGGTCTGCACTCTTCAAAGCCGACCGTGAACTGAGGAAATGCCGGTAAACTGTATAATGTAATAAATAGGGTTTTTCCAACTTTGCTGCATATCTCTGGCATTTTTTGAAATTTTGACACCAAATTTTCAACATGGGGTTTTTGTGACCCCTCCTCATGAATACTGTTACTGTCATGGCGTTAATCGGGCCCAAAGGGTGATTTCTTGGTCACTTCGCGGAATCACCTTTGGGGGCAAACTAACAAAATTACAGTGCCAGTGTTCATGAGGTGGGCTCTCAAAAAGCCTTTGTTGCAAATTTGTTGGGAAAAATCCAAAAAATTACTGTTTTATGAGCATGCGCTGCACAGTTGCTATGCACGCTCGTAACTTCGTGAATTTGCAATATTTTCATGCCAGATTTTCAACATTGCCATTTTGTCACACCTCCTTGTGAACAGTACAGCTGTCATTGTTCACATCCTGGCGAAAATGCATTTTTACACTTCCGACGCAGAATAGCACGGTCACTGTTGGAAATCAGTGTTCGGGACAGATTAAGGAAACAACAGTGACACTGTTCATGAGTAGAGGTCGTGAAATTGCTATGTTGAAAATTTGGTAACGATACTCCATAAAATGACTGTGTTACGAGCGTGCATTGCGCAGTTTGCACGCACACTCGTAACTTCGCGAATTTATAATATTTTCACTCCAGATTTTCAATATTGCCATTTTCCCACACCTACATATGAACAGTGCAGCTGTCATTTTCCCATCCTGGCTGAAATGTGTTTTTGCAGTTCGGTGCAGAATAGAGCAGTCACTGTGGAAATCACTGTCCGGGACAGATTAATAAAATTACAGTGATACTGTTCATGAGCAGAGGTCCTAAAACACCTATGTTGAAAATTTGGTGATAATAGCCTATCAAGTGAGTATGATACTTGTGTGCATTGCACACTTTCCACAAACCTTTGTAACTTTGCAGATTTGTAATATTGTCATGCCACATTTTCAACAATGGCCTTTTTTCTCACCTCCTTATGAGAAGTACAGCTGTCATTTTTCACATCCTGACTGAAATGTGATTTCACAGTTGCGGCACAGAATAACGCAGTTGCTGTGGGAAACCAGTGTTCAGGACAGATTAAGAAAATGACAGCGGCACTGTTTATGAGCAGAGGTCCTAAAATCCCTATGTTGAAAATTTGGAGACAAAACTCTATAACATGACTGTGTTACAAGCGTGTGTTCAACTGTTTCCACACACCCTTGTAACTACGCAAATTTGTAATATTTTCACGCCACATTTTTAATGGCATTTTTTCACACCTCCTTATGAACAGTACAGCTGTCATTTTTCACATCCTGGCTAAAATATGTTTTTGCACTCCTAACGGAGAATAGCAAGGTCGCTGTGGGAGATCAGTGTTTGGGGTAGATTAAGATGGAACAAGTGAGAGGGGAGAGTGACCGAGCTCAACTGAGCTCTGTCGGGACTGCTCCAGATTTGTTTTTGTGGGCAGACAAAGGCCCCAACGCAAGAGGCCAGTACAAAAGGGCAGCCTGCAGCACTGGGAGAAACAGAACGAGAGAGCAAGTGAGGGAGGGGGAGTGAGCGAACTCACCGGAGCGCTGTCAGGACTGCTGCGGATTTCTTTGTGGGCAGAAAAAGGCATCAATGCAGGCAGGGGCCCAGTACAAAAGGCCAGCCTGCAGCGGTGTGAGAAACAGTATAGTGAGTGAGACAGGGGGACTGAGTGAGCTCAATGGAGCTCTATCAGAAATGCTGCAGATTTCTTTGTTGGCAGAAAAAGTTGTCAATGTAGGCAGGAGCCCCGTACAAAAGGGCCGCTTGCAGCGCCAGGACAAACACAATGAGCGCGTGACAGAGGGAGACTGAGCGACCTCAACAGAGCTTTGTCGGTACAGCTGTGAATTTCTTTGTGGACAGACAAAGGTGCCAATGCAGCCAGGAGCCCCATACACAAGCACTGCCTGCAGCACCAAGAGAAACAGAACGAGTGAGTCACAGAGCAGTAGGAGCTCTATTGTGACTGCTGTGGATTTCTTTGTGGGCAGAAAATGCGGCAACGCAGGCAGGAGCCAAGTACAAAAGGCCAGCTTGCAGTGCAGGCAGAAATGGAATGAATGAGTGAGAGAGGGGGAGTGAGCAAGCTCAACGGAACTGTGTCGGGACTGCTTCAGATTTCTTTCTGGCCAGAAAAAGCCACCAATGCAAGCAGGTGCCCAGTACAAAAGGGCAGCTTGCAGCAGCAGGAGACACAGAATGAGCGAGTGAGGGAGTGGGAGTGAGTGAGTGAGTTCAACAGAGCTCTGTTGGGACTGCTGCAGATTTGTTTGTGGCCAGAAAAAGGCAGCAATGCACACAGGGGCCCAGTGCAAAATGGCAGCCTGCAGTGACGGGAAGACCAGAATGAGCGAGTGAGAGAGAGGGAGTGAGCGAGCTCAACGGAGCTGTATTGTAACTGCTGCAAATGGCGGCAACGCAGGCAGGAGCCCAATAGAAAAGGGCAGCCTGCAACGCCGGGAGAAATGGAATGAGCGAGTGAGAGAAGGGGGGTGAGCGAGCTCAACAGAGCATTGTCAGGACTGCTGCAGATTTCTTTGTAGGCAGAAAAAGGAACCAACAGAGGCAGGATCCCAGTACAAAAGGGAAGGCTGCAGCACCAGGAGAAACAGAATAAGTGAGTGACACAGGGGGGTGAGCGACCTCAACGGAGCTCTATCGGGACAGCTGTGGATTTCTTTGTGGGCAGAAAAAGGTGCCAATGCAGGCAGGAGCCCAATACAAAAGGGCAGCCTGCAGCGCCGGGAGAAACACAATGAGTGAGTGACTGAAAGGGAGTGAGCAAGCTCAATGGAGCTCTATCATGCCTGCTGCGAATTTGTTTGTTGGCAGAAAAAGGTGGCAACGCAGGCAGGAGCCCAGTACAAAAGGCCAGCCTGCAACCCCGGCAGAAATGGAATGAGTGATTGACAGACAGGGAGTCAACAGGCTCAGCAGACCTGAGTCGGGACTGCTGCAGATTTCTTTGTGGCCAGAAAAAGCCACCAACAGAGGCAGGAGCCCAGCACAAAAGGGCAGCCTGCAGCGCCAGGAGAAACGGAATGAGCGAGTGAGAGAGGGGGAGTGAGCTACCTCAATGCAGCTCTATTGGGACAGCTGCAGATTTCTTAGTGGGCAGAACAAGGTACCAACGCAGGCAGGAGCCCAATACAAAAGAGCAGCCTGCAGCACCGGGAGTAGCAGACTAAGCGAGTGACAGAGGGGCAGTGAGCGAGCTCAACACACCAACGCAATCAACATTCGGCATTGACAAATGCTTGTTCTTATATTGAAACATGTTAGACTCTTTCACCATGTTAATGCCCTTAAGATGTTTGAATGTTTCAATCAACCTCTCTCCCTCCTTTTCTCTAGGGTATACATATTGAGCTCCATTAATCTATCCTCATATGTTTTCTCATGCAGTCTCTGCACCATTTTGGTTGCCCTTCTCTGGACTGCCTCCATTTTGTTAATGTCCTTTTGCAGGTGTGGCCTCCAGTACTGCACACAGTACTCCAGATGGGGCCTAACCAGTGTCTTGTAAAGAGGGATTATTACCTCTCTCGTACGACTTGTGATACCCCTGTTAATACACCCCAACATCCCTCTAGCCTTACCTACTGCTTTAGTGGTCTGCTTGGATGATTTCAGGTCATCTATGATGATGATGCCCAAGTCTCTTTCGTCCCTTGTGATTGCCAGCAACACCCCTCCCAACCTATAGATGGCTTCAGGGTTTCTCTTCCCTATGTGCATGATCTTGCACTCCTTTGCATTAAACCCTAGTTGCCACTCTTACCATTTTGCAAGTTTATCCAGCTCTCTTCTCATTCTGACCACCCCATCTGGATCATCTCCTCTGTTGCAGATGTTGGTGTCATCTGCAAACAGACAAACCTTACCCTCCAGTCCATCTGCAATGTTACTGATGAAGATATTGAAGAGGGCTGGCCCCAGGACTGATCCTTGAGGTACCCCACTTGTGACTTGCATCTCTTCTGACTGTATACCATTTACCACCACTCTCTGCTTACTGCCCGCCAATCAATTTGCCACCCAGTTAACCAGCTTCTGACCCACCCAGCTTATTAATCAATCTTCTATGTGGAACAGTATTGAAAGCTTTGCTGAATTCAAGGCAGGCGACATCAACTGCACCCCCTTGGTCCACCACTCTGGTTACCCAGTCAAAGAAATTTATGAGATTTGTTTGACAGGACCTTCTTGTTGTAAACTCATACTGTCTTGAATCCTGTGCTCCTATGGATTCCAGGTGTTGCACTATCCTTTCCTTAAGGAATACCTCCGCAATCTTGCCCACTACTGAGGTAAGACTGACTGGTCTGTAGTTCCCTGTCTCCTCCCTGCTACCACTTTTGTGGAGCAGGATCACATGAGCCCTTCTCCAGTCTTCTGGGACCTCTCCTATGCTCAGAGACTCACTAAACAGTTCTGATAATGGCTCTGCTAGTTCCATCCTTAGCTTCTTTAGTATCCTGGGATGCATGCCATCAGGTCCCACTGAACGGAGTGTAGCTTGCAGTTCTTGAATAGAGGTTTTATTTGAGCGTACTTTGGTTTCTGTTGTGGCTAGACACAAATTGATGGATTGCAACATTGTAGTGTTTTGCTGTGTATTAATTTTTAAATTGCTCACATCATTTATTAATTTTTTGAGCAGGGTTTCTATATTTTCCAAAGATGGATGTTGTTTAGTAGTGCCCGCCATAATTAAGGCCCAAGATTCTTGCTGCAGAGATGATGCCTGTTGTTTTAAAAGTCTTAAAAACTAAGAAAGAGAAAGAAATACCTACTAATATAGCTGCTGTAGCATTCAAGTAACCATTGTTCTTTAACAGATCCTTTAGATTAACTCAGATGGCTGCAAAAGATGGAGAATTAGTGGATAAGAAAGCAGAGTACTAAGTTTAGAAGTCCATCTCTATTCAGAGCCAAGCCATGACCCCAAATATGAGTTTTAAACATGAGCTTTCTCCTACACAGCACATCTACTATTGGTGAGGGGGACTCTGACAGGTAAGTGGGATGCTAGGGGTCCAGAACACTGGAGGGGACAGGTTCAAGAAACAGAGGTCATGTCTGTCTGCAGGGTGTTGCGTCAGTAGGGAAGACTAGCTCCTGATGTGAAAACAGCGACAGTTCAAACACTGATGCACTCAGAAAGGTTAGAAGAAGTCTTGTAACTCCTTCATGTTGCTTGGAATTTATTGCCACCAGAAATTAATCAGCAACTGAGAAACAATCAGTTTAAGTTCAATACAAGAGACAAAATAGTGACTCATGGACTGGCCCATACAAACCCAGTGCTGCACTCTAACACAAGCTTTGACAAGGGGCGAGGTATGGTTGGGTGAACAACACCTTTAAAGTCTTAGAGGTCATGTCATGAATTTATAGCCCACCTATGAGTTACAGTGCCTTCAAGAGTCCCTTACTACTCGCACATCAAAGGCATTTGTTGCTACCAATGGAGCGGGCACTGCTGTATTAGCAAAAGGACGGGGGAATTCCCAATCTGCGTGCTGACCGAACTGAATGTGATCTTGCACCCAGCTGGAGTGGTTTGGGTTGAGATTATATGTTTGGGCTGTGAACTTTGCTGTTTCCCCTGGAAAAGCTGGTGCTGAGCTGCCCTTAAGGCAGATTTGCATGCAATCTCGATTGAGCAGGACTGCCAAGTGCTGTAGAGAGCTATGGTGTGAAATTTGGGGTGGATTCCCTGCTTGGAGAAAAAAGAGGAATTCTCATGCTAGCCAAGCATGCCTGTGATGTGGCACAATACCAACTAGAGAAAGAGAGAGAGAGAGAAGGAGAGAGACAAAAAGGGGACACACCAAATGGGTACCATAGCCCAGAGGTAAGCTATCGCCACCCAGCAGGACTGGATACCTCGATGCAGAGGATGGCGCAGATCATAGTGGCCTAATCAACCAGAGGACAGATAAGTGAGCTGCATCACCATCTCAGACACCCGACAACGAAATGCAAGTGACAGACCAACTGACCACCTGAAAGTGATCGTCACAGGCTGTGACAGCAAGAGAGAAAGAGAGAGAGAGAGATCACATAGCACTGGAACTATTAGAAAACAGGGCTTGCTCTTGCAACTGGGACACAGTAAAATAGACTGGGAAAATACTTACTGGATTTGGTCCACTGACCAGGAGTTTACAATACCTCAGGTGGAAGGTTATGTTTTTGCAATTGTATGTCCTTTGGGTTGGGGTGGGGGATTCTGTTACACCTACTGTGGCATCTGCTAACCTTTCATTTAAAGTGCACTACAGCCAGCCAACCACATGCAATAACAACAGTCCGACACTGATTACGGATGGGTATCCAGTAGCACTCTGGGAGCTCCGCTAAAGAGTAGTGCACCCTCATATCTTGTAAATGTTGTTTCCTTGTCAACAGACAACTCTTTTTGTGTAGTTACTAGGTATATACAGTATATATATATTTGTTTGCCTTAGTGTATTTTCTCTGTTCATATCAATCCCTGTAACTATCCTGGAGGTCTCCATTTTCTGGTTGTTGAAATCGAATTGTGCCTGACAGCTGCATTAGCATATGAGAACACGATGTGTCAGTACCCTTTAGAGTCCACAGTATTCTGCCTGTCTGCTTAATTACAGTTCAACAAAACAAGTTGCAGGAAGGTGTAAAATACCACATTTATCTTCAATTATCTTTTCAAACTGTCTTAGATGTAATGCAGGGTTTTTTCCGTTTAAATTGCATTCCATCTATGTGTTTCTAGAGAGCTTTTTCAGGTCTGTGTACTTTCAGTATAGAGATATAATGGTGTAAATGAGTGCTGTGACATCATGTTCTCATATGCTAATGCAGCTGTCTGGGACAATGACATTTCAACAGCCTGAAAATGGGAGTCTCCAACTCCATGGCACCAGCGCAGGGTTGCTTGGCATGCTGGCGACTCTAATGTATTTTGCCCCAAGGCAGGTATCAGGAGGCGGAGACCAGCAGGGAGGGATGCCTGGCGTCTATTAGATGCTTCCCCAGGGTAGGGGTCCTGCCTTGGCACCTCGGGGTGGATTTGGCACGTGCTTGGGGAAGTGAGGCCTTGACGCATCCCCTACATGCCCCCGCCCGAGGATGCCACCCACAAGGCCGAGAACTTGCTGGAGAAAGCCAGAGGAAAACAGGAAAAAGGTGTCTCAGCTGACCAGATGGCAGCTGCCCTGACCCTCACTGCCATGGAGCCCCTGGATAGCTAGGACTGACCTCAGCAGCACCCAGGACCAAGCAGGTAAGCCACAAGGCTAATTCTCTCTTGAGAGGGTTGTGGATGCATGGAACAGCTTTCCTGAGGAGGTTGTGGAGTCAAAAACAGAGGGGGAATTCAAGAATGCACAGGACAGATGTAAGGCAATTCTAGTGGAGGGGAAGGAGGAAGTAGGCTGTTGGTTAACTAGGATCTGCAGCTTAACCATTAGGTAGGGAAATGGGCAGACTAGGTGGGCCAAGCAGTCCTTATCTGCCATCAAATTCTATATTTCTATGTTTCTGTGAAGGGAGAGGACCCACCCAACGAAGGGATATGTTGGGTTACCCTGGGGAGGGCTGCAATTTGGGGTCGGCAGGTGGTGACGGGGGTTGCCAGAGGTGAGACTGGTCCCTGATGGTCCAAAGGAGAGGCCTGCTGGGATGCAGGGAAGTGCATAAACAAATAATACCAAAAAAAAAAAAAAAAAGAAAATGGAGACCCTCCGGCTAGTTACTGGGGCTGGTGTGAACAGTGCAAAGAAACTAAAGCAAACACATATATCCCCAACAGTTACAGTACAAAAAAAGATTTATCTATTGGCAAGGAAACAAATAACATTTACAAGAGATGAGGGTTTACAACACCTTCAAAGTATTCAAAGGATAATTCACTGGTACCCATGGGGAGAGTATAGTGCCCCTGTACCAGATGGCTCAAGTAAGCCACTGTATTGCACACGATAGTGTGGAGCCAGTTAAGGTTTGAGGGCAGAGCCAGAGAAGGCATCTAACAAAAGGCCAGGGAAGTGCTACTGTGGCTGTCACTCAAAACACAAGTGAAGAACACTGGCATGTTATAAGGGCTGGTCTTAAACTGGACACCAGAAGACCAGCCATCCATACACTGTCTACCTCAAATGATAATAACTAACCACCCCATTTTCCTCTTTAAGGTCTATTGCTCTAAGAGAAAGTGGTGTTCTTTTTTGATTTCAATATCAGTTTTTTTTTTTTATCATACTGGGTTATCATACTGGGTAATGGATGGGAGAAGGCTACATGCCCATTGGTACCATCCACCCGCATGTGCGGGTCCAAATAGTCCCTCCCTGCAACAACAGGGTGCCATGTCTCTTCCTGAACCAATCCAAATACTGACATTCTGCTATACAGTATCTCCAGGTAGTCAGTTCTATCGCCTGGCAGTACAGTGAATAAAAAATTATATCTCCCAATTTTTACTACAGAATCCAACTTAATCTGTAATTTGTGTCCTTTCAGGCCCTCAGGCTTGGCCTAGATTTCTACCCCAAGTTCATTCATTAATTCCTCATTGTGTAATTTTTTGTACTTGGCCAATAAGTCTCTCCTGCTCCTTCTCTGTTCCAAGCTATATAGTCCTAATCTTTGTCTCCTTGTATCATACTGGAGACACTTCAATCCCCTAACCAATCTTGTCACTCTGCACTGAATCTTCTCTACCCACTCCACCTCTGCGTTTTGATGTGGACTTCATAATGGAGAGCCATAATCAAGATGCGGCCTAATGAATGACTTTAGACTTTGTAAGTGCATGCTTGCTGAGACTGTCACTGCAGGGTGTGGGTCCACAGAGGTGTGTGAACCTAGTGGGCAGGTGGGCAGGTACTGCATCTCAGGTGGTGGTACCACTGTCCACAAGGGGCCCACTGTACTCTGTCTCTGGGTGGAGGCACCATACTATTTTTAATTTCCAACTGGACAAGACTCTACCCACAATCAAAGAAGATTAATGGACCCAATACTTCCAGTGACATCTATGCCCACCCTGTGGTACAGGAAGGTTGTTGTGATCTGCACCTATAAGGCATCTAGTTGGACACCCCTAGGGATAAATGGATACAAATTAATTTGAATAAATTGACTTCTTTTAGAGAAAGGGTTGATCTTTTCTTACCACTTCGCAGTCCAGGGTGCTAGAGAGAAGAGGCAATGGACCATTAGGCAGGAATAGCATCTGGCTCCCTAGAGGATTTCTTGAGATACAAACAACTACATGTACTAAGGCCACCAGGGACATCAAATCAATTTACTTGGCCTACAACCTGCAGAACAACCTTAAATACCCTAATAGGTTCTGGAATGGTATACACTTCATACTTTACCCAACCCCCACACACACACAACGACCTCCCCCATTCGCAGACTAGAAAACTTACCTTTCACTGGTCCTACTGAGGTTGCTAATACCTTTATCAATTTCTTCACTTCCTGTGCCTTTTTCCTCTTCCTTTTCCCTCCCTTCTCCCTCTTCTGCCTGCCATGTCTCTGCTCACATGCCCGTCATCTCCTCACCCTCAACCCCATCATCCTTTTCTTCTCCCCAGTCTCTGCAGAAGCCACCCTTGCTGCTTCACTCTCTTGTGATTCCTCTAAGTGGAACAGTACTGGTGGTCTGGATACTAATCTTCTTCATCTCTTTGTGCCAGCCATTGCTGCCCTGCCCCCCTTGCCTCCCTTTCCAATCTTTTTTTCCAACCTGGATCTGTCCCCCAGTCCTGGAAGCAGGCTAAAGTAGTCCCTCTCCTCAAAGGGGGTGACTCTTCTTCCTTAGGTAACTACCGGCCCATCTTGCTCCTCCCTGCCCTTGGCTAAGGTGCAAGAAAACATATTCTCTCCCAGCTGTCCACCTACCTTGACTGCTTCTTTCCTCTCCCCTTTTCAGTCTGGCTTCTGAAAAGACCACTGCACCATCTCTTCCCTCCTCTGGTTTATGGATTGTGTGCTGAAAGGCATCAACCAGGGCCTGTTAATTGCAAACCATTTTCACAGACCTCACAAAGGTCTTCCATACAGTGGCCCACCCCCTTCACTTAGCTAAGTTAGGTGCTGCAGGTCTATCCAACCTGTCAGTCAGGTGGTTCCGCTTCTTCTTCTCGGATCAGCTCCAGTCGATCCAAGCTGCTGGTGCCCTATTCACCTCCCTGCCTAACAAGTTGTGTGTCTGCTAGGTCTCCATCCTTGGCCCAGTCCTCTTCTCCATCTTCTTAAATGAACTCCCCTCCACCTGTGTCTCCTCCCACATACACATGTATGCAGTTGACACAGTTCTATTTGCTTCAGGTGTCTGGTCCCTGAGCTGGAGTCCTCACTCCAGAGTGACTTTGACAATGTCCAGTGTTGGTTCCATGCAAGCCAGCTCTCACTAATGCCAAAAAGCTGCCTCATGACATCTGTGAGCTGACAGAGATTAGCAAGGCTCCAACATACACCTGTGTTCTCCATTCTAGATGACTACCTGCTTGAACAGGTACCCCAGTTCAAGTACTTAGGGGTGTGGCTGGATCAGAATCTCAGCTTTTCTGCCCACAGTGATGCCATGCATGAGAAACTTTGCTCTAAGCTTGGTACAGTAGCCACCACTTATAGCGCCCACGGTTACCACAGGCAGCTGTTTTTAATGGGCAGAAACCAAAATCCATTTGACATTTAAAGGGATTGCTATTAAAAAACATAGGTATATAACGAACATTACCGCCTGCTATTTAGTCCTTTTCTGCCTGTTTCCCTGTCCATTTCCCCCCTTTCCTATGAACTTGAAGGAATGAATCAGTAACAAATTAAAATGATGTATTTTTTTAAGAAACTTACTAGACAGGACAAAGCAGTGCAAAGTGATCGCAATCGCAGTTAGTTAGACAGCAGAGGTGAAGAAGCAACTCAGTATGAGATGGAAGTGCTGGAGTGAGTGAGAGCTTGATCTCAAGGTAACATCTTGAAAAATTAAACATTAAAATGATACTTCTTTTTTTAAGGAGTGCCTTGGTGAGCAAGAGCATCATCTCAAGGTACTGTACTGTAACGTCTTGTGAAGTTGCACATTAAAATAGGCAAAGCAGGGCAAAATGATTGCCATCGTGATCAACTAGATAGCAGAGGTGAAGGAGTGACTCAGTATGAGACGGAAGTGCTGTGCTCTGAAAGGAGAAGTGCTGGAGTGAGTGAAGGTCTGAAGCAGCATATTTTTTGCTTAAATCGTCCGCACTGTATAACAAGCAGAATGTCAAATCACGAATGCACCCAGTATAAGCGGCTTTAACTGTATAGTGTAGCAAAACACATCATGCCTTCCTTTTCCAGTCCGCTGTGAGATCGTCCTTAAAATTATCTTGCCCGTGTTTGATTGCACAGATGTAGTCTACAGCACTGCCCCAGACTCTACACTTGCCAGGCAATACCCCCTTTTTCATTCCTTCTGCCATTTTGTCAATTAATGCTCCATCTCTCATCCATTACTGATCTCTGTATGCTAATCTCCCTGGAATCCCCATGTCTCTCATACTGTTCCACCTTCATGGCCAGATATTGGTTTGCCACTATTCCCACTTACCACTAGTCTCTCCTTAGTCCTGCCATCCCCTCTGCCTGCTCTCTCTGTTCATCTGATGCGTGTTCCTTTCGTATCCCTCTCAGTAAATCTGCATCTGCCAGTCTGCTTTCTCTATCTGACTTCTTACACTTTGGAACAGCCTCTCACTCCCCATCCATCTCTCTCTATCTCTCCCCTCCACTTTCTTAAACCACTCTCACTGACACTCTTCACCAAATAATGCCCTGCAGTTAGGCTACTTCCTCTTCTCTCCACATTACAATAACCCATGTCCTATCCAAACCCCTCTGCTATATAATCTGTTTTGACCACTTTTGCCTACTCAACTATATAGCTTACATCTCGTACTCTGTAATCCAGATGTTATGCCTTACTGGTTCTGTACAAACATCGTGCCCTATATTGGCAGCATGGTCCTTTAGTGCTCAGTGTGGCTAACCATAACCAATGCTAGATTCGACTAGAGCCTGTGTGGCTGGCTGTTTGTGTTTGTCTCTTGTCAGTAGTTTAGTTTTTGTGGATTTTCATGTGTTTCGCTTGGAGGAACTAGACCATTCTTGCACATAACATCTATGAACATTTCCTGGACTAAGAAACTGCAAAACATCAACACCAGGTATTGGCATTCTCATCATAAATCAACTTATTTGGAAGCCATCAAAGCCAAAAGTAAGGTCAGTAAATCTGTTATACAAGCACTGAGTTGTGGAGTGCTGCATTGAATCCACATTTCCATCTGACTTGTTCTTAAAAGATGTGTACTTGTCTTTGAGGTCTATTCAAAACCATTTTGGAGAACAAAGGGAAGAGACTAACAAAGGATTTTTACATCCTAGCATATGCCCCAGGCCAATGTTCATCACCTTCAGGAATTTAACCCCTTCAGGAATTTATCACATTCTGGGTCTTTGAGCTACAATAACAGTTTTCTGGTCACAGGTAGTTCACCATTTCTTGTGGATTTTATTACTTTTCATCAATCACGTGGCGCCTCTGAGAACATGTCTTTATATATTGTGCTCTGCAATATCACAGGGCAAACGCAGATCAGCAAGGCCAAGAGGACTAGATGCCCTACAACAAAACTAGTCTGCAAAATGATTAAAGCGTACCTTCTTAGGATACTGCTTATGCTACTTCTGATATCTGGAAATGTTGGTCTTAACCTGGGGCCTACCGGCCTAGCACCCCATGCCACAAAAAGGTGGAAAGAGTCCCTCACATTAGCCTCAATCAACATCTGCAGCCTCCTTAACAAACCTGACATCTTGCAAACCTGGGTCCAGCAACATAGCCCTGATGTACTCCCTGTTGTCGAAACATGGCTTAACCCCAAGGTACCAGACGCTGCAGTCACCATCCCTGGATACTCTATATTCAGGCAGGACAGGGTTTCCAAATGAGGTGGGGGCTGTACCATCTACCTGAGGAATTCCTATCTGGGTCAAGTCTTCCCATTCTCAAACCCTAAACCACCTCGCGTGGTTCTCGCTATTAAAGTTCTACTGGCGCGCACAACAAGGAGCTCACCATTGCCTCTGTGTACCTACCCCTAAAGATCAGCACAATGGATTTATGAGCATATTGGAAAGCCTAGAGGATTACACCATAACTCTGAACTCATAGTACTAGGTGACTTCAACATAAATTGGCTATACGCTGGAGGCCAGAAACTACAAGGATGCTGTCACGTCACAGACCTCACCCAGCTTGTTACCACCCCGCCAGATGCAACTATAGGACAGGGGTCATGAACACTTCTGGACTGGATCCAACTAATCACCCTGAGCAGATCTCCAAAAGTTTCAGTGCTCCTGATGGGATCAGTGACCACTCACGGTCACATGTACCTGGACAAACAAATTCATTAAGCCCCCTCCTAAAATAATCCACACCAGAGTGTTAAAGCAGGGGTACCTTGAGCTACTAAAGACACACCTAAGCACCTGGACTGGACACCAATCGACTCTACCATTGATGTAAACCAAGCCTTAGACCTTTTCATCAGCCACTTCACTGCGGCCTGCAATATCTTTGCACCTCTCAAAAAGCTGAAGGTCAGGGCAGAGCTAACCCTTGGATAACCTCGATCTAATCACTTTACTCAAACATAGAGATCATCTGTGGCACTGTGCCCATTCAACATCCAAACCTGGGGATATTCATAAATATAAAGCTGCCAGAAATGAGTGCACACTGGCAGTTAGAGAAGCCAAAAGCAAATACTTCAAGGAAGCTCTCTCCAACTCCTGGGGTGATGAAAAGAAATTTTGGAGTAACTTGAAAGACCTTACAGGCAAGGACCCTAAGTCACCACCCACCATGCTCAACATAAATGGAACACCAACAACTGACCTGTACACCATCACCAACACCTTTAACAATGCGTTCTCCAACTTGGATAGTGTCCTCCTTCTAATTTCTTTGATGCCCCTCTGGTAGTAACCTCCTGCAACTACTCCTCTCCTACCCCTGCCCACAATTCTACTTCAAGGAGATCCCCGTGCATGAAGCCAGAACCTATATTCGGAAGGCCATTCACAATGCAGGCTACAGCGGTGACTCCCTTGACCTGAAGTTGTTAGCACTAGTCCTTGAAGAAGTCCTTGAACCCTTGACAAAGGTCCTAAATCTATCACTAAGGATGTCCCAGTTCCCATCTCGCTGGAAACAGGCGACCATCACACCGGTACACATGAGTGGAGACAAATCACTGCATTCCAACTACAGACCTATCTCCATCCTCCCTCCATTGGCTCTAAGGCGCTGCATCGACTCAGACCAATTAGTCAAGTACCTGGAAAAATCGACATCCAGTGTCCTGAGCAACATGGTTTCCGAAGAGGCACGTACCACCACTGCACTATTATAATTCACAGGCTTCATCCATACCACACTTGATCAAGGAAACTGTGTAGGGCAGTATTCATCGACCTTATGAAAGCCTTTGATACTGTGAACCACCCACCCCTACTCAAGCAATTAGCAAACATTGGGCTCTCAATGAAGCACTGCTCTGGTTTTCAAGTTACCTTGGGGAGAGGTCCAGCGGAGTTAGGATTGCCGGTGTTACCTCAGAAGAAAAGCCAGTCCTTTCAGGGGTCCCACAGGGGTCCATCCTCAGGCCACTACTCTTCAGCCTCTTCCTCAACAACCTTTCCAGTGTCTGCCACCAGAAATTACTGCTCCACGCCGATGATGCAGTCATGTTCACCAACCACCAAAACGCAGAGCTCCTCGAGAAACAATTACAGCTTGAATTCATGCGCATCAAACAATGGTTCAAGTCACACAAACTGGTCATGAACTACAGCAAAACAAAGGTTATGACCTTCTACAATGCCAGGAGCAAGTACAAATCCCATGACCTCACCATCCTAACCCAAACAGGGACCTTACTTGAACGCGTTCCTGATTTTAAATACCTAGGTGTCACACTGGACAGCTCACTGTCCTACCATCGGCACATAGATTCTGTCGCCAAAGCCACCAACATCCGTGTAGGCCTGCTCTACAGGCACTAATACTGCATGATTCCTGACACTCTCCGGTTGGCTATCAACAGCTCTGTCACCTCCATCATTGATTACGGGCTAGCAATTTATGGCTCTGCCTCCGCCTCTGCCCTCCTCAGAATTACAGTTGCACTCAACAAAGCATGCAGGCTGCTAACTGGGGCTGATCGACTTACACACACTTGTGACCTGTACATTTGGGCAGGATGGCTACCTCTCATCAGCCGGATACAGTATCAAACCTGCCTCTTAGTCAGAAAAGTCCTCCTCAGGGTCATGCCCCCGGGCATTGAAAAGCTACTTATTGACCACCACAGCACCCAGAGAACTAGAAGTTCACAACAACTAACCTTCTTTGTCCCCAGATGCCGGACTACCATGGGCCAGAGGACCTTTGCCCACAGAGCACCACAGTGGTACAATACTCTCAACAAAGAAACTCTTACTGCTGCTGCTCTTGGCCCTTTTAAGAGACAACTCCGACTTCATCTCATCTCAACTAGTCGTTGTGACTGCCTCGCCTAATCGGGGGCCCACCGTTCACTGCCCTCCACTTCAGTCTTGACAACTATCTCTCCCCTTGCCCTTCTACCTGCCTACCCCTTGCCCTCTTCTTCCTCCCCGGGGCATTTCCTGACTTCTATCCCTCCTCTTCCTCCCCTTTAGAGCTCTTACCCTCACCCTCTACCCTCCGACAATGGCCTTCCTGCCTGCATACCCCCTTCCCTCTCACCTGCAGTCCTTATTTCTAAGATTGCCCTTGGCTGGTTATGTCATGCTACCTAACATTTGGCACATTTTGAATTACTGGAATTTCCTAAGCCTCAGTCTCTTACTTCTTGTTATTGTGTAACTATGTATTAATATGTTGACCTTTGTATGTATGTATACCCCCCATTCCTTCGACGTGGAACCTTTGTAAACGAGCAGTTCCTGCTCAAAGGTATTTGTAATCCTAGATTTCAATAAAATAAAAAAAATGTGCATGTACACTTATTACACCGTTTCTGTTTTTTTCTGAAATTTGTTACTTGTACTGTGATTTTATTGTACATGTTCATGCACCTATTGCTGTCATTATGCTATTGTTGTTTTACTCCCTGTTGTATTGTCTTTCCCGAGTCACTCCTAGAACAGAGCCCTGGCACAGTGTGTCTATCCTGGTTATCAAATTTTAAATAAACAATTAACTACATATGTTAAGCTAAGGGTCTGGAGAGCCTTCTGTAGTACACACATGATGGTCTGCATCTGTGACAGGAGGAAGTGGGCGTACTAGCCAGGACATGGGACAGGGATGTAAGAGGGATTTAAACTAGTGTATAAGGTAGCAGCTCCTACAAGAATCCACTAAAGGCAGGAGGGAGACATAGGGTATCACTCAGGGAAGGCCAACAAAGCAGCTGATCACCAAGGGAAGGCCAATAAAGCAGGCAAGCAACAAGAGAAAGCCAACAAAGAAGGCAAGCAACAAGAGAAGGTCAACAAAGAAGGAGAGCAAAAAGAAAAGGGCAATAAAGCAGAAGAGCAACAATGGAATGACAACAAAGCAGGGCAGCAACAAGGGAAGGACAACAAAGCAAGGAGCAACAAGGGAAGGGCAAAAGCAGGGGAGCAATAAGGGAAGGACAACAAAGCAGGGGAGCACAAAGGGAATGACAACAAAGCAAGGAGCAACAAGGGAAGGGCAAAAAAGCATTAGGAGCAATAAGGGAAGGACAACAAGGCAGAGGAGCAACAAGGGAAGGACAACAATGCAAAGAGCAACAAGGGAAGGGCAATAAAGCAGGGGAGCAATTAGGGATGCACAACAAAGCAAGGAGCAACAAGGGAAGGGCAAAAAAGCATTGAGAGCAATAAGGGAAGGACAACAAAGCAGGAGAGCAATAAGGGAAGGACAAGAAAGCAAGGAGCAACATGGGAAGGGCAAAAAAGCATTGGGAGCAATAACAGAAGAACAAAAAAGCAGGAGAGCAATAAGGGAAGGGCAACAAAGTGGGGGAGCAATAAGGGATGGACAACAATGCAGGGGAGTAAGAAGGAAATGGTAACAAAGCAAGTGAGCAAGAAGGAAAGGGCAACAAAGCAAGGGAGCAACAAGGGAAGGACAACAAAGCAAGGGAGCAAGAAGGGAAGCACAACAAGGCAGGGGAGCAACAAGGGAAGAACAACAAAGCCATAGAGCAACAAAGGAAGGGCAAGAAAGCAGGAGAGCAACAAGGGAAGGAAAGCAAAGCAGTAGAGCAACAAGGGAAGGACTATAAAGCTGAGCAACAGGGGAAGGCCAAAAAAGCAGCTGAACACCCAGGGAAGGTTAACAAAACAGTTGATCACCAAGGGAAGGCCAACAAAGAAGGCAAGCAACAAGGGAAGGACAACAAAGAAGGGGAGAAACATGGGAAGGGCAACAAAGCAAAAATAGAAGAGCAACAAAGCAGGGGAGCAATAAGAGAAGGACAACAAAGCAGGGGAGCACAAAGGGAATGACAACAAAGCAAGGAGCAACAAAGGAAGGGCAAAATAGCAGGGGAGCAATAAGGGAAGGACAGCAAAGCAGGGGAGCAAAAAGGGAAGGACAACAAAGCATTACAGCAACAAAGGAAGGACAACAAACAAGGGAGCATCAAGAGAAGAGCAACAAAGCAGGAAGTAACAAGGGAATGACAAAGCAAGGAGCAACAAGGGAAGGGCAAAAAGCAGGAGAGCAATAAGGGAGGAGGACAGCAAAGCATGAGAGCAATAAGGGCATGACAACAAAGCAAAGAGCAACAAAGGAAGGGCAACAAAGCAGGGGAGCAATAAGGAAAGGACAACAAAGCAGGAGAGAAATAAGGGAAGGACAATACAAAGCAGGATAGCCACAAGAGAAGGGGAAAAACAGGGGAGCAACAAGGGAAGTAGAACAAAGCAAGGGACCAACAAGGAAAGGTCAACAAAGCGGGGCGCACCAAGGAAAGGGCAGCAAAGCAGCAGAGCAACACAGGAAGGACAACAAAGCAGGGGAGCAAAAAGAGAAGGGCAACAAAGCAGTAGAGCAGGAAGGCAAGGACAGAAAAGCAGGTGAGCAACAGTGGAAGAACAGCAAAGCAGGGGAGCAATAAGTAAAGGACAACAAAACAGTAGAGCAACCAGGGAAGGGAAAAAGGGAAATGAGCAACAAGGGAAGGGCAGCAAAACCGGGGAGCAACAAGGGAAGGACAACAAAGCAGGGGAGAAACAAGGGAAGGGCAACAAAGCAGGGAGCAACACAGGAAGCACAATAAAGCAGTGGGACAATATGGAAAGAACAACAAAGTAGGGGAGCAACATGGGAAGACAGTTTTAAATGATTATCAGTTTTTTTTTTCTTGGGACAATACTAACTGTACAGAAAGTATTTATATAGGTTTTCTAGAAGGGTTATGTTTGTTAAACACATTGAGGCAAGTGCTATGCATTTTCACAATGTTTTAACACTTTTATGAGCAAAACGCTAATCAATTTTCAGAGATAAAACCCTGGGAAGGACAACAAAGCAAGGGAGCAACAAGGGAAGGACAACAAAGCAAGGGAGTAACAAAGGAAGCACAACAAGCAGGGGAGCAACAAGAGAAGGGCAACAAAGCAGTAGAGCAAGAAGGGAAGGACAGAAAAGCAGGTGAACAACAAGGAAAGAACAGCAAAGCAGGGGAGTAATAAGTGAAGGACAAGAAAGTAAAGCAACAAGGGAAGGACACAAAAGGGAAGAACATCAAAACAGGGGAGCTATAAGGGAAGGAAAACAAAGCAGTAGAGCAATAAAGGAAGGGCAACAAGGGAAGGATGGCAAAGCAGTAAAGTAACAAGGGATGGAGAACAAAGGGGAGCAATAAGGAAAGGACAACAAAGCAGTAGGGTAACAAGGGGAGGACAACAGAGCAGTAAAGCAACAAAGAAAGGGCAGCAAAGCAGCGGAGCAACAAGTGAAAGATAAGAAAGCAGAAGAGCAACATGGGAAGGCAACAAAGCAGGAGCACAACAAGGGAGTGACAACAAAGCAGTGGAGCAACCAGAGAAGGACAGCAATGCAGGGGAGAAACATGGGAAGGACAAGAAAGAATGAGAACAAGTGAAGGGCAACAAAGCTGGAAAGCAACCAAGGGAAGGGTAACAAACCAGCAGAGCAACAAGTGAATGGTAACAAAGTAGGACAGAAAAAAGAGAACAGCAACAAAGCAGGTGAGGAACAAATGAAGGGCAACAAGGCAGGGGAGCAACTAGAGAAGGGCTAGAAAGTAGAGGAGCAACAAAGGAAGGGCAGCAAAGCAGGAGAGGAATAAGGGAAGGACAACAAATCACTAGCAAAAGATTAATAAACAAATTAGCCAGCCTGGGAGTGGGTCCCAGGGTGGTAGCCTGGGTAAAAGAATGGCTGGACACAGACGGTAATAGTAAATGGAGTCCACTCTGAAGAAAGGGGGGCTTACCAGTGGGGTACCACCTCGTGCAGTACTGGGTCTGGTCCTTTTTAATGTCTTATAAGTGACATTACAGAGGGACTGGAAGGAAAAGCATGCCTCTTTGCAGATGATACAAAGATCTGCAACAGAATTGATACACGGGGTGGTGGAAAGGATGAGAAGAGACTTGGCAAGGTTGGAGGAAATGTCAGAAGTATAGCAGCTTGGATTCAATGCAAAGAAGTCAGAGTAATGAACCTGGGAAACAAAAACCCAGGGGAAGAGTACATACTTGGTGGGGGGGTAGTAACAACAACAAAAATGGAAAGGGACCTTGAGGTTATCACATCAGATGACCTTAAGGTTATCAAGCAATATGAGACGGCAGTAGGGTGGGTTGGGGGGATACTGGGATGTATAGGGAGAGGCATCACCAGAAGAAAACAAGAAGTTGTTATCCCTCTGTACAGACAATTGGTGAGACCCCATCTGGAGTACTGCATCCAGTTCTGGGACCCATGTCTGCAAGGACATAGACAGGCACTTGAGAGGAGGGCAACTAAAATGGTGCAGGGTCTGCAACAGAAGCCATATGAGGAGCAACTAAAGGAGCTTAATATGTATGCCCTTGAGGAAAGGAGAAAGAGTGGGGACATGATAGAAAGTTTTAAGGACCTCAATAGAATTAACAAAGTCCAAGAGGGTAGCATCTTTCAGAAAAAGAGATGTGCAAGAACAAGGGGACACAAATTGAAGATAGAGGGGGGATGTCTTAGGGGCAATGTGAGGAAGTATTTTTTCACACATAGGGTGGTGGACGCATGGAACCACCTTCCTGAGGAGAATTAAAGAATGCATGTGACAGACATAAGGCAATTTTAGTGGGGGGTAGGAGAAATAGGCTGTTGGTTAACTAGGATCTACAGCATAGGTAGGGAAATGGGCAGACAAGGTGGGCCAAGCAGTCTTTTTCTGCCGTCATAGTCTATGTTTCCATGTAGAGCAACAAGGGAAGGGTAAAAAAAGCAGGGAAGCAACAAGGGAGTGACAAGAATGCAGGGGAGCACCCAGGGAAGGATAACAACGCAGTGGAGCAACATGGGAAGGGAAAGAAAGAAGTGGGGTAACAAGTGCAGGGCAACAAAGCAGGAAAGCAACAAGGGAAGGGTAACAAACCAGCAGAGCAACAAGTGAAGGGTAACAAAGTAGGGGTGGAACAAGTGAACAGCAACAAAGCAAGGGAGCAAAAAAGGAAGGGTAAGAATGCAAGGGAGTAACAAAAGAAGGACAACAAAGCAGGGAGCAACAAGAGAAGGGCAACAAAGCAGGAGAGCAATGAGGAAAGGGCAACAAAGCAGGGGAGCAACAAGGGAAGGGCAACAAAGCAGGGGACCAGCAAGGGAAGGGTAACAAGACAGGAGCAACAAGGAAAGGACAACAAAGCAGGGGAGTAACAAGGGAAGGACAGCAAAGCAGGGAAGCAACAAGGGAGGCATAACAAAGCAGGGGAGCAACAGTGGAAAGGCAAAAAAGCAGGGAGCAACAAGGGAAGAACAACAAAGGAAAGGCAACAAAGCAGGGGAGCAACAACGGAAGGACAGCAAAGCAGTAGAGAAACATGAGAAGGATAACAAAGCAGAAGAGCAACAAAGGAAGGGCAACAAAGCAAGGAAGCAACACGGGAAGGACAACAAAGCAGGGGAGCAACAAGAGAAGGGCAAGAAAGCAGGGGAGCAACAAGGGAAGGACAGCAAAGCAGTAGAGCATCAAGGGAAGGACAGCAAAGCAGTAGAGCATCAAGGGAAGGACAGCAAAGCAGGGGAGCAATAAGGAAAGGACAACAAAGCAGTAGAGCACCAAGCGAAGGGCAACAAAGCAGGAATACAACAAAGGAAGGACAACAATGCAGGGAGCATCACAGGAAGGGCAAGAAAAAAGTGGAGCAACAAATGAAGGGCAATAAAGCAGGAAAGCAACAAGGGAAGGGTAACAAACCAGCAGAACAACAAGTAAAGGGTAACAAAGTAGGAGAGGAATAAGAGAATAGCAGCAAGGCATGGGAGCAACAAAGAAAGGGCAACAAAGGAGGGGAGCAACAAGAGAAGGACAACAAAGCAGGAGAGCAATAACAGAAGGACAACAAAGCAGCTGAGCAACAAGTGAAGACAGCAAATCAGGGAAGCAATAAGGGAAGGTAAACAAAGCAGTAGAGCAACAAAGGAAGGGCAACAAGCATGGAAGCAACAAGGGAAGGATGACAAAGCAGTAAAGCAACAAAGGATGGAGAACAAAGCAGGGGAGCAATATGGAAAGGACAACAAAGCAGTGGAGCAACAACGGGAGGGCAACAGCAGTACAGCAACAAAGAAAGGGCAGTAAAGCAGTGGTACAACAAGTGAAGGATAACAAATCAGGGAGCAACATGGGAAGGCAACAAAGCAGGAGCCCAACAAGGGAGTGACAACAAAGCAGAGGAGCAACCAGAGAAGGACAACAAAGCAGTGGAGCAACCAGAGAAGTACAACAATGCAGGGGAGATACATGGGAAGGACAACATGGGAAGTGGAACAACAAGTGAAGGGCAACAAATCTGGAAAACAACAAGGGAATGGTAACAAACCAACAGAGCAACAGATGAACAGTAACAAAGTAGGAGAGAAACAAGAGAACAGCAACAACGCAGGTGAGGAACAAATGAAGGGCAACAAAGCAGGGGAGCAACCAGGGAAGGACAACAATGCAGGGGAGCAAAAAGGGAAGGGAAAGAAAGCATTAGAGCAACACAGGAAGGACAGCAAACCAGTAGAGCAACAAGGGAAGGACAACAAAGAAGGTGAGCAACAAGGAAATAGCAACAAAGCAAGGGAGCAACAAGGGAAGGATAGCAAAGCAGTAAAGCAACAAGGGAAGGACAACAAAGCATTAGAGCAACACGGGAAGGACAGCAAACCAGTAGAGCAACAAGGGAAGGACAACAAAGAAGGTGAGCAACAAGGGAAGAACAGCAAAGCAGGGGAGCAACAATGGAAGGACAGCAAAGCAGTAGAGCACCAAAGGAAGGACAGCAAAGCAGGGGAACAATAAGGGAAGGAAAACTAACCAGTAGAGGAACAAAGGAAGGGCAACAAAGCATGGGAGAAACAAAGGAAAGACAGCAAAGCAGAGGAGCAACAAGGGAAGAACAACAATGCAGAGTATCAAAAATAGAAAGACAGCAAAGCAGTAGAGCAAAAAGGGAAGGACAGAAAAGTAGGGGAGCAATAAGGGAAGGAAAAAGTAGTAGAACAACAAAGGAAGGGCAGCAAAGCAAGGGGGCAACAAGGGTAGGAAAGCAAAGCTGTAAAGCAACAAGGGAAGGACAACAAAACAGTAGAGCAACAAGGGAGCAGTAGAGCAGCAAGGGAACGGCAATAAAGCAGAAGAGCTACAAAGGAAGGGCAATAAGCAGGGAGCAACAAGGGAAGGATGACAAAACAGTAAAGAACCAAGGGAAAGGCAACAAAGCAGTAGAGCACCAAAGGAAGAGCAGCAAAGCAGGGGAGCAACCAGTGAAAGGTAACAAAGCAGCACAGCAACACAGGAAAGGCAACAAACCAGTAGAGCAACAAAGGAAGGGAGCAACAAGGGAAGGACAATAAAGCAGGGCAGCAACAAGAGAAGGGCAATGAAGCAGGGGAGCAAAAAAGGAAGAACAACAATGCAGGGGATCAACAAGGGAGGCATAACAAAGCAGGGGAGAGACAAAGCAGAGAGCAAAAAGGGAAGGACAGTAAAGGAGTAGAGCAACAATGGAAGGATCGCAAAGCAGTAGAGCAAAAAGGGAAGGACAGATAAGCAGGGGAGCAATAATGGAAGGAAAACAAAGCAGTAGAGCAACAAAGGAATGGCAACAAAGCAAGGGAGCAACAAGGGTAGGACAGCAAAGCAGTAAAGCAACAAGGGAAAGGCAACAAAGCAGGGGAACAACAAGGGAAGGACAGAGATCATGTGATGCTTCTGGGAGACAAGCAGCTCCTAGACCAAGCTCCCACTTCAGCTCTCATCTACAGCCTAAAAATAGCTATCCAACTTCAGTTATCCACCTACCTACCAGTGGACTGTGCACTTAAAAGCTCTTGGTGCGATTGGTAAGCAGTTCAGACGGCTGGCATTGGGAAAAATAAATCTGAACGTCTGCTCTTGGAATCGGGACCTACCACTACAATGGAGGTCAAAATGCGCCAGGCTTTACCAAGGCACATGCCCCCACAGACCCCTGAGAAAGGGCCATAACAAGCTAAGGTCCATTCGGGGAGTCCCTCGAAAACCACTGCCTCCACAGCAACTCAACAAACGCTAACTCTGCTTTCTGAACCAAAGTTTATGGAAGAATTACATCCATTCAAGGATGCTCTACAAAATATTACTGGGGAAATCAGATCACTCAGAGGGAAGCTTTCGGACACAAATCGGGCCATCTCGGATGTCGCAGCCTGTACTACCTCTTTGGAAAGTTAGAAAGATAGAATGGAACCCGAAGTAACTAACATGAGGCAGCGGCTACATAAAATAGAAGCCAAATTAGAAGATCTGGAAGTCCAAAGCCGCAGGAATAATATCATAATCTTCGGCCTTCCAGAGGATGCTGAGGGAACCACACCTATCATATTCCTGCAAAAGATGCTCACAGAAATCGCTGGCCTTCCCCCAACAACACTACCTATATAATAGAGAGGGCTCATCGCTTGTTGCACCCCAAACCAACAGCTGGGAAGCCCCCAAGGCCAATGATCATAAAATTCCTCAACTTCTTGGATAAAACACATATCCTTGAGCAAGTCAGGAGCCTTCAGCAAGTATTATGGTAGGATCGTCAATTGAGATTTGCACAGGACCTACCAGCTACAGTGAGACAGAAGAGATCAGAGTATCATCCCTTAGTTTCAAAACTAATCACAGCAGGGATTAAGTATGGGGTACAGTATCCATCTCATTTGTCCATGTTACACACTGGAAAATGGCACTCCTAGGATACTGCACAACAAGCAAATCCAGCTCTACATTCTCTGCTCCCCGAATTATCCACTACCCGCTGAGGTTACTGGAAGAGGATCTCCCTGGAATTTCATTTTTATTCCATTCACCTGAAAAGGAGGATGGTTCTTCTGGGTGATTGCGAGCACTTTTGGTAAATATCCACAAGAGGGTGACAAAGACAGTGACTTCACTGAGGAGAAGCTGTGGGTATTCCCTGGACTTCCTATAGCTCAATCTGTAGCAAACTCGGTGATGGATAACTCGAACTGCATCGACTTTTATCAGGAGGAACTTTTGATTAAGTGACAAATAAGCTGGCAAGCCTGTTGCTGAAGAAAACCAGCCCTTTTGGAGCTGTGTCTTCCCCCTGTGCCCCCGCTCTTTCTTTTCATGCAGGAGTGCTGTGCGATGGTTTTAACTTTATTTAGTCAGACCACAATAGGGCAGAAGATATTCACCGTGTGGACATGGCCCTGTTTTACTTTTTTGCATCAGGTAATACAATCTTCATATTTATTTTATAAATCAAACGGGCCTGTTTAAAGGGGAATCCCCTTTTTCTTCCTTTCTTTATTCACTTTTGGGCACAATCAAGAACTTAAATGTACAAGTCTAGACTGACTGCTCAGACTATCTGGCTGAAATATAAGTCGGATGGGATCTTGTTTTCTGGTGTTTTCCATTTTTTTTCTTTTTTCCTTTTTTTTCCCTCCTATGCCAAAATTGCGAGTTTCCGGGCTCAATATGTCACCCATAGTACTGCTCAGTTAAGATAATATTTTACTATACTAGTTGCATTATCTTTGTTGGGGGTTGGGGCGGGTGACAAGGTCTTTGGACCATTCTGCAGTCTAATTAGTGCAACCATGTTCTGGCATAGGGTGGGGGAGTACCATAATATGTGAAATTGCCTGGTCTCAGTGGGTTGCAATAATTATGTTTCTGGGACTGTCAAGCATTTGGGTCTATGTACCCACACAACCCATCAAGGACACTAACTACCTTGTTATGGGAAGGAGGAAGTGGTTAAGGGGAGAGGGAGATTGGGTTAGTTTTGGTTTTTTATTATTAATTTGTATTTCTCTTATGTTAAAATTTTTTTATGTCTTTAATAAATACATATGTATCATATGGTGGGAAGGGGGGTCGGGCATGGGGGATTATAATTACCTGGGTACTGTATTTAACATTATGGAAGGGGAATGGGGGAGGGGATATACATTATTCACCACTGAATGTTGATATTACAGACTACTGGGGAACTGGAACTTACCTGTATGGGGTTGATTTTCTCTTGAGAAACTCTATGGTACATTATAATTAGTCATAGCAGCACCCTTAAAGTTCTGCTCATGGAACGTTAAAGGTGCCCAATCCCCCACTAAAAGAGCCAAGATCCTTTTGCATCTTCACAAACTCAGTGTTGATGTGGCTTTTCTCCAAGAGACACATCTACCCACAACACAGATCCTTAGTTTAAGACGAACATGGGTGGGTGTAGTGGTGGGGGCGGGTCTGGACATGCACAAATGTAGTGCTGTGCTGGTAGCACAACAGGTGCTTGTACAAGTTATTATAATCAGTAGTCAATTCCAGGAAGATACATATGATGAAGCTATTTTGGTCCATACGGAGCTTATATTGGGCTCTGTTTATGGCCCTGTAGGGGATGACCCACAATTCTTTACTAATCTTATGACCAGTCTGGCTCCCTGGTCTACCCTTCCAATACTAATTGGTGGGGACTGGAATTTAGTCCTTTGTAACAAACTGGATAGCTCCAACCCAAGACGTTCCTCCATCACCCCTGCACAATTGGTGCTGAGGGAAATGATGGACTCCTTGGGCCTAGTGGACCCCTGGAGGACCCTCTTTCCTTCAACGAAAGACTACTCATTTCACTCCCTGCCTCATAATACACTATCAAGAATTGACTACTTTTTGTTGGGGATTGAGCACCTATCAAGGGTTCAAACCTGTGTTTATCTAGCTAAAGTTATATCTGACCACCACTCAACTCTTTTACAATGGTCAGTACCTACCTCGATCGATCATGATAAAGTCTGGAGGTTCAACTCCCAATTACTAAAATCTGAATACCTAATAGAGCAACTTAACAGTTTTATAGAGAATTTCTACGAACACAATGCCCCTACCTTGCCAGAACTGGACATACTATGGGGGGCACTGAAGTGTTCACTAAGAGGAGAGGTTATTCGCTTAGCTTCAATCAGGAAAAAGAAAATCTCCCAAGAATCCTCCCAACTATTACAACAAATCAGAGTATTAGAACAATCCCTCACCGCTTATTCCAACCCAACAGAATTTGAAAAACTAGAGAGTCTCCGCTTCCGATATAATACCCTTCTCAGTGACAGAGCCAAACACCTCCTTTTACACTCTAAAACCACCTATTTTGTCCAAGGAGACAAGGCTGGGAAACTGCTTGCAATGAGGCTCAGGGCACAGGTGGCGGATAGAATTGTCTTAACCATACGGGACGCCTCGGGTACCCTCTATACATCTCCCAGGAGCATTGTCTCCTGCTTCAAAACTTACTACCAATCTCTTTATTCATGTTCCCCCATACCTTTTAAAAATACGGAGTTAGACCAATTTCTCTAAGGTATAGATCTCCCAAGACTGTCCCAGTACCAAATATCTATTTTGCAAGCTCCCCTGACACTATCAGAAGTTTACAAAGCCATTGATACACTCCCATTAGACAAAGCGCCAGGCCCTGATGGCTACACGCCCAATTTCTATAAATCCTTCAAAGCCCAATTAGGTGTTAAACTCCTCAACTTCTACAACTATATCTATAAGCATGGCCTCTCAGACCACAGTTTTACCTCCGCCATTATTGTGGTGCTTCCAAAGCCAGACAAGGACCCTACAATGCTGCCAAATTACCGTCCAATATCCCTTATAAATGTTGATTTGAAGATTCTAGCAACAATCCTAGCCAATCAACTGGCCCAAGTATGGCAGACCCTGCTAAGTCCTGAACAAGTGGGCTTTGTGGCTGGACGCTTGTCGGTGAACCACTTACGTAAAATTTCCTATCTTATTTCTGCATTCAGGGATTCCAATATTCCATCAGCTTTGCTGTCCCTGGACGCAGAAAAAGCCTTCGATCGAGTGTCATGGAATTATCTATTTAATTTACTTCCAAAATATCATATCCCAGTACAATTTATACAGTGGATAAAAATTCTTCACTTCCATCTGTCAGTCCGCATTCTCTGTAATGGAGTGCTTTCCCTTCCCTTCACATTACAACAGGGCACCGACAAGGATGCCTCCTTTCCCCTTATTTGTTTAATCTATTTTTAGAACCCCTTATCAGGAAAATAAATACATCAATCTTAGTCACTGGTATCCCAATCAATCACCTTCAATACAAATTATCAGTGTATGCAGATGATATTTTACTTCATATTACCCACCTGTCTAAATCTATACCGGCTACATTGGATATCATCCAGGAATTTGGGTGTCAACTACAAATTGAATTTGTCCAAGACAGAGGTCATGCCACTAAATAACCTGACTTTAAAAGCTGACATTCAACATCTTGGACTCTCCTGAGTAAAGGATAAGATGAGGTATCTGGGCATATATTTTTCCCAATCTAATTCCAAAATGAAGCAATATAATTTAGATCAGCTAACAGCACAAATTAAGACTGACCTGAATCATTGGGCTTTACTCCCCATTTCCCTATGGGGACGAATTAATACTATTAAAATGAATATTTTGCCCCGTTTGTTGTATCCCCTTTAGTTGTGTAATCAATACCTCCCTAAGGCCTGGTTCAATCACGTTCATGGCATTATATCCAAATTTATTTGGAAGCATAAAACCTCAGAGGCTGTTTAAACTACAGAGACCAAAAGAACTAGGAGGCCTCTGAGTCCCAACATTTATCTTTACTACCTTTCCATTAACTGTTCAGTTGTCTTGCAATTTTCGAATCCTACCCTGGATTCCTGCTCGGACCTTTATTCTCCATTGTGGTTACAAATAGAGAAGTCGCTCTGTGTCTCACCTGGTATAGATATCAGGACATTACCATATCTCCCCCTTAACAAGGTTCCTGGACAGCTTAAAACCACTCCCATTATAAGAACCCTTCGTACTTACAAGCAACTTAATAATACTCTAAGATGCTCTCTGGAAAAGGATTCCTCACAACTCATTTTGGGTAACCCCAATTTTAAAATTGGAGGAAGAATCATTAATCACTTGTTCTGGCTGGGTGGAGTGGGGAAAAAAGCTATAGACATAACAGAAAATCATAAGTTGCTAACATTCTTGGACGTAATGACAAAATACAATTTGCCTACTTCTTTCTGCTTTAAATATCTTCAAATTTCCCAGGTCCTAATAAGGCATTTTGGTAATGGCCCATGGGACCATCACATGGCTGGTCCCATCCTTAGTACACTACAGACGCGGCCTACCTCTCACCTAATTTCCTTTTATTATAAAGAGCTGCACAAAATAGTCATGGAACTAGATGGTACCCGTCACTACGTATGGGATAGGATACTCCCTCCAACACCCATGGTCCCCCAACATTGGTCACAAATCTGGAATAAGCTATATAAGGATGTCAGGTGGGACCGCTACAGACTGCTTCAATTTCAGATACTACAGGATCGATATTATACTCCAGTAAAACTCTATAAGATGGGAAAGCTTCAGTCAGATTTGTGCACCAGATGTGGGCTCCAGTGAGGCATACTGTTTCACATTCTGTGGGAATGTGATAAGGTGTCCCCCCGTGGGAAAGTATCCGTCCTAGACTCGACCCTTTAATATGACTGCAAAATGCTTTTCAACCAGAGATTTGCATCCTAGGGGACTCGGGGGACACTCTTATTGGAAATCAAAGGAAACATATGACTTTAATTTCTCTATGTGCTAAGAAAGTGATATTATGTCACTGGTTGGACCAACAAACCCCTACGTATACAGAATGGCACCAAGAAATCATCTTTGCTTTACAAGCAGAACACCTCCTAGCGAGCATTTCTAAAAGAAGTATGAAATATCAGAAGATCTGGGCTCCTCTGCACACCCTACTATCCATTTAACATTCCTCATACCTATAATAGGGTTGACTTGGCTCCACTAAGCTGAATTCAGTGGACCTTACCTGTCCCAGCAACAATAACCCACATTGTAGATTCGCTGAACTTATCCCCAAATACATGTAACATAACTTGAATCATGTTCAGGTTTCCCTTTTTTCTCTTTCTCTCTCTCTTACCTGTTTTTCTCCAGTGGTGAATGAAATTGGGGGGGGAGGGTACTGGGAGGGAAGATTATATCTGTTTTTTTTTCTTTTTCCTCACCATTAATATTCTAATAGCAATATAACTTATTCCCTTTTAATATGTCATATGTATGATGCCTATTTGTAATAATGGTATAATGGATTTAAGTTGCTGAATTATTGTCTCTAAACACTGCTATGTAATGGTGTTTTGTGCATAATTTTGTTAAATGGTAAACATAATAAAGCTTACTAAATCTGAAAAAACAAGGGAAGGACATCGAAGCAAGAGAGCAATAATGGAAGGTAGTAAAGCAAAAAGGGAAGGACAACAAAGCACTAGAGCAACACGGGAATGACAGCAAACCAGTAGAGCAACAAGGGAAGGACAACAAAGAAGGTGAGCAACAAGAGAAGAACAGCAAAGCAGGGGAGCACCAATGGAAGGACTGCAAAGCAGTAGAGCAAAAAGGGAAGGACAGATAAGCAGGGGAGCAATAAGGGAAGGAAAATAAAGCAGTAGAGCAAAAAGGGAAGGATAGATAAGCAGGGGAGTAATAAGGGAAGGAAAATGAAGCAGCACAGCAACACAGGAAGGGCAACAAAGCAAAGGAGCAACAAGGGAAGGGCAGCAAAGCAGGGGATCAAAAAGGGAGGCATAACAAAGCAGGGGAGCAACAAAGGAAGGGCAACAAAGCAGGGGAGCAATAAGGGAAGGACAGCAAAGCAGAGGAGCAACAAGCGAGGGACAGCAAAGTAGTGGAGCAACAAGGGAAGGACAACTAAGAAGGTGAGCAAAAAGGAAGAACAGCAAAGCAGGGGAGCAACAATGGAAGGACTGCAAAGCAGTAGAGCAATAAGGGAAGGAAAATAAAGCAGTAGAGCAACAAAGGAAGGGCAACAAAACAAGGGAACAGTAAGGGTAGGACAGCAAAGCAGTAAAGCAACACGAGAAGAGCAACAAAGCAGTAGAGCACACAGGGAAGGGCATTGAAGCAGGGGAGCAATAAGGAAATTAAATATATGCAGCAGAGCAACAAAGGAAAAGCAACAACCAGGGGAGCAACAAGGAAAGGACGACAAAATACTAAAGCACCAAGAGAAGTGCAACAAAGCAGTAGAGCAACAAAGAAAGGGCAGCAAAGCAGGGGAACAACAAAGTGAAAGGTAAAGCAGCACAGCAACACAGGAAAGGCAACAAAGCAGTAGAACAACAAAGGAAGGGCAACAAAGCAGGGGAGCAACAAGAGAAGGACATCAAAGCAGGGGAGCAGTAAGGAAAGGACAGCCAAGCAGGAGAGCAACAAGGGAGGCATAATAAAGCAGGGGAGCAACAAAGTAAGGGCAATGTAGCAGGAAGCAACAGGGAAAGGACTACAAAGCAGTAGTGCAGCAAAGGAAGGGCATCAAACCAGGGCAGCAACAAAGGAAGGACATCAAAGCAGTAGAGCAAGAAGGGAAGGACAACAAAGCAGTACATCAACAAGGGAAGGACAACAAAGAAGGTGAGCAATAAGGTAAGAACAGCAAAGCAGAGGAGCAACAATGGAAGGACAGCTAAGCAGGGAAGCAATAGGGAAGGAAAACAAAGTAGTAGAGCATCAAAAGAAGGGCAACAAAGTAATGGAGCAACAAGGGGAGGATAGCTAAGTAGTAAAGCAACAGTGGAAGGACAGCAATGCAGTGGAGCAACCAAGGAAGGGCAGCAAAGCAGGGGAGCAACAAGTGAAGGTAATAAAGCAGCAGAGCAACACAGGAAAGGCAACAATGCAGGAGCACAACAAAGGAGTGACAACAAAGCAGGGGAGCAACCAGGGAAGGACATCAAACCAGCACAGCAATAAGGGAAGGACAACAAAGCAGGGAAACAACAATGGAGGCATAACAGAGCAGTAGAGCAACAAGGAAAGGGCAACATAGCGGGGAGCAACAAGGGAAGGACAACAAAGCTGTAGAGCAACAAAGGAATGGCATCAAAGCAGGGGAGCAAAAAAGGGAGGACATTAAAGCAGTGGAGCATTGAGGGAAGGACAACACAGCAGTACAGCAACAAGGGAAGGGCAACAAAGCAAGGGAGCAACAAGGGAATGTCAACAAAGAAGGTGAGCAACAAACTAAGAACAGCAAAGCAGGGGAGCAACAATGGGAGGACAGCAAAGCAGTAGAGCAACAATGGAAGGGCATCAAAGCAGGGGAGCAAAAAAGGGAGGACATTAAAGCAGTAGAGCAACAAGGGAAGGACAACAAAGCAGTAGAGCAACAAGGGAAGGGCAACAAAGCAAGGGAGCAACAAGGGAAGGACAACAAAGAAGGTGAACAACAAATTAAGAACAGCAAAGCAGGGGAGCAACAAGTGAAGGGCAAGAAAGGAGGACAGCAACACAGGAAAGGCAGCAAAGTAGGACCACAAGAGAAGGGCAACAAAGCAGGTGAGCAATAAGGGAAGGATATCAACGCAAGGTAGCAATAAAGTAAGGACAGCAAAGCAGGAGAGTAACAAGGGAGGCATAACAGAGCAGAGGAGCAACAAGGGAAGGGCAACATAGCAGGGAGCAACAAGGGAAGGATGACAAAGCAGTAGAGCAACAAAGGAAGGGCATCAAAGCAGGGGAGCACCAATGGAAGGACACCAAAGCAACTCATTTTTCCACATCTGTTAAATTGTTATCATATATGTTTACCACATTGCAGTTATTTATTTTCTCCATCTCCCTCGTGGTGTTATCCTGTTCGGTATATGCTACCACCGCCATTTTCCCCTGGCTCACCTTTGCTGTGGTAATCCTCCTGATTGTCTTCTTTTTCCTCATCTGTTACAGCCTCCTCTCCTCGTCTGTTACAGCCTCCTCTCCTCTCCTCATCTGTTACAGCCTCCTCTCCTCATCTGTTACAGCCTCCTCTCCTTGTCTGTTACAGCCTCCTCTTCTCATCTGTTACAGCCTCCTCTCCTCATCCATTTTTTTGCTCTTTGTACTGTGTAATCCTTGGGCTTCTCCATGGCACTAATACCAATGTTCTCAGATCAGATCAATGGTATTATGAGACTGAATGTTTGGTGTGTTCCATACATGTAAGCAATAAGACGTTCCAGGGTATGCATTGTGGTAAAATAATTGCACACCTCAGGTGCGTTGTTAGGCATGAGGCACAGCCAAGTGCCATTAAATGCACCTAAGAAGTGTTATTTCACCATAATGTACACCCTTGAGTGTCTTATTGCTCTTACAAAATGGCATTTAAATACATGACCTAAAATGAATGAAAATAAGAAGAAAGTATATTAAAAAGATAACAATTGGACTTTTCATTGAAATATATTTCCATTTTAACTCTGAATACAAAACATAGTCCATATTCTGGTAACTGGGGGGGTAACTAAAAACATAAAACATAATGAAAACTGTGTATGGCACACATTTTTCTAAGAAAAAATTTTTTTACCTTGCATTTCAAATCAATACAAGTACTGTTTCTTACTGCAAATGTGTTCAAAAGTTTAAACCTGCCAGGTTGCCTTTTTTTCGTGTGTGTGTGTGTGTGGGGGGGTGATAGATTTCACATGAACATCCATATATGATTCAACTGTGTAACCCCCTTGTCACCTGGGGTTACTAGTGTAACCCCTAGGTGGCACTATTCCAAGGGGCTACTACCCCTGCCTGCCTGGCTAGTAGCAGGTTAAAAGGCCTGAGTTCTGAAACAGGTGCCTCCACCTGGGGGTCAGGGTTGGTAGTGGTCAAGCTAACCTGGGCACAGCCCTCCGGGATGCTGTAACCCCCTCCTCTTTCTCCTCTAGTGGCCTGAATACTGTACAATAATCACTTTCACAACACCCCTGGCACACCACACAAGTACCCACACTGTTTGCACTTACCATCAGAGCTGGTTCCTCTGGCTCAACCCTGGGGACCCCCTGTAAACAAGGTTAAGCACAGCAAATAGCAACAGTACAGTACTTTGAGCACAAACTGGAACCACAGTCAGATTACATGCAGAAAAAGTTAGATCTGATTTATTCAGGGGACTTGAACAAGGGAGGGGCAAAATCAGGCTAATTATTTTATTTTATTTATTTATTAAGCTTTTGTTAAGCGGGTAAGTGCACTAGCCATAAAATGACTATTTTCAGGCTCGACCCGGGAGAGTACAGACATGCAGAAACTTAACAGGATAACAAATTGTAAGTGCTTTACATACAACGAGTTAAAGAGGATACAATATATCAGAACATACAAAGTAAAGCGCTTTACATACAGTGAGTTAAAGTGGATACAGTATATCAGAGACATACAGAGTAGACAATTCATAAGTTCATAGGTGCCTACCTATGCAATGAATAGAGAGGACCTTGGATAATAAATTATCAGGTGACATATCATATGAACAGAACAAGGTACACAAAAACAGGTAATACAAAAGGAAGAAATAACCATTGAGAGCAAGGGGTGTCATTAAGGAAAAGGTTGGTAAGTGAGGAAGAGGGAAGCAAGCCATGAAATTAGATTATATGAGTGTATGTAAGTGTAAGGGAGATGCCTGCAGTGCAAGATTGTATATGGGCAGGGAAAGGGAGCCGGGACAGGCTGGGGCAGTAAGAGGGTTATATAGAGGTGAGGAAATACTATTGTATGGCCAGAGACATCAGTCATTAGGTAGGGTGAAAGCAGGAACAGGTGTCAGCAATCGGCAGATTCGAGCGCAGTTTTCTCTTAAAGCATGTGTGCGAGCTAGAAAGTCTAATGTCGAGGGGAAGGGAATTCCACAGCTGTGGAGCCGCATGCTCAAATGCAACAGTTCATTTCCTAGTGCGGCACCTCGGCAAATTCAGAAAGGATTTATCAGCTGATCGTAGACCATGGAGTGTGTCCTGAGGAACAAGCATAGCTGCAAGACACCTAGGGGTTTGATTTCGAATTATCGAATCAATAAGAGAGCCAAGGTAGTATTTCCTACTAGCTAATGGAGAGAGACAACCAAGATCATTATAAAGCTGACAGTGGTGTTTAAAACGAGGAGCATAAAGCATTAGCTTAAAGGTTATATTAGTCAAGCAGTTATGCATACGCTTTGAGTACCCCCACACAGCCACACCTCTGGGTACCCAGGTGGAGAAGAGATGGGCTAGCCAGGACTGTTGCCCAGGGTTGCAGCTGGTCGGGGTCCTGTGATGGAAAACACAACATGCACAGTACACAATATTTGTAATCCGGAGCCAGAGGGCTCAGTTCGTAAAGGAAACGAAACAACAAGATGATCAGATGACACACTCAGATTAAGCTGTTGTTGCAGGTAGCTACCCTGGTATTTACTCACGATACCCAAGACTGGACACAGGCTGGACAAAAATCAAGACTACAGGTGGTTGATCTGGAATGCCAGGAGAAGCAGGGCCCACACAAGTCGCAGAGGCATCGTTCCTGTTCAAGCGTGGAGCTGGGGGCTGATCCCCAGGCAGGTCTCTCGTCGATGGCTTCTCTGTGCAGTGGGTAGTCTCGCTGGGCCAGTCTGGCAAAGCCCAGACTGCATGGAGACAAATTTGGATACAGTCCATTTTGGGCTGGATACAGCTTCCAGCAAGCAGAACACAGTTCACACAGTGGGGAACTAACTCACAAGCCACTAGTAGTTCATAGTACATTTACATGTATGGGAATTCTGCTGTACCAGGCAAAGTGCTGCCCGGTCACAATCGCAAAGTCTCTGC
Organism: Neoceratodus forsteri; assembly: GCA_016271365.2. Classification (NCBI taxonomy): domain Eukaryota; kingdom Metazoa; phylum Chordata; order Ceratodontiformes; family Ceratodontidae; genus Neoceratodus; species Neoceratodus forsteri. Next base: position 565,683,445 of record JADMNL010000023.1, on the reverse strand, counting down.
ACACACCGGGAGCTTAGGGGTAGCTGGAACTCCTGATAGGCCGATCACATTCAGCAAAAATATTCGGTCTTCTTCAGGTTGAGTCTGGCCCACTTCAGTAGCTTACTTTAGTCACACAAACTTGGATTTAGTCCAAAATAATTATCTTCTCTCCCTCTCATGGAGCAGCAGCAGACATGCAGCCAAAAACTCAGCCCTTTCACAGTTTTCCCATGCGAATACATTCAGGATTGCTGCCCAAAATTACTTCAGCTCCTTCTTCTTGAGCTTCCAGCACAGAACGAACTGAAAAACTGCAAGCAGCCCGGGACTTCCCCAAGATCCAAAAGATTTGGTTGGCTGATCTGGCTGTCAGTCAAACCAAGAGTTCCCTCTTCAGTTGCAAAAAGGTGCAAAAAAGCTCCAAACTAAAGTTCCTACAGATTTTGAATTCAGACAGCTCCTGTAGTCCGGCTACATTTTAGGTCCCACCAGTACTGTTTGGTCCAATTTGCAGTCCAGGACCAAGATAGTGGAGGCAAATAAAACAGTCCTTGCTACAAAGAAAGCAGGTTAGACAAACTACATTATCATTATCACTCTAAGTGATTTTTAGTAAATAGTTACATCTTCAACAGAACTCCCTCTCAGATTACTTAGGCTGCAATTAGGCAGCTCTTAAAGAGACAGTACACAGAGCCTATACAAGCTCTGGTAATCACATTTAAACTGCTAAAATGCAGGACACCAGCCTGGCAGTGAGCATTTAGAAAAGCTCAAGGAAGACTTTTTGGGAACCCCCATTTCTAGGGTGGTTACACTAGAATCCCACTTAGATCTAGAGGCCTCCAAGACCGGCTGCAGGCCAAATTTTTCCATCGTAATAACCAGCTACTGATTAAGTGAGTGTCAACCTAAAAACAACTCAAACTGTGTGTGATTTTAACTAAAAGCCAGCTGAATCTGTGTGTAGCAGTGTGATCATTTTGCAAAGGAGGACTGTGTCATACTTGTGGGTTCAGCAACAGTATAATTTTCAAAGCCATATGAGAGACAGTGGGTTGTATGAAAGATGCAACGAAAATACAGGCAATCCTGTGCAATTAAATACTGTGCTTTAGGGAGTTTTAAGCTAAGAACTGTGAGTTACAGCAAATGAAAAGTCCAGTAAATACCATATAAATGTGCTAAGAGAACAGACAGTGCAGTTTAAACAGTTTGAGTAAACTTCATCAGTAGAGCGTGTAAATCGGATGTACAGTGGCTTGAGTCATAAACAGAATGTTGGTGCACAAGAGTGCTGCCGCTGCCATTACAGGGTGGGGCAGTAAAGTAAACACAGCAGCAGGGGAGCCATTTTGTAAAAGTTTTTCCAACAGAGTGGGACTTGAGATAACAGTGAGCTTTTGTTTTCTCTGCAGTCATGGCCTCGGGATCAGCTTGCTACCTGGATCATGCCCGGGCTATGATAGTAGAAGAAGTTAACAAACTGAAAGATACTGAGAGATGTTACTGTGGGGGATGTTTGCCTCCTCATGTAGTGATTCCTGGATACCCAGTAAGAGTGTGCATAATGTGCTTAAAGGCTGGAAGGGACGTCTTCATGGTTCCTCACTGTTCTGGGTGCCTAGAGAGACATGGCCTAACCAAAGCACCCAAGATTCGTTTGGCTCCCACATGGACAAAGCTTCAAGAACCTGCAGTTGGCAGCACACAGCACCAGGCAGAGCCTGTTGGAGGAGGCTCAGCAGAGTGTGACACAAAGCAAGAGGGTGCAGATCTATAGGCAGAGCAAAGTACCGATGTATCCGAATCCAGGTCACAGAGAGACAGTGAGGAGGGAGCATCAGCAGATCCTTGGAGAGAGGGGCTTAGCCCAAGTCTCACAGGAGAAGATGAGATGAGGGAGACCCTTGAATGGGAGGTGTTGACCTCCACACCCAGCAAGGAGTGGATAGTCTCAGGAGTGAGGATGACTGCTCACTCCTGGTCTCAGATCCTCAGTGAGGAAGAGGATGAGGAGGAACCTATGTGGCCTTATGAAGAAGGTGTGGATCCAGATCCTCAGGCTCTTGCCTTGGAGGAGTGTACAGAAGGAGAGATTGGTGACTCCACAGCCCTGTCCCAACAAGGAGGAGTCAAAGATCCATTTTACATAGCATTAAGTATGCGTAGCTGGCAGAACCAGGACTGGCTGCCCCCAAGCCAGGCCAGAGGTCTCAAGTTGACCAAGTGTAGTAAAGAGGAAAGACTGGTTTGTAGGAAGGCAAATGAGATCTATGGGATATCCTTTCCTACCTTTTGTCAGACAGTCTGGGAGGAGATTGAAAGAAACAGGAAATCCTGGATAATGGAAGAGGCAACAAGATATGTGTATCCTGGTGCAAGTCGGTATGTCCGAGACAAAGTGTTGCAAGAAAAATTCAGACAATGGAAAGTGGGCAGAACACTATTCATAGACACTGTTCGAATTGTGGATGGAAGGGGACATGAAAACTTTTTTAATGTGAATTATGAGTGCCCAGATGGGGTAATAATTCTTGCACCTGACCCATTGTGTTACTTCCCGCAATGCAGGCAACTTCCTGCGAATGTGCCCATGCCTACCAAGTGGAAAGCAGAGCAGTGGTAGCCAGTGCTGCCATCCAGCCATTGCTGTACCTATGTTGTTCCACCAGACTGGTGTTCCAGGAACCAGGTGCCCCAGATTCATCAGCTTTGCAGTGTACTGGCTTTCCAGAATCCATCGACTGGCCTTCCTGATGACTTCATTTCCAGAGAAGACACTAGCTCAGCTGTATCCTTATTCATCGCCTGGGATTTCGGATTACTTCAGACCAGCTGTTTTCTGTCCTGTTACAAGGTTCCATCTCCTAGGTGACATCAACCCAGCAGTTTCCAGATGTGCCATCCTGTCATTTTCCAGAAGATGCCTGCCCAGCTGTATCAGAAGAATGCTGCCAGGGAAAGTCTTTGGCTGGAAATCCAGGTTTCGCATTGAATTTGTTCTTCAAGGGACAGGTAAGTCAAGATTTTTCTATTTTTATGACACTACAGTACACACCCTACACCTAGCAGACTTCAGACTGTTTGAACTATCCTCAAAGACTCTTCCCTTCGGGATTACAGTCCTACCAGAACTGTGCTTCACCGGGCTCCGGCACAGGAAAGACTCTTCCTTGGATTTGCCTTCGGGCACTGTTGTCACTAGATGGGACTTTAAGGGCACTCCATCCCCCAAAAATGTGTATTGTAAATAATGTTGTTGTTTTTCTACTGTTTCTACTGTTTTTCTACTTTTCTAAAAAATATTTTTTGGGATTCTCCAGTGTTTAGATGGTAGGGGTCAGATAGTACTGTGTTTGCATATTAGGGGTTGTTTTGTCTTTTCTCTTGCAGGTGTCCATGAAGAATGAAGAAGACGAGAAGAGAAGGCAAGAAGAGAAGGAGGGACTCAGTGGAGTCTTCCATGTGCTTTAAAGTAGAAGTGTTTAATGTGCAGTGTTGGTTGCTGTGCTTAACTTTTCCTACCACAGGTATGGTTGTGGGGGAGTGTGGGAGTAATACTGTACCTAGGGTATAGTATTAACTCCTTGTGTGTTTGGTTGCAGGTGTCCAGGGTTGGGAGGGAAGTTCCCCTGTGTTTTGGGTAATTTGGTGTAACCCCCCTGTTACCGGGGTTACTAGAATCCCAGTACGACCTAGTGGCAGGCAGGGAAAGCGGCTTGTGAAATTCCAGTTAAATGGATTTCACACTGTCTCACTCTGTTCTCAGTCTCAGCTAAGACTGACGGATGACATCATTTTAGAACTGTCGCAGCTACATAAGCCACCCTGGAATGTTGCAGCTAGGGAAGTTAGAATAGAATGTTGGGGAATTTGAAGTGAGTAAGTAGTAGTTCAGTAGTGGGCTCAGTACAGAGAAGAGGTGTGCTGCAGCTGCAGGCCCTCAGAGCCCTTAGCTCTGCTAAAGAGCTATATTTTTGTTGAGGTGTGTCTTCTCACCTGAAGAGGAACACAAGAAGAGCTAAGTGAAGTGGTAGAGACTGTTTTCAAAAGGTTCGGGGCCCCATCCCTGCGAGGATGGGGGGAAGGATTCAGAGTGCTTCCAGGGCCCGGCTAGAGGAAGAAGAAGAAGCTGCCTGTGAGGATATATGCTGAGGCACCAGATGTTTTTGTGTGATTTCTTTGAAGAGAAAAAAAAACCTGTGGGGCACCTGTATCCAAGGGGTGAGTTTTCTCTGCTAAAGGGCAAATGTGTTTTCACCTGGGACGATGTGAATTTAAGTGACTGTTACTGTGGGGTCAGGAAAAGACAGCCAAGTACAGTTTAAAGTTTTGGGAATTGGATTGCTTAACTCTGTGGGGGTCTAGAGAAATGGACACAGCCACTCTTTAAGTATGTTTCAAGTTCAGCATATATTGAGATGGAAGGAACTGTAGATTAAATGTGACATACATTTAAGGAGAATCTACAAAGTAAAGTGTTTTCAGAGATGAGGTTTCAAAGTTCAGAGGAATGGCCAGATATGATTTATGGGAACAACAGGTGGGAGACCCCCCATCTGGCGTGACCAGAGTCACCTCTACGGGTTTGCTTTGAGACACCTGCTTGCCTTCTCTCAGGTACTTGGCCAGTGCCTGAGGAAAGTACCCAGACATGGGATTGATGATGAAGATTCCCTAATAGAGCCAGGAGAGCTCGTGTGTGGTATGGGGAGCCACAATGATAAATGGACGATAGTCCAAGGGCTGGCAAGGGAGCCGAGCCAGGGAAACCAGAGAAGAGTCAAGTTCGGGCCGAGTGCCCTGAGTGTTTCTAAACCCGAGGGTTTAAAAGTTTAGAAGATGAATGTCTATTTCAAGAGAAATCTGCGTTGCCAGGAGTGTAGCCCTGTGGGGGTCCGTCTATGCTTTATTGTTCCCTTTTGTTGTGAATAAAAGCCACACTTTAGAATCCCAACTACTGTTTTGGACATTTCAGTTATTGCTTCCTGTGTCCGGATTACTTGGGGGCCCCTGTGCAGAGTAGCCAAACCTAATCACCATGCCGAGTGACACCTTTCTCCCCAAGTTTCAACTTATAAAAATGGAGGCACCGCCTCATAGGACCCAGGCCCCTCAACCTGTTCACTAGCCATACAGGCAGGGGTAGTAGCCCTCTCAGTTTAGTGCCAACTGGGGGTTACATTGGGTTTTGGTCAGATAGGTTTTCCCTAGAGGGCTAGGGAGGATAGACAGGATGTGATCCTGACTGGCTGCAGGGGCCTCAGTACTGATCTATTAGGGCTATGCTCTGGGCAATTCTACCAGGGGCACTAGGTAACCATAACAAGGTCATAGAGAAGAGGCTGATACGTCAGCCAATGGCCTCTAGGCCTTTAGTGTTGCCTGCCTGTGACTAGCACATGGTAGGAGAGGGCCTGATCCCCTCCTCTCCATAGGTAGCACAGAGCGTGGGATGGCCTGGGCCAGGTAAGTAATGACTGCAGACATTCATTTTCCTGGCCGAGGGTGGGTGTAACCCCCTTGTCACCCAGGGTTACTAGAATCCCACTTAGATCTAGTGGCAGGCAGGTAAAGGCAACCTGTGCAACACCAGTTAAATGGGTATCACACTGTCTCACTCTGTCCTCAGCCTCAGCTGAGCTGGAGGGATGACATCACTTAGAATTCTCGCAGCAGCATAAGCCACAGTGGTATGTTGCAGCTGGGAGTAAGGTTACAATGTTGGGGTTTTCAAAGTGAGTTGAAGTCTTGGGCAGTCTGTAGTGGAAGGAGTAGGTGCGCTGCAGTTGGCAGGCCCTCAGAGCCTAGCTCTGCAATAGAGCTACCACAGTAAGTGGGTGTGTGTTCTCACCCTAGAGGACACAGAAAAAACAATAGAAGTGGTTGAGACCGTTCCCCAGTTTGTTCCATCACCCTATCCCTGGAGGGATGGACGGGGGAAAGACCAGCTTTCAGGGGCAATCCCCTGGCCTTGCTGGAAGAGGAAAAGCTGCCTGATGAGAGAATTTGTACTGAGGTGCCAGATGTGTGATTTCTGTGTGCGAAGCCCTGGGGCACCTGTGAACCATGGTGAGTCTGCTCTGACACAGTTCCCATGTTTTCATCGAGACAGTTGTGTAAAGTATCTGTTACTGTGGGGTCAGGAAAGGACAGCCAAGTACAGTACTTGAAGTTATGTGTATGGCTTGAAATGCATCTAACCAGTGGGGGTCTACAGGGATGGACATAGCCACTTAGAGAACATTGCAAGTCAGGACACCAGTTACATGGAAAGTAGACTGTTAAATGTGATATACATTTCGAGATAGCATTCTACAAACAGAGAGTTCAAAGTAAAGGTGTTGACTCCAAATGAATGGCTGGGTATGGATTTGAGGACAAGAGGTGGGAGGCCCCCTCTCACCTGGAGTAACCAGATTTACCTCTACGGATTCAATTTGGGCACCTATAGCTTTTTCCCAGGCACTTGGCCAGTGTCTGCAGAAAGTACCCAGACATGGGATTATGATGTGTTTTTCCCTTTAGAACTAGAAGTGCTCATGGGTGGTTGAGGGAGCCAACACCAGACGTCCATGACATATGGAGAAGTGTACCAGTGCTGGCCGAGGGCCATGTCAGGTAATCCAAGAGAGAGAAAGAGAGTACCAGTTTGGGCTGAGAGCCCAGTGTGTTCAGAACCTGAGGGTTGTTGTGATGATGAAGAAGATGTGTTCTGACCTCTGTAGATCTGCATAACCAGTGAGTCCAGCCCTGTAGGGGTCCATCTTACTCTGTATTTTTGTGATGAAGTGAATAAAAGCCCCACTTTAGAATCCCACTCCTGGTTTGGACATTTACAGTTATTGCTTCCTGTGTCTGGAATTACTTGGGTGCCCCTGACCAGAAGTGCAAACCTAGCCCTGATGCTGAGCAAATATTTTCTCCCCGAACCTAGGCTAGCCAGGTAGTGGGTTACAAAAATGGAGGCACCGGGCACTAGTAACATCTAATAATAACCCCCCCCCCGAACCCTGGTTACATTTGTATGTGCTTTTATAAACTTCAGGAATACAGTTGAGCAATTTGGGTCTGTCTCTGCCTGTGTAACTGTGTTTTCCCTCCTTTTTTTTTTTGTTTATGAAATTTACATCCCCTGTCTTTCCCCACATTCAAGATATGGAATGTTTACCATGGAATACAGTCATTCAAAATTCTACTCAGTTCCACTGGCAGAATGTCCCTCTTCTGACATACTGTACACATACACACATACACACCCCCAAAGGCCTTTTCTAGAGCCAGAAACTCAATTACCTCACTGTCAGGGCAAGCAGAAGAGATTTCTCTGATGAGCAGGTAGAGCTAGAAGGAGGATTTTTCAGTTTTTCATTGTCAGCAAAGAAACACTTGTAATGAAAACTATGAACAATACTTAATGTTTCTAATTTGTTTATGTGTGTAAGGAGAGTGTGATGATCAAGGAAACAACATTTAATTAATTTGTTTTATTTTCTATTTAAGGAAGTTTTATTTTTAGGGCCCAGCTAAAGTTTTTAACAGTATAATGTATGGACAGTGTTGATAAACCCCTGTTTTCAGACAGTTTATAACCTGATAATCCCATCGTTATGACATCGGTATGCGGTAAGCCTTGCTTAACTATGTCATATGATGGGATTACAGGATAGAATGTCACCACCTGTCAAAATTCTTGGAAAGGAAAGGTGATCGGTTGTTTTGACATTCATTCAAAACACACACATTCTATTCAGACAGTTACAGACCCTCTGCAGTATAGATAGCAATGGCTAATTTCAGCACTTCAGTTGCTCAACATTCAAACCTGAAGGCATTCATAGCTGAGCAGGAGAACAAACGCACATTAAAAAAAAACTTACTTTTTCCCCCACAGTGGCTAGTTTTTCCATACACTATAAAATACATTGCCTGAGTAACGATGGTCAACCAAGGACGTAATCACCTCTTGTGGTTGCCATGACAACTGTAAACCTCTTGAGCTGCACTCTCAATGATTACTTGGTTGCCTTGGCAACTGCTTGAGGTGATTACATTATGGTTAACCACTGTTAGTCATTAGCCTCTATGTAAAGGTGGCAGCCATGTTTGTGATGGAAGATCAATTCTGGTTGTAGGGGGACTGATTTACTCATTGTGTGATGTGGGTTAGGACCAGGATGACTGTGCATTATGCTCTAATAATGGATGGTCACCTGATTAGATTTAACCAATTAAAGTTCTTTGATTTTTAGACCCATTTTATGATACAAAAATAACACAGGAAACCATCGGTAACTAGGCTTGTCTTTTTATCTTCAGCTTTGCTGTCACGGTTTATGATGTAACCAAAATCCCTCAATGGAAATACAGCCCCGTTACTGATGATTTCCTGTCTATTATTCTATTTGTGGATCAAAGAACAAAAAAATATTGCAGATGAGAAAGAGGAGCCATCTAACCTAACTGGGTATAAAGTAGACTGTGAGTTAATGCAGGGGCCTGCAAGATGAATTGGAAAATATTATTATAAAACCAGCAGAAAAAAACCCCCAGAGCTCAGGTGTGCATGGAAACACAAAACTGAACCAAAGCACTGAAATCCAGCACCACCAACCGCAAAAGAACAGTCAAAGAGCCAGTAATAAAGCAAACGGCAAAACTGGAAGTGAATTTATTATCCAATAGTGTGCTACAATACTTCGTACAGGGAGAGCAGGGGAACAAACCACCACCTCCAACAGGTTTCGCCGACAAGGCGTCCACACTCCTGGGCATGTGCAGCACAGCCATACACGACTGACAGCTACCCTGGCTCTTGTCTTTTCTGGAATTTATCTTTATTTATTTCAGAAGTTTCACCCCAAAAAGACAGTACAGTAAGGCAGGGAGGGAGAGAGTGATACAGCAAAGCCAGAATTTGGATATGAAGGAAGGTGGCATCAAGGGAGGGAAGGAAGAGCGAGGAATAAAGACAGCAGTGGTGGGTATGGGGAGGGCAGGCCAAGGCAAAGTGTCAAGAGTAAAAGAGGGGTTCCAGTCTGGTAAAGGTGGACTTGGGAGCGGTGCTGCAGATGATGTCGCCATAGTTGAAGATAAGGAAGATCATGTTTGAGACAGTCTCTTGGTGGACAGGAAGTGGGATACACGCTTTGTTCCTGTGGCACGCCCCCAGTTTGGGGTGGAACTTATGGCGGATTGCATCTACATGTGCAGAGAAATTGAGATAGCAGTCCAGTCAGACCCTGAGGTACTTAAAGGTGGAGACATCTTCAATCACAGTACCATCAAGGGTATAGAAGAAGGGGAGAAGGTGAGCATGGCGATCCTCTGCCCAAGGTACATGGAGACGGTTTTCCTGGTGTTGAGGGATAGTTGGTATGTCTGGGACCAATGCTGGATATTGTCAAAGTCTAGTTATACACAGAAATTGTAATTGCAATGGTATTGTACTACTTATGGGCAAACTTGATGGGCCTCATACTGCCATCAGATTCTTTATTTGTATGTTTTAATTAATAGGTATACAAGGAAATAAAGGCTAACCCAGTTTATGGGGAAAGTCCCCATCTATATTTTATACATAGGATTTGGTATTATATAATGTCTTTCATACAAATTGTATCCCTAGGCACTTTACAATTCAGGAGAGGGAAGGAGGGAGGAAAGAGATAACTGCTACTATTTGTTGCACAGAGATTAAAACAGCACAGATGAAGACTGGAAAGGAATTATGGGAATCTTACACATAATGGGATTGTATGCACCACAGAGGCAGGTGGCTGCATGCCTTGTCTTCACCCCCAGGTATCCCACAAGAGCCCAAGGACATGGCACAGGAGGAAGGCAGACAGGAGGACCTAGTGGAGGATGAGCACCAGGCACCAAACGTGCAGGAAGCTAAGGAAGAGTTGGACACCCCCACACATGACATACGGCCACTTCCTACACACAGTCTCGAACATCATTCACAATCACAACTGGAATATCAGGCTGAGCCTGCCCTACTGATAACTGCGGCACCCTGCAGGCAGGTGAACATGGAGGGTATGCAGCCACAGCTAGCCAGCACCATGAGGCAGATACCTGACACAGCCTGTCCACCTGCCAGACCTGGACAGTGGCACACCAGGGGCAACAGGGACACTTACACCAGTATAGGAACAGCGGAGCGAGGGCCCCTCCAGCTGTCACATGTGCAGTACATATAGAGTGGCAAGGAGAGGGATTCTCCTCACATACTGCCTGGAAGTATGACACCTGGAATGAGACAGGCTACGTGCACAGCAGGAGCACACTGAACAGCTGTGGAAGCTAACAACTGAGGTGAGGGGCACGCAGGTGAAATAGACAGAACTGAAGACATTCAGGAGCACATAGCAAGTAATGTAGAAACATAGAAATATAGAATCTGATGGCAGATAAGGACCGCTTGGCCCACCTAGGCTGCCCATTTCCCTACCTAATGGATAAGCTGCAGATCCTAGTTAACCAACAGCCTACTTCCTCCTACTCCCTACTAGAATTGCCTTATGTCTGTCCCATACATTCTTGAATTCCCCCACTGTTTTTGACTCTACGACCTCTTCAGGAAGGCAGTTCCATGCATCTACAACCCTCTCTGTGAAGAAATACTTCCTCACATTACCTCTGAGCAGTCCCCCCTCTGTCTTCAAATTGTGCCCCCTTGTTCTTGCACATCTCTTTTTCTGAAAGATGCTACCCTCTTGGACTTTGTTGATTCCCTTGAGGTATTTGAAAGTTTCTATCATGTGCTCCCTCTCCCTCCTTTCCTCAAGGCTATACATATTAAGCTCCTTCAGTCTTTCTTCATATGTCTTCTGGTGCAGACCCTGCACCATTTTGGTTGCCCTCCTCTGGGTACCATGCTAGCCAGGTCCAACACATACACATGCTGTCAATAGCTGCGGCCACACAAGAGCACCCCATACCCCCCCACACCTGCACACCCTGACCCTGACAACACCCAAGAGCAGGAGGAAAACCACATGTCACCGTCATCTGAATCATGCCCAGACATATGTGGCAGAGCTGGTGGGAAGGCCCCAGCAAAGACCCACCATCTAGGCACACATGCCTCCACAGATGGAGAGCAACAAACAGGAAAGGAACACTGATATCTGAACAGCACAACACTGATATCCCCCCTACAGCACAAGCATCGATATCCCTGCTACAGCACAAGCACTGATATCCTTCCTGTAGCACAAGCACCGATATCCCCCTACAGCACAAGCACCGATATCCTCCCTACAGCACAAGTACCGATATCCCCCTACAGCACAAGCACTGATATCCTCCCTATAGCACAAGCACCGATATCCCCCTACAGCACAAGCACCGATATCCCCCCTACAGCACAAGCACCGATATCCCCCTACAGCACAACAACCGATATCCTCCCTACAGCACAAGCACTGATATCCCCCTACAGCACAAGCACTGATATCCCCTCATACAGCACAAGCACCGATATCCTCCCTACAGCACAAGCACCGATATCCCCTTCTACAGCACAAGCACCAATATCCCCCTACAGCACAAGCACTGATATCCTCCCTACAGCACAAGCACCGATATCCCCCTACAGCACAAGCACTGATATCCTCCCTATAGCACAAGCACTGATATCCTCCCTACAGCACAAGCACCTATATCCCCCCCTACAGCACAAGCACCACTATCCTCTCTACAGCACAAGCACTGATATCCTCCCTACAACACAAGCACCAATATACATCCCTACAGCACAAGCACCGATATCCTCCTGTAACACAAGCACCGATATCCCCTACAGCACAAGCACAGATATCCCCCCTACAGCACAAGCACCGATATCCCCCTACAGCACAAGCACCGATATCCCCCTACAGCACAAGCACTGATATCCTCCCTATAGCACAAGCACTGATATCCTCCCTACAGCACAAGCACCGATATCCCCCCCTACAGCACAAGCACCACTATCCTCTCTACAGCACAAGCATCAGTATCCTCCCTACAGCACAAGCACTGATATCCTCCCTACAACACAAGCACCAATATACATCCTGCAGCACAAGCACCGATATCCCCCCATAGCACAAGCACTGATATCCTCACTACAGCACAAGCACCGATATCCGTCCTATAGCACAAGCACTGATATCCCCCCTATAGCACAAGCACTGATATCTCCCCTACAGGACAAGCGCCAATATCCCCCCCCTACAACACAAGCACCAATATCCCCCTACAGCACAAGCACCGATATCCTCCCTACAGCACAATCACAGATATCCCCACTACAGCAAGAGAACCGAAAAGCTCCACTTCTACCATGGGCAATGTTGCACTCATGATGGGTCTTCATCACAGTGCCTCACCTGTCGATGCCAAACCCTCCCTTGTCCCTAGTGGCTGAACATCCCCTGCACAAATCCATGCATCATTCCCCATCCCAACGGTGACTCCACACCATGCCCATGCAAGGCCTCCCATCCCCCGGTCACCCAGTGAACCATCCAAAGGTCTGTCCTGTGGTATGAGTATATGGTGCCGTACTGCTATGTTGTGCGGCATGGCACATGTGATGAACACTCTACATGTCTTCCCCTGGGGCAGGCATCATCGTGCTGTCTGTCATGTCCAGGCACCGGAACCTCATCTTCAGGAGCCCTATCATTCTCTCGATCACGGACCATGCCTTCCTGTATGCCTGATTGTACGCCTCCACTGCCTCACTGTGTGCCTCTATGTACAGGATCATCAGATATGGCCACAGAGTATATCCACTGTCATCTGTGTAGGGGTAAACGTGTAGAATAGTGTATGGTTGCCCATACACAACAAGGCTACTTTGCCATTGAGGGGATGTGATAACATCATACAGACCTTGAGAGTGAAGCTCGAGAGGACTGTATGATGACATCACATCGCTGAGATGGCAACATGCCTTGTTGTGTTTGGGCAACCATACACTATTTTATATAGTATATGGTTCCCCCAAAACACAGAAATGTTAATTTCACAAGGTGATGTCTTACCTTGTGTTCATGGTAACACTCCTCGGTGCAGTCCCACTCTGCACCAGACTCTGGTCCTCACCGCAGTTCCGCTCTGCTGACCTTTATGTTTTACTGTGCCAGTAATTTAAAAAGAAAAAGGAAATTGCCAAACTGGTAGTTTGGACACACAGAGCCGAATATGGCAGTCCATGTTCAAACTCCCAAACTATCTTAAGCAATCGCTTCCTTGTCCGCTCGCTAACCGAGACCGCCATTTTACCTGTTTGTTTTGGGAACGAGTGATATTTCTGTCAATCAGGTAACAGTTCAAGGGGGAAAAGTTGCTGTACTATCGATATGATGTTAGAACAATAGTACAACAACTTTTTTGACCTTTGAAATATCCTACAACAACATTTGGAAAACCATTGTTTTCCATACACAATAAGCCCTAACCATATACTGTGCTATAACAGGCATCATGGCCTGACCCTGTGTACTTGGCACACACATTAAGGATTATAACCATAGAGTCACAGACTATCTGTCAGTTGATGCGATGAAACCTTTTGAGGATGCAGTATGCCTGCTCATCCACAGATGGTGCCAGAATTGTGACATGCATACAGTCAATGGCCCCCCAATTCACTGGGCATGCCATGCACGACATAGAATGCCTCCCTCATGGACCGTATGTCGGTCTGTGTGGTGGGGAATGTTATGTGCTCTTGCACATACGGGAGCCGTTCATCGGTGACCTGCTGTAGTGCCCTGGACATGGATGACTGACTGATGCCAGTGACATCCCCCACTACCTTCTGTAAGGTCCCAGTGGCATTGTACACCAATGTACATAGCACCTTTGTGTCACCCATCATTGCCATCTACCAACGGGTGAGTGGGGCAACTTGGGCATGGGCCATATCACACAGCCATGTGATTGTGACATGGTCCACACAGACTCATTCTAGACAGTGTGTGACCCACAGGGCATAGGCATCCAGCCTAGGCCTGAACACACGTGGCCCGTGTCCTGGCCCACAGTGCCTGTTCTTGGTCCCTCTCATCATCCAGCAGGAGGTCATTCATTAGTAGCCCTGGACACATCTTCTGTGTCTCTGTGTTGTGCACCAAGGACATCAACCATGTGGTGTTCAACCCCGACCCCTTCATGTTTCCCCTGACCAGGGCGCTACAGCACTGACATGCCACAGGCATCGCTGGGTCACACTGAACATTGCAATGACAGCAGCAGCACCTGTGAGGAGTGCCAGTTAGCAGGTGGACAAATATCCTCAGAATCTTTGGAGGATGTCCCTGGACACTTATCAGGAGGATAGTGGTGCTGTCTGAGATGTCACGGAGCCAGGACAGCTACATATGCTATCGGCAAGGGGTGAGGGGACATGCATGTCATGTGTTGTGTGTACTGTGGCAGTGATGGCATCCCATTATTTCTGTTTTCAGCTGGACTACAGTCGCAGGCTGGACCGGATGGTCCTGGAGAGAAGGGAGCAGCTAGATTGGGTGGTGGCAGTCATAGTCACGTGGAGAGCCCAGTGGGGGCTAAAAATCCCAGACTGGCTGTCCTGGAGGATGGGTTCTAGGGATGCATATTATAAGGATGGCCTGGGTGGATACCGGGCTCTGGTGGAGCCCTCCAAGGTTAGTGGTAATGTGCTGGGGCGGGGGCCTGCTGTGTCAGCTGTGTTATGATGTGGTTGTGCAGGTGCATCCCACTCATGCCTGTTCTCTGTGTTCTTCTTATTCCAGGGCTATCATGGAGAGCTGCAGAAGCTGGTACTCATCAAGCAGGACCGCACAGCCACCATGCTGATGAGGTCCAGTGAGGACTCCCAGGAGGAGAAGGAGGGCTAGGTATCTGTACACATGTGTAGTAACCTGTGCAGCTCCAAGGCTGCTATTAGAGAGGCCTGTCCCCATGCCACACCTCCCAGGGTGGTAGGAGCCAGTTGCAAGGGATGCAGAGATGTTTCTATGGGCATTTGTTTGCCAAATGTTTCAGTTGTGTTGTGGACACTACCTTTTTTTTTTTGGTTTTGTTTGTATTATTGTATGTTTGTCCTGTCTGCTAATGGGTTCAGTAATGTCTACATGACATCAATCAATCAATCAATCAATCAAATCTTTATTTTACCAGGCGAAGCACCATTGAGAAAGAGCTCATTTGCAAGGTGGACCTGGAAAGGTCAAGATAATTACAAAGGCAGGACATAATAAACAAGTAATAGAATACATAATACATATTTGCATTTACATATTTACATATACGAGTTATTACAAGTAGGCACAGTAGGATTCAGTTAGTCACTGCACGTAGGAGACTTAGCATACTTTAGAGTTACAATCATGTGTGATTAGTAGCGCAGCTACCAATGGTTGATATGTATATATACATATATATATATATATATATATATATATATATATATATATATATGAGAACAGTACACACACATGCTCATATATACATACACATATATACCTACACCTACACACATACGTTCACACCGACAGATGTGCAGCAGAGAGCCACCGCATGAGTTAGAGATTAGACCAAAGGATATATGGATGGCAAATGGTTCGTGGTAGTAGTGCAGCACAAGAGAATAGATTAATGCACATAGGGAATGAGTACGGAGGAGGAGTGGAGAAAGAAGTTGCTTCTAGGGATGCTATTTGCTCAGCAGAGGTTCTCAATGAAGGCATTTTTGCCTTTTGACAGCACTATTGATTAGGGTTTTAAAGCAGGGTAGTTTCACAGGAAATGCAAGTTTGAGTGAAATTTGAACGGTATTCCAGAGGGTAGGAAGAGCATAGCTTATAGCCGATTTACCAAAAACGAGATCTGACCTTAGAGATGGCAAGAGAAATATAGGATAGACTTCTAAGCGGATAACTACCCAAGACACAGCAGGGCAAGCAGTCAGTGATATATTGAGGGATCTTGTTGATAATTGCTCTATAAGTCCCTAGAACAGAATTTCTTTGGAGCCTGAAGCTCAGTAAGCACCACTCTACAGCTGCATAAAGGGCGCAGTGAGAAGTGGAGTAGGGTGCACTCATGATGAATCTAAAGGCTCTATGGTAGAGTGTGTCATTTTTGGACAATGCAGCTGTCAGGCCTTGTCCATACAGAAAGTCAGCATAATCCAGCAGTGACAAAAAGGTTGCTTGGACCAATATTATTTTTGCTTCTAAGGTTAACAGGTGCCTATTCCTAAAGAAGAGACCAAGCCTTTGCCTTAGCTTCTTGGATAGCTCTTCTATGTGGTCAGCAAATGAGAGTTTGTAGTCTAACCAGACCCCTAGATATTTGAACTTGTCAGCTTGTTTAAGAGGCTCACCTAGGAGTGTTGTTATATAAGGTGCGTTCCCATGACTGTGTTTATAAGGAGCATTGATCAGCGGGGAAAAGAGCATAGTTTCGCTTTTTGTAGCATGTAGAAGTAACTTCAGATGTAGTACATTTTTCTGCAGCTGGTTGAACTCTATTTGAAGGTCTCAAAATGCCAGTTTGGGAGAGGGTCTATCTATATAAATAACAGTGTTGTCAGCAAACAGGTGAATATTTGCAGAATTGATACCTGCGTTGACATGCACAGGTCCAGCTGCCTCCTGTGGAAATAAAGCAATCATGGACTTCATGTCCCTTGTCTGAGTAGTAATTCTGGTCAGTGGCGGCATGCTGCTGGCTGTAATTGTCAGACCCATGCTGACTGTGGTGTTTCTGGCTGCAGGGGGATTGTTGCCTCTGCGGGGCCAGAGACTTATTGTGGAGCATACAGCCCTGCTCGGGGGGGGGGGTGCAGGCCCTGTGAAGTATGTTTTGTGCATTGTGGGGTGGCAGTTGCATCTGGGGCATCCTGCACTGGGCCTTCATATCTAGGGCATGTACTGTGTTGGGGGACGCAGAGGCACATGTGTACAGGAGGGGCCTCAAGCCAAGTCCAGGGACATGACCAGTGGCGGACTATCTTTGCACATGCCCTGGAATGGTTGTTGTGGTACTCCAACCCCTGGTCCTTATGTTCCTTGGAACCCCCGATGCCACACTGGACCTATCACACTGGCCGTGACTGTGCTGCAGGACTTTGTGGCAGCCCTTCCGATGGCATAGTGCTGAGCCTACAGTGTCTTATGTGCCTGGCAGACATATGGCATGTCATGAATGCATGTGAGTGTGGCACGCGATGCCGTTATGTTTCCACGCCTCTGCGCTCACGCATAGTGCTGCCACAGCAGTAGCACATGCACATTATCCCCTTGTGCTTCTGGGTGGCGTACATGCATGCTGCTTAGCTGAGGATGACACGTTTAGGAGATGTATCTCCATGCATGTTATGGCCACACACCACGGAGGGGTTGCTTGCCATTCGTGCATAGACCTCATTGTGATTAGCACCTTGCGAAGCTTAAATATTGCTGGTGTAGTTATTGCGAAAAGACCAACTTTGCATTTCACCTAGCATCTGTAAAGCGGCCAGTTTGTGCCACACTTCAATTCATGATGTTAACATCACAAATTCGCCACTTCGTGGTTAAAGCATAGCTGCAATGTGGTGGATTAGCACACCTTGTGTAGTTCTTACGTGATGAAATTCGCAAACTGTGTAGTTTTTTTCCATTGCACACGCTGCTAATTGTGATACCATACAGGCAGACGAGAATAACTTCAGGTGTCAGATATAGTAACTGATGAATTGCAAGGGACAAGAATCCAGCTTCTTTGCAGAGGACTGTCCCAGTAAAAGAATAACATGACTGGAAATGCAGATGAGAGAAAAACGAAATAGGAGCTGAACAGTGTCCTCAGTAAATATGTTTTGCAGATTGTTCCCCATGAAGTTAATAGCTCTTTAAAGAGGGGAGACTGGTAAATGTCTCTAAAGTGATGTTTTCTAACCCAGCGAATCAAGAGTTCTAAGGGAAAACCCTAATGATTCAGGTCCCCAAGTGCCAGCACAAACCACCCAATCAGATTCAGAGAAGTGTTTTTTGTACAGTTTCTGGGGCTTCACTTGTATTAAATGAGAATCAATCTTTCTTCATTAGAGAAGTCACCACTTCTGGTCAGTACCAAGGTGTCCCAGTGGCACACACTCATGAAAACGGCACAATCCCCTGCTGATACAGTATCTGACTCGCGGACAGCTGGTGACACATTCAGGAGAACTTTAACAAAACCTAATATTTAGACACGGTCCAGCTTGTATTTCCCATTCGTGCTGTATTCCTCCTCCCCAATATTTATTACTGAGGTCATCTGTCTGAAAACAGGATCTTTGCTCCTGAAGAGTGTCTCTTTTCCTGCTGCTTTCTCCCTTCCTGAAATAATAGAGCACTGCTTGTGACATCACAGTTACTCCTGTATGCAAAAGCCTGTGATGTCACACCAGAGGATTATGACTTGAAGCAGGGAGTAAACTGTAGAGGCAGACAGACTCTAAAGGAGCTCTAAGGGATAAAGATCATATATTCATGCAAATTTCCTTATTGCTAAATAATGGGGAGGAGAAATATACAAAATATAAATGGAATACAGGCAGAATTGTGCCTATTTATTATGTTTTTTTAGTTTTATTTGAGGCGTCAGCAGCTCTTTATAACAGAATACCATTCTCCAGTGCTGACAGTCCTTTATCTTTCATTAGTAGAAAATACTTCACTATGTGGGGAAGTTTGCACTGTATCTGCCCACACTGGTATCTGCCCCCACACTTTATCTGTCACTGGGGATAAGAGGAATTCACTGTCCTGCACTGCCTGCCCCACACCTTTCACCAGCAAAAAATGCATCACAATATGGAGAAGCCTCCCCAGCGCCTGCAACACGCTGCACCTGCCCCTACATGGTACCTGTCCCTGTGTATAAACAAAGGGCTTCAGTCTCACTTGCTGTCAGTCCCTCACTTTTCATGAGCTTCGGAGCCAGTTAAGTGTAGGAAAGTCAGTAATGAACTGCTCACATTGCTCTTGTCTCTGAGGATATACAGAGGGCTTCAGTCCCCAGTGCTGTCAGTTCTTCTCCTTTTACCAGCACTAAATACATCACAGTGTGGGGAAGCCTGCAGTGTACCTCCCCCACACTGTACCTGTCCCTGTGGATAAACTGAGAGCTTCAGCATCTAGTGATTTCAGTCTCTCACCATTATCAGTCTCTCATCTTTACCTAGCTTTGACTACATCAAGTGTGGGAAAGGCTGCACTGTACCTGCCCTGCACTGTACCTGTTCCTGTGGATAAACAGAGGGCTTCAGTCTCCAGTGCTGTCAGTCCTTCCCCATTCACCAGCACTAAATACATCACAGTGTGGGGAAGCCTGCACTCTACCTGCCCCACACTGTACCCCTCCCTGTGGATAAACAGAGGGCTTCAGTCTCCAGTGCTGTCAGTCCCTCACCTCTCACCAGCACTAATACAGCACAGTGTGAGGAAGCCTGCACGTTACCTGCCCCACACTGTACCTGACCCTGTGGATAAACAGAGGGCTTCAGTCTCCAGTGCTGTCAGTTCCTCAACTTCCCCCAACACTAAATACATCACAGTGTGGGTAAGCCTACACTGTACATGCCCACACTGTACCCCTCCCTGTGGATAAACAGAGAGCTTAAATCTCCAGTGCTGTCAGTCCCTCACCTTTCACCAACACTAAATGTACCACAGTGTGGGGAAGCCTGCACTGTACCTCCCCCACACTGTCCCTGTCCCTGTGGATAAACAGAGGGCTTCAGTCTCCAGTGCTGTCAGTCCCTCACCTTTCACCAGCACTAAATACATCACAGCATGGGGAAGTCTGTACTGTACCTGGTCCTGTGGATAAACAGAGGGCTTCAGTCTCAAGTGGTGTCAGTCCCTCACCTTTTACCAGCACTAAATACATCACAGTGTGGGGAAGCCTGCACTGTACCTGCCCCACACTGTCCCTGTGGATAAACAGGGAGCTTCAGTCTCCAGTGCTAACATTCCCTCACACTTCACCAGCACCAAATACATCACAGCATGGGGAAGTCTGTGCTGTACCTGCCCCACACTGTACCTGGCCTTGTGGATAAACAGAGAGCTTCAGTCTCCAGTGGTGTCAGCCCCTCACCTTTCACCAGCACTAAATTCACCACGGTGCGGGGAAGTGTGCACTGTATCTGTCCCTTTTACCAGCACTAAATACATCATAGCGTGGGGAAACCTGCACTGTACCTGCCCCCACACTGTGCCTTACCTGTGGATAAACAGAGGGCTTCAGTCTCCAGTGCTGTCAGTCCCACACCTTTTATAGTGTGGGGAAGCCTGCAGTATACCTCCTCACACTGTGCCTGTCCCTGTGAGTAAACAGAGAGCTTCAATCTCCAGTGCTTTCAGTCTCTCACCTTTACCTAGATTTAACTACATCAAGTGTGGGAAAGCCTGCAAGCTACCTGCCCCACGCTGTACCTGTCCTTGTGGATAACAGAGGGTTTTAGTCTCTAGTGCCGTCAGTCCAAGTCCCTCACTTTTCACAAGCACTAAATACACCACAACGTGGGGAAGTCTGCACTTTACCTGCCATACACCACACTGACCTTGTAGATAAACAGAGGGCTTCTGTCTCCAGTGCTGGCAGCCCCTCGCCTTTCACTGGCACCAAGTTTAATTTCCAAAAGTTCAGCTACAAAACCTTTGGCACGGATTAGCCTTCCTTTATAGCAGTGAAATGATAACACTAAACATTAGCTTGTGTTATAATTTTGTAGAGTTGTTACTCCTGGATCCCTCAAAAAGCTGTATTTATGGATTGCTCATCTGGTAATATAGCATTTCTCATCTAGCTGTGCTAATAAATTCCACACTTGAGTAACCCCCCCCGCCCTCAGTCCATGATAAATCTTCCTAGAGGAGTCGACCTTCAGAACCCGTTCTCAAGGTTCCCCTGTGGCGTTGCTAATGTAGGACTATCCCTCAAATTAGAAATCAGCTTTCACGATACATACGTTTGTGGCACTCTGTTATTACAGCCATATTTTTATTAATGAAGCCTGACTCTTAAAGGGACAGCCACCTTTTGTCCTCTGCTTTCCACAAAGAGTTTTGTGTTTCTTTCAGCAGCTATCTGCAGTCCCCTTGTTATCTAGTCCCAGAGGGTCTAGCATGTATTTGGTGATTCTGGTGGAGTTCCTGTGCTCTGCGGGCTGCCGTCAGGCCTAATGGCTTAATAATTAAATTATGGTCTGTAAGATGGCTAACAGCCATGGCAATCTCAAATGGCTGAGCTCCCAGTAACTATGAAGGCCAAGGGGCAGGAAGCAGTGGCAATGGAATGGTAACACACTCTCATCCTCGGGAAGTTCCACCAAATGTGGAATATGTGAAATATGAGGCTAGCCATGCAGCCTGGAGGTTAGAGTAACAAATGATGAATGCGATTGTTACATCCAACAGACCTGGGTGTGATTCCCACAACCTCTACATGCATACTGTCTGACTCTGAGCAAGTCACTTAACCTTTCCAGTGCTCCAGGGTTGCCCCTGAAAACGGGTACTTGTGCCTAGTGGGCCTTACCTGGTTATCTCCCATTCATTTTTGTCTGATGTTGGTTGGGAGCCTGTGTTCCAAAATCCCTTGTGGTAATTGCTATTTGTTCATGCCCCTATGTCTTCCTCATGTTGCCTTTTTTGCACTGTTTGATTATCTCAGTGTAGTTTTATATACCTATGTATCTTTTACCTGCAGTGCCTACAAGACATATTGTATCCCTGTTACCCAGTCACCTTCCCCTCCTATCATGATTCCTTGTTATTTGATTAGTAACCCTTGATACTGATTAGCACCGAAGACCCTGAGTTGTAACTACTGCACAACATATAGAGAATAATGAATGGATAGGTAGTTATAACAAGGATTTTACACCCCCCCGAGGGGTGGGATGCCACATGAACAGCGAAAGTGAAGCTCAAGTGGTTAAATAAGGCATCCCACCCCGATGGTGTGTGCAAAATCCGAGTTTTACACACCGTCCCATACTTTATTTTTATATTTGCTAGGGGTCATTTTTTCACCACAGCAATTATACAAAATGAGTGGATTTCTGTATGGAGTCAAGCCGCAGAACGTTGGGATTTCAGCTCCATCCATAGCGCCTGGCTCATAAACTGAAGCAGCTTTTTTTCCCCCCAACTTTAGTCCAATTAGGTAGGTATTTTTTTTTTTGTGCCCAGTAGTATTTTGGGTTTTAAAAAAAGAACTTACTGCCTATTTCTGTCGGGGAAGTTTCCAGCACTGAAAAGTGGGGACAGATGACGCAGCGAACAGAAAGTCTGTGGTAGGCGCATGCGCCAAAGTAGGGAAACTGGGCTCGTGTTCGTTGTTATAACTGGCAGATTATAATGACAGAGTTATAACCTGGTTTCTGTATGGGTAAAAATGGTAACCAGTTATTATGTACGTAATAATCCGCAACAAGAAATGGTTTCTATAGAATTAATGCACGTGTAACCCCTAGATGGCGCTATCCCAGGGGCTACTACCCCTGCCTGATTTGCCACTAACAGGTTGAGGGGCCTGGATCCAATGGCGGGTGCCTCCACCCAGAGGTCAGGGTTTGCAATAGTTAAACTAACTTGGTCACAGCCCTCTGGGACACTGCAACCCCCCTTTCTTCCCACTAGTGGCCCACACAATATATCAGAATTACCTTCACAGTATACACTTACCCCCAGGTCTGGTTCCGGCACTGGGACCTCCTGTGAAATGAGATACAGTGCAACAATCACAGTACAGTACTTTAACATAGACAAATACCTCAGGCAGTATAACTTTGCTGAAACAAGCAGCTCTGATTTATTTAGGGGGATATAACAAGGACAGGGGGAAATCAGGTTAATTAGCTTATCACTCTAATAATCTACCTATGGCTCTGTGCACAGGCCTATCCCTATCAGTTACTGTCCCTGGGTACCCAAGCCCTAGTGGCTAGTCCAAACCGTGGCAGCTGGTAGGGGCCCTTTCACACAGAGAAAGGAGAATTAAACAGTCAGCAGTACAGTAATTCCATTTGGATTTAATGTGGCAATTCAACAGGAGCAACCCTGAATTAGTACTCACGACCTCCAAATAAGATAGGGTCCTTCAATGTCAGCAGGGCTCACTTGAGGTACACAAACCTCTTCACACATCCATATAAAAAGTACTATACCAGGCAGGCTGCATCTGTATCCCGATCGCAATTACTGCACAATACCGGGAGAACACACAGCAGATTCAGTTCCTGACAGACCGAGTGCAATTTTCAGCAATTCTTCCAGTCTTCTACAGGGTGAGCCTGGTTTCTACTCTTCAGAGATCCTTTGATTCTTTTCACAGGACGGATTCAGTCCTAACAAGCTGTTACACAAGCTGCAGACCGGAACTCTGGGCCTTACACGTTTTTGACTAAAACTGCACACTGAAAAAGCACAGGGCTCCTTCCTTCTTCACTGCCAAAGCTCAACTGAACTCCAACTGACGAAACCGGGCACTTCCTTTGAGTTCCTCCCAGTTCTTGACTGGATTGGCTGTCACTCACAATAGACTGCTGCTGTTGGTCCAAAAAGGCACTGAAGTCTAAACTACATCTCCCAGAGTCACTGCCCATACAATCCTCTTGTGGCTGGCTCAGATTATGAGTCCAAGGCATCATTTTAGAGCTAGCTTACCCCACACTGATTGGTCCAGTTCAGCAGTTCAAAACTAGAATGGGGAACTAGCAGACACAGTTCTGACTGCAAAGAAAGCAGGTTAGACAAACTGTAATTTCATTATTACTCTAAATAATTTCTGGCAAACAGTTACATCTTTCAGATAGGTTCCTTTGCACTCCTAGTGACTGCAAAATGAAGTGAATTGGCAGCAGCTCAGTGGTACTCAGAGAAGCACACAGTCCCCCATACAAACTAATTATGTCTGCAAGCAGACAGCTCTTAAAGAGACAGTACCAGAGGCTCTAAAACACTCACTGATAAATGGCTTAAATGCCAAACACCATTCAGGCTTGGAGCATTCAAGCAAGCTCCTGGAAGTCTTTTGGGAACCCCCATTTGCAGGGGGGTTACACCCTTCCTGGCCTGGGAAAGCTTGACGTCCGCGTCAAGCAAGTACATAAGTTTCAACTGCAACCATATACATTTGCATTAGGCTCGCACATGTAATCATCAGTCAATATATCATTTTACCAAGAACACATTTCTGAAACATTGCAGTCGTCACTCTTTACACAGTATTACATACACATTGTACCATAACTCAAGTTATTACCTCTTACATGAAACCTGAAGAGAGGGGCCCTTCCTATCAGTTACCTTGGGGCTGGAGGGCAAGGGCACCATACTGAGAGGGCAACACAAGTAACTTGGAGTTAGCACTGATGCTCAGTTTGGGCAATGAGCTCGGGACACATACACTCCTTTATGGACAACATTGAGAGGCAAGTCCACAGGCCTCCCAAGTGAATCATAACTGAGGTGCACCACAGGCTTTACAGCTCGACCAGTCTTTCTAGGGGAACTGTTATAGTCTCTGCACTCTGAGCCTCATTTTCAGCATTGTCCTCACTTGTCAGGGAGTCTCCATGGGGGTAGAGAGGCTAGAACTTGGGGCACTTTCAGCTCCAGGAGTTACAGTTTCTGAGTCCACAACATTTGGCTCGCATGGAGAGCTTTGGACACTGGCAGTGGACTGTCAGGGCACTCAAAATACTCTTCTTGTTCGGTGTATCACCAGTCTGCCCCAATCTATCATTTTCTCCCTGAAAGCTCAAACAGTTCAACCATGCACAATGATTCCATTTCATCTGATCTGATGCTTTGCACTTCACTTTCTGGGAGCATTGGCTCAGGGATGAAGCTGGGGCTTAGACAGTCCAGAAGGCCCAGCTTTGTCTCCAGTATTGACTGAGGGATTGCCCGAAACAATTGACTCAGTTCGTAAGAAGGATAGTATTCAAAGTCACTCTCACTTTCTTCCGATATGGACTGACAGTCATGCTCAACTGGGACTTGTGGAGGGAACACTTTAACTTTGCTTCTGTAGGTGCAGACTTTCTTGATCTTTTCTTAGCAGCAGCTCTAGTCACTGGTCCAGAGGGGCATCTTCTAGGGGCTCAGACTCAATTAAGATTTGTCCAATGGGCAGTAAATGATTTCTATGCATTGTTTTTACATCTTTTGAATTATTCTCAGGCCTTACTTTGTACACTGGCAGATCATCTAGTTTGCCCACTACAATGTGAGGGAGATGGTGCCATCTGTCAGCAATCTTGTGCTTGCCATGCAGTCCCAGATTTCTTAGCAATACCGATCTCCTCCTGGAGTTCCTGTGCTTTCACCTTTTTATCATACCTTTCTTTGTTGGCCAGATTTCTTTTGGCAGCCATGGTTTGAGCCAGTTGGTACGCATGAGTTAGCTGGGCCTTTAACTTTGCACATACTGTAAATAGTTGTCAGCTTGAACCCCATCAGGAGAGACCCCAAAACACACATCTACTGGTAGTCGAGCTTCTCTTCCAAACATCAGGCGGTAGGGGAGAATCCAGTGGCATCACTTTGGTGCAGTTATAAGCATGTACCAGGGTGCTAATTTGTTGGCTCCATCTAGGCTTGTCCTTTGGGTGCAGGGTGCCTAGCATATCTAGCAAAGTGCGGTTGAAGCGTTCAGGCTGTGGGTCCCCTGGGGGTGGTAAGGAGTGGTTCTGGACTTTCGCTCCCCACAGAGAAAGCATCTCTTTGATCAGACGACTCTCAAAGTCTCTCCTTGATCAGAATGGATTCTTTGTGGAGCCCCATAGTGAACAAAAAGTTTTCTACAAGTACTTTGGCCACAGTGGATGCTTTCTGGTCTTTGGTGGGAAAGCTTGGGCATATCTCGTGAAATGGTCAGTGACCACCAGCACATTACTGATATTTCTTTGATCTGACTCCAAACTTAGAAAATCAATACAGACCAGCTCCATGGGTGCACTGGTGGTTATGTTAACAAGGGGGGCAGCCCTCTGGGGCAAAGCTTTCCTCTGTAAGCAGCGACTACAAGTTCGAATGTGTTGCTCCACATCAGCCCCCATCTTAGGCCAATAGAATCTGGATCTCACCAAGTCAAGTGTTCTGTCTATACCAAGGTGCCCCATGTGGTTGTGCAAGGACCTCAGTACTGAGTCTCGAAAGGCAGTGGGCAGCACTAGTTGTTGTTTGTCTACTGTCCCCTCTGTCTACTGTTTCTCTGTATAACAGTTTATTGATCAGTTTCAACTTAGGACCTTCTTTGTATAACAGTGCAGTTCTCAAATCAGTGGGCGTAATTTGGACACATCTTTTCCTGCATGAGGGCTTCTAAAGCTGCTTTGATCATGGGATCGTGAGTTGAGCCCTGAATACTGTCATTGTCCAGCTGAGGCAGTGCACCAATGTCTATTGCAGAAAAGTGGCAATAAGCAGCAGGTATGCAATTCTCAGAGGCTCCCAAGCAATCCACCATGCAGTCCACTCGTCCGTGGACATTTGTTCCTCCTGTCAAACTTCCGGCAGAGTGCCCGAATGTCAGGTTCTGCCAATCGGACCCAATCATTCTGGGGAACAGGCCTCCGGAGAGAGCATCAGCATCTATGTGGTTCAGACCTGCTCGGTATTCGAGAGCATAGTCATATGTAGATAATGCAGAAAGCCACCTATGGCCAGTGGCATCCAACTTAGCTGAGGTCTGCACATAGGTCAAAGGATTATTGTCAGTTTTACTAGTATTTTAGCCCCATACAAGTACTCATGGAATTGGTCAACAATAGCCCACTTCAAAGCTAGGAACTCTAACTTATGTACAGGATAGTTCTTTTCGGATGGGGTCAGGCTTCTACTGGCAAAGGCCACTGGTCTCAGGCCATTCTCGTGCTCTTGGTACAACACAGCCCCAACCCTTGCAAGCTAGCATCAGTGTGCAGGACGTAAGGTTTTCTTGGATCGGCATAGGCCAGCACTGGAGCATGGGTAAGTTGATATATGATCTCATGAAAAGCAGTCTCACAATCAGGAGTCCAGCGGGCCCCAAATACTTCCTCTCGGATGAAAATACACTCTTTCAGTCTTGAGGGACGCTGACTTTTGGTATTTTTGTGGGTTGGGGATACCCTTGAGTAAGGTTAAGTAAAGGCGGATCACTCTTGAATAGTCCTTGATGAAGCGCCGATAATAACCACAGAATCCCAGGAATCTTTGCAGTTCTTTTAGATTTTTGGGCTGTGGCCAGGTGGTCAAGGCCTCAACTTTACTTGGGTCGGTCTCTATTCCTCGGTGGATACTATGTGTCCCACATACTTTACTGATGTTTGAAAAAATTGACACTTATCAATGGACAGTTTAAGGCCAAAGTCCTCCAGTCGGTCCAATACCTTAAATAATCTGCTCTCATGTTCCTCCAGTGAGCTGCCAAACACAATAACATCATCTAGGTATACCAGGCACTCTAGTAAGTTCATGTCCCCACTGCACGCTCCATCAATCGTTGAAAAGTGGCTGGGGCACCTGAAATCCCTTGAGGCATCCTCATGAATTCATAGAAGCCAGGACAGATAAAGGCTGTCTTTTCACGGTCCTCTGGGCCATCGGGATCTGATAGTACCCACGCGGAGATCCAGCACAGAGAACCACTTGCTCCCGTTTAGGCAGTCCAAAGCATCCTGAATGCGGGGCATTGTGTACTGATCAGGGATAGTCCGCCGGTTTAAGGTGCGATAATCCACACACATCCTTACTGTTCCATTCTTTTCCTCACTACCACAATGGGGAAGCATAAGGCTTCTGGTTCTTGTATTACACCAGCAGCTAACATCTCTTGCAGATGCCGTCTCACATCATCTATGTCAGCAGGTGCCAGGCGTCGAGACCTCTCACGAAATGGTCTTTCGTCATGCAGCGGATATTGTGCTCAGCTCCTTGCACGCATCCTACATCCCATTCCTTTAAAGAAAACACCTGGTCTCTCTGGGCAAGCTTCTCACTGATCCTCACTTTCCATTCAGCTGGCAGCGGGAGTCGCCAAATCAAACAAGTCAGGGTTACTCTGTCATTCTTCCTTGAACTCTTGCTGCTGGGTAGCACTGCAGTGTCTGCACAATGCACATTAGCAGGATGCAACCTCTGTTTACTCGAATGTCTCTTTCAGACACATTATGAACTTGGACCATTACCCTTCTGGCATAAGCATGGGCTCTAGCGGCAAAATACTAGGCTTGACCAGCAGTCCTCTGGCAATTTTCCATCGCCTGGTGCATCCAACATTAATATTTTATTCTTAACATCCTTTCTGATACGGACCTCTCCCTGTAAGGTACACTGGGCATTGGCGCCAGGATCAGAGACTCAGGATCCTTCTTCCATACAATTCGACCGGTTCCTCTGGTTCTGTTTTTCAGCATCTCTCTGTGCCTCATAGGCCTTCTTAATTAAAGCCGGAACTCTTAAAGCTCTACTAGTCTTTGACCCTGTTTTCATAACACAACTGTGCCAGCCTCGAACATATGAGCATTTGTTCCAATCAACAAAGGGACACCATCATACAGTCCAGTGGGGGGACACACTAAGGCTAGGGTCTCTACTTGTTCGGCCACTCCAGCCACGGAGGTGGGGAAAGACAGCCAAATTCGGATATACTCGAATAGGGGTAGGCCTTCCACTTAACCCCATACATGCAGTCCTTCTAATGGTTGTAAGGGTACGTCTGACAAATGCTTCTGATACCAATCCTGGAACATAATTGTCACTTGGGAGCCACTGTCTAATACAGCTCTTGTAGACACTCCATTCACCTTTACAGTGGTCTCCATGGAGGGACCCACTATTCTGGACCAGTCTGGAGAGGCGGTAGTGGGGGCCTGGGCAACTGACCTTGCCACAAAGGGCGTGAATTAGCATTTTGGTGCCCTCACTGGGATCATGTGTGCACCTCTTAACCACTGATTTCTTCTCAAGCTCTCCTTGTAGCCTATATGCAACTTTGTCAGTGTCTTTTGGGGACTGGCATTCCCTTTCATGTGCCCATCTTTCCCACAATTATAGCAAAACATACTTTCTGGAGTTTGAGCTGGCCGAGCGCCACACTGGGAGCCAGGGCGGGGTATTACTAACTGGAAACCTTGGTGCCATCTCTGTCTGCGGCGTGATAAGCATTTGGAGACATCTCGTCAGTTTCTCCACTTCCATGGTCAAGGAATCGAGTTGGAGCTGTTATCAGCAGGAGATACATGGGTGGGTACCCCACCCCCATAGCAGATGCAGTCGGATATAGGTCAGGGCCCGTACTTGCAGGCGTGGCCTTCATAAAGGGACTGTTTTTGAATTCCGGATCTCTCTCAACAGTTCGCCCCATTGTGACATATCTTTTCCTTGTCAGGCACTCATTGACTGCCAACCTCTGCCCCTGAACTTCACTTGATGGGTCACCCTCAGTCACTCGGGTCGAGCCGCAGCTATTGGTGCAGGTCCCTCCCGAGGTCGCTTTTCTCAACTCCTCAATTTCTCTCATTAACTCATCATAGGAGGGTGGGGATTCCAGTCGATCTGCCAGGTGTAACTGAAGCAACAGCAGTTCTGAGAAGGGGCAGACTTAAGGATCCTGTCCAGCCTGGTTCGGTCCAGTTCAATCGCTGGCAAACTACCTTTTCTGAGGCATTCTTGCAACAATTTTTCCAGCCGAGATACATACACAGACAACAACTCCCTTGGTACTGTTGTGCATCTCTTACTCTCCACCATAGGTCCTCATCAGAATCTGGGCTCCCACACATTCTCCAAGGCCTCAAGATAGGCCTGTGCAGTCGCTTCAGGGTTACTGGCCCGTTTAGCTGCGGATGGTAGCAGGGCAGGACCTCGGAGGCTCTCACTAACCCTCTTTAAGCTTTTCACCTTCCGAGCATTGCCATTCTAGCACTTGGGGGCAACATAGTCTATCCAGGTCTCCCAGTCATCCTCCCTTGGGGGTGGGGAGGTGCCAGAGAAGATCCTCAACCTTGGTAAGAGTCGTGACTAATGGCAGGTGCAGAAATAGGAGTCTGCATTGGTTCAGCCACCATTACGGGCACTGGAGCAGGAGAGGGTGTTGGGGGAGGAACACCCCCAGGTGGCAAGAATAGTTTCTTCAAGTCCTCCACAGTTTTCCCCTCTCCCAGCAACCATTCAGCAAATTTCTCCTCAAAAGTTTCAGATAGTGGTGGGGGCTGATTCCCCCACGGGTCTTTACTGTCCTTAGTTATCACTCTCCAAGCAGTGAGGGCTCCCTCTGGGGTAATGGTCTGTGGCACTTTGGAGCTATCTATGGGATCCTTAAACTCTACTAGGGCCAGGAAAGTGTGGGTGAGCAGATTAGCATGCCGACCCACCACCACAGGGTTTTTAAACCTTCCACCTTGGAAAGTACTCCTGCACAGTGTCCGTATTGATACCCAGGGGATGTCCAGGATAAGCATAGCATTTTGGGGGTCGATCTCCTCCCAGTACACCACTCCACCAGCGGTGCACAGCCACTTCTGTCGGGTACCCATTTTTTCTTAACAGTGGTTCGTAAATATGGCCACAGAGGACACACAATCCCAGCGGTGAGCCTCCAAGATGTAACCCTAGATGGCGCTATCCCAGGGGCTACTACCCCTGCCTGATTTGCCACTAACAGGTTGAGGGGCCTGGATCCAATGGCGGGTGCCTCCACCCAGAGGTCAGGGTTTGCAATAGTTAAACTAACTTGGTCACAGCCCTCTGGGACACTGCAACCCCTTTCTTCCCACTAGTGGCCCACACAATATATCAAATTACCTTCACAGTATACACTTACCCCCAGGTCTGGTTCCGGCACTGGGACCTCCTGTGAAATGAGATACAGTGCAACAATCACAGTACAGTACTTTAACATAGACAAATACCTCAGGCAGTATAACTTTGCTGAAACAAGCAGCTCTGATTTATTTAGGGGATATAACAAGGACGAGGATCAGGTTAATTAGCTTATCACTCTAATAATCTACCTATGGCTCTGTGCACAGGCCTATCCCTATCAGTTACTGTCCCTGGGTACCCAAGCCCTAGTGGCTAGTCCAAACCGTGGCAGCTGGTAGGGGCCCTTTCACACAGAGAAAGGAGAATTAAACAGTCAGCAGTACAGTAATTCCATTTGGATTTAATGTGGCAATTCAACAGGAGCAACCTGAATTAGTACTCACGACCTCCAAATAAGATAGGGTCCTTCAATGTCAGCAGGGCTCACTTGAGGTACACAAACCTCTTCACACATCCATATAAAAGAAAACTATACCAGGCAGGCTGCATCTGTATCCCGATCGCAATTACTGCACAATACCGGGAGAACACACAGCAGATTCAGTTCCTGACAGACCGAGTGCAATTTTCAGCAATTCTTCCAGTCTTCTACAGGGTGAGCCTGGTTTCTACTCTTCAGAGATCCTTTGATTCTTTTCACAGGCAGTTCAGTCCTAACAAGCTGTTACACAAGCTGCAGACCGGAACTCTGGGCCTTACACGTTTTTGACTAAAACTGCACACTGAAAAAGCACAGGGCTCCTTCCTTCTTCACTGCCAAAGCTCAACTGAACTCCAACCGACAAAACCGGGCACTTCCTTTGAGTTCCTCCCAGTTCTTGACTGGATTGGCTGTCACTCACAATAGACTGCTGCTGTTGGTCCAAAAAGGCACTGAAGTCTAAACTACATCTCCCAGAGTCACTGCCCATACAATCCTCTTGTGGCTGGCTCAGATTATGAGTCAAGGCATCATTTAGAGCTAGCTTACCCCACACTGATTGGTCCAGTTCAGCAGTTCAAAACTAGAATGGGGAACTAGCAGACACAGTTCTGACTGCAAAGAAAGCAGGTTAGACAAACTGTAATTTCATTATTACTCTAAATAATTTCTGGCAAACAGTTACATCTTTCAGATAGGTTCCTTTGCACTCTAGTGACTGCAAAATGAAGTGAATTGGCAGCAGCTCAGTGGTACTCAGAGAAGCACACAGTCCCCCCATACAAACTAATTATGTCTGCAAGCAGACAGCTCTTAAAGACAGTACCAGAGGCTCTAAAAACACTCACTGATAAATGGCTTAAATGCCAAACACCATTCAGGCTTGGAGCATTCAAGCAAGCTCCTGGAAGTCTTTTGGGAACCCCCATTTGCAGGGGGGTTACACACGCCCAAGGTGAATCGGAGAACATGAGGCAAATGGCTGAGTAACTTTCAATGCACGTGGGAAGTGCATTAATTCTCAAGAAACCCATACCCTGAAGGGGGCTATTGCACTTACAAGCTGCTGAAAAGTTAATTTTTTTAATGCTAAAAGGTTTTATTTTCACTAGTTAGGTTCTTGATATGTAAAATAGGTGAGTTTAATAACAAAGGTCATGTGTCTTTGAATGAACCCAGGAACTGCATTTGAGAAAACCTATGCCCTGTTCTGGGTTTTTGTGTTCATAAAGCGGAAAACATTTTTATTTTAATGGAAAAAAGGTTTTATTTTCATTTAGTTAGGTTGTTACTAGGGAGACTGGGACCGGTTACTTATGAACCGTGCAGTTCTTAGGTAAATAATCAATGGTCATGTTATGTGTTTTAACCAGTGAAGTTGTTAGATTTTGGTCAGTTTGTTATCATTTTATAAACTGCTTTGCACCATACTCATGAACTCCACGAAGCTAGCAGGGGGTACGTTTAAGAGAGACACCAGCAAGTACTTTTAAATGGGGAGGGTGGTGATGGGGGGGGAATAGGCTGCCAGAGGAGGTGGTCTGTGTGAAATTAGTGGGGGAGATTCAAACAAAGGTGGGGACAGATAGAAGGGCTTGACCCCACCAGAAAGGGAGGAGAGAGAGAGGAATGATCCTCCAGGACTGTCTCATTTAACATTAGAATGGTAGGAATGGACAGACATAATGGGCCAACTGGCCTTTTTCAGCCAACCAATGACATGTTTCTGTGCTTGTAACCTGCCCCCCCCTTCGGAAGGAAGTCTTACCTGCACTGTGCTTGCTGCCCTCCAGAACCCTGATCCTACTGACTTTGGTGTAGCTATCTGCTCGACCATGTGTGTGTAGGAATGAGAGAGCCATGCTGCGTGTAATCTTCAGTATCTCGGTCACCTGTCTTCCTTGTGGCTGCGCTTCTTCATTCCGGGTCTCCTGATCTTGGCAGAGAGAACCAAGAACATCTCACAGGATGCCACTTCTGCTTTGGCGCCTCAGCCCCACAAGGACATCCAGCCACCCTTTCCTTGAGTGACAGCATGTGCTAAAGGGGGGGGCTCCTCCCCAGTGCTCCTGACCTCACTCATGCTACCCTGGCCAGTGATAGCAAGCTTGTCGCACCCACTGCCACCACTGATGAACTGGGTGATAGCCCTGGAGGGCTACAGCACATCCCTGGGGCCAGCACACAAAATATGGGGTACAAAAAGAAATAAGAAAGACTTGTTAGCATAAGGCTCCACTACAAACATGGCTGCTGCTAGTCTGATGACCCCTGACCCTGACTGAGAGGTATTAAATGAATACTTCTGCTCTGTCTTTATGAAAGAAAGAGATGGGCTGATGCCACAGGTGGGAATCATGAAGGAGGCAATGGGGTAGACCCAATAGGGATCTTTGGGATAGACAGGGTGAGAGAGGGACTGAGGGCACTAAAAGTGTATAAATCCCCAGGGCCAGAGGGATATACCCCAGGGTACTCAGGGAATTGGCCGAAGAATTGGCAGGCCTGATGTCAGTTCTGTTCAATAGTTTCTGACCTCAGGGGTGGTGCCAGTGGAATGGAGAACATCTAATGTCATGCCACTCCACAAAAGTGGTCCAAGAGAGGAACCACGCAACTACAGGCCAGTCAGCCTGACCTCTGTAGTGTGCAAACTTATGGAGTCCATACTAAAGGAGGGACTAGTGAGATACTTGAGGAGAATGGTTTACAGGACAATAAGCAACACGGGTTTGTGGCTGGAAGATCTTGTCAAACTAACTTAATTGAGTTCTTTGACTACGTTAAGAAGGTAGTAGACAAGGGTTAGGCAATAGACATCATATACCTAGACTTTAGTGTAACCCCTGTGCCAAAAAGAGGATTACTAATTTGATGTCCTGTTGGCATCAGGAGGTGTACTCACACAACTAGGCCAGCTGGAGGGCAGGGGCTTAGTAGTGCAAGGGAAATTCAAGTGCCCACTGGTGCATGGGTTGTCCGTTGGAAGGAGAGTCATGTAGTGAGAATCGAGAAGTGAGGAGTGGCTGATGTCAGCTCTGAGGCCCTAGGGGAGGGCCTCCAGTCGGGTCAGAGTAGGCCCGGGGCCAGGGTGGGGAGATTGCCCACTGGCCCCCAGCAGTCTTCCCACAGCCCACCCATCAGGATGAAGGAGGAATCCTGTGCAGTGGTAAGAGAAGAGGGAAGTTGGTGAGGACCCCGTCCGGCTCCATTGGCCAGGGGATCTGCTGAGGTGGCTGCCACGACAGGGACTGGATGTTGTGGAGGCAGTGATGCTCCAGAGGGGTCACAGTGGCAGGGTGGCCTTCTTGCCCAGATCATGTCCACCTCCATCCAATAGTGAGGACTGCTGTGGGGAAGAAATCCAGAAGCTGTGCCAGTTTAGTGGGTGGCTGCCATCCTGTGTGAACCCGGCCTGAGGATTGGCAGGTGGCTAGCACCCAGAGAAGAGGACTGTGCCCAAGGTAACATCCATCCCCTTGTGAGGAGAACCAAGTAAGGGCTGATGTGCTGACATGTGCCCCGCTCCTACTGGGGGGGAGGTAAAGAGTGACTTCCTGTGAGAACACCGCCGTGTGTTCAAAAGAAATCAGAGCCCCTCTGGCTCAAATCCAAGGGAAGTAATGTTGTGAGGATCCAGGTTCAGGACCCAGGTCCCCCAAGTGCCTGTGTCACGGCTGATGGCTGTAGTCTGTTGTGGACAAAATGAACCGATGACCCGAAATGTACCCCTCTCTCCTTGGAGCTTTTTTCTAGCCTGAGCATTTCATGACACAAAATTAAAAGTGCCCGATTGCATCTGATTTCTGCCTGGGGCCAAATCATTTGATGTCCTGTTGTTTTGTGCTGTGTTTCCCTAACCCAATGTTTCCTCAGACTTTGGAAGTGTTCTTCTGCCCACCAGTCATGAGGGGAGGAAGACAGCCATCTGCCAGCATCTCGACAGGGTTCCAGCCATCACAGAGGGATTCCTATCTGCAAATCTAAGGTACTATGTTTGAAACACAGCACTAAGTTTATTGCTGCTCAGTCAAGTTGGTGCCCTCCCCCCTTTCTCAGAGATTAACAACAACAACAAAACCCCTAAACAGGGAATGGAGGGGGGTAGCCTCTTCAGAAAAACGGTCACCTCAGGGACTGAGAGTAGCTGTTGCCTGCCTGCAAGCTGTGAATTAAACCAAATCCCCCAGTGCAGGAGTGAGGGGAAAAAGCTGCAAATAACTGTATTTGGAAAAAGCACCTAATAAGTGAGAAAAGGAGCAGGGAGAGGGTTACATTAAGAAAGCCTTCGACTCAGTGCCACACAGAAGGCTGATAACAAAACTGAAAGGACTAGGGGTGGGGGAACGATTGGTCAGATGGGTAGAAAACTGGTTGGGGGCAGGACGCAGAGGGTGGTAGTTGGAGGGGGGGGTAGCCTTCAGTACAAAGAAAGTCACTAGCGGGGTACCACAGGGGCCAGTGTTTGGCTCGGTATAGTTTAATATTTTTATAAGTGACATGGTGGAGGGTATTCAAGGCAAGAGGTTCCTTTTTACTGATGACACCAAAATCTGTGGTAGGGTGGACACCCAGGAGGGGGATACAGGAACTATGGGAAGACCTAGCCAGACCGGAGAAACAGTCAAGGATTTGTCAGCTGGACTTCATTGCCAAGAAGTGCAAGGTGATGCACATAGGGACAAAAAAAAAAAAAACAAGAGCAGAGTACTGTATAGGAAAAGAGCAGGTAGCCAAGTCGGAGGAAGAAAAAGACCTCGGAGTAGCAATCACTAGTGACATGAAGCAGTCCACACAATTGCAAAAAGGCAGTAGAGAAGGCCAGTAGATGTTGGGATGCATCGCAGGGGGATTCAGTAGCAGACACAGTGAGGTTATTCTGCCACTATATAGGTGACTAGTGAGGCCTCACTTAGAATATGGAGTGAGGTATTGGCACCCACACCGAAAAAAAGACATTAAACTGCTGGAAGGGGTGCAGAGGAGGGTGACTAAAATGGCCAGGGGCCAGCAGGACAGGTCATATGAAGAGAGGCTGGAATCCTTGAGGATGTACTCACTGGATGAGAGGAGGCAGAGAGGGATGTGATAGAGACCTTAAAGTACCTAAGGGGAATAAACAAAGTAGCATGGAAGGGTCTCTTCAATGCAAAAGAAAATACAACCACCAGAAGGACACAGATAATGGGAGGAAAGTACAAGAGGGATATGAGGAAATACTTCTTCACAGAAAGGGTGGTGATGCCATGGAATGAGCTGCCAGAAGCGGTCGTGGCATCCAAGACAGTGGGATCATTCAAAAGAGCCTGGGACAAACACAGGAGGAAGACGTGGGACCAAGGAAAAGAGATGGGAGAGGGAGGGAAGGGGGCACAGGCATCGATGACAGGATAAAATACAAGAACCCAACACAAATCAGACCGACAAGATAGGCCTGGAGGTCTACTTCTGCTGGCTACTAATGTTCTTATGACCCCACCAACCATCCAATCGGAGGGTTAGGAAGCCCTAGCAACAAAAGCAAGGGATTATGGGGGCTTGATGCAATAAGGACCCTCCCCACTTTACTGGCGGGTTACTGGAGCCAAGCAGAAGCCAGGTTAGGACAGAAGGACTGATGGACATCCCTGTCTGACCAATTGGACACTGAGTTGAAGGGGGGATGTTTCTAGGCTCTCAAGAAGCTTATGGTAGTTGAAGAGAGACTCAGATGTGAGCAGACATGCTGCTGCTTGTGAGAGCTGGAGGCCTAGCCAGGCCCAGATCTTGAGAATTCTATCCTGGGCTCATCCTTCAAAATACTGTGATCCTTTTCCTGGACTTATATTTGCGTGACTATGCCAGAAGGCCATGTGGAGAATGAAACAGCTGAGAGAGAATCTGAGAGTTCTAAATTATGAGGAAAGCTGTTGAGCTGAGAAATCAGTGACCCGTGCCTCTATCCAGCTGCTGTGGAGCCAGTTAGGGGGGCCTGCTAGCCCTTATTGAGTGGAGTTTATCAGGGAAAGGGGAGTCATGGGCACATGCTCAGAGTACGTGTGTACTCTAGATCAAGAGGAGAGTTGGACCATGGGGGTTGCTCCAGGGGTCTTGGCTCCTTGGGAAACAATGAAGCCACTGCATAGTGCTCCTGTGTGCTGTGAATGTTGAGCCAGAAGGGTTGTGTGCTGTGAGCGTTGAGCTAGAAGGGCTGTGTGCTGTGAGCGTTGAGCTAGAAGGGTTGTATGCTGTGAGTGTTGAGCCAGAAGGGTTGTGTGCTGTGAGCGTTGAGCCAGAAGGGCAGTGTGCTGTGAGCGTTGAGCTAGAAGGGTTGTGTGCTGTGAGAGTTGAGCCAGAAGGGCAGTGTGCTGTGAGCGTTGAGCTAGAAGGGTTGTGTGCTGTGAGCATTGAGCTAGAAGGGCTGTGTACTGTGAGCGTTGAGCTAGAAGGGTTGTGTGCTGTGAGCGATGAGCTAGAAGGGTTGTGTGCTGTGAGCGTTGAGCTAGAAGGGCTGTGTGCTGTGAATGTTGAGCTAGAAGGGCTGAGCTGTGAGCGTTGAGCTAGAAGGGTTGTGTGCTGTGAGCATTGAGCTAGAAGGGTTGTGTGCTGTGAGCATTGAGCTAGAAGGGCTGTGTGCTTGTGAGCATTGAGCTAGAAGGGCTGTGTGCTGTGAGCATTGAGCTAGAAGGGCTGTGTGCTTGTGAGCATTGAGCTTGAAGGGTTGTGCGCTGTGAGCATTGAGTTAGAAGGGTTGTGTGCTGTGAGCGTTGAGCTAGAAGGGCTGTGTGCTTGTGAGCATTGAGCTTGAAGGGTTGTGTGCTGTGAGCATTGAGCTAGAAGGGCTGTGTGCTGTGAGCATTGAGCTAGAAGGGTTGTGTGCTGTGAGCGTTGAGCTAGAAGGGCTGTGTGCTTGTGAGCGTTGAGCTAGAAGGGTTGTGTGTTGTGAGCGTTGAGCTAGAAGGGCTGTGTGCTGTGAGCATTGAGCTAGAAGGGTTGTGTGCTGTGAGCGTTGAGCTAGAAGGGTTGTGTGCTGTGAGCGTTGAGCTAGAAGGGTTGTGTGCTGTGAGCGTTGAGCTAGAAGGGCTGTGTGCTTGTGAGCAATGAGCTAGAAGGGTTGTGTGCTATGAGCATTGAGTTAGAAGGGTTGTGTGCTGTGAGCGTTGAGCTAGAAGGGTTGTGTGCTGTGAGCGTTGAGCTAGAAGGGCTGTGTGCTTGTGAGCAATGAGCTAGAAGGGTTGTGTGCTATGAGCATTGAGTTAGAAGGGTTGTGTGCTGTGAGCGTTGAGCTAGAAGAGCTGTGTGCTTATGAGCATTGAGCTTGAAGGGTTGTGTGCTGTGAGCGTTGAGCCAGAAGGGCTATGTGCTGTGAGCACTGAGCTAGAAAGGCTGTGTGCTGTGAGCGTTGAGCCAGAAGGGTTGTGTGCTGTGAGCGTTGAGCTAAAAGGGGTGTGTGCTGTGAGCGTTGAGCTAGAAGGGTTGTGTGTTGTGAGCATTGAGCTAGAAGGGCTGTGTGCTGTGAGCATTGAGCTAGAAGGGTTGTGTGCTGTAAGCGTTGAGTTAGAAGGGCTGTGTGCTTATGAGTGTTGAGCTAGAAGGGCTGTGTGCTGTGAGCGTTGAGCTAGAAGGGCTGTGTGCTGTGAATGTTGAGCTAGAAGGGTTGTGTGCTGTGAGCGTTGAGCTAGAAGGGCTGTGTGCTGTGAGTGTTGAGCTAGAAGGGTTCTGTGCTGTGAGTGTTGAGCTAGGACGGCTGTGCTGCTGCTGAGCATCTGAGTCCAAAGGGCTTCATTTCCAGGCCATGGGACCTACTGCTGAATGTTGCCCCCAACTTGTGTGTTGGTTTCTGCCTTGTCTGAGCTTCTGCAGCCATGGGTCACATGAGTGCCAATACTGCTGGCTGGGGTCTTTTGTACTTTTCTCTATTGGATTACAGTTGCTTCATTGGGACTGCAAAGTTGGTTTTCCAAATATTTGGAGTTTCATGTTCTTTAAACTGTGCTAGCACACTATGGGCTTTTGGGGGAGATCCATCCTAAATCCCTCCAACCATAATCCCGTCATAAAATATCCTGAAAAAAAATCCCAAAATTACAAATGACAAACATCAAATAATCCTGAAAATAACAATCCGGAACTAAATTTAATTTAGTTTGTACTCACCATTTAGGAGGTATGAAATAGCAACGTTCTGCTTCCCGTAATCCGTTATGCAAAGTCCAGTAGTTCATTATATACATGTGTAATAGTCCATTATATCCATAATTATCCACAATTAGCACAAACATTAACAGTTTCAACTTTATTTCAACTGCGCGAGCACTGGCTACACTGACAAAATGGTGGTGGCTCGCAATTCAGATTTTAAGCACAAACTGGGCTGAAAACAATGGGGCTGCACTGAGGATCAGGGCAACAGAGTACATGGGGGTGGGGAGAGTGGACATATCGGGGGACAACCCGGAGTGGGCAGCAGACAGGAAAAAAATGGGGCAGTTAGGTAAGCCCCATGGCCATGTGGGGTTACATTTACTTGACAGGTGTATGACCACCGCTCAAGCTTTCAGTGTCCCTCCTCATGCTTTTCACTCCCTCTGCTGATTCCACCTAACCACAAAGTTTCGTGGCACCAGTGAACAGCCTAACCTTGCCATTAAAGTATTCTCCTATACTTGCTTTTCTTTCTTGCTGT
Source organism: Neoceratodus forsteri (assembly GCA_016271365.2). Taxonomy (NCBI): domain Eukaryota; kingdom Metazoa; phylum Chordata; order Ceratodontiformes; family Ceratodontidae; genus Neoceratodus; species Neoceratodus forsteri. The sequence continues at coordinate 565,643,532 of JADMNL010000023.1, read as the reverse complement.
ATTACTAAAAGATTTGTGAAACAAAACCTGTAGGCATCCTTTACAAGGGCTTAAAGAAGTAAGAACATGTTTATTTTTTCCTCAGTCACATGAAATGAAGCTACTGGCAGACCCTGAAACTGGTTCACGCCAAGAACTCACTTTGCAATTGTTACCAGGTTTCGGGAATATTGAACGTCGGGAATATTGAACATCGGTACTTAATTAAATGGGAAATCGTACACAATATTATTTTAAGCAGTATTTTTGATTGCAGGATTTAGTACCTAGCCCCTTTTGGAGGGGGTTAAATTACAAGCTTGCTAAATTTCATCAAGTGCACCACCAAAAGAACCCGGCAACGTAGCCACCAGGCCTGCATCGGGACTTTGGTGCAAGTCCTGGTTACCCAGAGTCACTCATTCTTCTGTCACATTTGAAATCATAGTTTTGGTACTGGTACCAGCTGAAGAGTTTACCGCACCCTGTGTAATGTAATTCATCCTTCTGTGCCCTTTGATTGGGTGGATCCTTCATAGGCCATGTGGGATCTGAGAGGGTGGTAATTGCCCACAGTACAGTGGCTCCCAAGGGACATTGCTACAGGGTGAGTGTACTCAATGTGACTTGCAACTGTCTAACTCCTCATTTCCTCCAGCTTCCAAGCCTATACTCCTAAAGAAAAGCGTTGTTAATTTGTTGAATTTCACTTCTGTATGTGTGCCCACTTTCTGTAACCTAATTGAAGTGTTTACTGGTTAAGGTAACAACTGTCCAATTAGTCCAGTGTAGAGAGGTAGGTAGGTTCTGCATCCCAGGTGGTGGTAACATACACAACATCTAACATAGAAACATAGACTTTGATAGCAGATAAGGACCACTCGGCCCACCTAGTCTGCCCATTTCCCTACCTATTGGACAGGCTGCAGAACCTAGTTAACCAACAGCCTATTCCCTCCTACCCCCCCACTAGAATTGCCGTATGTCTGTCCCATGCATACTTAAATTTCCCCACTGTTTTTGACCCCATGACCTCCTCAGCAAGGCCGTTTCATGCGTTCACCACCCTCTCCATGAAAAAATACTTTCTCACATTGCCCCTGAGCCATCCCCCCTCTATCTTCAAATTGTATCACCTCATTCATGGTCCACTTATTCTTTCTGGATGCTGGCACTATGCTATCTATTCAATCACAAGAGTGCGGTGTGCATATTTACGGAACACATGCAAACAGAAGAGAGAAAGAAGTAAGTGCCTCAGCTAGGACTTGAACCCAGGCCACATGGAAAACCATTCTGGTTTCACTATCAGCTGCACCACCAAGGCAACTGGAACCTGGACTGTCCCAGAGCACATTACTCTTTCTCCAGTGCACAGCCTGGTGCTGCTCAGATGATTAAATTTTCAATCACAAGTGTGGTGTGCATATGTATGGAACACATACAAACAGGAGAAAGAAAGAAGTAAGTGCTTCAGCTGGGACTTGAACCCAGGCTGCCCAGAATATCATTCCGGTTGCGCTACCAGCTGCGCAACCAAGGCAACTGGAATTTGTGCATATTAATGCACACCACAGTCTTATGACTGAAACTGTAATTGTCTGTGCAGCAACAAGTTGTGCATTGGAGAAAGAATAATGTGCTCTGGGATGGTACACTTTGGCTCGATCACTATAAGCAGTTGAGAGTCAAGGTCAAGCCAAGCCAGTTATGGTCAAAGTAAGCATTTTGTCAGCCTGAGAAGTTAGTGTAGTGCCTGAAATGTTCAGTGCCCATATAGAGAACAGCCTGTAGTAACCAGGGCTTGGCTGGTATTTTGGCTCATAGAGTCAAGCCAGACCCCTGGCTTGGCTCTGGTCTGGCTCTAGGGGAAAAATTCCTGGTGTTCCCACTTTTAGCTGAATCATGAAGCAGGGAGACCTTCCCATGGGTTCCTTATCTTTTCAGCCTGCGAGCCCAGCTGTTAAGGCTGTAGTCCAAAGCAGTTCTCGGACTTTTTCACTCATGGCTTTATTGTTGCCCACTTGCAGCTCCTATTGTTAAACCTTCTGAACAGTGCAGTTCTACAACCTTCTCACACAAGGATCAGTTCTCGCCAACCTTTGAGACTGGTTGCTTGGTCTGTTGACCAGTGTGCTGTAGTTCTAAGAAGTCTTCACTCAAGACAACATTCTTGCCCACCTGTAAGCCCCATCGGTAAGCCTGTTGATCAGTGTAACTCTAGGACCTTTTCACTCAAGGCTGAATTCATGCCTGCCTGCTTTGGTAATCCTGTTGACCAGGGTAGGTCAGAACCTTTTCACTCAATGTTCCATTCTTGACAAACCTATGTTCACATTGTTTAGCCTGTTAACCAATGTAGCACTGGGAGGGACCTCTTCATAATCTACATTCTTGCCCACCTACAAGGCAAGCAACCACACTTTGAAAGTGCACATGTAGATCTGACCAGTGCTCACTTAAGTTTCACAGGCACATTGAATCCAGAACAGAGTAAACACTCAAGAGGGCAAAAATGGGAGTTGCACTGAAATTCCTTCTTATAACTTTAAGTCTTTAATGGCACAGTGTACAAGGGTGTGTGTTCCAAACCCACCCCCCATGACAAAAACACTGACTAGACACTAGAGGTGGGCAATCCACGAGTTTTTCACCTAAAGCCAAACTAGAGCTGAGCCAGAGGTCTGGCTTGACTCTACGAGCCAAAACAGGGAGTCAAGCCCTGCCTAATGCCGGCTGTTCTCTACACAGGAGCTGAACATTTCAAACGCTACATTAACTACTCAGGCTGACAAAAAGGCTCGCTTTGACCATACCTGGCTCGGCTTGACCGTGCTCTCAATTGCTTATAGAAGTCGAAGCCAGGCTCTAAGCTCGAGCCTGCTCTGGCTTGCCCACCTTGACTAGGTACCTTAGCACTACCTCTCTCAATGAGGCCTGGTCAAGAGGTCTGGGTCTAGCAGCACATTATAGCTTTTAAATATTTTACCGTTAAAAACATAGTAACATTCAATAACCCAGTAGCCATGCCAGTATATTATAACACTGTCACTGCACTTACATATCGAACACCAAAACTGTGAAAAAAATCTGTAAAAAGATGATTGTAAGATTAGATATGGGACCACTCGATACCAGTGTAAATTTATATAGTTTAAAGACTTCATTAGCTTTCAAATTCAAATTAACACCATTTTATTTCGTATTTAGAATATTGATATTGTAGGATATGCTGCAGAAAACAGGCACCCCCTCGAAAAAATATTTCCAGGTTAAGCAATAATTAATGTACTCTATATATTTGAGTTACCTAAAGTTGTTAAATCAGTGCAATCGCTAGGCTAAGACCTGCAAGAGAGCTGCAGTCCCTCCCTCTAGTAGATGGCGCTAGAGGAGAAATACAGCAGTGGCACTGTAAGACAGAAAAGGGTTATATGAAATTTTGTTTGCAATGTGTGAGCAACAGATTGGAAACGCTCTGTACTTCAGTGTGTATTTTTATTAATTGCAGGTAAGATTGCACCTTATATGATAACTGAATAAGTACAGGAACTGTTCAGTAACAAATTGATGCAAGTGTTGAAGCCTAGGTTAAGCTTTCCAGTTTGTTAAAAGCTTAAGTAACTGGTGAGAGGCCTAGTCAGTATTGCAGCCCCCAGTAGTAGTTTAGAACTGCTGTTTCTGTAATATTTTATTTATTTCTTTTTTGTTGACCGGGTAAGTGCACTAGACAACTCCTGCCTATTTTCAGGTACGACCCGGGGGAGGGGGATACAGATGAATGCCAACTGACCTTGAACCAGATTAAGCTGTTGGTTGTATTTTTAGTGAATGAGGGAAATTTGGCCAGGACACCGGGGAAATTCCCCTACTCTTTTCGATAAGTGCCATGCGATCTTTAGCATACGCCTGAACTACCACCAATCTAGGCAGATGGGACCTTAGTTTAACGTCTCATCCAAAAGACGGCACCTCAGAAGTGCAGCACCTCTCTCATGCTGCACTACAGTGTCAGTACTGGGATATTAACCCTAGTGCCAGATGTGGGAATTGAACCCACAGCCCTCTGGTCTCCCGGCAATCAGAGGCGAGTGTGCTACCTACTGAGCCACTGACACTGCACTTATTATAATATTTATAGTAATTTATAATTATAATTATTATAATATATAATATAATATTATAATTATAATATTAATAGGGCAGAATTGTTAAACCTGGAGTTTAAGGGGGGATGTGCGTATACTGTACCCAAACATTATTGGTGCTAAGGAACTTTACCTGAACCGGTCAGCACACTATATGTTTGTTACCAATTAAGTTACATATTAATTATGTTACAGTTATTTTAAAGTACAGCAGTGGCACTGGCAGGCAGAAAACGTTTATGTGAAGTTATGTTTGTAATGTGTGAGCAGCAGGCTGGAAAAGCTCTGTACTTCAACGTGTATTTTTATCAATTGCAGACCTAATAAACAACTTATAACCTCACTTGGGTATAAATCATTTCAAGTGTGCGACAATATAAATAATTAGAAAGATAGTCACACAGACAAATCTGTTCTGAAATATATCACATTTTTAAAACCTCGGTAGTATGGATTTAACTGTGCATATAATCTTATTGGAAGTCCTACAATATTATCCAGGATCTAGAGTCATTGTTCAATTCAGATATTGTAGTAGTGGTGGGGAGAAAAGAGAAAGACAGGAAAAAGCGAATGGGGGCCATGTGGGAAGGGGGGACCAGATAGGGGAAGGGTAGAATGGGAAGAAAGGGACCAAAGAGGATAATGAGAGAAGGAGAATATGGGAAATAGAGCTGGTGGAAAAACACCAGCAAGTATTTGAGAACGGGCAGTCATAAGGAAAAGTAACACAGCCCACCACATCATTCAATACTGTGTATATACAGCTGCACTGTATTGTATATTATTACCATCACTGAGACCACTCTTACGGTGTCACGTGCATTCTTAGGGCATGACAACCACTAACTGTAGGTCAGTGGTTCTGATATTCTAACAATGCAAGTGACAGCAACAACCTTAAGAGTGGTCTCTGCAGCTGTATTAATATACTATTGATAAAGATCGATAAGTATTATATTACAGTGTTAGAAAACCTTCCCCTTATGTGCCAGTTTCCCGGTCAGCTGCACGTGAGACATTCTTCACAGAATAAGAGTTTCTCATGTAAAGTGGAAATTGAGCACTCTGACTGATCAGTAGCACGCCTTCAATCTTTAATCTCTTTTTGTAACACATAGAATGATTACTGCCTCTTTTGTCTGGGGGTACATGTTCCAGGCCCATTAACTGTACTGTGGAGAGACTGGATGAGTGGACACCATGAAAGTGCGCACCCGGGGCATTAGTCATTGTGCCCTAAATTACGGCCCTAATGTGCTACTGGCTGCACGCCTTCAGAGGCCTAATAGTACGCCCAGTGTAAACCAAACCACAACCGCGCCATAGCAGGGATGCAATAAATGGTGTGGCGCAAAATCTAAATGTATGCATCTCTACCTTGGCCCCACTCCTTGGATGTACCCACCTACAACATGACTTCTAGCCCAAGCAGAGCATGGACAATGCATTAGGCTCTGGCAGGGATGTCCTTCTAACTCCTCCAGCTAATGTTCCTACCACAGCACTGTACCTGTACTAGCTAGTGCTTGTCCCGTGGTCTACAACAGCCCAGTCAATCCTTTCAGTGCCTTTTGACCCAAGGGATCCACATAGCTGACTGCTTTGAGCAAGAAAGATGGACTTGCTAAATTAAAAGTCATGGAAGGCCAGAGGGGAAAAACTCTGTACTGTGAGGTATGGTACATTGTGTATTTGGTACATTACTCCAGGACAGGACCTACAAAACAAATAATGTTTTAAGACCAGTTTTGCAGGCTTACTACATGCTGAGTGTCACCATGTGACCATACAGATGGCCTGCCACTTGCTTTGAAGCTTAGACAGGTCACTCAGGACCAAAGCATTAGAGACTAGAGAACAGAATGGCAGTATTCTGACATACTGGCTTATGTGATTCTCACTTGATTATTTTCTCTTGTAGAAGGATGCACGTCCCCCTTAAAATCACCAAGGGGTCAAACATAGTACCAGAAGTATTACTGCCATACTAATCTCTCTAATTCTATGATTATGACAGCCTAATGAGAGAACACTCCCATCTAGAATCTCCGAGTCAGAGATAAGGCTCCCATACTGTTTAGCTGAGTTACAAAAAGATGTTCTTCTTCCTGCAGTGTCACTGAGAGATCAGTATTACCCAGAGGGCACTCTGTCATTCTGCTTACAGTGCCTGCATCTGGCATAAGGAGAATTTAATAAGTGCTGATCACAAAGTATGGCCTCTAGAAGATGTAACAAAACAAATCTTGCCAGGTGATTTTGTATTTTTGGTCTCTTGATGTAATTGCTGCCAGGGAATCAGGTGCGCTAGTACAAGATCGAAGGCTGCTATTGATTTTTGTTTGGGTTGCTTTGTTGTATCTGACAGGTGTCACTAGGAACCCTGCTGAGGTGCTGTTTAACTCAGATTGTATTGAGACGGCATATGGAGTAGTGACAGAAAGGCCTCAGAGGAGCCAGGGAGGCAAAATGTAGCCTTCAATAAAATGAGTCTTGAAATCCAGCTTCAGAAACCATTAAGGGTACATTTCAACTCTGTCAGAGCCCTTTGAATCCCATACAGCTGCTAATGTATACAGTATTATATTATAGCATGGCGTGTACAGTGTATACATAATGTGTTCACTGTGTGATAATCCCACTGCTCTCCCCATGTGAAGGTAAGACCCAAAACTCATTATGAGATGCAAAATCACAAGTGTGACACAAAGATTGTATCCTCACTTGGGCAGATCAGTATGATGGCCATATTGCATGTGAGTGCAGTTTATGCACATTGCATGTAGGTGCAGTATATACACATTGTATGTGGGTGCAGTTTATACGACATTGCATGTGAGTGCAGTTTATATGTCATTGCATGTAGGTGCAGTTTGTACAACATTGCATGTGGGTACAGTTTATATACATTGCATGTGAGTACAGTTTATACAACATTACATATGGGTGCAGTTTATATACATTGCATGTGAGTGCAGTTTATACAACATTGCATGTGGGTGCAGTTTATATACATTGCATGTGGGTACAGTTTATACACATTGCATGTGGGTGCAGTGTATATACATTGTATGTGGGTGCAGTATATACAACATTGTATGTGGGTGCTGTTTATAAAACATTGCATGTGGGTGCAGTTTATATACATTTTATGTGGGTGCAGGTCATGCAACAGTGCATGTGGGTGCAGTTTATACAACATTGCATGTGGATGCAGTTTACATACATTGCATGTGGGTGTAGTTTATACAGTATTGCATGTGGGTGTAGTTTATGCAACATTGTATGTGGGTGCAGTTTATACAACATTGCATGTGGTGCAGTTTATGCAACATTGTATGTAGGTACAGTTTATATAAATTGCATGTGGGTGCAGTTTATATACATTGTATGTGGGTGCAGTTTATATACATTGCATGTGGGTGCAGCTTATACAACATTGCATGTGGATGCAGTTTATACACATTGTATGTGGGTGCAATTTATACACATTGCATGTGGGTGCAGTTTATATACATTGCATGCGGGTGCAGTTTATACAACATTGCATGTGAGTGCAGTTTATATACATTGCATGTGGGTGCAGTTTATATACATTGTATGTGGGTGCAGTTTATATACATTGCATGTGATGCAGTTTATACAACATTGCATGTAGGTGCAGTTTATACATTGCATATGGGTGCAGTTTATATACTTTGTATGTGGGTGCACTTTATAAACATTGCATGTGCTGCAGTTTATATAAAATTACATGTGGGTGCAGTTTATACACATTGCATGTGGGTGCAGTTTATACAACATTGCATGTGGGTGTAGTTTATGCAGCACTATATGTGGTTGCAGTTTATACAACATTGCATGTGGATGCAGTTTATATAATTGCATGTGGTGCAGTTTATACAACATTGCATGTGGGTGTAGTTTATGCAACATTGTATGAGGGTACAGTTTATATAAATTGCATGTGGGTGCAGTTTATATACATTGCATTTGGGTGCAGTTTATACACATTGCATGTGGATGCAGTTTATATACATTGCATGTGGGTGCAGTTTATACAACATTGCATGTGGGTACAGTTTATATACATTGCATGCGGGTGCAGTTTATATACATTGTATGTGGGTGCAGTTTATATACATTGCATGTGGTGCAGTTTATACAACATTGCATGTGGGTGCAGTTTATACACATTGCATGTGGGTAGAAGTTTATATACATTGTATGTGGGTGCAGTTTATATACATTGCATGTGGTGCAGTTTATACAACATTGCATGTGGGTGCAGTTTATACACATTGCATGTGGGTGCAGTTTATATACATTGCATGTGGGTGCAGTTTATACAACATTGCACGTGGGTGCAGTTTATACACATTGTATGTGGGTGCAGTTTATGCAACATTATCTTTTGTTTCATTTTCATTTATTTAATGTTTATCAGGAGGTGGACCAGGTAGAACTACTTCTTCAAACAACATGAAGTCTTGCTATATTATGACTATTGCAGTTTGTCCCACCATTAGAACTGCTCCGGAGGTGAAAGAGTTAACTTTCATGCAGGGCATGGAACTTGGAGAGCGAGCTTGGTTAGAGAAGCTCCTTCTGGGATATTTCAAACCGAAACTGTCAGATTCTTTACTCCGCCTCACTGAACAGTCGCTCCAGAGATTCCTCCTACTGCTCAGTTCATATTCTCGGTTTAAAGAGTTTTTTCTCGGTTAAATTCAACCGCGATTATCATAATTTTAACCGCAAACCGATCAGTTCAAGCTCTGTCTATGGTATTGTAAGTAATAGATAGGTTTATTCTGTGTGGAACTTGTAAATGTTTATTGATTCGGTTTGAACCGATCAGGTTGTGTGGAAACTTTATTCTGAAGCATTTAGAGTGCGGTTCCCGGTTCTTATCGGTTCTAAAAAAAACGGATTTCATTATGGTTTTTTCCACAACCTGTGACACGGTTGGGAACCGAACCGGGTGTCTTGCCTGGCACTGCCGAAAAAAGGGCAAGTTTTTGATTAGGCTGGCATTATGTCTGAGAAACCCGAAAGAAAAACCGGGCCCACTGGGTTTCAACACTGTAGTGTCTGTGGGGAAGCCTTTGCCAAGGCTGACCCACACACCACATGTGTTTATTGTCTGGGGTTTGACCACCTCAATGCAGACTGCCAGATTTGCAAGAATTTTCCTGCAGCTACCCTAGATAAGAGAGTTGGTAGGCTCAGGGAACGAGAGGCCAAAAAGTCCACTGACCTGGATGGCCAGCCCAGTTCAGTGCCAACCGAACCGGAGGGAGTGCCCTCTGACCAGGGCCAGACTTCCTCGGGCAAACGTAAAGCTGACTCTAAGGAGCCAGTTCCAGCAAAGAGAACTAGAAAATCAGCAGGTGTGGAGTCAAAAATCCCTTCTCCAACTGCTGCAGAGATAGCCAAAGCAATCCAAATTGTCCAGTCACTTTCCCCGGTTCCGTCTGAACCGCCACTATCTGGCAAGAGGTCGGTTCGGTCTGTTCCACCGGTTCAAGAATATGTTATAGAGGAGTTTTATGAACCAGAGGAGGGGGAGGATGATTATGAACAGTGTGAATGTGACTTTGAAAGTCTGGATGTGCCCATTGAACCGAACATCTCCCCAGACAGACCTTTAGGAGAATCTCCCCCTAGGCTTGCTGAGTCCCCTTCTCATTTTCTGTTTTACAAAAAAGTTGCTGAAACCCTCCAGCTTCCTTTGGAGGAAGCTGTGGATGAGCAAGAGGAGCCTGACTTTGTAGAGATGATGGGTATCCCAGAGTCCAGGAGATTGTCTATTCCTTTACATAAATCCTTTAGGAAACAAACAATAAAAATTTTAAAAGCTCCGAATTCTGTGCCTCCTGTAGATAAAAAGATGGACAGGAGGTACACTTTGTCAGGTCCTGATACAGAATTTCTTTCACAGCAATGCAGCCATGTTGGGGTAGTTCAGGCTGCAGCCTGTGATAAGGCTAATATTTCCCTGGCTTCACATCTTCCTGACAAGGACTCCAGGAAGATTGATGCCATGGCTAAAAAAACAATACATGGCAGCGTCCTTGGGACTCAGACAAGCAAATTATATGGCTTATGTTGCAAGATACCAAAAATCTAGATGGGTTACTGTCATGGCTTTAGCCAAACAGGCCCCTGGCCAGCTTGCCAAGGAGCTGGAGCAGGTGGCTGCTGATGGTATTGAGGCATCTCAGGTGCAATTCCATGCTGCAGTGGATTCTAATGATGTATCCTCTAGAGTCATGGCTACTTCTGTGGCTTTTCGTAGATTGGCTTGGCTCAGGTGTACTAGTTTGTCACAGAATACCCAGGCTAAGGCTACGGATTTTCCTGTGGTGGGAAATTCTCTGTTTGGGGAGCAGACAGAGAATTATATGAAGAAAATGGATGAATATAGAACCACTTATTGGAGTGCACAAGCCAAGGAACGGCAAGCCACTCCTCAGAGGCAGCCCCCCAGGGGTAGAGGCAGGCCTTTTCACAGGCCTTTTTACCAAACCCAGGCCTCCTCTTTAGCTTGTGTTCAGAGGGGGTTCTTCAGAGGGAGAGGCAGATGGGGTACAAGCAGGTCTGCTCCTACCCCGCAGCCTAAAGCCCCTGTCAAACAAGCACCCTGATGTGATGCCCAGGGCCGGTTCTCCATTACCTGTAGGGAGCAGGCTGGCTTACTTCGTCCAGGACTAGGAGTCTTTAACATCAGACAAGTGGGTCCTGGAAGTAGTAAGCCAGGGTCTGGTTCTCAGCTTCAAAAAATTTCCAAAGATGAGAATCAGATCTTTTCCACCTGCAAACCCTCTAGAGATTCTTGCTTTGGAAACAGAAGTCTCAACCCTCCTGGCTCTCAGAGCTGTAGAAAGGGTTTCTCCCCTACACCAGGGTAAAGGTCTGTACTCCAGGTACTTCCTTACCCCCAAAAAAGACAGGAGAGTGGTGGCCCATCCTGGACCTAAGATATCTGAACAAGCACCTTTTAAAGCCAAAATTCAAAATGGTGACTCTGGGAATGATTTTACCCTCCCTAAGGCTAGGGGACTGGCTAGCTTCCCTGGACCTCAAGGATGACTACTTCCATGTTCTTATCAGAAGCTCCCATCGAAAGTACCTCAGATTCAAACTGCTCTCAGGCCATTATCAGTTCAGAGCAATGCCCTTCGGCCTTACCTCTGCCCCAAGGGTATTCACAAAATACCTGGCAGTAGCAGTTGCTCATTTAAGAAGGCAAAAGATTGCCATCTTTCCCTACCTAGATGACTGGCTCATTGTGGGTCAGTCTCCAGACCAGGTCAAATCACACCTGCAAGTTAACCAGCAGCTGCTTACCTCTATGGGCTTTCTTCTCAATCTTCCAAAGTCAGTTCTGGAACCTGTCCAGGTACTCACCTTTCTAGGTGCAGAACTGGACACAAAGCAGGCCAGAGCCTTCCTTCCCCTAGAAACGGTAAGGACCCTGGTGGCCCTGGCCTCGTCCTTCACTCTGCAGGTCTCTCGACAAGCAAGGCATTTCCAACAGCTCCTAGGACACATGGCTGCTTCCACAGTTGTAGTGCAGGGAGCAAGATTTCAGATGAGGGACATTCAGTTCCATTTGAGAGCCTTCTGGTCTCAAAGAAGAGATTCCCTATCCAAGTTGATCCCAGTGACTCGAACCCTGATCCAGGCCCTTCAGTGGTGGCAGGATCAGAGCAATCTGAGACAAGGGGTGCCTCCTTCATCCCTCTATCTCACTCCTTGACCCTTACTACAGATGCATCCCTCTTGGGATGGGGAGCTCACATGGGCGACCTCTCCACCCAGGGATTGTGGTCCCCTCAGGAATCTCTGCTCCACATCAATCTGTTGGAACTCAGAGCTGTTTTTCTAGCACTTCAGGTTTTTTCCTGCATCTGTTCAGAACAAACTGATACAGGCCAGAACAGACAACACCATTACAATGTGGTACATCAACAAACAAGGGGGCACTCAGTCTTCGGCCTTGTGCACAGAGGCGATGAAGTTGTGGTCTCTGGCTTATTTCCTGAACACTTCCCTCATAGCAGTTCACCTCCCAGGCAAGGACAATGTCCTGGCAGATGCTCTCAGCAGGATTTCCCAGGGCCATCACGAATGGTCACTGGATCCCTGAGTACTGGGGATAGTTTTTGCCAGATGGGGCACCCCTCAGATAGATCTTTTTGCAGCCCCAGACAATCATCAACTTCCACTTTTTTGTTGCAGGCCCCCAGTGTTGGGCTCAGTCTCCCTGGATGCCTTTCTCCTCGATTGGGAAGGGAAGTTTCTCTATGCCTTCCCTTCCCTCTCCTGTTCAAGGTGCTAGTCAAAATCAGATCTCAGCCCTGCAAGATGATCCTGATTGCTCCAGACTGGGCCAGGCAGCCCTGGTACCCACTCCTTCTGTCCTTAGCAGTCCATCTTCCCCTGTGTCTCCCCAGGAACCACAATTTGTTAACCTGTGCCCAGGGGAGAGTCTGGTATCCGAATCTCAAATCCCTCAACCTCAAGGCCTGGCTCTTGAGGAGTTAGAGTTTGCTGATCTACAACTTTCTCAGGGTGTTCTCGAAATCTTGAAGGCTTCTAGAAAGCCTTCAACTAGGGCTACTTATAATTCCAAATGGAAAAGGTTTTCCATATGGTGTTCTGGGAAGCATATTTCCCCGGAATCTGCTGATTTGCCCACTGTTTTGGACTATATGGTCCATCTTAATTCTTTGGGACTGAGACCAGCTACCCTGAAAGTGCATTTGGCAGCTGTCTCTGCTTTTATTTCAGCAGGGAAGCCCTCTTCTCTTTCTGTTCACCCTGTATTTTCCAAGTTTTTAAGGGGATTGCTTCTTATCAATCCACCATTCAGGGACCCTGCCCCTGCCTGAGATCTTAATGTTTGCATTGCTCAGCTGATGCAACCCCCCTTTGAACCTCTGTCTTCGGCAGAGCTTAAGTACTTAACTTGGAAAACTGTATTTCTAGTAGCCATCACTTCTGCCAGGTGTATAAGTGAGTTACAAGCTTTGTCAGTGGAGACTGACTTTATTTCCTTTCACAGGGATAAGGTAGTCCTCAGGACTAACAGGAAGTTTTTGCCTAAGGTGGTTTCAGATTTCCACCTTAATCAATCTATTTCACTTCCAATGTACTTCACTGACCATTCCTCCTCTGGTGAGAGATGGTTGCACAGCTTAGATGTGAAGAGAGCCCTAAGTTACTACATAGAGCGTACCAAGGGTCACAGGTTTGACTCCCTCCAACTGTTTCTCACTTATGGTGAGGTTGGGAAAGGGAAACCTGCCACTAAGAGATCCATTGCCAGATGGATTGTCTCTTGTATCCAATTTTGCTATCAAAAAGTGGGTAAGGATCCCCCCTCAGGCCTGAGGGCTCACTCTACCAGAGGTACAGCTGCGTCTCTAGCTGCTGCCAGAGACATCCCTATCTTAGAGATATGTCAAGCAGTTACTTGGAAAACAGTACACACTTTCACCAAGCATTACTCCCTGGATATCCAGGCCAGGAGGGATGCTCAGTTTGGCACAGCCGTGCTTCAGAGCCTATTCCCTAAGTAGGTTCTGTCCCTCCTCCATGGAGGTACTGCTGTGTAGTCTGCAATAGTCATAATATAGCAAGACTTCATGTTGTTTGAAGAAAAAATTACTCACCTTAGTAATGTTGTTTCTTCTAATGGAGTCTTGTTATATTATGACCTCCCCCCAGCCTGCCCCTCTCAGAACTTTTACTTGGGGTATGGGGTGGGCAGTTCACTGTTGGCACTTATTGATGCCCCTTGTTATGTTTTCCACCCCTTCTTTTTGGGGTGTTTGGGTGTTGTGTTTTTATTTTATTTTTTTCTTATCTTATCTTTTCTGGTCCCTTGACTTGAGTCTTGGTGTTGGGACCAGGAAAATGTGTTGATATTTTAGTAGCCAGTTGGCTAGTGTAGGTTACAGCTTCCACACAGAACCTTAGTGAATTTTGCTCGTAAAGATCTGACAGTTTTGGTTTGAAATATCCCAGACAGAGCTTCTCTAACTGAGCTTGTGCTCTAAGTTCCATGCCCTGCATGGAAGTTAACTCTTTCACCTCCGGAGCAGTTCTAATGGTGGGACAAACTGCAATAGTCATAATATAGCAAGACTCCATTAGAAGAAACAACATTACTAAGGTGAGTATTTTTTTCTTTTCAGTCATGCCTTGTATGATAAAATTCAAAAATGTACAAATAATAGACAACCTAAAACATTTTAAGAGGCATAATGTTTAAATAAGCGGTTTATTGAATATTTACCTGTTGAGTTTGTCTAGAGTTAACTAAAAAGCACATTGGAGATTTGTGACATAATCTTCGTGGAAGCTGCTCTGATTGGCTATACTGTGTGCCATTATGATGTGCCACCTATCTAGGATATTGATAGTGACATCCCCAGCAACAAGTTAAAACCATATTTATGCAATGGGGTGGAGATAAAACAGAGTGTGATAAATCCGTTTATCTGAGTAACTGTGTACATAAATTTCATTTATGTATACAGTGTTTATGTCATCAGCCGTTTATCTATACAGTGCTTATGTCATTTAGAATGTTCAACTTCAGTAACAATATTAACCATATTCAAATGCAAATAACTTTAAAATGAAAATTGATAGCATGGTACTGTGAGCAAAAAGTTTATTCAGCACAGAAATATCTACAAAATGAGTGGTGCTTCATTTATAGATACTTTTTAGATTTTTCATAATCAGTGAAAAACAGCAGAAAATTCAATTTTTGTGCACTTTTTCATCAAACAAATGCAAATAACTTAAAAACAAAAAATGATGGTATGGTACTTTGAGCACAAAAGTTGTTTGGCATAAAAAATATCTAAAAATGAGAGGTGTTTCATTTCTAGATTCCTTTTAGATTTTCTATAATCAGCCAAATATGGCAGAAAATTCAATTTTATTCGCTTTTTTGACTAACAAATGCCCCCTACAAAAGCAAAAACAAAAGAATTGCAGAAATGGAATATGCAAAGGAAAACACATGTAATTAATGATTTATCTGTGCTCAAGCAGTTTGATCTCGGACACCTCACTCGTGGCTTATGGTACTCGTGAGGTTACCTGAGGTCAAACAGCTTTTGTGCAGATAAATCATTTATTACACTTGCTTCCACTGCATATCCCATATATATCCAACAGAAGTGGGGGTAAAGATGACAAGATAAGCAAGCATTTGTCAATGCCGAATGTTTGCTTGCTGGCATTAGCACTGGAAGTGCAGGAGTTAGACAGATGCAGAATAGGAATGGCCGTGAAGTATTGAAGTGATGCCACCCCACTCCCACCCTGCAGAGATAGACAGGCATTGGGGTGTGCCTTTGGGTCCTCACCCATAATACTCACACCATTTCATCTCACCCTACCCTGCAGACACCAAGTGTTAAGGTGTGCCTTGGGGTGTTCGACTTTACAGTCACCCCATTCCATAAGGAAATATGCTGAAATGGGTTCAGTATAGGAGAATGGGGTGAACTTTGGGGCCGAATATCCAAGGCACACATTGATGCCTGTCAGTGGCTGCAGGGTGGGGGCAGAGGTGGAATGGCATGAGCATTATAGCCGGCACTCCAAAGGCACACCCCTGATGCCTGTCAGTCTGTACAGGGTGGGATGTTATGGTTAGAAACCCTAACGCCCCTGGCATTTGTTGGTATTTGTACTCCAAATTTTCAATATGGCCTTTTTGTGACCCCACCTCATGAAAGCATTTGGCTCCTCTGCTCATGAACAGTGTCACTGTGATTTTGTTCATCTGTCCCAAACGTTGATTTCCCAGAGCGACTGCGCCATTCTGCGCCAGATGTGTGAAAACACAGTTCGAGCAGGATATGAAAAATGACAGCTGTACCATTCATAGGGGGTATGAAGAGATGGCAATGTTGGAAATCTGGAGTGAAAACACTAAAATTCTCGACGTTATGACCTTGCAAGGAAACTGCACAATATACACTCATAACATAGTCATTTTGTGGAATTCTTTCACCAAATTTTCAACATAGGCATTTTGAAACCTCTGTTCATGAACAGTGTCACTATGATTTTCTTAATCTGTCCCAAACATTGATTTCCAACAGTGACTGTGCCATTGTGCACCAGAGGTGCAAAAACACATTTCGGGCAGGATGTAAAAAATGACATCTGTACTGTTCATAAGAAAGTGTGCAAAAATGGCAATGATGAAAATCTGAAGTGAAAATATTACAAATTCTTGAAGTTACGAGTGTGCATGGAAACTGCACAATGCACACTTGTAACAGTCATTTTGTGGAATTTTGTCACTAAATGTTCAACATACAGCAGGCATTTTGGGACGTCCACTTATAAACAGTGTCACTGTGATTTCCTTAATCTGCCCCGAACATTGATTTCCCACAGTGACTGTGCCGTTGTGTGCCGAATGTGCAAAAACACATTTTGGGCAGGATGTGAAAAATGACAGCTGTACTGTTTATAAGGAGGTGTGAAAAAATGGCAATGCTGAAAATCTGGAGTGAAAATATTATAAATTCTTAAAATTATGAGTGTGCGTGGAAACTGCAATGCACACTTGTAACAGTAATTTTGTGGAATTTTTTCACCAAATTTGCAATATAGACTTTTTGGGAGCCCACCTCACGAACAGCAACACTGTTGTTTCATTAATCGGTTCCAAAAGGTGATTCCGTGTAGTGACCGTGAAATCACCTTTTGAGACTGAATAATGATGTGACAGTGACTGAATTCATGAGGTGGGGTCCCAAGAACCCCATGTTGAAAATGTGGTGCCAAAAGGCACAAAAATGGCCGAGATATCCACCTGAGTTGAAAAAAAAAATGTATGCCATTATACAGCTTACCGGCATTTCTTCAGTTTGCAGTCAGCTTTGAAGAGTGCAGACGTGTTCCTGCTCCACTGAAGATCATCGCGCTGGGCTCTGAAGGTAAGTATGGGGTGACAGGTGGTGTGGGGAGGTGGGGTGCACAGAGAGTGGGTGCGGGTTGGGGAAGGGGATACTGCAGCAATGAGGGACCATTTTCTTGTTTGCAGGTTACAAACAAAAAAAAAAAAACTTTGTGGGAAGGTTTTTTTTTTTACAGAGACACTTGGTACGCTGGGGCTGGGCTCCCAGCATGCCACCTGGATGTTTTTTTGGGGGCTGGAGCCGATGGGGATTGGGCACCCTGTTGGCACAGAATATGTATCTGTGTTTGGTGGGGCACATGAGCTGAGGGATTAGGCATCCCCTCAGCATATTACTATTATACGGGGGGGGGACATTATGCAGATGGGGATTGGGCTCCCTCATTGGTAAATGAACTGGGGAGGGGGTATGCCAACAGGTGGGATTGGGCACCCCTGACATTGGCTTTCATGGGGACTGTGAGAGGTGGACGGTGACAGCCGCTGCCATGTTTATTAAAATTTTGCATCAGACAAGGCATGCCCTGCAATGACAGGTCACTCCCCTATTGCAGTGGCTAATTCATTTCAAGTTGGTGGCATGCTTGCAAACTACTGTCACCACCAGTGTGCACTTGCATTGGTGACAGACAGCCGAGCTCACAAAAGCAGTGGCGGCATTGGCCACAACACTACTGCACCTCCACAACCCGCTTCTCTACTAAGCTGCCACAACATGTTTATTGCGCATGCGGGCAAGCAAACCTAAAAAGGTATCTTGGCTAATGACATCAGGAACTGCAACATATCAAAAATATGTTATAGGGTATGATGGGACATTGTGTTAAACACCAGCTGCCACAAGGATTTCCAATCAGCTGGAATGTTGCTGTACCACAGAAGGGTACAAATGTGTTCCATGACTTTTGAACTGTGGTACAACAACATTTCCCCTAGCATAGAAATCCATGCAGAACAAGCCCTCTCTATACACTATAATATAAGTCAATTGTAACACAGGCCTGTTGTGCATAGTTTATAGCTGTCAGTCATCTGTTATCGATGGGAGTGGTCTGCTGTTGTGCATGGGTATTTTAGCCAATCAGAATCAAACAGCAGACAACTGGCAGAATATTAGCATCTCACAGCATTCCACAAATTGACAGAATGTCAGCATTCTGTACCATTCCATACATTCTAACAGTTTACATTTAAACATTTTGTTTTGCCCTGCATGTTTTACTGTATGTAGTTTGAATGTGTTATGGTTTAATAATTTGAAATCTTTTCCTCCCCCAGTGTGGTCTGCAGAAATGTTAACTGAATAATGTTTAATGTTAGTTTCACTTCAACAAATGTCCCATGCCATCATACACTGTAAAAAATAGTGGCTAGAGGAAAAACACAACAGAACTATGATTCCAGCTCAGGATTCTGATGAGATCAAGCCACTCAAGCTTTGCTCTCATGGTCTTTGATGTAGTCAGAATCCCTTGATGGAATCACAGCAGTTCTGTTGTGCATGTTTCCCCATCCACTGTTTTATATATAATTCACTGTAAGCCGAACCTTGTTCTACATGTTTTGGAATGTAGAACCAATCTTCAACATTACTAGACAGAAACAATGAGGTCTGAGTTCCCTGCCAATGAAAATAACGCTTCCTTATTCAGCATCACATAAGCATGAGCTGAGCTTTCCCAGACCGCAGAATGCGTTGGGTGCTGATTCAGACTCGACCATTTAAACCTCAAGCAGTCACTCCAATTCTGACACTGGCATAAACATCAGAAACACTGTTCTGACACTGAACACAATTTTTAGACATTTGTGAGCAAGTGCATTGCAACTTTGTACCTAGAAAAAATGTAAAACAAGAAAAAATTTGTTCTAGGGACATGGATATGTTGTTCATCCACACTGTCTGGCAGGTTCCTTGCCGCTTTAAATCTTGCCGGAAGGTCTTCAAGCTGGCTCCTCCCACCCACTCGGGTGGTAAAACTCTCGGCTCCGCCCCATGATGCCAGATCTTCCTTACCGCTTGGAAGCTCAGGTTCCCTCCTTAACGCTCTGCATATAAGACTGGTTCCTAATTCTTGAAAGTTGAAATCAAAATGTTTTGCTAAAAGACTTGGTCTTCTTCCTCGTGGCTGTGATGGACAAATCGACTCGGTTTCAGAGGTGCCCTTGCGGGCAGAAGATGTCTGGGGCCGGATCCGCACTCGCGTCGTCTACTGCTTGGGCCTTGAGCATGACCCGCAGGCCTGCAACTTGTGCTCGTCCTTTCGCCTACGCTCTGAAGACCGGTGGCGTCTGACATAAATCTGGGGCGCCTCGAGAAAAGAATTCCACCGGTTAAATCTAAAGAGGCCCGGTTGGCGGTGTCCGCGCCGGCGGGCTCGGCGGATCAGCTCGAGCAGATGATCGCCCTCGAAGAGGAGGCGGCGCAGGCCGCTTCTACCTCGGCTGCGGCATTTGTCCCACTCTCTCTCGGTGCCTCGTACTCGGCTTCTTTCAAGGAGCTTTGTCTGACCCTCTCGACGAAAGGTGAGGGTCCAACTTCTTCTGGACCCTTTTCCAGGTCCAAAAAGAGCAAAAGTAAGTCTCACCTTCGACGCTCTTGGGAGCGGGAAAGATCCCCCTCCCCTTCTTGTCGACAGTCGACTTCGGTCGACCCCTCAGCTTCGGCCACTGGCTTCATGGTGTCCCCGTCAGGCCAGTTGACCAAGACTCCCGCCGACGCGGTCGAGATTATTCTCGATCCGTTAGACGGGTTGTTGGCTGGAGAAGCTGAGAATCCCCTCTCCCCGGTTCCCCCGGTGGGAGTTGAGGATCCTGTCGGCTTGTCTGTGTCTCCGGTTCCGGAGCCTTCGGTGGGATCGTCCGAGTCGAGGGGAGTGCCGATTTCTGACACTTCTCCTCGCCTTCCTCGGCCTAGTCGAGACTCTCGGTCTTGGACATCCTAGCGGTCCAGCAGATTCTGCCATCATAGGCGGTCTCGGCACCACGGCAAGCGACGCCGCCGCTCTTCCTCTTCCTCCTCCTCCTCGGACGAGGGAAACGCCCGGTATAAGTTGCGTCGGGTTATGAGGAACTCATGTGGCAACAACTCCTTTTGACCGGGGAATAAGCCGTGATTCGTCTTCCCGGCCATTAAGTGGCTGTCACGGGCGGCTGAAACAACCCCTCGTTGTGGCGAGGGCTTGTTCCCAGGCGGTTGTTCGCTAATTCCAGCTCCCACCGATTCTGGTGGAACCTCCGCCTCCACAGCCATTAGTTGGGGCTCCGACCAAGAATTCTCGGTCGGCTTTGGGTTTGCCCCATAGGCTGTCTGTCACCCTCACTCCCGATAAACCTCGGCAGGTGGAGGGTGGCTCAGGCCCGAGGCAGCTCTTTGAGGACTCTTCCGAGTCCGAGGAGGATTCCTCCCTTTTCTCCAAGCAATTCGACTTGGAGTCCTCGGGAGGACAGTCAGTGGACGATAGCCCTTCGTCCTTCTTAGGGTTGCTTCGGCTCATCTCAGAGTCCACCGGGATGAAGCTCGAACCCGTTTCTAAATGGGCCAGGTATCCCCTCATGGAGATTCTGGACCGAGGGGATTCTCCTACGGAGGCCTTTCCGGTGGCCGAGGCCATAGTGGGTCCAGCCTTGGAGCTTTGGCAGCACCCTGCTTCCTGCCCTGTGCCTTCAGCCAGGATGGCCAGGAAGTATGTCGTCCCTACCGGTTCCCTGTCCGGTTTTTCGGAACACCCCTCTGCGGAGGGGTTGGTTACCGACAGCGTTTTCTGGCGTGCTGGGAATGCCAGGGATGTGGACAAACCTCCCGACAAGGAATCCAAGAAATTGGATTATGCCGGGCAAAAAGTCTATGCTGCGTCCTCTCTCGGCCTTCGTCAGGCCAGTTTGGCCGTCCTTATGGCACATTTTTCACATGCCCTGTTGGGCTCCCTGGATGAGGTCGTCCCTCATCTTCCCACGGATCTGCAGACTACGGTCAGGCAGGTGCGGGACCAGGGCAGGGCAGTGGTCAAACAGCAGCTCCAGACTGCTTTGGACATTGGGGACTCATGTGCCAGGTCGGTGGCGGCCGCAGTGGCCATGCATCGTCGGGCTTGGCTGAGGATATCCACTTTTACCTCGGATACCCAGCACAAGTTGGTGGATGTTCCCTTTTTGGGGACTGACCTCTTCGGCCCTGGGGTGGAAGGTCACCTGCAGAGGATCGAGAAGTCCAATGCTACCTTGGACTGGGGTCTCTTCCAGCTCAGAAGGACAAGGCCCATAGCTACAGCCTAAGCACTTAGTCCTTCTGGCCCGTCGCCGCCTAAGCCAGCAATGTCAGGGCCATCACGCCGAGCTTGGCATCCCAAACCTAAGCCATCGGCTTCCTCCAACAGGAAACAGGGAGGAAAGGCCCAGGAGGTCCCGGCGGTCCGTCCTCTAAGCCTGCCCAGTGGACGGCTGTGGGTGTCGCCCCATCCCCGCTACCTGCTCTGGTTCCCCTTGAGGGCGGCTCCAACACTTCCTTTCTGCCTGGTCCACTATTACCACAGACAGGTGGGTTCTGGAGGTAGTGGGAAAAGGCCTGCCTCTAGAATTTGAGCAGGCCCCGCCCTTCAGAGCCGTCACGCCTCGGGGGGCCTCAGGTTCCGAAGCCTCACTGTCAGCTCGTCAAGCCGACATTGCTCTCCTCCTCCAAAAGGAGGTGATCAGGGAGGTAGAGGAACCCCCTTCAGACCCGGGGTTCATGTCCAGGTACTTCCTGGTTCCAAAACGGACGGGGGTCTGGCGCCCCATTCTCGACCTACACGACCTGAACAAGTTCCTAAGGTCTCGAACCTTCAGGATGGTCACTCTGGTGCAGATAATACCATCTCTGGAACACAGCATGTGGTTCTGCTCTCTGGACCTGCAGGACGCGTTCTTTCATGTCCCTATCCATCCGTCACATCAGAGATTCCTTCACTTTGAGGAGGGATCCTCTTGAGTTCGAGCCATGCCCTTCGGCCTGTCTCCAGCTCCCAGGGTCTTCACCAAGTGCATTGCAGTGGTGACAGCTTTCCTGGCGCCGAGGGGTCCGGGTGTACCCTTACCTGGACGATTGGCTGATAGCAGCCCCCTCCAGACAGGAGGTGGAGCGGTTCAGAGATCTGGCCCTCCAGGTTTGCTCTCAAGTCGGCCTTCTCATCAATGAGGCCAAGTCAGAACTCGAGCCGAAGCAGGTGATTCTGTTTATCGGGGCAGAGCTCGACTCTCTTCGAGCCAGAGCACAGCTCCCGGTGGACAGGGCCGAGGTTCTTACCTCCTTTGCCCGATCATTTCTGGTTGGGCAATCGCACCCTGCCCGGGACTTCCTGTGCCTCCTGGGTCTCATGGCAGCCTGTACCAGCGTAGTCCGTTGGGCACGCTGGCACATGCGCCCCCTTCAGTGGGGACTGGCCAGCCAGTGGTCACAATGCTGCGATCCATTGGACCAGCTAGTGATGGTGACCCAGGAGATGTGGAACGCTCTCCGGTGGTGGACCATTCCATCTCATCTGCAGGAGGGCATCCCGTTTGTCCGCCCCGAGCCGATGGTCTCCCTATCGACCGATGCCTCTCTGATGGGTTGGGGTGCCCATCTGGGGGAACACCGAGTGCATGGCCTCTGGTCCCCATGGGAGTCCCGATGCCACATCAACCTGCTGGAGCTCCGAGCAGTCCGCCTAGCTCTCACCGCCTTTGCTCCGTTTCTCCGGGGTCAAGTGGTCCAAGTCCAGACGGACAATACCACGACCATGTACTACCTGAACCGCTTAGGCGGGACGCGCCCATGCTTCTATGCAAGGAAGCTCTCCGCATTTGGTCACTTGTGCAGCCTGAGGCGGATCTCCTAGCCATTCATGTGGCAGGAGCCTCCAACACCCTGGCCGATGCCCTGGCGGATAGGGCTGCATCTCACGAGTGGTCTCTCCTGCCAGAGGTAGTACAAGATCTGTTCTCCCACTGGGGCATACCTCAGGTGGACCTGTTTGCCTCCAGGGAGAATAAAGCTGAGACTGTTTCATGCCCGCCCCCCTCAGCAGGGCTCGCTGCAGGGGGATGCCTTCTCGAGGCCCTGGACCCCGGGCCTCTTTTACGCTTTCCCCATTTCCCTTGGTTCACAAGGTGCTTTCAAAGGCAAGGAGGGACAAGGCGCAGGTGATTCTGATAGCCCCAGACTGGCCCCGCCAGTTCTGGTACCCAGATCTCCTCAGCCTCAGCTCCAGGCTCCCGAGGCAGCTTCCAGCTCGCCGGACCGCTCTCAGTCAGTCAGGGAAGGTGTTCCATCCGGACCTTCAATCCCTGCACCTGACGGCCTGGTTCCTGAGTGGCTAGGATTCCAGGCCTTGGGTCTTTCCGGCGAGGTCCTCAATGTTGTTGAGGCGTCCCGTAAAGTCAACCAGAAAATGCTCGCCTTCAAATGGAAGAGATTTTCCATTTGGTGTCAGGAGCAAGGGCTTGGACCCTTCCTCCTGTTCTTTGGCAAGCATTTGGACTATTTATGGTCCCTTTCTAGTCAAGGGCTTAGGTCGACAACCCTAAAGGTGCACCTGGCGGCCATCTCTGCTTGCAGGCGCGGGCCGGGGCAGTCAGTGCTTGGAAAAGGTGGTCAGGCGCTTTTCAAAGGCCTTGACGATCACATTTCCTCGGTGCGAGAACCTCCACCTCTGTGGGATCTACTGCTGGTACTGGCAAAGCTCATGGGCAAGCCTATCTGAACCAATGCACAGGTGTGATCTCTCTCGCCTGTCGTGGAAGACCGCCTTCTTGGTGGCTATCACGTCAGCCAGAAGGATGGGAGTGCTCCAGGTGCTTTGCATCGAGTCTCCTTACCTGGTCTTCCACAGGGACAAGGTTGTCCTGCGCCCCCACCCGAAATTCCTTCCGAAGGTGGTGTCGGAGTTTCACCTTAACCAGGTGCTGACTCTGCCAGTGTTCTACCCCAATCACACCTCGGAGGCCGAATATAGGCTCCATACTCTGGACCCTAGAAGGGCACTCGCTTATTATAAGGAGCGCACGGCTGAAATTCGGGGAGAGGTTCGCCAGCTGTTTGTCACCTACGCTGAAGCCGCACCTGGCAGACCTGCAGCCAAGCGGACGATAGGCAGGTGGGTCACCTCCTGCATAGATCGCTGCTATAAGTTGGCGGGCATGGAGCCTCCCAGAGGATAAGAGCTCATTCTACCTGGCCATACTGCTGCATCGGTGGCTGCTTCCAGGGACGTCCCTATCCAGGAAATCTGCAAGGCTGCTACCTGGAAGTCAGCACACCTTTATTACCCATTACCACATCGACCTTGAGTCACGCCGGATGCTGGTTTGGGGGCCTCAGTTCTCCAGTCTTTATTCCCTAAGTAGTATCGAGTTGTGCGCTTGCCTCCCTCCTCCCAGAGAACTGCTAGAGTCTGCCAGACAGTGTGGATGAACAACATATCCATGTCCCTAGAAATACAGGTTACTCACCTGCAACAGGAGTTCTAGGAATGGTGTGTTGTTCATCCACACACCACCAACCTCCTCGGCTTCGACGCACAACCTGAGCTTCCAGCGGGCCAGATCTGGCGTCATGGGGCGGAGCCGAGCGTTTTACCACCCGGGTGGGTGGGAGGAGCCAGCTTGAAGACCTTCCGGCAAGATTTAAAGTGGCAAGGAACCTGCCAGACAGTGTGGATGAACAACATATACCATTCCTAGAACTCCTGTTACAGGTGAGTAACCTGCATTTTCTGACTTTTATGTGTTGTGTTTTGTTATTTTTATTTGAAACCAGTACTTTGGATTTTATAATGCTATGCTGTATGGTAGAACTTTGTTCTGAATCAAAATCATTGTGGAGCAACATGGCAAAATGTTGTTCTGCTGCAGTAGTGCTGCCCGTAGTGCAGACAAATGACTTTTCGTTCTGCTGTAGTACGGATGTCACACTGACATGGCCTTGAGCTTCACATTTACCAAAGAAACTAATCAAAATTGCATTTCATTCTGTTTACCCATAGCAAAAAAAAAATATCATTGCAAATAAACACACGGTACTCTCAGGTAGAATAGCACTGTTTAACTAGCTGTTTTACCGATGTCAGACACAATCTATTATAAACGTGTCTCTGAGTGGCATCTGTTCATTCTCGACCAAGAAAATGGCATGTTCACCATGCAGTGCTTCCACTCCTGTAATATAACAAACTGTGTATCTTACTTGGGGGGGGGGGAGTTAAGTACGTCACCGAAGCCTTTATAAATATAGTTGAGCTGATGAACCTGCAAAGGAAGTAAGTGTACTGAAAAAAACCTTTTCGTTTTCTTTTTTTTTGTTTCCACAGAGTGTTAATGTGATCACTGAGGAGTATCTGTGCACAAGTGTAAAATGGAGAGAAAAAATATCGTACAGATCAGAGTGCCTTTATTTTGTACTGGTTGCTTTTCGTTCAAGTAAAATGCTTTTAAACTGTTGTTATGATTGATTCCTGAATCTGTTGTGCCTTTTTTAAACAGGGATTGTTCATACACTATATAGAACAGTGTATGACTATCCATTCACAACAAGACTAATCTTTACCCTTGTGGTTACTATTAGGGCTGTGCGAATATCTTTTTTTGACTATTCGGCTGAATATTTGGTATTTGAGACCCTGGTATTTGTTATTCTGCTGAATGAAACAGCCCTAACAAAATAAAAAAAAAAGCTGCCCCCCCGCAGCCCAACAACCAAGTACAATAATGCATCCCCCCACCCTCTAGCAGTAACAGCCTATTTCCATCCTCCAGTTCCTACCCCAGCCAGCACCCACAAATTGTTATAAATTAGTAATGTGACACAGACTGAGACATTCATTTGGTAATGAAATAAAAAGGTAAAACCCTGCAAGTGGTGACTGGCACAACCCATCCACCTCCACGGCCAGCCGTCCTCTTGTAAGATGACCCTTGCACTTATAATACTCCCTCCCCTCCCCTCCCCGGTAGCACCCTCCTTTAACCCTCTTCCTTCCCGCACCTACGATTTGTTATAAAAATTCCTGATCGCCACCTCCCTAGCAGCACCTGCTGCACTCTCTCCTCCCAGCACCCAATTCACCTTATCAGAGACCATCGGCACAACCCTCCCTTCTCCACTGCGCGCTTCTAAAGAATGAATTAATACATGTTATAGTAAAACCAGCTGATCATGTGATCTGCTGGTTTTACTATGCATGCGCACAAGCAATTTCATTCATTAGAAGGCATTCGACCAGAGAGGAGGGAGGGTTGTGCCGATAATCTTCTGATAAGGTGAACTGGATGCTGGTTGGGAGTAGGGTGCTGCCAGAGCGGTTGGGAGGGAGTGCTATAAAAGTATGAGCCTACGAGGTTCACTCACAAGAGGGCGACTGGTCATGGAGGCGGGCGGGTTGTGCCGGTTCCCCATTAGTAATTTTTTTATAATAAATCATGGGTGCAGGGGAGGAGGGAGAGTAGAAGTAGAGTGCTGCCAGTGTGGAGGGCGTGGAGGGAGTATTATTTATAAGTTCAAGAATCATCTTACAAGAGGGCGGCTGGCTGTGGAGGTGGCTGGGTTGTGCCAGTTTCCACTCATGGAGTTTTATCTTTTTATTTCATTACCAAATGAATGTCTCAGTCTGTGTCACATTATTAATTTATTATAACAATTTGCGGGTTTTGGGGGGGGGTAGAAACCGAAGGGTGGAATTGGGCTGCTGCTGCTAGAGGGTGGGAGGACAGGGAATACATTATTGCACTTGTTTTGGGCTGCAGAGAAGGGCGGGGGGTTGTTTTTATTAGGTCTGTGCAGGGGGATGTGCCGAATACTAATATCACCTGAATAGTGCTCTATTCGGAAAGGGCTTCCGAATATTCGGATAACCCATTATTCGTGGTACTCAGAAAATAATATTTGTCCCTTGTACAGCCCTAGTTACTATGATGACTGAATGACCTCTCGAGAAGTCATAGTAACCACCCGGGTAAGGAATAGCCTTGTTGTGAATGGGTAGTCATACACTATCCTATATATAGAATATTTTGTCACGTAATTGTGTATGGAGATCCATACACCGGCAAAGGTTTTTCTGCTTCAGTAGTGATGTAGCTACTAACGCAGAACGACTTTTCATTCTACGTTAGTAGGTATGTCACAATGCAACAGCCCTCCAACAGAACTGTTCATAGGACAGGGGGGCGGTTGACTCCTTGTGTGTGCAAGCTAGCTGACCAGTGGACATACAGGAAGTGCGGGTCCACAGCGCAAACACTGCCACCACACTAGAAAAAGCAAGCAATCTTTTTGTTTTTGGGCACCATACACTATATAAAAAAGTGTATGGGAGCCCAAATACACAACCACACTATTATTATTGATACCTCGTGGTTTCCATGATGAAAGGGACCTCTCAAGCTTCACTCTCAAGGTTCTTGCCATCATGCAAACCACTCGGTATGAGAACAGTGTGGTTGTGTATGGGCTCCCGTATACTATCCTATATGTTCAGTATGGGAAGAAGTATAGACACACTAATGTAAGATGCAGTATTGAAAAACAGGCATTACTAACAATAACAACCCCCCCTTCATTGAGAATGAACAGTCTCAACACTGAGTTTGAGTGGTGACATCCGTAGGATAAGAGTGAAGCTTGAGTGCCTTTCTGATGTCACTGATCTAACGAGGTGTTGAGAATTATGAGTTGTTACTGTTCAATGGCATACACAGCTAGTATAGTGTTATGCTTGTGCAACTGTGTTAGTTTGGTTTTAGCCATTGGCACTCTCTATTCCAGAGGAATTACCACCCTGTAGGGGTACCAAAGGCAAGGAACCTTCAAAAAGGGTTCCACCTCTAGAGGGGCCATGGGACGATTCCCATGGCTAAAGGTACCTTAGGAAGGATCCCAAGAAGAGACGTGCTGCCGCTGGAGGAGGAGGGGAGGATGGTGGGGGAAAGAAAGAGGCTGAGAGGAACGCTTATACAGCTCAGGAAGTGGGAGTGTCTGGCTGCTTGTCCATTGAACTACAGGCCAAGCCTTCCAATTGTCACAATGGGTATTTTTAAGGTTACTGTCATCACAGAGGAACACTGAATCAATCCAAGATGATCGGAGAGCAGCTTTCACAATGTTGGGGAGCTTACAATGCTTAGCTCAGCACTGAAGCCAGCTGTTAAAATCGGACAAAAACAGCAAAATCTTCAAACAAACTGCAGGTGTAAAAGCTATAACTTATACTATAACTTGAAAACAAGTCCATTCTCAGAGGGGAGGGAGCACGGAGCGAAGCCCAAGTGGGAGGAGAGAGCAAAGGAAACTGGGCAACCAGAGAAGGAGCAGAGATAAGCCGGCTCAAATCAGAGTCAATCCAAGCTAGACTGGGCATCTCCCACCAGGGCAGCCAATCAGGAGAAGCTACCTGATGAATCAGGAAGTGGCAGGAAGGGATAGGGCTGTTAAATAGCGCAAATCAGAATGGAGGGCCAGAACAAGTCTGCTCTCAGAGGTAAGGGGCCATGGAGCGACACCCCAGTGGCAGAAGAGAGCAAAGGAAAGCGGACGATCAGAGAAAGAGCAGTGCTAGCCCATCTCAAATCAGAGTCAATCCAAGCTAGACTGTGCCTCTCCCACCAGTGGCAGCCAATCAGAAGGAGCTGACCGACGAACCAGGAAGTGGCTAGACCCACATAAGTAGTAGGACATCAAGTGGCCCTCGCTAAGGACCCACGTGACTTGGACAGCAGAGTCTGCCTACTGGAGTTAGCCCAATCAGACAGCTGGCAGCAGGTAACTCTGCTCTACACCAAAACAGTAAGTAAAACACGGGAGTAGGGTTCAGCACTGGAAACCAGCCAGGGAAGGAACAGGGAAGTAGGAAGTCTGAAAGATAAGAGTTGGAAGGAAGGAGAAGAGTAGGAGTGGGTGACTCACCTTATCTAGGGTAGGGGTACAAATGGGTTTGTGTGAGTGAATGGGAAAAAAAATCTATATTTAAGGGTGAAGGAAGAAAGGGAGAAGCTAGCTAGAAAACTAGCCAGGTGAGGACACTGGGCTAGGGGAGGTATACATGCAGTTGCCATAGGAAGGAAAGAAGAAGGGGGAAAAAAGGCAGGTACACTAATGTAACCCCTGGGTGGCGCTATCCCAAGAGCTACTACCCCTGCTGGTTTGGCTATTAGCAGGTTAAGGGGCCTGAGTTCTGAAACGGGTGCCTCCACCCGGAGGTCAGGGTTGGTATTGGTCAAGCTAACCTGGGCACAGCCCTCCGGGACACTGTAACCCCACTCTTTCCTTACTACTGGCTGGAACAATACACAATAATCACTTTCACAATACCCCTGATACACCACACAAGTACCCACACTGTTTGCACTTACCACTAGGGCTTTCCTCTGGCTCGGCCCTGGAGACTCCCTGTAAAACAAGATTATACACAGCAAATAACAGCAGTACAGTACTCTTGCACAAACTGGAACCACAGTCAGGGTAAACGCAAAAAAGAGTTAGATCTGATTTATTTAAGGGGCTTGAACAAGGGATGGGCGTCATCAGGTTAATTTGCTTAAAGGCTAGCCAGGAACGTTGCCGCTGGTTGGGGCCCTGTGATGGAAGAAAACAACATGCACAACACACACTATTTATAATCTGGAGCCAGAGGGCTCAGTTTATGAAAAGAAAACAACAAGACAATCAGATGACTCACATTTAGATTAGGCTGTTGTTGCAGGGAGCTACCCTGATATTTACTCACGATACCCAACACTGGACACAGGCGGGACGAAAATCGAGACAGCAAGTGGTTGATCTGGAGTGCCAGGAGAAGCAGGGCCCACACGATGTGCTGAGGTGTTGTTCCTGTTAAAGCGTGGAGCAGGAGGCTGATCCCCAGGCAGGTCTCTCGTCTGGCTTTCTCTGTGTAGTAGGGTAGTCTGGCAGGGCCAGTGTGGCATGGCCCAGGCTGAATGGAGACAAATTCGGATACAGTCAGTTTTGGGTTGGATACAGCTTCCAGCAAGCAGAACACAGTTCACACAGTGGGGAACCAAATCACGACCCACTTTCAATACACAGCACATTTACGTATAAAGGATTCTACAGTACCAGCAAGCACAACACAGTTCACACAGTGGGGAACCAAATCACGACCCACTCTCAATACACAGCACATTTACATGTAAGGAAATTCAACTGTACCAGGCAAATCGCTCTCCAGTCATGATCGCAAAGTTTCTGCACAAACTGGGGATTCAAAAGCAGCTGGAAATCCTGACAGTCCGATCGCATTCAGCAAAATCTTCGGTCTTCTTCAGGTATGAGCCTGGTGAAAAAAAGCTTACTTGGTTCTCACAAACTTGGATTTAGTTCGAAATAATTCTCTTCTGTCCCTCTCAGGGGCAGCAGGCAGACGTGCAGGCCACAATTCAGGCCTTTTCACAGTTCTCCCATGCGAAACTACTCAGACGGCTGCTTGACTGTCTCAAGCTGTTGCTCCTTCAGCTCCTAATTTAGATCTGACTCAACTGCCAGCAATTCTGGGACATTCCCCAGAATCCAAAAGGTTTGGTTGGCTGATCTGTCAGTCACAACAAAGGCTCCCCCTTCAGGTGCAAAAAGGCACCAAAAGCCCAAAACTACAATTCCTACAGATTTTGACTCCAGACAGCTCCTGCAGTCCAGCTCCATTTTAGGTTCCACTAGTACTGATTGGTCCAATTCGGCAGTCCAGGACCAAGATAGTGGAGATAAACAAAACAGTCCTTGCTTCAAAGAAGGCAGGTTAGACAAACTACATTAACATCATCACTCTAAATGATTTTCAGCAAATAATTACATCTTTTAATAGTGCTCCCTCTCAGATTTCTTATGACTGCAGTCCAGGCAGCTCTTAAAGAGACAGTGCACAGAGGCTATGCAGGCACTCTCTGGCAACCACATTTAAACTGCTAAAACGCAGGACACCAGCCTAGCAGTGAGCATTTAGGCAAGCTCAAGGAAGACTTTTTGGGAACCCCCATTTGTAGGGGGGTTACACCCTTTCCTGCCTGGAGAAAACTTGGTGTCCGCGACAAGTCTGTACCATCATGCATCAGTTAACATAAACTTATTACTTTACTATACATATTCACTACACTTCATGATACTATATCCATTCTGACAACACATTGTGCATATTTCACATAGGTAAATTGAACATTACTATACTGAATCAGGTAATAACTTCTTGTACCTTAAACAATGCAAGAGGGGGCCCTTCCTTATCAGCTAACTTGGGGCTGGGGGGGGCACCATGGTGAGAGGGAAAGACAAGTAATTTGGAATTGGCTGTCAAGCTCAATTTGGGCAGTGAGCTTGGTGAGACATAAACACCTTTGTGCACCACATTGAGAGGTGTAACCCCTAGATGGTGCTATCCCAGGGGCTACTACCCCTGCCTGATTTGCCACTAACAGGTTGAGGGGCCTGGATCCAATGGCGGGTGCCTCCACCCAGAGGTCAGGGTTTGCAATAGTTAAACTAACTTGGTCACAGCCCTCTGGGACACTGCAACCCCTTTCTTCCCACTAGTGGCCCACACAATATGTCAGAATTACCTTCACAGTATACACTTACCCCAGGACTGGTTCCGCACTGGGACCTCCTGTGAAATAAGATACAGTGCAACAATCACAGTACAGTACTTTAACATAGACAAATACCTCAGGCAGTATAACTTTGCTGAAACAAGCAGCTCTGATTTATTTAGGGATATAACAAGGACAGGGAAATCAGGTTAATTAGCTTATCACTCTACTCATCTACCTATGGCTCTGTGCACAGGCCTATCCCTATCAGTTACTGTCCCTGGGCACCCAAGCCCTAGTGGCTAGTCCAAACCAGTGGCAGCTGGTAGGGGCCCTTTCACACATTTGTATGGTAAAAGAAAGTACTATACCAGGCAGGCTGCTTCTCATCCGATCGCAATTACTGCACAATACCCGGGAGAACACACAGCAGATTCAGTTCCTGACAGACCGAGTCCAATTCAGCAATTTCTCCAGTCTTCTACAGGGTGAGCCTGGTTTCTATCTTCAGATATCCTTTGATTCTCTTCACAGGACAGATTCAGTCCTAACAAGCAGTTACACAAGCTGCAGACGGAACTCTGGACCTTACACATGTTTTTTGACTAAAACTGTGCACTGAAGAGACACAGGTTCCTTTCCCTTCACTGCCAGAGCTAAACTGAAACTCCAACAGACAAAACCGGGCACTTCCTTTGAGTTCCTCCCAGTTCTTGACTGGATTGGCTGTCACTCACAATAGACTGCTGCTGTTGGTCCAAAAGGCGCTAAGTCTAAACTACATCTCCCAGAGTCACTGCCCATACAATCCTCTTGTGGCTGGCTCAGATTATGAGTCCAAGTTCTGATTCGTCCAAGGCACCATTTTAGAGCTAGCTTAACCCACACTGATTGGTCCAGTTCAGCAGTTCAAAACCAGAATGGGAACTAGGCAGACACAGTTCTGACTGCAAAGAAAGCAGGTTAGACAAACTGTCATTTCATTATTACTCTAAATGATTTCTGGCAAACAGTTACATCTTTCAGATAGGTTCCCTTTGCACTCCTAGTGACTGCAAAAATGGAGTGAATTGGCAGCAGCTCGAGTGGTACTCAAACAGAGAAGCACACAGTCCCCCCATACAAACTAATTATGTCTGCAAGCAGACAGCTCTTAAAGAGACAGTACCAGAGGCTCTAAAAACACTCACTGATAAATGGCTTAAACGCCAAACACCATTCAGGCTTGGAGCATTCAAGCAAGCTCCTGGAAGTCTTTTGGGAACCCCCATTTGCAGGGGGGTTACACCTTCCTGGCCTGGGAAAGCTTGACGTCCGTGTCAAGCAAGTACCTCATAAGTTTCAACTGCAACCATATACATTTGCATTAGGCTCACACATGTAATCATCAGTCAATATATCATTTTACCAAGAACACATTTCTGAAACATTGCAGTATCGTCACTCTTTACACAGTATTACACACACATTGTACCATAACTCAAGTTATTACCTCTTGTACATGAAATCTGAAGAGAGGGCCTTCCTATCAGTTACCTTGGGGCTGGACGGGCAAGGGCACCATACTTAGAGGGCAACACAAGTAACTTGAGTTAGCACTGACGCTCAGTTTGGGCAATGAGCTCAGGGACATACACCCTTTATGGACAACATTGAGAGGCAAGTCCACAGGCCTCCCAAGAAAATCATAACTGAGGTGCACCACAGGCTTTACAGCTCGACCAGTCTTTCTAGGGGAACTGTTACAGTCTCTGCACTCTGAGCCTCATTTTCAGCATTGTCCTCACTTGTCAGGAGTCTCCATGGGGTAGAGAGGCTAGAACTTGGGGCACTTTCAGCTCCAGGAGTTACAGTTTCTGAGTCCACAACATTTGGCTTGCATGGAGAGCTTTTGGACACTGGCAGTGGACTGTCAGGGCACTCAAAATACTCTTCTGGTTCTGGTGTATCACCAGTCTGCCCCAATCCATCATTTTCCTCCCCTGAAAGCTCAAACAGTTCAACCATGCACAATGATTCCATTTCATCTGATCTGATGCTTTGCACTTCACTTTCTGGGAGCATTGGCTCCAGGGACGAAGCTGGGGCTTAGACAGTCCAGAAGGCCCAGCTTCGTCTCCAGTATTGACTAGGGATTGCCCCAAAACAATTGACTCAGTTAAGTAAGAAGGATAGTATTCAAAGTCATCTCACTTTCTTCTGATATGGACTGACAGTCATGCTCAACTGGGACTTGTGGAGGGGAACACTTTAACTTTGCTTCTGTAGGTGCAGACTTTCTTGATCTTTTCTTGCAGCAGCTCTAGTCACTGGTCCAGAGGGGCATCTTCTGGGGCCTCAGACTCAATCAAGATTTGTCCAATAGGCAGTAAATGGTTTCTATGCATTGTTTTACATCTTTTGAATTATTCTCAGGCCTTACTTTGTACACTGGCAGATCATCTAGTTTGCCCACTACAATGTGAAGGAGATGGTGCCATCTGTCAGCAATCTTGTGTTTGCCATGCAGTCCCAGATTTCTTAGCAATACCGATCTCCTCCTGGAGTTCCTGTGCTTTCACCTTTTTATCATACCTTTCTTTGTTGGCCAGATTTCTTTTGGCAGCCATGGTTTGAGCCAGTTGGTACGCATGAGTTAGCTGGGCCTTTAACTTCTGCACATACTGTAAATAGTTGTCAGCTTGAACCCCATCAGGAGAGACCCCAAAACACACATCTACCGGTAGTCGAGCTTCTCTTCCAAACATCAGGCGGTAAGGGGAGAACCCAGTGGCATCACTTTTGGTGCAGTTATAGGCATGTACCAGGGTGCTAATTTGTTGGCTCCATCTAGGCTTGTCCTTTGGGTGCAGGGTGCCTAGCATATCTAGCAAAGTGCAGTTGAAACGTTCAGGCTGTGGGGTCCCCTGGGGTGGTAAGAGTGGTTCTGGACTTTCCTCCCACAGAGAAAGCATCTCTTTGATGAGGCGACTCTCAAGTCTCTCCCTTGATCAGAATGGATTCTTTGTGGAGCCCCATAGTGAACAAAAAGTTTTCTACAAGTACTTTGGCCACAGTGGATGCTTTCTGGTCTTTGGTGGGAAAGCTTGGGCATATCTCGTGAAATGGTCAGTGACCACCAGCACATTACTGATATTTCTTTGATCTGACTCCAAACTCAGAAAATCAATACAGACCAGCTCCATGGGTGCACTGGTGGTGATGTTAACAAGGGGCAGCCCTCTGGGGCAAAAGCTTTCCTCTGTAAGCAGCGACTACAAGTTCGAATGTGTTGCTCCACATCAGCCCCATCTTAGGCCAATAGAATCTGGATCTCACCAAGTCAAGTGTTCTGTCTATACCAAGGTGCCCCATGTGGTTGTGCAAGGACCTCAGTACTGAGTCTCCGAAGGCAGTGGGCAGCACTAGTTGTTGTTTGTCTACTTGTCCCCTCTGTCTACTGTTTCTCTGCATAACAATTTATTGATCAGTTTCAACTTAGGACCTTCTTTGTATAACAGTGCAGTTCTCAAATCAGTGGAGTAATTTGGACACATCTTTTCCTGCATAGAGGCTTCTAAAGCTGCTTTGATCATGGGATCGCGGATTGAGCCACTGAATACTGTCATTGTCCAGCTGAGGCAGTGCACCAATGTCTATTGCAGAAAAGTGGCAATAAGCAGGTATGCAATTCTCAGAGGGTCCCAAGCAATCCACCATGCAGTCCACTGCGTCCGTGGACATTTGTTCCTCCCTGTCAAACTTCCGGCAGAGTGCCCGAATGTCAGGTTCTGCCAATCGGACCCAATAATTCTGGGGAACAGGCCTCCGGGAGAGAGCATCAGCATCTATGTGGTTCAGACCTGCTCGGTATTCGAGAGCATAGTCATATGTAGATAATGCAGAAAGCCACCTATGGCCAGTGGCATCCAACTTAGCTGAGGTCTGCACATAGGTCAAAGGATTATTGTCAGTTTTTACTAGTATTTTAGCCCCATACAAGTACTCATGGAATTGGTCAACAATAGCCCACTTCAAAGCTAGGAACTCTAACTTATGTACAGGATAGTTCTTTTCGGATGGGGTCAGGCTTCTACTGGCAAAGGCCACTGGTCTCAGGCCATTCTCATGCTCTTGGTACAACACAGCCCCCAACCCTTGCAAGCTAGCATCAGTGTGCAGGACGTAAGGTTTTCTTGGAACGGCATAGGCCAGCACTGGAGCATGGGTAAGTTGATATATGATCTCATGAAAAGCAGTCTCACAATCAGGAGTCCAGCGGGCCCCAAATACTTCACTCGGATGAAAATACACTCTTTCAGTCTTGAGGGACGCTGACTTTTGGTATTTTTTGTGGGTTGGGGGATACCCTTGAGTAAGGTTAAGTAAAGGGCGGATCACTCTTGAATAGTCCTTGATGAAGCGCCGATAATAACCACAGAATCCCAGGAATCTTTGCAGTTCTTTTAGATTTTGGGCTGTGGCCAGGTGGTCAAGGCCTCAACTTTACTTGGGTCGGTCTAGTCCTCGGTGGATACTATGTGTCCCAAATACTTTACTGATGTTTGAAAGAATTGACACTTATCAATGGACAGTTTAAGGCCAAAGTCCTCCAGTCGGTCCAATACCTTAAATAATCTGCTCTCATGTTCCTCCAGTGAGCTGCCACACACAATAACATCATCTAGGTATACCAGGCACTCTAGTAAGTTCATGTCCCCCACTGCACGCTCCATCAATCGTTGAAAAGTGGCTGGGGCACCTGAAATCCTTGAGGCATCCTCATGAATTCATAAATAGCGGACAGATAAAGGCTGTCTTCTCTCGGTCCTCTGGGGCCAACGGGATCTGGTAGTACCCACTGCGGAGATCCAACACAGAGAACCACTTGCTCCCGTTTAGGCAGTCCAAAGCATCCTGAATGCGGTGCATTGTGTACTGATCAGGGATAGTCCGCCGGTTTAAGGTGCAATAATCCACACACATCCTTACTGTCCCATTCTTTTTCCTCACTGCCACAATGGGGGAAGCATAAGGGCTTCTGGATTCTTGTATTACACCAGCAGCTAACATCTCTTGCAGATGCCGTCTCACATCATCTATGTCAGCAGGTGCCAGGCGTCTAGACCTCTCACGAAATGGTCTTTCGTCATGCAGCCGGATATTTGCTCAGCTCCTTGCACGCATCCTACATCCCATTCCTTTAAAGAAAACACTTGGTCTCTCTGGGCAAGCTTCTCACTGATCCTCACTTTCCATTCAGCTGGCAGCGGGGAGTCGCCGAAATCAAACAAGTCAGGCGTTACTCTGTCATTCTTCTTGAACTCTTGCTGTTGGGTAGCACTGCAGTGTCTGCACAATGCACATTAGCCAGGATGCAACCTCTATTTACTCCGAATGTCTCTTTCAGACACATTATGAACTTGGACCATTACCCTTCTGGCATAAGCATGGGCTCTAGTGGGCAAAATACTAGGCTTGACCAGCAGTCCCTCTGGCAATTTTCCATCGCCTGGTGCATCCAACATTAATATTTTATTCTTAACATCCTTTCTGATACGGACCTCTCCCTGTAAGGTACACTGGGCATTTGGTGCCAGGATCAGAGACTCAGGATCCTTCTTCCATACAATTCCGACCGGTTCCTCTGGTTCTATTTTTTCAGCATCTCTCTGTGCCTCATAGGCCTTCTTAATTAAAGCCGGAACTCTTAAAGCTCTACTAGTCTTTGACCCCTGTTTTTCATAACACAACTGTGCCAGCCTTCCGAACATATGAGCATTTGTTCCAATCAACAAAGGGACACCATCATACAGTCCAGTGAGGGGACACACTAAGGCTAGGGT
This sequence comes from Neoceratodus forsteri, assembly GCA_016271365.2. NCBI lineage: Eukaryota > Metazoa > Chordata > Ceratodontiformes > Ceratodontidae > Neoceratodus > Neoceratodus forsteri. Next base: position 565,606,066 of record JADMNL010000023.1, on the reverse strand, counting down.
CTCTACTTGTTCGGCCACTCCAGCCACAGAGGTGGGGAAAGACAGCCAAATTCGGATATACCCGGAATAGGGGTAGGCCTTCTCACTTAACCCCCATACATGCAGTCCTTCTAATGGTTGTAAGGGTACGTCTGACAAATGCTTCTGATACCAATCCTGGAACATAATTGTCACTTGGGAGCCACTGTCTAGTACAACTCTTGTAGACACTCCATTCACCTTTACAGTGGTCTCCATGGAGGGACCCACTATTCTGGACCAGTCTGGAGAGGCGATAGTGGGGGCCTGGGCAACTGACTGCCACAAAAGGACGTGAATTAGCATTTTTGGTGCCCTCACTGGATCATTTTCATGCACCTCTTAACCACTGATTTGTTCTCCGAAGCTCTCCTTGCAGCCTATATGCAACTTTGTCAGTGTCTTTTGGGGACTGGCATTCCCTTTTTATGTGCCCATCTTTCCCACAATTATAGCAAAACATACTTTCTGGAGTTTGAGCTGGCCGAGGCGCCACACTGGGAGCCAGGGCAGCGGTATTACTAACTGGAAAGCTGGGTGCCATCTCTGTCTGCAGTGTGATAAGCATTTGGAGACATCTCGTCAGTTTCTCCACTTCCAGGGTCAAGGAATTGAGTTTGGAGCTGTTATCAGCAGGAGATACATGGGTGGGTACCCCACCCCATATGAATACAGTCAGATATAGGTCAGGGCCCGTACTTGCAGGCGTGGCCTTCATAAAGGACTGTTTTGAATTCCGGATCTCTCTCAACAGTTCGCCCCATTGTGGCATATCTTTTCCTTGTCAGAACACTCATTTACCGCCAACCTCTGCCCTGAACTTCACTTGATGGGTCACCCTCAGTCACTCGGGTTGTAGCCACAGCTGTTGGTGCAGGTCCCTCCCGAGGTCACCTTTTCTCAACTCCTCGAATTTCTCATTAACTCATCATAGGAGGGGGGATTCCAGTCGATTTGCCAGGGTAACTGAAGCAACAGCAGTTCTGAGAAGGGGCAGACTTAAGGATCCTGTCCAGCCTGGTTCGGTCCAGTTCAACGCTGGCAAACTACCCTTTCTGAGGCATTCTTGCAACAATTTTTCCAGCCGAGATACAACACAGACAACAACTCCCTTGGTACTGTTGTGCATCTCTTACTCTCCACCATAGGTCTTCATCAGAATCTGGGCTCCCATACATTCTCCAGGGCCTCAAGATGAGCCTGTGCAGTCACTTCAGGGTTACTGGCCCGTTTAGCATGGATGGTAGCCAGGGCAGGACCTCGGAGGCTCTCACTAACCCTCTTTTGCTTTTGGCTTCGAGGCATTGCCATTCTAGCACTTGGGGGCAACATAGTCTATCCAGGTCTCCCAGTCATCCTCCCTTGGGGGTGGGAGGTGCCAGAGAAGATCCTCAACCTCTGTAAGAGTCGTGACTAATGGCAGGTGCAGAAATAGGAGTCTGCATTGGTTCAGCCACCATTACGGGTACTGAGAGGGAGAGGGTGTTGGGGAGGAACACCCCACGTGGCAAGAATAGTTTCTTCAAGTCCTCCACAGTTTTCCCTTCCCCCAGCAACCATTTAGCAAATTTCTCCTCAAAAGTTTCAGACAGTGGTGGGGGCTCATTCCCCACCGGGTCTTTACTGTCCTTAGTTATCACTCTCCAAGCAGTGAGGGCTCCCTCTGGGGTAATGGTCTGTGGCACTTTGGAGCTATCTATGGGATCCTTAAACTCTACTAGGGCCAGGAAAGTGTGGGTGAGCAGATTAGCATGCCGACCCACCACCACAGGGTTTTGTAAACCTTCCACCTTGGAAAGTACTCCCTGCACAGTGTCCGTATTGATACCAAGGGGGATGTCCAGGATAAGCATAGCATTTTGGGGGTCGATCTCCTCCCCAGTACACCACTCCACCAGCCGGTGCACAGCCACTTCTGTCGGGGTACCCATTTTTTTTCCTTAACAGTGGTTTGTAAATATGGCCACTAGAGGACACACAGTCCCAGCGGTGAGCCTCCAAGATGTAACCCCTAGATGGCGCTATCCCAGGGGCTACTACCCCTGCCTGATTTGCTACATAACAGGTTGAGGGCCTGGATCCAATGGCGGTGCCTTCACCCAGAGGTCAGGGTTTGCAATAGTTAAACTAACTTGTCACAGCCTCTGGGACACTGCAACCCCTTCTTCCCACTAATGGCCCACATAATATATCAGAATTACCTTCACAGTATACACTTACCCCCAGGACTGGTTCCGCACTGGGACCTCCTGTGAAATAAGATACAGTGCAACAATCACAGTACAGTACTTTAACATAGACAAATACCTCAGGCAGTATAACTTTGCTGAAACAAGCAGCTCTGATTTATTTAGGGGGATATAACAAGGACAGGGGGAAATCAGGTTAATTAGCTTATCACTCTACTCATCTACCTATGGCTCTGTGCACAGGCCTATCCCTATCAGTTACTGTCCCTGGGTACCCAAGCCCTAGTGGCTAGTCCAAACCGTGGCAGCTGGTAGGGGCCCTTTCACACATTTATATGGTAAAAAAGAAAGTACTATACCAGGCAGGCTGCTTCTCTATCCCGATCGCAATTACTGCACAATACCTGGGAGAACACACAGCAGATTCAGTTCCTGACAGACCGAGTCCAATTCAGCAATTTCTCCAGTCTTCTACAGGGTGAGCCTGGTTTCTACTCTTCAGATATCCTTTGATTCTCTTCACAGGACGGATTCAGTCCTAACAAGCAGTTACACAAGCTGCAGACCGGAACTCTGGACCTTCACATGTTTTTGACTAAAACTGTGCACTGAAGGACACAGGGTTCCTTTCCCTTCACTGCCAGAGCTAAACTGAAACTCCAACAGACAAAACGGGCACTTCCTTTGAGTTCCTCCCAGTTCTTGACTGGATTGGCTGTCACTCACAATAGACTGCTGCTGTTGGTCCAAAAGGCGCAAGTCTAAACTACATCTCCCAGAGTCACTGCCCATACAATCCTCTTGTGGCTGGCTCAGATTATGAGTCCAAGTTCTGATTCGTCCAAGGCACCATTTTAGAGCTAGCTTACCCACACTGATTGGTCTAGTTCAGCAGTTCAAAACCAGAATGGGAACTAGGTAGACACAGTTCTGACTGCAAAGAAAGCAGGTTAGACAAACTGTATTTTCATTATTACTCTAAATGATTTCTGGCAAACAGTTACATCTTTCAGATAGGTTCCTTTGCACTCCTAGTGACTGCAAAATGGAGTGAATTGGCAGCAGCTCAGTGGTACTCAAACAGAGAAGCACACAGTCCCCCCATACAAACTAATTATGTCTGCAAGCAGACAGCTCTTAAAGAGACAGTACCAGAGGCTCTAAAAACACTCACTGATAAATGGCTTAAACGCCAAACACCATTCAGGCTTGGAGCATTCAAGCAAGCTCCTGGAAGTCTTTTGGGAACCCACATTTGCAGGGGGGTTACAGAGGCAAATCCACTTACCTCCTGGGAGAATTATAACTGAAGCATACTACTGGCTTCACAGCTCAGCCAGTTTTTCTCAGGGGGATAACTACAGTCTCTGTACTCTCAGCACTGGTCTGGGAACTCTCGTCGCTTGTGAGGGGTGCCTCTATCTGGAGGGGAACGTCCAAACTTGGGGCACTGTCTGCTCCTTGCTCTGCAGGCACTGTTTCTATAACACTTGACTCATTTTGCGAAGGCTCAGGCACAATCAAACTTTGAGGCACGGAAGGGGGGTTGTTGGCACTCTCATAATGTTCTTCAAGTTCTGGTATGTCACCAGAAAGACTCAAACCATCAGCCCCTCCTTCAAGCAAATCATGCAGTTCCACAATACACAGGGAATCAGCATCTTCAAACATGATACTTTGCACTTCACTTTCAGGGAGCATTGGCTCCAAGGACAAAGCTGGGGGGTTAGGCAGTCCAGAAGGCCCAGTTTCATCTCCACAATTAATTATGGGGTTACCTCGAAACAGCTAACTCAGTTCATAAGACGTGCAATAGGTATAGTTGCACTCACTTTCGTCAGAAGTGGACTGACAGTCACTATCATTCTGGGCCTGCTGTGGAGGAAACCTTAAATCAGTGATCACTGGGGTATATTGACTCTGTCTCTTTCTTGCAGCAGCACGAGTCACCGGTCCAGGGGGCTCAATTTCTGGGGATTCAGCCTCTATCATGACTTAGCCGATAGGTAGAAAGTGGTTACAATGCATGGTCTTGACAGCTTTGGAGTTGTTCTCTGGTTCTCTGGGCACACCTTGTACATAGGTAAATCGTCCAACTTTCCAACTACTACATGGGGAAGATGGTGCCACCGATCAGCAATTTTGTATTTACCATGCAGTCCCAAATTGCGTTACAACACACGGTCTGCAGGTCGAAGCTCTTGAGCCTTTCCTTTTTATGTTGCTTGCACGCATATGCAAAAAACATAGTGCCATTATCGGAGATTTCGGAGGTGTGGCACCTTCTCCTCCAGTTCAGTCAGTGTGCTGGCAGGCGCGGCCCCTGTAAGCCAATGCATTTTGAAGCTGTCTATGACACGCTCCAAAATGCAGTGACATACAGTTGAAAGGGGGAGCTACACCTGAGTGAGCAGCGATAAGATAATGCTGCTCACGCGCAGCTCCCCCCACAGATGCCCGCAGGCGTGTGCGCCCAAGCAGCGCGCTGTATAGCCAACGGGTTCCCAACTCCCGTCGGCTGTGCTGCATTCCTCCCGCCTCCCCCAAACGCTATAAATGCCACGCTGGGTACCCACCCCAGCGTGGCAACTAATCATATAGCCGACTGGGGTGCCCCAGTCCCCGTTGGCTGCACTGTCCCCCAAATGGTAGGTGCCACGCTGAGGCCCACCCCAGCGTGGCAAACTGTCGTGCCAACGAGGGTGTCCAACTTCGTCGGCTGAACGGCCGCCCACCAACATCCTTGTGCCACGCTGGGAGCCCACCCCAGTGTGGCAAACATCCCACGTTGTCCGTTTTTTTCACCTGTGAAGAAAAACGGTCCCATGGCAAGCCCCCCGCCTCCCACAACCCGCACTCCACCCACTGCGCACTCCAGCCTCCCACTCCGCCCACCCCATACTTACCTCCGGACCCGCGCGCACGTCGGTGGACCGGGAACACGTATGCACACTTCAAAGGCGACCGCGAACTGAGGAAATGCCGGTAAGCTGAATAATGGGCTAGATAGGGAGGTTTCAACTTTATTGCATATCTCAGGCATTATTTTGAATTTTTGCACCAAATTTTCAACATGGGGTTTTTGGGACCCCTTCTCATGATTGATGTCACTGTCATGGCGTTATTCGGGCCCGAAGGGTGATTTCACAGTGACTGCAAAATCACCCTTCAGACCTGAATAACGCAATGACAGTGACATCAATCATGAGAAGGGATCTCAAAAACCCCATGTTGAAAATTTGGTGCCAAAATTCCCAAAAATGACTGTTTTACGAGCGTGCATTGCGCAGTTCCTACGCAGGCTCGTAAGTTCACAAATTTTCAATATTTTCACTCCAGATTTTCAACATTGCCATTTTACCACACCTTCTTATGAGAAGTACAGCTGTCATTTTTCACATCTCACCCAAAATGTGTTTCCGCCCATGTAGTGTACAATGGCGCAGTCGGTGTGCAAAATCAATGTGCGGGACAAATTAAGAAAATCACAGTGACACTGTTCATGAGTAGATGTCTTAAAATGGCTATGTTGAAAATTTGGTGAAAAAAGTCCTAAAATGACTGTTTTACGAGCGTGCATTGCGCAGTTCCTACACACGCTCGTAAGGGCGTGAATTTTCAATATTTTCACTCCAGATTTTCAACATTGCATTTACCACACCTTTTATGAGTAGTACAGCTGACATTTTCACATCTCACCCAAAATGTGTTTCTGCCCATGTAGCGCACAATGGCGCAGTTGGTGTGCGTAGATCAATGTACGGGACAAATTAAGAAAATCACAGTGACACTGTTCATGAGGTGAGGTGTTAAAATGGCTATGTTGAATATTTGGTGAAAAATTTCAAAAAATGACTGTTTTTCGAGCGTGCGTTGTACAGTTCCTACGCACGCTCTTTAGTTCGCAAATTTTCAATATTTTCACTCCAGATTTTCAACATTGCCATTGTACCACACCTTCTTATGAGTAGTACAGCTGTCATTTTTCACATCTCACCCAAAACGTGTTTCCGCCCATGTAGTGCACAATGGTGCAGTCGGTGTGCGAAATCAATGTACAGGACAAATTAAGAAAATCACAGTGACACTGTTCATGAGCAGAGAGAGGTCTTAAAATGGCTATGTTGAGAATTTGGTGAAAAAATTCCTAAAAATGACTTTTACGAGCGTGCGTTGTACAGTTCCTATGCATGCTCGTAAGTTTGCAAATTTAATATTTTCACTACAGATTTTCAACATGTCCATTTTATTAAACTTCCTTATGAATAGTAGAGCTGCAATTTTTCATATGTCGCCCAAAATGTGTTTTCGCACATGTAGCGCACAATGGTACTGTTGGTGTGTGAAAGCAATGTTTAGGACAGATTAAGAAAATCACAGTTACACTGTTCATAAGCAGAGGTCTTAAAATGGCTATGTTGAAAATTTGGTGACAAAAGTCCATAAAATGACTGTTACGAGTGAGCATTGCACAGTTTCCACGCACCCTCGTTAGTTCATGACTTTGTAATATTTTCAGTCCAGATTTTCACCAGTGGCATTTTTCCACACTTCCTCATGAACAGTACAGCTGCCATTTTTCACAACATGGCCGAAGTGTGTTTTCACACTTTCAGTACAGAGATGCGTGGTCGCTGTGGGAAATCATTGTTCGGCACAGATAAAGAAAATCCCAGTGGCACTGTTCATGATCGGAGGCACCAAAATGCCTGAGTTGACAATCTGCTGTAAGAAATCCCCGACCTAATTATATTACGGGTGTGCGTTGCACAGTTTCAATGTACGCTCGTGACTTCACCATTTTTTTAAATATTTTTACTACACATTTGCAACATAGCCATTTTTTACACCTCTCCATGAAAGAGTACAGCTGTCATTTTTTACATCCCGTTTGGAATATTTTTGCACCTGTGGTGCCAAATGCCGTAGTCACTGTGCATAAGCAGCTTTTGGCTAACAAACTGATATTCCCCCTGTTCATGAGGTGGGGTCACAAAACAAACATGTTGAAAATTTGGAGTGAAAATACCAACGAATGCCTGAGGTATTAGGCTTTTCAACAATAACGCCTGACCCTATAGAGAATGACAGGCATCAGGGGTGTGACTTGGGATTCTTGCCTGTGATGCTCATACCATTCCACACCCTGCAGTCACTGAGAGGCATCGAGGTATGCCTTGGACTCTTTGGCCCCAAAGTTCACCCCATTCCCCTATACCGCACCCATCTCACTGTACTTCCTAATGGAATGGGGTGCGCATAAGGGCCAAAGATCCTAAGGCACACCGTGACACTTGTCAGTGTCTGCAGGGTGGGGTGTGGTGAAATGGCATGGCCATTATGCCTGATGACTCAAAGGCACAGCCCAATGCCTGTCCGTATCTGCAGGGTGGTGGCGGGGTTGGCTTCAGTTCAATACTTCACTGCCATTCCTATTATGCAGCTGTCTAACTCCTACACTACCAATCCCAATGCCAGCAAGCAAACATTCGGCATTGATAAATGCTTGTTTGTCATGCCTCTCTTTGTTGGCTAGATTTCTCTGGGCAGCCATTGTCTGGGCTAGTTGATAGGCATGGTTCAACTGAGCTTTCAGTTTTTGTATATATTGCAAGTAGTTTTCATCTTGGACCCCATCTGGAGAGACCCCAAAAAAGACATCAACTGGCAGTCGGGCCTCTCTCCCGGGTATGAGGCAGTAGGGGGAGAACCCAGTAGCATAATTTTTCATGCAATTGTATGCGTGTACTAAGGTGCTAATCTGCTGGCTCCATTTATGTTTGTCTTTTGGGTGGAGGGTGCCCAGCATGTCTAGAAGGGTGTGGTTAAAACATTCTGGTTGAGGGTCACCCTGTGGGTGATAGAGGGTGGTTCTTGACTTTTGCACCTCCGATAGAGAGAGCATTTCTGTGGCGATTTGCATATGCAGACCATGATGCTTTGCATTGTGGGGTCATATGTAATTTTGTATTTCTTTGAAACTTGGCTTCCCAGCCAAATGCCCTTTGGGGTAACCATTGCCTCAGTGCTTGCGCACAGAGGTTCTTTGTCTTTTAAATATTTTTTTTGTTTTAATTGGGTTCACCACAACATAACTCAAATAGATTATCTTAGGGTAGCTGGTTCATTCCACTGGGGTGTCAGACAGATCAGGCATACTGATGAGTCCCGGTAGGACGAAACACGTGTCTATTTCTTCGGTTGGCACCCTTTGCAAACTGTGTGAGACATTTTGGCACCATGCATTTCTGCTTAAAGTTGAACCAGCATAATATTCTGTGGTGATTTGCAAATGCAGCCCATGATGCTTTGCATTGTGGGGTCATGTGAGATTTTGTATTTCTTTGATTAGCCGACTCTCAAAGTCTCTGCCTTAATCAGAATGAATCTGCTGAGGGGCACCATAGTTGATGAAGAAATTTTCTACTAGCACCTTGGCTACAGTAGATGCCTTTTGATCTTTGGTGGGAAAAGCTTGTGCATACCTTGTGAAATGATCCGTAACCACTAACACATTGCCAGTGTTCCGCTGATCAGGTTCTAAATACAAGAAGTCCATGCAGACTAGTTCCATGGGAGTGCTGGTAATAATATTAACAAGGGGGCAGCTCTCTGAGGCAGGGCTTTTCTTTGCAGGCAGCGACTTAAGTCTTTACATGGTGCCCAAAATTGGCCCCCATTTTGGGCCAGTAGAAGCGAGATCGTATCAGGTCAAGGGTTCTGTCAATACTGAGGTGCCCCATGTGATTGTGGAGGGACCTCAGTACCAAATCTTTAAAGGCCGTGGGCAAGACCAGTTGTTGCTTGTCTACTTTACCACTACGATCTACTGTTTCTCTACACAACAGCTGATTGAAGTTGCTCAGTCTGGGGCCTTCTTTAAACAATAAAGCAGTTTGCAAGTCAGTGGAATGTAACTTATACACATCTATCCCCGCACGCAGGACATCAAGTGCTGGCTGAATCATAGGATCTTGGGATTGAGCCCTCTGAATGCTGTCTTTGTCAAATGGGTAGTGCACTAATATCTAGAGCAGAGAAGTGGCAATAAGCAGCTGGTATGCAGATGTCAGAAGGGCCCAAGCAATCTACTAAACAGTCCACTGTGTCCGCAGACATCTGTTCATCTCTATCAAACGTTTGGCACAATGCTCGAATGTCAGGTTCAGACAGCCTGACCCAATCACTCTTGGAAGTGGGCCTTTGTGGTAGGGCATCAGCACCAATGTGGTTCAGGCCTGGTCTGTATTCGACAGCATAATTATAGGTTGATAATGCAGAAAGTCACCGCTGCCCAGTGGCATCTAACTTAGCTGAAGTCTGTACATAGGTCAATGGGTTATTGTCAGTCTTCACCAATATCTTTGCTCCATAGAGGTATTCATGAAACTGGTCAATGATGGCCCATTTTAGCGCAAGGAACTCCAACATATGCACAGGATAGTTTCGCTCAGACGGGGTCAAGCTCCTACTGGCAAAAGCTACTAGTCTCAGGCCATCCTCATGGTCTTGATACAGCACTGCTCCTAGACCCTGCAGACTAGCATCCATTTGCAGCATATAGGTTTTGGTGGGGTCAGCATAGGCGAGGATGGGGGCATGGGTGAGTTGGTATATGATCTCATGGAATGCTGCTTCACAGTCGGGCGTCCAGCAGGGCCCGAAGAGTTCACCTGGGTGGAAGTATACTTTTTCTGGTTCTTTAATGGCCACTTTTTTGTATTTACGATTGGTAGGAGGGTAGCCCTGGGTAAGGTTCAAGAGTGGATGAATCACCTTGGAATAGTCTTTTATGAACCTGCGGTAGTAGCCACAGAACCTCAACAAACATTGTGGTTCTTTCAGATTATGGCACTGGGGCCAAGTAGTCAGTGCTTCAACCTTACTGGGATCAGTCTGTATCCCTTTTGTAGATACTATGTGCCCCACATACTTCATGGAGGTTTGGAAAAACTGGCGCTTGTCAATGGACAGTTTGAGGCCGAAGTCTTCCTGTCGGTTTAAGACTTTAAACAGTCAGTTCTCATAATTCTCTAAGGTTCTCCCAAACACAATGACATCGTCCAAGTACACCAGGCATTCCAGCAAATTCATATCTCCCACCACATGTTCCATCAGTAGCTGAAAGGTGGCCAGGGTGCCTGATGTCCCCTGTGGCTTCCTCAGAAATTCATAGAACCCCAATGGACAGATGAAGGCTGTTTTCTCATGGTCCTCCGGGGCTATCGGGATCTGGTAGTATCCGCTGTGAAAATCCAACTCTGAGAACCATCTGCTCCCAGTCCAGGGCATCTTGTAAACGAGGCATAGTGTACTGGTCTGGGATGGTTCACTGGTTCGGGGTTCGATAATCAACACACATCCGCACAGACCCATTCTTCTTACACACAACCACAATGGGAGAGGTGTATGGGCTCCTGGATTCTTGTATCACACCAGCAGCGAGCATTTCCTGCAGGTGTCTTCTCACATCATCTATGTCTGCTGGGGCTAGGCATCGGGACCTCTCTCGAAATGGCTATTCATCGTGCAGGCGTATGTGATGCTCCACACCCTGGACACATCCCACATCCCATTCCTTCAACGAAAACAGTTGGTCTCTCTGGGCAAGTCCCTTGCTAATTCTAGCCATCCATTCAGATGGCAATGGGGAGTCACCAAAGTCAAACAAGTCTGGGGTCACTCTCTCCTTCTTGCCAGGGTGTTTGTTGCTGGGCAACACTGCAGTGTCGGTGCAGTGTACCGTAGCTAGGGTGCACCCTCTATTCGCCCGGATCTCCTGATCTGACACATTGTGAATCTGGACCATCACTTGTCATGCGTAGGCATGGGCACAAGCAGACAAGATGCTGGGCTTGACCAATAATCCTTCTGGCAATTTTCCATTGCCTGGCGCATCCAACATCAGTATTTTATTCTTGACATCTTTCCGGAGGCGAACTTCCCCTTGAATGGTACACTGGGCGTTAGGGACCAGTACCATTGAATGGGGATTCTTCTTCCACACGATCCCCACCGGTTCATCCTGGTCTACTTCCTCGGGATTCTGTTGCAAGTCATAGGCCCTCTTGATCAGAGCCAGAATTCTTAGAGCCCTTCCAGTCCATCGCCCTTGTTTCTCATGACAGAGTTGTGCTTGCCTCCCAAAGATGTGGGCATTTGTTCCAATTAACAGGGAAACCCCATCATAGAGTCCAGTGGGGGGGGACACACTAGGGCCAGTGTCTCTACTTGCTCCTCCACACCAGTTACAGTTGCAGGAAAAGACAACCAAAGGTGGACATATCCTATGTAGGGATAAGACTTGTCGCTCAGCCCCCACACATGTAGGCCTTCCAGGGATTGTAATGGCATATCAGATAAGTATTTGTCATGCCAGTCCTGAAATACAATGGTCACTTGCAATCCACTGTCAAGCACAGCCCGAGTAGGAATACCATTCACAGCCACAGTAGTCTCCATTGAAGGACCCACTATTTTGGACCAGTCGGGACGGACAGTAGCAGGGGCCTGGATGCATGATTTAGCCACAAAGAGATTTGAGTTAGGATGTCCGAAGCCTTCACTGCGATCATTTCGTGCACCCCTTGACCACTGATTCGGTTTCCAAAACTCCCCTTGAAGCCAGTTCACTACTCTCTCTAAGTCCCTCTGAGAATGGCATTCCCTCTTCATGTGACCATCCTTGCCGCAATTGTGACAAATGACAGGCTCTTGGGCATCCTTGGAGAGAGCCTTGCAGGGGATGCTGGAGCACCGATGGGAAATTGTGATCTGGCTCCCGCTGATAGTGTGCCATGTCTCAAAGTTCCTTTAGGATGGCAGTCAATTCCTTGAACTCAGCCGAAAAGCCACCCTCAGTAGTGGATGCCTGAGGATGCACCCCCACCCCAATGGCAGTCACGTCCTGACAGGGGCCAGGGTCTTTGTCAACAAGGGATAACTCAGTGAGAACATCTGGTTGTACCTTTCTGACTTCCTTCAGCAACTCCTGTCCCCACCATTTAGCCCATGGTGGGACACCCTTAGTGGTCTCCATTTTGGAAGGGCCTTCTGGTGCCATGATCACTTGAGCTGCACTCACCCCATAATTACAATCTCCCTCTTCCCCTTCCACCTCCTGGAGTTCTTTTATCAAGTCACAGTAGTCAGGTGGGTTACCTCTCCTATCCTGGAGCCCTAACTGGAGGATCTGCAATTTAAAATGCTTTGCATGTTGCAGTATGTGCCCCAATCTCCCATGGTTCAAGTCGCTGGTGGCTACCCAACCTTTCCGGTAAGCTTTCTGCAAAGCTCTTTCTAGATGAGTTACATACGCAGACAAACTTTCCTCCTTCCTTTGTTTGGTACCTTGGAATTTCCATATCAAAGTCTTCCCAGACTCAGTGCTCCTAAAATTGCCTTCGAGTGGAGATAGATACTTCTGAGCAGATGCATCAGGGTTTGTGGATCTCAAACATTTAATGGCTTCAAGTGCGGGACCCCCTCAAACGATTCTTTTATGCTTCTCAGCCTCCGCACACTGCCACTCGGTATCAAGGGGACAACATAGTTGATCCAGGTCTCCTAGTCATCCTCCCCCTGGGTGTGGGAAGGGTGCCTGAGAACATCCTCAAAATGCAGTATGTGTCATGACTAACTGCAGGCATGGGCGGGGGTGCCGACACAGGAGCTGTAGCTGGAGCAGGACCCAGTACTGGGGTGGGCGGAAGTGTGGGAGAAGGATCACCCCCAGGCAACAAGAATAGTCTCTTAAAATCCTCTACAGTTTTTTCCTCCTCCAGAAATAACGTAACTTGCTGCACATCTTCCTCATTTTCCTATCCCTCCTGAACATAGTATCGCCTACCATTAAATGCAATAGTACAAACAAAAGAAAACAGAAAAAGTAAATTTGATGTCTCATACACACAGTTATTACATAAACAAATTTATTTAAACATTTGGTTACCGGGAAAGGCACACTGAGCTGAGGCTCGATTCCAGGTGTGGCCTGGGGAGAGGAGATGGGAGTATATACCTTTTACACAAATAGACCACAGTTACAGCAGAAGATTCGTAAAACAGCAGATACGGCGGTATTGGTAAAATTACATGCCATTGGTAATAGTAGATGCCAGATTACATCAATAATTCATAGACAAACAGAATTCAGCAATCTGAGAGGTCACATGATGGCTGCTTACCTCTGTCGCTCCTCACCGCTCCCGCAGTTGAAAACCAATTTTTCAGTCTTTAATGCCTGGCTCATGATTTGGCTCTCTAACTCCATCTTAGGGAACCCTGCTATTTACGATTCTGGGTGCGGAGAATGGAAATTGAAATGAAAAATACGCCGCGGCACCACTCGTCCTCGCCGACGCCTGAGAAGGACAAGGCCGCAAAAAGGACTAAGCAACAATCCACCAGCTCGCACAAGCCTCAGACCAGCAATATAGAACTCTCGGAGGAGTGCTTTCTAGATCTGCGATCTCAGCAGATCTCCAGAAAATCCACTCCTCTGTTGACTCCCTCTCTATCAGGGTCGGCGACTCTGAAGCCAGGATCACATCTATGGAGAAATGAAAGGGGAAAATTGATCAAGACTCCACAGCGATACGGCAAAAGCATAGATGACTGGAAGAAAAGCTGGAGGACTTAGAGGGGAGCAGTTGGCGCAATAATTTACTATCGGTCTGCCGGAAAGAGAAGAGGGCAACAATCCTGTGCAGTTCATTCAAATGTTTTGCAAAAAAAATTTTAAGACCCATCTCCACACAACACCACCTATGTCATTGAATGGGCTCATCGCTCACTGCGCCCCCCCCCGCCGTCTGGGTCTCCCACTCGACCTGTGATCTTTAAGCTACTTGACTTCCTGGATAAGCAGCATATTCTGGCTAAAGTCAAGGAAATTCAGGAGCTGTAATGGGCAGGACACAAGCTGCAGGTTACTCAGGACCTCCCGCAATCAGTGCAAACCAAAAGGCAGGAGCTTCACCCTACGGTTTCTAAGCTGATTGCTGTGGGGAAGCCTTTCAAGGTTCGATACTCCGCAGTGCTGCAAGTCAAACATGCAGACCAGTGGATATCATAGGAGACACCGGAGCAAGCGGCAGCGGAACTCATGATTCTCCTGCCAGAGCTTTTCAAGTAAATGCCCGTACCTGTGTTAATGAGAAACTTGTGTTTTAATGGCACAGTGAGTATTTGGTAGTGACTATATCTCTTTCTCGAGTGGTGAGATCTTGTTACCTCTCTCTATCCTGCCTCTGACTGAGGTCTTGGCCCAGGTTATCTATTCCATCTTATCTCCGGCCTGGAATGATGCTGTGAGCAAGCAAGTACGGTCCTTTTTGCTCTGGCTTAGCATACCTCAGAGTCTCGTTTGCTGCGTTTATCTGAACACCACCCTGGACCAGGCCTATTTACCTGTCCCCACTTGCAGTCAGCTGGATGGACTCCGCTGGGACTTTATGGGTTAGCTCGGGCCTCTAACTCAGCTAGGCCTTGGCATAGACTTTTCCCATAGTGCTGCGCTCACCACTCAGGACTAGTGGATTCCTTCCCTGTGAGCTCCGGATTTCGGCGCCCAAAACCGGACATCTGGAGCTACTGTGGTGTTTGCTGTTCTGACAAGTAGCCTGGCATAGCACTCTGGGGGGGGGGGGCGTTGAATTTCTCTGCTTGGCCATTGCAGTCTAACCTCCCAGAGTATTACCAAAAGTGGACTTTCGGACTGAAACAGCTATTTTCTATTGCAGGCCAATGTTGAATCTGGGGGACTTTCATCTGAACTGTGGGTTTGTAACTGCCCTAGCCAAATTTGACTGCACTAGGCCCTGAGTGGGCGCATTATTCACACCAGGCATTTCCCTTGTTATTGCGACTAATTTAAGTCTGTTTATTACTACTAGTTAAATGTTTTCATAGTTGTATGTTCCCATACTGTTTTGGGGTGGAGGGGTTAAGAATGTGTTTTCTCTTAAAGTAGCTAAAAGAAAATCACTTGCGAAGTGTAGTAGATAGTGCAGTTATTAGAACTGGGGTAGTGGGTTAAGTTTTGTGTTCTGAATGTTATTGGGTTTGTTGGGGTTTAATATGTGCAGGTGGGGAGGGGTTTAGGGTGTGTTGGCTGTCCTGGGGTACTAATGTGTTTTCAGTGCATAGTTGGCATCTTGATTATGGGGTGGGTGGGGTGGGAATGTTCTGCACTCTAATGGTACCCGAATCTTTCCTACACATAATATGGAGAAGAAGGCGGTCACTAGGGCCTGACCTTTTAGTGTGCCCCTCCAAACACCAACTTTCTAAACCAAATGGGAGGTCCATATACCTTTATTAGTTGGAATATCAAAGGGGCCCAAGACAGGCATAAAAGACTAGTAATTTTACACCACCTCCAACACCTCAGGGCAGGGATAGTCTACCTGCAAGAGACTCATCTTCGTATAGAGGACATCTCCCTCTTTTGGAGAAGTTGGTAGGGCAAGTTTTTGGCTCCGACACTTCCTCTAGACGAGGAGGAACTGCAATTTTGATTGCCAAATCAGTTCCCTTCAGTATGATGCGTGAGTGGTGGGACCCTTCTGGGCACTATATTATTCTCCAGGGCTCTCTAGAATCCTCCTCAATTATTCTAGGTTCTGTATATGGCCCAAACGTGGACTCACCGCATTTCTTACCCACTTATTATCATTGCTAGCCTCCGACCCTCCTACACTAACTGTTCTGGGAGGAGACTGGAATCTAGCTCCCCAGACTGACCTGAACCATTCAGACAACAGGAGAGCAGGGTTAACCCCAGCTCAACGGGCCTTGAGGGACCTCATTAGTGGCACTGGGGCAATAGATGTCTGGTGCACTCTGAACCCTACAGAATGGCAATACACTTATTTCTCTCCACCCCACAATACTCTATCCCGAATAGACTATTTTCTCATTAGTTCCTTTTGTCTTCTGGGTATTTTAGCCACTACTATCCACGCCAGGGTGCTATCTGACCACTCCCCAATCAGTATCTCACACCTAGTGGGCCCATGGATTTGATGGGACTCCCTTTGGCACCTCAACACTCAGCTTTTGCAAGCTCCCTCCTCACTGACTCATACCCAAAATTGTATCTCCACCTTCTTAGAGGCCAACAAGGGTTCATTGGATAGAGTGGACACCGTATGGGCTGCACTCAAGTGCTTCTTCGAGGTGAGTTCATACGCCTTGCAGCAAATTGATCCTGTAAAAAATAGCCTCAATCTTCGGGGGGTATTTTCAAAGGCTTTACTCTGTGGATAAGTCATCCAGTCCATCCGACCAAGCTATCACAGCGTACTTGAACTCTACTACCCTTCCAACTTTATCCCCTTCCACCACGGGGCACCTGGGTGCCCCGATTTCACTTAGTAAGATGGAGCAAGCCATCAAACAATTGTACATGGACAAGGCCCCTGGACCAGACAGTCTTCCCAATAACTTATATAAAGCCTGTCTCCCCAACTAACGCCCCTGTTGGTAGAGGTTTTTAATTCTTGGTTTGTGGATGGCATGGAAGACCCTGCCTTCCTGGATGCCCTGATCACTCTCCTCCCAAAACCCGACAAAGACCCTTTACATCCTGAAAATTACTGTCCTATCTCCCTACTGAATTCGGATATGAAAATCCTGGCTAAAATCATGGCTAATCACCTGGCTCCGGTCATGGGAGAGGTTATTGGCCAAGAACAGGTTGGTTTTATGTTAGGGTGGACTTCAGGGACCATATGAGGAAGCTGTTACACTTGATCTTGATGTCCGGGGAGTCTGGGGTACCTGTGGCCCTGGTTTCCCTTGATGCTGAGAAAGCATTCGATCGGGTCTCCTGGGAATTCCTATTCACCTCTCTCCATAGCCTTGGTGTACCCGCTGACTTTATTAAATGGGTCAAACTCTTGTATTCCTCCCCCACAGCCCATGTTTGGTGTAATGGCTGTCTGTCCAAGCCTTCCCCCTCCAACGAGACACCCATCAAGGCTGCCCACTCTCTCCCCTCCTTTTTAATTTCTATCTGGAACCACTGATATGTAGGTTAGTTAATTCCCCCACTCTGAAAGGTATCCAACTAGAGGGGAAAAGATATACTCTTTCAACACATGCTGATGACCTGCTTTTACATATAGAAAACCCAGGCGTCACTATCCCCACCCTGCTGGAGGAATTGGATGTTTTTTCCAAAGTCTCCTTCCATAAGTTAAACCTTTCCAAGACAAAGATGTTTCCTCTCAATAACCGGCTTGCCAGGATGGATTTTAGTGACCTGGGTCTTTCTTGGGAACCCAAAATTCTAACATATCTGGGTATTAAATTCTCTCGAGACATCCCAACTACGATTAAAGAAAATTTTGCCAAATTGTTACAAACTTTGAAATCTGACTTGGATAGATGGGAGATGATTCCTCTCTCCCTTTGGGGCTGGATCAGTATTCTCAAAATGAATGTTTTACCTCGCCTGCTCTACCCATTGGGCATGTTGGTATTTTTCTTCCCCAAGCTATGGTCCACTTGACTTCAAAAAATGCTCAATGCATTCCTATGGAAGAACAAGGTGGTAAGAAGGGCTTATGGCAAACATGCTGCCCCCAAGCTACAAGGTGGCCTAGCTCTCCCTTCCTTCTTCACTTATTATGGGGCCCAACACATTAGCAAGCTGGCCCTTTGGATGAACAACGCAGCTTCAAAGGGTCCCGACACTTATATTCCCATCTGGTTAGAAATTGAGAGGGCCCTTGTGAATAAATCACACTGCTCTCTACCTTCCCTGGTGTACCTGCTTCCCTCTCAACTCTCCCGGCATCTGAGGAACTCTCTAATCAGCTGGTCACTCAGGGCCCTGCATCAAATACAGACACATCAATCACTGAGTTGGCACAGGTCACCTGCTCAACCCATAATAAACAACCCTCATTTTCAGATCAGTCATCACCCTATCCAGCTCTCCTTTTGGCCCCACTTAAGAAACTGTACTCTCGCCAATTTCCTCCAAATAGAGGAACTGGTTCCCTTTCCAACTCTCCAACTCTGGCTTCAGCTTCACAACAAAGACTTATTTAAATTCCTGCAAGTGAAAAATGCAGTACTCTCTTTCCTGGGGCCCAAGCCTTGGTCCTCTCCGCCCATGGAGGACTTATCCTCCATCCTTAAAGTTGCTGATTAGCCACATGTAGTTTCCAGAGTCTATAAACACTTACAATCCCTGGATCCACATCTCCCCTCTGGAATCTGCTACTATTGTATTCAAGAAATGTCTCTCCCAGCAGAGGTTGCTTTCTGGAAGAAAGCCTGGAGCTCTGTCTACAAATTTATCAAACAAGATAGACTCCATTTGATCCAGTTCACTATCGTGCACAATCTATACTATACCCCGATAAAGCTACACACGATAGGTAAGCTCACATCCCCCTTATGCTCCGGCTGTAGGGACAACCCTGGGTCCTTATACCACCTGCTATGGAGTTGCCCTAAGTCCCAATCTTTCTGGAACTCCATAAAACGGGTGATAGATCCTCTTCTGGGTCTGGAACCTCTATTCACTCTGGAATGTTGCCTTTTAACCTTGTACCCTCCTGGGACGCCCAGAACAAGGAAAGCTCGCCTTGCTGTGGTGGCTTCCACAGCAAAGTTAGTAATGTTAAGGCACTGGAAGGAGGACTCCTACCAGGGGCGTCATTTCAGCAAAATCATAGGGGTAGCAAGGTGGGGTGGGCATGATGTGGGTGGGGCCACGGTGTGGGTGGGGCCAAGGTGTGGGCGGAGCCAGAGAGGGTGGCATTGTCAATGTGACATAGAGCTAGTTACCAACAAGTAATTTAAAATAAAATGGGTATGAATTGGATAGTAAAGTCTGAGTATAAATCTGAAATGGCCATTACAGATGTTGATTCAACTTAAATAGCTAGTTTTCATCAAATTATGGAATCATCAGTATAGTGAAAGTCCCATTCCTCAACTGTACAAATATTAAACAATATTAATGCATGGGTAGCCCTTATTACCCATTGAAATCAAACAGATTACAACCTTGTAATCCCACTGTTGTGATGTCAGAACCTTATAAACCTATCTCTCTATGTCATAGCAGTGGGTTTACAAAATGGAATGCCAGTGTTATTCAGTATTCGACATACCTAGAATGTGATTGTTAGTTTCAGTACAGTATTCAAATAACATTCTAATTGTCACAGTTTATTGTCTAGCAATCACTATGTCTGATGGAGATTTTAACTCTGGTGTTATTTTGGCCCACTGTCATTCAGTCCGTGTATCCTAATAAATTGTTTTCCTAAACAATCATGTGGGTGTAGTGCAGATCCATTAATAATGTAAGGCTAAATTACTTATGTTGGGGGGGGGGACTTCTCATGTCGAGTCCCATACACTATAAATGACAATGCATGATGTACAGGTGATAACCAGGGTGTAATCCTCTCTCGTGGTTGCTAGGGCAATTGTAAACCTCTCAAGCTGTGCATTCTAGGTTTACTGATGCCCTAGACACCACCTGAAGTGATTATACCATGGTTATCACCTGTACATCAGGCATTATCCTCTGTATATTACCACACTGTTTCCAAAAAAAATATTACCACACTGTTCATGTCAAATGACTGGTACTATAATACAAGCTAACTAAGGTACACATTGCTAAAAATAAAGAGTCTCTAAACCAATACCTTACAGTACATAAAACACACATCAAAACATGAGAGAAATAATACTGCTATGAAAGCATACTCTGAACCTTGAACCATGGAAGAACTTTACTTCTCTGTTGAAACAAGAGCTTAGTAAAAGAAATGACAATGAAACTTGTAAAAGAAGTAATAAAAGGAAAATGAACTGATGAAAAAAAATAGAGGATAATGTATGGTCCTCTATCGTTATCGATCAGTTAACAGTCGAGAGGTTGCCAGGGCGACCATATAAACCTCGAGTGAAGCTCAAGAGGTTTGATGCCATGGCAACCTCGAGACTGTTAAAACTGACCGGTTGCCGATAGAGGGACCATACATTATTTTTTATAGTGTATGGTCCCACTATCAAAAATTGAACGGCTTACATTTCTTAAAAAGTCACCGCTGCGGCCCTTCAGTCCTTCCCTGTCTGTTTCCCTTTAGTTGGTTCCCCGTCGGAAAAAAAGCGCGCACATGCGCAGACCACTCACTGCTGTTAACCTATCGATGTGACATAGGATCGATAGGTTAACAACATATCTACGTCACATCGATTAGTCAACAACCTTAGGAAATGATGATTTCCTAAGGTTAACAGCGTTCTAACATACATTATAAATAAATAAATCACACCAAAACCTGCAAAGAAAAAATAAAAGGAAAAACAATTAAAACTCACTGACCAAAAACCTGTAAAGAAAAAATAAAAGAAAAAGAAAGATCCTAGTAAAATTGTACACCAAAAAAACCTGTAAAGAAAAACTGTAATAAAAGGAAAAAGAACCGAGTCCCAGGGTTACACAAAAGAAAGTCTTCCAGACTTCCAATTACTGCAGCAAAGCAAATGAAAGTACTCTAACTCTTCACACCAAGGCTACTACCCCCTCTTACAATAATTTAAAGAGCATAAACTCCCTCTCAAACACCTATGAAAATGGTAAAGTAAAGGACATAGGAGTGTTATTACCTGCCTGGAGGCTGGAGACACTGCTGGCAACACTGAGATTGGATGGTAGGTGACTGCTGGCACACTAGACTGCTGACTAGTCGGGGACACTGCTGGCAAACTGGACTGGTAGCTGACTGGAGACAAAACTGGCAAACTGTCTCTGGACTGGTAGCTAAGCTGACTGGAGACACTGGCTGCTGGCACACTGGACTGCAAGCTGACTGGTGACACTGCTGGCACACGGATATCTGACTGCAGACTCTGCTAGCACAATGAATTGCTGGCTGACTGGACTGGTATCTGAGTTGAGACTGCTGGCACACTGCTGGCTGACTGGAGACACTGCTAGCACACTGGACTGGTATCTGACTGGAGAAAATGCTGGCTGACTGGAGGCACAAGTTGCAAACTGGACTCGTTGCTGAGCTGACTGGGACAGAACTGGCACACTGACTGCTGGCTGACTGGAGACACTACTGGCAGATGGGACTGCTGGTTGGCTGACTGGTGGTAACACTGCTGGCATACTGGACTGGTTGCTGACTGGAGGCACAAGTTGCAAACGGGACTCATTGCTGAGCTGACTGGGACAGAACTGGCACACTGACTGCTGGCTGACTGGAGACACTACTGGCAGATGGGACTGCTGGTTGGCTGACTGGTGGTAACACTGCTGGCATACTGGACTGGTTGCTGACTGGAGGCACAAGTTGCAAACGGGACTCGTTGCTGAGCTGACTGGGACAGAACTGGCACACTGACTGCTGGCTGACTGGAGACACTACTGGCAGATGGGACTGCTGGTTGGCTGACTGGTGGTAGCACTGCTGGCATACTGGACTGGTTGCTGACTGGAGGCACAAGTTGCAAATGGGACTCGTTGCTGAACTGACTGGGACAGAACTGGAACACAGGACTGGTGGCTGACTGGAGACACTGGTAGCACACATGACTGATGGCTGACTGTAGATAGTAAAGTTACTTCAGTAATGGGTATCTTCTTGAACGCATCTGAGCAAATCTGTCTATTGCTACTGACAGTTCTAGCTGCTTCACCTCCAGTGGCTCACATGCCATCATCATTAAGTCACTGAGTCATCTATCACCACAACTGTTTCTTAAGTAAGTTTTCACTCTTTTCATGCATGAAAAGAAATGTTCATTTGAAGCTGTGGTCACAGGGAGTGCCAGCACCAGGTTCAAAATCTCCAGCACTTCTGAAAATGCATTACAAAGGCATTGCAACTGTTGTCTGACACAATGAATACTTTGCATATTTTTGTTCTGTAGGTATGCCTTTGCTGATTCCAGCTGTGACTCTAACACAATTATTCTATATTTGCTCCTGGGCAAGATTCTGCTAGGACCTTTAAAACAGAGTAATTCAGAAAACTGTCATCCTTTGGGTTGAGAGCAGCAACAGCTTTTAAGAGGTCCAGATTACTTGTGAAGCGTGAATCAAGTTCAGTAACAAACCTGTCAATTCAGGCCAGGTATATTTCCTGTTTAAGCCTATCACTGTTAGATCTTGCAGAAATGTCCTGAATTTCTATATTTGCAGTCCGTTTCCCCAAAGTGGATGAAACAAAAAATTCTGTCAGCTTTCAGCTCAACTGATGTTTGCGCAGTGGCCTTCCTGTGTGCTGAGTGGCTTCTACATCATAATCAATGCCACAGTGATCAGCAGCTTGTTGTGCCTCCTTGTAAATCTTCTGCCACTGTGAATCATTACGTAGAGACAAGAGCTCACTTTTCGAAGACTGGACAAGATTACAAGCACTTGGCAAATCCAGATCTTTTCTCTGAAGTTCCTCAGACACCGATTGTATCTTCCTTAAAATTGTTTCTAGGCTGTACAGTGTTACTACAAAGGTGAAGTTCTGAATTTTAAACAGATGACCTTTTGCTTCACCATTGCTCTCTGTCAGTGTTTTGTGACTGAATAGCATGAAGTGTTATAATAATGGACTCTAGACGCAACTGAAATTTCTTGACACAGTTGTACCAGTAAAACCGTCGTTCCAGTTCCAGAACTTGTAGACTTCTTCTTTCTGAGCTTTAACAAACAACTCATGTCTTGGTGAACTTTGAGAAATAAAACATATACAGCCTGTAAGATGCTGAAAAATTCTTTCACTTCTGATATATTATTAATTGTTTGCACCAAGACAAGATTCAGTCTGTGTGCATGACAATGAATATAAACAGCTTGAGGAGCAATCTCTCTTATTCTTGCTTGTACGCCACTGAAGCACCCACTCATCACAGAAGCTCCATCATAGCACTGTGCTACACAGTGCTTCCACTGCAGTCCAGCCTGACATACTGCCTGATTGATTGCACCAGCCAAACTACCAGCATCCAGTTTATCCATGTGGTAGCAGCCAAGTGGTTTTTCACAGATATTACCATCTCCATCAACAAAACGGATTACAAAGATGAGCTGCTTTTATGTGATACACTCTTAGTTTCATCGACTAAAACAGAGAAATATTTTGTAACTTTACTTACAATTTTTTTCGTATTAATGTTGCAACTATGTTAATCAAATCATTTTGATACTCTGGAGAGTATAATGACCGTATCTCCTAGACATTTTTCTTTTAATTTGAGTCATGTGCAGATAATGTTTCCAGAAACTCAATAAAATTGCCTTTGTTATGAATTTGTCGACTCATCACCACCTCTGAAGGCAAGACCTTGCTGCCCTAGGTAACACACTGCATGTAGTAGTAATCAACATGGCATCTGTTTTCTTCACTTCAATGTCCTATTTTTTCAAGCCGTCTCGTAACTGACTGATGTCCTGATGAAGACTGTATATGGTTAAATTCACACCATGCTGCAACAGATGCTTTGTGTTTCTCAGACTCGCTGTAGCTTCTGAAGGCACGCACCAATTTTTTCCTATTTACAGAAACCAATATCGACAAAAGGAACGTTACCACATTCAATGCCCTCCACTTCCAGGTGCAGCACGAAAAGTAGTAAAATGCCTGCATGCAAAACAGTATACAGCATCTCTCTGTACTGAATATTCTACCCACTTATGAGTTTTGTAATCACCTATTAAATTTACGGATTTTGTCACAGGGAAACACACTGCTGAACTGGAGCTTGGTAAGGACTAGCAGATATGTCACTTGGCACAGTATCGTGATCAACACACTCACCCATTGAAAATGAGTGGCCTTCACTAGATGGCAATGACGTGCTTTCACATGCATCGGAGGATGTGCTTTCACGCATCAGAGGTGAGGGCAAAGCAACAAGTACGGGCCTGTAGCAGCAGAACTAGGCTCTGAAACTATAGTACTACTATCAGATTTCATGCCAGCTGACAGAACACTATCTTCAGGTCTTGATTTCTTCACTGTATGTTCAGCATGTGCAGTATCTGCTGTAATTCTTTTCTTAGCAAATAACTGAAGCACTCGATGGTTGCTTTGGGACTGCTGCCTTCTTCTTAGACAGAGACATTTCAAGAATACTTATTTAGCAGCCAACGCCAAAGAAATTTCAATCAGTGAAGGCTACTAAAGAAGAAATTTAGCAATGTACAGCCGCCAGCAGCTATGCCGTGATTAGCAAATCAGATATCAGTTTTGAAACCCCTGAAAACAGCTATGAATTCAAATGTACACAGTCTAAAGAAATCACCAGTGTGCGTGATGAAATCTGCAAATAGTGATGACATCAGGGAATTAAAAACTAACATATGGGTGTAAATTTTACATTTAACTGTACCTATGAACCTAAAAAAATGTCTATTATAATTCTGAATTTAAAAAATAATCTTATGAATGCAAGGACGCAAAAACATTTCTGTAATGAAACAAAAGTGGGATGCATACAAGTGCTGTAAATCTGTCAAAAAAATTTTACTTTTGAATCACCTGTTATGTTATGATTTGAAGCACTATTCTTTGGCGTGTGGAGTATGTACAAATGTTGGGTGAGTACTGGTACGCATTAAAAAAATTTCTGAAGCATATTTCCTCAAATGAGGACAGGTGAGTAAAATAGGCTGGTACAGACTCTTATCTGGAGCCTGGCCACTTTTAGCTGCTTTAAGTCTCTTAAAACCTTATGTTTCCAATTGCCCATGGCAGATTAATTGTGACCAGTTTGGAAGTACTTATTGTAACCAGTGAAGGGTTATATTTAAAGATGTTGATGTAAGATGGTATCGGACCGGTCTGTGTGGTTTGTTTTGACTTTTCGAGTCCTTGTCAACTGTAAAATACCTTCAACCTCAGATGTTTTTAAATAAAATATCTATTTATATTTATACAATAGGGGTGAGTGGTCAAACCACTGATAAATGCATATATTCTCACCACTGTGTAATAGAACTGTAGAGCCATTGAATAAATACATTTATCTGTAGTCATGATGTCACAGTCCAGATGGCATTTACCCACAGTCGTGACCATGGCTCCAGATAAGGTGTGTGCTAGTCTTTATACTCACCTCATTTTAAGAACTACTCTTCAGAAATTCTTTTAAATGAGTACCTGTACTCACCCAACATTTGTAAATACTCCTCCACACGCCAAAGAATAGTGTTCATAACATAACATAACATAACTATAACATAACATAACATAACATAACATAACATAACATAACATAACATAACTGGTGATTCAAAGTAACAGTTTTTGCCAGATTTACACTTGTACATCCCACTTTGTTTTACTCACTATGTTTTAAAACTGGTGAGTAAATTGACAGCAGTATTTGGAGTATTGTTGGCACTCTAAAATTCTTATCTAGAAAAAAACTGCATTTTTAAATAAATTTAGTCCTCATTCCAGTCCACTCTACCAAGACAGTTCTACACATCAGTGTCTTATTAATAAATGGTCAGCACAGAGTGGTTACAAACTACCAGCATCCAATTTGTTTGAACGCAGCTCAAAACTGTAGTTTGTTTGGACCCACTGGATTTAAATAGGCTTTCATGTTTATAATGTTGCTGCCACTTTTAGCACACAGGAGATTGAGAGAGCACAGAAAAAACAGCTGCGAGACCACTAAGCAGAGGGAAGTTAACTTACTCGCTCAGGGTCACACAGCAAGTGTCAGTTCCAGGATTCAAAATTTCAAACCAGGTCTCAGGATCACATTTCTGTGTTTCAACCACTGGGCCACTGACTGTCTCCCAGTAAGTCATAACGTGCATCAGTTTCTCAACCTCTTCACCAGTGAGATTTTTCTTCTTTTAGTGGGTATTTTTTGGGGCACTACTGCTGCCTGCCTGCTCACAGCATCACTCTGAAGACATTTCATTTTCAGAATATAGTTCAGGTAATGTGATAAGTGTATATGAAGCACCATTAAGCTAATTCTCAGTTTTATTAAATAAAATTATAACAATGGTCTGAGAAATGAAGCTTCTGATTGGCTGTAAACATTCTAACAGCCTTATATTAATCTTTTATTATACAATAGGCACAAACAAATTCACATAGTCCTGCATTTTGATTGGCTGGCTGGCACCTTTCAGCGTTGTAAATCCTCCAGTGTACCCACTGGAAAAGGTGCCAGCCTCTAGTCAGCTGCAGCAGGAACCCTCGCAAAACAATCACTCCGACTGCCAGAATCCAAACAAGATGCACGAAAAACAACATATCAAACTGCAAATCTTAATGCTCACAGCAAAAAAAAAAGAAAAAAGAAACACAACCCCCCACACACACACACACACACACACACACACACACACACACAATTCAGTGCAGAGCTTCGACAAACGAGATAAAGAAAAACTAAGGGGGGGCATCACCACTAATTTAACTCTGCCTAGCAACAAGGAACTATTTCGCTTTGGTGCAGCAATAAAATAACAAAAATGATGATTAAGAAGAGAAACAAAAGTATTTATATTTTTAGTCACCCCAAAATGTAAGTCATTGGATATTAGAATATATCTCTTCCAGGTAGGTATACCAGTGGATTTACCTCTTCTGGTGTGGTAAATCAATCCACCAGTATACTCACCCACACCCTGGAGGGGTATATTGCTTTATTATATGATGGTAAATCGAATGAGCCAAATCTTGCAACCTGATTGGTTGGCTTCGCTTCTACCTTTCCCTGTGTGGTAAATTCTCCAGTGTACCCACTGGAAAAAGTACCAGCCAATCTTATATCGTACAATCCGGTCACTTTCATTTTGATAGAAACCAGTTGTCCTGTTGCCGCTCGCTAAAACACCGCGGTAAATATTCAAAAAATTACATCTTCCTTCCAACCGTGACAGACTTCAGTTACTTATAACATATCTAAAAAATTAAATAAAACTACATTTACGTGTATAATATAAATTTATCCTCCAGGATGTGGGTATACTGGAGGACTTACACACTGGGTGGTTTGGTCACGAGGTGCACCAGCTGTGGTAAATCCTCCAGTATATGCCCACACGCTGGAGGGATAAATTACTAATTAACATACTTATGCAATTTACCCATATTTTAACAAGGTTTAACACTGTTTAAAAAAACATTTTTATTCTAACAGCAATAAGACACCAGGGTTATCGATCTCTAGGGCATGTGGTACTTGTAAATGCCTCGTGCCACATTATGCACCTAGAGGGTGATTAACAGACCATTAACATAACCCCTGGTCATGCCTTTATTGGGCTTCTCTCACTTGTCCAAACACAGCTGCTAACATCTGAAAGCATCATGACATCATGGGACTTTTTGTTAAAGCAGTTACGAAATAAAAGGGTAATTGTGTCTGCATTCCTTTTCACAGTGACAATTACATTGAGTAAGCTGTTGCACTGCTGCTGCAAAATCTTCAGAACCCAGCCCAGCAGCTCAGCAGACATAAATCAAGGGTGACTGTAATCAGCTGTAAGCATTTAGCACTGTCTGAACCACTAACAAAACTGAAATGTCCTGCAGCCTTGTGCCTCTTCATAGGAAGAGGTCCCCAAACACACTGACACACACACACACACACACACACACCTAAAGCTTAGCTGTCCTGCTTGCTCATTGCTTATCATTTAGGCAGATTTAACTGAAGCAGGAAAACTGACTGTTGTCCCCGTGGTTAGAGAAGAGCACAAAAAAACTTCAGGTTCAAATCCCACTACAACTCGACACATCTAGCTTGGAGTGAACCCTTGAGCAGGTCAATTGGCCTCCTTATGCTTTAATCATAGAAACATAGAATTTGATGGCAGATAAGGACCACTTGGCCCACCCAGTCTGCCCATTTCCCTACCTACTGGATAAGCTGCAGATCCTAGTTAACCAGCAGCCGACTTCTTCCTACCCCCACCCCCCAGAATTGCCTTATGACTATCCCATGCATGCTTCAATTCCACCACTGTTTTTGACTCCACAACCTCCTCCGGAAGGCCATTCCATGCATCCACAACCCTCTCTGTGAAAAATACTCTTAAATGACCTCTGAGCTGCCTCATCTTCAAATTGTGCCTCTTGTTCTTGCACACCCTTTTTTGAAAGATGCTACCTTCTTGGACTTTGTTGATTCCCTTGAGGTACTTGAAAGTTTCTATCATGTCCCCCTCTCCTCCTTTCCTCGAGGCTATACATATTAAGCTCCTTAAGCTCTCTTCACCATTAGTTGCCCTCCTCTGGACAGCTTCCATCATGTCTATGTCTTTTATGAGATTGCATATACCCATGCATGGGGGACACACACAGTCCTGTATTGAAGCAGAAACATGCTGTAGTGATTTTTTCCCCAAAAACGACGTTCCACCCATACACTATAAACAAAGGTATGGGGAACAGTTGACACCAGGGCATCTTTCACTGCTATCATTCTCGAGGTAATCCGTCATCATAGTGCCAACTCGGTGAAAGAATAGCTCTGTTGTCAACTGCTCAGTCCAAACAAACACAAGTGAGCAAAGAAATGTCCTAGCCTGCTACTTACCTTACCACCTTTGCTGGGCGATGCTGGCTGGCTGTGCTGACGGATGCTCTCCAACTCCTCTGCTACTGCAGCTCTCCCTCGCCGCTGCTCTCCGTGGCTCCACCCAGCTCCAACAGAAGAAACCGTTGGCTTCTGCTCCTCCGCTGTCTCACCTCACCTGCCAGATGCTTAAATGATAAACTTAGCACCCTTCCCAGCTGTGTGCAAGTGTGGCGATCAGGTCAGGGGCAAGGGCAAAGGATGGGGACTACAGCCCAGGACCGTCAGGCCTCAACAGTAAGAGAGGACAACAGCACGGACTTATGAGGGGAAGGCACTTTTTAAAGTACTTACCCTCCTGACCCACCCCACCACTCACCCTATTTTCTCTCCCCAGTAGACCCCAGTGGCAGCCCTGCAGCTACAGCACTGGAGTGCCTGGTGGTCACTGGTCCCTCCCACTCAGCTGACTCTGACTCCAGTCCTACTCCCAACCCAGTCCTGACTCCTGACCTCACCTGTCCTGGACAAACGAACAAGGCTTTCTCCAGTCTCCCCAGAAGACACAGACACACACTGCTGCCGACTTTGCCAATAAAGTAGTCTGTGTGAGTGTGTCCCAGTCCCTACTTGCACTGCAGTTGTTGTCTTTCTCTTCTCTCTGCCAGGCCGAGGCCGCACCCGCCCAGCCGACAGTACTTGCCTGCCCCACCAGCTGCCTGCCCGCGCTGCGCGCCCTGCCAAATCTGACTGGAGGATAATTCAAGGATTGCCCCACACACGGCCGCTTGGATCAGCTGCTCCCTCCAGCTCGCTGATGCAGCGGCAGCAGGCACGCCATATTCCCGCCTCCTTGACTCTTGTCTTCACTATCACTGTGTCACACCCAACGCTACCGCCAAAATCGCATACACTTGACTTTACTGCTGGCTCTGGCTGCCTGCCTAGGACTGTCACTACACTAGCCCAACTGAGTGACCCCAGGCCAGAAGATTCTCTCTCTGACCGACCGACCGACTACACTAATCTTCTGACTGTAGTTCTTCTTCTGTCTGCACGAGACCGGGTCAAAATCCCGCCGATCATTCTCCGCGCATGCGCATGTCATACGACGGCGCCTAAGCCCTTACTTAGCCAACTTCATTCCTCTCCTCGTCCTCACCAATCGAGGCTTCCAAGAGCAGCGCCCAGCTCCAGCACCAAGTAAGAGGCACCTGGGTGCAAACTACGCTGCAGCCTGCAGACAGAGTTGGCGCCATCCGATCCACCCTCCTTCCTGATTACTAGTCTGTGCTGTGCAGTCTGACTAGTGTTAGCTACTTTTCTTTTATCAACACAGCAGCAGACTGTCAGGCACCCACAGGCAGGCAGCAGGGGCATGAGACCTTGTCATAGGGTGCGATAATTTCATAGGGTGGAATGCGACCCCATGCACCCTGTAATGACGCCCCTGACTCCTACCCCTCGGTGCTGAAGTGGTACCATGAAACATTGCTTGCAATCCAGCTGGAGGAGCATATAGCAAGTATGTAACACAGACTTCATGCTTTCCAGGCCATTTGGGAGCCCCTTCTGACCCTGCTCTCCTCTGAAGCTATAGCCAATTACCTTCCCAGCAGGTCTCTTTATCATCCTCTCTCTGTTTGAGGCGAGACACGGGTGGTGAGGGGGGTATTGGGGGAAGGGAGGGAGGAGGGGGTTGTTTGTTTGTTTTATTTTATGTATATGCAGCCTCATGTCATTCTCCTGTTGTTCCTTGTACTGTGTGCTGCTTAAAACTCAACAAAGTTTAGTAAATTAAACAAAAAAAAAGAATTCAGCAATCTAAACAACTCAGGACCTAAGGCGATGCTAAGCGACTTTACAATAGCAAGTGCACTCATTGTGAACATTAGTAGAGTAAGTGCTTGGGAGGCAGTAGTCAGGAGAGACTGTGGAGAGGAGCTGGGTCACCTGGGACAGTGTCAGGGGGCGAAGTTGAAGCTTGCAAGTAAAGTACGAGGAGGAGTTCCTAATGTAGGGAGCTAGTTTGTTCCACAGGCTGGGGAGCCGGTAGGAGAAAGCGGCTTTGCCAGATGAGGAGGATGATCGAGGTATGCTAAAGGATCTTTCATTTCTCCTTTTTGTGTTTTTAATTTGCTTTTTGGTCCCCGTCGCCTCCTCCTGCCAACTGGCGATGGGGACACATAGGTATTTTTACAGATTTTCTCCCCAGACCACCCCCCCAAGGCACACGGCCATGTGAGTGTATGGAGGCATGCTTCGCACCCCGTGACACCTCCCAATACTTTTCTGCCCCCTCTCCACCTATGCTACCCACTGGATCTCCACCCGGTGGGAGTGGAACTATGGGGGGGCACCAACCACCCTCACCACCGTCAGGAGAGGAGAGCTGCCTGCTGGCATGCTCAATCCTGCTCGGCCCTTCCCACTCATGCTGGCACCCCAATGACCTGGGGTCATTCCTGAACATGGGTTGCCAGCGTAGCGCGAGGTAAGGCACCCAGCACCTCAACCCTCAGCGCCACCAGGACGGCTAAGGCTCTTTCATTTCTGTGTCTCAGGCTATAGGCCATGTTGGAGGTCAAGAAGAGATTATCCAACAGGTAGGAGGGTAACATGTTGAACCGGAATTTAGATATAAGGATAAGGGAGTGGATATAATGTGTGTTGGACAGAGGGGTTAGTCCAAGAAGGTAGTATAGATTGCAGTGATGAGTTCAAAAGGGTGAGTTGGTAGCAAGACAACAGAAAGAGTTTAGGAGGGAATCAAGCTTGGAGAAGGTGGCTGCAGAACAGGGCTGTTGACCACATCTGTGTAATCAAAGAATGGGAAGGATAAGCCAGCCTGGTGGCGCTGAGGGTTCAAGCACTGGACGCCACACCCTCGCACCATGCTGGTGACCCTGGTTTGGGCACGGACTCGGGGTCGTCGGATGTCGGCAGGTGGAAGGAGGACTGAGCATCCCAATGGATGTTACCAGGGGCGCTGCACGCACCCGATGTCCCTGGGGGCCGGTAGGAGCACCAACTCTCGTGGGGCATTGGAGGCTCCAGAGGGCTGGAGTCGGGGAGGGGAGGACGTTGTTAGGCACTTGGCAGGCGTGCGTCAGCATGCACTTGCCCAAGCCGACGTCCTCGAGGGAGGGGGATAGGAAGAGAAGAAAAAAGCAGAAAACAACCCTCGGCAGTCCTAGATGATGGCCACTCTATGCCATCCAGTCCAGGAGCCACGGGCAGATCCCTGCTGTGCAGGTGCTCCACAGAGGTAGGAGGGAGGAAGGAGTTACCGGGGCACTCTAGGGGGCAGACTCAAGGTCAAGGAGCATGGATGGCATGAGCAGTGCCTGAGGAGTGGAACCCGAGGGTGATGAGGGATAAAAAGTAAAAAAAAATGTGAGGGATCATTTTAGTTAAGATCTGGCGCTTGGCAGAAGGCAGGAGGGAGTCTCTGTGTCAAGTTTGGGGTGAAGTTTAGAGACGGTTGCATCTATGTGAGATGAGAAGGATAAGTAGGGATCTAGCCAGACACCCAGGTATTTGTGTTTTGTGACTTGGTCTAGAGGGGTACCATCCAGGGAAGTGATGGGAGGAGTGGGGCAGGTTCTGCTGAGTTTCTGCACTGTGCCAAAGACCATTATTACAGTTTTGGAAGTGTTTAATTTTAATTGGTTTTGTTTGAACCAATGCTGAATGTTGTTGAAATCACATTGGAGGGTAGTTTAAACATCGCGTATTGAAGGGCCTGAGATATAGAAGACAGTGTCATCCGCATACATGTGTATGCTGTATTGTGTGCAGAAGGAGGGAAGGTCATGTATGAAGATGGAGAAGAGGATGGGGCCAAGGACAGAGCCTTGTGATATGCCAGCAAGGACGGGGGATGAGACATCCGCGATTCTGACCGATTGTACCCAGTTGGAGAGGTAGGAATTGAACCACTGTACGGTGATAGCAGCTAGGCCAGCTGTTTTAAGTTTTGATAGGAGGAGAGGGGGGAGACGGAATCAAATGCCTTGGCCAGGTCAACAAACACTGCAGCAGTTAGAAGGCCTTGGTTGGAGGTAGTGAGAATGTAATCTGTGGCACGCAGAAGTGAGGAGATAGTGGAATGCTGTTTCCTAAAGCCTGACTGGTGAGGAGATAAGAGATTGTTTGTAGTGAGATATTCCGACAGTCTGGAGTGGACAAGGGATTCCTGTAGCTTAGCAAGAACAGGGGAGAGGAAGACTGGACTGTAATTACCAGCCATAGAGGGGTCACCCCCTTTGTGGAAGGGAATAACGAGGGCAGATTTCCAGGCCTGAGGAACCGCACCAGAGGAGAAGGAGAGGTTGAGTAGATGGGTGAGAGGGTTAACAAGTGCAGGAGCCGAGATCAGCAGGAGCTTAGGGTGGATCCCATCTGGGCTGGATTTGCTGGTATTGAATGAACGGAGGGCTGTGAGGACCTCTTGCTCAGAGCTGGGTGGGAAATTGAAATTGTTGTTACAGGGGAGTGGAGGGGGGACAGAGGATTGAGAGCGGGACTGTGCGGCATGTGCAAGATGTGAAAAATTTGTTGAGGGTATCATCTGCACTGGTGGGGTCAGCAATAGGCTAGCCATGTTGCATGAAGGCAGGGGAACTGGGTTGTATGAACTATTATGAACCGAGGATTGTAAATAAACGAATCTGATTGGCCGAGAGCTCTTTGAAGCCATGATGATATCGGGCTACATCATCACGGCTTCAAAAAAGTTCCGGCACCACCAGCCTCCTTGCTGTCTACTGTCTGAGAACTGTTTTTTCAAAATGTACTCCTACACCACTCAAAAACTCATTCATAAAACGTTTTAAAACCTGTTTGTTTTATTTTTTTATTTATAAAACTTCAAACTCTGTTCATAATAGCAATAAGTCACTCCAGGGTGTTGTATATCATGGGATATCGTCACTTCTTGGGTAATTGGATGCACTTGGCCTGCGGCCTCATGCCCAACCACCCGAGGCGTGACGATATCCAATGATATACCACACCCTGTCATGCCTTATTGCTTAATTATACAATGGCAAAGAAGAATGTTTGCCTCTGATTGGTTAAGCTGGCACTGGAGCCGTGATGTTATCCTGGCATAACATCACGGCTCTAGTGCCAGCACATTTACGACCAACACTGAAAGAAAAAGAAAAGCATCATTCTGCTGCCTATGAGCAGCTTCAGCTCTACCTGCTTTTCAGTTCTGCTGAGTGCTGACAATCCTCGCTCCCTGCCCCGCTTGAAATAAATGATGTCAACGTAAATGGGCTTAATAGTTCACACACTCTGCCCAGAGACAAAGCCCGGCTCCCTCCCACAATCAGTTGTCTCCTAATCGTCTCTCATTTTCATCCTGTTTTTTTTCATTTTTAAGTCAAGAGAAACCTGTAATCATGACCTGCATTCCCAACTGTGATTCAGCGCGAGCACGCAACAGTACAAGCTCGTCGAAGAAAACCACACTGTTCTTCCCTTTCTGACACACAGAAGCCTGTGTCAACAAAGCAATCAGTACTTTTTTTTTTCCCGGTACCTAACACACTACAACTGGGAAAAGCATGCGGACGTTCATTAATTTAAACGGCACTGGAGTGCGGTTTCTCTCTAACAACACCACGAAACCGCGGGCATGTCTCTCAACAGCTTTCAGGAGCAGAGGAAAAACAAATGCACACAGAGAGAACCAGGTAATCGAAAACACAGAGAAACAAGGAGTGATAGAGAATGGGGGGGGGGTTGCTAACGTGTCCCTGGCTCAGCATTCAAGAAAGCTTCAGTGGCCAACCTTTCACACTACAGCAGCTACACCTACTGACCCAAGGACAATCAACAGTATTTTTTTTATTAGTATACCTACACACTAAAAATGTACTAAAATAATGCTTATAGTAAACTCCTTAAGCATTTTTCTTTTTTTTACAAAATGAGCCATTATTACAGAGTATTGAATATCAGATTTGTAGAATATGTTGACAATGTCACTTCTGGGTGATTAGTTGCACGTAATTCGTGCCCAATCACCCCTAGCGTGACGTTATCCCAGCACGACACACACCCTGTTGTGCATTATTCCTTTAATACAGTCTGGGATCTATGTAACCCATAAGGGAGCATTATCTAGCAGTCTCTGGGATAGGTATTAGCTATACTGGCATGATGCCGGAGCAGGATCTAAGGTCAGGGGGTAACATGTTGTAGCACTTGGGCAGTATGAAAGCAAAACTCTGCAGCTGTGCACTTTTCCATATGCCTGGAATTCAAATTAAATGTTGGCAGCCAGGCACAGGCCATGCACGCTGTGCTTGACCTTGAGCAGGTCCGAGCTGTTCTGGGGAACCTTCTGATCGGCACACCCGCACTTAAACTTGGCAAGGCAAATCTGCCCGCAGACCTACACAAGGCTTCAGCTCAACTCACTGTTCGAGGAGCAATGATGAGTATCACAGAGAGAGGACAGGATGAAGTGACAAAGGCTTTGATAAGCTGGATGCAACTTAGTGAGGCACGCTTTGGTTGCATTTCCATATAGAAAATAACTGTAGTCGAGGAGTGGGATGATGGTAGTATTTACTCGACAAAGCCACATTTTCCCTAAAAAAGGCTATGTTTGTGGCTATGAAAGTAGCTAACTTTAGACCCAGTGTTCTGAATTAAATGATTCACATGAAGAAATGCTGCGAATTTAATCCTCGCTGGTGAAGTTCCTGCAAAGTGCCCGACATCACACTTGGTTTACTATTTATAAAATAATCACTTTGCAGATTGTGGAAAAATTCACATTCCACAGAATAGTTTTCTGTGTAGCAACCTTTGCGCCAGAATATATTCTTTGCAATGTGAATTTTTTCCCAAGAAGTGCCAACTTTGCAAAGCAAAAGAACTTTGCCAGGTGTGGAAAACCTGACGAATTTTCCACACTTCGCACATCTCTACTCATATGTACCTGCCGTTTGAGACTTGATTTCAACCAGATTCCCAGGTATTTATAGCAGTGGACTTGCTCAGTAACTGAGCCATCAGAGGCAGCACTGTTCAAATATCACAGTATCATTAGTTCTCATTTTTAGACAACCAGGCTGAGAAGGCAGCAGGTAGCTTCAGCTGTGGCACATGGCTGACTGTTTCCAGAGATCCATACTTGTCCTAGGTACAGGGAGAGAAAAAAAAAGGATACAGGAGTTCAGTAGGTGGCTGAGGGATTGGTGCCGAACCAGGAAATATGGACTGGTGTCAGACTGGGGCAGAACCTGGGACAACAGTGACCTATATGCAGGGGACAGGTTACACTTGAGCAAGAAGGAGAAGAGCGTACTCAAACAGGAAATGGAGGGGTATATTTCAACAAGGGTGGATTTAAACGATGAAGGGGGGCTGGCAAGGGGACTGTTGTTAGAAACAATGTCCAGAAAGGAGAGCATAGGGTGCTCACCCCCCCCCCCAGTTAGAAGTGAAGGTAGTGAGGAGGGGGCACAGAGAGGACCAAAGGAGGAAGAGGAATGGTAAGGTTGGGGAGGCAACAGGCTGGAATGTGGTCTCACTGAATGCAAGATGCCAAAGGTAAAGAACTGCGGTGTTACAGGCTCTCTTGGCGGTGGAACTGGTGGACATAGAGGCCATCATGGAAACGTGGGCCACCCAGTACCAGGATTGGAATATGATGATCCCAGGATACAGGCTATTCAAAAAGGATAGGAGCAAGGGGAATGGGGGGGATGGCAATCTGTGTGATGGAGGGGATTAAGTGCGTAATGGAGGAAGGGGAGGAGGGGAGGACACAAGCTGTCTGGATGCAGTTCCAGGATGCGAGGAATAGGACGCTGAGGATGGGGGTAGTGTACAGGCCACCATCACAGGATTGTAACCTAGACCGGGAAATGGCAGATCAAATTTGAAGGGTAAGCAGGAAGGGATGCACAGTGGTGGAGGGGGATTTCAGCCTACCAGGGAAGGATTGGAGCACACCTGCCACCATGAGTGCAAGAGAGGAGGTCCTGTTGGAAGCTTTTCAGGACAGCTTCTTGATACAGCTGGTACGGGACTGACATGGCTGGAAAGGACATTGGACCTTGTACTGGATAATGGGGAAGCTGCAAGGAACCTAGAAGTGGGGAAACTGCTTGCTGGGAATGACCACTATTCAGTGTGATTCACATTAAACATGGGTAGGGACACAGGGGGCATGGGTACAAGGGTGGTTGAGTTTAGGGCGTCGGACATTAGGATGATGGGGGAAATTCTGAACAAGCACCTGGCAGACATCCAACAACACACTGATGCAGATCAGAAATAGAATAAAATAGGGTGAGGACTGGCAGAGGCAACAGAGACCTGTACTAGGAAAAAAAACAAGAAGGGCAGGGCAAAGAAACACAGTTGACTGTCACTGGAGGTCAGGGAAGGGGTGAGAGCCAAAAGAGCGGCATTTCAGATGTATAGGAAAATGGGGAGGGGAGAAGATAAAGATGTATACAGGGAAAAGTCTAGGGAGGTCACCAGACTGGTCAGGGGGCCAAAGCATCTAGACAGCTGAGACTGGTGCAGGGGATCAAAAGAGGAGAAAAAGACTTCTTCTGTTACATAGGTGAGAAAAGAAGAAGCAAAGAGCAGCTTGTTCCAGATTCCCTTCCCCTAAAAGAGGAGACATCACACTCGATATTGTAGATTTGGCTGCTCAGTCAGCAAAACCTTTTATTGTCCACACAAACATAAATCATATCCATTTTACAGTATTGAGTTCCTCTTATTTCTCTTTGTCACATTTTATTCCACTCCTCTTTATTTTCTTTGCTTTCCTTTGTTTTCTCCCTCGGGTGTTGAAACCCGAGGGGGTCTCGCGCCATTACTTGCCCAGATGTAAACCCGAGCTGGTCTTCTACTTTCTCTCTGAGCAGGTCCAATTCCTTCTTCCAGATCTTAATTCCTCCATATTTGCTTTCCCTAACCCCCTACCCTCCCCCTTTCCTTCTCAGATGCTTACCTCCTAGCTTATGCTTCCTTCCTAGTAAACAAGGGAGGTGGTGGGTCTTGAAATTTCCTTACCCAAAGAACCTAGCAGAAAGTGGCCGAGCCCTCTGTGTTACCCTTCTTAACCCTTTGCTCCGCTTCTTCCTTGCTTGCCCTTGTATTCCATTGGTCCTTATCCCCCACCTCTCTGACACACTCTGGTGATGTCAGTGAGAGACCTCCCTTTTGTGCCATTCTCCTCATCTCCCCACCCCACTTTCTGTCCCTGTTGTATCCTAGTCTCTTCCCAGGGTCAGCTGGCCTGGAACAATGAGGGCTGCCCTTAATAGCAACCCATTTTGTGAGGATCAAGAAAGATGGGGGGGTGTGGAGAAGGGGCGGAGCAGGCAGAGGTGCTGAATGAATATGTCTGCTCTGTGTTCACGCAGGAGAAGGGGGGAGCAAATACCTTAGGCAAGTGAGGGGGTGGGTAAGGGGGGAGAGGACGACAGATGTAGGGATTACAGAGGGCAGGGTGCTGGAGGGATTGAGGGTATTAAGAATGGACAAAGCGCCTGGGCCAGATGGCATTCACCCTATAGTACTGAGGGAGCTAGCAGGGGTCCTTGCGGGGTCGCTGGCAGACCT
Organism: Neoceratodus forsteri; assembly: GCA_016271365.2. NCBI lineage: Eukaryota > Metazoa > Chordata > Ceratodontiformes > Ceratodontidae > Neoceratodus > Neoceratodus forsteri. The sequence continues at coordinate 565,567,712 of JADMNL010000023.1, read as the reverse complement.
GGTAAACACCTCCCTGGACACAGGATGTGTACCACAGGACTAGAGGATGGCCCACATGGTTCCCATCCATAAAAGTGGGCCAAAGGATGAACCAGGGAACTACAGGCTAGTGAGCCTCACCTCGATCATAGGAAAACGCATGGAGATCATCCCAAAGGAGAGGTTTGTGAGCTTCTTGGAGGCAAATGGTATACACAACGACCAGCAACACGGGTTTGTCGTGGGCAGATCGTGCCAGACAAACCTGGTAGAATTCTGTGACTGGGTGACGTGGGAACTGGACAAAGGCCATGCTGCGGACATCCTGTACTTGGACTTCAGTAATGCCATTGATTCAGTGCTGCATGGGAGATTGCGGGAAGAGCTGGAGTATGTAGGGGCAGCACCAAAAATGGTGACCTGGATCAGGAATTGGCTGAGTGGGAGACAGCAAAGGGTGGGGTGGGGAACTCTCATTACCAAGCGCAGTGACGGCGAGGTACCACAGTGATCCATGCTGGGACCTGTACTGTTAGGGATTTTCATTGCAGATATCTCAAATGAGACCCAGAGCAAAATCAGTCTGTTCACAGCTGATACCAAGATGGGAGCTGTGGTTGATGACACGGAGGGGGGGGAGGGGTTGCAGAGGACCTGAATAAGTTGCAGGAGTGGGCAGATAAATGACAGCTGGGGTTCAATGCCAAGGGGTACAAGGTTCTGCACTTTGGAGCCCAGAACCAGGGGAGGGATTATCACTTAAATGGGGTTTCAGTTGTGTTGCTCCATAGAAGAGAAGAACCTAGGGGGTGATTATAACAGGGAGCCTGAACAACTCTGTTCAATGCAGAAGGACAGTGGCAAAAGCCAACAAAATGCTGGGGTGTATAGCTAGAGGGATCTCCTCCAGAAGCAGGGAGGTTATCCTGCCACTGTGTAGGCTGCTGGTCAGGCCCCACCTGGAGTGCTGCGTGCAATACTGGCTCCCATTCCTGAAGAAGGACATCAGATTGTTGGAGGGGCTACAGCATAGAGCTACAAAGATGATCCAGGGATTGGAGGGCAAGCCATATGAGGAAAGGCTGGGGGAGTTGAATATGTACTCTCTGGAAGAGAGGAGGGACAAGGAATATATGATTGAGACCTGTAAGTACCTGAAGGGAGTAAAGAAGAATAATACAGGTAGGATTTTCCAGAGGAGAAAGGGGAGGGACATGAGAGGACAAAAACTGAGACTGGAGGGAGGTAGATTCAGGAGTCAGATGAGGAGACATTTTTTCACGGAAAGAGTGGTGGACAAGTGGAACTCCTTGATGGGTGAGGTAGTAGCCTGCAAGACGGTAGACAGCTTCAAGAGGAGTTGGGATAGGGTAAGAGGTAATAGGATGGGGGGGAAGCGAGGGGCAGCAGCATTATAAGGTGCACACTCGAGCGGACTCAACAGACCATGAGGCCTGTTTCTGCTGGAATTTTCGTATGTTCGTATGTAGGTGACTCCATGATATGGGGAGTAGAGTCACACATTCAGCAGCAGGATTGAACTGCGGTTACAGTCAGGTGCCTCCCTGGGACATCGACATGGAGGGACACAAATCATATAGAAAAGCTTGTATGCATGGCACCACAGAACACACATGTTCTCATCGGTATCCCGTCATAAGGGCAACTGAACGTGAGCGACTCGGATATGAGTGACTCGCTTTCAACGCCTGTCATGTGGGCTACCCTGCAAGGGTAGCAATGATTATGTGGGCTACCCTGCAAGGGTAGTGATGGTTAGAGCAGGGTGACATAAAGAAAGGGAGGGGGACAGGAAGAGGAGGGGTATGTATGGGGTAGTGTGGCAGGAGGCTGCCTAGCTGCCGTCTTGCTGTACTGGTGAGGATGGCTGGCTATGGTTGGGAGGGTGCAGGGTTCAGGACTTGAGAGGGCTACAAATGTTTGCTTTTTTTTTCCTGTAGTTTTTTTTTTTTATCCCGGTGTTTCACCCCTTCCCTGACATGCACTCCCTCTGGAGGGGGGGGTGCGGGGGGAACAGACCCCCGCAGAACAACCTTTTTGGTTGTCGCCAGTTTTCGCCACTGTGAGTGTACATCGCCTTTTTTTTCTGTGATGTACACTCACTGTAATAGTGATCGCTATTCCGCAATCGCCATTATAACATAGAACTGTTCTCATCCATGTGGGGAACAAATGACCTGGTCAGTTGAACTCTAGAACAGACAAAGCTAAACCTGTCCAAGCTGGGTGATAAACTATGGCCACTTCCATTTTGTCCGGCATCTCTTTCATGGAGATCCTACCTGTGTGGGAAAGGGGGGGAGGGTAGCAGGCAGAGAATCAGGGAAAGATATATAATTGTAACTCCTAGGTGGTGCTGTCCCAAGGGCTACTACCCCTGCCTGTGTGACTAAGCACAGGTTTAGGGGCCTAAGTTCTGTGGACTGGTGCCTCCACCCAGAGGTATGGTCTTGAGGTAGCGTAACTGCTGTTGGTATAGCCCTCCGGGATGCTATAACCCCCACCACCCCTCTAGTGGCCTAAACAGTATAGCAGAGACCCAATCACATATGACATATGAACACAGTATTAAACCCACACTTAGTGCACTTACCACCAGGGCTGGATCAGCTGCAAAAGCCCTGAAGACCCCCTGTAAAATGAGATCAGCAGTAAGACAGTTCAACAGCAATGCAATATCCCCTCCACAAAGGTACACTGTAGCCAGGTTAAATGCAGAAAGAGCAAAATCTGATTTATTTGGGAGATTTACACAGGGGTGGGGCAGTAAATCTAGTGGTTGATTAATTAGATCTGATTTATTCAGGTTTTGCATGCATACATCAAAGTCCCTCTGTCACAGTCACACACTCTGGGTACCCAGTTGGAATAGGCTAGCCTGAACCGTGCCTGGGGTACGCCGGCATTGCAGCTGTTTTTGGGGCCCTTAGGAAAGAAAACAATCACATGCACTTTAACCCAGAATTTGTAATCTGGAGCCGGATGGCTCAGTCCATTGAAACAAACCCAAAGAAATAATTAGATGACACACAATAAATTGCAGCTTTGTTGCAGGGAGCTACCCTGGTTACACTCACACTATCCAGACCAAGTGATGATCCAACGACATAAGACCTGTTGCAGATGGCTTGATGAAGCAGGAGGTGAATTCTCTCGTGGTCCTCATCAAAAATTCTGGTCTTCAGGCTGCAGGAGCAACTTAACACTGGCCAAGACCATGCAAACAGAGACGTTTCAAGCTACTCGGCCACACAAACACCTTGTGAACTTCAACACATTTATATGTAAAACACTGTTTGCTGCTGGTCCTTCCAGTTAGCTTTGCAGGCTGATCCCGAGATTTCTTCAGCTTGGATGCTGTTCGAATCCCCTGTGGCTGCAGCCCCAAACGTGGGCCACTGGACACTCAGACCCGTGGACTAATGACCGGAAAAGTCTAGGCCTGGCTGGCCTAACCCCTGAGAGCTGGCATGCTCCCCAGAGGCACACACACACACACTAAGTGCTTGGGCTGACTCTCCAAATATGGCCAAATGAGCTGTTACCCCCCTTTTATATGGGGCTGAGTTCCAAGGTTCTCATTGGCTGCCAAAACTGTCTTGAACAGTCCCCAGATCTTAATTGGCTTGTGTTTTGGTGCCTAGGATTAGACCCAGTTAATCCCCCATAAGTCTCTGGCATTGTCCCAAGGTCCTTTTGGCTAATTCCTGGCTTCCAGTTTGGTAAGGACAGCTAAAATGGTGGCTGCATGCAGTTTCCAAAGTAGTCCAATTTACTGTCCCCACTCAATAAGTTCTAGTGCAGACAGGAGTTCAATATGTATTTAACAAATTCCCCACTAACTTGTAGCCCTGGAAGTTCTCTATTAAACAAGTCCACTTTTAATTAAATCAACTGTACCATTAGGGAGTCGCTGCTCCTGTAACGCACTGCCCCTAGGAGCACTGCTGTAGCTCACAAATGTTTATGAAGGGCTTTTCTGTTATGCCCTTTGACTCCTTGTTTCTGGTGCCCTGGAGGCAGCGCTTTAGGTGTCTGCCGTTTATTTAATTAAAAACATTTCTCCTGCTTTTGAGTGTCCCCGGTGCCTATTTAGCTTGGTAATGGCACCAAGAACCACTGAGGAGGCACATTTTTTCCATTTGACTGCAACAGCAGTCAGACGCACAAGGCATCCCTCTCGAGAGTGTGAGCAGTGGCTCTGGGACATGCCGGCCACTCGCAAATAGATTTTATGAGCCCTGCAGGGCTAATTTAAACAGGGAAACCTGGGGGAATGGCAAAGTGCCATGGAGACCTGGCGGACACCAGGAGACAGTGGGAGAACACCCAGAGGCTCCTTAAGGTAAGCCCCCAAATGGGGGGGGTGTTACATAATCAAACTGAACAGCCAGCTGAAACAGTGGTGCCAAGAGAAAGGACATCACTACACTGGCAATTGGCAGAACTTCTGGGACAGGGATTTCTTCAAATTCAATGGGCTACACCTTACAAGACAATTAGGCACTAGGCCAGAAGTTTGATGTCCATCTCGGTTAGTTAAACTAGAGGGCGGGAGAAGGTACAGGCACCCAGCACAACATATGGGTCGCTATCTGCCCCTCCCCCATCAATTCCTTATAAAACTCCATCAGTAAAGCAATATAAACATACCGTCAAGAGCAAAAATCATCATATTTCCATCCAGCAGGTACCTACACCAACAACAGTCCCTGTCAACCAGTTGGGTGCAGGAACAGGTCAGCGTTCCAACAGAAACACTAGGGATCATATTTCCATCAAGCAGCATCTCAGCCCACAAAGCCGCACAAAACCTACAAAAAACAAAGCCCCTGGGTCCTCCCTCAACACAGGCAAAATAACCACCCAGGTGGTTCAATTGTTCAGGAGTCAAAGACAATGTGCATCATGCATGCAGCCTTTCAAATAAAATCCCTGAGCTTTCCACCATTATAGCAGAGGAACAAGTGGATTGGGTAGCAATCGCTAAAACATGGTTCTCTGATAACCACACCTGGGATATTAGCATGCCCGACTATACACTTTTCCGCAAGGACTGGAAAAATAAGAGGGGGGGTTGCGGTATTTGTCAAGGAAGGAATAAAGGCAACAGAGATTCAACAGGAACACAGCAATGCAGAAGCCCTATGGGTCACTCTAGGAGCTGGGGGCAGGTCTCCTATCCACCTGGGCATTGTGTATAGGCCCCCAGCCCAGGACTCTGAAGTTGACAAGGAGCTCCTTGAGACCATTCACCCAATGGCTGACAAAAGGGAGCTGCTTCTGGTCGGGGACTTTAATCTACCAGATGTAGACTGCTCCATGTGCACAGCTTCCACACAAAAGAGCAGAAACTTTCTCATTACTCTTAAAGAAGCTGGGTTGAAGACAAGGCAAAGTTTATTTCTATGGCACCCATTCCCGGAGGCTCTGTGAGCCTCACATAAAAACAGGCAAGGAAGTAGAAGAAACATACATAAATACATATTTAAAATAGTAGTAAAAACAAATAAACATATTTCAGATAAATAGGTTCAGTAACTAATGCAATTCATTAACCCTTATTATGTCAGGCTAAATATCTATGTCTGGGAAGGCCGAAGAGAAGAGATGAGACTTGAGGCAGCTCTTAAATGCCACAACTGAAGGGGCCTCCCTAATGGCAGGGGGAAGCAAATTCCACACTGAGCACTCTGTTGCCAGCAGTTTTCAGTCTCCTCCTGGGAATCTCCAGGAAGCCCCTAGGGGATGAACAGAAGGAGCGGACTGGGGCAGCAGGTGTTAGGAGATCAGACAGATAGCCAGGGCCTAGTCCATGTACGGCCTTAAAGGTGAGCAAGCTCACTTTGAAGATAATGCTCCACCTGACTGGCAGTCAGTGCAGTTACACTGCATGAGAGTTCCATGACAGAACCTTGAAAGGCCTGTCAGTGACCTGGCAGCTGTATTTTGCACTAGCTGCAGTCGGAAGAGGGTGCCTCCCAAGACCCGGAAGTAAAGGGCATTACAGTAATCAAGCCTGGATGTTACAAAGGCATGAACCAGAGTAGGAAGGTCCTCAGGCGGAACTGGATTTCATCCTGGCGATATTCCTCAAGTGGTAAAAATCACTTTGGACAACCGATGACACCTGAGATTCAAATGTCAATCTGGCATCCAGGAACACGCCAAGATCTTGCATCCTAGAGGAGACCATCAATGGTGTAGGCCCCAGGAAAAGACCAATTTCCCCACTGGAGGCAGTCCTATCATGCCTTCTGCCCGGCTCCACTATCAGAACCTTTATCTTATCAGAGTTCAGTCGCAACCAGCTGGAGGACGTCTAATCACTGATCTCAGCCAGGAAGATGTTAAGCACTTCCACAGCGTTGATGTTCCAGGGACAAAGGACAAATACAATTGGGTACCATCTGCATAGCAGTGAAAATCCTCATTGTACTTCCTAATGAGCTCACCTAGGAGCAGCATGTACACTGCAAACAACACTGGTAACACGATTGATCCCTGAGACACACTGCACGACAGATGCTTCGGGGAGGAGGAGAAACTACCCATTGCTTCCTGTCAGTGAGATAGACCTCAAACCAGTGGATGACAGTGCCGGTGAGCCCCTAGTACTCTCTTAGATGATCAAGCAGCACAAAGTGGTCTACAGTGTCAAAAGCTGAAGCGAGATCGAGGAGAACAAGAACTGACCCATCTCCTCTATCCCTCACCCTAATGCGGTCATTATGTGCTCAAACTAATGCTGTTTCAGTCCTGTGCTTGGCATGGAAACCAGACTGGAGTGGCTCATAGATGTCAAAGGTCACGAGGTGCTACTCATGTTGTTGTGCCACAATCTTCTCAACAACCTTTCCCAGAAATGGGAGGTTGGAGATGGGTCAGTAATTCGCCAAGATGTCAGGGTCGAGCAATGGTTTCTTCAGAAGGGGCCTTATCAGAGCCTCCTTCAAAGAATCCAGGAAGACCTCCTCTGACAGTGAGCACCGGACAATCAAGGCGAGCACCAGGTCAACAGAACCAGTGCATCCCATTAAGAAATGTGTTGGAAATGGGTCCAGGTCGCAATATGTGGGCTTCAGCTTCAAAGCAACCTCAATGACCTTGGCCACCTCCACTGGTTTAAACTCCCCCCCAGACAAGCGGCATGCCTCTGATACATCCGAGGTAATCACTGCGAGACATTACATGACTTGCTGGCAGGATTCCCTGCTGGATAGAGGACACTCTGTCAGTGAAGGATGGAGCAAACTCATCACACATAGGGACAGAAAAAGCTTTTTTCGGCTACAGACAGACTGGATGTAGCAGTCTGTCTACAGTCTGAAAAAGCACAGCTGGTCAGTTCTTCCCTGCAGCAATCTCCCTGGACAGAAACTCTGCCTTCTTATGGTTGATTGCCCCCTGGTACTTAACTCACCATAGTAGGTACGCAGGGCCAATTTGTCCTCCTCTAGCTTGGTCCTCCACCAGCAACACTAACTTCCCCTAATCTTCATCATCTTGAGCTTTCCATCAAACCAAGGAGACCTCAAGTGAGAGGATTTGGGTCATACATGAACCAGTGCGAGTGCATCGAGTACTGCGGACATCACCTTATCGTAGGTGGCAACCACCTCATTCATGCCCTTTGCTCATGCAGTGTCTATACTAGATAGGTTAGCCACCACCAAAAAACCCTCAGAGGAAATTCCCCTTAAAGGGTAGTAGCTGACCATCTCAACAGGGTGAAGGTTCTCATGGGGGTTCCTGAACAAGAACCTCACTGTACTGTGATCAGACCAAATGACCTGATCAGTCTTGAGGTTAACTACCTCAAGCCCCAGTGAGAACACCAGGTCCAGCATGTGGCAGCTGTGGTGAGTTACAGAAGTAACCTCTTGTGTCAGGCCCAGTGATGACATCATCTGGATGAGGCTGGAACCAAGCCTAGAGGATTCGTCATCAACCCAAGCATTGAAGCCCCCAAGCACCAAACATCTGGGGGACTCCAACACTTCAATGATGAGATCCACCACATCCTGCAAGAACTCTCTCCCCACCCCAGGAGGGGTGGTAAATAAGGAGGATCCTGCAACCTGCACCTGGACCACCACGCTCTGCCACACATTCAAAGGACCTGATAGTTCCCACCAGGTGCACAGTGAAGCCCAATTCAGATCTGAAACAGAAGGTCACTCCCCGATCCCTGTGTTCCACCCTATGGCAGTGCACAACAGAGTACCCGGAGGGGGGGATGGCTGCCTCCAACAATGGACCAGCATCATCACCCACCTAGGTCTCCGTAATGCAAGCCAGATCAACCATAGAAATCAAGTCCGCGTAAATGCGGTCTTGTTTCTGATCAATCTAGCACTGCAAAGCACCACCCCAAGGGGACTGGTAGATACTGCAGCCCCACGTGCTACCTGCCCACTTGGTCTAATGAGGCCCTTGGGGATGGGAACCAAGCATGTCTGGCCTCTCTCTCCAGGTCCCGTCTAAACCCAGGGTGTCCCCCTGCACCTAACCACCCCATCCCACTCACCTCTGTCAAGCCTACAGCTCCCCACCACAGTCATCCATTCCAGCTCCTCTAACTCCCAACCTTGTGACAGTGCCTTGCTGTCTTTGCCAATACAGGGAGGTCGGTGAAGGGCTGGAGGTCACATAACAGGGATGCCTCATAGGCTATTCGAGCTTGCCCATGTCCCTTGCACATCCCAGATAGCCAAAAAGATCCTACAGATGGTACTTCAGAATCCAATTCCTTACTTACAAGAACAATAATTATCTGGCCACTCATACCTATTACATACCCTATTCTATGTGCACACACACACACACACACACACACACACACACACACACACACACACACACACACATGTCACAGACCCACTCAGCAGGTCAGGCCCTCTACTCCCAAAGTGTCAAACTCTGAGCGCAGTCTTGTGAACAGTGTAACAGACAAGGTAACCCTCTTGTCTGTTTTTGTGAGTTCGTATCAGCCTTTGGTTTCCAGTTCTGGTGGGATTCAAACTGTTAACCTCTTCTTAGCATATCCAATGCACAGTGTGAAGGAAAAAATACAATGACAATGTTGTAAAAATAGTAGTACCTAGAACCTCCACAAGATGGTGACAAAAGTAAAACTTAAGAAGGTAAAATGGTAAAGAAAAAAAAAATGAAACCTAAGACAAGCATTTCTCTGAAGTCATGTGAACATTCCTTGTTTTTCTCATGTAACGAAACTTAGGAGCAACTTATCCAATCAGAGATAAACACAAATAGACACAAGTAAATTATGCCAACCCACTGCGGCAAATTGTAGCCAATAGACAATGACAAGCAACAGTGTAATATAAGCTTTGTGCAGCTGTGAACTTGCTGAGTTCTGCTTGATTTTGTGTTCTATAATGAACTCCCATATGCATATGTATTAAAACTTTCTTTTTACTATATGCAGTGTTCCTGAGCCTAATTTTAAACAAGCGTTAAAAGAATATATATTTTTTCCACGACAATTTTGGCATAGTCAGCAGGATTAGCACGGACTGGACCCGGAGTAGTCCCGGTCGGGGGGTGAAGTCCCAAGACTTCTGGTGAAAGTACCGAAAATGAGGGAAATCCGCCTCCTGTGTTAAAACACGGTGTTGAGCCAGGAGGACAGTCCCTGATCAAAGAGGATTCTCTTCGGACCCAGATGGCACTGATCACTGTAAGTACCTGCACTCAGGCCACTGCATGTAATGAAAAAAAGGAAAAATTGCTTGTATAAGTTGTAACTGATATCAGGATAGTTTCAGCCTGAAAAAGTGGCAAAAGTAACTATTAGTCTGAGCCTGAAAAAGTGGCAAAAGTGACTAGGTGCCATAAGATAGGTTCGGTTAAAAGTAACCGAGGGAGTTTGAGTCTACCTAGGGAAAGAACTTTGGGGGGGGCAAAAGAGCCTTTAAGTAGGTTTAGCACCTTCCTATGAGAGGAGTTAAAACTAAGCAGGAGATAGGGCAAGTCAAAAGTAACTCCCAGAGTTTAAAACCGACCAAGTAAGTACAGAGTAACAAAACCAAAAAAAATTGGTGCAGGTCAGAGTAAGAAATCAGGGAACGAGGTAATATGTGCTGGTCCAGTAAAATGCATGCTAGAAAAATATGGGCAGGATTCAGTTTCAGAGGTGGGATGTTGGCATACCCTGACAAGAGGCTTATTTCCATTAACGGGGACATTTAGTATAGACGTGTTAAAGGAAGTGAGAATCACTCTAGAAGAGAAAGAAAAAAACAAAGAAAAAGCCAAAGATTGATTGGACAAGGTTTTGCAGATGGGAAAGAGAGGCAGAACGTAGGCAGGAGAGACAGGCAGGAGGGGGAAGCCATTTATCAATTAAGACCCTGACAGGTGGTAGCACAAATGCCTCTAGTACCCCAACCCAAATGTGGCAGCAGCAGTACAGACTCCCTATATAGAGGTAAACAGACCATGGAATCCAAATGAGTTCCGGGAGGCTCTAAAGGACATTCCTAAGCCACAAAATAATATTGAAGAATATGAAAAGGAATTAAGAAACCTGACTCATATGTATAAACTTTCCACAACTGAAGTAGAGGAGTGTTTTAGGCGCACATTAAAGGGTGTCTGGGACGAGGTAAAAGGCAACTGGAATTCAAAAAAAAATTATAAGGAAATAAATGACCAAGTAAATGCAGTGTTTGTGGCCCTGAGACAGAAATTCAAAAAGGTAACAGATTAGCCCCGAATAAAGAACACCAAGCAAGGACCACATGAGTCAGTGCAGGAGTACAAGGAGAGACTTGAGACTGTGTTTAAACAGTACTCTGGTATTGACAGAGACAATCTGGCATACGAGCACCAGCTTGGAATGGTGTTCTGCTCAGGACAGAGAGAGCAGATAAGAACTGGGGTCACGACAGTGTGTATAGGCTGGGAAATGAAGACAATGGCAGAAATCATGCCGTTTTCTGAGCATGCTGAGAGACAGCAGCGTGAGACCAAAGAGAAAACCAAGGAGAAGTTAGAGAAAGCCCAGCTAATGTACTTTGAGGGAGGAGGCAAGGAAGGAAGAGGTGGAAAAGGAGCGAGAGGATGAGAACGCGGGGCACAGGGAAGACCCCAGCAGACAGAAGGAGCAGGGCGGGGGTGACTACGCAGATTATACCTGTTATACTTGTGGAGGTCGAGGCCACATAGCCCGTAACTGCCCAAATAACCAAGGACAAACAGCCCAAACTTATCCACCACCCCCCCCTCCCCATCGGGCCCGTGATTATGATCAACAACAGGATCAACAGTGGGGTGCTGACAGCTAGGAATTAATGGAACAGCACCAAATACTTCTGACCGCCTCGTAGCACCTTAGCGATGAACCAAAAATGACACTGTTAGTAAATGGCAAAAAACTTTCTTTCCTCATAGACACGGGTGCCTCAATGTCTGTAATCAGAGACACCGACATAAAACTAAGACCGACAGAGAAGACTATCGAAACTGTGGGAGACTCAGGGGTGTAATGCATGAAAAATTAACCCAGCCACTGAAAGTAAAATGTAAGGAAGCGGTCATACAGCATACCTTTCTGTATAGCAGAGTCTGCCCTGTGAACTTCATGGGAAGGGATCTCCTGGCCAAGCTCAATGCCCACATAATCTGTACAAAAGGGGGGTTGGAACTTAAGTCCCAAGTAGCCGGGTTGTATCCCTTAGCTGTCATGGGTAGTAGTAATTGGCTGTACTGCTGAAAGTTGACAGCTGAAACAGAAAAAGAGTGGCTGTTGGGCTGGGCAGAGGCTATTACACACAACCTGCAGGTGCAGACGGACCTGCATTGCACTACACACTACTCAATAGAGGCAAGAGACAGCGAGTATGAGTGTGGGGAATGGGAAAGGCAGCCAGTGGAGCAGACCCTAAACATCTCTGAAATATATGTAGCTAAAAATCGCTGCACAGCAGCGGTGGAGTTAAACCAAAAACAACAGAAGGTATTTCAAGTTCCAGGGTCATACCCACACATATCACTGGCTAGGGACCCCTCCATTCCCTGGAAGGAGTTGGGGCCATGAATAGAGTGTGTGAGACAAATGGACGACTGGGTGTGTCAGGCAGACAAGTGGACATCAGAAAACGGAAGGTGTGCAAAATATGTAATTAAAACGAAGGTAACAGTAAAAGTAAAAAGAGGGGAGACGAGTGAGAAGAAGGAGCAACAATCAGAGACACTAAATTGGGTTAAGAAAATATCCACACATCTGTGGGCGACATCAAAATATGATGTGGGGTTAATAAAAAATGCGCAGCCCCTGTCAGTGAAACCAAAGTCCTCCTTTAGGCCACATAAGAACCATTACCAATTGAAAAAAGAAGCAGAGGAAGGCATAGCACCAGTCCATGTGGCACTGGTAGAAAGGGGGGTAACTGTTCCATGTCCTTATGCCACAGTGAATATCCCTATATTGCCTGTAAAAAAAATAACCGGAACGTATAGGTTTGTACAAAATCTTAGGGCAGTAAATGAGGCAGTTCACATGAGAACCCCTGTGTTTCAAATCCAATAAACCATATTGTTGTCCGTACTACTATAATAGTTGCTATTTTACTGTAATAGACCTGGCAAACGTTTTTTTAGTATCCTGTGGAACCAGACAGCCAAGAATGGTTTGCTTTACATACAAGGGCAAGAAGTGATCGTGGACCCAATGCCACAGGGATATGCAGAACTCCCCGCAGTGTTCTCAGCCCAAATGAGTACAATCTGTCTCGCCTTGTGCCCCATTGGGCAGCACCACAGGTTTAAGAATATTTATGTGGGGGTTTGAGCACCCCAGGTTTAAGAATATGTGGAGAAATGTATTAAAAAGAAGTCTCTCAAGCAAGCAAGGGCAACTGCCCTTTGCCCTTGTAATTTGTGCTTGCTACAAGTATATACTGTTAGAGCCAATAATGGCTTTCACAGTTCAGGCTGCTTTTAGTAGAAAAGCAGCGGTGAATTAAGTAATGTTAAATAAGCAACATTTAGAGAAAGAAAATAAACTACTGTGAATGTACGCACAGTAGGTGTGACTACAGACGGAATAATTTAAAAATCCTCCCCACCATGTTGTCTATCTGTGTAGTTTCAAGTTTTTTTTATCAATTTCAAGTTCCCCTGCCTCCTATAGAGGCTGAAACATTTAATCCCAAACCCAGGTACTGGGGATCTCCACCAGATGAATCTCAACCTAGTACCTAGTACTGTTACAAATTTTTTTGTTTTGTTTTTAAACTGCAAACCAGAGCTCTGAAAAAAGACTTGGTTTGGCAGGTTACTAAAATGGCCAAAAAAAAAACCTTTAAAAGGGTTAATAGCTGCAGCGTTTGAAAATTATCATAAAGGTCCTGCAGTCGGTTTTCTCAATCGGACCAGTATATCAGAAAAGAAGAAGGAAAATACCTTGGTAAGTCTGAATTTTTTTTTATTATTTAAAGTTTTTTTTATGTCTGTCTGTTTTATTTCTGTGATACATATACATCATATATGTATCATGCTGCTGCATCATACATGGGAGGAGACAGAGATAATGAGGAGGGGGGGCCCCTTACCAATCGGCAAGTCTGGGAGAGGGGGCATCACTGGCAGGTGGGGAGGGCTAAGCAGGAGAAGAGGTACTGGAAGTGGAAATCACAGCAGAGAGAGTGAGGAGCCTCAGCTCCCTTAAGAGGGAGAAAGCACCGGGGCCAGATAAATTACATCCTAGAGTGCTGAAGGAACTTGCAGATGTCCTGGGAAGCTCCTGGCAGAGCTTTTCACCATCTCTCTGAGGACAGGGTGGGTGCCCCAAGACTGGAAGGTGGGCGCATGTAGTGCCTATCACAAGGGGGATCAAGGAGCTGGCAGGGAACTACAGGCCTGTCAGCCTGACATCAGTGGTGGGCAAGGTGATGGAGGGCATTGTCAGGAGAGGAGCTGGGGGGCCCTGGATAAGTCAGGTGCCTGGACGATAGACAGCATGGATTCATCCGGGGAAATCGTGTCAGACAAACCTGGTGGAGTTCTATGACTGGGTGACAAGTGCCTTGGACCTGGGTAGACCAGTGGATGTCCTCTTTCTGGACTTCAGCAAGGCATTTGACTCTGTTCCTCACGTGCGCCTGTTGGATAAACTAGGAGAAATGGGGGTGGGAAACCAGATGATCCGATGGATAGGCAATTGGCTCCAGGACCGGACCCAGAGGGTCGTAGTTGGTGGGATAATCTCTTCCCGATGAGGGTCATTAGTGGGGTCCCACAGGATCATTCCTTGGGCCCCTTCTCTTGAACGCCTACGTATCTGACATAAGGACAGGAATCAGGAGTGAGATGAGTCTTTGCAGATGACTTGAAATTGGGGCAGTGGTGGATGGGGAGGAGGGAGGTGGCCTGCAGGGGACCTGGAGGCTCTGGAAAGATGGTCTAGAAAGTGGAAGCTGAGGTTTAATGCGGGAAATGCAAGGTACTCCACCTGGGGGCCGAAACCCAGGCCAGTGTACACCCTGGGGGAATACTACAAGTCTCAATGGCTGAGAGAGACCTGGGGTGGTGGTGGATGTCAAGATGAACAACTCTGAGACTTGTAGGAGGGCAGCAGCCAAGGTCAACAGGATGCTGGGATGTATCGCTAGGGGATCACTCCAGAAGGAGGAAGTGATACTCCTCTGTATAACTTGCTTGGTGAGGCCACCTGGAGTACTGTCATGGCTTTGGAGGCCACACTAAAGAGGGACATTAACCTCCTGAGAGGGTCCAGAGGAGGGCAACCAAAATGATTTGGGGCTTGGGGGACAGGACCTATGAGGAGAGGCTCAAGAGCTAAATATACACTTTGGAAGAGAGAAGGGACTGGGGGACATGATAGAGGTCTTCAGGTACATGAAGAGGGTAAATAGGGAGGAACAGTGAGGTGCTTGAAGGAAGGAGGAAGGGGCCACTAGAGGGCACGGTGGAAGCTGGAGGGGAAGATTCAGGGAGAGGAGGAGGTGCTACTTACTGAGAGGGTGGTAGAGCCATGGAATGCACTACCTAGGGGGTGGTGGAGGCAGAGACAGTGGAGGGGTTCAAGAGGGGTGGGACAGGTACAGGGAAGGTTCAGGAAGCAAAATCCAATGCAGCAAGAATATCCGGAACTGGGAGGGGAGAAGCCAGAGAAGGCAAGGGGGACAGCAAGGTCAGCACCCAGGGTGGGGGCTGACCAAACGAGCAGACACGAAAGACCATTAGGCCTATTCTGCTGGCATTTTAGTATGTTAGTATGTTAGTATGTTATATACTAAACAAGATAATGCTCCATCTCTCTTGTGTATATTTTCCAGTGTATATCTGTGTTCTGTAATTATGTTCTGTTGTCAAAGTTGTAAAATAAAATTGCCGGCCTTTGGTGCACGACATGTTACAGTAAAAAAGGAAAAAAGCTTCTTTGCCTCATATCTGACTGTTTTAATTGGTTTTATTTTTAATAAAACATTTGTGCTGCCTAAACAGGGTCAGTAAAGAACTTTTGTATGTAGTTGTTGGTTGGAGCAGGTAGTGTTAAAGGTAAAGAAATATGACGTCATAAATTGCAATGTGCAAAAAAATTTGTAGTTTGCAGGCAACGTGCCAAGCCACTGCTAGGTAAAAATGTAATGTGTTAACAGCTATGAATGGCTTTATCATACTTCTGGTTAAACCAGAAACTTTTTGCAAAATGGCAGTGTGCCATATTTTGGCTATGCGCCAAAAAGTGTAACCATGTTATACTATATGTGTTCACTTACAGATGGTATGTTGTGCTGTATTTTAAAGGCGTTGGAAGGTGTTTAAAAAAGTGTTTTGTTCTAAAAAAATTTGGCATTAAAATATGTATAAATGTGTTGATTTAAAAAAATTGTCAGTGTTACAAGACAGGCAGGAGGCAGCACATATATCTAAAACACGTACTGTTTTCTAATGAAACTATGGGCATTACCTCAGCAAATTGGTGTCAAATAATATCAGTCTTATTTTCTGTTAAGCATTTCTTTTTGTGTATGTGTACTGTCTTGGCCAGCAGTTTTATTGTGTGCTCTATTATTATTTAAAGATATTTTAATATTAGTAGTGTTCAAGAACACTACAAAAATAACTGGGTTTAAATGACCCTTGCATGCACACTGTGACCTTTTGCACATTATTTGACCTTCTTGTATTTCAACATTTTATGTTACTACCAGTTCAAACTTGATGTGTATTCCATACCTAAAGCACAACTTTTCACACAAAATGCATGTTTTCATAAAAACACACCAAGAGTGAGCCATGTAATTTGAATTTTTATTGCAAAACTAGTATCCTAAGTAAAGAGGAACATGACTGTGGACAGCTAATAAATCTGGACTGTAAACCCTGACCGGACATTACTAATGTGCCAATAGTAAATGCTGACGTAGAGTTTTTTGTGAATGGGTCGGCCCAAAGAAATGACAAGGGAAACCCCTTAGTGGAATATACTGTGTGCACACAAAATAGTCTTGTGGAAAGTGCTAAGCTGCCTCCATGAACGTCGGCCCAAGTAGCCAAATTAATTGCATTGATCAAAGCCTGCATACTTGCAGAAGGAAAAATTGTCAATATTTACACGGACAGTCGGTAAGCATTTGGGGTAGCTCATGATTTTGGCACCTTGTGAAAACACAGGGGATTCCTGACAGCGGCAGGAAAACCTATTGCGCATGCAAACCTAGTAAAGGACTTACTGAATGCTGTACAAAAACCAAAGCAAATTGCTATTATCAAATGTCAAGCTCATACGTCTAATACAGACTCTGTGTCATTGGGTAATGCAAGGACAGATGCAGCTGCAAAAGAAGCAGCCCTCTCTAATGGTGTTCCAAAATTCTTAATGTTGTCTGTTACCACTAACCAACTTAATTTATTTTCAGCCAAAAATGTTGTTACGTTGCAACAGTCAGCCAGTGCAAAGGAGAAGCAGAACTGGCAGGCAAATTGTAAATATAATGTTAATGCTACAATATGAATAGCCCCCAATGGCAAGCTTTGCCTGCCTTAGGCAGTATTTCCTTTTCTGGCAAAATTGGCCCATGGGGCCAATCATGTCTCAAAAAGTGAAATGGTAGACCTTGTAAATAAATACTGGTATGTTGTAGAATTCACTATATATGCTAAAGAATTTTGTAAGAGGTGTGTTACATGTATGCAAAATAATATCGGCAGAGGACTCCAAGTAACCCCCTCTGCTCACCCTTCTCCTACAGGACCTTTTGAGCACCTAATAATGGACTTTATTGAGTTAAATCCATGTGAAGGGTACAAATCTTGTTTAGTAATTGTAGACATGTTTTCAAAATGGGTAGAGGCCTTCCCGGTTAGAAAAACCACAGCATGCACGGTGGCAAAGGCCCTAATAAGGGAAATCATTCCCCAGTGGGGTATCCCCACCAAGCTCTCTAGTAATAATGGGTCACATTTTTCAAATGATGTAATTAAAACCCTGTGTGAAGCATTGCAAGTAAATCTGAGAATGCACTGTGCCTACCACCCCCAATCGGGAGGAGCTGTAAAAAGGGCAAACTAGACCCTAAAAGTAAAGTTGACCAAAATCATGGCAGAAACTGGTCTCAGCTGGGTAAAGGCACTACCTCTGGCACTTATGAGCATGAGAGGGAGGTCTGCACACTTGGGATTATCACCACAAGAAATTTTAATGGGAAGGCCTCTCAAAATGACAAATGTTCCATTTCCCCAAAATAAAATGACGTTGCATGGTATAGACAATAAAATAATTGCTTATTGTTTATCCCTTAACACTGTGTTGAAATCTCTCTATCCTAGGGTCAAAACGACTTCACCTGTACCCTCTGAGGGACCACTCCATCACATCAGACCAGGAGACTTCGTTGTAGTGAAGGACCTTCAAAACAAAAAGTAGTGTGCTCTGAAGTAAAAAGGACCGTTCCAAGTGTTACTCACGACAGCCACAGCGGTCAAAATAGCCAAAAGAGAGACATGAATCCACGCTTTCTATTGCCGGTTGGCGACGGCTCCCGAAAAAAAAAAAATAAGGACTGTGTTACTTATTGCAGGAGTGGTATGTCTACTGGGAACCCCTATGGTTCTCCTGGCTCAAATGACTGTTAAAGCAAACCACAAGACTGTAAAATACAGCCATAGCCTCAAACCTCTGCATGTTACAAACACTTGATGGACTTTAATGAAACCGCATGCTAAATAACGCAAATATGTCAAATTGTTATGTGTGCACATACTCCCCATTTTCTGCAGCTATTAGGCTACACCTAAAACCAAAACCTCAGTAATGGCCCCTTTGCTCACAAACGAGAAAATAAATGCACAACTGCCATTTTATAATAATATATTGTAAAATTAATAGAGTATCAAAAGGGGGGAGTGTGAAGAAAAAAATACAATGACAATGTTGTAAAAATAGTAGTACCTAGAACCTCCACAAGATGGCGGCAAAAGTAAAACTTAAGAAGGTAAAATGGTAAAGAAAAAAAATGAAACCTAAGACAAGCATTTCTCTGAAGTCATGTGAACATTCCTTGTTTTTCTCACGTAACGAAACTTAGGAGCAACTTATCCAATCAAAAATAAACACAAATAGACACAAGTAAATTATGCCAACCCACTGCGGCAAATTGTAGCCAATAGACAATGACAAGCAACAGTGTAATATAAGCTTTGTGCAGCTGTGAACTTGCTGAGTTCTACTTGAGTTTGTGTTCTATAATGAACTCCCATATGCATATGTATTAAAACTTTCTTTTACTATATGCAGTGTTCCTGAGCCTAATTTTAAACAAGCGTTAAAAGAATATATATTTTTTGCCACAACAACAGGTTCAGATATATCTATCTTCGGGGGGCCAGATATCTTTGCCTACGGGCACCTAACCAGGTATTCAGAGATGAACCCTTTAAAACTTTAATAAAGACTTCAGATTTTTTTTATGTCGTTTAACCAGGAGTAGCACACTAAGCTGAAAGCTTTTTTTACAGGAGTGACCTGGGAGCACAGGGAAGTTAAGTGACTTGCTCAGAGTCACACAGTATGCAAGTGGAAGCTGTGAGATTCAAACCCAGGTCTGGTCTGCTGGATGTCACCAGATTTGTAGCTCAGAGCCTTAAACCACTGTGCTATACTGCCTCGATACCATTTAACGCTTCTCCTTCCAGTTTGATACCACCATTCAAGCTTATGTCTATTGTCTGCTATAACCATGGACTTTTCTTACAAAATAAAAAGAAGTCAAAGACAGACCAAGTAAGTTCTAAAAAGAATTTTACTAAAATAGTTAAAAATATGTGAAACACAAACTGCAGAACTCATATCAAAAGACATACGAATCTTTTAAAAAGAAACAAGGTTTAAACAGAGCTGGAGGTATTTAAAGGCCCTACGATATCCATTCCCACCCTCTGGAATGGCTCCTCCACTATGGGCAAGGGGTTCAGGGTGGCTTGGGTTTTCTTGCCCGCCTTCCCTACTTCTTGGCACCGGTGACAAGACCTGCAATACTCCTTCACCTGCTGGGTGAAGTTAGGCTAGTAGAAATTCTGGGCTAACTGCTGCATAGTTCATGTGATTCCCAGATGACCAGACAAGGGAATATCTGGGCAAACTTGAGCAAGTGCTCACGATATCCCTGGGGAACGACAAGTTGCCTGCCTAGCATCCCTCCCTCTGTCTGTAATGCCTGTGTATACATAAGTCCATTTTCCCAATAAACCTTATTTCTGCCGTCACCTCCCTGTGTGCCCTCTGAGTCTGCCCAAGCCCTCAGCTTCTCTAAACTAGGGTCACTCCTCTGAGCAGCTGCAAACCCCTCACACAGTCCCAAGGCATGGGACAGGTCCCCTTCAGTCGCTAAATTAGGGTCCCTAGCACCAGCGTCAGGGCCCTCAGGATCACTGTCAATCCTAACCCTCTGACAAGGGGTCACCCCTCCCTCTATGGAGTAACCCTGTGTAGTTGTGTGGTCACTTGCTCCTGGGGGAATTTCTACCCCCTTTTTATCAGTCTCCCCATCTGGAGACACAGGCTGGGGAACCAGCCTCTCAGTGGTTTCCACACTGGTTTCTGTAGGGTTCAGGGAACTACTATTTTCCCTTGCCGCTTGCTACGGGTAACTGCACATACCATCCCCTGCTGGAGTTTGTTACCCAACTCACATCCACTGCTAATGTGTTGGCTACAGCCACTTGTTGCACAGTTCCCCCTGTTTCACCCCAGTCCAGGAGAACACTAGCGAGTGGCAATGTTTTCTCTTCACCAGTAAACCCTTGTACAGTTACGTATTTATTGGGTATAAGCTGACCAGGCTGTACCAGATCCCCCTTTACCAATGTCAGGGATGCCTCTGTGTCCCTTAACCCCTGCGTCTGTACCCCATTTACTATGACTGGGTGCATGTGTTCCCTCGTGTTCACTGGCATGCTCTCAGGGACACACAAACAACCCACTTCTTTTCTAGAACCCTGTTGTGTATTATGGCTTGCCTTTTTGGGGCACTGTCTGGCAATATGCCCAGTTTTCTTACACAGCCAACATGCATTTCTTACTTCAGATAAATCTTAGAAACATAGAATTTAATGGCAGATAAGGACCGCTTGGCCCACCCAGTCTGCCCATTTCCCTATCTGATGGATAAGCTGCAGATTCTAGTTAATCAACAGCTTACCTCCTCCTGCCCCCCACTAGAATTGCCTTATGCTTGTCCCATACATTCTAGAATTCTCCCACTGTTCCTGACTCCACAACCTCTTCAGGAAGGCTGTTCTATGCATCCACAACTCTCTCTGTGAAAAAATACTTCCTCACATTGCTCCTGAGCCGTCCCCCCATCTTCAAATTGTGCCCCCTTGTTCTTGCACATCTCTTTTTCTGAAAGACACTACCCTCTTGTACCTTGTTAATTCCCTTGAGATACTTGAAAGTTTCTAGCATGTCCCCCCTCTCCTCCTTTCCTCAAGGGTATATTAAGCTGCTTTAGTCCTCCTCATATGTCTTCTGGTGCAGACCCTGCACCATTTTAGTTTCCTCCTCTGAACAGCCTCCACTCTGTCTATATCTTTATGGAGATTGGGTCTCCAGAATTGCACGCAGTACTCCAGATGGGGTCTCACTAACTGTCTGTAGAGAGAGATAACAACTTCATGTTTTCTACTATTGATGCCTCTCCCTATGCATCCCAGTATCCCCTCAGCCCTCCCTACTGCCTTCTCACATTGCTTGCCCACCTTTAGGTCATCTGATATAATTACTCCTAGGTCTCTCTTGATTTTTGTTGTTGTTATTAACTCACCCCCCATTACGTACTCTTCCCCTGGGTTTTTGTTTCCCAGATGCATTATCTTGCACTTCTTTTGCATTGAATCTGTGCTGCCACGTATTTGACCATTCCTCCAATCTTGCCAAGTCCCTTTTCATTCTTTCCACCCTTCCTTGTGTATCAAAACACATCAAAACATTGTGTGTATCTTTTCATTGAAACCTGGGGCTAACTGGTTTTGGTGGAGGCAGTGAGGGTTTTAGCTGCCCTGAATGCGTGCTTTTCCCTTTCTGTGCTGCCATGCCCACCCCATTCACTCTCAGAGCAGGTCTGCTCTAGGCATAGTGGTCCGAGAGTTCAGCAGCCTCTTGCACTGTTTTTGGAACTCGGTCCTCTAGCCAGGTTTTTAGCTCTGCTGGGCAAGCCCAATAAAACTGTTCTAATAAAATCACATTTTCAATTTTATCAACAGAATTTGCCTCAATTCCTTCCCACCAACGTTTTAAAAACTGACGTTGTTTCGTGGCTAGCTCCTCATAGCTCATATCAGGGCCTCTCCTGAGCTTACGGAATTTAGCTCTGTATGTTTCAGCAGTTAATTCAAACTTTTTTAACAGTGCAGCTTTTAGCTTTCTGTAATCATTGCTGTCTTCATTGTCCATTTGACCCAATGCATCCTGAGCTTTCCCAGTAAGTAGCGGGGATAGCTGGAGGTTCCAGGACTCTCTAGAAATTTTAGCCTGAATACAAACTTTTTCAAAAGAATTTAAAAAAGCATCCATATCTTCCCCTTCCTTAAACTCAGCTATTAATTTGGAGTTCAGTTTGTAACCCAGTCCTGCAATTCCAGTTAAACCCAAGCCACTTACCTGCTCTGGTGCTGCTGGTCAGAGTCGTATCTTCTCCAGTTTGTGTTGCCACTGGCGCTCCTCTCTCCTCTCCTCTGCCTCTCTGCGTTCTCGCTCTCTCTTCTCCTCTGCAGCTCGCCGGCACTCACACTCCTCACGGTCTGCCTCCCTCTGTTGTCACTCTGCCTCACGGTCTGCCTCCCTCTGTTTTTGCTCTCTCTTCTCCTCTGCAGCACTCTGGCACTCACACTCCTCATGGCCTGCCTCCCTCTGTTCTTGCTCTGCCTCCAGTTCCATCCTGCCCAACTCAATTTGCAGTTTGAGTATCTCTGGATTCAGGATACTGGTGACCATCCCCCCTGCTGCTGTGGCCCTTCACTGACAGTGGCCCTGCTGTCCTTTTCAGTCATGGTCGGTGACTCACTGCTCTGGGTATCTGCTACCATTAGGGTCTCTATGAGGTTCTGCTTTTTGGCTGTCACCTCGAATGGGACTCCCCTGTCTCAGCACAACTGCTTCAAGTAATCTACAGTGTGCCTGCTGTAGTCGGAATACATCTTCTTCTTCCCTGACTATGGCTTCTCTGACTGCACTTTAGAGAGAACAAATAAAATGAGTAGGAACTCGACTGTAAGCCAAGTGATATATAGTTCTGTTTCCTTTTTTAAAATAAAACTCTGCCTTTTTCCTTTCTTTGTAAGAGAGCTTACGATCTCAGCTGACACAGAACAATAAAGCTTGTGATACCGAAATATGCCACTGCTGCTAACCGATCTGTCACAAACCCACTCAGCAAGTCAGGCCCTCTACTCCCAAAGTGCCAACCTCTAAGCGTAGTCTTGTGAACAGTGTAACAGACAAGGTAACTCTCTTGTCTGTTTTTGTGAGTTCAGATCAATCTTTGGTCTCCAGTTCTGGAGGGATTCAAACTGTTAACCACTTGTTAGCATACCCAATGCACAGGCTCAGATATATCTGTCTTCGGGGGGCCAGATATCTTTGCCTATAGGCACCTAACCAGGTATTCAGAGATGAACCCTCTAAAACTTTAATAAAGACCTCAGATTTAATGCTTCTCCTTCCAGTTTGATACCACCATTCAAGCTTATGCCTATTGTCTGCTATAACCATGGACTTTTCTTACAAAATAAAAAGAAGTCAAAGACACACAAAGTAAGTTCTAAAAAGAATTTTACTAAAATAGTTAGAAATACATGAAATACAAAATACTTAACTCTTATATCAAAAGACATATGAATCTTTTATAAAGAAACAAGGTTTAAACAGTGCAAATTTCTACTTCAGTGCTTAGTCTCTAAATACTTGCTTAAGTGCTCCCCAAGATGTTTCATGGTCAGAGTCCAGGTCAGAATGTGTGTCTCTGTAAAACAGAATTATTCCTTAAACAACTGTATTGGCCAACCCCTTTTTTGGTGAGGTCAGCTAGCTCCTCCTCTGTCAGATTATATTTAAAAAATATATATCTTATACAACCACAGGATGTATTTTCAAAATATTACATTCTGCAATCCTCAGCATATCTCGTGTGTGTCAAATGACATCACTTTGATCCACGTGGCATGCTCCTCACACAGGCTTCATATGAGCATTTACAACCTCGCACTAATACAACACAACCTGCTTTCCTTCCTTCAATGTCATAAACCTTTTTTATGATTTTCCTGTTAACAAAGTTAACTTAACAACTATATAATTAGCTCCTGGTCTGCCATGTAACACATTGTCTCCAATACCTGTTTGTGTGTAATCTCACATGCTGTCTCAGCATTTTTCTCATGGCATCCATCCTTTAGCTGAAACCGGGGGGATGGGCGAGGGATGTTATTCCAAGGGCACTTGATTTTTAGCAGGAGACATTCAGTAATATATTTTATTAAAAAGAAATGATACAGCACTCAGAACATGGTTGTCTATGTCACACACACACTTCTAAAACAGTTTAAATCAATACCCATCCCTCAATAATTTTACACTAATCCTCCCCACCTGCGAAACCCCTAGCTTCCCCAAAACACTTACGATCACGCAGTCCCACTCACACACACCACACAAACAGCTAATACAAAACTTTCCTAACCACACACACTCACAAACTCACACACCAAAAACTTAAAGAAAAACGTCATACCCCTCACTCCCTACCCACTTAAAATAACTCTGAGAGCAGACTCGTTTATAGGATAGAGCTCAAAAAAGAGTGCTGAATGTAATACTAAAGGGTAGCACATGAGGTGGGTACCTGAATCATGGTGCCATCCAAAACGGTGACGTGATATGGGCGAAAGCCGGAAAGGTGAGGGGGCAGGGAGGGTGACCGAATGTGGTGGGGTTGGCGACCCCAGTGACAGGATGTCGCTACGGCCTGCGTGGGGGGCATGGCGGGTGTGGCCTGGGAGGGCAGAGGGATGTAGGGGGTGGCACTGTGGTCAGCTGCCGAGCTGCGTCATGGCATCAGGGGTTGGCCTCCGCTTGCGGTGCTGGGGTTCAGGTTCGGGTGGGTGCAGGCGCTACTGTGCTTTTTTGCGCCCAGCCCAAAACCTTATTTTTGCTTTTTACCCCGACATCCACCCCCTAGAGTTGAGAGTGCTTAAGTAGATTGGTGCGTGGGGCGAAGTCCCCACAGAAAGAAAGTATTTTCAGTCCCCAGCGCCATTTTTCTGTGCGCCAAGGTTGTCAGGGTGGCAAAATTGTTTTCACCGCCCTGACATTGCTCTTCTGTGGGTTACCCTTCCATGATCGCCCATATCACATCGAACCATCATGAAGTGCTCTTTTAAAGAGTAATGTCCAAAGTTCACAATAAAGTGCAAAACTGAAAGCAGACAATGTTCTTTTAACACAACACCGCTCAGTCCCAAACAAGAAGGCCGTTTGCTCTCTCAGGCTGATCAGAGCCCACTGGGCTGGTACCGCTGACACGGTCCCCTCCACAAGCAACCCACCTGCCAAGGACAGCCGAGAAGGTGCCTGCTGCCCACGCTCCTCCTTGGCCGATAAGGCTGATTGGAGCTCACTGGGCTGGTACCACTGATGCAATCCCCTCCACAAGCAACCCACCTGTCTAGGACAGGCTGAGAAGGTGCCTGCTGCCCACGCTCCTCTTTGGCCCACAAAGCTGATTGGATCCCAGTGGCCTGGTACCGCTGACGTGGTCCCCTCCACAAGCAGTCCACCTGCCTAGGACAGGCCGAGAAGGTGCCTGCTGCCCACGCTCCTCTTTGGCCCACAAAGCTGATTGGATCCCAGTGGCCTGGTACCGCTGACGTGGTCCCCTCCACAAGCAGTCCACCTGCCTAGGACAGGCCGAGAAGGTGCCTGCTGCCCATGCTCCTCCTTGGCCCATAAGGCAACATCTGGTCCTGGACCCAGAACAAGGGAAAGAGGATTTTTGAGCCTTCCTCTCAGTGGGAACTGAAAGGTTCCAGATGGCCTGGAGTGCTGACATTGTTTTCCTGCCCAACGCTGCAGCCAGTGCTGAAATCAATGGACTAGGGCATAAGACTGCAGAGAAACACTGACCTTTGACGTTTCTTCCTTTAGCAGCTGTGCAGTGAAGTCCTGATCGTTTTGCTTGCCAATTCACTCAGTTGCACACCTCTGTGAGCAGTTCAGTGCAGAGCAGCATTTACGTAACCTGCACTGGCCTGTCAGTGATTTGCTGCTTTTTTTTTATTATTTTTGTCTGCTTTTCCATTTGAAAATTATACTGTGAAGCCACTAGAGGGCAACAACATGTGTAGGTTGCAATCCTCTTCCCACTACTCTCCCCTATCACTTCAAGTCCTGGGTCATTCATACCTAAAGGAAATTATCAACATCCGAACATTCTGTGTTGTGATCTGAATCTGTAAGCCTGTACAAAGCCTCTACTACCCTACCCAGAATGGTTTCCATCTCCCTCCTACTCACACCCTTCATGTTTCTTACCTTTATCCCAGTCTCCCCTCTACACCTATTGCCACTTCTCTCTCTCTCTCTCCTTCCCTTCCAGATACCTCCTTCATTCATTCAGTCACCCCCACAGCTCCCCTTGTAAACATACCCCACTTTCCCTACTAACCCCAGCCTCTCTGTTTTCCCGTTCTAGTCACTTTGCCTATCTTTGCTTCCTAATCTCCTTCTCTCCACCCCTCCCTCTTCCCCTACCTCATGTATTTCCTGCTCCACATACAAAAGTCCTAAACATCACTATTTCATCCTTGCCCTCCTCCTTCTTTCATCAGGGAACATCCACCCCAACCCTTTCCCTATTTTTTCTCCTACCCTGGCTCCTTACCCAAATAACATGTCTCCAAACCCCACTTCCACTACAACCCTCCCTAATGGGTTGAAGCTCCTCTGTCTGAACATCTGCAGCTTGCTACCTAAAATCGACCTCCTACAAACTCATGATTTCACACACCCCTGACATCTTAATTACCAAAACATGGTTCAAAAAAAGCATCCCTGACAATGCCATTGCTATCCCTGGGTATTCCATCTCCAGACAAGATTGATTGGGTTGTGGAGGGGGAGTGGCCATGTATATCCTGTCCTCACTACAGTTTATTACCACCCTATCTTTCTCCATCCGAGCTACCTATGAAGCCCTTGTCACCCGCATTATCCTTCCTTTGTCAATCCCAGTCTTTGTGGCTGGCATCTATTGCTGCCCAAGCATTCAACCCTTGGTCACAACTCAACTTTTAGCTAATATAACCTCCCTCTCGCAATCTGGTGAACTTTTCATAATGGATGACATGAATCTAAATTGGTTGTCTGTCAAGTTAAACAAGCTATGCAATGACAACACTCTCTAAACCTAACTCAACTTATACTTGCCCCACCGTCCTAATCCCAAAACACAAAACCACACCCTTCTGGACTGGGCACTCACAACCCACCACACCGCGTCATTAAATCTAGTCTCCTCCCCGATGCCCTTAGTGACCCACAACCCATTTTCATTGAATGTAAGGTTCATCACCCCAAATCTCCCTAAAATCATACAGCTCCAGTCCTTTAAATCTTTAGACCTAACCCCAATCAGCTTTGCACTCGCTTCCACTGACTGGGCACCCCTTTCCACTGCCATTTCTGACACCCAAGCGCTTGACTATTTTAAGGATAAATTCATTGCCACCTGGAATACCTTTGCTCCTTTCAGAAGGATCAGAGTCTGTGGGCTTCACCTCCCCAGGATCACCCCCAAACTACTGGCCTGCTTCAGGGAGCGTGACCGGACCTGGAGAAAACACAAATCTACTAAACATCCAAACTACTATGTCAAGTACAGAACACTACACAATTCATGTACTAAAGCTACTAGACTGGGTAAGTCCAATTATTTCAACTCCTCATTCCTGACTAACATTAACTCTTCATCTAAATTCTGGAGGGTAGTTCATGCCCTATTCTCTCCCCCCTCCCCCTCTAGTTCTCAAAATAAATAACCCCCTAGCTTCTGACCCTGGCTCCGTGGCCAATGAATTTAATGCCTACAACACCTCATGCGCCACGTCTCTTCTAATTTCCCTCTCCCCATTGCAACCTACTAACTTCAGCCCTTCGCCTCAGCCATTGCCTGCCCCTTCCCCATTTTCCTTTTCTACTATCTTCTTTGACAAAGCTCTTAGTGCCCTCCTATCCCTCAACCCCTCCAAAGGCTCCTCACTTCTCTACCTTTATGCTCCTGCAATTGCTCATCCTGTCTCTGTAATCCTTCACCTGTCCTTTATTTCTGCCCAAGTACCCTCATCCTGGAAACACACTATAGTCCTTCCTCTTCCCAAGGGTGGTGACACATCCACTCCTGGCAATTATTGCCCCATTTTCCCTCCTTCCTACCCTTGCCAAACTTCAAGAACATTTGGTTCTCACTCAACTATCACCCTTCCTGTCTGATTCCTCCTTCTTCACCCCCTTCCAATTTGGTTTTTGGAAGAACCACTCAACAACCACCTCCCTCCTCAGGCTTATTGACTCCATCCTTTCAGGGATGGACGATGGCCTGATCACCTCGGCCATCTTTGTTGACCTAGCCAAAGCTTTTGACACTTTCCCATCCCCTGCTTCTTGATTCACTCTCCTCTGCTGGCCTTGCTCCATCAGCCACCAACTGGTTTATATTCTACCTCATTGGCAGGACCTAATTGGTGAGAATCATTGATTCCATCTCCCCTCCACTCCCCATCAACTCTGGTGCCCCTCAGGGCTTAGTGCTTGGTCCCCTACTCTTCTCCACTTTCCTTATTGATCTTCTCACAGCCTGCTCATCCTCTTCTATCCACATGTGCACTGACGATACTGTTTTGTACAGTTCTTGCAAATAACCTGCTGCTGTGGAAACCAGCTTACAGCATGACTTCAACCAAGTTCAGCTCCAGTTTGCTTCTCACCAGCTTTTTCTAAAAACCAAGAAGACAATCTCAATGACCTTTGGCACCAGGCAGAGTCTTTCTAGGCTCTTGGCCCTACCCACTTTCCACACCCAGGATGAGACCATCTTGAAGGACACCTCCTCATTTAGATATCTGGGGATTTGGCTGGACCAGTACCTCAACTTCTCGGTGTATATCGATGCTATCCTGAAGAAACTGTGCCCCAAGCTTGGTGCTCTGTACAGGAATTGTAGTTGCAGCCCGCTGACTGCGAGGCACAAAATTGTCCAGAAGATGATACTCCCCATATTTGACTACTGTGACATAGTCTATGGTGCTGCTCCCAAATCTTCCCTGACCAAGTTGGACACTTTCTTTATCTCCTTCTGCTGCTCTGCTATTGACTCCCCTTCCTGCTCCCACCACTGTGAACTCTATCACTCTCTAACCTTCCTTCCACTATCTCACAGATGCATCTCTCACTGTGCCAAACTAACCTCCAAATTCTGGTTCAAGGGGCTTCTCTCCTATCTTTCATCCTCTCTCTCCACTCCACCTCCCCCCACCCACTCTCTCAGATCAAATGACACCCGCACCTTGACGGCCCCTTGCCGCTCCACCTTCATCAGTCAGACTGGTTTAGCCCATCATTTCCCTAACATCTGGAATTCCCTCCCCCCTGAAATATGACACTCCTCCTCCAGCTACTCCCTTACCTCTGCCCTACACAATTACCTTTCCCTCAGCTGTTCCTGTTTTAACCCACCTTAATACCTATCCCCAGTTTCTGTCTTCCTACCTTGACCCCCCAGCAGGGTTCTCAACATCCTGAAGGGGGAAGTCAGGAAATAGCTACCCCTTCTCCTCATATTCAGTTCTTGCCTCTCCCCCTCTCTTCTCCACCTGCTCTCCTGGGTCACCAGTGTGCACAACCTAACCCCATCCTTTTTACTCCAACAGCACTTGCGTACTACCTCGAGCCTGCTCCTGGTACACTCATGCACTATAAATGGTTCTTTTGCATTATTACTGTTTTGTACATTTATATGTTCTTTTGTATGATTTTGGACATGTATTGTAATTTACCCAAAGTTCCACTACTGTTTATTGTACAATACCTTGTGTTCAACTGTTGCACAATCTTACAATGTTGTATTGTTTGTACTACACACATTCTATCATAACTGATCATTCTTCACAACCCTATGTAATCCCCCCCCAGGTCGCACTGTGAGACGAGCAACTAGTTGTTCAGTGTGCCCTCCTGGTGAAACATTTCAATAAATAAATAAATAAATTGCTCACACCAAACAAGCCTCTTTTTTCTGGTGAAAAGTAGTGAAGGATTCTTTCTCCCAAGCAAGGGAGAAAGAAAAGTCTGACAATTTGAATAAGCAGGACAAAACGGAATGGGTTGAGAAGTCTTTGGGTCTGGCCTTGCAAGACTTTCACTTAGGCTGGGACCAGATCCATTCTCAAGCAATCCAAAAGCACTGGTTACCAACAAACTCACTGACCAGACCACGAAAAGTTTAGGGCACTCCTCACACCAGTGCCCAGCAGTTCCACAGCAGATGATTTTTTGGGAAAATCCCCTGTCCAGTCGGGTCAAAAATTCAATGAAAAGAAACACAGAGACTAGTGAAATTAGCTCCTCCACAACGCTGGATGGAAGATTTTCCAATTATCAATACTTGTGGTCCCACCGAGACATAGACTCCCCAGGTGCGGAAACCCACACTGCTTCTGCAGGTTCCCCAATCCCTGAGCATCACAAAGAGGCAATCCTTGGTGGTCCCTCAATGGTCCACACCACTCAGCACTCCAGAAAGATCGCAGGCAGGAAATGGCTCCACAGGCCCCCAGTAAAATCTCTGCGACAGGCTCCCAGTGGCAAAGGCAGCAGCTGAACCAGAGCTTCTTCAGGAACCCCTCCCAGAATGTGCCACAGCAAGTAAGAAGAGCACTTGATTTAACCTATCCTATAAAACAAGAAAACTGACTCCTATCTCAATTCATGAACCCTAGCTATCACTAAAACGCCCTACCTCTGGCAACTCTCCTCTAGTTTACGGCAAATAAAATTCTGTTTTACTAGACTGTGGGCAAATGGTGTCACCAGAGTCAATACTGAGTCAAATTTTCTCTCGTAACAGAAAGTTCAGTAAAAAAGCAAATTTGAGGGGGGACCCAGGCACCGTTTAGAGCCTCTGCAGATGGCAGCCCAGCATGACTGCCATCTTGCTCCTCCCCCACAGCAGTTGGGTTTAAACCCAACTAGTGGACTTACCCACCAGGGATAAAGCAATCCTTGACCTGTTTCTCACTAATAGCCCCAGAATTTCCAACGTCCATGTTGGCATCAATCTGGGAGCCAGTGATCGTAAGTCTGTCAGGCTACAAATCAATAACATGGTGATTCCAGGACACACCCAACAAAGAAGGCTTGGCTCCTGAAGGACAGGCCCCTTTGTTATAGGCCTGAAAGCCCAGAAGGAAGGGCAGAGAAGGAGGTAACAGGTAAGGAAGGGGTGTTTTTTTTAGGAATGGTCATAAGGGGAGGGCCATTTGAGGAAAAGGGGGTGCAGCTTCAGTGGAGATGACCCCACTAAAAGGGGTGGGAGCTCTTCGAAAAGGAAACAGATGATAGGTGAAATGAGGAGAGAGAGAGGAGAAGAGAGCAAGGGGGCGGGGTCAAATAAGGGACATAAGGAGCTGCACAGAGGAGCTCCCCTTCACTTTTGCTAGACAAAATTAAATTTCCTTCCACCGCCTAACAAAATGATAAGGTATAGCAAAGGGGAGAAACAAAAAGAAAATACTTTCTGGAGGGGAGGGAGGAGAAATTCTGGAGTTACACCAAGGTGGGGTGTAAGAGAAAAGGATGTGGACACCCAGGAATAGAAAATGGGGGGCAGGAATTGGACCTGGCCTGGACAAGAGGCAAGGGTATGGACACCTGGGAATGGAAAATGGAGGCCAGGAATTGGACATGGCCCAAATCATGAAGAGATAATCCCCTCAGGTTGACATCTGGGGGTGAAAGAAGAAAGCAAACAGGAAAAAAAGACCCCTGTGGATTTACAACCAGAGTTGAGAAAAATGGGATATAAAATGGCTTATAAAATGAGATATAAGTTATGATGTTACAAATAAAGAGAATACGGAAATAAATAAATGTTTTTACAAGTGATATGTAAAGGAACTCAGTATTGTTGGATGGAAATTTGATTGACAAAGTTAATAAATGGTGTGCTGACTGAGCAGCCAAAGCAATACTGGGCGTGTGTCCTTCTTTGGGTGAAAGGATCTAGAACAGAGGTTATCGACTTCAGAAAAGCTGACTTCCAGAAAATGAGATCCAGCATTAAAGCACTGCTGAGAGACAGATACGCAGGGGGTGTAGAAGCTCATTGAAAAAACATAAAAGACTCACTGAACGTGGTAACAGCAGGCTGCACAAAGCTAGTAACTAAATCTAAAAGGAAGAGAAACCCCTCTAATTTACTAGAGAGACAGCACTAAAGATTAAAGAAAAGAAACAAGCCTTTAGGCAGATCAAGGAGTCACAGAGGGAAGTGGATAGGGAGCTCTTAAGGAAAACCTCAAGGAGGCTGGAAAGGCTATCAGGTTAGCAAAAGCCCAAACAGAAGAAAAAAATAGCACTGGGAATCAAGAAGGGGGACAAAACCTTTTTTAGATACATCAGTGAAAAAAGAAAGATCAAATGGGGGATAGTCAGAATGACAACAAGCAATGGTCAGATAGTGGAAAAAGATGAAGACAAAGCTGAATCACTCAATGCATTCTTCTGCTCAGTCTTCTCAATGAGCAGAATGGTAGTGGTCTGACACTAAACAGAACAGAGCACCCTGCACAGGAGCCAGGCACAAGCCCCTTCATAAGGGAAAGGGTGCTGAAAAAAACTAGAAAAACTGAGGACAGACAAAGCTATGGGACTGGATGGAATTCACCCAAGAATACTAAAAGAACTTCAAGAAGAAATAGCTGCACCATTAGATGAGCTGTGCAATGAATCTCTGGAAAGTGGCAAGGTGCCATTTGACTGGAAGAGGGCTGCCATGGTACCCTTGCATAAAAGTGGCAGCAGGGAAGAGGCAGGAAATTATCGCCCAGTCAGATTGACTTCAGTGGTGGGTAAATCCATGGACACGCTACTTAAAGAAAGATAGTAGATTTCCAAAAAAGAGGCAGGAAAACTCAACCCCAAACAACATGGATTTACTGCTATTCGATCATGTCAGACTAACCTGATTGAATTCTTTGATTGGATGATCAAAGCAGTTGACCGGGGGAGCAGTGGACGTGGTGTACCTGGACTTCAGCAAGGCCTCTGACACCATCCCACACAGGAGGCTGATCAACAAACTTGAACACACAGGTGTAGCTCATAAGATAGTAAGTTGGGTAGAGCAATGGCTGCAGGATAGAACTCAGAAAGTCACAGTAAACGGTGCCATGTCCAAAGAGGGTTTTGTGACCAGTGGAGTCCCTCAGGCATCGGTGCTGGGCCCAGTCCTCTTCAACATATTCATTAGCAATTGCTGATGGTCTTCAGGGTAAAGTCTGCCTGTTCACAGACAATACAAAACTGTGTAATAAGGTGGATAATCAGGAGGGACCCTCCAGTATGAATGAACATCTCAAGAAACTTGTACAGTGGTCCAGTGACTGGCAGCTTAGATTTAATGCCGAAAAATGCAAAGTGATGCACCTAGGAAAATGAAACACAAGAACTTAATACTTCCTAGATGGGCATCGACTAGAAGAGACCAGGACTGAACGGGACTTAGGTGTAATCATATCAGATGACGTTAAAGCAGGGAATCAGTGCGAAAAAGCAGCATGAAAAGCAAGCAGCATCCTTGGATGCATAGGCAGGGGAATAACTAGCAGGAAACAAGAAGTGATCATTCCACGCGAGATCCCTGGTGAGGCCACAGCTGGAGTACTGCATCCAGTTCTGGAGGCCCTACCTGAAGAAGGACATAGAGCGCCTGGAATCAGTTCAGAGAAGGGCCACAAAGATGGTGCAGGGCCTCCATCAAAATCCATATGAATCTAGACTCCAAGACCTAAACTTGTACTCCCTGGAACAGATAAGGGACAGGGAGGATGTGATAGAAACATTCAGATTCAGCAAGGGTATAAACACTGTACAGGTAGAAGAACTCTTCCATGCAAATGGAGAGGTACATACAAGACAGCACAACCTACACCAGAGAGGGGGAAGGCTCAGAGGTAATATCAAAAAAGTACTTTTTTACAGAGTGGGTAATAGGCACATGGAACAACCTACACCCAGGCCAGAGGTGGTTGCAGCAAAGACAGTGAATTCATTTAAACACAGATGGGACTGGCAGTACATTATAAACAAAAACAGCAAAATATAGGGGTGGGGGTTAGGTTCATGGGAAGACCAGATGGGACTCTCGGTCCCCATCTGCAGTCAAACTCTTATGTTCTTAAATAAGCAAATCTTGTTAGGCACAAACAAGCAAAATTTGAGAGCCCCTGTAGCCAGCCATCATGTATTTTTTTTCTGCGTTAAGTTTAAGGTTACATTTAGTCTGAGAGCTTGGGCTGCATGATGTCAACAGTGATGTCAGTGATAGGGTGTTTAGGTCTTAGTGTGGGGTTTAATCCCTACACAAGCCTGTTTTCAAGTCCCTTTGTGGAACATTTTCACTTTCTCAATACATTTTATGTAGTATGAGACTAACTATTAGATGGCATTGCTGATTTTAGTGATAAGTATTTCACCAAGGTGTGAAACAAACTTTCAGAACACTAAACTGCTACTTTGTTGCAGTCCACATAATTTGTTTTCCAAAACAGCAGAAATGGCTGTGCTCACTGGTGCTGGTACTGGCGCAGCTGATGGGAAGTGCCGACTTCCCAGAAACAAACAGCCAACAAGCAAACAGACACAGCACACTCAAAAGGGGGAACACACTTGGTGCTAGCTTTATCCATTTATTTAATCAAAAAACAGGCATTTAACACAAGCAAAACTGACACAGACTGCTGGCTAGATGCCCCAGCATGTCGCTATGGGAGCTTCTTCAGGAGGAAGGCTTCTAGCCAGACTGACACCCATTTAAGCCAAAGGACTGTAGACATCACTGAGCATATGGTCAGGCATCCTTACAATGTTTGACAGTCACTGGCTGATGGGTTTAAAACTAACAAGACATGGTTACATATCAATTCCAAACATTTAAATTGATGACATCAACACACTGTCACTTAAGAAACATATTTCATCATTACGTCAAACCTTTGTCTTTGATAGTTACAAAAATGGAAAACAGAAGTAGAAAATGTAAGAGAATCATTTGGAATAACTTACAGTGCCTTACAGAAAGACAAAGATAGAAACCTAAGGATACCATATTCTTGACAGTTGGTGTGGTAAGGTCCAGTAGATGCCCAAGGAAAACATGGAATTAGGACCAAGGACTGTCATATCTGGTTCCTTTCTCCAGGGCTCTGCCAAATTTCATCGAGCAGAAAGTAGTCCATCCAGCCTGTGCTTCTTGTCCCCTTCAGGCCGTTCTTTGTAACATGAGGTCTCTGAGGAACAAGACAGCAGTGATGGAGAGCTTCATCGCTGACTCCTCGACTGGCCTCATTTATATCATGGAAACATGGTTGGGGTATGACACTGGCCCTGTGTTGGGGGCAGCTGTTCCTTATGATTCTTCTGTGGAGGGATTGCAGAGGGGATGGGGTGGCCATCTGTTTCTAGGGACATGGATATGTTGTTCATCCCCACTATCTGGCAGGTTCCTTGCCGCTTTAAATCTTGCCGGAAGGTCTTCAAGCTAGCTCCTCCCACCCACCTGGGTGGTAAAACTCTCAGCTCCGCCTCATGACGTCAGATCTTCCTTACCGCTTGGAAGCTCAGGTTCCCTCTTTAACGCTCTGCGATTAAGCTTTGGGCCTAAATCTTCGACTTTGAAAAATTTTCAAAAACAAAACTTTTACCACTTCGGTCTTCTTCCCTCGCGGCTGCGATGGACAAATCGACTCCCGGATTTCGGAGATGCCCCTGTGGGCAGAAGATGTCTCAGAAGGACCCGCATTCCACGTGCGTTTACTGCCTTGGCCAGGAGCACGCACCCCGCAGGCTCATGAACTGTGGTCTTCCTTTCGGTCTACGCCCCGAGATCGTGCTGCCCGCCTCCAACTTGGGCGCCCGAAGGAGATCTCCTCTGGTCAAATCTAAGGAGGCCCAACTGATGGCTCTGCTGGCCGCGGGATCCGCTGAACAACTCGAGCAGATGGTCGCCTCGAGGGAGCAGGAGGCGGCTCAGGCCGCGACATCTTCGGCTGCGGCATTCGTCCCGCTCTTGCTCGGGGCCTCCTTTTCAGATTCCTTTAAGGAGCTTTGCCTGACCCTCTCAACCAAAGGCAAGGGTCCAACTTCTTCTGGGCTGTATCATCGGTCCAAGAAAAGTAGGGGTAAGTCCCATCGTCGACGCTCCTGGGAGCGGGAAAGATCTCCCTCCCCTTGTCGACAGTCGACTTCGGTCGAAATTTCGGCTTCGGCCACTGGCTTCTGGGGACATGGATATGTTGTCCGAGACACCCGCCGACGTGGTTGAGATTTTTCTCGACCCGTTAGATGGGTTGTCGCTGGAGAAGCCGAAAATCCCTCCTCCCCGGTTCCTCCGGTGAGGTCTGAGGATACCGTTGTCTCATCTGTGCCTCCGGCCCCGGAGCCGTCGGATTTGTCGACCGGGCCGAGGGATTGCCGATCCTCGGCTCCCCCGCCACGCCGACCTCGGCCTAGCCGAGATTCTCGGTCTCGGTCTCGGACATCATCGCGGTCCAGCCGATCCCGTCGACACAGGCGGTCTCAGTCTCGGCACCGCTGTAAGCGGCGTCGCCGCTCTTCCTCATCTTCCTCCTCCTCAGACGAGGGGAGGCTTCAGCGTAAGTTGCACCAAAAGTATGAGGAACTGATGTGGCAACAACTATTATTGGCCGGTAGTAAGCCGGCTCAGGCCTCTTCACCGGCCATAAAATGGTTGTCACCAGAGAGGCCGAAACAACCCCTCACAGCGGTCGAGGAGCCTGTTCCCAGGCCGGTTGTTCGGCCTATTCCTGCTGCCCCACCAATCCTGGTGGAACCGCCTCCGCCTCAGCCGACAGTTGGGGCACCGTCGAAAAGTTCACGGTCAGCCCATGGCCTCCCCCATAGGCTGTCGGTCACTCTTACGTTCTATAAGCCTCGGCACGTGGAGGGAGGCTCAGGCTCCAGGCAGCTATTCGACAATTCGTCGGAATCGGACAACTCCTCCCTGTTCTCCAAGCGCCTTGACTTGGAGTCCTCTGGGGGACAGTCAGTGGACGATAGCCCTTCGTCCTTCCTTGGACTTCTTAGGCTCATCTCAGAATCCACTGGGATGAAGCTTGAACCATGTCCAAACAGGCCAGATATCCCCTCACTGAGATCCTGGACCGAGGGATTCTCCCACGGAGGTCTTTCCCGGTGGCCGAGGCCATTGTCGGCCCGGCCCTGGAATTATGGCAGATCCGGCTTCTCCTGTCCTACGCCTTTGGCCAGGATGGCCAGGAGTATGCCGCCCCACGGCTCTCTGTCCGCTTGCTCCGAGCACCCCTCAGCCGAGGGGTTGGTTTCGACAGTGTTTTCCCGGGCGGCGGGCAATGCCAGGATGTGGACAAACCACCCTGACAAAGAGTCCAAGAAGTTGGACTGTGCGGGCTAAAAGTGTATGCTGCCTCCTCACTTGGCTTTTCGTCAGGCCAGTTCTGCTGTCCTCATGGCACATTTTTCCCATGCCCTGTTGGGCTCCCTAGATGAGGTCGTCCCTCATCTTCCTGCCGACCTGCAGACCACAGTTAAGCAGGTGCAGGACCAGGGCAGGGCAGTAGCCAAGCAGCAGCTCCAGACTGCTCTGGATATTGGGGACTCTTGCGCCCGATCAGTGGTGGCCGCTGTGGCCATGCGACGGCGGGCGTGGCTGAGGATATCCACTTTCACCTCGGATACCCAGCACAAGCTTGCGGACGTTCCCTTCTTGGGAACAGACCTCTTTGGCCCTGGAGTGGAAGGCCACCTCCAGAGGATCGAAAAGTCCAAT
Source organism: Neoceratodus forsteri (assembly GCA_016271365.2). Lineage (NCBI taxonomy): Eukaryota > Metazoa > Chordata > Ceratodontiformes > Ceratodontidae > Neoceratodus > Neoceratodus forsteri. The sequence continues at coordinate 565,530,066 of JADMNL010000023.1, read as the reverse complement.
GCCACCTTGGACTCGGTCTTGTCCGCGCAGAGGGACAAGGGCCGTAAGTCCCAGCCTAAGCCCTTTCATCCCTCTGCTCCCGCTGCGCATCCGGCCCAACAACAACAACAAAGTCAGGGCCAGCAGGCTAGACCTTGGTATTCCAAGCCCAAGCCATCAGCTTCCTCGAACAGGAAGCAAGGAGGAAAAGGCCCTGGTGGTCCCTCGGCCGGTCCTTCCTCCAAGCCTGCACAGTGACGGGCTGAGGGGTGTCACCCCCATCCCAATCACCTCGCCCCTGGTTCCCTCCGTGGGGGGACGGCTCCGACACTTCCTTTCCACCTGGTCCGCTGTTACCACGGACAGGTGGGTTCTGGAGGTGGTGGGAAGAGGCCTGCCTCTGGAATTTGAGCAGGCTCCGCCCTTCAGAGCCGTCGCCCCGTGGGGGGCTTCGGGGTCCCCAGAATCTCTAGAGGCTCATCGAGCCGACATCGCCCTCCTTCTTCAAAAAGGGGTGATAAAAGAGATAGAGGACCCACCATCAGAACCAGGGTTCGTGTCCAGGTACTTCCTGGTCCCGAAACGGATGGGGGGCTGGCGCCCCATACTAGACCTACATGACCTGAACAAGTTCCTAAGGTCTCGAACCTTCAGAATGGTCACTCTGGCTCAGATAATACCATCTCTGGAACACGGCATGTGGTTCTGCTCTCTGGACTTCCAGGACGCATTCTTTCACGTCCCTATCCGTCCGTCTCATCAGAGATTCCTCCGCTTCAGGGCGGAGGGATCCCTCTTCGAGTTCCAGGTCATGCCCTTCGGCCTCTCTTCAGCTCCCAGGGTCTTCACCAAATGCATTGCAGTGGTGACAGCATTCCTGCGGCGCCGAGGGGTCCGGGTGTACCCTTACCTGGACAATTGGCTGATAGCAGCCCCCTCCAGGTCAGAGGTGGAGCGGTCCAGGGATCTGGCCCTCCGGGTTTGCTCTCAACTCGGCCTCCTGGTCAACGAGGCCAAGTCAGAACTCGAGCTGAAGCAGGTGATATCCTTCATCAGGGCAGAGCTCAACTCTCTTCGAGCCAGAGCACGGCTCCCAGCGGACAGGGCTGAGTTTCTTACCTCCTTTGCCCAATCATTTCTGGTTGGGCAATCGCGCCCTGCCTGGGACTTCCTGTGACTCCTGGGTCTCATGGCGGCCTGTACCAGCGTAGTCCGTTGGGCACGCTGGCACATGCGCCCCCTCCAGTGGGGACTGGCCAGCCAGTGGTCACAGCGCTGCGATCCTCTGGACCAGCGTGTGTGGACGACCCAGGAGATGTGGAACGCTCTCCAGTGGTGGACCGTTCCGTCCCATCTGCAGGAGGGTATCCCGTTTGTCCGCCCCGAGCCGACGGTCTCTCTAATGACCGACGCCTCTTTGATGGGTTGGGGTGCCCATCTGGGGGGAACACCGAGTGCACGGCCTCTGGTCCCCGCGGGAGTCCCGATGCCATATCAACCTGCTGGAGCTCCGTGCGGTCCGCCTAGCTCTCACCGCCTTTGCTCCGTTTCTCCGGGGTCAAGTGGTCTGGGTCCAGACGGACAATACCACGACCATGTACTATCTAAACCGCCAGGGCGGGACGTGCTCCATGCTCTTATGCAAGGAAGCTCTCCGCATCTGGTCACTAGTGTGCAGCCTGGAGGCGGATCTCCTGGCCATTCATGTGGCAGGAGCCTCCAACACCCTGGCCGATGCCCTGAGCCGGATAGGGGCTGCATCGCAGGAGTGGTCTCTCCTGCCAGAGATAGTACAGGACCTGTTCTCCCATTGGGGAACACCTCTGGTGGATCTGTTTGCCTCCAGGGAGAACTGAAGCTGAGGCTGTTTCATGCCCGCCCCCCTCAGCAGGGCTCGCTGCAGGGGGATGCCTTCTCGAGGCCGTGGACCCCGGGCCTCTTTTACACCTTTCCCCCATTCTCCTGATTCACAGGGTCCTGCTGAAAGCGAGGAGGGACAAGGCGCAGGTGATTCTGATAGCCCCAGACTGGCCTCGCCAGTTCTGGTATCCAGATCTCCTCAGTCTCAGCTCCAGGACTCCGAGGCAGCTTCCAGTTCGCCCAGACCTTCTCTCAGTCAATCAGGGGAAGGTGTTCCATCCAGACCTTCAATCCCTGCACCTGATGCCCTGGTTCCTGTGCGGCTAGAGTTCCAGGCCTTGGGTCTTTCCGACGAGGTCCTCAATGTCGTTGAGGCGTCCCGTAAGGAGTCGACCAGGAAATGCTATGCCTTCAAATGGAAGAGGTTCTCCATTTGGTGTCAGGATAAGGGTTTGGACCCCTTCTCGTGCATTTGGCAAGCATTTTGGACTATCTATGGTCCCTATCTAGTCAAGGGCTTAGGTCAACGACCCTTAAGGTGCACCTGGCAGCCTATTTCGCCACGGCTGCTGCCGGTCAGCAGTCAGTGGCGCAGGAGAAAGTGGTCGGGCTTTTTAAAGGCCTTGATCACATTTCCTCCAGTGTGGGAACCCCACCTCTGTGGGATTTACTTCTGGTACTGGCAAAGCTCATGGGCAAGCCTTTCGAACAATGCACAGGTGTGGTCTCCCCACCTGTCATGGAAGACCGCCTTCTTGGTGGCTATCACGTCAGCCAGAAGGATGGGAGAACTCCAGGCGCTTAGCATCGAGTCTCCTTACCTGGTCTTCCACAGGGACAAGGTTGTCCTCGCCCCCCACCTGAAATTCCTTCCAAGGTGGTGTCGAATTTCACCTTAATCAGGTGTTGACTCTGCCGTGTTCTACCCCAATCACACCCGGAGGCTGAATATAGGCTCCATACTTTGGACCCTAGAAGGAGCTGCTTATTATAAGGAGCGACGGGCTGAAATTGGGAGAGGTTCGCCAGCTGTTTGTCACCCACGCTGAAGCTGCACCTGGCAGACCTGCAGCCAAGCGGACGATAGGCAGATGGGTCACCTCCTGCATAAATTCGATGAGTTGGCGGCATGGAGCCTCCCAGAGGGATAAGAGCTCATTCTACCCGCTATACTGCTGCATCGGTGGCTGCTTCCAGGACGCCCCTATCCAGGAAATCTGCAGGGCTGCTACCTGGAAGTCAGCACACACCTTCATTACCCACTACCACATCGACCTTGAGTCATGCTGGGATGCTGGTTTTGGGCCTTGGTTCTCCAATCTCTGTTCCCCAAGTAAGTATATAGGGTGTGCACTTACCTCCCTCCTCCCGGAGAACTGCTAGGAGTCTGCCAGATGAGTGTGGATGAACAACATATCCATGTCCCTAGAAATACAGGTTACTCACCTGTAACAGGAGTTCTAGGAATGGTATATGTTGTTCATCCACACGAACCCACCCGACCTCCCCGGCTTCGACGCACAACCTGAGCTTCCAGCGGGCCAGATCTGGTGTCATGGGGCGGAGCCGAAAGTTTTACCACCCGGGTGGGTGGGAGGAGCTAGCTTGAAGACCTTCCGGCAAAATTTAAAGTGGCAAGGAACCTGCCAGATAGTGTGGATGAACAACATATACCATTCCTAGAACTCCTGTTACAGGTGAGTAACCTGTATTTTAGATCCACCCCTGCAACTCACTGCACTCCTGGTGAGAATAATTCAAATCCTTTGAATGTGTGGTGGCCAGACATGCTTCAGGTGTAAATGGCAGGATCATTCTCATCTACCAACCTCCAGGCAATGGGAATGATTTCCTGCAGGAGCTGGCAGAATTCATCACTGCTACTAGAAGTTTAACAAGTTGAACCCTGGCCAATACGTTAAGATTTGTATCATATTTACAATGCCTCTTAAATTGTTTTTAACGTTTACAGGGGTGCACCTGGTGTGTGATCAAGCAAAAGCAAACAGTTATAATTTATTTATTTAGCTTTTGTTTACCGGGTAAGTACACTAGACAAGTATTATGCCTATTTTCAGGAACGACCCAGGAGAGCACAACATGAGGAACAACAGTCAACTAGACATGGCAAAGAGAGTACAGTTTTTTGTCACAGTAACCAAACATGTGGGAAATACATCATATGACGCTAGGGGAAACATACAGTAGTAAGCACATTTCAGATTATACACTCTAGACTAGCTAGTTCAACTGACAGATATATACAGGTCATCATACATAGGCGTGGATAATACATAATACGTTAATACATAATGCCAGTGCACCCCCCCAAAAGCTGCTTTAAAGCCTGCAATTCATTTAAATTAATTCAGTGTTCTTACTTGCTTTTTTCAACATTTTAACATATTAGATGGGTTCTTGGTCTCATCATGTGGGCTTCATCACTGAGCAGATGTTGGATGCCCCCAGGTTATTGATGCTGGGGGACTTCAATACCTGGGTTAATGATGAGTCCTTGTGGTTTGCACAGGAGCTCCTCCAGTTGATGTCCTCACTGGGATTGACACAAGCAGCTCTGTTTGGAATACATCAGCATGGCCACACACTGGATCTGTTTTTCTCATTGTGACTTGACACTGGTGCTGATAAAGTTGATCCAGTCCCTTCGTCAAATCATCATGAGGTTGCATTCCAATGTGGGGTCCCCTGTTCAGTTACACTGTGGAGATTATCTGGCACCATCCTAAACATCAGTTGGAGCCTTGCAACTCCGGGATACACTGGATATCTTGGGCATGCTACTAGCCTGTCCAAAAGGTCCGGAGGCAGTCACAGAGTGCTATAATATGGCTCTTATGACTGCCCTGGACTCTATGGCACCCTTCCATGTTAGCTCCTTGAGCTCCTGCCATAGTTCACAATGGTGCTGTGCTGAACTGTGGTGGCTGAAGACTAAGGGGCGTAGGTCGGAGTATTCCTGGATAAGAACTGGCTCTATGGAGGACAGATTGACATTGAGAATTCATTATGCTGAATATCAATGGGCAATCAACCTGAAAAAGATAGAATTCCTGTCAGGGTTGATTGCTGCAGCAAAACAATTGCCCAGCCCAGCCCAGCTCTTTTGCACTGCGAACAGATTATTAAATCCTCCCTGTCTGCAGTTCATGGTTGCTATTTCTGCAGAACAGTGTGAGGAATTTGGGCACTTTTTCACTCATAAGGTGTCAGCCATTAAGCCAAGTATTTCTTCTAGTGGCCTGGTTTGGACCGGTGATGATCACACCTATAGTGATATAGATCTGCCTTCTTGGGATGACTTTCAACCACTGTCTGAGACTGAGGTCTTCTGTGTGGTTTTCAATTTGCATCCAACCAACTGTTTATTGGACTAAGGTCCAACATAGCTGATTATCAGCTGCACCGAGTTCCTAGGTCCAGTCTTTGCAGAGATTGTAAACAGGTCCTTGAGGGAGGGTGTGGTTCCTTTGGTCTTGAAAACGGCCTTGGTCAGGCCCCTTCTAAATAAAGCAATCACTGGACCCTGATATTCTAGAAAATTACAGGCTGGTGTCTAACCTATCTTTTTAGGGAAGGTAATGAGAAGGTGGTGGCTGAGGAACTGACAGGTCACCTGGAGTCCCTTCCCATCTATGAACCTCTCCAGTCAGGTTTTCGGCTTCAGCAGAGCACTGAGATGGCTCTTGTCAGTATGACTCATGATCTCCTCCTTGTGATGGACCAAGGACAATGCCCAGTCCTGGTGCTCTTGGATCTCTTACTGGCATTTGACACAGTGGATCATGGGGTGCTGTTGGATCACCTGAGGAATTATGTGGGCCTCATTGTCGCAGTTTTACACTGGTTTGAGTCCTACCTGACCAGGCGGATGCAGCAGGTAGCTGTGGGGTATTTCACCTTGGAGCCATCTGTGTAGTCCTGCGGTGTTCCTCAAGGTTCAATCCTTGCCCCCATTCTATTCTCTGTGTATATGCTGCTGCTAGGAGAGATCATAAGACAGAACAGTGTCTGATTTCACTGCTACCAGGATGATATCCAGTTGTACCTGCCTTGTGCCCCTGATGATACTTCTTCGACTCTGGTGCTGAGTTGTTGTTTCACAGAGATTAATGACTGGATGGCCTCAAACTGGTTATGTCTTAACTCAGACAAAACAGAGGTCATGGTTATTGAACCTGATCACCTGGGATTTTCAGCGGCAGGGGATATGGCCATTCCCTCACTGCAGCAAGTACAGTTAAAGACCTGGGGTTCATTTTGGATGACAGATTGACATTTGAATAGCAGGTGTCTTTTGTTGTCCAATCTGGCTTCCTTCATCTTTGGAACATTGCCAGGATCTGGCCTTACTTAGCTCAGGATGGCCTAGTGAAAATTATCCATGCTTTCATCATCACTAGGTTGGACTACCATAATGCTGTGTATCTAGAGCTGTCTAGAGGTTTGATGCAGCCATCACGGAAACATGGGCCACCCAATATAATGACTGGGACCTGTCTGTACCAGGGTACAGGTTATTTCGTAGGGACAGGGTGACTGGGAAAGGAGGGGGGGTGGCACTATATGTGAAGGAAGGAAGGACTGAAGTGTGTAAGGGAGGAAGGGAGGAGGGTAGTACAGAGTCACTTTGGGTGCAAATCCAGGATTCCAAGAATAGGATTCTTAGAATGGGAGTGGTGCACAGGCCACCATCTCAGATGGAGGAGTTAGACAGGGATCTAGCAGGACAGATCAGGAGGACCTGTGAGAAGGGTAGTGTGGTGATTGTGGGGGACTTCAACATGCCAGGAGTGGACTGGAGCACCCCAACAACCAGGAACAGAAGGGAGCAGGTACTGCTGGATGCCTTCCAGGACAGCTTCCTGCTGCAAATGGTCAGTGAACCAACCAGGTTAGGGAATACCCTTGACCTTGTGCTGGCAAATGGGGACTTTGTGAGAGAACTTACAGTGGAGGAACCGCTGTCAGGGAGTGACCACCACTCACCACTCACATTGGATATGGGCAAGGAAGGAGTGGAATCTGGCACAAGAGTGCTGGGCTTCAGGAGGGCCGACTTTGGGAGGATGGGGGAAGTGGTAAAAGGGTACCTGTCCAGAATTCAATCTAGTATGGATACCAACCAGAGATGGGAGCTCATAAAGCTGGGGATAGTGGAGGCAACCAAAACCTGCTGCAAAGCCCAGAGCAAGAAGGCTAGGGCTAAGAAACCGAGCTGATTGAGCAAGGAGGTCATGGAAAAGGTAAGGAGGAAAAGAGCTGCCTTTAGGAAGTACAGGAAAACAGGGAGGGGGAGGACAGAGAGGAGTACTTGACAGAATCGAAGGAGGTGACAAGGGCAGTAAGGGGAGCCAAAGCATCTACGGAACTCAGGCTGGCACAAGGCATTAAGAAGGGGGAGAAGGACTTCTTTAAGTACATCAGGGAGAAAAGGAGCTGTAAGGACCACATAGTAAGGATTAGGAAGGAGGGGGTTGGGTGGAAGCAGGGTACGATAAGGTGGAAGCACTAAATGAGTACTTCTGCTCAGTATTTACTAAAGAGAAGAGGGGGTGACACCCAAGATGGGAGAAATGGCAGACGCAGGGGAAGTGGTGACAGATGGGGAAATCATGGAGGGCAGAGTTCGAGAGGGTTTGAAAGCACTGAGGGTGGACAAGGCGCCAGGCCCAGATGGCATCCACCCCAGGGTACTGAAGGAGCTGGCAGAGGTCCTTGCAGGACCTTGGCAGACCTATTTAATGCCTCACTACATTCGGGGTGTGTACCTCAGGACTGGAGGATGGCTCATGTGGTTCCCCCCCACAAGAGTGGCCCCTAGGATGAACCGGGGAACTACAGACCAGTGAGCCTCACATCCATTGTGGGTAAGCTAATGGAGACCATCCTGAAGGAGAGGCTGGTGGCCCTCCTAGAGGCCAAAGGACTACAGGACAGCAGACAGCTTGGCTTCATACGTGGCCGATCCTGCCAAACCAACCTGGTTGAGTTCTATGACTGGGTAACTAGGCAACTAGACAGGGGACATGCAGTGGATGTCCTGTATCTGGACTTCAGTAAGGCATTCGACTCAGTAACACATGGAAGGCTGGGAAGGAAGTTAGTAGGCACAGAGGCAGGTGCAATGCTGGTGAGATGGGTAGGAAACTGGCTGCAGGGAAGGCAACAGAGGGTGGTGGTGGGTGGGGATCTCTACACCCAAGGGCAGTGACGAGCAGTGTCCCACAGGGCTCGGTGTTGGGACCAGTGTTGTTTGGGATATTCATTGCAGATATATCATGGGACATCAAGAGCAAGATCAGTCTGTTTGCTGATGATACCAAGGTTGGTGCGGTGGTGGATGACCTAGGGGATGGCAGGGTTGCAGGATGATCTGGCAAAGCTTGAAACCTGGTCAGACACCTGGCAACTGGGCTTTAATGCCAAAAAGTGCAAGGTGATGCATTTTGGGATGAAGAACCCAAGGAGGACTTACCAGCTAGGGGAGTGCAGCTAGCCCAGATAGAGGAGGAGAAGGATCTGGGTGTGCTATCACAGGGTCAATGAACAACTCGGCACAGTGTAGGAAGGCAGCTGCAAGGCCAACAAAATGCTGGGTTGTATTGCAAGGGGTATATCCTCGAGGAGGGAGGAGGTGATTCTGCCACTGTATAGGTCATTAGTTAGACCGCACCTGGAGTACTGCGTACTGGCACCCATATCTGAAGAGGGACATTAAGTTACTGGAGGGGGTGCAGCACGGGCGACAAGATGATCAAGGGGCTGGGGGACTTATCATACGAGAGGAGGCTGAGGGAGTTGAACATGTACTCACTGGAGGAGAGGAGAGACGGGGACATGATTGAAACCTTTAAATACATGAAAGAAATAAACAAGACAGGTACAGAGGGCTGTTCAAAGTAAGGGAGGGAGGGCCACCAGGGGCCATGATATGAGACTGGAGCGAGGAAGGTTCAGGAGGGAGATGAGGAGACACTTTTTACAGAGAGGTGGTGGCTGGGTGGAATCGTTACCTGCAGAAGTGGTATGCAGTAGAACAGTGGACTGCTTCAAACGAGGATGGGACAGGACAAGTGGGAGGGTTAATGAAAGGGAATGGTGGAAGGGACGGGCAGCTGCAGAATAAGGGGTGCTAGCTGCACATTCGAGCAGACTTGATAGACCTCTAGGTCTTTATCTACTGGCAAATTTCGTATGTTCGTATGTGTCAACTGCAGCTAGTGCAGAATGCTACAGCCCAGACGTTGGTGGGTTCCTTATGGAGGGATCACATTACGCTGGTCTTGCATACTCTGCACTGGCTGCCTTCCCATTTGTACATCACCTTCAAGAGCTGCTTGTTGACATATGAGGTCCTATGTGGTTTGGGACTGGACTACTTAAAACAGATCTTGATGCCATAGCACCCATTCTGCCCTATCTGCCCCACTGATGCTGGTTTGCTGGCTGTCCCTCAGGCCAGGCTTAAGTCATCGAGCAATAGAGCCTTTAGAGTTGCAGCCCCTAGTCTCTGGAATTCACTCCCCTATCACATTTGTTCATCTAACACAGTGGAGACTGTGGAGGGGTTGTGAGATAACAGATGGATCAGACACCGAACCTCAGGTTCAACACACAATCTCTGTGTAATGTTTATTCAAAATACTGTATCTCATATCTCATAAGTGACTCCCTCAACCTTCAGCACTGGCATATCCCTTCTTCTATACATCAGTTTGCAGCAGCAGACTATGCAAGTCTTTCTTCTGCACTAGTTCAGCACCTACTAACCCACTGATCTACTGATATAACTTTTCAGTTGAGATTCAGCTTCCCCTATGTTTGTCTTGGGTACGTGGGTGGTGGTGGTGGTGATGGGGGCTCAATTAAAAAACAAGCATTTGTCAATGCTGAATGTCGATTGCGTTGGTGTGTTGAGTGCACTCACTGACCCTGTGTCAGTCGTTCAGTCTGTTTCTCCCAGTGCTGCAGGCTGCTGTTTTGTACTGGGCTCCTGCCTGCATTGGCACCTTGTTCTGCCCACTAAAAAATCCGGAGCTGTCCCAACAGGGCTTCGTTGAGGTGGTTCATTCCCCCTCTCTCACTCACTCATTCTATTTCTCCTGGCGCTGCAGACTGCCCTTTTGTACTGGGTTTCTGCCTGTTGGTTGCTTTTTCTGCCCACAAAGAAATCTGGATATAGTCTCAACACAGGTCTGTTGAGCATGCTGACTCGCTCTCCTCAATCACTCGTTCCATTTCTGCCGGCGCCGCAGGCTGGCCTTTTGTACTGGGCTCTTGGCTGCATTGATGCCTTTTTCTGCCAACAAAGAAATCTGCAGCAGTCATGATAGAGCTCCATTGAGCTCGCTCAGTCCCCCTCTCTCAGTCGCTCTTTGTGTTTCTCCTGGCGCTGCAGGCTGCCCTTTTGTACTGGGCTCCTACCTGCGTTTGCACCTTTTTCTGCCCACAAAGAAATCCACAGCTGTCCCGACAGAGCTCCTTTGAGGTTGCTCACTCTCGCTGTGTCACTCACTCATTCTGTTTCTCATGGCGCTGCAGGCTGCCCTTTTGTACTGAGCTCCTGCCTCTGTTGGCACCTTTTTCTGCCCACAAAGAAATCTGCAGCAGTCTCAACAAAGCTCTGTTGAGCTCACTCACTCCCCTTCTGTCACTCGCTCAGTCCATTTCTCCCAGCGCTGCAGGCTGTTCTTTTCTATTAGGCTCCTGCCTGCATTGCCGCCTTCTTCTGCTCACAAAGAAATTTGCCGCAGTTACAATAGAGCTCCACTGAGCTCGCTTACTCCCCCTCTCTCACTCGCTCATTCTGATTTCTCTGCCACTGCAGGCTGCCCTTTTGTACTGGGCCTCTGCATGCATTTTCTACCCACAAACAAATCTGCTTCAGTCCCAACATAGCTCCATTGAGATCACTCCACCCCCACCCACTCCTCTCGGTCTGTGTCTCCGGCTGCAGGCTGCCCTTCTGTACTGGGCTCCTGCCTGCATTGGTGGCTTATTCTGGCCAGAAAGAAATCTGAAGCAGTCCCGACACTGCTCCATTGAGCTGTCTCACTCACTCATTCCGTTTCGGCCCACACTGCAAGCTGGCCTGTTGTACTGGGCTCCTACCTGTTTTGCCGCATTTTCTGCCTACAAAGAAATCCACAGCAGTCACAATTGAGCTCCACTGAGCTCACTCACTACCTCTCTGTCACTCACTCGTTCTGTTTCTCTTGGCGCTGCAGGCTGCACTTTTGTATGGGGCTCCTGGCTGCGTTGGCACCTTTGTCTGTCCACAAACAAATCCACAGCTGTCCCGACAGAGCTCCATTGAGGTTGCTCAGTCTCCCTCTCTCATGCACTCATTCTGTTTGTCCTGGCACTGCAAGTGCCCTTTTGTATGGGACTCCTTCCTGCATTGGCATCGTTTTCTGCCCACAAAGAAATCTGCAGCAGTCCTGATAGAGCTCCGTTGAGCTCACTCAGTCCCCCTGTCTCACTCACTTGTACTGTTTCTCCCACCGTTGCAGGCTGGCCTTTTGTACTGGGCCCCTGCCTGCATTGATGCCTTTTTCTGCCCACAAAGAAATCTGCAGCAGTCCTGACAGCGCCCTGGTGAGTTGACTCACTCCACCGCCATCACTTGCTCTCTCATTCTGTTTCTCCCAGTGCTGCGGGCTGCCCTTTTGTACTGAGCTTTTGCGTTGGACACTTTGTCTGCCCAGAAACAAATCTGCAGCAGTCCTGACAGAGCTCAGTTAAGCTCAGTCACTCCCCCTTCTTACTCATTCGATCTTAATGTGTCCGAAACAGTGATTTCCCACAGCAACTGCGCTATTCTGCGGCAGGAGTGCAAAAACATATTTTAACCAGGATGTGAAAAATGGCAGTTGTACTGTTTATAAGGAGGTATGGGAAAATGCCACTGTTGAAAATGTGGCATGAAAATATTACAAAACTGCAAAGTTACAAGGGTGCAAGGAAGCAGTTCAATGCACGCTTGTAACACAGTCATGTTATGGAGTTTTTTCACCAAATTTTCAACATAGGCATTTTAGGACCTCTGCTCATGAACAGTGCCACTCATTTTCTTAATCTGTCGCAAACAGTGATTTCCCACAGCAACCGCGTTATTCTGCGCTGGAACTGTGAAAACACATTTTGGTCAGGATGTGAAACATGACAGCTGTACTGCTCATAAGGAGGTATAAAAAACTTCCACTGCTGAAAATCTGTTGTGACAATATTACAAATTTGCGAAGTTACAAGGTGGCATGGAAAGTGTGCAATGCACACTTGCAACACAGGCATTCGATGGGCTATCATCACCAAATTTTCAACATAGGAATTTTAGGACCTCTGCTTATGAACAGTATCACTGTCATTTTCTTAATTTATCCTGGACAGTGATTTCCCACAGCGACTGCTCTTTTCTAAGCCGGAGTGTGAAAACACATTTCAGCTAGGATGGAAAAAATGACAGCTCTACTATTCATAAGTGGTTGTGGGAAAATGGCAATATTGGAAATCTGGAGTGAAAATATTATAAATTCACGAAGTTACGAGCATGCATGTGAACCACGCAACGCACGTTCGTAACACAGTCATCTTATGGAGTATCGTTACTAAATTTTCAACATAGTCATTTCAGGACCTCTACTCATGAACAGTATCACTGTCATTTTCTTAATCTGTTCCAAACACTGATTTCCCACAACAACCGTGCTATTCTGTGCTGGAACTGCGAAAACACATTTCCACCAGGATGTGAACAATGATAACTATACTGTTCATGAGGGGGTGTGACAAAATGCCAATGTGGAAAATCTGGCATTAAAATATTGCAAATTCACAAACTTACAGGTGTGCGTAGCAACTGCGCAGTGCTCGCTCGTAAAACAGTCATTTTTTGGATTTATTTCCACTAAAATTGCAACATAGGCTTTTTGAGAGCCCACCTCATGAACACTGGCACTGTCATTTCATTAATCGGCCCTGAAAGGTGATTCTGCGCAGTGACCGCGAAACCACCTTTTGGGGCAGATTAACGCCAGGACAGTTCAAGAATTCATAACGGAAGTGTCCCAAAAACCCCATGTTGAAAATTTGGTGAAAAAAAATTCCCCAAAATGCCCGAGATATGCACTAAAGTTGAAAAAACCCTATTTATTACATTATACAGCTTACCAGCATTTTCTCAGTTTGTGGTTGGCTTTATTTATTTATTTAGTTAGTTTTTGTTGACTGGGTAAGTGCACTAGACAAATCCTGCCTAATTTCAGACATGACCCAGGGGAGTGGGATACAGATGAATGCCAACTGACCTTGAACCAGATTAAACTGTTGGTGGTATTTTTTTTTAGTGAATGGGGGAAATTTGGCCAGGACACTGGGGAAATTCCCCTAATCTGCTTCCTGTGAGCCAGGGGGACCCATTTTCTTGTGGGACCAAGATGGAGGAGGAGGAGGTTGTGTGTTTGATGGAAGGGAAGGCCTCACCTTTCACTACATCACAAGAAGAGACTCTTCAAGATGGTGAAATCGAAACAGAACAAGAGGAGATTTATCATGATGCAATGGGATTTTCAGAGGATGATCGTCACTGAGCATTTTATTTTCCAAACTCAATCTGTTGTTAAAAGAGAAGATGCTGTAACTGCTGTATCTGGACTCCCTGTAACTTTAAACGAAATAAGCTTTCAGAATGTAAAAATCTCTCATGAGGCAAACCTGTTACCTGATAAAAGTGATGTCTCAGGAATTTATTATGTCAGTAAAATGGATAGTCAAAGGCTTAAAATAAGCCTACAATCAGCAGGTGTGTCTAACACCGCTGACTCAGTTACAGCAAATGAAAAAGACTTGGAAACTCATGAAAAGGCTGGCAGGAGTATTGTACAAGCCAGCAAGTGCCTAAAGACTTCATTACCTAAAAATGTAACTTCACAGAAAAATATTCCTCAAATGGCAGGGGAAATTCTGAACTAAGGATCTACGAACCCTCTGAGTGTCAACAGTACCGCCTTTGGAGGACAGCTGAAATTGACAAAACAAGCCCGCTTTGTGTTTAAAATACCAGTACAGCGGAACCTGCCTTTAACAGCTGATAGCACGGTTATCTATCAGAAGGAAGGAGCGTAACAAGCAGGAGTGACAGAATTTTGTTTTACTCAGTGAGATAAATCTTTAACTCAGACTACTGATGTTTTTTCTATTGCACCGCCTAAAGATCTGTAGTCACAGATCCTGGATGTAAGAGTGGAGCCTAAAGATAAACAGAGACTTGTGAGTTCACTGCTTCACAATGGAAACTGGTCACCATATAAAGCGATCCTAGAGGCGGGTTGGCAGATGACAGCTTCAGGATCCTGGACACCAGACCCATTATGGAATCCCTCCTTTAATTTAACTTCTGCTCCAGACTGGAAACCAAATACTAAGGATAAGCACATTGTTAACATTGCCCCAGAAGTTAATATAAGTGAAAGTACAAAGAGGGAATCACTCTGTTGTTCTTAAAAATGATACAATACATTCAGAGAGTGGTCAAGAGCAGTCTAGTTTAAAAGTAGATCCTAGTGAAACTAAGAGTGCGCTTCCCTCTCTGGGTCCACAAAAACCTTTAATGTCTGATCTTTTTTCACATTCAAAAAGAGAAGCTGCACCAAGAAGAAATGCGGTGCATATTTGCTATAAAGGGGGATTGACTGAGCACCCTTATAGGTATTATGTAGGAAAATGCTTAATTAAAGATTCCCTGCAATTTTCCCCTAGAAATGTCTTTGCATTCATCAACATCTCAGGAGAAGATAACTACGATACTAGCTTCCGAACATCCTATGCCTTAGACCTCTTCTGGGAACGCTATAATCAGGTTAAATTCTTCCCCTTATGGACTCCCTTTTTAGTAATCCCTCTTACAAAGCCTCTGATTAAATTTGTCACGGTTATGTTTAGGAACAAGGGAGTCCATGTGGAGGACATAACGTATTGGTTGGGACAAAAGTGTGAGATATTGAGTGAACCTGAACCAATTCTAGATACTGAACAATTCTGGATGGGAGGGTGGAAGTACAAAGTTAAATTACAACAAACGGTCACGGGAATAGAACATATTCCCAATTCCTTCCTGTTAGGCAGGGGTAGGGGTTTGTTTTATGGGGGTCAGCCAAGAGTCTGCTACAAATGTGGTTCTAGAGCTAATTTATCAAGTATTTGTGATCAGCCATGGTGCGATAATTGTGGAGAATTAGGCCATGTAACTGCAATGCATGAATCATACTAAATGTGACCTTTGTGAAGGGTTTGGGCATGTCTTTTGAGAATGCCCCTGGGCGGCAAAGAATAAAGTTTCTTGCGTAAGCCCAGATCTATTGATTCAGTAGGCCCAGGAGGCCTCTTCTAAACAAGAGAAAGGCCCTGAAAGTATGGATGTAACCCGACTGCAGGATGTTATGAGTAACACAAAAACTACTAAACCCCACACCCCATAATTGATCTAGTAAAAGATGTTACTGTGGATAAAAAAACTGATCAGGTGATAAATAGAACAGAACTGACAGAAGGTTCTATCAATCCAGAGGTTCTTATTCCTGTTTGTTATAGTGAACCTGAGAAATATGATAAGACTGACAATCCCCCTGTTGAAAATGTTCCACTCTCTCTTTTACCACCAAGGAGATCTTCTCGGAATCAGAGACCAAAATCCTCTTCCTCAACTACTAGTATTGAAACACAGAATTCTTGTGCAGCATTATTTACTAACTGGGGTGATTCAGAAATGGGTATAGTGGACTCTGATTCTCAGAAGTCAGTGCTGGAAACTGGTGGTTTAACTGAAGAAAAATATAAGGGAAGAAAGAAGAAAAAAAGGAAAAACTAAAATAGTGTGGTTTCAGTCACTTCATGATCATGGTAGCACACAAATGGGGGTCTTTGAATACTCACAGTATTCTGAATAATATTAAACGTCAAGCACTGTTTCAGTTTATTCATGAGATCAAAATCTCAGTATATTTTTTACAAGAAACATGGATGTTTTCCTTAGTACAAATTTCTACTTTTAAAAGGGATTGGCCATGGGGACCATCGTATTGGTCTTTTGGAAGGGATAATGCAGATGGTGTGGGCATTTTGTTTAATTTTTTTCTTTTTTCATTAGATAAAGTGATAGATCTAATACCAGGAAGGGTGTTGATTCTGGATGGAAAATGGGATACTTGGGACTGTAGATTTATTAACTTATATAACCCTCAAACAAAATCAGAAAGAATTAATTGCATGAAAGCAATACAGCCATACTTAGTCAAGTCAAGAATAATCCTTTGGGGTGGGGATTTCAACTGTAGTTTGATAGAAAAAGAGCTCACCAATAAAAAAAAATGTACTGTGATTCGCATTTATTAGAGGTAATAATTAAAACCTCAGGGCTCACTAATTGTTTGCAGTATAGGCTTTCTGGGCCTAGTTTTACCTACATGAAAGGAAAATATAAAACCGCTATTGATTATCTATTTATTTCAGTTGAAATCTCTTTTGGAAATTTTCAAATAATACCAGTTGAATTTTCAGACCACTTATTATTACTTTATTCATTTGGTAATTTAACTTCAGTACCAAAATGATCACGTCGATGGAAACTAAATACCTCTATACTAGGGAATAGTTTTGTGAAATTTGCAGTGTTACAACTTTTAAAAGCAAGACTATCGGTTGCATTTTTATATACTGATATGGGAGAATGGTGGAGGGAAACTAAAGCAGACTTAAGCAGGTGGTTTAAGAAATATGGATCCACTCAAAAAAACAATAATTTTTTTACATATTTAAAGCTAAGACAATAATTACAGTTTCTAATATCAAAGGCTAATCCCTCCAGGTATGACTACTCTGACCAAACAGAGAATCTTAAATTCAAATTGAAACAAGTACAATATGATAGGGCAAGAACATTACAGGCCGTGTTCTCGAATAATACTCAAAAATTAAAAATAGGAGACCCTTTCAAAATGTGTAAGAACTTAAAAGAAACTATTCATATGGAATTCTTAGCATCAGAAGGTAAAAAAGTGGTATCCGAAGCAGAGATTAATTACATTATAGAATATCATCATGAAACACTGCACCCTTCTTTTCCAATTAAGATAGAAAATGTCAGAACTGATTTAGACTCAATTAATGTTTCTTCTTCACAAAAAAAAAAGATAAAACATTACTGGAATCCTTTTTAGAATCAGATGTTGAAAATATAATCAAGAATCTCAAAGAAGGAGTTTCTCCAGGTATAGATGGTCTTCCTTATGCATTATATAAAACTTAAAAAAAATAATTTTCAGCCGGCTTATTTTTAGTTTTTCAATACATTATTATGAGTACAAAAGTGCCTTCTGAGTTTACAGATGGCCTAATTATATGCATTTATAAATCAGGAGATAAAGGGGACATAAGAAATTGGAGGCCCATAACAATTTTTAACTCAGATTATAAAATATTCACAATGTTATTAAATAACAGAATGAACATTTCTGTAAAAAAAATAATGTCACCTTTCCAATATTGTAGTATTCCTAACAGAAGAATACAATCTGCACTTATGATTATTAGAGACGTTATTGAGTATCTTTCATTAGAAGGAAAAACTGGGTATCTGATATCTGCCGACCTGGAGAAGGCTTTTGATAGGGTTAATCACACTTACTTATTTCAGGTTTTGCGGATTTTTGGATTTTCACAACGGATTGTCAATATTATTAAATCCTTATATACCTCAGCTACAGTGTTTCCCTTTATTAAAGGAATTAAAATTAAAGGATTAACACTAAAATCAGGAGTTTGTCAGAGATGTCCACTAAGCCCTCTGTCATATGTCTTATCATTAGAACCACTCATTCGATCATTGATGGTAACACCTAAGTGGAAAGGAATTGGTACAGATCATCCTAATTCTCATCTTCATATTCAAGCATATGCAGATGATGTATGTATATTTTTCAAAAATTATGAATATCTGCAGATTTTCCTAGCAGAATTTAAATTATTTGCAGCAGTGTCTAATGCTAAAATTAATCTACTCAAAACTAGGAGTTTGATTATGGGGGCTGGATGTCATCAGGCATTTCAGTATAACAATATTATATTATCTCCAGAACCCCTAAATATATTAGGTATTTCTTTTGGCCCTCAAAACCTTCCTAAAACAATTGGGACAATGCATTCGTTAAAATAGAACTTAAAGTTTCAAGATGGAAAAGTTATAAATTCTCCAAAGCTTAATATATACAAATCATCAGACAGTTTATTATTCCCTGTTTGCAATATGTGGCTATGCTTTTCTGTCTTCCTACACAGTTTGAGACCAGACTTTATAGTAATTTTTTTCAACTATTGTGGGGTAATAGATTAAATCCGGTAAAGAGATGTTTTACTTATCTAAACATCTCTAAAGGAGGATTAGGTATGATCGATCCCATACTTTATTTTATTCCCTTTTTTTACTCAGTCTATAAAACAATTAATCCTGAGACCAGAAAGTAGAGAAAGCATTTGGACTGCATTAGTACTAGGTCGATACTTTAAAGCGTGGGTTAATCTAGCCCCTAAATTAAATCCCCATATACACACTCCAGTATATTTTAAACCAGCAATTCAAAAACTATACAAGTGGAAAATCACTAAACAAACCATTGTTTCTAATACAGTGAAAACCCTATACAAAGTGATTATGAATTCAATTTACCCTACTGAACCTAGTTTTAAAAATTGTCCCTTAAGACGAACTCTTATATACTAGACCAGTTGAATAATGATAGGGTACCTGCCTTTATGTGGGAAACACAATGGTTGATAATGTATGGGAGATTAAACATAAGAGGCACAGTCAAATACAAGGTAAAAGAAGAAAGGAATTGTCCTTATCCAGAATGCATTAACCAAGAAGAAACTATGGGGCATTTTTTTCTACACTGTTCTTATGTAACGAAATTATGGGTACATGCTGCCAAAAAGTAGGATTTGTCATGGCTGAAATGTATGAATTATGATATTCTGGTTATAGGTATATATATCCTAAAAGCATGGCCCATCTTAGTAAATATACTCTAGGGCCCAGATATTCAAAAGGGTTGCGCATGCGCAAGTCCAGAAATGCGCCATTCTACGATATTCAGCATGAGGCAGTTATGCACTGACAACAGGTTGCGCAAAAGAGCAATGCAAATGAATGCATGCTCAACAGGAGGGGGAGGAACCATGCATAACCCGATATTCAGTCGGATTGTGCAGAGTTGTGCATGCGCAACCCCCAACCTGCGCCTGCACAACCTTGAGCCAAAAAAAAAAAGGATCAAGTTGAGGGCCACCCACAGGTGAGCTGCTGTATTGCAGGGCGCAACACAGAAGCTGCCACCCCTGGCTGGCCCCAACTCAGTCCCTGTGCCCCCCACCAGCCTGATGCAGGCAGGCGTAAAAACAACCCCCGCCCACATCTCCTGGCTTCGATTCTTTGAAAACAATGCGCCCCACACACATATCTCCCGAAGCCGATCGTGGGCAGAATGTAAAAGCTCCCCAACCCGAATATCTCCCTGGTGGTCCAGTGGATCAATGCCCGATCGCGGGCAGAATGTCAAGTTACAACCCCCAAACATCTCCCTGGTGTCTAGTGTCCCCCCACCCACCACGAAGCCCCTCCACCCCGCTCCCCCTGGCAGCCGGCGGGCAGCATCATCACCCACCTGCTGCACATCGCCCACCGACTGACTCTGTCCGGTGGGCTGCATGCCCATTGGTGCAGAGCTACAGCCAATGGGCATGCAGCCTATATTGTATGACAGTTCAGATTTGTGAATGAACATTCACAATTCATTCACAAATCTGGACTGTCATGTATGGTGTGGTATGGGCTGCGATCCATTGGCTGGAGCTCTGCACCACTGGGCATGCAGCCCTACTGACGTCAGTCAGTGGGCGATGGGCGGCAGGCGGGTGGGTTGCCGCCCGCCGCCGCCGGGGGGAGGGGAGGAGGGCTGTGGGTGGGTGGGGGACACCAGACACCAGGGAGATGTTTGGGGGTTGTAATCTGACATTCTGCCCGCGATCGGGCATTACAGTCCACTGGACCACCAGGGAGATATTCGGCCAGGGGCTTTTACATTCTGCCCGCGACCGGGCACTGGTGGGGGGTTGATACAGTGCTGCGCCCACGATCGGGCTTCGGGAGATGTGGGGGGGGTTGATACATTTTATACCCGCGATCGGGCTTCAGAAGATGTTGGGGGGGTTGATACACCTTATGCCTGTGATCGGGCTTCAGGAGATGTTGGAGGGGCATGTTACTGTATGCCCGCGATTGGGCTTCGGGAGCTGTGTGTGTGTGGGGGATGTATACACTGATGCTGCCCGCGATCGGGCTGCAGGGTGCGTAGGTCCCCAACGGCTGCTGCCTGGCTGGGCGGCCAGGTGCAAGTCCTCAGGGATTGGCACACCAACATGCTAATGGCATGCAAATGGGGCCCTAAATAGATGCAAATGGCCCCCCCTGCGCCTTGCATAAATTATGGCTCCATTTGCATGTCACCTTTTGAATATCGGAAATTTGGGCATGGTGCAATGGTACTTGCGTCACCGCAAGTTTAATGCTCAACTCTGGCAACTTTGGCGGTGGTGCGAAGTTCCACTGTGCTATGCGCAGTTGGTTGGGGTGATAGATTCAAAGGAGCGCTCAATAACGCAACTCCTTTGAATATCGCCCCGGCCACACCCCCGCGCAACTATTTTGAGCAGCGCAGGGGCTTGCGCCTCAGAATGGCACAGTTTGAATATCTGGGCCTGGGAGTATTTTTTAGATGTTTGCATTTTTTTATGGCGGGTGAGGTGTCAATGGGTTATTTATCAAAAAAGGGTTCTATATGAGGGGTTTTGCCAAATGGTAGCTAAGGAAATGTATAAATTGTATCTCAAAGATGTCCAAATGTATAACTCAAGTAAAGTATTAAAATGGTGGAAAGGATTTACCCATATAATTAAATTTAAATAATAGTTTTTTGCTTGATCCACACAATATGAATACTTATAAGCTTTTGTTTATTTCCTCTGATGTTTCTATAAAAGATCTCTGTATTTGATTGTATTATGATATTACTGTGAATTTGTTTTCTTTTGAGTTATACTGCATATTTATTTATTTATTTTATTTTGTCAATAAAAACTCCCCTAGTCTTTTCGATAAGTGCCATGGGATCTTTAACATCCACCTGAACTACCACCAATCCAGGCAGATGGGACCTCGGTTTAACGTCTCATCCGAAAGATGGCACTTCAGGAGTGCAGCACCCCCCCTCATACTGCACTGCAGTGTCAGTACTAGGATATTAACCCAAGTGCCAGATGTGGGAACTGAACCCACAGCCCTCTGATCTCCCAGCCTCAGAGGAGAGTGTGCTACCTACTGAGCCACTGACACTGACAAGCTCTGAAGAGTGCAGACGTGTTCCTGGTCCACCAATGATCATCGCACCAAGCTCCAGAGGTAAGTATGGGTTGGGGGTGTGTGGGGAGGAAGGGTCACAAGTGAGTGGGTGCGGATTGTGGGAGGGTGCAGGGAGACTACGAGGGACCGTTTCCTTTTTTCAGGTAAAAAAAAAAAAAGACTTCATGGGACCATTTTCCCCTTTACAGGGGCATGTGGCACGCTGGGGTGGGCTCCCAGCATGCCACCAATGGCTTTCTTTTGGGGGGCAGCAGTAGCCGATGGGGGATTTGGCACCCCTGTCGGCACACGGGGGGAGGGAATTCATTGTGCTGACAGCAATCGGGCACCCCATCGACAGGAATAAAAGTGGGGGTGATGTGTTATAGAATGCTGACAGGGAGTGGGCTCCACCCTCAGCACCAGAAACACAGGGACACCAAGGCTGATGGGGATTGGGGCCCCCGTCGGCAAATAAACAGGGGGGGTTATATTGTTTGTGAACATGGCAGCAAAGCCGCCGTGTTCACAAACAATATCAGAGTGTTTACACCCCGCCCTGCAATGACAGGTCACTTCCTCATTGCAGCGGATGGCTGATGCTGCAATGAGGAGGTGGTCCCTGATTACAGCGGCTGATTTGTATGAAGTTGGTGCAAACGTTCCAAACTACTATCACCAGTTGCCTGCAACGGCATTGGGGGAAGTGGGACAAGCCTTTGCAGGCTGTTGGGGCATTGGCCACAGCAGTGCCTTGCCTCCACAGCCTGCTTCTGAGCAAGCTGCCACAATATGTTTCTTGCGCTGCGCGCAATCAACATAAAAAAGCTAAAGATAAAGAACCTAAGTGCAGAATCACTGAAGCAAGGTTACTCCAAAGGGTGTTGGCAATAAAGCCAAGTTTCAAAGATACACAACATCACACATACCTCAATAATGCAAAGCATCATGGGATGTATATGTAAATCACCATGACATTTCAGACTGGCTTAGTTTACAGCAGGAATGCATTGTACCAAAAGGGCCTTTCAAACAATTTGCAATTTACATGCATTTAACAACACAGTAAGGGATTTCTGATATCTCTACCCCGGTAACTTAATTTCTATAACACAATCACCTAGTTCTTTTTACCTTTATCTAAAACACCTAGTGCCATGGTATTTTCAACATTTACAGGTTTCATACACATAAGGCATATACATCAAGGTATTTTATGACATAGTGCTATTGCATGCTAAATCCAACAATGAGGAATGCAGCCTGTTGTTTTACATCAGCTCAGAGGTCACAACAATAACCTCCCTGTATAAGGACTTGAGATGGAAAAGGAAAAGTAAAGAGGACACTATAGTATAGTGAAGAAAGGGGAGGGGGTGCCCATATGTGGCCAATCTTATGGACAAGAAATTGTAAAGGATAGATTAGGCTAAGAAATAGAAGAACTATTGCAACAGATTTAAGAAAAGGTTGGTCCTCAAGAGTTGCAGGATTTCTGTCACATATACCACTTTAAGAGGGAAGCAGTTATTTCAGACTGCTTACCACCTTCCTGTCCCGGGAAGGGATGGAGCTTTCACCCATCCATCCATCTTCAGAAGCTCCATCTCAGGGTCCCTATTAATGATAAATATTCCATCTCAAACATAGTGGATATCATAATTCTTTACCCTGCGGTGGTAACACATTTCTCAACGGAGACTAATGGTACAGTTTGGCAACATTAGCATCTTTAGCCTGCAGTATACCCCAGTCAATACTGTTAATAGATTCAGCTGCATCAATACAATAAAAAGTCCCTTTAGCCTCATAGGCTTCTTGCCTGCTTGGAGTCTTCAACCCCAGCACAATATCACTAGGTACAGTCTTTCCTGGGGTCTCACATTCAGGTTTCATACTTTCATCTCCGACCTCCAACAGGTAACATCCTGGGAACACAGGAAACAAAGGAATATCCTGCTCTGTCAGGGGGTCCTCACCCAGCTGATCCCACAAAATTCCTCTTCTGATTCTTTATTCAAACTCTCTGGCAAGGACCTCTCAAGCACCTGGCACCGGTGTTCCACTTCTCTGTGTAGTCAGTCTGCCTCGACCACATGGTCATTCCTCATCCCTTTTCAGCTCTTTGTTGTCCTCAAGCTTGGCCTGCCTCCATGCTCCCAGGTCCAGTCCAGGCAGCAGCTTCTCTCCCAGTCTGTCAGCCATGGTTCTGGTCAGAATTCCAAGGACTTTCTTCTCCAGGTTCTCCTCTGGCAACTCCTGTTGCATCAGTCCACCTGGGATATCTGGATGATATCCACTGGAAAAGTGTCCCTCTTTGACCAGTCCAGATGTTTCCAGCAAGTTATCCCACTTCTGACCATCAGGTCTGTGGAGGGGTTGTGGGATAACAGATGGACCAGACACCGAACTTCAGATTCAACACACCATCTCTGTGTAAAGTTTATTCAAAATACAGTAGATAACCTTCAGCAATGGCATATCTCTCCTTCAATACATCAGTTTGCAGCAAGGAGACTATGTAAATCTTTCCTCTTCACTAGTTCAGCACCTACTAACCCACTCATCTAACTTTTCAGTTGAGATTCAGCTTCCCCAATGTTTGTCTTGTGTGCTTGGGTTGTGGTGGTGGTGGGGCTCAAATAAAAAAAAAATTAAAAAAAACAAGCTAAAGACAAAGAACCTTAGTACAGAATCACTGAAGCAAAGGTTACCCCAAAGGGCATTTGCAATAAAGCCAAGTTTCAAAGAAATACAACATCACACATACCCCAATATTACAAAGCATCATGGGATGTATATGCAAAGCACCATGAAATTTCAGACTGGTTCAGTTTAGCATGGTATCAAAAGGGCCTTCCAAACAATCTGCAATTTACATGCATTTAACACTAGAACAAGGGGTTTTCTAATATCTCTACCCTGGTAACTTAATTTCTATAATACAGTCACCTAGTTCTTTTTACCTTTATCAAAAGCACCTAGTGCCATGGTATTTTCAACATTTGCAGGTTTCATACACATTCAGCACCATGCAATTCTGCTTAAAGTTGGACCAGCATAACATTCTGTGTTGATTTGCATATGCAGCCCATGATGCTTTGCATTATGGGGGCATGTGTGATTTTGTATTTTCTTGAAACTTGGCTTCCCAGCCAAATGCCCTTTGGGGTAACCCTTGCCTCAGTGTTTACGCACAGAGGTTCTTTGTCTTTTAAATAGTTTTTATTTTAATGGGTTCCACAATATATCCAGCACACTGCCTTAGGGGTAGCTGGTCCATTCCACTGGGTGTCAAACAGATGAGGCATACTGATGAGTCCTGGTAGGACGCAAACACGTTCTATGTCTTCTGTTAGTACCCTTTGCAAACTGTGTGAGAGGCCTTTTGGCACCATGCAATTCTGCTTAGTTGGACCGAGCATAACATTCTGGATGATTTGCATATGCAGCCCATGATGCTTTGCATTGGGGGGCATGTGTGATTTTGTATTTTTTGAAAACTTGGCTTCCCAGCCAAATGCCCTTTGGTAACCCTTGCCTCAGTGTTTACGCTTGGAGGTTCTTTGTCTTTAAATAGTTTTTATTTTAATGGGTTCACCACAATATATCCCAGGCACACTGCCTTAGGGGTAGCTGGTCCATTCCACTGGGGTGTCAAACAGATGAGGCATACTGATGAGTCCTGGTAGGGACAGAAACACGTGTCTATGTCTTCTGTTAGCACCCTTTGCAAACTGTGTGAGAGGCCTTTCAGCACCATGCAATTCTACTTAAAGTTGGACCAGCATAACATTCTGTGGTGATTTGCATATGCAGCCCATGATGCTTTGCATTGTGGGGGCATGTGTGATTTTGTATTTTCATACACATGAGGTATATACATCAAGGTATTTAATGACATAGTGCTATTGCATGCTAAATCCAACAATTAGGAACACAGCCTTTTGTTTTACATCAGCTCGGAGGTCACAACAGTAACCTCCCTGTATAAGGACCTGAGAGGAAAAAGGAAAATTAAAGAGAACACTGTAGCATAGTGAAGAAAGGGGAGGGGGGTGCCATAGGTGGCCAACCTTATGGACTAGAAATTGTAAAGGATAGATTAGGCTAAGAAATAGAAAAACTGTTGCAGCAGATTTAAGAAAAGGTCAGTCTTTAAGAGTGGCAGAATCTCCCTGTCACAGGGATCTCTAAAGCTTTATTGAAAACATTGCTGTTTGAGCAAGCTTTTAATATGACATAATCCAATTATATTTTAACAATTGTTTAATGCTGTAGTGTATTTGTTTGTGTTTGATATCTAACTCTGTAAAGAACTCATAGCCCTCGCTGGATTGAGCACTATATAATTCAATTTGCCTTGCCTCACCTCACCTTTTGTGGCAGGGTGGATGGGGAAAGGGGGGGGCAATTGCAAATGGACCTAAAATGCTAAGAAAGGTGGCCTCAGACTTAGCAGCTGAGATTCAATACCAAAAAGTGAAAGGTAATGCACATAGGGAAGAGAAACCCCTAGGACAGAATACTGGATATGGGGTCACGTTGGCAACTTTTTCTGAAGAAAGGGACCTGGCAGTCCTCATAAGTGACTCCCTCAAGCTATACAGTCATTGGGAGGGAGTTTGACAGTGGGAGAAGGAGGGGGTGATATTGCTTCTGTATAGATCAACTGGTGAGGAGCCATCTGGAGTACTGTGCCCAGTTCTGGAGTCCCCATCTGAGAAAAGATAGGGATAGTCTGGAATCAGTGTAGCAAAGGGTCACCAGAATGATTCAGGACAGCAGGGCAGATCCTATGAGGATCAACTAGAGGCACTGAACATGTACTCACTGGAGGACAGAAGGGAGAGAGGAGACATAATCAAGACCTTCAGGTTCCTGAGAGGAATAAACAAGGTGAACAAAGTGGAATTATTCAGTTGGAATCAGGAGTCAGTAGCAAGGAGGCATGAAAGGAAGGTAGCAGGAGGGAGGTGTAGGAGGGATGTAGAGGAATTTTACTTCATGGAGAGGGTGGCTGAGCCTTGGAACAGCCTAACAACAGAGAGATGAAAAGGGAGCAAAAGCACATTAATGTTTTAATCAAGGTTGGGACTGAGTAAGGGGTTTGGTAGTTACACCAAAAAGAACTAGTATGACAGACATGGGGAAGGGGTGGGAGAGATGTGGCAAGGTAGTGAAACCTAAATAGGACAGATGTATGGACCAGTGGTCTTTTTTCTGCCAACAGTGTTTCTACAAAGTAATGAGTTAGATACTGGTAGTTCAGGGACTGTAGCATGGAATATAATTTGGATTTATAAAGTGCCTTTCTTAAACATTGTATCCCAAAGTGCCTTACAAAATAATGAGTCTGATACTGGTAGTACAGAGACTGTAAATTAGAATAGAATTTGGTTTTATTTAGTACTTTTCTTCAACACTGTATCCCAAAGTGCCTTACAAAACTATGAGTTAGATACTGGTGGTATAAGGGTTAAAATGGTCAGGAAAAGCACCCATCCAAACGGACTAAAAGAGAAGCATAGCAAAAAGATATGGTATCAAAAACTGTGTAATCTTCTCTTGAAAAATGGCACAGTGTACAGCATCCAGCTTCAGGGATAGCTGGGGTAAAACAGAATAAACCTTATGTTTCACCTAGTAAACTACGGCCATGCATAATAATGTGTTTTAGGTCATCTTCTGTTTTATTCCCACATTTACAGAAGAGAGAAATAGCCCCTTCATGTTTGTGTCTATAATATGTGTAGCTAGAGGCAAATAGTTCCAAACTGAACCTTGTTACTAATCTCCTAGCCATTGGGGAAGTTAAATATTTCAGACAGAACTCTAACTCCTGTCCTTTCTTAATTTGTTTATAATAAGAAAAATAATTAAGGTTGTTTAAACAGCTTATATTTTCTAGCCATTTCTATGTCTTTCAGCCTTGTTTTGACCTGGGTCACTATTTTTTCCCAAGGCTTTAAGAACATTTCCCAGTTTAGATGCCCTAATCCATAGGGTAACATGTACTTTTTTATGCACTGTATGCTGGGAGGTAAAAATCCATTCATAGAATATAGTTTTTCCTCTTCTAGGCACCTTCTGGGCAGTCTATGTTCTTGTAATAAAAATAAATTAAAAATGAACAGGACCCTTATTTCTACAGCCAGAGTGGAGATTGCTGTTTCCCCCAGTTCCATTCTAAGAATACCTGATGGCACCGAATGTGGTACCATTAGTATATGTCAGTGTCAGTGGCTCAGTAGGTAGCACACTTGCCTCTGTGGCCGGGAGATCAGAGGGCTGTGGGTTCAGTTGAGTGTCAGTGGCTCAGTAGGTAGCACACTCGCCTCTGAGGCTGGGAGATCAGAGGGCTGTGGGTTCAGTTGAGTGTCAGTGGCTCAGTAGGTAGCACACTTGCCTCTGAGGCCGGGAGATCAGAGGGCTGTGGGTTCAGTTCCCACATCTGGCACTTGGGTTAATATCCTAGTACTGACGCTGTAATGCAGCATGAGAGGGGTGCTGCATTTCTGAGGTGCCGTCTTTTGGATGAGATGTTAAACCAAGGTCCCATCTGCCTGGATTGGTGGTAGTTCAGGTGGATGTTAAAGATCCCATGGCACTTATCGAAAAGAGTAGGGGAATTTCCCCGGTGTCCTGGCCAAATTTCCCTCATTCACTAAAAAATACCACCAACAGCTTAATCTGGTTCATGGTCAGTTGGCATTCATCTGTGTCCCCCTCCCCCGGGTCATGCCTGAAAATAGGCAGGATTTGTCTAGTGCACTTACCCGGTCAACAAAAGCTAAATAAATAAAATGTCTATACATCTTATTCATAATTACTTTTCGTTTTTTATGTTCTGAGAAACCCCAAAGTTCAGCAGCACTTGTTTTTATTTTTGCATTAAGGACTTTAAAAATCCCAATATTGAGTGTAGAGTGACAGACAATAGACTTCTAGAATGCATAGAGTATCGCAATATATTTATTTATTTAAAAGTTTCTCCAGGAAAGTCATACTGAGCAGCATTGCTTAGTTCTCGATATGTCCTGGGAGAGGGGGAAGGGGGAACAGCAAAATACAGTCAGCAAGAATTTACAGTTATTACCGTAATCAAAAATTGAACAGCAATCGTAAACAAGCCTGACAATTACCAGGAATAATACAGCTGATAACAGACAATTACAAATGTGGTTAGAGTTCAGGAGTATACATAGATAAGTGCCACATATGTAAAGAACAGGGTACAAAAAATACAATTGGAGCAGTCATATGCAAGTCGAGGATTCAGACTGATAACATGACATACCGTAGAGTTACAAAGTGCATAGAATATAGCATGACATACAATAGAGCTACAGAGTACATAGAGTATAGCATGACATACAATAGAGCTACAGAGTGCATGGAGTATAGAATGGCATACAGTAGAGCTAGAGAGTGCATGGAGTATATAATGGTATACAGTAGAGCTACAGAGTGCATAGAGGACAGCATGACATACAGTAGTTACAGAGTGCATAGAGTATAAACTGACATACACTAGAGCTACAGAGTGCATATAGTATAAAGTGGCATACAGTAGGGCTACAGAGTGCATTGAGTATGGAGTGATATACAGTAGAGTTACAGAGTGCATAGCATATAGCATGAGGTATAGTAGATTTACAGAGTGCATAGAGTATAGCATGACATACAGTAATGCTACAGAATGCATAGCGCAATATGCAGTAGAGTTATACAGTGAATAGCATATAACATGATATACAGTAGAGATAAAGAGTGCATGGAGTAAAGGGTGCTATACAGAGGATGTATAGAGTGCAAAGAGCTTAGAATGACATGCAATAGTGACATAGTGTATAGAATGATGTACAGTAGAGTTATAGAGTGCATACAGTATAGCATGATATACAGTAGCGTTAGAGTGTGTAGCATATAGCATGACATACAGTAGTGTTATAGAGAGTATAGAGTATAGAATGACACACAGTATAGTTACTGAGTGCATAGAGTATAGAATGGCACACTGTACAGTTATAGAGCACATCGACTATAGCATGACATACAGTAGAGTTATAAAGTGCATAGAGTATAGCATGACATACAGTAGAGCTAATAGTGCATAGAGTATAACATGGCATACAGTAGTGTTACAGAGTGCATAGAGAATAGTATGACATAGATCAGAGCTACAAAATGCATAGAGTATAGAATGATATGGTAGAGTTACAGACTGCATAAAGTATAGAATAACATAAAGTAGAGTTACAGAATGTGAGTATAGCATGACATACAGTAGTGCTACAGAGTGCATAGAGTGTAGCATAACATACAGTAGAGTTACAGAAGTGAACAGCATATAGCATGACATACAGTAGAGTTACTGAGTGCATAGAGTATAACATGGAATACAGTAGAGCTACAGAGTGAATAGAGTATAGCACGACATACAGTAATGTTACAGAGTGCATAGAGTATAGCATAACATACAGTAGAGCTACAGAGTGAATAGAGTATAGCACGACGACATACAGTAATATTACAGAGTCCATAGAGTATAGCATGACATACAATAGAGCTACAGAGTGCATAGAGTATAGCATGACATACAGTAGAATTGAGTACATTGAGTATACAGTAGCATGACATATAGTAGTGCTACATAGTGAATAGAGTATATAGTGTCATACAGTAGAGCTACAGAGTGCATACAGAATATACAGACAGACATACAATAGAAGTATAGAGTGCATAGAGGATAGAGTGACATACAGTATAGTTACAGAGTGCATAGAGTATAGAGTGACATTCAGTAGAGTTACAGAGTGCATAGAGTATGGAGTGACATACAGTAGAGTTATACACTGCATAGCATATAACATGATGTACAGTAGATTATAGAGTGTATAGAGTGACATACAGTAGAGACACCGAGTGCGTAGCCGTAGAGTACATAATGACATACAGTGGATTTATAGAATATAGTATGACATGCAGTAGAGCCACAGAATGCATAGAGTATGGAATAATATGGTAGAGCTATGGAGTGCACAGAGTATAGAATGGCATACAGTAGAGCTACAGAAGTCATAGAGAATAGACTGACATACAGTAGAGTTACAGAGTGCATAGAGTATAGCATGACATACAGTACAGTTACAGAGTGCATAGAGAATAGAGTGACATACACTAAAGTTACAGAGTGCATAGATTATAGCATGACATACAGTAGAGTTCTAGAGTGCATGGAGTATAGCATGACATACAGTAGAGTTCTAGAGTGCATAGGGTAATGAGTGGCATACAGTAGAATTATAGAGCGCATAGCATATAGCATGACATACAATAGAGTTACAGAGTGCATATAATATAGCATGACATACAACTGAGTTATAGAGTGCATAGAGTATAGTTTGACATACAGTAGAGTTTCAGAGTGCACAACATATACTGTTGGATGACGTTCAGTTGTGTAACAGAGTGCATGGAGAATAACATGACACAGTATATCTACAGAGTGCATAGCATACAGAGTTGCACACAGATAATCATACAACTTACCAACTAGATATATATAACCCTTATAACTACTGCTATGTGTAAACAGTCGAATACTGTATACCCATGATAACCTGTATATGCAAATGTTCAACTGTTTATAATATCATGTACTGTTATTCCCGGGTCGCCCCTGAAAAAGGGACCTTCAGGGCCCAGTGGGCCTACCCGGTCATCAAAATTCAATAAATAAATAAATAAATAAATAAATAAATAAATCATACAATGTATATGACATGTCTATGGATTCCTGTTTTGGGTCTGATGGAACAATACTTTGTACCATATATTTTCTCTTTGTTTTTCAGTTTCCGTGCCAGATGATTAACTGAGGTTTACTTTGTTTCTTTTCCTCCAGGGGGCTACCTACATCTCAAATTTATTAGCTGAGAGAATTTGATTTCTTGATGTTGATTCTGCAATGTTACTATTTTGAAGCACTGTGTTTATCTGTTTTGAATTATTTATGCATTTTTTACACTTTAAAGCATGTTTTGAAACTTGTTTATTCTACATTTTGGTGGAGAGAACTCCTATATTGTTGCCAAAGATGCCCTGGAATCTTTAGCGTCTAGCCTTTTTCTTGTATATTTATTGATTTATTAGAAAATTGGTGACCGGGGAAGGAACACTGAGCAGAGGCTTGTTACCAGTTGCAACCTGGGGGGAAGGGGAGCAAAAGATAAAAATGATACATAGCCTAGACAAATTCGGTGTTACCAAAAAATGCAAAGTCAAAGCACACAAAGACAATGGAAGGTGCACAATGAGCAAACAAGTCATGATCAGGCAGTGTAACAGTGCAGCAAGTGTATGAGGGACTGTTAAGGGAAAACAGGCAAGGGGGAAGAGGGAGGATATGTGAGGGAAGCAGGGAAGGTAGTGAAGTGGAGGGAGGAGGGGAGCAGGTTCCAAAGTGAGGGAAAATGATAGGCAAATGCTGACTGGCCAGCTGAAGAACGGGAACATGGCAAAGCAAAGGTGCGATGATCCCTGGAGTTGAGGAAGAAGGAAGCAGAGTGCACAATGGATAGGAGTGATCGAGAAGTAGGGGAAAGAAGCCCAAACGAGAATTAGGAGGCACAGTGCATCTAGCGACATGATGACAGAGGAAGAATGGATGATGATGTGTAAAGTGAGCAGTGATGGGTTTGTGAGAATGAATTGGTCGCAAAGTAACAAGAGTTATACAGTGTATCCAGTCTGGCAGGGAAGTTGATGGGGCAGAACCACAGGCCACATCTGCATAGACAAAAACTAGGAGTACCATTTTGCTAACAAACTATCCGTGAACTGGAAGGAAAAGGCAATCGTTATTTCAGTACAAGGTGCCAAGTTTAGGTTGGCGCCTATCATGGAAAGAGTCAATGTGGGTACTGAGGTCAAGCTTGCTGTCAAGCCACACACCGAGGTACTTGAAGGAAGGAACCACTTCAAGTGGGGAACCATCTAAGGTGTGTACCTGGACAGCCACTGGAACTGGGCAGAAGGGACCTGGGTTTACCCTGTCGTCCAACAGTGGTACCTCCTATGGTTCAGTGAAGTTCTCAGTCTTGATGGAACACATGTGAAAGACGGTGTAGAAGCCAACTTTTGTTCTGATGATGCCTTGTAAACCTGCCACCATACAAATATTTGCACACCTATGATGCTTTCCACTGGGTTTAAAACTTCAGAGTACATGGTTTGTTGAAAGAAATACAGAAACCATCCGAAATGCAGGTGACCTGGTGAAAAACCATAAGGCTGTCAGTCTACATGGTAGAAAGCAATTGAAGTGCAGGTAACCTGATGATGAAGGAAAAGGCCGTCAGTCTACGGTGACAGAAAGCCACTGAAATGTAGGTTATCTGGTGATGAATCATGAGGTTGTCAGTTTATAGAGAAAAAGATGTGCTGCTGGGAAAGTAACCACGCAGAGAGATAAATGCCAGGATTTTCCGAAGGATTCATTGGAGAGTTCACCAGCTGCCTTAACCCATGAATTTGGAAGAACTTTATCCCAGAGCTTACTTAAGGTCAGTCACTAGTGCTGTGTGGAATGTGGAATTCCGCTGGCGAAATTAGCATAGAATGACCATTCCGCCAGTGGAATTTCCAACAGAATTTCGCTAGTTCTTCTGCAGAATTCTGCCTACTGTGATCAACATAATTTTTCCATGGAAAATTATTCCGCAACAATTTCCATGGAAAACATTGTGATCCACGGAATAATATTCCATTGAACGGCATTTTTTTCATGGAAAATCATTCCGCAACTATTTTCTGCCATGGAATTTTACCATTCTGTTTCTGGTGAAATTCAACAGAATTTCAGCGGATTTTTGAAAATTCCATGGAATTTCATTCCACCAGAATTTGAAAATTCTGCCCAGCACTATCCGTCACCTCAGGGAACAACTGCAGGCTTCTGGAAGCAGCACTCACATATTGGGGCAAGGATGGGACCTCAATGGCGTCGATGTGTTCTGCAGAGGAATTAAATATATATTTGTTTTATTATAGTTCTTGTCATCATAAGCTGCTCCATCGGTGTCGATGCATGAATTATTTCATGGCTGAGGGGTCTGGTTGGGGCTAGGGGAGTTGGTCAGCAGGGCCGATAAGGGGGGGTGAGGTGGGGGATGGTGTAGTAGGACAAACAGTCTCTTGCTAAGCGGGGACTGGTGGGGGATTGAAAACACTTTGTTGTATAATGGACTTGGATGATGAGTGGGTGACAGCAAAGCACATGGTCACTGATTACTGAGTCTGTAGGGGACTGATATCACAGAGAGGGACCCATAACCCCTCATGGCATGTTTAAAGTTGGGGAAGGGGTAAGTGTGGCAAATGGTGGAAGGCATTTTTTACTATTTTTCCTCAAAGTCCTCACTGTACAGGGGGTAAGGTGAGATTTCATAAGTTTTTAGAAAGTAGATAAATCAGGTAAGGATTTGGAGTCAAATTTTGATTCTGAACCCACATCCAGCAAGAGTTTTTTGGATTTGGAATCTTGGTCTTGAAAAGTGAAATTCCAAATTCCAAAAGAAAGATTGGAATGTAATGAATCTGATACTGTTTGGCAGCTTCCGAGCAACCCCAGTTCCGAGGGTCATCTCCATTCATTCCTCATCAGATACATATAAAATATCAGGTAGGCATCCTTCTGTTGTGGTGCTTTAACTCCATTGAGGGATACATGTGATATCATAAACCTCGAGAGCACATTTTGAGAGGTTTACGCCATCATAGTTTTTTTTTTTTTGTAAGGTGGTTTGCCTGTTTCAGGAGTCAGACCCTTTTGTCACTAGCCACCTGACCAAAGACAGAAAGGGAAAGGGAGAGGGGTTAGGGGAGGGTTTGGGTAGGAAAAGAAGAGGTGGGGCAAGGTGAGTGACATCAGCAGGTGGAGGGCCTAGGGAGATTATGGGAGGGGGCAGGCTAAGGGAGGAAGAGGAATGATTGACAGGCAGACAGAGGTGAGGTCAGAGGGGAGAGGTGAGATGAGATTGGTAGGCAGGAGGTGGAGGTAGTCAGGGGTCTGGGGTAATAAAAGGAGGAGAACAGTAGGTTTCTGCCTCTTTTCTAGCTAAAATATTTTGGTTCCCACCTGTCCTCCCTTTGGAATAAGATAGAAGGATCGGGCAGTAAAAGGAAATCTACAGTTGGGTTGCCAGAGGTGGAGAGCAGTACGTGGTGGTGTGATGAAGAATAAGAAAAAGACTGGCAGGAAAGAGGCCATGGGGGGGGAATTGCTCAAGGTGGACAGCAGTACGTGGCAGGGAGGGAGGGCATGGAGGGAGCCAGGGGCATTAGACAAAGAAGGGAGTGAGCAGCATTTGAGGAAATGGAATAGAAGGGGGGGTGGAGAGGACAGGGAGGAATTGAAAAGGGACCTGGGGTGGGGGGCAGAAGAGGGAAGAAGTAACCCGGTTTGGGTGGGCAGCAAACCAGGTGGGGGTACCTCTGGGTGCACATCCAGAGGGCAATTTGGGGGCTTGTCTGTACATCCTGGTCTGAGGTGAATTTAAAAATGCAACAAGGAGTTGCTAGGGTGTGCATCCGAGACATGATGATATGGATGGAAAAGTTATTGTTTGCAATGGTGGTATGTGTAGTAATAAAGTTTGGTTTTATATAACATGGATTAACTATTGTAAATGTTGTAAATAAGAACACGTTGTGGTTAAATAAAAATTGAAGCCAACTGAGCCCCCAGAGATATGTGTGATGTGCTTTCTTTGGGCAGGGGATTGGGTGCGAATACATGGCTGATGTTTTTTTCTGCCCCAGATTCATTTCTGGGACAGAACTCTCACCGTCTTAGCTGTTGGTGCTGCTCTTGTCACTTTTGAAGTGAAGTTTGAAAGCCATGACAGAAGTGAGTGCTGAGAACAGCTGAGCATGAGAACCTTTCCCATTTAGTTTAAGATTAATGATAAGCTTAACCAAATTACTGTCATTTTCTTTTCTATTTTGTGAATAACACTTTAGTATTATGCATTGTAGTGTTTGCATATTGTACTTTTGATTCTTATTCATATTCAATAATGTATGGGGTGAGTACATAAAGAGAAATTAATGCTCACCCGAGATGTGGGATGCTGCATAAACCCCGAGGGCGGAGCCCGAGGGGTTTATCAAATCATCCTACATCGAGGGTAGGGATTAATTTCTTGTTTATGCACTCACCCCCATACATTGTTAGATGTAATTGCTGGCTTTCGTTTTTTCACCTCATGGAGAAAAAAACCCGAAACAAATGGCAACGTGGTTCAAGTTCTGAAGTCTTTTCTTAAAAAACGTTTTAAAATTTAAAGTACCTTTCAGAGAAAGTTGTACTTCTGTCTTGAAAATGACCCATCTATAGGCTGTTTTGGAAACTTTTTAAAAGGTTTTGTATGAGTTTTTTTTTATTTTATTTCCCCGTCGGGTTGGCTTGGTGACGTGACACATCATGGTTTCTATGGAGCTGGGAGAAAGAGAGAGAGAGAGAGAGAGAAACAGAAGCATAGAATTGACGGCACATAAGGACCGCTTGGCCCACCTAGTCTGCCCATTTTCCTACCTAACAGATAAGTTGCAGATCCTAGTTAACCAACAGCTTACTTCCTCCTACCCCCCACTAGGACTGCCTTATGTCTGTCCCATGCATTCATGAATTCCCCCACTGTTCTTGACTCCACAATCTCCTCAGGGAGGCTGTTCCATGCATCCACAACCCTCTCCGTGAAAAAAATACTTCCTCACATTACCTCACGAGCCGTTCCCCCTCTTTCTTTAAATTGTGCCCCCTTGTCCTTGCACATCTCTTTTTCTGAAAGATGCTACCCTCTTGGACTTTGTTGATTCCCTTGAGGTACTTGAGAGAGAGTGTGTTAGGGAGAGAGTTATGGCCTGTGTGGATTTTGCAGAGCAAGGTACGCTTGATTTAAAAAAAAAAAAAAAAAACTTTTGGCTGGACTGCTGCCAGGTTAATGACAACAGGTTTACTGCCGCTACTCAGACACTCACCACGAAGGTTGCTGAGGTGATTTAATGAGGTGCAGCGTGAGGCAACAGAAGAAGCAGGTGGTGCGTACTCGCCATTATAACCCGTGGGTTATAACGGCGAATTATAACTTGCTCCTTCTATGGGAAAAAACAGAAGCCAGTTATTACAGCTGATTTATGATACTTGAAAAATTGTTATTTGCTTTACTTTTCTTAGAACCTATGAGTAGATGAATGACAATTGTTTTTGTATTGTTGTATTCACTGTAATTTTACTTATGTGGGAAAAAAATAAATAAAAGCTATTATGAGGAAAAAAAAAGAATGATGGTATTATGAGTCTCAATAAGGCTGACTGTTCTATTAAAAGATTAAAAGAACAGCAACCATATGTTACAATCAACTAACTGCATAGATCAACTGTTGTGGACAAGGATCCTGTTTCCATGGAAATGAACTCATAACAAAGAACAGAAGGAATGGAAATACACATTTATCAGATTTATGCTAAGTTTTTCAGTGTTTTCCCAAAAGTGACACACTCCTTTCTACAGTGAAGTACTAAATTCTTCAAACTGGGAAAAGTACAAGGAACAGTGCTTCAGAAATAAAACAAGCATTTGTCAATGCCGAATGTTTGCTTGCTGGCATTGGCAGTGGTAATGTAGAAGTTACAGAGCTGCGTAATAGGAATGGCAGTGAAGTACTGAACTGAAGCCAACCCCACCACCACCCTGCAGAGAGTGACAGGCATAGGGGTGTGCATTTGGGTCATCAGGCATAACGGCCTTGCCATTTCACCACACCCCACCCTGCAGACACTGACAAGTGTCACGTGTTCCTATGGGTGTTTGGCTCTTATGCGCACCCCATTTCATTAGGAAATGCGGTGAGATGGGTGCGATATAATAGAATGGGGTGAACTTTGGGGCTGAAGAGTCCAAGACATACCTCGATACCTCTCACTGGCTGCAGGGTGTAGAATGGTATGAGCATTACAGGCAAGAATCCCAAGTCACACCCCTGATGCCTGTCATTCTCTACAGGGTTGGGCGTTATGGTTGGAAACCCTAATACCTCAGGCATTCGTTGGTATTTTCACTCCAAATTTTCAACATGTTTTTTTTTGTGACCCCACCTCATGAACAGGGGGAATATCAGTTTGTTAGCCGAAAGCTGCTTATGCACAGCGAGTACGGCATTTAGCACCACAGGTGCAAAAACATTCCGAACAGGATGTAAAAAATGACAGCTGTACTGTTCATGGGGAGATGTAAAAAATGGCAATGTTGCAAATCTGCAGTACAAATATTTAAAAAAATGGTGAAGTCATGAGCGTACATAGAAACTGTGCAACGCACACCCGTAATATAATTAGGTTGGGGATATTTTACAGCAGATTGTCAACTCAGGCATTTTGGTGCCTCCGATCATGAACAGTGTCACTGTGATTTTCTTTATCTGTGCCGAACAATGATTCCCCACAGCGACCATGCATCTCAGCGCTTAAAGTGTGAAAACACACTTCAGCCATGTTGTGAAAAATGACAGCTGTACTGTTCATAAGGAAGTGTGAAAAATGCCACTGGTGAAAATCTGGACTGAAAATATTACAAAGTCATGAACTTACGAAAGTGCGTGGAAACTGTGCATTGCTCACTGTAACACAGTCATTTTATGGACTTTTGTCACAAAATTTTCAACAAGCCATTTTAAGACCTCTGCTCATGAACAGTGTAACTGTGATTTTCTTAATCTGTCCTAAACATTGCTCTAGCACACCAACAGCACCATTATGCGCTACATGTCTTGAAAACATTTTGGGCAACATATGAAAAATGGTAGCTGTACTGTTCATAAGGAAGTGTAATAAAATGGCAATGTTGAAAATCTGGAGTCAAAATATTAAATTTGCAAACTTACGAGCATGCATAGGAACTGCATAGCACGCTCGTAAAACAGTCATTTTTAGGATTTTTTTCACCAAATTTTCAACATAGCCATTTTAAGACCTCTGCTCATGAACAGTGTCACTGTGATTTTCTTAATGTGTCCCATACATTGAGTTTGCACATACTGCGCCATTGTGCACTACATGGGTGGGAACACCTTTTGGGCAAGATGTGAAAAATGACAGCTATACTGCTCATAAGGAGGTGTTATAAAATGGCAATGTTGAAAATCTGGAGCGAAAATATTGAAAATTTGCGAACTTACGAGTGTGCGTAGGAACTGTGCAATGCACCCTCGTAAAACAGTCATTTTAAGGAATTTTTTCACCAAATTTTCAACATAGCCATTTTAAGACCTTTGCTCATGAACAGTGTCACTGTGACTTTCTTAATTTGTCCCGTACATTGATTTCCACACCGACTGTGCCATTGTGTGCTACATGGGCGGAAACACGTTTTGGGTGAGATGTGAAAATGACAGCTATACTACTCATAAGAAGGTGTGGTAAAATGGCAATGTTGGAAATCTGAGTGAAAATATTGAAAATTGTGAACTTACGACGTGCATAGGAGCTGTGCAACGCCGCTCATAAAAGTCATTTTAGAATTTTTTCACCAAATTTTCAACATAGCCATTTACCAACTGAGCTCATGAACAGTGTCACTGTGATTTTCTTAATTTGTCCGTTACATTGGTCTCGACACCGACTGCGCCATTGTGTGCTACATGGGCAGAAACACGTTTGGGTGACATGTGAAAATGACTGCTGTACTGCTCATAAGAAGGTGTGATAAAATGGCAATGTTGGAAATCTGGAGGTAAAATATTGAAAATTCACGAGCTTACGGTGTGCGTAGGAACTGCAAATGCACCCTCGTAAAACAGTCATTTCAGGAATTTTTTCACCAAATTTTCAACATAGCCATTTTAAGACCTCTGCTCATGAACAGTGTCACTGTGATTTTCTTAATTTGTCCCATACATTGATTTCGCACACCGACTGCGCCATTCTGCACTACATGGGTGGAAACACATTTTGGGTGAGATGTGAAAAATGACAGCTGTACTACTTATAAGAAGGTGTGGTAAAATGGCAATGTTGAAAATCTGGAGTGAAAATATTGAAATTTCACGAACTTACGAGCCTGCGTAGGAACTGCGCAACGCCCCTCGTAAAACAGTCATTTTTTGGAATTCTGGCACCAAATTTTCAACATGGTGTTTTTGGGACCCCTTCTCATGAATGATGTCACTGTCATGGCATTATTCAGGCCCGAAGGGTGATTTCGCAGTCACTGTGCAGTCACTCCGCGAAATCACCCTTCGGGCATGAACTCCGGCATGACAGTGACAATCATGAGAAGAGTCTCAAAACCCCATGTTGAAAATTTGGTAAAAATTCCAAAATGCCGAGATATGCAATAAAGTTGAAACCCCTATGTAACCCATTATACAGCTACGGCATTTCCTCAGTTCGCGGTCGGCTTTGAAGAGTGCAGATGTGTTCCCGGTCCACGAAGATCGTCGCACTGGAGTCCGGAGAGTAAGTATGGGGTGAGGGGTGTGGAAACTGGGTGCGCAGTGAGTGGGTGCGGGTTGTGGGAGGGGCTTGAGGCAGGCAGCGGAACGGTTTTATTTTACAGGTTTTAAAATAAAAAGGCGTACGTCAGGACGCTTGCCATGCTGGGGTGGGCTCCCAGCGTGGCACAAACTTGGGCGGGGAGTGTTCAGCCGGCGGGGATTAGGGCACCCGTCGGCAAAAAACGTCGTGGGGCGTTTGCCACGCTGAGGTGGGCTCCCAGCGTGGCACAAAGCAGGGTGAGGCGTTCAGCCGATGGGGGATTAGGCACCCCATCGGCAAAATAAAAATCGCTGAGCGGTTTGCCACGCTGTGGTGGGCTCCCAGCGTGGCACAAGGGCGATGGGGGGAAGCGTTCAGCCGGCGGGGATTGGGCACCCCATGGGCTGTTAACTACGGGGGCGCGCACGTCTGTCTGTGCGTGGGGGGGGAGCTGCGCGTGAGCAGCCGATATCTTATCGGTGCTCACTCATGCGTAGCTCCCCCTTTCAACTGTATGCCACTGCATTTTGGAGCGTGTCATAGACAGCTCCAAAATGCATTGGCTTACAGGGGCCGCGCCTGCCAGCTCGCTGCCTGAATTGGAGGAGGAGGTGACACACCTCCGAAATCTCCGATCAAGGCACTATGTTTCTTGCACATGCGTGCAAGCAAACATAATGAGTAACAACTGGATCTTTCAAAAATGAGTCCTGTTTTATGTCTGTGGTGCTACTGGGGCTAGGGGGTGAGGTATGCCATCGTTATGGTGACAACTTTACCATGACCAACACTACAGCGACAACAATGCGAGGTAGCTGTAGTAGAGGTGCAGGACCCCAGCACTGCTTTATGGGGGTATTGCACCCCCTCCCCGAAACAACTCTGACTTGGAGTTGATTAATTTTTTTTTTATTATGTTGGCTCGCGCTTGCATGCCAGCCAACATCTTGCGGTAGTAGCAGATTTGTAGGTGTGCTCACTGTGGGCGAATGCAGGGCACGCATTAGTAGGTGTGTCCCTCATTGCTCAATAAGCCAGCATGCAGGTGCTGACACCAGCAATATGTAAAGTGGTTGCCACATCTAACAAAAGTGCTGCTGGAATGAGAGGCAAGCTCGTCATGCAGGAGCACAATAACACGCCTCCCGACCTGCCTTTACTGGTGAAGCATTCCAATAAACATCATGGCACTGACTACTGCTGCTGCCACATGCGGCACAATGCCGACTTCAGGGGTGTCCAATCCCCCTGTCGGCATGCCCCGATCCAGTTCATTTGCCAACAAGGAGCCACCCCTGTCAGCATAATGCCCTCCCATTTCAATTGCGATGATGGGGGTGCCCAACCCTCGGCATCATGCATACCACCATGTTTTGTGTGCTGATGGGGAGCCCTATCCCCATTGGCTTTGGTCCTCCTCGACAAATGCAGGTGGTACACTGGGAGCCAACCCCAGTGTACCAAGCACACCTGCAAAAAGAAAACCGACCCACGCTGCCTTTTTATTTTTCCTGTAAGCGAGAAAACAGTCTCTCAAAGTGTTCGGTGGCCTCCCCAACCTCGCCCCTGTCTAGTACTCTACCTCCCACATCCCCTCACCCCACACCCTCCTGGAACTGGTAATGATCTTTAGTGGACAGGAACACATCTCACTCTTCAAAGCCAACGCCGAACTGAAGAAATGCCGTAAGCTGTATAATGGCATAAATAGGTTTTTTTCAACTTTGGTGCATATCTCGGGCATTTTAGGGAATTTGTGCACCAAATTTTCAACATGGGGTTATTGGGACTACTCCTCATGAATTAAGTCACTGTCATAGTGTTATTTGGTCCCGAAAGGTGATTTCGCGGTCACTGCACAGAATCACCTTTTGGGACCAATTAATGAAACAACAGTGCCTCTGTTCATGAGGTGGGCTATCAAAAAGCCTATGCTGCAAATTTGGTGAAAAAATCTAAACAATGACTGTTTTAATAAGCATGTGTTGCGTAACTCTACACACGCTTGTAACTTCATGTAATTTGTGTACATTTTCACCCAGATTTTCAACATTGGCATTTTCCCCACACCTCCTTATGAACAGTACAGCTGTCGTTTTACACATCCTGGCTGAAATGTGTTTCCGTGCATGTGGCGCACAATGGCATGATCGCTGTGCGAAATCAGTGTTCTGGGCACAGTAACAAAATCACAGTGAGACTGTTCATGAGTGGAGATCCTAAAATGCCTATGTTGAAAATTTGGTAAAACAAATACCCCAAATAATTGCATTACAGGTGTGCATTGCGCAGTTTCTATGCATGCTTGTGACATCACCAATTTTTCAGATTTTCACTCCAGATTTTCACCACTGTCATTTTTGTCCACCTCCTTATGAACAGTACAGCTGTCATTTTTCACATCCTGCCCAAAATGTGTTTTCGTACGTGTCACACAATGGTGCGGTTGCTGTGGAAAATCAATGTTCAGGCCAGATTAACAAAATCACAGTGACTCTGTTCATTACCAGAGTTCTAAAAATACCTATGTTGAAAATTTAGTTAAACAAATCCCCCAAATAATTGCGTTATGGTCGTGCATTATGCAGTTTCTACGCATGCTCGTGATGTCACCAATTTTTCATATTTTCACTCCAGATTTTTAACAATGCCATTTTTTTTACACCTCTTCGTGAACAGTGCAGCTGTCATTTTTCACATCCTGCCTGAACTGTGTTTTCGCACCTGTGCCACCAAAATGCACAGTCGCCGTACAAAATCACCTT
Source organism: Neoceratodus forsteri (assembly GCA_016271365.2). Taxonomy (NCBI): domain Eukaryota; kingdom Metazoa; phylum Chordata; order Ceratodontiformes; family Ceratodontidae; genus Neoceratodus; species Neoceratodus forsteri. The sequence goes on along the minus strand of JADMNL010000023.1, from coordinate 565,487,453 downwards.
TCTGCAAACAAACCCATAGTGCCACTGTTCATGAGGTGAGGTCACATACAGCCCATGATGAAAATTTGGAGTGAAAATACCAACAAATACCCTTGGCATTAGGGTTTTCAACTGCAGTGTCCCACCCTGTTCAGACTGACAGGTGTCAGGGGTGTGAGTTAGCATTGTCGAATGAAATGCTCCTGCCATTCCACCCCCTTGCCCACCCTGCAGCCAGTGACAGGTGCTGAGATGTGCCTTATAGTCTTCGGCCCCAATGTTCAGCCCATTCTCCTACACTGTGCCCATGTCAGTATATTCCCTTATGGACTGAGGTGCGCATAAGACTTGAAGACCCTAAGGCACATCGCGGCACTTGTCGGTCTCTGTGGGGTAGGGTGAGATGCAATGGCATGAGCGTTATGGCCAGTGACCCTAAGGCACACCCCAGTGCCTGTCACTCTCTGCATGGTGGGGCTGGGGTCGGCATCAGTTCATTACTTCACTTCCAGTCCTATTGTGCATCTCTCTAACTCCTGCATTGCCAATGCCAGTGCCAGCAAGCCAACATTCGGCATTGACAAATGCTTGTTTTTTTTTAATTTTGGTATTTCTTCCCTGTCCTGGCCATCCCTCCTTCACCCTATCCATTGTCCCTCCAGCGCCATCCCCCAAGGATCAGACCCCCTCCCTTGAGCCACCATGGCTTACCATTCATGGCAGGGTGGTGGGGAGTGTCTCAACCCACCCAACATGGATCCAGCCAGGGAAGTGCCTTCTTGGGGGTGGCACCTGTGAGGGACAAGCTTAATGCCATGTGGCCAGGACTTTTTCTTTGTCGGAGAGAGCATGCAAGCGTCTGCATGTGCTCCTCCAGATGTCTGCCCCAACTCCTCCCCTTACTGCAGCGTCAGTGTACTGCCCCCAGCCAATGCCAGGGGCCAGTGGAACGCCAACTGCTGGTGCCCACCTTCCCCAGAGAAGGAGAGCAGTCCCTTGGATGCTCAATGCTTCTCCTCCCCTGCTGAGCCCTGGCAGCCCATGCTCGCTCCCAAACATGGGTCATCAGCATAGCACGAGGTAAGGCATCCAGCACCAACAGGCTGACCGGAGCTGATTAATTTAGTAATGGGGGTTGGGGGACAGAGCCCCCTGCAAGTGGGATTCGAGAGGCAAAGGCCACAGAAGAAAACACAGGCTGCAGTGACTCCCTTTATGCTGACCACAAATGCGGTCGACATAGAGGAGTTGCTGTAATGTCGGTCGACAACTAAATTGATGACCGACTGTCATAGATTTGGGGGGCAATATGATAAAGACCTTCAAGATCCTGAAAGGAATGAATGAGAGGAGCCCTTTAACAGAAACAGCGACTCGGGAGGGGACAAGAGTGGAAGCTGGTGGGAGGGAGAGTCACGAGGGAAATGAGGAAGTTATTTTTTTACTAGAGAGTTGATGAGCCTTGGAGCAGCCTGCCAGCTGAGGTGGTAGGTGCCAAGGCCATTAACTGCTTCAAACATGGTTGGGACAGAGTTACAGGCTTAATAGCCAGCCAGGGGTAGCAGTAAGGCAGGGATTGTGGGGGAATACAGTGAGCAAAACCCTCATATAGACACTAAGTCTTGGTGTAGGTTAGGGTTTTCAGGTAGACTAGATGTGTCAATGGTTTTTTTATGCTGTCAACTTCTGTGTTTCTGTGTTTCTCTGTAAAGGAGGGTTGTTTCAGTCCTTCTCGAGTGATTACTTAGGCAAAAGTTTAACAGCACATCTGCACTCCAATAAGCACTTTGATAAACTTCATGTTTCAAGTAAAGTGTGGCTCAGTTGGTCATGCATCTGCCTCTGGGCCAGAAGGTCGTGGGTTCTAGTCCCACAGGATGGGGCTCATACCATCAGTGCAGGCACCCGAAAGGTGTACTAGGGGCGTACTGTATTGTTAGGGTGTGCTGTCCTTTGGATGAGATGTTGAACTAAGATCCCTTCTATCCATCTCTGGTGCTGTTCTGGCAGGTGTCCGGGAGGAAGTGAAAGAACCCTAGGCACTTTTTGCAAGAATAGTATTGCTCAGTGTCCTGGCCTGCATCCCCCTTTCCTTTAAATAAAACAAAAACAAGTTCATACAATTACATACTAACATACTAATTGCCAGCAGATTAGGTCTTACGGTCTATTGAGTCTGCTCGAACCTCAGATCCCTAGTTGGGTGCCGAGGCCCCTCCTTGTGTTCTAGAAACCCCTATCATCCATCCCCACCCCCCTGGGCCAGGCCATCATCTGATACATCCATTTCTGTCTATGTCCATGACTGTGTGGCAGTGCTGATGTGCCACTACACATTCAGCCACTTCACTACCAGTCTCTCATTTCTTGTAATATGCTTTGGGATACAATGTGTATGAAAAGCACTACATAAATGCTGACTCTTATGATTATTATAGCAGTACAATTTACTAGTGAATACCTTTTTCATTTTCTGTTTCCTTTCCCAGGGTTTCTAACAGAGCTATTCAGCATTTTCACATTTTGCTTCTGCCATAATGCTACAGAATTTCAGAAACTCCATCTAATGCCCTGGAATTTCATCTGAAGCAGAATTCAGACATTCTGAAAGCAAAATATTTTTCTAAACTACAGATTAGAATCCACTGTTTCCATAAACCACGTACTCATTGTAGCACAAATCGCAGATTAAGATTCCATAGATTGCATAACGCATATTATTCCACTGTTTACATAGAAAAGGGACTTTTTTATGTTGTCTTGCACACGTGCAAGCAACATTTTGTGGCAGTAGGAGATGGTAGTAGGAGAAATGCAGAGGTGTGTCAGATTGGACGAATGCAGGTCACGCTTTTGAAGGTACGTCCCTCATTCGCCAATTAGCGAGCATGCTAGCAGTGACACAAACGTTATGCAGTGCTACCAACTTGAAACAAACTTGCCACTGCAATCAGAGACAAGCTCATCATGCAGTGGCACAGATGACACACCTCCCTTACGTGTCATGCCTGGTGAAACATTTCAATAAACATGGCGGTGGTCACGCCGTCCACCTCTCACAATCCCTAGAAAGCTGACTTTGGGGGTGCACACTCCCCCTGTCAGCATGTTTAATATCCCCCCAAGATTGTGTGGCACACTGGGAGCCAACCCCAGTGTGCCTCCATGGTGTTCGGAAACCAACCACGTCGGCATGTTCCTACCCACGCCCCACCCTCATTGTGTTGCCCGGTGAAACATTTCAATAAGCATGTTAGCGGCTAGCGCCATCTGCCTCTCACAATCCCTAGAAAGCTGACTTCGGGGGTGCCCAATCTCCCTGTTTGGCATGTTTAATACCCCCCTCCCAAGATTGTGTGACACACTGGAAGCCCACCCCAGTGTGCCTCCGTGGTGTTCGGAAGCCGACCACATCGGCATGTTCCTGCCCCCACCCCACCCACATTGTGTGCCACAGTGGGAGCCCACCCCAATGTGGCCAACATCAACCCTCTACCCCAAAGTCATGGGGCACACTGGACATTTGTTTTCTTATACCTGTAAAGAAAGAAAACCGTCCGTAGTGTTCCTTTTTTTTTTTTTAAAGTACCTGAAACAAAGAAAACGGTCCCTCGCTGTTAGCAGTGCCCCTTCCCCCAACCCGCACCCACCCTCTGTGCACCCCAACTCCCCACAAACCCCCTTCACCCCATACTTACCTCCGGAGGTCGGCGCCACGATCTTCGGTGGAGCGGGAGCACGTCTGCCCTCTTCAAAGCCGACTGTGAACTGAAGAAATGCCAGTAAGCTGTATAATGGCATCAATAGGGGGAGGTTTCAACTTATGTGGAAATCTCGGCCATTTTTTTTTTACTTTTGGCTCCAAATTCTCAACATGGGGTTCTTGGGACTGCACCTCATGAAATCAGTCACTGTCATTTCGTTATTAGGTCCCTTACCCCATACTTACCCACTGGAGGTCCATTGCCGTAATCTACCTTGGACTGTATGCACTTCTTCACTCTTCAAAGCCCAACCACAAACTGAGATAAGTGCTTCAATGTATTTCAGTAGGGTTTTCAACTTAATGGTATATCTTGGCCATTTTTACATATTTTTGCCCCATATTTTCAACATATGTTTTTTGGGATCCCACCTCACAAACAACTTCACTGAAGCAATTTTCAAACATCTCTCCCCTCCCCCCATGACACCAGTACACAGGACGAACATGCAGCATTGACAAATGTTTGTTAGAATATGACGTAGTTTACCTCCATTGCTCAACAATTATGTTGTTAATATAATTAATCCATTTTCTACAGTAAAATTCTATGATTGAGACAAGGGCATAAGCTACATCATACAGTTCTAATGTGGCACAGAAAACAGAGTGTAAATCAAAAACTCTCACGGGGGTTACTAATGGGCAAGTATAGGTGCAACAATAACATAATTGGAACCAGTATTTAAACAAAACAGCTTCCGCTGGGAAAATAACTTTCAGTTCAGTGCAGCTTTCCATTAAGTTTTTTATTATTCCTTAAAGACCCAAAGGACATTAATATCAGTAATAGCAGGGAATAACCACGGTGCCCTGGTCAACATTCATTCTCTTTCTCTCTCATTCTCTCTCTCTCTGTCTCTGTCAATCATTACCATGCACATATCGGTGCAATTGACCACACTACAGCTGGGTATGCAGGGACATTGCTGGTGTGTAGTGGTCCCTGTATATTTCTACACATAGTCACAGCACTACAGGTAGCCAACTGATTGCTCTGTAAAGTGCACTGATGCAGAGTAGGTACAGAAAGTGCTCTACAGATGTAAATTGTAATTACACTTCTATCTGCAGGGCTACACGGGCAGGTGGAGATGTTTTTTGTGGGAGACTAGCAGCTGGCACTGCAGGACTCAATCCTTCTCGGTATCTCATCAGGGTAGATCACTATTTCAGGGAACATCCAGCAATGTGGGCACTTTTCCTGGAACCGTTCTCTGATGTCGCAGGTTTGGCCGTCACATGAGACTGACACTGTACTGCATTTCTACACTGATAATGCTGCATAGTCCAGGTTTAGATATCCGGGGAGTAACTAGTTAGAACACATAGTTGTGAGCTTGAAGACCAGGGTTTGAATCCTTCCACCCCACTCTTTCTCACTGTTTGACCTTGACCATGACCTTAAATTGCAGTGCACTGAAATTGGGTAAAGAAATTGACCCTATCTTTTTTGCACTGTAAAATGCTCCTGGCATCTTCCAGTTGTATTTGGTGGCAACATTTTCTAGTTCCACCAAAATCTGAGTATTTTATAAATGTTTTAATTGATTTTTTTTCTCAAAAAAAAAAAAAAAGATGGGCAGCAGATTTGGCTCAGAAATATCACTGTAGACCTGATTAGGATTAAGATTGACAAATAAAGTCACGTGCGGAGCATAGGAGGTGCCTAGAAAAGTAGATGTGACAGGTATGCTAATATTTTTAATAGCTGTAGCTGAGACTTAGCCTTCAGGTAATTTATCTTCTCTCTCTTGCTGCTTTTCTGAGCTTAATCGAACAGTGTTTTCGGAGCCCTTCTGTCCTGCCTCACCTCCTTGGGCATCTTTTTTTTTTGTCATTATTATCTTTGTCCTTCCCATAACCAACTATGTCCCCTTCTGCCAACCTCCCCAGCTCTGTGGACCAGTGTGTAATGGCCTTATTCTTCTACCAACATTCTCCATGACTTAACTCCTGCATGGCAGAGATGGTGGGGCTCCCCAACATTGGCCGTGTGGGAGACAGGTGTCATATTACCTGGCTGGGGTTTTTCTGTACTTGCATCCCAAACCCCAGGGTGCCGGTAGTGAAAGTGCACATGTGCATGCAGGCATAGATGCGTAACGCAGCTCCAGCTGGCATCCTACCTCCCACAAGCTGCTCAGACTGTGCTGTTCCTGGGCTTTCAGGTGGCAGTATTACAGCAGTGGCGGAGGAGAGAGGCCTCTGGGATGCTGAATCCCCCCCCCCGGCAGACCCATGATGACCCAGACTCGTTTCCAAATCCAGGTTGCCAGTTTTGCGAGTTGTAGTCCTACTGCCGTGCCAACGGGCTGGCCCATACCATCTGCATCTTTTTCTCCCCTCCTGGTCTGCCCTCCCACCAATGAGTGCCCCAGCCCCATCACCTCGACATCTGTAGGGACTTACCTACCAGTCATCTTCCCCCAGGGTCCCCCCCCCAGCAGGGTCGGTGGGGTTCCGCAAGCCCCGCTGCAGAACGGATCCAATTCTGGTCAGCATGCCCAGCTGGTTGGGTGCGGGGGCCTGCAGACACTCGTCATCATCCTACCACCATTTTTTTCCTCCAGTTTACGCCCCCGGGAGACATGATGTGCAGTGACGTCATGGTGTGTGCGCCACTCACTGCCGCTTGACATGCGCCAACGTCTACCACACCTCCTAACCTTCCTGGCCCAGGCTGCCTTTTCACCAGCTTCTACCAGGGGCCAGGCAAGCTGGTCCTGCCCGCCCCCCAGTGGAGGAGAACAGTCCCTACAGGTGCTCTATCCTCCTCCCAGCTGACCCTCTGACAGCCTGGATTCACTTCTGAACTCAGGTCAGCGGCGGCACAAGCGGTAGCGCTACCACTGCGCCAGCTGGCCTGCTATCCGATCTATATGTTTAATTGCTGTTCCCAACTGGTGATGGCTTTTAAAGCACTTTGGGATGCAACATGGATCAGATGCTATATAAGGCCAAAATGTGTTGTCTCCTGATCTACTGAGGTCTGACTCACTTGTTGGCATCTCTCTGGGATATCTCAGAGAACACTGCCTTCCTAGAGGTGTTTCCACGTAGTACATCCAGGCTGAGAAAGACTTATAGATGGGGACCAAGGGCTGGAGTTTTGAAAGTCCCCATGGTGCAGATGCATCAGGAAACGTTGCACATGGGTGGGAGGTCCTGTTGTCCTTCCATAATTCTGCCTCATGTGCATGCTTCTCAAACAGAAGGCCTTTTCCTGCCAGCCTTTTCCCTATTTACAGTAGCTATCTCTAAATTAAAAGACATATGTAGGTGCTACTAGGCCCCCAACGCCAAGTCAACTTCCTAGGTACCAACTGGCCCTCTACTTATTAAGCTGAAATGTGTTGCAAAATTTAGGGCAAGGTTAAAGCTGGAATGTACTGCATATATAGCATAAGGACTTCCATTGTGTATACCTCTTGTATTACATATTTTTTCTTTGTTGTTCTACATTTTATATCTCCTGTCTATGTAATTGTGAACTGTATGTGTATGTGCCTCAGGACCTCCTTGTGAATGAGCTTGCTCAACGGAGTCTTTCCTGCAATAAACTTGAACTTGAACTTTGCAATGCTATATCAGGTATGACCAGGTGTGGCATGTACACAGAAAATGGAAATCGATAGCCCATTAGGGAAACTGCTGAAAACAGAAAATTCATTGCAGGTCGCGGTGGGGAGGTCCCCCCCAACAGTGAGTTGCCCTCCTCTACCCTCCCTGATTGTTCCCAGCCACTTGAAACTCAGGTCATGGCTATTCGGGAGCAATACAGAGATAGCTGTAAGGCAGAACCACACTCAATGGGCAGTCAGCCAGTTTACCAACTGGTCTGAGTGCCTGAGCAACAGCCTGAAAACCCTGGAGCAAAAACATTCGACAGTATGCTGCTCTGCATCGACTCCAAGGCCTGCGCCCACGCAAAAAGATGGTTTGCAGTCCCTGGGCGGAATATGTTCTCTATGTTCCACTTTACATGGCCTTTGCATTAATTTTGTTTGTAATACTTTCTCTGGCTAATCTGCAACTACTCAGCCTTTTGCTGCAAATATTCTGCATCCCAGGCTAGTGCATGGCTGTATTATTGTAAAATGTGTCACTGTCTTGCAGATGATTCGCAAAGGGAAACGACATTTGCGCTGACAGATTGCAAAGCTTCTTCTGTAAAGCAAATACTTTGTAAAGAACTATATTTTGAATTTCATTCTTGCAGATCATCTGCAAATGAAAAAGAAGAGCAGCACACACACACATCCCTTTTGAAAACATGCCGGCTTTCTGTTCTGGCTTCTTTAGTAACAGTTTACAAATACTGAGAAAGAACGTAAGTATAATGAGTAGTGGCCTGGGGCAAGGAATGACTGACCCCTCCAGAAGTGTCACTGACAGAGCACTGGGTAGGGGGAAGGAGGTCTGTGTAGAGGCCGAGCAAGAGGGCAAAACAATATATAGGGAGAAAATAGCTAAATACACAGAAATGTACACTAAGCTATTAAAAAAACATGTCTCACAAGAAACTCTGAACCATCAAACAAACTGGTAGGCTAAGAGAGTGACTATCTTGGTGCACTCTGTCACGATGCCAGCTCAGTTCTAATGCACCTTGGGAATTAGTGTCAATGTGAAAGGAATCGGGGGATGTTACATTTGGAATGAGTAGACTGCAGAAAATGTGGCCCCCGTGGAGGTGGGGGAAGGGGATTATTAACACCAGTCTGGGTTATCAGCCTCATGTACCTGAGTGGTGTGGAGACAGCTAGCACAGTGAGAAGGTATATGAATAAGACAGCCGAAGGTAGTTGTGAGCCAGACCTTTCTCCTACCCCCTCCCTTGTTTTTCTTGGTGGAGGCCTGGCTTTCAGGGCTGAATGTGTCAGCAGCAGGGAACTCCAGTGGTTCTGAGCGTAGAACTGAGAACTAGGAGATCCTGGGTTCATAGCCCACCACTGCCCCTGATTCACTGTGTGATTAAAGGCATTTCCCCATGTTTCAGTCTATCCCAGCAGTAAACAGCATGGAGGCAGCAGGACCTCACTGAAAATCAGATGCTGTACCGCAGTTGGGCTGTACAGATTAGTTAATGTCACTGCTGGAATGTCAGTTTAAACATGACTATGAACAGCACGCTAATAATCAAATCTGTCTACAAACAGAGCTCTCTGCAGGCCTTCATGTGTTGTGGGGGGGGTAAGGCAGTCAGGGTTCCTTCTGAAGAGTAGGCTGTGAGTGACTCCCAGGAAAAAAGCCCTGTGTATCTGAACTGGTTGCCTCAACTGCTCCACGAGGGTGCCCTTTTACTGGAGAGCTGCTCAAATAATTTACTTTCACCAGCCTATAATCCATTTTTAAAGTAATTTATACCTGAGGTAGTGCATAAACACTCAAAGCAGAACCGCTGCCAACTCTGCTCTCGAATGTTAGTTACCTCTCAGCCTATCCTTTTATCACCTCAGTGCACACAGGTGATAGCTGAATGGGCCCACAAAGGTTCCCAATCCTCCCTTTCCCTCTCCCGGTTCATTTTTTTTTTTCAAAAGGCTGCTTTTCTCTAAGAAGGTTATCAGTCAGGGATTAAACTACTTGCTAAGGAGCTCCAGTCCGACGGCAGGCTGGTTATTTAACCTTGGTCTGCAAAAGATGTGACCTCATCTGCAGCTCTGATTGAAATAGCTGATTGCCTTCTGCCTCTTTTATGGTGAGCCGTAAAAAAAAAAAGAATAGGAAAACGAAGGCTATTTTTGGCTTTAATACACATGCCTCTTGCTGCTTCCCTTATTCCCATTAAGAAATCAAAATAGCTGTAGCATTAAGCCCTGGCAGCTCTATGGAGAGGAGCAGTGGAAGATGGCTTTGGTGCAGCTGAAGCGTGTGCACTTTAGGAATTAAAAAAGAAGTGCATTTATCCAGCACCTGCTTGTGAGATGCTCGAGTGGGTGCCCTTTTTTCTCAGTCTTCTCCTTCTTGTTCACGCTGACCTGCCCTCATCGCTCTCCACTGGTCCACTAGTAATCACCCAGTCCCACCTGATATTATTTATTGATTGACTGATTTGAGTTTTGGTAACTGGTGAAGTCCACTGTGACAATTGCAGTCCCTTTTTCAGGGGTGACTTGGAAGTGCAGTATGTATACAGTACAATGCTTTAACATAGCAATGACAGTGTCAATAGAAAAACTGATATACAGCGTTCAGTGATCCACAGGATTATGATACAGACAGATACAACCACAGGTTTATGAAATAACAAGCAGGTTGGTTACACAGTGGTGCGACAAATACATGACACATTCAAGACAGTGCACTACAATCTATAAATGATTTATGGGCCACAGCTAACCGTGCTTTGGGCATTATGAGAAGGGGGGAGGGAGGGAGGGAGGAAGATCTCAGGGTTCTTTGAGGTTGTCTTAGATAACTAGACTCTCTGAGGCAAGAAGGAGTATGTTTTTGGACCAGCTTGTGCAGAAAACTCAGAGCGGCATACCTTAGTTTAGATTCATACGATAACTAACCCAGGGAAGAGATGACATCACAGTGGTGGTGACGGGCGTTGACCCCCACCTGCCACTAACCTCATGACTTCTGCCAGCTCCCGTGGTTATTCCATACATGGCAGGAGTCTTGGGGCAGGGTACGTCCTCCTCCCAGTAAGGGTGAGAGAAGTGTACAAGCTAGTAGCCATGGTAGTGATTCCAGATCCCATCCCAATCCCTAGGTATTACAGTAGGCTGGCATTAGATAGAGCCATGTCCCAATGGGCCTACACCCCCATCCCTGTGGGAAAGGATGGGATTCAGATGTCCCACTGCCTTACTGAAAGGAAGAACAGAAAGAAATTCAGTTTTATATATAGCCCCTTTCATACACACTTTATTCTATAGTGCTTTACCATACATGACAGTTTAGTAACTGCCATTTGTTTAAGGAATGGTCATGGGTTAGGTAAGAGAACATTAAGCACAGGGAGGTTAATTGACTTGCTCAGGATCACTTAGCAAGTAAGTGGCAGTTATGGGTTTCAAACCTGGGTCTCTAGTTCTATGCTTTAACTACTGGGCAATACTGCCTCCCCAGTGACCCCTGGTGGCTAGGAGTGGCTACATCAGAGGAATGGCTGTGAGAGAGGTGAACAAAGGAACAAGGGGGGAATGAGGTACAGTCCCTGCAACTATGATCTGCATGATGGCCACTGATATCCTCAGGCAGTGTGCCACAAATGTAGCATTATGATCACTGGGACGGGGAGTGGGGGGTATAAGGAGGAGAGATGAGGGCCCATGGCAACTTCAATTCATCTCTACGTTCAGCTACACAAATTCTGTTAAACTTTGGGGAACTGGTCTAACCACTTTGACCTCCAATGCAGTAACTGGCAATAGATAAAGAGACTGATGCGCTACCTACTGCGTTAACAAGGCAAAGCTTTAAACAGAACCAGTCTAAATTTGTATGGTAAATTTGCATATATATCCTATGATGCTTCCATTATGGGAGTTCTGAGAGATTTTGTAATTCTTTTATGGGAGTAAGCAGCCTAACAAGAGGGGGTCCAAGGGCCTTGAGGTCAGCAATGACTTACTGTAGCTCACCTGTGTCAGGTGCAGGGTGCTGTTGGCATACATCTTGAATTACTGTTTGTGGTGTTGTGACAGAGTTGACAAAACCCACTAAGACCATCACAGTCCAGTGTGAGATATACAAAAACAGTTACTATTTATTGCTGAGCTCAAGGTCTATACCGCCCCCCCATGCTCTCTGCTTTAGCTCTGTGCCAATTATCACACTCTCTCTTGCCACACTGAATTTAAATTATATTAAAAGACCCCCACCACCAAAAAAAAAAGTTATCATGTATCAAAATACATAAAACAGAAGTAGTCATGAAAAGCATTAATTGGAGGGCATTCCATGTCGCAATATTTTCCATACATAGATGGCGTATTTGTTTGATTTTTTCCTTTTTGCTTCTTTATATTACATTTTTTTATTTTACATTAATTGACCATGGTTTGAACACAGACACTGCCCACTGGCAGCTAGATCTATAGTAGTTAACTACTTACTACAAGAGTTCAGACGAAAGAACAGTTCCCACCTGTTTGTGGCCGGTCAGGTCACCGATTTTGTTGCCAGCACATTCGTGGTGGGTGGAGGGGACGGGTCTTATTTAACTGATCGCAGTTCTATGCACTCCGTGGCACCCCTGATCATACTGAACTTGTCAGTAATATCAATATGGAAGTTATTGTAGTGTTATCACGAGGAGGAGTTGTTTCACTATTGCTGGGGGTGCTGAGCCTCACTGGCAGTGTACTTGGGTAACATGTCCGAGTCTCCCTCCAAAATGTCCAAACAGTACCAGCATTCAGTAATGAAAAGCTCCCCAATGGGGCTCGCCCATCGGCACAGCACTAGCACTACCACTTGCGATGCAGGTGACCCGAGTTTGGGAGCGAGCTTAGGTCGTCAGGTCCAGCCGGAGGGAGGATGATCGAGCATCTCAGAGGATACTTTCCTCCTGTTGTGAGTGAGGACTGCCAGTTCTGCTGCTATACTGCCACCTGGTGACCACAGGTGGCAGTGCAGCTAGGAGTGGCTCCTAGGACAGGAGCACATCGGCATAGCATATGTGCATGATCGTGCATCCTCACCACTGCTGTCCTGTGGGAAGGGATGGAAGAAGCAGAAATACGCCGGTCAGCAGGATGACACTGGCTACCAACATGCTCCGTACCTGGTTTCTCAGGTGCCACCTCCACACACTGGATCTGTTCTGTGGCGGAGCTAGGGGGACCCTCTACCACCCCCACCAGAGGGAGTTAAGCCCAGGGGGAGCTGCAGAGTTGAAGGTAGTTCCCGGGGGACGCTGTGGTGGCCGAGCACATGGGGGCTGACTGGAGATGGATGGTATAAATAGCAGTAGTTGCAAACAAGAAAAGGCCCCCAATGTCCTGGACTGTCTCAGGTTCTTCACTATCGAAGTCTTCTTCCATGACATGCTGACACCTGGCACTGGCACCACATAAAGCCAGCAGATGAAGAGGAGGAGGAGATACCCAGGAGGTTGTGCATGCTCTGTCTTCTTGATTCCTTCAAGCTGTCTTTGCTGCTCCCCCGAATGTGTATGCAATGGCTTCTGTTTAGTCTATACATGCAGGCAGAATTAACACATCCTTATGACTTCCCTATCCTGGTCTAAGGGTATAAGATGGAATCAGTTTGTTCCAGGGAAGGGACCCACAATTAAAAAACTTACTTGACCTCCCAGATCTGAGGTGATCTCCCTCAAGTTCAGATGAACTAGTGATGTCCCCACCTCCTCCCCACCATCAATGCTGTCATTCTTGCCCCAGCACCAGTCCCACCATCTCTATCCCCACCACTAGCATTATTTTGTTGGGTTGCTGTAGAAGATACAAATAATGGTGTGTGGTGTTCAAGGAGACCCACCATGGGAATAATCAACCTAAGGATTTCTGATTCCACACTGAAACCATTAGTAGTCTGTTCATATGGTCATAGAATTGGAACAAGATTTTGCAGAACAAGGCCACTGCACTCATGACAGATATCCCAACAGGCCACCTCATCAAATTTCATAGCTTGCAGCATAGAACATAAGCCTTCTGTTCCACGCTGTCTCTCCACCATATAAGGACAGAGTTCCACCTTGCAGAAACATATTTAAATAATCAATGCTGAGGAACTTTGTTCTTCCACTGGTATTTGTGGAGGAGCCCAGCTCATTTAGGGAAGAGATGGAAATGTCTAGTTATGTCCCATACAGTGTCAAGTGTTTCTTTCATTTATTTATTTTTATACGGACGTTTTTCCACACCCCTGCGGACCGGACAGAAGCTACGACCCCTCCCTTGGAGGGTACGTCCTCTGGCCCTTGATCGCTTTGCTCGACCACCCCTGGAGTTCCCCCATGGAGTTCCCCCACAGATTCCCCCCACGGCAGGGCCAGGGTAAGGAGTGCCTGCGTGCTCCCCCCGGAGCAATAATCCAGAATCAGGGGCGGCCCCACAGGAGTGATAGGGACATCACAGATTCAGCCAGGTCCCGGTATTTCCCTCCATTTTCTACCTCACCTTATGCCTGTGCAATGGACAGGGAGGCTGTCTCCACCTCTGCAGAGACAACCAATGGATGTGGACCAACCCCTTGCATGGCTGTGCATCTGTGCTGACACCCAGCTACCTCTGGGTGTCAGTCAACAGCGCACAGTGCTATCCCCCCTCCCCAAGGAAGGAGAGCAGTCCTCCGGACATTCAATCCTTCCTCCCCCGCATGACCCCCGAGCATCCCGAGTCCATTCCTGAACCTGGGTTGCCAGCATAGTGTGAGGTGTGGCATCCAGCACCTCAACCCTCAGTGCCACCAGGCCCGGCTCTAGTGTTTCTTTTAATTGTGAATGTCTGTCAAGCATGTGACTCACCACCAGATCTCGTTTGTGTGCAAAACAAGGCACATGGGTGAAAATCACCATTATTCATTGCCTTCAGTATGTTACTCACTGTCCATCATGAAGATTCCCACCCTTAGAATGATTCTGGGCAAGCAGTGCAGATCTTATGAGGTTCAGCTCAAGGTACTGAACATGTACTCCCTGGAAGCCAGACGAGAGAGGAGAGATATGACAGAGACCTTCAAGCTCCACAAAGAAGTGAACAAGGTAAACTGTGAGGAACTACTTAGCATAAGTAGTGGATGAAGAACACAGGGGCACGAGAGGAAACTATCGGGGGGGAGGTTCAAAAGGGGAGTGAGAAAGTTTTATTTTACAGGAAGGATGGTGGTACCATGGAACAATCTGCCAGCTGATGTGGTGAGTGTGAAAACTATCAGTGGTTTTAGACGCGACTGGGACAGAGTGAAGGGATTAGTGGTTGCTCAAGGTGATAGTGGTAGGGCGGGGAGCATGGAGGTGCATATTGTGGGTTAGAATCCTGTATGGACAATAAGTTCTGGGTTTGTTAGGGTTTATGGGCAGACTGGATGGATCAATGGTCTTTTTTTTGCCATTGCTGTCAATCAGCTCAGATGCAAATGACAACCCTAGGGGGCATATGCCAAGTGCGGTCCAGCCCCTAGCCTTACTGTCTGCAGAGCTTCATTGATCTTCACCGACTGGGAGAGAGACCAATCACAGAGGGAAGGCAGATTCTGACAGGTGCAGAAGCAGGGATTCCTTGACAGCAGTTCTATCTACCTATCTGAATCCCCCTTGGAGTGCACAGTCTGGGCTTCTTTCTCTGCAGAGGCGACTTCTCTCCTCGATTGCTCTGCTCAGACCCAGCCAGCGGCTGCTCTCTCAGCATAAGGAGCAGTTGGAACACTTACCCAGAACTCCTGGCTGCTGTATGTAAATCAGCATTTGTACTGCTGTACCACTACTGAAATAGTGATCAACTAATAGAAAGCTCTCAGCTGGAAGCAACAGCTCAGACACAAAGGGCACTCCTAGGAGGCATACGTCAAAAGCAGTCCAGCCCCCTAGCCTTACTGTCTGCTGTATCCACTGCTGAAATAGTGGTTAGCTAATAGAAAGCTCTCAGCCAGAAACAAGCAGTAGCAACAGCTCAGACTCAAAGGACAACCCTAGGAGGTATATGCCAAGTGCGGTCCAGCCTCTAGCCTTACTGTCTGCTGAGCTTCACTGATCTTCACCGACTAGGAGAGAGACATCTCCTCTCTTTTAATCTCTAGTTATGCTATTAGAAACATAGAATTTGATGGCAGATAAGGACCGCTTGGCCCACCTAGTCTGCCCATTTCCCTACCTAATGCATAGGCTGCAGATCCTAGCTAACCAACAGCCTACTTCCTCCTACCCCCCACTAGAATTGCCTTATGTCTGTCCCATGCATTCTTGAATTCCCCCACTGTTTTTGAGTCCACTACCTCCTCAGGAAGGCTGTTCCATGTATCCACAACCATCTCCATGAAAAAATACTTCCTCACATTACCTTTCAGCCGTCCCCCCTCTATCTTCAAATTGTGCCCCCTTGTTCTTGCACATCTCTTTTTCTGAAAGATGCTACCATCTTGGACTCAGTTGATTCCCTTGATGTACTTGAAAGTTTATATCATGTCCCCCCTCTCCCTCCTCTCCTCTAGTGTATACATATTAAGCTTCTTTAATCTCTCTTCGTATGTCTTCTGGTGCAGACCCTGCACCATTTCTTCTAGTGCAGAGGCAGACCTTAACAGACCAATTGTTTTTTCAGCAGGAAGGAGAAATAAAGGCAGGGGTTTTAACTGCAAGCAGTGGGGACTCCACAGGGATGTTCTGAGCCAAAGGGCAGAACAACAGGTGAGGCTAGGGTGCTCCATACCATGGGATTCAATCAGTGGTTGAAAAACTGGTGCACAGCTCAGGGATTTGGCTTCATTGGGGACTGGGGGTCCACCTGGAGGGATGCAGGCCTATACTGGCGTGATTGTCTGCATCTGTCCAGGAGGGGAACCAGGATCCTAGGTGATAGGTTTAAATGCTTCCTTGGCAAGCATTTAAACTAGCCAAGGGGGGAGGCACTGGAGAGGAGCAGGGAAATCCTAGCCCCCCCAAAAAAATCAGGGTACTAAGTGAGGTAGACACCAACATAGAGATGTTGATAGGGAGAAGCACAGGGGTAAATGGAGAAAGTGACAAACACAATAAGGACAGGAATGGGGCAAAAAGGGGTAAGGCCATCAAGAAATGGAGGGTAATGAGTACCAACACCCGTAGTTTGGGCAACAAGCTCCCTGAACTGGTGGCCTTGATGGAAGAGGGATGCTTGGATATCGTAGCAGTCACAGAAACATGGTACACAGAGAACCATGACTGGGATGTTAACATACCAGGGTACACAACCTACAGGAGAGACAGGGAGGGAGAAGAGGGGTGGAGTAGCTCTTTATGTAAGGGAAGGGATAAAATCAACTGAACAAAAGAGTAAACAGGGAGGAGAGGAGGCACTGTGGGTCACCTTAGAGACTGAAAATGGCACCACAATCCGCACAGGGGTTGTATACAGACCCCCATGTCAGGGTGAAGGAATGGACAAGGATATGATAGAAGGCATACTTAGGATGGCAGAGAAAGGGGAGATACTGTTGATGGGGGACCTTAATATGCCAGATGTCAACTGGAGCACCTTTGCTGCAGCCACATCCAAAAGCAAGGCCATTCTTGATGCCCTTCAGGTGGCATGCCTCAGACAGCTAGTTTTGGAACCTACTTGTGAGGGAGCAATCTTAGACCTCATACTCTCAAATGGGGACAGTGAGAGGATTTCAGATCTAGAAGTGAGTAGCCATTTGGGAAAAAGTGACCACCAAACAGTGTGGTTCACGATAAACTCAAGCCATACAAAAGTGAGGGTTCTGGACTTCAGGAGGGCTGACTTTGGCAAGATGGGAGAGTGCCTTAGAAAAGCACTAGCAAACAGGCTAGAAGGAGGGGTGGAGCAACAATGGGGAAATATCAAAACTGCCATCACAGAGGCAACAAGCCTTTGTGTGAAGCAAATAAACAAATCAAAATGAAAGAAAAAGCCACTATGATTCTCAAAAGAGGTGGCGGTGAAAAGGAGAAAAAAACAGCATTTAGGAAGTATAAGGAAATTCAGAAGGAGCAGGGCAGAGAACTGTACCAGTTAAGGCAGAAGGAAGCAGGGAGGGAAGTCAGAATAGCAAAGTTCCAAACTGAGGAAAAGATAGCCAACTCGGTTAAGAAGTGGGATAAAACATTGTATAGGTATATCAGAGAGCGTAGAAAGACAAAGGGAGGGATAGTGAGGCTGAATAGAATGGACAGTGGGTGGGCAGAGAGGGACAGTAAAAAGCAGGGATACTGAATGAATACTTCTGTTCAGTATTCACAAAAGAGGAGGTGGGGGATGTGCTTAATCCAATTAACGAAGCACTCTGGATAGGGGGGTGGATCCCAGTCCTTTCACAGAAGAAAGGGTTCTGAAAGAACTCCTAAAACTGAAGGTAGACAAAGCAATGGGGCCAGATGGAATTCAACCCAGAATTCTAAAAGAATTAAGCAGAGAACTAGTGACACCACTGACTACCCTTTTTAACAAATCATGGGAGGATGGTGTAGTAGTACCTGAGGACTGGAGGAAGGCAGATGTGATTCCCCTTCACAAAAGTGGGACCAAGACAGAGGCAGAAAACTACAGACCTGTCAGTTTGACCTCTGTGGTAGGGAAAGTGATGGAATCACTTCTGAAGGAAAGAATTGTTGAGTACCTAGAGGCCAGTGGAGCACAGGACCCAAGGCAGCATGGGTTCACAGCAGAAAGGTCATGTCAGACGAATCTAATTGATTTCTTTGACTGGGTGACCAAAGTAGTAGACCAGGGAGGGGCTGTGGACATGGCCTACCTAGACTTTAGCAAGGCATTTGACACAGTCCCACACAAAAGATTAATAGTCAAATTAACCAGCCTGGGAGTGGTCCCAGAGTGGTAGCCTGGGTAAAACATTGGCCGAACAACAGGACACAGAAAGTAATTGAAAATGGAGTCCACTCTGAAGAAAGAGTTGTTACTAGTGGGGTACCGCAGGGTTCAGTACTGGGTCCAGTCCTTTTTAATGTCTTTATAAGTGACACTGCAGAGGGACTGGAAGGAAAGTATGCCTCTTTGCAGATGACACAAAGATCTACAACAGGGTTGATACACAAGGAAGCGTGAAAAGGATGAGAAGGGACTTGGCAAAGTTAGAAGAATGGTCAGAATTATGGCAGCTTGGATTCAATGCAAAGAAGTGCAAAATAATGCACCTGGGAAACAAAAACCCAGGGGAAGATTACACAATGGGGGAGAGGCAGTAACAACAACAAAAATGGAAAGGGACCTGGGGGTAATCATATCAGATGACCTTAAGGTTGACAAGCAATGTGAGAAGGCAGTAGGGAGGGCTGGGGGGATACTGGGATGTATAGGGAGAGGCATCACCAGCAGAAAACAGGAAGTTGTTATCCCCACGTACAGACAGTTGGTGAGACCCCATCTGGAGTACTGCGTCCAGTTCTGGAGACCCCATCTCCGCAAGAACATAGACCGGATGGAGGCAGTTCAGAGGAGGGCAACTAAAATGGTGCGGGGTCTGCAAGAGAAGCCATACGAGGAGATACTAAAGGAGCTTAATATGTATACCCTTGAGGAAAGGAGGGAGAGGGGGGACATGATAGAAATGTTTAAGTACCTCAGTGGAATCAACAAAGTCCAAGAGGGTAGCATCTTTCAGAAAAAAAGATGTGCAAGAACAAGGGGACACAATTTGAAGATGGGGGGTGATTTTGGGGCAATGTGAGGAAGTATTTTTTCACAGATAGGTTGGTGGATGCATGGAACAGCCTTTCTGAGGAGGTTGTGGGGTCTAAAACTGTGGAAGAATTCAAGAATGCATGGGACAGACATAAGGCAATTTTTGTGGGGGGTAGGAAGAAATAGGCTGTTGGTTAAATAGGATCTGCAGCTTATCCTCTAGGTAGGGAAATGAGCAGACTAGGTGGGCCAAGCGGTCCTTATCTGCCATCAAAGTCTATGTTTCTATGTTAACTGAGCTAGTAAACAGATTCCTTCTTACCTTGCAGAAGCACAAGCTAGAACTCCTCTGTTCAACAGCTACCTGATTGTTTTCTACAGCATACAGGGCACAGCTGGATATGCCCACGCACCCACCCTCCCATTAATCCCAACCTCCCCTGAGTGGTCTTGTTTCATAGGCATGTAGCGCCGCCCACAACACCAGATAAGAGGTAGTAAGATACAAAAAAAAAAAAAAAAAAATCACTGTTCTGTTTTTTTTTTTTGTCCACACTTCCTGCCAAGAAACAGGAATCAGCACTACCTCTCAACCAAAACAAACAAATAAACAAACAAAAAATGGACCTTGTCAGTTGCGAAAACTGTGGTGTATGGTATGATAGGCTCTACAAACAGCAACCAGGACCCTGCTGTGCGTGCTGCGCCATACAGATCCTGCAGCCCAACTACAGGATGCTTGGACGATAATATATGACCTCCCATATAAAGAACTTTATAGCACACCTCCTCAACACCCCCACCACCACCACCACCAGTACCAGCATGTCAGCCAGTGGTCAGGACTCGAGGCAGGGCCCAGAGGCTGGCAGGTGGTAAGGAAAAAGAGGCATCATAGGAGGCCCAGGAAGGAAGCCAAAAACCAGGAGCATTTCCTGGCCATCCAAACCAATAACAGGTTTGTTCCACTGCTACCAACCACAGACAAAGTAATACAAGGTAAAGAAATAAAACCACCAAAAAAGGCTAACACGCTAATTAAAACCAATACAAACTACGATAAAAACAAAAATACTAATACACAAAATACAACCAACAGCAATACCAAAACCAAATGCAATAACAACAAAAATACTGAAACTCAAAATAAAAACAACACGAATATAAACAAAAGCAAAATTCTCATAATTGGGGATTCCATGATCCGAGGAGTGGGACACCACCTAACACAAAATTTTAAAAGCGACGTTGTGGCAAAGTGTCTACCAGGAGCCTCTGCAAGTAGAGACACTAACTGCATAAAGACAATTGTGCAGGAATCGGGGGATGTTACACATTTAACAATACACATTGGTACCAATGACTTGGCAAATCACACAGTTCAGGAGGCCAAGAAACACTTAGAGGACCTGGCCAACAAACTTTCTTCCCTTCCATCCAAATTAGCCATCTCAGAAGTGCTGCCAGTGTGGGAAAAAGTAAAAAGCACCAAGCGAGTCAGAGAGATTGAAGTAGGTGAATTCAGCTCATGGCTGCGTGACTGGTGCCAAGACAAGGGGATACCACTACGTAGGGAATTAGAGCTTTTTTTAAATATGATGAATTGCACCTAAACAGAGAAGGTGTGCAAGCACTCGGACAAAAATTCGATGTCTGTACAGGTAGCTTAAACTAAATAAAGGGGAGTATGACCCAGCTGACACCTCTGCTGTCAGTGGGCTGGTCAACTCCAAAATGCCAAATGCACATGCATCCTCAGAAAACAAATCAGAGTCAACATCCGCCCGAACCAGCAACCTCCATAATCTCTTGGCCAGAAAGAGCAAACTGGAGCAGTCCAAGAAGAGGATACAACCTTGCTCCAAAGAGGATGTACATTCGTGGTAGGCAATGGTTGCAAATACTAGGAGCGAAACCAACAAACTTCCTGAACTCACAGCCATCTTGGAAACAGAAAGGTTGGACTGGGTGGCAGTAACAGAAACATGGTTCACAGAAAACCACGGATGGGATATGGCCATTCCCAGTTACAATCTGTTCAGGAAAGATAGACAGGGCAAAAAAAGAGGAGGGAGGCATAGTCATTTACATTCAGGAGGAAATAAAAGCCACAGAAGTAAAAGGGCAACCTGGGGATTGCGAGTCACTGTGGCTAACAGTAGACAAGGTCAAGGGAAAACCCTTCAGAATCGGCATCGTGAACAGGCACCCAAATCAAGGAGATAAAGGAGACAAAGACCTAATAGAGGAAATCCACAAAATGTCTGATAAAGGGGAAGTAATACTGGTGGGGGACTTCAACCTACCAGATATTGACTGGAGCACACTAACGGCAGCAACAACAAGAAGTAGAGACTTGTTATTGTCACTACAAGGCATAGGACTGTGCCAACTTGTTAAAACCCCAACAAGGGGAGATGCCATTCTCGATCTTGTCCTCACAAAGTCGGAAAGGATCAAGGACATCGAAGTGGGATGCCATATGGGCAACAGCGACCATCGCATGGTAAGCTTTAAGGTAAACGTAACACAGGACACCAGCCACTCAAAGATAAAGGTGCTAGATTTCAGAAAAGATGACTTCCAAAAAATGAGGAACAACATAAGTAGCCAGTTAATGGAAATAGAGGTTAAGGAGGTGGAGGTCATGTGGGGGAGACTCAAGAGAACAATAAAGACTGCCACAGATCAATGTGCCAGATGGGTCAGCTAAGCAAAAAGAAAAAGAAATCCTCTATGGTTTTCCAAGGAAGTGGCTACCACAGTCAAAGAAAAAAAGAAGGCGTACAACATATACCAGGAAACCAAAACTGAGACAGACTGGGAGTTGTACAAGTGAAAAATGAGAGAGTCTAACAAACAAATTAGAAAGGCAAAAGCCCAGACAGAGGAAAAGATAACAGAAGGGGGCAAAGAGAGGAGACAAATCATTTTTTAAATACATTAGAGAACATAGGAAGGCAAAAGGGGGGACAGTAAAGATTGCTACTGAAGAAGGGAAATGCACCAAACATGACCAAGAGAAAGTCGAAATCCTCAACAAATACTTCTGCTCAGTGTTTACCAAAGAGGACCCAGGGGATGGCCCAGACCTGAAAAAACACAACACCCCAGGACCAGAGGTAGACATGAGTCCATTTACAGAAGCAGAAGTGCGGGAGGTGTTAAATAAACTAAAACCAGACAAAGCCATGGGACCAGAAGAGATGCACCCCAGAATCCTTAAGGAACTGGGGGAAGAATTAGCAGCCCCTCTGGCACTTCTGTTCACAAAATCCTTGAAGAGTGATGTGGTACATGAAGACTGGAAAAAGGCAATAGTGGTTCCATGTCACAAATCAGGCAGTTGTGAAGAGGCTAGTAATTACAGACCTTTGAGCCTCACATCTATAGCAGGGAAACTAATGGAGACACTACTCAAACAGAGGATCATATACTATAATTCCTCAAAACTAGTGGCCAACAAGACCCTGAACAGCATGGTTTCACAGCAAGTAGGTCATGCCAGACAAATCTGCTCCAGTTTTTTGACTAAGTTACAAAAATAGTGGACGACGGTGGGGCAGTAGATGTGGTCTACCTAGACTTTAGTAAGACCTTCGACTCAGTTCCACACAGAAGGCTGGTAAAGAAGCTTGACCACACAAGGGTTGGTCCAGAAGTAGTCAGATGGGTACAAAACCTGTTACAAGGCAGAACTCAGAGGGTACAGGTTAATGGAGCGCAATCGGCAGAAGGCACGGTGACCAGCAGGGTGCCCCAGGGCTCAGTACTGGGGCCTCTGCTCTTCAGTGTTTTTATAGCAGACATCACTGACAGACTGGAAGGGAAGGTGCGTCTGTTCGCAGAAGACACCAAGATATGTAACAGGGTGAACACCTCAGAAGGAGTGAGCAAGATGGAAGCTGACCTCAAGAAACTAGAAGAATGGTCTGGAGTGTGGTAGCTGAGATTTAATGCCAAAAAGTGCAAGATCATGCACATAGGAAAGAAAAATCCATGAAAGGAGTATTACCTAGGAGGTGAAAGACTGGTGGCCTCAAACCAGGAACGAGATCTGGGAATCATAGTCTCATACAGTATGACTTGAAGGTTAGTAAGCAATGTGAGAAGGCAACATTGAAGACCAACAGAATGCTCGGCTGCATTGGGAGGGGAAGCACGAGCAGGAGGAGAGAGGTGGTACTACCATTGTATAGATCATTGGTCAGGCCGCACCTGGAATACAGAGTCCAGTTCTGGAGGTCTTACCTCAGGAAGAACATTGACCGGGGTGAAAACAGTACAGAGAACGTCGACAAAAATGATTCAGGGTCTGCAGTACATGTCCTACAAGGAAAGACTTATGGAACTGAATATGTACTCCCTGGAGCACAGAAGGGAGAGGGGACATGATTGAAACATTCAAGTGCACAAAAGGCATTAACAAGGTACAGACACAGGAACTTTTTCACTTCAAGAAGGGCTTCAAGACCAGGGGACATAACCTCAGGCTGCAAGGAGGAAGGTTCTCTACCAACACCAGGAAGTTTTTCTTCACAGAAAAAGTGGTGGATGCCTAGAACAGCCTTCCCCAAGAGGTTGTGGGGGGTCAACGCTGTGGGGGGATTCAAGAATGCATGGGATAGACTAGTGTTGCTTGGAGAGTGCCGCCCGTGGATCCGCCAGTGATCTGGCAGATGGTGGCACTGTTAGAGTTGGATCCATCCTGGGATCCAGACAAATACAGTGGTTGGATCCCTGGTCAGATCCTGTATTATCCAGCGCTGGATCTGGTATCATCCCTGGATCTGGCATCAGATCCCAGTTCCGGATCAAGGAATCCGGTGTCAGATCCCTGGATCTGGCTGTCAGATAACGCTGGATCTGACCAGGGATCTGACGGCTGGATTCACGGGAAGATAGTGGAAGTATCCGGCTGATCCACTATCCTGCTGCAAAGGGCAAGTACCTGGTGAATCTGGATTTGTCTGGATCCATCTGAGTAACACTAGGATAGACATAAGAGAGCCCTGACTACAAAGGGCAACTAGAGTGTTAAAATAGGTCTAAAACAAGTGGGCAGACTAGATGGACCTAACAGTCTTCTTCTGTGTCACCTTCTATGTTTGTATGTTACATGTTTCTATATGAGGGTATATCCAAATGTTCAGCAGTAATTGTATGAACCTCAGAATGTTTTCCTCCACTGTGCTTCTCTTAAACTACCAACACGTTAAGTAAGGTACTTTCTTTACTGGTGTGCATCTGTGAGGCTGTCTGCGTCAATATAACTCCTAAAGAGGCTGGTGGTAGTGGTGGTGATGGAGGAGGTGGGATGGGAATAATGGAGGAGCTTGATTTGGATACGACCCAATGGGAAGTGAGGCTTGGAAAGCTTTGGTTGGCACTGGTGATCCAGATATCACTAGTGAAATGCATGTAACCATCCCTCTTCCTCCATCAGAAATCGTCAACATCTGCATGCCTCCTGCCTCGTATTGTACATAGTAACATAGAAGTTGTCAGCAGAAAAGGACCCCTTGGCCCATCTAGGTTGCCCTACAGATATCCTACCTAATGTGTCATTGCAGACCCTACTTAATTTAAGGCCTTACCCTTCTTCCAGTCCTGTTTCTAAGGTCCCCCTATGTCTATCCTATGCATGCTTCAATCCTGCTACCATTTCGGTACCTAGCATCACTGCTGGTAGTCTGTTCCGGGCATCCACCAATCTTTCTGTGAAGAAATACTTCCTCACATCCCCTCTAAGCCTCCCCCTTCCAGCTTTATATCATGCCCTCTTATCCTTGAGCAACTCTTTCTATGTAAAATGCCACCCTTCTGTACCTTATTGATGCCCTTGAGATACATACCGGGGAGAGCATGTCTGGATGCTGTGAAACGTGATATAATGTTGTATTTGGTCTACACTGCATGTAGCAGTCTTCTAAAGCTGTTGTCTTCTTAGATGGTGAATGACCGATGACCAAGGTCTTTCTTCTCCCAATGGGCTGCGTCATTTGGACAGAATGTGAGTGAGTATGTGGCAGTTTACAGTAGGCATATAATGACTCTGGCAGTGTAGTTTGTTTTGTTCACAAGGGTGCAGAGTGCAACAAGGCACATCAATGCAGGGTTCTAGCTGCATTAAACTGGCCACCTCTGGGAGTGGAAGCTACATTACTCTGCACTGTGCATGGCCTATAAACTCTTGCACTCCACCACCCACAACATTTGTGTGGGTTAATGGGTTTCAAACCATAGAGGAGGACTCTTCGATCCTCTGCACTGAAACTAGCAATAGTGCCATGGTCACTCACTGCTCCTGGTTAGCAATCCTTTGCTGCAAGACTGTGGAATGATCTCTCCCATTAAGTCCTGGAATACCACACCTTCTTATCCTTTAAATCCTCCCTCAAGGGACTTAATACAGGAGTAGTCCTTGTGACTGCTACAGTTTGCAATCTATGTTCACCTAGTTTTTCACTTAGTGGTTCTGTCCATTGTCTAGCCAGCCAATATGACAATCATGTATTCTGCTTGTAACTAATATCTGACCTATGAACATGCTTGTGTTTATTGTAAATCCTGTGTATTCACTGGATGATATTTGCCTCTTCTAGTGTTTGTAATTAATTCCAGGTCACTTCTGAAAAAGGAACAATTTGTTTCAGAGAGCCTACTCAGCTATTGAAATCCAATAAATAAATAAAATTATGTTTTCCTCAAAATTCTCTAGTTATCAAAAGAGGAACCATATTGTAGGTGCAGTGATGAAGTGGAAATGTCTGTGGAGTACAATTTCTATTGAAAGGCTATGCCTCTAGTTCAGTGGGGTGAGCAACAAGCCATGCCCCTTTCCTGAGCTACAGTATATAAGCAGTTCCTCCCAGTCTCCTTCTGAAGCACTTTTTCTTTGCAGCTGGAGGCTCTGTCAGTCTGTCTTCTTCTTTGGGGCCTGCTGGAGCTTTGCCCCTGTGTTGCCATGCCTGGACTCTGCTTGGTTTGTGCTGGACTTCTGTTTTTTTTGTGTTCTCCTGCTTTTAGTTTGTATCGCTTACCTCCAGCTGTTCCGTGCATCCTTGTGTGCTTGCTTCCCTCCTGCTCCTGTACTTGTGTTTGTTTTGTCTGTTTGTTTTGGGCTTCTAGTTTCCTAGCACCCTGTGTATACGTAGTGTATGTGTGCTTCAGGTTACATTGTTGTTCCTTACCTTAAGCTGCCCTGCACCTCGGGCTCCATTTATTTATTTAGTTCGTTTTTGTTGACCGGGTAAGTGCACTAGACAAATCCTGCCTATTTTCAGGCACGACCTGGGGAAGGGGGATACAGATGAATTCCAACTGACCTTGAACCAGATTAAGCTGTTGGTGGTATTTTGCTCAGCCTGCTGCTTCCCTGCCTACAATCCTCAGTTTTCCTGCAATTGCAATTGTATGCTTCAGCTCCCATTGTTGTTCCTCTGCTGTCTCCTGTGCTCCAGCTTAAATGTTTGCACCTGATTCTGGCTCACTCTGAAAGACTAGTTGCCTCTCCCTGTTCTGTAGGGGTGCTGTAGTTTATTGTTTAACTTGGTAAAGTAAGGTAGAAGAAGGCAACTAGGCCCATCAAATCTACCCCCACCACTCCATGTGGGAGACAAGGTTAAGTTCCCAAAATGTACTTATCTATCCTAGCTTTAAATTGGTCTATATTAGTGCCGTCTACTATACTCTGTGGTGGCACGGGGTCATAATGTCGAGAGACATTATGCCATAGCAATATACAGTGTTGCCAATACAACATGATATATTGCAAATGGCATAATTCTTTTTTTGCAGGGGCCTCTGCCCCTGCACCACCTGTTACGGGGGGCTTTGCCCCCCAAACCCCACTAAAATAACAATTTCGGGGGGGGGGTCACACTTAACATCACACAAATTGTGAGAAAATTTTTTTTCCATGCATCTTGGACCGGGGATCGAAACCAGATCCCATCACACTGCTTGCCTCTTTTGCTGTCCGTGGCTCATCCCATCAAGCCACAGCAGCTGCTTGGTGGACCCCTCTCCCAGCAGGATTCTTATCCTGCACTGGGAAGAGTGACAGGGTGCACTACCACGCATGCTTCCTTTTGTGGTTTTCCACCCTCTTGCTCTTACCAACCGCACTGTTCCTATCTCACGTCAATGTCGTGCGACGTAGTGCATGCAACATTTTGACCCGGTAAGCTCTGTGGCAATCTGTTCCAGAGTGATACTAGTCTGATTGTAAAAAAGTGTTTCCTCTTATTTGTAGCTGCTCTAGACTCCACTAGTTCTTTATCATTACACCTTAAATTAATTGGTTTGTTGGCAACTACAATGTTGCATTCGGCCATCAACTGTTTGTCTTGCAAAATTTTAAATAATAACATCAGATCGCCCCTCTGGCATCTTGTTTCTAAGTCAAAAAAAGTTTAATTCCTTACATCTTTCTTGATATGTGAGATTATGCAATCTAGGTATGACCCTGGTTGCCTTTCTCTGGACATTGTCCAGGAGTTTATTTATTCACTTATTTATTTATTTATTTATTCAATTTTGGTAACCGGGTAGGCCCACTGAACCCCGAGGGTCCCTTTTTCAGGGGCGAACCGGATTTAGTTACAGAGGTAAACAGGTACAACATTAGTTACAGAGGTATACAGGTACAACAAAGGAACAAGTGCAGAGCAATTCAAGAAGAATAAATACATGGATAAACAGTGCCGACAGTGTGCCAAAATTAGTTTACAGGAAGTGCCATTTGACAATTACAGGAATATGCTGGGGTAGGAGTGTAGCAATCAGGAGGAAAAGTACTATTTTGTACAGCAGTGCATGTCTAGGCTAGTAAGGACCTGGCCAAAGGTTGGTCCCCTTATTGACAGGAGCAGACGTTAACTTCTAGTAGGTGAGCACGAAGTCCCTTATGGAATTTTTCAAGGGAGGCGGTGTCCTGAAGGAGGGGAGGAAGCTTATTCCATAGGGCAGGGGCCATGGTGGAGAAGGATTTACTGCCGGCAGTGGTGCGAACCCTGGGTTTAACTAGAAGGTTACGCCCAGTGGTTCGTAGGGTACATGCTGAGCGCTTGGGAACCAGGAGACTGGCCAGGCTGTATGGGGGATTGCAGTGTAAGAACTTGTATGTGTTGCAGAGCAGAGGGTACTGAAGGTGACCATCTAGGGAGGGCCATTGTAGGGATGCAAGGGCTTCGCAGTGATGCCATCTTTTGTGGGACTGCGATGCAAACCGAGCTACTTTGTTGTAGAGAACTTGTAGCCTGCTTAACTCTCGTTTAGCCAACCCTGTAGAACAGGGGTAGCAAAGGTCAGTGTTTGGAAGGAGTAGGCTGTTGACAGTGGTGATTATAGACTTGGGGATGAGCTGGTCATTCAGGTGGTACAGCAGGCCCAGTTTGCGGTGCATTGCTTTGGTTACCTGGTCCAAGGGAGGTTTGAGGGTAAACCCTTGATCCAGGGTTAGCTCCAGGTACTTGAGGGAACTCATAACCTCGATGCGGCTGCCTGTGGATGAAGCCAGAGGGAGCAAGGTACTACGGTCTGTGCCAAGGTTTCTCTGACCAAATAGCATTGCCTTGGTGTTTGTGGTGTTTAAAACCAGCTTATTCTCAGTAAGCCAGGACTCTAACTTGGCAATGTCAGCTTGCAGATGGGGTCCCAGATCAGATGGGTTGCTCAGAGACCAGTAGATAACAGCACCATCTGCATACTGAACGACAGAGCTGCCTCCACATTGGGAATTAAGATCGTTGACGAATAGCAAGAAGAGAAGGGGGCCCAGGATGGAACCCTGATGCACCCCCTCACTTAGGGGAAGTGGATCTGAGGTCGCAGTCTTCCACCTGACCTGCTAGGAGTGACCAGATAGGTAGCACGTGAACCAGGTAAGGGAATGTTGATCCATGCCAAAGGAGGCCAGTTTGGAGAGGAGGAGTTTGTGGTCCACTAGGTCGAAGGCTTTAGATAGATCGATAAAAACAGCTCCTGCAGGGAATCCTTTGTCCATTCCCCCTAGAACATCAGCTGAGAATTTTATGAGGGCTGTATCAGTGCCATGGTTCTGCCTAAAGCCGTGTTGCGTGGAGGCTGGTAACCGGTTGGCCTCAAGGTAGTCACGGAGTTGACAGTATACTAGTCTTTCCTGAATCTTAGCCAGAGCGCAAAACAGCGAGATAGGCCTGTAGTTACCAATGGATTCCCTAGGACCCTTTTGGGGGATAGGGATCACAACGGCTTATTTCCAGGTATGGGGTACAGTATCTTCAAGCAGGGATCAGTTGATTAGCCATGAGAAGGGCAGAGCGATGGCAGGTGCCTCCACCTTTAGTAATTTAGGGGAGACGCTATCGGGTCCTCCAGAACCTTTGTCTTTGATGGTCTTTAAGAGGGGGAGTACCTCCTTGACCTTTACTAATCGTAGGTGAAAGAGCAGCCATGTGGGGCAAGGTGTCTCAGAGCAGGGGGGCTCCACAGGGGCAGGTGTAAGGCTGAACTTGTAGCCATCCAGGTTGGTGAAGTAACTGTTGAAGGCAGCCACAATTTCGTGACTGTCATTAGACATAAGGCCAATGACTTCAGTAGGGCCAGAGGAGGGGTTCTTGTTGCCCTTTATCAGGCCAATGACTTCAGTAGGGCCAGAGGAGGGGTTCTTGTTGCCCTTTATCAGGCCAATGACTTCAGTAGGGCCAGAGGAGGGGTTCTTGTTGCCCTTTATAAGGCCATTGACTTCAGTAGGGCCAGAGGAGGGGTTCTTGTTGCCCTTTATCAGGCCATTGATATGAGACCAGAATGACCGTGGGTTGGCCAGAGTAGTTTGCTGGAGAAGCTTGACATACTCTCTTTTAGCCGTCTTAGAGGTGCGCTTGCACTCATTCCATTGTTTTTTATAGGACATGATGTCTGCAGGCAGGCTAGTGTATTTGTAGCACTTCCATGCCTTGTCCCGGTTTACCATCAGAGATTTGAGCTCAGTGGTAATCCATCTATGGCAGCTTCCTTTTGTTCAGAGTTTCCTAAATGGGGCCAACAGGTTAGCTGCAGAGCTGAAGGAGTTTTGGAAGAACTCCAAGGCTTTATCTAGAGTTGGAAGGAGCTGTATGGGGGTCCAGTTGAGGTTGCTGAGGTACGCATTGAAGGCATTCTCCGAGAACTTGGAGTAGTCTCGGGAGGAGAGTATTTGGAGAGAGACCCTGGGGGAATGATTTTTCCAGATGCTGAAGATGGGTGAATGGGTGCTAAGAGCATCCGCCATGATACCAGTGAACCAAATGTTGGAGGGGTGTGACACCAGAGCCCAGTCAAAGGTTGTGTGGTTCCCTGTTTTGTAGTTGGCCCTGGTCTTTTCAGAGACAATTTGTTCCAGGTTGGTATCTAGTAGCAAGACCCTGAATTTCTGCTCAGAGTCCTGTGCCCAGTTGAGATTGTAGTCCCCCAGGATCAGGAGTTCAGAGGAGACTGCATCAGCAAGGGCCTTAGTAATGGTTTCCAGAGCTTGGAGGGCCACCTTTGGAGGGTGGTAGAGGCAGCTGACCATGAGGTGTTTTGTGTTGCCAAGGGTAATTCTAATGAAGACTGATTCACCACCTGAGTGTTCAGTGCTGGGTTGTGGGCAAGGGCTACATCAAGGGAGTCCCGAGCATATTCTTTCTTATCCTTACTTAGAAAAGGGGACCAGAAGGATGCTCTATGGTTTAGAAATGGTCTCATGTAGATTTTGTATAAGGGTAGAATACAGGCGTGGAGTACAGAGTTAAGTATGGGGCTTAAGATTAGCGGCTGCCCCTTTAACTAAGAAAAAAATGTTGCAGCCAGAGCTATGGTCTTCATGCGTTATGCTAATTATTTTCCAGCAGGGGCTAGGAAACTCCAATTTCCTGTTCCTGTAGTCAGTCTAGTCTGTACCTTATGCGGATGAGATATCTCTGCTTGTGTTTCTGAATAAACCTAATCTTGTTTATTATTTTATGTGTCTGACTCAGTTTATTCGGTACCAAGACGACCATTGCAGAAGCAACTGATGAGAAAACAGAATGCTGCGGAAAGGGGTTCCATGGCAGACCAAATACCAAAACGCCACACATGGAGAAGAATATGGGCAACGAAGGTGTGCTTTTTTACATTCATTATTTTTATTTATTTATTTATTGATGTATATCAGATAACAGCTTTGAGTCAAAGACTCCTTTACAAAGGTTCCACGTCATTGACAACAGAGACACCAGGGACAACAGCAACAACTAACACAATAATTACAGAAATGGTTACAAATGGATACAAAAATGGTTACAGATAACACAGTAAAGCAGCTGAAGATACAGAGTTACAGAGTGCTGCCAAACATAGGTCCACAGTGCAAAAATGGTAGTAGGTAACAAAAGATACACTGCAGGGTGGTGGCGCAAGCCATGCCCTGGTGGTTATTCGCAGGCTAGGCCAGACTGAGGTGTCCATCGTCAAAATATAGACATGCCTGGGGTGGCTGGACCAGAGTTAAGTCCATAGTCATGGGGGGGTGGGGGAGGGAGGTCAGATTCAAGGGCAGTCACAGACTGATTCATGAGTGATTAGGTCTCTTAGTTGGGACTTGAACTGACCAAGTTTGGGTTCTGTGAAGAGGGAGTTTGGGAGTGAGTTGAGCCAGTTAGGGGCCAGGTATCTAAAAGTTCTTTGATCCGAAGTGGTCTTGCAGCGAGGTACCCTGAAGTGGGTTGTCGCCAATTGTTGAGTGAGGCGGGTGGACAACGGTGCTTGGAGTAGGGGGGAGCGGGCAGGTGGGATTAGACCTGCTGTTATTTTTTTAGCAAAGAGGCAGGCCTGATATTTGAGCCTCCCATCAAAATGTAGCCAGTTTGTTGAGGCGTAAAGGGTGCAGGTATGTGAGAGTCTGGTGCAGCCTGTAGCAAGTCTACAGGCCTTATTAAGGGCCAGTCTAATTTTGTTTAGGTATGTGTTGTCGGATGCCCCATAGATGATGATTCCATAGTCAATTAGCGATAGTATAGATGCAGAGACAGCTAGGTGGAGAGCTTCTGGTGGGAGGCAGTGCTTGTACCAGTGCAGTAGTCCACTACACACATTGACAGCGGTGCTCAGTATTCGGATGTGGTCATGGTAGGTGAGCCCAGAGTCTAGGGTGATACCAAGGTATTTGAACGAGGTAGCCTGCTCAAGGGGGTCATTTATGGAGTTCAGTATGAGCAGGGGTTGTCCTATGTTCTTGTTTTGGGTGTGTGCAAACATCATGGATTTTGTTTTTTTGTAATTTAATACTAACCTATGTTGAACGAACCAGGATTGAGCTTCCATGAAAGATTTCTGGAGCACCGAGCGGAGGGCTACGGGGTCAGTGTGAGAGCTGTAGAGGACGGCATCATCCGCATGCAGTAGTAGTTTCCCGTAGCAAGCCTTGGGCAGGGAGTTGAGGAACAGGGAGAAAAATAGTAGCCATGAATAGAGTCCTGTGGGACCCTTGACCTGTCTTGGAGGGGGGGAGAACAGGGTATGGTAACAGGGTATTCAGCGTGTTTGCCATTCATTTGCATCACCAGGTAAGAAAAAAGGTTTGTCTCCCCATACGATGTACAGGGGTAATGCCAAACTTCACCCAACAACTAACACACCAAAATCTGGCCAATGGAAAATCATGTACACAAATGCTCACAGCCTGGGAAATAAGATCCCAGACCTGCAGGCAATAATGTCAGAGGCTAAACTGGACATAGTAGCAATTAGTGAGACGTGGTTTTCCAGTAACCACACTTGGGAGACTTCAGTACCTGGATATGTATTGTCAGAAGAGACCGAGTGCAAAAAGGGGGGGAGGGGTGGCCCTGTATGTTAATGAAAATATCAAAGCTACAGAAATTCAGAATACACATAAGGAGCCAGAAGAACTGTGGGTCACCCTGGAAACAGGTAATGGGACAGCCATAAGAACTGGGGTTGTCTACAGGCCCCCAGACCAGAGGGAGGACATAGACACATTACTGTTAGAAGATATACAAAACATGACAGCTAAAGGGGAGGTTCTGATAATGGGAGACTTCAACATGCCAGATACAGATTGGTCAATACCAGCAGGAACATCTGCCAGAACTAGACTCATAGTGGATTCCCTGCAGGGGGAGGGCCTCAAACAACTGGTACAGCAACCCACAAGAGACAGGGCTATCCTAGATCTAGTACTGACTAACAAAGAAGATCACAGATCTCCAGGTAGAAGGTCACCTGAGGGCCAGTGACCATCACATGGTATGGTTCAATTTGGCTACTACATCTAAATCATCCCATTCCAAGGCAAAATATGGGACTTCAGAGGAGCTGACTTTGATAAGATGGCCAACAGAGTTAAGCTAGCCCTGGCAAAAGAAACACAGGTGAGGAGGTACAGGTCAAAGTGGGCAAGCATTAAGGATACAATACTTGAACAACATCCCATTGTGTTGGACAGAAAAGGAAGTGCAAAAGAAGAAGGAAACCACTTTGGTTCTCAAATATAGTAGCAGAAAGGTCAGAGCCAAAAGGCTGGCCTTCAGAAAATATAAGGAACACAGCGGATGAAGATAGGAGGCATACCAAACTGCCTAAGGGAAGCAGGTAAGGCAGTAAGGCAGGCAAAGTCCCAAACTGAGAAACACTAGTACGAACAGTAAAAGAAGGTGACAAGACTTTCTATAGATACATTAGTGAAAGGAGAAAGTCCAGAGGGGTATTGCTAAGCTTAATGGAGAAAAGGGAGCATGTGAGGAGGAGGACCCTGTAAAGGCATCTATCCTAAATAGATACTTTTGCTCAGTATTTACTGAAGAGAAGGTAGGGCAGGGCCCACAGCTCAGCATCATGGACACAGGGGGGAGGGAGGTGAGCACTACTCCCTTCACAAAAGAAAGGGTCCTACAAGAGCTTGCTAAGCCCAGGGTGGATAAGGCAATGGGACCTGATGGCATACATCCCAGGGTACTTAAGGAGCTAAAGGAGGAACTAGCAGAGCCATTAGCAGAATTGTTTAGTGAGTCTCTGAGCACAGAGAGGTCCCAGAAGACTGGAGAAAGGCTCATGTGATCCCACTCCACAAGAGTGGTAGCAGGGAGGAGGGGGGGAACTACAGACCGGTCAGTCTTACCTCAGTAGTGGGCAAGATTATGGAGGCACTCTTAGGAAAGGATAGTGCAACACCTGGAATCCATAGGGGCACAGGATCCAAGACAGCATGGGTTTACAAAGGAAGGTCCGTCAAACTAATCTCATGATTTTTTTGACTGGAGTAACCAGAGTGGTGGACCAAGGGGAGCAGTTGATGTCGCCTACCTTGACTTCAGCAAAGCTTTTGACACTGTTCCATTGCAGAAGATTGATAAATAAGCCAGGTAGGCCTGGGTGGGTCAGAAGTTGGTCAACTGGGTGGCAAACTGGTTGACTGGCAGAAAACAGAGAGTGGTGGTAAATGGTATACAGTCAGAAGAGATGCAAGTCACAAGTGGGGTACCTCAGGGATCAGTCCTGGGGCCAGTCCTATTCAACATCTTCATTAGTGACCTCGCAGATGGACTAGAGGGTAAGGCTTGTCTGTTTGCAGATGACACCAAGATCTGCAACAGAGTAGATGATCCAGATGGGGTGGGCAGAATGAGAAGAGATCTGGATAAACTAGCAGAATGGTCAGAAGAGTGGCAACTGGGTTTAATGCAAAGAAGTGCAAAATCATGCACATAGGGAAGAGAAACCCTGAAGCCACTTATAGGCTGGGAGGGAGCTAGCAGTCACAAAGGAAGAAAGAGACTTGGGCATCATCATCACTGATGACCTAAAATCATCCAACAGACCTCTAAAGCAGTAGGTAAGGCTAGGGGGTGTTAGGGTGTATTAGTAGGGTATCACAAGTCGTAAGAGGGAGTAATAATCCTCTGTACAAGACATTGAGTTAGGTCTTCATCTGGAGTATCATGCAGTACTGGAGGCCACACCCTCTCAAGACATTAACCAAATTGAGGCAGTCCAGAGAAGGCAACCAAAATGGTGCAGGGACTGCATCAGAAGACATATAAGGACAGATTAACGGAGCTCAATATGTATACCCTTGAGCAAAGGAGGAGAGAGAGGTGATATGATCGAGACATTTAAACACCTTAAGGGCATAAACAAGGTGAAAGAGTCTAACATGTTTAAATATAAGAAAATAGCAGGACAAGAGGACACAGCATGAGATTAGAGGGAGGCCGATTAAGGGGAATGTGAGGAAATTCTTTTTCACAGAAAGGGTGGTAGATGCATGGAATGGCTTACCACAAGAAGTGATGGCTATGAATACAGTGCAGGGCTTCAAACAGGCATGGGATAGGCATAAGGGAGCAATACAAATGACTATGAATAGATAGGTCACTGACAGAGCAAAGGCCGATGGCACATTTATAAGGTAGAAAAAGAAATGGGCAGACTGGATGGGCCTTTCGGTCCTTATCTGCCGTCAACTTCTATGTTTCTATGTTTCTATGTATGGGCAATCCTGACTGTCTGGGTTCTCTCAGACAGGTTGCTGGCAAACCAGCCAGTGGTTTCAGGGGACAGGTCTATCTGTGTGAGGGAATGCAAGAGTAGTGTGTGGTGCACCATATCAAACACCTTAGAAAGGTCTATGAAGACAGCACCAGTAGTGTGGCCAGTGTCCAGAGATGTGTGGAGGGCATTTGTAAATTCCAAGAGGGCTGTAGTGGTACTGTGGTTATGGCAGAAGCCATGGTGTCCAGGACACAGGAGGCTATATTTGGAGAGGCAGTCCATTAGCTGGATGGCCACAATTTTCTCCAAGGTTTTAGAGAGGGGAGGCAGGATTGAGATGGGGCGATAGTTCCCAGGCAGAGTGCGGTCACTGCTTTTAAGGATAGGTGTGATGAGGGCAGATTTCCATTTAGAGGGAAACTGGCCCAGTGACAGGGAGTGGTTCAGAAGCATAGTGAGAGGGGGCAGAACTTTGTTGAAGGTGAGTCTGAGTAGTTTAAGGTCTAGCGTATCACTGCTGAAATGAGATTTGCTGAGGGCCTTAAGTAAAGGACGGGCAGCTTCATGCTGAGAAATTGCTTTAAAGTGGAATGGGGGGTGGAGAGGGAGCAATGCAGTATTGGGGTGGAGGAGAATAAATTGGGGGGGGGGAGTACACCAGTAAGGTCAGAGAAGGAGTCATTAAATGTATCTGCAATCAGGGCATGGTCTCTGGTGACAGGCCCATTGGCCCTGATTTGGGAGGGAGGTGCAGTGGAGGCTTTGCCACTGAACTCTTTGAGGGAGTCCCAGAACTTGAGACCCGAGCCCCATGTGGCAGTGAGCAAGGTTTTGGACCAAGGAAGGCAAGCACCGCCATGCAAATCGAACTCACGTACAGCTAGTTGTGCCAGCTTCTCTAGTCGCCGAAGTTCTCTCAAAAAGACAAGGCTTCACTTCTTCCGGCCTCACATGAACAAGGACATTGTACAGCTTGTCAAATCCTGCCAGCCCTGTTCTCAAAAAAATCCTCCTGCCAAACCAACAAAGGCACACATCATTCCGATGCCTGTAGCACTGAACCATTCCAAAGAGTCTCAGCACAGACATTCTTGGCCTCTTGCCTACATGCCCCAACTCTGTCAACAAGTACATTCTTGTTTTTGTGGACAATCTAAGTATTTGGAATTAATCGCGCTAAAAGACATTAAAGTTGCCACAGTGGCAAGTGCCTTCCTCAACACAATCATTTGCCATCACAGTACCCCAGCATACCTTCATTCAGACAGAGGCACTAACTACCTTTCAACTATTGTGCGAGAAACATGCAAACTTCTCGACATCAGAAAGACTCACACAACCAGTTATCATCCACAATGCAATGGACAAAGTGAGAGAATGATGTCTACCATTCTTAATACTCTATCCAAGTACCTGAATGAGACTCATGACACCTGGGATCGTTTTGTTCCCTTCATTCAATTTGCTTACAACACCAGCCCTTGTGTCAACAGTACAGAGTACACACCGTTTTTTCTAGTCCATGGACGTCACTCAAGAACACCTCTGGACAAGGATCTCTCGCTGCTAGAGGTCCCAAAGTTTATATTAATTTTTTGAATTTTGTTGACCGGGTAAGCCCACTGAGACTAGGAGTCCCTTTTTCAGGGGTGACCCAGGGGTGTGGATACAGATGGTAACCAACTGAAACTGAACCAGATTAAGCTGTTGGTGGTATTTCTAGTGAATGGAGGAAATTTGGCCAGGACGCCAGGGAAATTCCCCCTACTCTTTTCAAGAAGTGCCATGAAATCTTTAACATCCATCTGAACAATCATCAGAACAGGCAGATGGGACCTCGGTTTAATGCCTCATCTGAAAGACGGCACCTCAGGAGTGCAGCACCCCCCTCATGCTGCACTACAGTGTCAGTATTGGGATATTAACCCAAGTGCCTGGTGTGGGGATAGAACTCAGAGCCTTCTGATCTTCCAGCCTCAGAGGCGAGTATGCTACCTGCTGAGCCACTGACACTATCACAGTCAGCTTCATTCTTCATCATTCCAACGCTGTAACAGATTGAACTTGCCAGACGTGTTGCAAATGACACACTGGGTCAGAGAAAATCTGCAATGCAGAGAATGTCAGCAACCAAGTTGCAAGAACCTTTATTTTCTGTTGGGGACGTTGTCTACTTGTACTGATCTGTCCTTGTTCCGGGCACCACCAAAAAAACTGCTTCGCCCTTGGACTAGTCCCTTCTATATTGTGGAAAAGCTTCCTCCTGTTCAAATTCGCTTGCGCCACAAGTCCAATGGAAGGCTGGTACACAGTAAAATCCACATCAACAGACTGAAACATGGGTACCTGAATGATACCCGCCCTGATGGTCCAAGTCCCCCATGTAATGAAGCTGCACTTGAACCTGCTATACTTTTGGAAAATAAACTTCCTGCAGACAATTTGAGACCAGTTTGTCCACGTCCCCCTGGTCCTAACAGTCAGCTGGATCCTGTTTTGCCAACTCAGCTGGATGGACTACCGGGAACTTCTCAATCATTTGCTGATGCATCTTCTTCTCAGAACTCTCCAGTATATCAGATCGAGAAGATATTGCACAAAAAATATGCCAATGGATCTTAGGCTTATCGGGTAAAATGGTGTGGTTATGACAGCTTGCAGAACTCTTGCATGCCCTTTTTGGACCTGACTCCATCCTGTCAGGAACTGGTCCAATCCACAAACAAGTCCATTCCAACTGACCTCAAAAGTCACAAAAAACTGTGAACTTTTATTTTAAACTCAGTGGTCATGTTGAACTCTGTGTGATCATTCATTTATTGTCTGCCTTAGAGAACTGTGTGCTCAGTTCTTTTTGCATTATTAGAGTCCTTTAACTGTTGCTTAAATGTTTCAAAAGCCTTTACTGTTGCAGTAACTGTTTTTCTCCCCTAGGTCTTCGACATATTGATGATAGCAATATGGACTTATAGTTAAACTACCTTCTGCTGTCATCTTCCCCTTTCTTCCCTTTCCCACTTTAGTGCTTGTGGCATGGCCAAGTCGCAAGTGCTATAGCGTCCCCCCTTCCAAGGCGCTACACTGACTGGCCACCAGTGTTGTCCAGATTCTTTCCTCCCCTCAAGAGGACTATGGTGTTAAAAGTGTCAATCAAAACAGTTACATCTAAAATATTGCTGTATAGTGTGGATTATTGCTGAAATGTTAAATCATTAGTCACAGTTTTCTTCTATATTATTGCATAGTAATGCTTTTCTTGTTCGAGTGGTACTCACATTTACAGTCCCCGGGATAATGTGAAGTACA
Organism: Neoceratodus forsteri; assembly: GCA_016271365.2. Classification (NCBI taxonomy): domain Eukaryota; kingdom Metazoa; phylum Chordata; order Ceratodontiformes; family Ceratodontidae; genus Neoceratodus; species Neoceratodus forsteri. The sequence continues at coordinate 565,448,627 of JADMNL010000023.1, read as the reverse complement.
GAGTTAAGTATGGGGACTAAGATTAGCTGCCACCCCTTTAACTAAGAACAAAATGTTGCAGCCAGAGCTATGGTCAAGTGTTATGATAATTATTTTCCAGCAGGGGCTAGGAAACCCCAACTTCCTGTTCCTCTAGTCAGTCTAGTCTGTACCCCGTGCTGATGAGGTGTCCCTGCTTGTGTTCCTGAATAAACTTAATCTTGTTTATTATTTTATGCATCTGACTCCGTTCGTTCGGTACCAAGGCGATCATTGCAGAAGCAATTGATGGGAAAGCAGAATGCTGGAGAATATAAGGGGTCCCGTGGCTGACCAAATGCCAAAACACCGCACAGGCATCCTGTCTTGAGATAAATGTTCTTTTAATTTAGGTCAATAACCTGTTGGGCCTTAAAGCTACATGTCTACAATGATCTCCTGGTGAAAGTTGGTCACTGGTGATTATACCTAGATTCGTTTCACTTTTAGCTTGTTTTAGAGGTTTATTATTTAGGTAATATTGAACTTTCTGGTTTCATGCTCCTAGGTGCATGATGACACATTTGTCCTCATTAAAAGTCAATTAATTATTTTTGGCCCAACTTTCCAGTGTTAAGATATCCTTTTGGAGTGTGTCAGTTCCACTGGCTGTATCAACTACACTACAGAGTTTGGTATCATTGGCGAATTTACTAATATAACTACTTATTTCATAATGAAGATCGGATATATACTGTAAATTCCAAAGAGAACAAGGCCCAAGACGGAGCCTTGTGGTGCCCCACTAGTGACACTGATAGTATCAAAAAATATATCAGATAATTTAACTACTTGGGTTCTATTAACAGTCATGACCTAATCCAATTTATTATATAGGGGTCCAGTTTCAGATCAATCAGTTTGTCAACTAATAGCTTGTGGGAGACCTTATCAAATGCCTTTTTAAAGTCCAGGTATAATATATGAACCAGTTTGCCTTGGTCCAGATTTTTACTGATCTACTCATAGAAGGTAATGAGACTAGTGACACAAGATCTGCCCTTAATTTAGCCGTGTTGCTTTAAATCTATCTTACCACTGGACTCCAATGCAACTTCTATTTTTCAAAACTCTTTCCATGACTTTGCAAATGGTACAAGTTGTTGCCCTACTGCCTCAGCAGCTGCCATCATTTGGCTGTCCTTAAATGGAACTTTACTAGTAAAAGCACCTCAATTTCGGGGGTTCCTACCCTATTAACATTTGTTGCAAATGCTGTTACAAATTCTGCTTCATATCTTCTGTCTGCTAAACCCCCCTTGATTCAATCACTGGCATCAAAGCCTCTCACTGCCTATACACCTATCTTCTATGTCACCATCAGTTCGGCTTCCATAATGGACTTGGTCGGCTGGTTGCTACTACTATCAAACCACCAAACGCTGTCTCGCATTGCAACCTCATATCTCACCAAGGCCCCGCCTGGTAGTTCTCCTGGTTGCAGAGTTTGCTCACAACCTTTCAATCTTGTGGTTGCAGAGTTTGCTCACAACCTTTCAAGACCTGCCTCCTCATCAATATACAGTCGCTGGCTTCACCCAGCCTCCTCATAAAAAAATCTGCCACCTAATCAATGGCTGCTGGTATCGCCCGGCCTTCTTCTATTTAGTGCTCAATGTTGATTCATGCTCTCATTACTAAATCAGAGGCATGCCAACCATGTCCATTACCTTTTCTGGCTCAGGGCTCACCCTGTAAGCTGACGGTCTCGTTTTGCACTTATGAAGTCCGTATCTTGAGCATGTGAACCTCAGGGCAGGGCCTTCTCATCTGGCCCAAAGTGGGAATGTCCTCACTCTGGGCGGAGCTTTAGTGTTCAGTTATGCAGTGCGCCTTTTGATGCAGAATTTAAGACTTCATCTGCCGAGGGGTGGCGCACTTACAGCCCAAGGGTGCTCCTTTGGCTATGGCATCACCGTGGCACCTTCGAAAGCTATTCTCCTTGTGATCCCCCACCCCAGTTCACCCAGTTTGTTTTAGTTGGTAGGCTGGCTGAGTGCCTCAACAGTTGTCAGTCCTCTCCTTCCGCCTTGGGGGTGCTCTCTTACTATAGAGTACCTGTTGTTGCAGAGGCTTCACACAACCCCTCACCAAACTGGAATATTATCCCCCCCTTTGATTAGGTTTCTAAATTGCTGCAGCAGAGCCGTCACTAAATAAACTACCCCTAGACTGGAGGGACGGCAACCTAGGCCTTGGGTCCCCAGAGGTTCGCTCCTGTTAAAAGTTATTTTTTTCTCTCTTCTGTGCCAAAGGTCATAATATGTAGTTTGTTGTTTACAGTATATTCCCTAGTTTTCTTAGGTAGGTTTCTGCTGTTGGATGGAGATGGATGGTGGCCCTACTCACTGTTCCCTCTCTCTTTAGGAAACCCCCTGATGTCATCAGTGCATCCATTTTAACAGCGCTATACTGACAACCTATGCATCCATTTGTGTTTCATCAAGCTGTCTGTTGCTGTCAGTCTGCTTCTCTATCTCGTAGTCAGTGCTTACTGCTCAATGTTCTTTTAGGGGCTCCTTCCTAAGGTACCTTTAGCCAAGGGACTCTTTCCCGTGGCACCCCTAGTGGTGGAACACTCTTTGAGGGTTCCTTGCCTTTAGTATCCCTACAGGGTGGTAAATCCCCTTGGAATAGAGAGTGTGAATGGCCAAACAGTTATCACAGTTGCACAAGCATAACACTACTCTAGTTGAGTAGGCCCACTGAATTGAAAGGCTATACCTTTAGTTCAATGGGGTGAGCAACCAGTCATGTCCTCTTCCTGAGTTATATAAGCAGTTCCTCCCAGCCTCCTTCTGAAGCACTTTTTTCTTTGCCCCAGCATCCTCACCTCCTCCTCCAGTGGCATGCCTCTCTCTCTCTTGTGGGGCTCCTTCCTAAGGTACCTTTAGCAAAGAGACTTTCCCATGGCACCTCTAGGGGTGGAACTCTCTTTTAGCATTTCTTGCCTTCAGTACCCCCACAGGGCGATAATTCCCCATCGAATAGAGAGTGCAAATGGTCAAACAGTTATCACAGTTACATAAGAATAACACTACTCTGGTTGCGTAGGCCCACTGAATCCTAAATATTATCAAAAACAGGAAAGCATTAATGACTAATATTCCACAGTACATACATGAATGATAGCAGAAAAACAACAGCTAAAGGATAGTACTGTGATGATACTGCTTGTGACTGCTAGAACTATTTTTTATTGTGATAGAGTTACTGAAATTACACTGTCCTGTTGTGGTTTCTCCACTGTTATTCATGTATGTGCTTTGGAATACAGTGAAACCCTCTTATAATGGACGCGTTTGTGCAAGCAGGTTTTGTCCTTTATATGGGGTGTCTGCTATATCCTAAAGTCTTAAAATATGGATCTCCACTACTACAACTCGTACACAGAAGTTAAAATCAGAACATGCCCCCAGCTCTGTCAATCAGTTGGACAAGGGGAACCGAGCAATTAACAGGACTGGACAGATTTTGCTGTACAGTACCTGTGTTGATTGGAGGATCAGAAATCCCCAGGAATAAGGTGTCAGGTATCAGGCAGCAAATGAGGTCAGTGATGTCTTTATAGTGCCAGACAAACCAGGTGAATAATCAGGTGACAATTAGCAGGCAGTTTGCAACATGTAACAGGGATACAGAAGAGCTCACAATGTCCATTACACAGGGGTTGCAAAGTATGGTATAAATGGAATTTTTAACATTACAGAAAAAGCTTTTGACGTTTGGCAAGGCAGATCCACCAGCTATAGGCAGGTGTCTGCTATAAGGGTGTCCGTTATAAGAGGGTTCTAATGTACTAGTATTATACTCACATGTTGGTACCTCCAGACAAAAATCCTGGCAAGCTCATAAAAAGGGCCCTGTCTCAAAATGGCAATTAATGCTAGGAACCAAGAGGCCCCCTAAGGTATAGGTCCAGAATGCCTTTTGTTTGAGGAGCAAGGAATTTAGGTCACCCTGCACTATACTCCCATAAACAGCTGCACCTTTCCCCCCAGTGACAAAATAACTAACACTGTGTGGTATACAGAATTGTGCTGGTGGAATTAGCATGGTATGACCAATCTGCTGGTGGAATTTCTGTCAGAATTTTGCTATTCATTCTGTGGAATTCTGCCTGCTGTGATCTGCCAAATTATATTCTGTAGGATAACATTTCAACCCACCAGAGTTGGGAAAATGCACCCACTCAGTATTCACAGTGCTGTCCCACAGACTCAGTGGCAGCACTGACGGCCACTCGTCACTCATCAACATAATGACTGCACCACACACACCCACTCACGGTACTGATCATACTACCATAACACACCCACTCACAGCACTGATCATACCACCATCACACACCCACTCACGGTACTGATCATACCACCATCACACACCCACTCACGGTACTGATCATACCACCATAACACACCCACTCACAGTACTGATCATGCCACCATCACACACCCACTCACAGTACTGATCATACCACCATCACACACCCACTCATAGTACTGATCATACCACCATCACACACCCACTCACAGTACTGATCATACCATCACACACCCACTCACAGTACTGATCATACCACCATCACACACCCACTCATAGTACTGATCATACCACCATCACACACCCACTCACAGTACTGATCATACCACCATCACACACCCACTCACAGTACTGATCATACCACCATCACACACCCACTCACAGTACTGACCATACCACCATCATGAAGTTACAGCTGTGGCACATCACAGAACAGTGACAGCACTGACCACCTCACCACAGTCACACCTCTGAACAAAAAAACAATAGTCACAGCCATTATCCACAACTAGTGACTGTCAAAGCACTGACCACTTAACACAGTATGAATAAAACAACACCGTAATAAAAACAATGTTCACCAGCCTCTGCAGTCACAGACCTCCTTCCCACATCTAGACAATGCACCTCCCCAACCACAACCACATTAGTGACAGCTATCACAGTCATAGTTATGACATGTACACAACATTCACTGACAGCTACATACAGCTGCTCCACTCTTATACTCCACGGCCATACAGATCGTAATGCTCACCCCATTCTCCTATACTGTGTCCATCTAGGCTTATTTACGTACAGAATCGGGTGAGCGTTAGGGTCCATCTCAGCTTATGTACTTATGGAATGGAGCGAGCATTAGGGCCGATGACCCCAAGGCACACCCCAATGACTGTTAGTGTGTGGAGGGTGGTGGGGTAGGATGGGGTGGTATGGTAGGATGGGAGAGAGTGGGGTGGGGTGTTATGGTTGGGAACCCTAACATCACATTTCCACACTTTGAAAGGCATGATATGAACCCTAACTAGTGCATTAATGTAGTTTGTTGCATTTAATTTCCTCACTTTTTATGAAGTGAACACAAACCAGCCCAGCCCCTGCTCAGTAACACTGTGCTCCATACCCTGTCACTGAGGCACTCCTCTCCTCCCCAGGCTCCTCAATGAACTCTGAGTGAGTGTCCCATTTTGAAAATTAAGCAGATTTTTTTCATTGGGATTGGGTGGACTGTCTGGATACACACAATGTCACAGGGGTGCCTCTGCCACATTCCATATGACAGGTGTTGAAAAAAAACCACGGCCTCCACCAGGGGTCCGTAAAGCACCAGACCACTTGCCGCCTCCCCCAAAGAAGGAAAGCAGTCCCCAGGATGCTCAATCCTTCTCTCTCTGGCTGGCCCTCTGTCTTCATGGATCCGTTCCCGAACTTGGGCCGTCGGTGTCACAAGTGGAAATCCAACCGTTGAGCCAGTTGGCAGGCTTCAAAGATTGATTTTTACAGCTTGCCCTTGCCCAGTAAACATAGCCACACTGAAGCCAAGAAAGAAGATAGTTTATTTAGTATTTCGAGACTGGTACATTTCGTGTTCCCCCTGTAGTCAGTCAGTCTCTCTCCCCCGGATGGCATAAGTCAAAGTTTTATTTTTCCAGCCTGCCCTGCCCTGCCCTGTGCACACAGATGCACTGATGCCAGGAAGAAAAATAAACTTTTATTTGGGGTTTCTGGGACTGTGAAATTTCTTGTGCCACTCCCCCCCAATCTTTTTTTGATGACTGCTCGTAACCCGGCCATTGTTAAGAGGTTTTTCACCAAATTCTCAACATGGTGTTTTTGGGACCCCACCTCATGGACAGTACCCCTGTCATTTCGGTCATTGGTCCCAAAAGGTGATTTCACATAGCGACCTTGCTTTTGTGCACTACAGGTGTGAAAAGATGTTTCAGACCAGATTTGAAGAATGACAGCTGTACTGTTCATGAGGTGATGTGAAAAAATGGCAATGTTGAACATCTGGAGTATAAATATTGTAAATTACCAAAATTATGCATCTGCATAGAAACTATGCAATGCGCACTTCTAACGTAGCCATTGTTAGGAATTTTTTCACCAGATTTTCAACATGGGCTTTTTAGGACCCCTCCTCATGAACACTGGCACTGTCATTTTGTTAATCTGTCCCAAAAGATGATTCCACGCAGCAAAATCACCTTTCGGGACCGAGTAACAAAATGACAGTGCCACTGTTCATGAGGTGGGCTCCCAGCAACCCCATGCTAAAAATTTGGTAAAAAGTACTTACAAATGGCTGAGCTATCAACATAAGTTGAATCCCCCACTGACAGCCATTATACAGCACTTACCTTGTATCCTCAGTTTGTGGTTCAGCTTTGAAGAGTGCAGACATATCCTGGTCCACAGAAGATGACAACGCCAACCTCCGGAGGCTAAGTATGGGGTAAGGGGGGGGTGCAGAGAGGTGGGTGAGCAGAGGCAGGGTCAGGATGGAGAGGGGGATGAAGTACACAGCGAGAGACCGTTTTTTTGTTTACAGGTTAAAAAAAAAGGAAAATAAAGATGTCAGGGGACGGTTTTCTTTATTTCAGCAGTTGATGTAAAAAAGGAAAACCACATGGGGAAATGGGTGGTGGGTGGGACTGCACAGAGGGAGGTAGCGGGAGAGTTAAACAGGATCAGAGAATGGGTGGCAGGTGGGACTGCACAGTAGGAGGCAGCAGGAGGATTAAACAGGACTGGGGAATGGATGGCGGGTGGGACTGCACAGAGGGCGTTAGTGGGAGGGTTAAACGGCACTGGGGAACAAGGGTGGCAGGTGGGACTGCACAGAGGGAGGTAGCAGGAGGGTTAAACGAGACCGAGGAACAGGTGGCGGGTGGGACTGCACAGTGGGAGGTAGCAGGAGGGTTAAACGGGAACGGGGAATGGGTGGTGAGAGTGACTACACAGAGAGAGGTAGTGGGAGGGTTAAACAGGACCGGGGACCAGGTGGTATGTGGAACTGCACAGTGGGAGGAAGCGGGAGTGTTAAATGGGACTGGGAAACAGATGGGACTGCACAGAGGGAGGTAGCGGAAGGGTTGATTGTGGCATACTAGCGATTTCTCTAAGAGGTACATCCCCTAGTGTGACTGTGCTTTAGTGAAAGTGCCTTTGGGCACTGTAAATTCCCAGCCCATATGAAACTTAGGCTGCAGCCTGTTTATATATTCTTGTGGGGGGTAGAAAGAAATAGGCTGTTGGTTAACAAGGATCTGCAGCTTAGCCAGTAGATAGGAAAATGGGCAGACTAGGTGGACAAAGCAGTCCTTATCTGCCGTCAAAGTCTATGTTTCTATGTTTCCTGCTCTGCACGGGTGGGAAAAGAGGAACAAAAGGGAGTCAGTGGGAGGTGGAGGAGGCAGGGGAGGAAAGGTCCTCCTCCCACCTTTCCGAATCGCCATGCCAGTGGCAGTATTCTTCATTTATTTATGCCCTACGGGCGGGCCTATGGGACTTAAGGTGGCAGCCAGGGGGAGGAGGGGGATGGAGCTGGAACAGCCAGGAGCTGCTATTTAGTGAAGCCACTCTGATGGCAGTGCATGCGAGGGAGGGAGAGAGGGTGAGTGCTCAGGATGGAAGGAGATACCAATAACATTGTAAAAGCCTCAGCGGTGGCAGGAGGGAGGGTTCAGAGCAAGGAGGGAGCAGCAGCAAAGTGGCGGGTGCTGAGAAAGAGTGAGCTGAGCGAGTGAACATTTGCGAGTCCCACCTCTGACCATAGGGTATCGGGCGGTGGTACCTGTTTTATTTTAGTGTCAGGGAGCACATGAGACAACACTAGATGTAATCAAGCCAGTCAGCTGCTTCCTGGCTTGCTTACACTATACGTAAATGAAAAGAATGAACCGTCCTATTGGCACGCTTCATTTCTTTCAACTCGACAATGGCTTCCAGCTGTGAAAACTGAAACAGTGTCACATTCTGGTAGTATTCTCATTGGTCTGCCAGGAACAATCCCACTGTATAATGCTGTGCATTGGACTCGTCCCTGACACTCCTCCCAAATGTCATTCTGCAGCAACTGCAAGATGTTTCTTGCGCAAGCACAAGGAAACATAACATAGACCGATTTTTTTGACCTCTACACCACTAGCACCCAGTAAAAAAAATGTGTCAAACAAATCCTTCAAAAAAAAACCTGCACCTTTCATAGTCTGTTAAATTCACTCTTCCCTGCTCGTGCTGCATGAAAAAGCTGAATTTTTCTGCCCTCTATATAACCAGCATACAGTAAAAAAATGCTTCAACACCCCCCCCCACGCACCTTTCCCAGTCTGCTTAATTCACTCTTCTCTGCTTCTGCTGCAGGAAACTGATGAATTTTGGTGCCATTCAGTAAACAAATAAAAAACCTTCAACCCCCCCCCCCAACAAATTCACTCTGCCCTGTTTCTGCTGGGAACAATGATCTACTGATATGTATTTTACGTGCCTCTTCCTTCATTGAATTAGTTTGATTTTATGATCCATGACAAGTCTGCTAGTCCATATTATGTTGTACTGTAGCGCCACCTTATGGCTGCTCACCATAAACACTATGGAACTGTATGACATGACTGAACAACTTGCAAGAGTTGTATACAGTAGAAGAGCTGTTAGTTACAGGATAGCCTGCAGGGATACAATGCCGTGTCACAAATTCCTGCACGACAAATGATGAAAGGAGAATGGCAGTCAAAATGTACAGAAAAAGTTGTACAGAGTATTTGGATTACTTAGGATTTCTTTTTCTAAATTTGCCTACATGTTTTGTGGCCCCTGGGGATCTCCATACCTCTATCTTGTTTTGTTTTTGTTTCTCCTCTCCCCACAGTTCCCCCTGACCCATGTGACAGTGATGTGTCAGAGACCTCATTCACTGAGTGCTGGCTTACTGTTCTCTTTATTTTATTTTATCATTTTTGGCCAGGAAAGACCCACAAAGACAAAACTTGTGTCTAGGTGCAACCTGGGAGCACAGGGAAGTTAAATGACTTGCTCATGGTCACACAGTACGCAAGTGGTAGCTGCGAGTTTCAAACCCAGTTCCCCGGGTTTGCAGCTTGGTGCTCTTAACCACTACACTGTACTGCCTCCCAGATTTACAGAAATATGTATAAAAAAGCATTTGTCAATGCTGAATGTTGAGACACATAAGAGGAATGGCAGTGAAGTATTGAAGTGACGCCAACCCCACCCTGTGGAGAGTGACAGGCATTGGGGTGTGCCTTTGGGTCGTCAGCTATAATGCTCATGTCATTGTACGTCACCCTACCCTGTAGACACTGACAAGTGTCATGGTGTGGTTTGGGGTCTTTGAGCATTATATTTACCCCATTCCATAAGGAAATACGCTGACGTGGGTGCAGTATAGGAGCGTGGGGTGAAGTTAGTGGCTGAACAGTGCAAGACACACCACGATGCCTGTCAGTGGGTGCAGGGTGGTTGTGGGGGGCGGAATGGCGTGAGCATTACATCCGATGATCCCAAGTCACAGCCCTGATGCCTGTCAGTCTATACTGGGTGGGGTGCTACAGTTGGAAACCCTAACACCGTAAGCGTGTAGTGGTAGTGTCACTCCACATTTTCAATATGGGCTGCTTGTCAGGCCACCTCATGAAAAGCAGCACAATCACTTTGTTAGCTGAAACGTGGTTTTGCACAGCGGCTGTGCCATTTAGCGACAGAGGGACGAAAACACAGTTTTAAGCAGGATGTGTAGAATGACAACTGTATTGTTCATGAGGAGGCGTAATAAAAAATGGCAACATTGAAAATCTGGAGTGGCAATATGAAACATTGGTGAAGCAATGAACATGCAACAGACGTGCGCAACCCAATTATTTGTGGGAGTTTGTTAGCCACATTTTCAACATAGGTATTTTGGGACCTTCCCTCATGAACAGTGGCGCTGTGATTTTGTTAATGTGTCCCAAAAGGTGATTTCCCACAGCGAGCACGCCATTGTGCCCCACAGTTGCGGAAACGCGTTTTGGGCAGGCTGTGAAAAATGGCAGCTGTACTGTTGATAAGGAGGTGTGCACAAATGGCAGTGGTGAAAATCTGACATGAAAATATTGCAAATTTATGAAGTTACAAGGCTGCGTGGAAACTGCGCAACGCACGCTTGCAGCACAGTCATTTTATGGACTTTTGGCACCAATTTTTCAACATAGGCATTTTAGGACCTCTGCTCATGTACAGTGTCATCGTCATTTCCTGAAACTGTCCCGAAAAACTGATTTCACACAGCGACTGTGCAATTCTGCACTGGACATGCGAAAACACATTTCAGCCAGGATATGTAAAATGGCAGCTGTACTGCTCATAACGAGGTGTGGGAAAATGCCAATTTTGAACAACTGGAGTGAAAATATTACAAATGCACAAAGTCATGAGCGTGCGTGCAAACTGCGCAATACATGCTCATAAAACACCAATTTTATGGACTTTCGGACCCAAATTTTCAACATAGGCATTTTAGGACCTCTGCTAATGAACAGTATCAGTGGAATTTTCATAATGTGTCTCGAACATGGACTTTCTACAGCGACCATGCTATTCTGCACTGGAACTGCAAAAACACATTTTGGTCAGGATATGAAAAATGACAGCTGTACTGTTCATAAGGAGGTACAGAACAATGGCAATGTTGAAAATGTGTAGTGAAAATATAAAGTTGCGAACTTACGAGCGTGCGTGCAAAGTGCGCAACGCATGCTCGTAACACAGTCATGTTATGGAGTATCATCACTAAATTTTCAGCATAGGCATTTTAGGACTTCCGCTCATGAATAGTGTAACTGTCATTTTCGTAATTTGTCCTGAACACTGATTTCCCACATCCACCGCGCTATTCTGCGCCGAAAGTGCAAAAACACATTTCGGGCAGGATGTGAAAAATGACAGCTGTACTGTTCACAAGAAGGTGTGGAAAAATGCCAATGCTGAACATGTGGCATGAAAATATTGCTAATTTGCTAAGTTACGAAGGCATAGCAACTGCTCAATGCACGCTCGTTAAATAGTCATTTTTTTGATTTTTCCCACCAAATTTGCAAAATAGGCTTTTTGAGAGCCCCTTCATGAACACTGGCACTGTCGTTTCATTCCTCTCTCCTGAAAGGTGATTGCACGCAGTAACTGTGAAATCACTTTTTGGGACCAAATAATGCCATCACAGTGCAAGAATTTATGAGGAGGGGTCCCAAAAACCCCTTGTTGAAAATTTGCTGCAAAAATTCCAAACAAAGCCTGAGATATGCATCAAAGTTGAAAAAACGCTATTTATTCCATTATACAGCTTACCGGCATTTCCTCAGTTCGCGGTCGGATTTGTAGAGTGCAGACGTGTTCCCGGTCCACCGAAGATCGTCGTGCCAGACTCCACAGGTAAGTATGGGGTGCGGGTGGGGGTGTGTGGGGAGGAGGAGTGGGTAGCGGGTTGTGGGAGGGAGACGAGGACCGTTTTGTGTTACAGGGTTAAAGAAAAAAAAACATCAGTGGGATAGTTTTTCTTTCCTCAGGGATATGACACGCTGGGGTGGGCTCCCAGCGAGCCACCTAACTGTTTGGGGGTGCTGCAGCCTAGGGAGTTAGGTACCCCGTTGGCTACTAAGGAAAGTGGGGGGCTGGCAAGAGCCGAGGGGACTGGGCCCCCTTGGCATATAACAAATGGGGGAAGAGTGCTGTGTGCCAACAGGGGTGACTCCCCATTGGCGCGCTCACATAGGGAACCTGATAAGCCAGCCAGGGACTGGGCACCGCCGAAGTCAGCAGTTGGGCGGCCACCATGTTTACATAATGTGGCCGGAGGTCCACTGCGTCTGACGAGGTTTACTCGGATTGCAGCGGACCTTTCCTTAGATGTGCTCACCACATTATGTATGCATGGTGTGGTGCCGGCATGCAGGCTGATTGGGGAATGAGGGACGCAGCTACTGATGCATGCCCTGCATTTGCCCAACAGTGACTGTGCCTCCAAATCTGCAGTACCGCAATATGTTGGCTGCACAAGCGTGCCAACATAAAAACATCTTGAAAATGGGCTGTGAAGCCACCGTTTTCTCTTTCCCTGCAGAAGTAAATGCTGAGATAGCTGCTAGGTGGATCTTGAGTGTTGAGTGCATGAGACCGAGGGCCGGAAGATGAACCAAGTAGTGCAGAAGTATGACCAGATCTGCTTGCAAGGGACTGAGCTGCCTAAGGTCACATAATAGGGGAAAACCTTTTCCACTTAGAGGCACAAGTTTTCCTGGTAGCCGGCTTCCTAGAAACCTTGAGGACAAGGATACCCTCAGAAAACTGCAAATCACAGAACTCTTAACTCTTCAAGAACCACACTTTGAGGCACAGTGCCTTGAGGTTTGGAAAAGGTATTTTGCCTCGGGACATGGTCAACAAGCTGCATGTCTGAGGCAGACGAATGGGTCGTCTGATAGAAAGGGTCAGAAGGAGGGAGTACCAAGGCTGCCTGGCCCAGTCTGGAGCCACAAGTTATCATGGTTGCAAGCTGGCTCCTTAGTTGTAGAACTGTTAGCAGTAGAGGACATGGAGGGAAGGCATATAGGAACTTCCTTGACAAATCCAGGGTCAGCGCATCCATGGGCACTGAACCAACCGCTGGAGGCCTACAACCAAACAGGGGAACCTGGTGATTTTCTACAGAAGTAAAAAGGTCCATTTCTGGTGTGCCCCACCTTCTGAAAACTGTGGTCAGTAACTGTGTTTAGGGACCACTCTTGGTGCCTCTGGCTGATTCAGCTGAGGGAGTATGCTAGGACATTGTCCTTTCCTGGGAGATGGATTGCCAACAATTGCACATCCATGGCAAAAGTCAGACTCCAAATCTTCATGGCTTCTGTGCACAGCCTTGAGGATCTGATGCCCCCGTTTGTTGATGTAATACATGACAGTGGTGTTGTCTGTCCTGATTTGGATGGACTGACCTTTCACCTGAGGGGCAAAGGAGAACAGGGCGAGACAGACTGCTCTTAACTCCAGTAGGTTGATATGCTGCCTGCCCGAACTCCTGAGGAGACCATACTTCGCTTACTTTTTGGTCACCTAAGTGTGCTCCCCAGCATACCAGAGAGGCATCTGTTGTCAGGACCGGGGGGGGGGATGTTTGGAAAGGACTCCCTCCCTGAGGTTTTCCCTTTCCTTCTACCAATTGAGAGCTTATAACAGTGTCTTTGTGATCAGAACCAGCTTTGACAGGGTGCCTTTTCTGACACCAGTGTGCTCTCAGATGGTACTGAATGTCCTCATTTGGAATCTGGCACCTGGAACTACACAGTGGAGGCCATGTGACCCCAAAAACCATAGGAAAACTGCACAACCACCTGAGCTGACCCAGGATGAAAAAAATTCCATAGTAATCTTGCTTCTTCCAAGGAATCCCTCGGTATTCTTGACTATAGCAGTTAGCCAGCCACGTTCAACTGGCCTCAGAGTTTATGTAAATGAGAAAACTAACTACCAATCAGATTTTGATAAGAGATTACTCCCTGTGGGTTGTGCTGTTTGCTAGTCTAAGATTCTTTTCTAAGCTGAAAGGGGGCATAAGGCCCCAATGTAAACTCTGAGCCTAAGAAAAAAAGAACAATCTACAAAAAGAGAACTCAAAAAACACCAAACTGCCCAAGGTGAACAATAAAAAACTGCATGGATTGTGAAGCCTTGTACCAAAAATGCTGCTCTACAAGAAAGCATTTGGCCAGAGTAAAGGATTGTAGAACCTCAGATAGAGGGGTTCTGTGAAGGGAGGATGGGCGGGAGGGAGGTCAAGAATACTGAGGGATCCCTTGGAAGAAACAAGATTACTATGGTAATTTTTTGTTCTCACCCCAGGAATCCATCAGTATTCTTGACTACTGCAGATTACAAAGCAGTGCAGTCAGGAGAAAGGAACAGAACCCACTTCAGAAACAGGTTCTCAGAACTGCTGTGTCAAATTTGGGTCTATGAACAGGTTGCCCACAGCCTGGAACGTCTTCTACATTTGCCAAGCTTTTGCCAACTTCTCAAGAGAAAGCATATTTTGATTTGTCACTGGCGTCTCCCTTTACCCTTCAGTGGGGGGGGGGCAGCAATATGTTTTTCTTTTTGTTAGTTAAGCAATGGCCATGATTTATTCCAAATGGCCATCTAAACAACGTAAATTTAACTTTTAAAACAGCCCTATTCATTCCTATGGGGCCGCCTCACGCTCTACAAACCATGACATCAAAGAACATGTGAGCTGGGGATGGAATGGGGAAATCGCACACTGAAGGGCTATCAGGAAGTGGAAGGAATCTGCTCGGCTCTGCTCCACGGAGCCAAAATACGATCCCTTCCCTTCTAAAATAGGGATTATTAAAAAAGTAAAGATGGGCATCCTAGGACGTCTTCCCAGGCAGGCTTCAGTTGTGCTTCTCAGGGCAGGGACCAAGATAGTTGCTCTTTAAAAGTCTGTGTGACAGAAAATAAAAGTAAGAAGACTGAAAATACATTTCTCAAAGGGAGTTACACATGTAAAATGATTTATGCCAAGCGTTGTGGAACCATGGAAACAATTCCCAAAACAAGGTCACAAAAAGAAAGGTTGAACATAAACAAGTTTCCTCTAAAAAATGGGGGAAAACAGTAGAAAATTAGTTTAAAATCAGAAAAAATTAGGGTTTTACCTCAGAAAATGTAGTTTCTATTCAGAGAAGACATCATTGAAAACGTGAAGCAACACCTTCGAGGTAAAATTTAAACTGTTCCAGGAAAACGCTGGCAGCCCAGAAAACGTTGACAAAATACAAAACAAAAAAAAAAACAAAAAAAAAATCAACCTCAAAGCAGTAACAGTTAAAAATAATACACTATAAACAGAAAATAACTTTCTTTAAAGCAGCAGTACTACTCAATCAGGAAGTGAGCTGATACAGCCGTTGCAGTGCCAAAGAACATATGGAGGCCGCTATCTAGTCAATGGAGGGGGCGGCACAAATGCAAACAAACACAAAGGATAACTGAGCAAATTACGGGGTGATAGCACATTGCCGGCAGGAAAGAGTACCAGGTACATGCTCAGCAGAGCACAGGGAATAAACTGTCAAAAAAGTGCAGTTTTTTTTTTACATTGCACTGCTGCTTTAAGCGGAAAGAGAGAGAGAGAGAGAGAGAGACAGACTGTGGAGCCAACTGTCCACTGCTGCAGAGAAAAGAATCTGACTAGCAAACAGCACAACCTACAGGCAGTAATCTCTTACTACAAATGACTGGTAGTTTAGTTCTCATTTACATAAACTCCTCCTCTGAGGCCAGCTGAACCCAGCGGACCAACTGTTATAGTCAAGAATACTGAGGGATTCCTTGGGTGAGAAACAGTAATTTGCCAAACTTAGGAGATTTTCCACCCTCTCCTGTGGAAGGAATACCCTGCCCTGCCTTGGAGAGCATCCAATTCTGCTTCTATGAGCTCCAACAGCTGCACCAGTTCCCTTTGGGATTTCTGTACATTTATGAAGAATCCCAGTGATTCTAGAGTGCTTCAAGTTAAGTGCAGTGAGTCGTTGAACTGCTGGTGAGACTTCCATGTGACTAGCCAGTCATCCAGGTAGGGAAAGACCATCACGCACGGTCTGCGAAGATGTGCCACCAAAGTCAGGCACTTTGTGAAGACTCTGGGAGAAGACGAGAAACTGAAGGGGAGGACTATGACCTGGTAATGGCCAGACAAAGTCTGAACCTGAGGAATTTTCTGTGACTGGGCCCGACTGGGATGTGGAAATAAGCATTCTTCAGGTCCAGAGGGCCATCCAGTCCCTTTGGCTTTAGGGAAGGGATCACTACGGCTAGGTTGATCATCTTGAACTGGGGTTTTCTTAGTTCAGAAACCTTGAGATCAAAAAATGGGTTGCCACTCCCAATTTTTCTTTCAAGTGAGGAAGTATCTTGAGTAGAGGTCTTTCCCATTGGCCGGGAGAACCCTCTCCACTGCATTTGCTTGCAGGAGCTTTTTGACCTCCAACTCCAAGAGTATCCTTTCTGTTTGGAGTGAGAGCAGGGGTAGCATTAAGGGCGGGCTCTGAGCACAGTCAGTGATTACAGGAACACATTTTCTTTGTAGAAAATTCAGTTATCTGTGCTCCCCTTATCTTTCAGGAGCATAGTTAGAGGTAGGAGTTCCAGGCAGTGCAAAGGTGGTGGGGAGTCCAGAGGGGACACTGGGATGCAGATCAGGCTGTTATTAATTTGGCAGCATTCAAAGCTCGATCGGCAAGCTACTGGGTGACAGGAAGCTGTCAAGTTAGTAGGTGGTCCAGCAAGTTGTGTGCTGTGGCACACTGGCAAGGAACAAGTGTGTTGACAGCCCGCACAGGCTAGTTTGCACATGGCAGAGTACGAGTATGAAAGTAGCTGGTAGACAAATGCCCACATTGACAGGCAGGTAGTGGATAAGTGGGTGTGGTTTTAAGGACTTTTATAAGGTTGGAATAAAAGTGTGTGGATAAGTGGCACTGTGGCATGCAGGGAATGAGCATATGGGCACTCTCTGGCTATCAGAGCATGTGCAGGCAGGTAGGAAACTTTTTGTTTGGAAGGACAGCAAGGAGGGAAGGACAGTATCAACTGTTGGCTAATAAGTTAAATGAAAATGAAGTGACTGAGCTAAAAAAGGAAAGATTATATGTTAAGAAACCTGCATGCATACAGAAAGATCCTGTTGAGAAATACAATATAAAAAGTAGGTAGGAGCATGGCCAAGATCTGGAGAAGTACAAATTTTAGGTTACAATTTTTGATTTATCGTGCTCCTCTGATTTGGAGGAGCACACCAAGATAAATCCTTAACACCATCCCCGAGTGAGAGGCTTGAAGATTCTGCGTTTGTGCAGATTGGGAAATATGTGGTACTGCAGGGTGAGGCCTCGATTCATTACTTTCAGTTTCCACTGGTCTGTGGTGATATTTTTCCATTCCTGAAAGAAATTAGTCAACCTTGCTCCCACTGGCAATGAACGGGCAACCTGGCCAGGACCTTAATGGGTTCTGTTTAGGTTCAGCCTTAGGGGTCAGGGATGATCAGACCATTTGAAAAGTCTTCTGCCTCTGCCCCAAAGGAAACCTCTCATTTGAGAACTGTCATAGGGCATAGGATAGAAAGGATAAGGAAAGTACCCCCTACCTCTACCTCCCCTTCCCCAAGGTCTGTAGGAAGTGTAGGCCTTCTCTTTCTGGGCATTACTTTTGTAGGTAGTCTTGTACTCGTCCACCTTCTTCATTTAAGCCTCTGTCTTGTCACCAAACAGGGAGTTGCTGTCACATGGAAAGTCCGTGGCTTTTGTCTGGATATCCTGGGACAAGTCAGTAGTTCATAACCAGGCAAATCTACGCAAGGAAACAGCATGTGCCATAACCTAGAGGCTGTGTCATTAGCATCTACTGCCATGTGGAAAAGGTATCTGGTGGCTTTGATGGCAGTTTTGCTAACTCCACCAGATCCTGTGCTGCATCCCCAGCTGTCCTGTCACTGAAGGCCAGAGCAGAATTCCAGAGCACCTTTTGATACTGGGCGGCATAAGCTATGTACATAACTTAGCAGTGTCAGTGGCTCAGTAGGTAGCACACTCGCCTCTGAGGCCGGGCTGTGGGTTCAGTTCCCACATCTGGCACTTGGGTTAATATCCTAGTACTGACACTGTAATGCAGCATGAGAGGGGTGCTGCATTTCTGAGGTGCCGCCTTTCGGATGAGACGTTAAACCGAGGTCCCATCTGCCTGGATTGGTGGTAGTTCACGTGGATGTTAAAGATCCCATGGCACGATCGAAAGAGTAGGGGAATTTCCCCGGTGTCCTGGCAAAATTTCCCTCATTCACTAAAAATACCAACAGCTTAATCTGGTTCAAGGTCAGTTGGCATTCATCTGTATCCCCCCCTCCCCCGGGTCGTGCCTGAAAATAGGCAGGATTTGTCTAGTGCACTTACCCGGTCAACAAAAGCTAAATAAATAAATAAATAAACTTCCCTCAACAGTAAAAATACAGATGTATAAACTTTCTAACCCATACTGTCCAGCTTGGCCTTGTCATAGGTGGCCACCTGGACTACTCCCTTTGTGAACACAGTGAATGCAGAGGTACTCAAAATCACACCTAACCAGCTGATACTCAACTTTTTTATCTACCCCTGAGGCCGAAGTAGGACCAGTGGGCCAGTTAAGGGCTATATTGGAGCATTTTACACCCAGTTTTGCCCTTTTTACACCCTGTGTATAGTCCTGGGTAGTATCACTGCCAGGTGTTTCCACAGACTTCGCGCATTCGCACTTCAATTTACCAGAACTATGTGGCCACATCGCAAAATACTACCTGGCATACTGAAATACTACCAGCTTGGAAAACTAAGAAGTTTTTACTTCCTGGCCTAAAAAGTTATCTGGAGCAGTGAGTAGGACTCTGCAAGACCCTGCAGGTAGTTCTTTTAAAAAGATTTGTGCAGAGGGAGGACCAATTTATTAGAAGCAGGTAACCCCCATCACATGCAAAAAGTTAAGCTCCCCCTCATCTTCTTGCATAGAAAGACTGAGAATATTAGCCATTTGCCTCACATAAGTATAGTAGAAGGAAAAATCCTGTGACTCACATTAAGAGGAATCAAATTCATGTTCTGAGGAGCCTTCGGAGTCTAATGGAGCCCCCACTATCATGCTCCTCTTCATAGAAAATGTTGACTCTCCGGTCCTCGGTGCAGCAGTAGGAACTGGAAGGGTACCTTCATAAGGGTATGCATGGCTTTAAAAATTTGTCATAATTTAGGTAAGTCCACCACAGAAGGCATTTTCATATTGTCCACTGCAGACTCCTTTGCTTCTTCAGCAGAAGGGGAAGCAACATGCTTCTCTTTTTTCGTTTTTTTTTTACAGGTCCTGTATCTGGGACCTGCTCCGGGGGTCTCATGTTTAGAAGCATCCAAATGTCTCACAGAATTTTTACTTTCATTAATATCCTTAGGGGGTCTTTATGTTTATTATGTGAAGAAGGACCCTCCTCAGTAAATTTAGGTGACACAGAGGCAGTCTGAGAAGCTATAAATACTGGAAAATTCACAACTTTGCCCAAAAAGACGCTTGGGCAAAACTTGTAAGAGGGACACAGCACAACTCCTGACTTTCTGCCCTCGCTAGGAGAATGAACAAAGACTATCCCCCTCCACTCTCCCCCCAAAAAATGGGTATATATGCCTGCCTAAAAAACACAAACAGACCCTAGAAAAAAACAAACCAGCAAAAATGACAACGAGAAAAAGTCGTTCCAAGTTCTTTACTTTTCCCCCCCCTGAAAAAACCCTGCTGAAGTGATGACGCAATCCATCAGACCACTGAAGTAAAATGAAAGTAACTGAAACAAACAGTATCTCTGGTTCCTATGAGACAAAAGAATGACCAGAGTTACTAAAAAAAAAATACACTGTAAAATTAAGGTAAAAGAAAACATAAGTAAACCGTGGACTCCTGACAAGGAACATTGAAGAGAGCTCTCGGGGCAATGCTGCGTGCTCAGGCAGAGAAACAGGTTTGTCATGGAGCTCCACAGCACAACACCTCCACAAGCTTCAACTCTCCATGTGGCTAATTTAAATATTTTAATTTGTCCTCAACGCGCTCTGGGGCAGCTCAAGCAGTCAGGCTGGCTGTACAACTGTAAGCATAATGAGGGATTCCCGGGGCTTGAAGGAGCATTTGTCTTCAAGACCTGAAGCATTTTTACGTGCCAAAAATGTTATTTTACTCACCTAACTTAAAAATGGTGAGTAAATTACTCTTGCCTGCCAAAATTATCTGGTGCACATAGCCAGTGTGGTATATATGAAATGGATTGCTAACTACAGTACATGAGGGCAGAAGCAGAGGTGTGTTGGATATGTTGGATAGGCAGTACTCGAGTGAAGAGAAGTACTTGGCTGCATCCCTCTGTGATCAGTGTTTGTGCAACTGTTGTTCAACCTTTTTTCAACAATCTGGAAGCTAAGGTCACTAGCAGGCTAGAAGTTCACTGATGATAGTAAGTTGATGAGGTGGACTCCCACTGAGATGGGGACAAATAATTGGTTGGACTCCTAGCTGAACTCCTGAAGTCTCCGATTAAATGTAGCCAAATGCATGGTGCTACACATGGGAAAGAAAAGATCTGGGCCTAACACATTGTGTGAGGCTCCTCTTCTTACAATGGAGAAGAAGAGCTAGGGGTCATTATACAGGAGGGAGGGTCAGGCCCATAAGCTCAGCAGTTGTTTTACCTCTTCCGACACTGGCAACCTGGGTTCAGGAACAACCTTGGGTTGTCAGGGGCTGCCATTGAGGGGGGGAGGGTTTATTGAGGCAGCGCAAGTGTGCCCAGTTTGCCTCACCACTGGTGGAAGCACAGGCAAAGCATCTGCTCCAAAGTGAGAACTGGGAGGGGAAGATGATGTTAGGCACTGGACAGTGGTGTGCTTCTGCTCATCATCCACCCAGATTTCTGTCTCTGCAACAGTGCCTGGGGGGATGGAGGGGGAGGAGGAATACATGGGACTCGGCAGCTGTATGAAACTGGATCTTGGTATGCGGGACTGTAGCCTGCCCAGACCAGCTGGGTGAGCCACGGTATGCCGGGGCACAGCCGATGACCTGGGTGGGGGGGCGTGTAAGTACCAGGTGACCCCATCCCCGAGGGTGCCATCCGAGTTATCTGGGATAACAAAAAAACAAAAAAAGAGAAGGGGATGAAGCATGACAAGCAGTGTGTGGCTGCTGTTGAAAGGGCTAGAGGAATGCATGGATGGATCAAAAAGTGGGTGCTAAGCAGGGCAAGGAAAGTTCACCTGCTTCTTCAAGTCCTAAGCCCCATATTAAAAAGGTAAGCACAGCACTAACCAGGTTAGAAACACAAAACCATAACAACAGAAAAAGACCACAGCTCCATCTAGTCTGCCACGAGTTCCTCATCTACCGCAGGGCTTACTGCATTTACAGGATTTAATTGCTCCCTGTCTATCTCCCTGCTCTTCTCACTACTGCTACCGACCTTGGCCACCACCAAACCCTTCACTCTGTCCCAGCTATGCTTGAAACCATTTACAGTCTTGGCATCTGTTCCATGGCTCTACCACCCTTTCCATAAAACAGGATTTCCTCACCTCCCTCTTAAACCTTCCCCCAACAGTTTCCACCCCTGTCCTTGGGTTCTTGAATGTGTACTCCTGCCAAGTAGTTCCCCACTTCACCTTACTACCTTCAGGAACTGGAAGGTCTCTATCATCCCACCCCAGGCCAGGTCTCCAATGAGTACTTGTTCAGTGCCTTGAGATAAACTTCGTAAGATTTGCCCTGAATCATCTTGGTCAAGTTCCATTGCACTGTTTCCAGTCTGTCCATCCTTCCTCCGGTGAGGACTCCAGAACTCAGCACAACATTCCAGGGGCAGCCTCACCAGTGACCTACATAGACATAGTAGTATCTTATTAGCCCTGCTGCAAATACCTCTTCTGATACACCCAGCATCCTATTATCCTTACAGTAGGCCTTATTATGGCTTGGGCAGGTGAAAGGGGGTCCTGGTAGTTAGCGAGGCAAAAATTGGGACAAAAACAGAAAGCAAACAAAAAAGGAAAAAAAAATAGGCCTCACTACACTGGCTTGATTGATTGAGGAAGTCACCAATGATGATGCCAGACGCCCTTCCTCCACTGTAGTGCTCAGTTTAATCCTTCCCCTCCAGTATTCTGTTCTGAGTTTTCACTTCCAGTTGTATAAACCTGCATTTTGTTTTCCCCACACTGAACTTCAACTCATGGCAAAATGATGTAAAACATCTATCAGTGAACCTTCGCTAGTTTATTTTAAAGCTAGGAGTGATTTAAGTGGCCACAGCAAGACATGAAATTATGAAAATCAGTTGAACACTGCAGTACTCTGCTCAGTTTATTCATTTTGCTCTGAGAATTAGCTGTCTGTTTTGAATACATCTCAGTGGACTATCAATAAAATCATCTGGTGCGACTGCACAGGGATCTTCTTCCTTAGCGTGCTGAATTTCAACTGCCAAACCTTAGTCCACCTATCTAGCCTTTGTGGATCCCTCTCCATCGCTCTGATCCCTTCAGAGCCATCTACCCTACCACAGAGCTTTGTATCATCAGCGAAGAGATACAATTTGCCCCAGATGCACTCTGCAATGTTGCTGATGAACATGACGAAGAGGACAGGACCCTGCAATACAGATAAAAAGGTCTTCAGCTCCCATTTAAAAATCTCGACTACTGGACCATCTCAAATCTGGGTAAGGAAGGGAGTTCCACAGGACTGGGGCTGCAAAAGAAAAGGTGCAAGCCCCCCGATGTCTTTTGGTAGATCCTGGAAACTCCCAAGAAACCCTCATCCGTGTAACAAAGGAAGCGGGTAGGCAGGTAGAGATACAGGAGATCTTGTAGGTAACTGGGCCCCTGACCATGTAGGGCCTTATAGGTCAGCAAACCAACCTTGAAAGAGATCCACCACCTAACTGGCAGCCAGTGCAGAGAGCGCAGCACAGGTGTAATATGACACAATCTGGGTAGACCGGTCAACAACCAGGCCGCCGCATTCTGCACTAGTTGCAGGCGGTGCAGATCTACCCCCACTAGCCCCAAGTACAGAGCATTGCAGTAATCCAGGTGCAAGGTCATAAAAGCATGGACTGGTGCCAGCAGATCAGCCAGGGGTATCAGGTGTTTCACCCTGGTGATGTTTCTCAGAGGTAAATAGAGGTCTTGACCACAGCTGACACCTGAGGTCTAAGTGTCAGGCCACAGTCCAAAACAATGCCAAGATTCCTAATCCGATTTGAGGTGAGCAACTGGGAGTCCCCGAGCCTGAGACATGACCAGATTGCACCCTCATCCCCTGG
Source organism: Neoceratodus forsteri (assembly GCA_016271365.2). Lineage (NCBI taxonomy): Eukaryota > Metazoa > Chordata > Ceratodontiformes > Ceratodontidae > Neoceratodus > Neoceratodus forsteri. The sequence goes on along the minus strand of JADMNL010000023.1, from coordinate 565,425,346 downwards.
TGACCAGGTTCCAGCACTAGTACCTCAGTGTTATCCGGGTTCAACCTCAACCAGTTTGCCCTCATCCAGTCTTGGATCTCATCCAAGCAGGAGTTCAGCATCGAGACAGTCTCCTACAGTTCAGGTACAAAGGACATGTAGAGCTAAACATCATCTAAACAGCAGTAGAAACTCAGCCCATATCACCTTACAATGTCCCCTAGCAGTAGCATATACACCACAAACATGGGGGACAAAATAGAGCCCTGCGGGACCCCACATGACAGGAACATGGGGGCTGAGAAGTAAACCCCAGACACCACACACTGCGACCTGCCAGTGAGGTAACATCGAAACCAACTGCTGACTGTTCCCCCAGTCCACAACATACCCACAGGCGCTCCATCAGAACCCCATGATCTATGGTATCAAATGCTGCCAAGAGATCAAGGAGAACAAGAATGGAACATCTCCCCAATCCCTCATTGCCAGAAGATCATTTAGCACCCAAACTAGGGCAGTCTCAGTAATGTGCCTTTTCCTGAAACCTGACTGAAGAGACTCATAGCTGTTGTGGGCTGTTAAATAGGTCTCCAGTAGAATGGCCACCACCTTCTCAATGACCTTCCCTGCAAAAGGAAGGTTAGAGACAGGTCTATTGTTTGCCAGACAGTCCGCATCTAGTGAAGTTTTTTTTTTTTTTTGAGGGCCTTACAACCGCCTCCTTCAGAGACCCCAGAAAAACCCACCCCCCTCAAACACCAGAAAACATTTGACTATCTTAACTAGGACTGGCCCGATGACCTCAACGCACCCCACAAGGAGGCACATTGGTGCCAGGTCCAAACTACAGTAGGTTGGCCGTAACTCCCGGATGACCCTCACAACATCTACTACAGCTACCCGGTCGAAGTCGGACCGGACAGACAAAGTGCCTGAGACATGCCCTTCGTTGTATCACCCATTTGAGGGAGATGATTGATTTCTGATCTGGTCTAGTGTCTTCATTACCCAGCCAAAGAAAATGAACAGGAAGTCTGCCAAGACCTCCCTGCCACAGTCCCATGCTGTGTACTACCCTGTAGACTGTTGCTCTCCAAGTAGTCCACAAGGTCCTCTTTGATCGGTGGCTCCATCAGTCTGCCCACTACAAAGGGAAGGCTGAGGAGTCTGTAATTCCCAGGTTGTTGCTGCTCCTGTGCACCCCCCCCGTAGTGAGATTACATCCGCTACCCTCCAGTCTTTAGAACTACCCTGTCTGAACTGAACTACTGAAAAGCCCTACTGGGGTTCAGTCAGTTCCGCAGCCAATTCCTGAGCACCCTTGGATGCATCCTATCTGGCCTGGAGCTTTATCCACCTTTACGGCTGGCTTTGGGGAGGCAGTATAGCGCAGTGGTTTAAGGCTATGAGCTACAAACCTGGAGACCTGGGTTTGAATCCCACAGCCCCCACTTGCATACTGTGTGACCCTGAGCAAGTCGCTTAACTTCTCTGTGCTCCCAGGTTGCACCTGTAAACAAGCTTTTCAGTTTAGTGTGTCTCAGCTGGTAAAACAAAGGTGGTAAACAAAAAAAAAAAAAAAGGCCCTTTCCTCTGGTAAATACTGGCAGCCTCACTTCGGGAAGACACCAGACAGCAGCCTCTATGTCACTTTCAGGCAGGTGCCCGCTGTCTTCCTTTGTGAAGGGCAGAGAATTCATCCTTAAAGCGACTTACCCATATTTTTCAATTGTGGTATGAATTACGTAATTAGATAAGTAATTAGATAACTTATGCTGGCAAAAGTAAATCCTTGCCATTTTTACAGTTCAATGTTACATATGTACTTGGGTGGAAGGGACCGTAATTTGACCCAGACAAGGCAGCTAGCCAATCCTTTCCACATCTCGAATTCTGTGACACGACCTCACGCAATGATGTGATGTAAAGGAGCGTGCAGGGGCGAGCCCCACTGAAGTCAATGGGGGATGAATTTCATTACTATGTAATACATAATGATGCCAGTCGGAGATTAAAGAAGGCCATCATTGTGTATTAAATAGTAATGAAATTCGGTCCCTACTGACTTCAATGGGGCCCACACCCATGCTCTCCACTACTTTACATCATTATGTGGTGAGCACTGGGGCATGCTAGAGGAATCAGGAAGTGGAACGGATTGGCTGGTCACCCTGTCGGGGCCAAATTACGATCCCTTCCACCCAAGCACTGATACATTGCCATTTCTCCCAAATGACCCATCAGGTACCAGAGTCCCCTCCAGGGCTGCAAAGCAATTTGCTGTTGGTATGGTATGGTGCAGGGTTGGTTGACCTCCTTGTGGCTGCCTCTGCCACACTTCCCCCTGTCTTCACTCTCCAACCCCTGGAGCAGAGAGCTGTGATGGTTACCATCTTTTGAAGAAGAACCTATGAGAAGGGCTCCTAAGTGGGTGGGAGGTGGGAGTAGCTGGCATTCAATTTGAATATAAAGTGACAGTGCCATTCTGAGTATTGGCATTTTTTATTCGATTTGCAGTTTGTTTCTTGAATTCTTTTTGAAGATCTTATCTAGAATTTTGTTTTAGGGGGTTGTTTTGGGGGGTTTATTGGTGATTTGATTTATGTGTGTGTGTGTTTTGAGTGTGGGTGTGTGTGTGTGTTTTGAGTGTGGGTGTGTGTGTGTTTTTTGTGTTTGATTGAGTTTTGTTTTGTTTTTGGGATTACGTAGTTGGGGAGGATGTGTCTGGGAATGCATGCAAACTTGGGTCGGGCCAGGAAAGTGTATGGGGCATCCTGGCTGTTTGATCTTTGGCCCTTTTTCAGTCCTCCAGTATCAGATACTACAGCTAGGCATTGTAGGGAGGTTGGAATTGGGAGGAGTCATAGGATTCGATCGGGGCTGGGTGCCCCATGCACTATGGGTGGTAGGATCAAGGTGGGGGGGGTGCAGAAGGCGCTCTGGGATTAGACCGGACTTGGGGAGAGGCCCGACATGTTTAGTTCCTGTCACCAGGGTTCCCACCAGACTGAGTGGGCAGGTAGCCAGTAGGGCTGCATTGTCCACTAATCCCCTGAGGGCGGTGCTTTGCAATGCCAGATCGGTCAGAAACAAGACTGCAATTATAGCGGACTTGGTTTCTCTGGCCAATCTGGCTTGCATTACGGAGACCTGGATTGGTGATGATGCTGGCCCAGTTTTAGAGGCTGCCATCCCGTCCGGATATACTGTAGTGCACTGCCCCAGAGTGGAACGCAGGAGTGGGGGGGTAGCCATCTGTTTTAGATCTGAGCTGGGCTTCACTGTGCACCCAGTGAGAACACCACATTCATTTGAGTGTGTGGCCAACTGTGGGGGACCAGGCGCAGGTTGCTTGGTCCTCCTGATTTATCGCCCTGCCAGGGCGACGGGAGATTTCCTGCAGGAAGTAGCCAATTTCATCGTCGGTGAAACATTGGAGGCCCCTAGATGTTTAGTGCTGGGGGACTTCAATGTTTGGGCCAAGGATGAATCTTCTCGGCTGAGTCATAATTTCATCCAGATGATGTCTTCTCTGGGCTTTGTGCAGGGAGTATCTTCCACGACTCATCAGGGTGGCCACATGCTGGATTTGGTGTTCTCGCTGGGGTTTGAGATAAATAGTCTCAGTGTTGATAGGGTCGTTTGGTCCGATCATTGCACAGTGAAGTTCTGGTTCGGGGCCCCCCTCGGTAGCCTTCCCCCTGCAGAGATGGTCAGCTACCGCCCTTTGAGGGGGCTTACGCCCAAGGGTTTTTTGGCTGTGGCTGACCTATCTAGTGTGGACAATGCATGTGGTGGGTGTGTGTGTGCGTGCGCAGTAGTAGATGCCTATAATAGGGTGCTTTCTGGTGTGCTTGACTCCCTCGCACCAGTCCGTGTATGACCCAGGTCTTCTCACTTGAGGTCCCCTTGGTTTGATGGGGAGCTCAAGGAGATGAAGACATTGGGTCAGAGATTAGAGCGCTGCTGGCGGAAGTCTGGCCTGGGGGCGGACAAACTGGCCCTGTGTATGCACTATGGTGCATACCAGGGGGCAATCAACTGTAAGAAGGCAGAATTTCTGTCCAGGGAGATTGCTGCCAGGAGGAACCGACCAACTGTGCTCTTTCGGACTGTGGACAGGCTTCTTCACCCTGCCTGTCTACAGCCGAAGGTAGCTTTTTCGAATGCATTGTGCAATGGATTTGCTTGGTTCTTCTCAGACAGAGTGTCTGCCATCAGGCACAGGGTTCTGCCAGTGGACCAGAATCTGGTCGACAGTGGTCACCATGGGTTGAATGTCTTTGTCTATGGCTTGAATTAACCCCCCCCCCCAAAATTCCTAAATGGGATTTCTAAGGATTTTGAAGCACAAATGTAAAATCAATGCTACTGCACTATGTACAAAAGTGTTTGTAAGAGTCTCACTAGTCAAAAAAGTGTTAAATGATGGACTACAATGATGCCACCGGCACATTTCAGACACCAAGATTTTCTGAGCTGGCCAACTTTTGAAGCAGAGTCAAACTGACCCCCACTTTTACCAGTGTTAATGCCAACCCCATTGTCACATATTTGACTCTCTAGTGCGAGTTTAAATTGTCTGGAAAGAATGAAGTAGAATGTGAAACTGCCTCCCAAAAAATGTATATGTTTTAAAGGAACATTACGCACTGCCCCCGACGGTATGGCACCGTGACCACAAACCACTCTTAGGTCCCCAGTTACACAGCCTCCCTCGGTTGCTCGCTGCCCACGGTGTTTCCTGATGCTAGCCCCGGTGTTCCCTCTCAACCCCACCTCCTGACATTCTGCTTCTATTTCTTTCCTTTGGCACCCTCCTGTCACACCATTAACCCCTTTCTCGACCAGCCCAGGTGTTCCCTCTCCCGCTGCCTCAACTGTGCTACTGGTTCCCACCTTCTTACTTGTCTTTCTCGGTGCCAAAAATCAAAGCCAAGTACTCTGCCATCGCCAGCCCGTCCACCTGTCCGCGCGCTACGTCACTGCTTGCGGGCATGTGACCTTTCCAGAACCCTCCACGAAAGAGCCAAGTCTGCGTGTTATGCCACCCGAATGTGGAGCTGCTGGGATTGTAGTTAACCACAAGAATTATGACTTTTTCTATTATTTTATCGTATCCTACACATATCCTGGTCCTGGTAATTAAGGTGCACCACGCACCTGTTAAAAATACTAGTGTCTCTTCTGCAATTTTTTTTGGGATTACGTAACATACAACAACTCACAGTACTGGTCTAGTGGCCTGGAACTACACCTGTAAATACCGACCATGTACTTGGAAACTACAGCTCCCGTCATGCGGTAATCGGCATCAGTGCGCATGCTCCCTGAGCTCTGGTTATGAATGGCTAGCTCAAATGCAAAACCCACAAAACATTTACTAATAGTAGTAAGTAACACGGTAGGGGATCTGGTAGTAAGGAGTGATTTTCTCCCCCGAAACTAACCAATCAGGGCGGGGTAGAGACACAACCTACAATATGTTTAGCCGATCACGTCATCACCTGAAATTTTGTCTACCATGTTTCCTGTCTGGTGGAAATGGACCAGCGCCTGTGTTTCTGGCCAAAAACAAAGTTTTGTGACCACAGTAAGCTGGCAGGGGGGTTGGACACCCCCAAAGTTGGCAGTTGGGCGGCCGCCCGCCATGCTGACAATGTGGTGAGCACGCAGGAAGGATCTGCTGCATCTGACGATCTTTGCTCAGATTGCAGCGGACCTTTCCTTAGATGTGCTCACTACATTAGTATGCATGGTGAGGCGCCGGCATGCAGGCTGATTGGGAATGCGGGACGCACCACTGATGTGTACCCCTGCATTCGCCCACATGCATCGACGCCCAGTCTGCACCATCGCGAAGATGTTGACTGCGCACACGCCAACATAAAAAGCGGTACTATACTTGATACCAGGACAATTTTAACCTTACTCCTAGTGGAGGAGCCACACAACTCATATTTAATTTTGGCTATGACTCTCATTATCAGGGCCACTGGAAAATTGCAGAAAAACTTACCCAAAATTGTACAGCTTTTTGCAAAAATTGCTGGAGTTCTACTATAGACCCTGAATGCTTCACAATAAATGAATACACTGCCACTTTAATATGTTTAAAACATAAAGAAAAATTTGTGTTCCTAAAACGAATACTAAACTGATAAGCTATCGTAAGCGTTGCCTATCTTCCAAAATTTAAAAGCATCCACCTCATACATTGCTAAATAGATTATATAAAGTGAGCCACTGCAAATCAACATTAAATAAATCCAGAAGAAATACATTTTTCTGTTTCTGGCTGTAGAATAATGACGCCTAATCAACAGCTGTTTACAGTGCTCTGCCACCTATTCACCCACTTTGGTACAAGAACAAATAAGCAGATAGAGTGGTGAATAATTGAGTTTTAGTAAAATGTTGTTAAAGTGTTTAATGTTCATAATTTGCACTGTAGGTACTGTACACTGTTTTTGAAATCACATATTTAAACATTAAATCTGGGGGTTATTGGGGCTGGCAGTATAGGCTACAGGTTAGAGTAACAAACTGTGAATGAGCTGGGGACATCTAGCAGGCCTTAGTTTGATTCACACAACCTCCACTTGCATACTGTGTGACTCTAAACAAGTCACGTAACCTCCTCAGTGCTCCTGGGTTGCCCCTGAAAACAGGCACTGGTGCCTAGTGGGCCTTATCCAGTTACTGAAAAAATACCAATATATTTTTACTGCATCATACAGTAGTCAGGGTACCCTGTAATTTACCTTTGCTTTACTCTGGCTGCAATGATTTTGTTTAGTTAAAGATAAATTTTCAGATAGATTTTATGAGCTTGTTTTTAGACTTTAGTCAGCTTTTTATTGTAATCTTTGCATGTGAGCACCTAGGTGGTAGATTGCTAAGAGCGAGATCACTGTTAGCAACTAACTTATTCAAGTTTAAAATCAGCAGGGCCATTCAAAAATCCTCAGCCGTTTGAATCAAAACTAGTCTACCACTTACAAAAAGGCATCACAGTTTGCACCCCACTTAAGTGAATGGGATAATTTGCACCTTTTCTGTCATCTTTTGTTTCAGTCTCCGTGGCAACAAACATTTTCTGATAGACTGCTTCAACACAAAACAAATGTTAAGTGTTTAAGTGGGCTTGTGCTTGGCCAGTGGATTTTGAAACCAAACAAGACAAGGATTCAAAAGAAAGCAGTGTCACATAAAACCCCTCCCCTACCTTGCACTGCATTGTTTTGGCCAAACCCAAGTCTGCATGCAAAAGTTTTAATATATTTGACAGTATTTTATTATAAATGTTAATAATTTTTACACAGTTCAATGAAAAAACTCAGAAATTGCAAGAAATTGCGGAACATGTAAGCTTTTGTGGAGAATGGTGAAAATTGCAGATTCTGCAAAAAAATTGCGAGTGCAATTTCTAGTGGCCCTGCTCATTATGAGTTATCGGCCTAGGCCCCTAAACCTATTTGAGCCCATAAGGCAGGGGTAGCGACTGACATCCATAGCAACCCGGTCGCAACTGTACACTGGAGATCAATCCCTGTGCTAGCCAAGATTCAAGTTCTTTCACCTTTGTACTCTAGTATTGTGTTTTAAATAGCCCTGTTCTTCCTCTTTCAGACTTTGTGGCACCTTGCCTAACATTTTGGTCAGCAACACACCCCCTGTTTAAGCCATTTTGCATTTCTTTTTAGCTCCACGAACAGCCCCCCCGCCTTTCTTATTTAATTCCCCTCTGTCCTTCTCTTTTCAGGTAGTCTGAGAGCCACAGCTGTGGTTCTCTGACAAACCTGACCTGCCAGACTGCCATCCGCAGTCCAGGTCTGAAGCCACCAGCCCCTCACAGAAGCTCAGGTACGAGCTTGCCCTCGGGGACTTATTACCTCCAGGAAGGGAGCCCTAGCTGCCTGATTTTTCGGCCCCCCCACACCCCCTGGTCCTGATTAAATACACTTAAACCCCGCCCCAGCTTTGTAGCTCACTTCTACAGGCTACTGCCAGCCACGCCCACCCCCACATCCCCGACCTCTATTAAATCCCCAAGGGTACTGCCCAGTTCTCATCTACCCTGCTCTTATTACCTATCAGTAGATTTATCCCTCCAGGGCTCCCAGCTCATCTGCCATGGGACACGCGGCCACCAAGCGGACAGTGCTTCCTTAGCCACCACCAGAGACCACAAGCACGGACTCTTCCAGCAAAGAGGTATGGCAAAGCCATTTGTTTCGCCCACCCACCCATCCCCCATCTAAGCTCATTATTATATAGACAGCCTTCCCCCCCCCTCTCATTCTTTGGTCTACTCCTTTCCATCCGTCTAAAATGCCTCTCACATCGACGCTCTCCATAGGCTAACAGGCGCTGCACATTACCATTTCATATAGCGGTGTAAGACCATATTGGTGCAGCCTACTTTACCACACACATTACCATCTCATACAGTGGTGTAATACCACATTGGTGCAGCCTTCTTTGGCAGCATCCTACCTCCTTTTAAAGTACCAGTTACCGAGGGAGAACACACATCTTCAGTGATCATATAGGCTTTGTGCCATCTGCTATCTTGCTCAGACCTGTGAAGTCCCCAAATATCTGCACACACCGACTTGTCTTGTTCTGTCTGGTGATTCTCTAGGAGTCTGTAATACGGCTATGCCATTCACAGATAAAAACACTTTGCCGTAGTCATAGCTTACTATTTTTCACTATAAGGTGTCAACCTGAGGGCTGATATCTGGCTCCCTCTCTTCATCTTCATATAGCTGGCGCCTTATGTAGTATATCACCCGGACTGAAAAAACTCGCAGGGGAAGTCAGACCCTCTGTCACAGTGCTATTTGTACTGCAACTCATCTCATAGCTTTTGTTGCACCCCTGCGCTCCCATACTTGCTTCAGTCGGAGGTAGCTTCTAGGGTTGGAACCTGCACCTCCCTACCCATACAGGGTATGCCCCCTTATATCCCCAGTAATAATGCCACTTGGTGCCATGTGGCAAGGGTTTTAGTAGCTGCATCCTTAGGACATCACTGCATAAATAGCAGGGCTCTGCACTCTTGTTCTGTCATTCCAAGCAGTCGTGGAAGAATTAGAGCTTTCAAATTATCTCTGGCTGCCCTAAAGAAAATTGTGTTTCTCCTCCTATTGTGCTCAGGCAATGTTGAGCTTAACCCTGGTCCTACAGAAGCCTTGTCATCTCTGTCTGACCTTACGAGGCTTAGAGGAATGAGCTTTATGCACGTTAATGTTTGCAGTCTCTTAAAAAAGCGTACATCGATTCAGACCTGGGTCATTCATACCGAACCAGATGTGCTGGTAGTCTCAGAATCCTGGCTCAGATCTTCTACCTCTGACAGGGAGGTTAACAGCCCTAACTGTTGGCTGTTCAGAGCTGACAGGCAGACTAGGGGTGGTAGGGTAGCCATTTATATCAAGGACAAATAAACGGTCACTACCGTTGACTCTTCCTCTATCGCAAATGGCATCGAATGTCTGCCCTTCAGGTTGAAACATCCCGCTCAATGGCTATCAGGGTTATAGGGTGTTACAGGCCTCCATCTGCTGGGTCCCAGCTCCTGTCCCACCTATCGACTATTATGGGACATGAGACCCTCAAAACTATTATTCTAGGGGATCTCAATTACGACTGGTTGTCCAAGGCTTCCTTACCCCTCAAATCCTTCTGTGACTCTCTTGGACTCACACAACTCATTTAAGAACTTACGCGTCCCAACAAGAAAAACCCCAGGAATAGTACCCTATTGGATGTCTTTCTTACAAACAAGCCACAGTCCTTTTCCTACGCTGGAATATTTTTCTTGGATGTCAGCGATCACTGCTTCATCGCCGGTGTAAGATCTGTCTCCAATCCCCCCCCCACTCCACATCTAAGTTCTCCACCAGAAGGTCCAGACACAACTTTGACCCATTTACCTACATCGATGAGCTAAAATCGTCTGTACACTGGCAGAACTTTTACCTAACCAAATCGGTCAGTATGGCATATGACATTTTTCATGAAATAGTGTCTTGTGCCATAAATAATCATGCTCCCTTGGTAAAAGTCCACGTAAAGACCAGAACTTGCCATTGGTTCTCTGCTGAACTCAAGGCTGCATTACTAGCGAGAGATAAACTCTGGAAAAAAGCCTGCAAATCAAAAACTGGCAAGGATTGGTGCCACTTCAGGAAGGCTAGGAACTCCTGCACCAAATTGGTTAGAGAGGCTAAGGCCAACTTCTAACATTCTGAGCTTGACTCTGCCTCAAGGTGCCCAGCTAAATTTTGGTCCACAATCAAAGAGCTGTCTGGTCATACAGCTGGAAATGTACTTCCCTCGAAAATCATCTCTGACAATGTTACTATCAACGATAGCAAGGAGATTCTCCAGGCCTTCAACAACCACTTTGCTACGGCAGGCCTAGCATTCGACAATTCACCAGCATCCATGTTACGTTCTCAGGTTAGTGCACAGATTCCTGAACCTAGCACCACTAATGTGGTCTTCTCATTCCTTCCTGCTTTGTTGAAAGAGGTCGAAGATCTCCTTCTACAGTTGGACACCAAGACAAGCGCTGGTGCTGACTCTCTCGACCCCTGCTTCTTAAAGATTGCATACCATGTCCTAGCTGTACCAATCACACACCTATTTAACTTGTTCTTGTCCCAGGGGATTCTTTCACACCTATGGAAAATTGCCCACGTCATTCCTTTGTTTAAATCAGAGGATCCCTGTGACCTAAATAATTACAGGCCGATATCTCTCCTACCAATATTGTCTAAACTGCTGGAAAAAATTGTGAATGCTCAGTTGAGAACCTACCTAGATAACAAGAACCTTCTAAACCCTATGCAGTCTGGTTTCAGAGCCAAACACAGTACCATTACGGCTCTGGCCAAAGTGACTGATGACTGGCAACGACAGCTGGAAAACAAAAAATCTGTCTGTGCCATGTTCCTGGACCTTAGCAAGGCCTTCGACACTGTTGACCACTGCCTGTTTCTTTCCACCCTAAAAGTGATAGGTCTGGACCCGACCTCTCTGTGCTGGTTCAATAATTACCTTACAGATAGGCTTCAGCAGGTCAAGGCTGAAGGGGAGCTCTCTCTACTCAAACCACTAAAAAGAGGCATTCCACAGGGATCCATCCTGGGGCCTCTATTGTTTGCCATTTATATAAACAATATTGATGCTGGCATCAAGGAGGCCAATATACACCTTTTTGCTGATGATACGGTGTTGTACCTAAGCCGTCCAACTCCGGAAGCCGCCTGTGGAGATTTACAAACAGAATTGTAACTTGTTGTAGAATCAGCTCCTGAATAAAAAACTCTTACTCAATGTCAAAAAAACAAAAGCTATGCTGTTCTCTCCAGCTACTCATTCAGCGAACCCTGCTATGTCTTTCTCCTTACCTCCCATAAACACTTTACTAGGATAGAGGTTGGAATTTGTTACGAAATTCAAGTACATAGGGGTCTGGCTAGGCCACAGACTCTCCTTTGTGGAGCATGTCAAGGACCTGTTGAAAAAGCTGAGGCAGAGGCTTGGTCTCTTCTTTAGAGTAAACTGCCTCCTGACCAAAGATGTCAAGATGCAGTTAGTTCAGTCCACGTTTCTATCCCTAATTGATTATGCCGATTTCATTTATAGTCAGTGTAATGCCTCCTGTCTTATTAAACTGGACACCTTATACCACAGAGCGTTGAGATTCATAACTGGCCTACCTATCACCACCCACCACTGCTCTTTATATGCAGCTATTGGGTGGACCTCCCTTCAGTACTGAAGGAATAGAAATGCGGCGCTCTCTGGACTTACAGAGCTATTACCAACAAATTACCCCAATACATTTCTGACTGTTTGCCGTTATATGTGGTATGCAACTATGCACTGAGAAGTTATTCTCTACTTCTACTGAAGGTACCTAGGGCCAATACACGCCTTGGGAGGGTGGCCATAGGCTTTGTGTTGCCCTCGCTCTGGAACAAACTACAGAAATCTATGAAACTGAGTCTCCCTGTTAGTTATACCACCTTCAAGACCTTGTATGCTAAGGCTGTTAAGGAGCTATGCAGCTGTTTCCAGCATGCTTAGCATGTTAGGGTGCCTACTGCCTACCTGTCCACTACATCTCCACCTAATCCAGCCCCTTGATTGTCTCCACCTATATCCACCCTCCCCTTTTTTCTGATAATCCACTACCTTTCTTACCCTCAGACTCCTAACATATATGTCCCCAGCCCATCTACGGTAGCAACCCTCCTGAAACAGCTGCAGTCCTGTACCCCTCCTCCCCATATCTGCCCCTTAAGTTTGTTTATGTCCTGACCAATGATATGCCGTGCTGTTTGAAAATGTTTTAATATGCTGGTTGTTTCAGAATGTTTTAATTCCCTTTCTCATACCATTCTCCCTAACCTTGCAAACCCTATACCTGAAATATTTGTTATTGCTCTGTGTATTTTTTTTTCTATTTCTGTATAATTATGTCTATTTATTATCTGTACATAAAAGTGTTATTCTTGACCTTGTGTAACGCAGGTCCACCTTGTAAATGAGCCTGCTCAATGGTGTTCACCTGGATAAATAAAGACTTGATTGATTGATTGATTGATTGAGTCACCTATGAGGGAAGAATATGGACATTGCCACCAGTAGTGGTTAATGGTGAGAAAGCTGCATTACTGGGAAGAAATTGGCTCAACAAAATACGTTTAAACTGGGAGAAGATCCTCACTGTAAATGCAGTGACTACTGCACTGCAGGAAGCACTAAGAAAAGTGTTGATCACAAATGATCCTATTTTCCAGAAAGTGTTTGGCAAGTGTTGATCACAAATGATCCTATTTTCCAGAAAGTGTTTGGCATCATTCAAGATTTCAAAGCAAAATCTGAGTGAGAACAGGTTCTACCTTTATTTCCATGAACCTCATCATCGACCTTTGACATAAGTGGTAGAGGAAGAGTTGGATCAGCTGGAGATGCATCATGTCATTTCACAACTAGAAAGATACTACAGCTGCTTCTATTGTCATGGTACCAAAGCAGGACAAGGCCATAAGCAAGGCCCCTGGAAGTCTACCATTCCATGACCTTGGAATTTCCCCCAGAACTTGCATCCTGCCACAGAGTATTTGCAGTGGGTTCTAAGTCATAAAGGTGATCGCCATTTGGGCAAGTGTACATCACCGGAAAAAACAACAACGGTGATGTACACTCATGGCGACTTGAAAAGTAGTGACAGTTTTACATGTTATGTGGGGGGCTGTGCCCCCTGCACCCCCCACCACTTAATGATTCTCAACTCCAGGGGGTGCATATCGGGAGAGGATGAAAAACTTGGAAAAAATAAAAAAAACAACACCGACGCAAGAAGCGATCCTGCCCCAGGACCGAACCTGGCACCCTCCCAATCCCAGCCAGCCACCCTACCCACCACACCACACAGCCACCTCAGCAGCTGACTGCCACTCTACCTCCCACATACCTTCCCTCTGCTTCCACCCGTTTCGCGGTGTGATCCCTCATCCCCTGCATGCACGTATACATACACGCATCCTGTTGCAGTAGCTGCCTACCCCCCATATCCTGTAGCTACCCTGCCAGGTAGCCCCGAACATAGGCGCCATGACTGAGTCACCCTTTCTGCATTCGCTCAATCGCAGTCACCATGTTCACAGGATGCATTTGCAGTGCTTTGGAATTCATTGCTTATAGAGTTTTTTCATTACAATGTCCAGTATATCCATGGTGACAGATTACCTTCCCCTCCTTGTTTTTCCTGAAACCTCTCCCCTGTGCTTAGCATGTGATGTCATCATATTTTAGTTAATGTTCAGACTATATTCTGCCATAGGAAGGAATAACTCACCCCACAGAAATTAATACAGCCACAGAAGACTTCCCACAGAAATCAGGACCGAAGTGCAATGGAGAATTAGTGGCCCCCTGGCCATGAGAATCTGCGGCAGCTATAAGGTCACTGTCACCTGTTGCCTGGCACCATGATCATACTAACTACCAAATGCAGAAAACTTGTTGGCCACACTCAGGGGTGACAAATTCTTCAGAAAGCTGGACTTAATCTTTAGATATCAATAGTTGGAACAGGAGTTGAGCTCTGAGTCATTTCTGACCATAAAGACCCACAAGGTTCTTCAGCTATATCATCTACAAACCCAGCAATTTCCTTGCACATGCTGCATCCACTACTACATTGGTTAGACAGGGTAAGTCTGTTTCATAGATGATAGCCTGGTACCAGACCCCAGTCTGGAGCAACGTCTGGTGTTCTTGGAAATGTTGATGGTCATATTGCAGTGGTTTGGAGTGAGAGTGACATTTGCCAAGTGTTAGTTTCTTCAGTATTCAGTGGAGCACCTGGCCAATCAGATTGATCCCCAGGGGTGGCCTCCAACAAAGATCAAGATGACAGCCATTGTCAAGGCACCTGCACCTTCCAACATAACAAACTTACAATCATTTCATGGCCTCTTGAATTACTAGAAACATGTGGTTTCAGGTTCGAATCCCACCCGGGCTGTTGTACAGCTGCTTCATTCTGCCATTGCTAAGTGTGCAAAGGGAGCCCTTTTAGGATCTGTGATTGTTTGCTGATTATCTTTAATAATTATAATATAGAAGTTTGTCTAACCTGCCTTCCTTTGCAGCATGGACTTTCTGCTTAGAGACACCATTTTGGTTCTGGACTGCCAGTTTGGACCAGTCGGAGCCTCAGGGGACCTTAAAATGGAGACTGTCCCCAGAGGTCTTGTAGGAGAGAATTTCTGTAGGAATTGTAACTTTAACTGTTTGGCTCCTAAATGGACTTGGAGAGGGAAACCTTTCTGTGACAGACAGATAGATCAACCAACTGAACCTTCTGGATCACTGGGAAATCCCAGAGCTGCCTGTAGCTCTGTGTCAGTCGAGAGTTGAAGCTTGGAGAGTGAACAGCTCGAGTGATTCGAGCAGCTGCTCCTGCACGGTAGCGCAGGGAATCGCCGGGAAGGCTGTGTCTGGCCTGCCTGCTACTATCTTCCAGTGTGAAGAAGCCTACAAGTTAAATGGAACTATATCCGAATCTGTCTATTGAAACCTAAATCCTGAATAGAGAGAGAGAGAGATAGAGAGAGTGAATTTCGCCTGAAGTGTGGACTGAAGACTTGCTCCTGGAGTGATCGGCCTGTCAGGAATCTGGAGAGAACCGCAGAGCATACGGTTTGTGCAGAGACCCTGCCTAATTGCAACTGGACTGTCATCCGAACTTTGGTATCTTGTTGCTTTGATTATAATTGTGCTGAATGTGCAGTGTGGGTTGCAATTTGGTTCCCCACACGTTCAAATGTGTCACGCTAGCTGGAAGCTGCTCCAGCACCTAAACGGACTGAAATCTGAACTTTCCACATGATCTGGGCCTCACCATCTCAGCTTAGATTACTGCTCACGTTGCAGAGACTCATCCGACGAAAGACCTGCTCAGGGATTCGTCTCCCTGCTCAACACCATCGAACAGGCATCGACCACCATGGTGCATCGTGTGGGCCCTGTTTCCCCTGGCAAACCAGCATACTATCCTGAAGTCTTCATCTTGTCAATCCTGCCTTCTGGTCCGGGTAGCATGAGTAACCAACAGGGTAGTCTCTGCAACAAAGCTCAAATCATTGTGTGTCATCTGATTTTATTGTTTGGGTTGGTCATCACGAACTGAGTCATCTGGCTCCAGAATACAAACTATGGGTTAAAGTGCATGTTGCTTGTTTTCTTTCCTGAGGGCCACAACAACAGCTGCAATGCCTACCTACTCCGGGCAATGCATCAGGCTAGACTGAATAACAACTGGGTACCCAGAGTGTGTGTGTGTGTGACTGTGCAAGAGGGACTCTTAGTTCATGCATGTTTAACCTGACCAAATCAGATCTGAAATCAAATGTTAGATTGCTGCCCCACCCTTGTTCATGTCCCCTGAATAAATAAGATTCTATTTTTTCTTCATTTAACTTGGCTAGTGTGTACCTTTGTGGAGAGGATACTGTATTGCCACTGAACTGTTATATTGCAGGCCTTGTTTTACAAGGGGTCTCCAGGGCCTTTGCAGCTGATCCAGCCCTGGTGGTAAGTGTACCGAGTGTGGGTTCCATACTGATGTTCTATGGTAAATGTGAATGTTTATCTGCTTATCTGTGTAGGCCACTAGAAGGGTTAGTAGGGGGCTTATAGTGTCCCGGAGGACTATACCCACAACAGTTACGCTACCCTAAAGCCATTCCTCTGGGTGGAGGCACCGGTTCACAGAACTCAGGCCCCTTAACCTGCGCCAAGTCATGCAGGCAGGGGTTGTAGCCCTTGGGATAGCACCACCTAGGGGTTACATCTTGGAGGCACCGCTGGAATTTGCACCCTCTAGTGGTCAGGAGTGGGAACTACAACCTAGAAACATATATTTTGTCAGAAATGGAGGTGCTTACCCCGCCCAAGCTTAAAATTGCCCCACATAAGCTGGTTGTGCATCGTATGATGGTGTGGAGTGAGGCTGAGGGGGTAGATCACCAACATGCAATATTACTGCTGGATATCCCTTTAGGGACCACTAATGCTACCATTGTAGAAACTGTAGAGAAAGTAAAGTGATTGCGGAAGGTTGACGTGAGGGGTCGAGACTCAGACCTGTTTGATCAAACCATGATGGCCCTCCTCTCATGCAGCCTCCCTATAGATCATGAAAGAGTACCCACTATTATCCTGCCCGAGGGGTCCCAGAAGGGGTGGCGAGTTATCCATTTGTGCAGTGACCCGTCTTCTCCTGGGGGATCCCAGAAAGTAGAGGGGTTTAAGGACAAACTGTTAAGAGTATTAGCTACTGAGGGGCGAACTGCCAAACAACTGGCGAAAATGTTAGACATTTCAGAGGGGACTACTCCTTTACAGTCTCCTCTGTCATTTTCATCCACCCCTGGAGCTTCCCCTGTGGTAGCATCCCCCATTGTGATACCGTCTGTACACCTGGACTCTTATCGCAGGCTCAGGCTATTTTCTGCTGCAGTCCCGGTACCTGTGGGGGAGGATGACTTGGACACCTGGATTAACTATTCCACCCCACTAGTCCAGGAGTGGCAATGATCAGAAGGAGAAAAGAGACTTATGGAAAGTTTAAGGGGCCCTGCACTGGAGACTGTGTGCTTTCCTTGATCCACTAGCCCAGAAGCCACTGCAGCTGAGTACGTCTCTGCCCTGGAAAGGGTGTTTGGCAGCACGGAATCTGCGGAGGACTTGATGTGGAAGTTTAAGTCCACCAAACAATGGAAGTATGAGAAATTGTCTGCTTTTGTCACCCGGATTGAGAGGGCCTTGCAGAGGGCCCATAGAAAAAGGAGGGGTATATGCAAGTGACTTTAATCGAGTCACACTGGAACAAATCCTAAAATCTGCTAGATATTCCAGTGTGCTTATGCTGAAATTGAAATTCCTGGATTGTAAAGCTAATCCTCCTTAGTATTGCTGGTTTACGAAGGAAATTTGAGAGGCCAATAACAACGAGGAGGGATGGGAGCCCTATTCCGGGGGTTCTCCGTACCAGTCAAGTCATTGACCGGCCTGAGGAGTGAGGTGATGATTCTGAACTTCAGCAAGTGAGAGACTGCTTAAGGAGGTGAAATAGATATGGGCTAATCAACAAGCTGCAGTTAAAGCGGCTATGGGTTCGCACTCCTGCCAGATGTCAATAGAGACCAGAAGTGAATCTTCGCCAGGAGGTGTGGGGGTTCACACCATTGTCCCTGAACTCCAGGTTGAAATGAAATTAATGGAAGAAGTGAGAGAGTTGACAGCCCTGGTGGAAGATCTTATTCAAGTCACTCATGGAACTGATCACTGCAGAGGCCTTGAGGATGGGGAGAATGAACCATGGCCCAAAGAGGACCCTCAAGCTCTTCCTAATCAATCCAAAGTAAGGGATGACCCTTCCCCTTCTCAAGATATCAAGGAACATGTGTTTCGTTATCATTGTGGGGAGGATGGACACATCCGGCCGGGCTACACTCTCCCCGAGAACTTGAGAAGGGTCACCTCCCAGTTGTTAACTCTGGTCAGGCAAAGTAACATAAGGCCTCAAACGAGAGCAATAAAAAAATCCTATTCCTCAAAAACTGATGTGGGACAGACTGCCAAACTGACTTCCCCAGTTTGGTCTGAGGTGGTGGGCCCTTCTATGGAAACTACTGTGACTGTGAGTGGTATCTCTGCTCGAGCTGTGTTAGATAGTGGGTCACAAGTGACCATCGTATTTCAAGACTGGTATAACAAACTCTTATCCGACATACCACTGCAGCCCCTTGAAGGCCTACACATGTGGGGGCTGAGTGAAAAGTCCTACTCCTACCTAGGATATGTCCAGCTCTGGTTATCATTTCCCACAGCTGTAGCTGGTGTAGATGAGCAAGTGGAGACTTTCGCTCTGGTGTGCCCACCTATGGGACAGTATAATGGTGTTCCCTTACTAACTGGTACAAACACCCACATGTTCAGAAGGTTGGCTCAACTGTGTCAAGAGAAGCAAGCCAAGTGAACCAGATGGGCCTTGCGCATTCCAGTATTGGTAAAATGAGCCTATGAGTTGAGGAGGTAGAGTGAGGAAATGGAGAAAGATGAACCTGTGGGGATAGTGTGGAAGAAAGATCCTGATTCATTGGTGCTACCTCCCAATGTTCAATACACTATCCGTGGTGAAGTGCTCCTTAAGACAGATGTGAAGAACAAAGTCCTCATGCTGGATACCCCAGGGGAAGGGAAGCTGCTTGAGGGATTGTTGGTCAAACCCAGTATTTTACCAGCCCGAGCTCAAGCCTGTGCCCAACGGGTGGTGGTACAAGTTCAGAATACGTCTGATCGAGAGATTTGTGTGAATCGAGTGTGTACTCTAGCCACTGTGTGCCATGCGGACACTGCCGTGCTGCCCAGTAAGAAGTGCTCTGTCGAGAGTGACGAAGTGACTCCTGACCTGTTTGATTTTGGGGAGTCTCCCTTACCTGCTAAAGGGAAAATCAAGATCAGCCAGAAGCTGTCCCAGAGGAGCCAAGTGTTTTCTTTGAAGGAATGGGATGTGGGTTGTGTCACTGGGGCTGAACATCACATTCGACTCCATGATGAGAGGCCATTCAGAGAGAGATCCCGTTGCCTTGCCCTGACTGATATAGATGACGTACAGAGGCACCTTCAAGAGATGTTAGCCGCAGGGATCATCCAGGAGTCAAGAAGCCCCTACGCTTCCTCCGATTGTGGTGGTATGGAAGAAAAATGTATCAGTGAGGATGTGTGTGGACTACCAGACTTTGAACTGAAGAACAGTGCTGGATCAGTACACCATGCCCTGCATCCAGGACGCCCTTGACTGCCTTAATGGAAGCCAGTAGTTTTCAGTGCTTGACTTACGAAATGGGTACTATCAGATCCCGATGGCCCCAGAGAAGAGAGTCTAGGGATTCTATGAGTTCTTACGTATGCCCCAAGGTATTTTGGGGGCGCCCGCCACTTTCCAGTGGCTGATGGAACAAGGAGTGGGGGACATGAACTTGTTAGAGTGCCGTGTGTGCCTGGATGACATCATCGTATTTGAGCGAACCTTAGAAGAGCATGATGCTTTATTGTTTAAAGTCCTTGATCGCTTGGAGGATTTTGGATTGACGCTGTCTATAGATAAATGTTAATTCTTTCAAACATCTGTAAAGTATGTTGGGCATTATAGTATCAGCTGATGGAATTCAGACAGACCCCAGCAAAGCGGAATCTTTGACCACCTGGCCTCAGCCGAATAACTTGAAAGAATGACAGCGATTTTTGGGATTCTGCGACTATTATGGCCGGTTCATCAAAGACTATTTCAAAGTTATCCGCCCTTTGCTTAATCTCACTCAAGGCTATCCTGCCACTAACCAAAAATACAAGAAAAGCTCCATCAAGGAGGAAGACAAGGTCTACTTCTGGACAAATTAACTTTTCAGGACCCGGTGGACATCCGAGTGTGAGGCTGCTTTTTACAAAATTATTCATCAACTCACCCATGCCCCGGTGCTCGCATATGCCAACCCCACTAAACCTTATGTACTGCATATAGACGCCAGTCTGAAGGGACTTGGGGCTGTTCTGTATCAAGAGTATGAAGAAGGCCTGCAACCAGTGGCTTTTGCTAGTAGAAGCATAACACCTTCTGAGTGGAATTACCCGGTTCATAAGCTTGAATTTCTCGCTCTTAAATGGGCTGTGGTGGACCAGTTTCATGAATATCTATATGGAGCCAAGATTTTAGTCAAAACTGATAAATAACCTGCTTACCTATGTCCAGACCTCCACTAAACTAGACACCACTGGGCACCGGTGGTTATCTGCCCTTTCCACATATGACTATGCGGTGGAGTACCGACCTGACCTGAACCACATCGACACAGATGCCCTCTCAAGAAGGCCGAGACCCACTGAAAACTGGGTGAGGTTGTCTGAACAATCTGTCAAAGCTTTGTGCCAAGAGTTCGATAAAGATGAACACCCTTCCTCGGACACTGTTGACTGCCTAGTGGACTGCCTGGGGCCCCCAAAAACCTGTGTCCATGCAGCCTACTGCCATTTTGTAGCGTTAGACCTCAGTGCATTACCTCAGTTTGACAATGAAAATATTCAGTGGGCCCAAACCCAGGATCCCATGATTAAACCTGTGCTTGATGCCCTGCATGCTGGGAAAGATGTGTCTAAACTTCATTCTTCTGACTCATGGACTGCATTATTGTTTAGAGAAGGCCACAGACTCAAGTTACATGACCAACTTTTGTATCAAGAGACAGTGAATCATCAAGGCTAAAAACAGCAGTTGGTATTGTCCACAGCCTTCAAACATTTAGTACTTCGGGCTCTCCATAATCAAATGGGATATTTAGGTCGTGATCGGACCCTTGACTTGGTTCTTTCCCGATTCTACTGGCCGAAAATGGGAGCTGGTGTTGAGGCCCATATTCGAACATGCAGTCATTGTCTTCAAAGAAAAGTCTTGCCTCAAAGGGCTGCCCCACTAGTCAATATCTCCACCAGCACCCTCATGGAGCTGGTCTTCACTGACTTTCTGTGTCTTGAGCCTGACCAAAAGAAGGCTGGAAATGTGCTAGTTGTAACAGATCATTTTACAAGGTATGCCCAAGCCTACCCCACCAAAGATCAGAAAGCATCCACAGTGGCCAAGGTCCTGGTAGAGAAGTTCTTCGTCCATTATGG
Organism: Neoceratodus forsteri; assembly: GCA_016271365.2. Classification (NCBI taxonomy): domain Eukaryota; kingdom Metazoa; phylum Chordata; order Ceratodontiformes; family Ceratodontidae; genus Neoceratodus; species Neoceratodus forsteri. Next base: position 565,404,097 of record JADMNL010000023.1, on the reverse strand, counting down.
GTCTCCTCAGAGAATCCACTCTGACCAGGGGAGAGGCTTTGAAAGCCGGCTGATAAAGGAAATGCTTTCTTTGTGGGGAGCGAGAAAGTCCAGAACTACTCCTTACCACCCTCAAGGGAACCCACAATCTGAACGATTCAACAGGACCCTTCTTGAAATGTTGGGTACACTTCACCCTAAAGACAAGCCCAAGTGGAGCCAACAGATTAGCACTCTGGTACATGCCTATAATTGCACTAAAAGTGATGATACTGAGTTTTCCCCTTACTGCCTAATGTTTGGCAGGGAAGCCCAGTTGCCTGTAGCCATCTGTTTTGGGGTGTCCTCGGATGGAGTTTGAGCTGAAAACTGCTTGCAATATGTTCAGAAACTAAAGCCCCAGCTAAATCATGCCTACCAACTGGCACAGACTATGGTGATCAGAAGAAATCTTGCAAACATAGAGAGGCATGGCAAGCGTGTAAAAGCTCAGGAGTTGTTACCTGGAGATCGTGTGTTGTTGCGCAACTTGGGACTGCATGGAAAACATAAGATTGCCGATAGGTGGTATCATCTTTCACATATCATAGTCAGCAAACTGGATGATCTGCCCATGTTTAAAGTACGTCCTGAAAATAATCCTCAAGTTGTCAAGACCATGCACAGGAACCACCTGCTGCCTATTGGGCAAGTAATTATTGATTCTGAACCATCAGATGCTGCCCTCCTGGGCCTGTGACCCATGCTGCTGCCAAAAAGAGACAGAGCCAGCCTTCTGCAATTGTCCAAGACTCCAGGCCTTCCCCCAGGCAGGCCCAAAGTGGCAGTGACTGCCAGTCTGAATCTGACAACAGTGAGTGTGAAGCTCCCTATTATCCTTCTTATGAACTGAGTCAGTTATTTCACGGTAACCCTATGTGCAGTTATGGAGATGAAGCTGGACTTTCAGGACTGCCTAACCCTCTAGTTTTATCCTCAAAGCCTATGCCCCCTGAAAGTGAGGTGCAAAGCATAACGTCTGAAGTAGCCGATTCTTTGTGTCTAGTGGAACTGTTTGAATTACCGGAGGAAGAATCTGGTACTGCAAACCTGTCTGGTGACATACCAGAAACTAATGAAGTGTGAACATGATGATCCTGACCCTGCTGTGCAGGGTGACCACAGTGCACCCACTGTTGTTGAAAGTGTCGGTCAAGTGTTGCAAGATCAAAATATTTCAGAGTTTTCCCTGGATGATAAATATGGGCCTTCTACAGAATCCAGTGATGAGTACAATGTTGTGGAAACAGAATCAACAGAGCAAGCAGCAGACAGTGTTCCTAATCTGGACCCTTCAACCAGTGCAGAGGTACCCCTCCCCACCGGAGAATAATTCAGTGAAAGTGTTGACACCCCAGAGCCTATGTCTGTTCCTCCTCGAAAGTCTGGAAGAGCTACTAAGCCACTGATACATCTCAGTTATGACTCCCCTGTGAGGCCCGTGGACTTCTCCTTACATGTTGTCCATAAAGGAGCTTATATTTCTGAAAGCTCACGTCCCAAATTGAGCTTGTCTGGCACATCTAACCTAATTGTTCACCCATCAGAACATGGTGTCCCTGCCCCATCTAGCCCCACTTTAGCTGATAGGGATGGGCCCCCATCTATGTTATTTAGAGTACAGGAAACAGTACAAACCTGAATGGTAAAGTAATGTGATTATCTGTTTGAATCATAGTAAAATAATTTATATGTATCTCAAATGCATAAATGCTGTTATCACAGAGTATGAATATATCATGACTAAGTATAATAATGTTATGAGCTTACATTTTCTGATGCACCAGTCTATTTTTGTCTACTATATCAATGAAACATATGTCTTGTATAGTGTGATGTCTTTATATAATGTTATAGTAAGTATAGACTTGACGTGGATGCCAAGTTCTTCCAGGCAGGGAAGGGTGTAACCCTCCTACAAATGGGGGTTCCTAAAATGTCTTCCTGGACTTGCCTAATGCCCACTGCCAGGCTGGTGTTCTGTGTTCACTTTAAATATGCCTGCGTGAGAGTGCTCTGTTGGCCTCCATCCCTGTCTCTTTAAGAACTATCTATTTTGTACAGGACAAAATAAATCTGGATAGGGACCAAGTGGTTTCAGGCTTGAGTCCCGCCCGGGCTGTGATACAGCTGCTTCATTCTGCCATCACTAAGTGTGCAGAGGGAGCCCTTTTAGGATCTTTGATTGTTTGCTGATTATCTTTAATAATTATAATATAGAAGTTTATTTAACCTGCCTTCCTTTGCAGCACGGACTTTCTGCTTAGAGCCACCATTTTGGTTCTGGACTGCCAGTTTGGACCAATCGGAGCCTCGGGGGACCTTAAAATGGAGACTGTCCCTATAGGTCTTGTGGGAGATAATTGCTGTAGGAATTGTAATTTTTATGTTTGCTTGCGTGCATGCGCAAGAAACATTATAGAACAGCTTAGGAGAGAAGCGGAGTTTTGGAGGTGCAGTACTGTGGCGGCCAATGCCCCCTCTGCATTTAGAGGCTTGGCCCGCTTTCCCAAATGCAGTGGCACACTGCTGCTGATGCTAGTTCAGCCAGCGTGCCACCAACTTGAAATGAATCTGCTGCTACAATGAGGGAGCGACCTGTCATTGCAGGGTGGTGCCTTGCCTGGTGTACCATACCAATTAACATGGTGGCTGCTGTCGCCGTCCGCCTCAGAGTCCCCGTGAAAGCCGACATGGGTGTCCAATCCCACTGTTGACATGCCCCTCCCAAGTTCATTTGCCAATCTGGTAGCCCAATCCCCGTCGGCATGATGCCCCCCCCATCTGTTCTGACAGCACTCTCCGTCCCCCACAAACACCCAGGTGGCACACTGGGAGCCCACCCTAGTGTGCCAAAACTGTGCCATAGTCTTTTTTTTTTAATCTTGTAAAAAAAGAAAACTGTCCCTCATTGAGTCCCTTGCTCCCTCCCCCAACTCCTCTGCATACCCCACCTCCCCACACCCTCCCTTTACCCCATACTTACCTCCGGAGCTCAGCGTGACGATCTTCGGTGGACCGGGAACATGTCTGCACTCTTCAAAGCTGACCGCGAAATGAAGAAATGTCAGTAAGCTGTTTAATGGCATAAATAGTTTTATTTCAACTTATGTGGCTATCTCGGCCATTTTTCTGACTTTTGGCACCAAACTTTCAACATGGGGTTCTTGGGACTCCTCCCCATGAAGTCAGTCACTGTCATGGCATTATTCAGTCCCAAAAAGTGAGTTTGCGGTCACTGCACAGAATCACCTTTTGGGACTGATTAACAAAACAACAATGTCATTGTTCATGAGGTGGGCTCTCAAAAAGCCTATGTTCCAAATATGGTGAAACAATTCCCAAAATTGACTGCGTTACGAGCGTGCATTGCGCAGTTTCTACGCATGTTTGTAACTTCACGGATTTGTAATATTTTCACTCCAGATTTTCAACATTGGCATTTTTCGACATCTCTATATGAACAGTGCAGCTGTCATTTTTCACATCCTGGCCGAAATGTGTTTTCGCATTTCCGGCGCAGAATGGCACGGTCGCTGTGAGAAATCAGTGTTTGGGACAGATTAAGAAAATCACAGTGACACTGTTCATGAGCAGACTTCCTAAAATGCCTATGTTGAAAATTTGGTGACAAATGTCCATAAAATGACTGTGTTATGAGCATGTGTTGCGCAGTTTCCACGCACCCTCATAACTTTGCAAATGTGTAACATTTTCACTCCAGATTTTCAACATTGGCATTTTTTCAGACCTCCTTATGAACTGTCATTTTTCACATCCTGGCCAAAGTGCGTTTTCACACTTCTGGCACAGAATAGCATGGTCAATGTGGGAAATCAGTGTTTGGGACAGATTAAGAAAATCACAGTGACTCTGTTCATGAGCACAGGTCCTAAAATGCCTATGTTGAAAATTTAGTGACAAAAGTCCATAAAATGACTGTGTTATGACCGTACATTACGCAGTTTCCATGCACCCTCATAATTTTGCACATTTGTAATATTTTCACTCCAGATTTTCAACATTGCCATTTTTTCACACCTCCATTTGAACAGTACAGCTGTCATTTTTCATATCTTGCCCGAACAAGGCATTTACACATCTGGCGCACAATGGCACGTTCGCTGTGGGAAATCAGTGTTTGGGACAGATTAAGAAAATCATAGTAACAGTGTTCATGAGCAGAGGTCACAAAATGCCTACGTTGAAAATTTGGTGAAATAATTCCAATAAATGACTGTGTTACGCACATGCATTGCGCAGTTTCCACGTATACTTGGAAGTTCGAGCATTTTTAATACTTTCACTCCAGATTTTCAACATTGCCATCTCTTCACACCTCCTTATGAATGGTACAGCTGTCATTCTTCACATACTGCCTGATCTGCGTTTTCGCACATATGGCGCAGAATGGCACGGTCGCTGTGGGAAATCAAAGTTCAGGACACATTAACAAAATCACAGTGCTACTGTTCATGAGAAGAAGTCCCAAATGCTTTCATGAGGTTGGGGTCACAAAAAAGACCATGTTGAAAATTTGTAGTGCAAATACCAACAAGTGTCCTGGGGCCAGTCCTCTTCAATATCTTCATCAGTGACATTGCAGATGGACTGGAGGGTAAGGTTTGTCTATTTGCAGATGACACCAAGATCTACAACAGAGTAGATGATCCAGATGGGGTGGGCAGAATGAGAAAAGATCTGGATAAACTAGCAAAATGGTCGGAAGAGTGGCAACTGGGGTTTAACACAAAGAAGTGCAAGATCATGCACATAGGGAAGAGAAACAGTGAAGCCACCTATAGGCTGGGAGGGGAGTTGCTGGCAGTCACAAAGGAAGAAAGAAACTTGGGCGTTATCATCATTGATGACCTGAAATCATCCAAGCAGACCTCTAAAGCAGTAGGTAAGGCTAGAGGGATGTTGGGGTGTATTAGCAGGGGTATCACAAGTCAGAAGAACGAGGTAATAATCCCTCTTTACAAGACACTGGTTAGGCCCCATCTGGAGTACTGCATGCAGTACTGGAGGCCACACTTACACAAGGACATTAACCAAATTGAGGCAGTCCAGAGAAGGGCAACCAAAATGGTGCAGGGACTGCATCAGAAAACATATGAGGACAGATTAACTGAACTCAACATGTATATCCTAGAGCAAAGGAGGGAGAGAGGTGATATGATTGAAACATTCAAACACCTAATGGGCTTTAACAAGGTGAAAGAATCTAACATGTTTCAGTATAAAAAAAATAGCAGGACAAGAGGATACAGCAGGAGATTAGAGGGAGACCAATTAAGTGGTAATGTGAGAAAGTTGTTTTTCACAGAAAGGGTGGTGGATGCATAGAACAACCTACCTCAGAAAGTGGTGGATATGAATACAGTGCAGGGCTTCAAACAGACATGGGATAGGCATAAGGGAGCAATACAGATGCGTATGAATAGATAGGCCATTGACAGAGCAAAGGCCTACGGCACATTCATAAGGTAGAAAAAGAAATGGGCAGACTGGATGGGCCTTGCGGTCCTTATCTGCCATCAACTTTTAGGTTTCTATGTGCCTTGGACTTTTTGGCCCCACACTTCACCCCATTCTCCTATACTGCACCCATTTCAATGTACAGTATGTCCTTATGAAATGGGGTGACTGTGAAGCTGAACACCCCAAGGCACACCTCAACACCTGTTGGTGTCTACAGGATAGGGTGAGGTGAAATACCATGAGCATTGTGGGTGATGACCCGGAGGCAAACCCCAATGTCTGTCCATCTCTGCAGGGTGGAGGTGGGGTTGGTGTGAGTTCAGTAATCACTGCCACTCCTATTCTGCATCAGTCTAACTCCTGCACATCCAATGCTAATATTAGCAAGCAAAATTCGGCATTGACAAATGCTTGTTACTGTTTGGTGCCTAAATGGACCTGGAGGGGGAGCCCTTTCTGTGACAGACAGATGGATCAACCAACCGAACCTTTTGAATCATTTGGAAATCCCAGAGCTGCCTGCAGCAGCGTGTCACTCGAGAGCTGGAGCTTGTAGAGTGAACAGCTCGAGTGATTTGAGCAGCTGCTCTTGCGTGGTAGCATGAGGACTCGGCAGTAAGGCTGTGTCTGGCCTGCCTGCTGCTGTCTTCCAGTGTGACGAAGCCTGCAAGTTAAATCAGACTATATCTGAATCTGTCTATTGAGACCTAAATCCTGAATAGAGAGAGAGAGAGAGAGAGAATGAATTTCATCTGAAGTGTGGACCGAAGACTTGCTCCTGGAATGATCGGCCTGTCAGGAATCTGAAGAGAACCACAGAGCGTACGGTTTGTGCAGAGACCCTGCCTAATTGCAACCAGACTATCATCTGAACTGTGGTATCTTGTTGCTTTGATTATAATTGTGCTGAATGCGTAGTGTGGGTCGCAATTTGGTTCCCCACATGTTCGAATGTGTCACGCTAGCTGGAAGCTGCTCCAGCACCTAAACGGACTGAAATCCAAACTTTCCACCTGATCTGGGCCTCACCATCTCAGCCTAGATTGCCGCTCATGCTGCAGAGACTCATCTGACTAAAGATCCACTCAGGGATTCGGCTCCCTGCTCAACACCATCGAACAGGCATCGACCACCATGGTGAGTCATGTGGGCCCTGCTTCCCCTGGCAAACCAGCATACTATCCTGAGGTCTTCATCTCATCAATCCTGCCTCCTGGTCTGGGTAGCATGAGTAACCATCAGGGTAGCCCCCTGCAACAAAGCTCAAATCATTGTGTGTCATCTGATTTTATTGTTTGGGTTGGTCATCATGAACTGAGCCATCTGGCTCTGGAATGCAAATTGTGGGTTAAAGTGCATGTTGCTTGTTTTCTTTCCTAAGGGCCCCAACAACAGCTGCAATGCCAGCCTACACCGGGCAACATGTCAGGCTAGCCTGAATAACAACTTGGCTCCCAGAGTGTGTGAGACTGTGCAAGAAGGACTCTTATTGCATGCATGTTTAAGTTGACCAAATCAGACCTGAAATCAAATGCTAGATTGCTGCCCACCCCTTGTTCATGTCCCTTGAATAAATCAGATTCTATTCATTCTGCATTTAACTTGGCTAGTGTGAACCTTTGTGAAGGGGATACTGTATTGCCATTGAACTGTAATATTGCAGGTCTTGTTTTACAGGGGTCTCCAGGGACTTTGCAGCTAATCCAGCCCTGGTGGTAAGTGCACCGAGTGTGGGTTCCATACTGATGTTCTATGGTATATGTGAATGTTTATCTGCTTATCTGTGTAGGCCACTAGAAGAGTTGGTAGGGGGTTATAGTGTCCCAGGGGACAATACCCACAGCAGTTACACTACCCCAAAACCATTCCTCCGGGTGGAGGCACCGGTTCACAGAACTCAGAACCCTCAACCTGTGCCAAGTGATGCAGGCAGAGGTTGTAGCCCTTGGGATAGCGCCACCTAGGGGTTACATCATGAACACACGAATTTGGATGCACTTTCCTAACTGTTGTGTGCTAATGCTGGAAAATGGATGATGCCAAGACTGGGTTCCTCGTTACAAACATGTTGATAAACTTCCTGTAGCTTGCCAGGACGCAGCAGAAGAAACCAGACGGGATCCAGTGCTCTCTAAAGTTTCTGACTTTACCCTGAATGGATGGCCCAACCTCAGAAAGAATATGACTCTATGGCCTTTCTTTGACAAGAAGGATTATTTGTCCATGGATCAAGGCTGTATTCTGGGGACCACCCAAGCCGTGATGCCTCCTAAACTTTGAAAGCATCACCTGGGAATTAGTCTGATGAAAGCTATGGCTTGGGGGTTCCACTAGTGGCCTGGAGTGTGGACATAAATCAAGACAGCCAATATCTGGTCAGCCAATGTGCACTTTGAACAACTGTCCCCAATCTGAATGGGTCAGCACCTCTCGTTTCCTGGTCTTGGGCCTCAAAACATTGGGAGTGTATTTATGTTGATCAAGCTGAGGAGAAAAAAACAGCACTTCTCTCAAATTGGCTAGAAGTGCATCTAACCCAGGTAGTGACAACTGAAAACATGGTAAGCCTCTTGTGGCAACTTTTTGTCTTATATGGACTGCCATGTTAGCTTGTGTTGGACAATTGTCCCCAATTTCCTCCAAAGCGTTCCAGTTGTTCCTTAAGCAGAATGGGATCTGACACATTAGCATGCCACGTTATCATTATCTAGTAGTGAAGGGCAATGGGTGGTGCAAACCTTCAAGAAAGTCTGGACAAGGCAAGCTTCATCTTAGGGGAAACCAGCAGTACCTAAAAACTAGTAGCGAGCACATTTCTTGTTTGCTTATCACGAACACTCCTCACAGAGTCACCAAGAGGACACTTGTAGAATTGTTCCTGGGACAGCAACTGCAAACCCCATTTCTCCCTGCTGAAACTCTGGATTTGTCTCACACTGTTTAAAAAAGCACTAACACAGCAGGTCCACCAGCGCAGCAGCAAGTGTGTCCGCTTGTGTGGCACTGATGACCTCTGTTCGAGAGCGAGCTCGGGTGTTAGAGGGTTGGCTGTGGGGGGAAGGTAGGATGAGCGTCCAATAGATAGTTCTTCTCCTCTTCCAGGAGGGGGCCCCAGCTATCAGCAACACCCAGCAGAGGCTGGTTGTGCAACAGCAGGGCCACTGCAAAGAGGTGAGGAGGCAATGGCGAACATTCCAGATCAGTTGCAGGAGTGCGCCCATCCCACATTGGACATCATTGCACATCCGTGCCTCTGAGGGGGTAACCAAGGAAACGGTCTGGTCACGGAAGCTCTATGAATCCCCCAGACTGCCTCCCGAATGACGCCTCAGGCGTAAGCCTCAACTGGGCACTCTGGTGGCTCTTGGTCTCTCCCCCCGCCCCTCTGGGGGAGCCCCATCGTAGGGGGCGAGCTACGGGCTACCCATCTGGGTGGCCTGGTGGGAGAAGCTGATAGAGCAATCCAGGGTGCTGAATAGGGGATCCCCCACCCATAGACCAGGTTGCAAAAATAGAGTTGGAAAAAAAAAAATAAAAGCACTAAACTGAAGCTGTAGAGAGGGTATGATAAGATTTTGAAGATGATCTAGTTGTTTCTTCCAGGGGGGAGAGGATGATGGTTCAAAATGTTCCAAATTTAATGCATCTTTGGGTTACAGGTTATGTACTTGAGGACCATTAACCTACAGGGTATGTATGGGCCATCGCCTGGCTCCTGTCCCTATGGATCACTGTTCTCCTTGAAAGTTTAATCTTTCAGTCCAGCTGATGACGTTAAGTTGGAGGGAGGGATCGATGCTGAGGTCTATGTTCTGCCTATGGAAATCCACCTGAAAATTCACAGGGTAACAGGGAAACTCCGTCTTCCAGCAGCTCAAGATCTTGTCTGTTACCAGCAGCAGTAACTGTTCCAGAACAAAGATACCATATGCAAAAGAGAAGAGCACCAAGGCAGCTTCTTCTTTAATACCTGTGGTTTATCTGAACTTTGTTTCATAAAGGAGAACTGCGTTGATTCTGTAAGTCTTTTTTCCCAGTAGAAGCTGCTTTTGTGTTTGCTTGCATGGACATGCAAGAAACACATTGCATCAGCTTCCTTCAGTAGCAGGTTGTGGAGGTGCAGCAGTGCTGTGGTGAATGGCAGCAGTCCGTTTTGGGGCTGGTCTCTGCCATGCCAATAGAGGAGCATGCTGTCGATGATGGCAGTTAATAAGCATGCCACTATGTTCAAAGAAATTGACCGCTGCAATCAAGGAGCGCCTTGTCACTGAACAATCAGCTGTGTTTGCGGGGTGGTCCCTGGCTGCAGCAGCCAATTACAGCTGCATTGTCTGGTGTCCCATTTTATTAAACTTGGCGATGGCTTCTCCATCGGCCTCTCACAGTCCCCAAGAAGCTTACGGACAGCCACCACCTGCCCCTCCCAGTCCCTGTAAAAGCTGATGGGGGTGCCCAATCCTTCTGTCGGCATGCCGCCTCCCCAGTTCATTTGCCGATGGGGTAGCCCAATCCCTGTCGGCATGCTGCAACCCCCCCATTTGTTGTGTGCCAAGGAGGCGCCCAATCCCCCTCGGCTCATGCACACTCCCCCCAAGCACACTGTATATGGCCAACGGAGGTGCCCAATCCCCGTCGGCTCCAGTCCCACCCAACAAACACCCAGGTAGCATGCTGGGAGCCCACCCCAGCGTGCGCTCATGAGCTGCCCCCACAGCACACTGTATGGCCAAAGGGGGTATCCAATCCCCATCAGCTCCACTCCCCCCACAATAAACATCCATGTGGCATGTTGGGAGCCCACCCCAGCATACCATTCCTGTAAAAAAAAAAGAAAACGGTCCCTTGCTGAGTCGCTTGCCCCCTCCCCCAACCCGCAACCGCCCACTGCACACCCCACCTCCCCACACACACCCTCACCACCCTCACCCCATACTTATCTCTGGAGCCTGGCATGATGATCTTTGGTGGACCTGGAACACATCTGCACTCTTCAAAGCCAACCACGAACTGAAGAAATGCCAGCAAGCTGTACAATGGCATAAATGTTTTTTTTTCAACTTATGTGGATGTCTCGGCCATTTTTTCGACTTTTGAAACCAAATTTTCAACATGGGGTTCTTGGGACCCCTCCTCATGAATTCAGTCGCTGTCATAACGTTATTCGGTCCCGAAAGGTGATTTTGTGGTCACTGCGTGGAATCACCTTTTGGAACAGATTAACCAAACGACAATGAGGTGGGCTCTCAAAAAGCCTATGTTGCAAATTTGGCGGAAAAAATCCAAAAAATGACTGTGTTACGAGCGTGCTTTTGCACAGTTTCCACACACACTCGTAGGTTCACACATTTTTTATGGTTTAATGCCAGATTTTCAACACTGGCATTTTTTGACACCTCCTTATGAACAGTACATCCTGGCCAAAATGTGTTTTTGCACTTCCGGCGCAGAATAGCGCGGTTGCTGTGGGAAATCAGTGTTCAGGACAGATTAAGAAAATCACAGTGACACTGTTCATAAGCTGAGGTTCTAAAATGCCTATGTTGAAAATTTGGTGACAAAAGTCTGTAAAATGACTGTGTTACGAGCGTGCATTGCGCAGTTTCCATGCACACTCGTAACTTCACGAATTTGTAATATTTTCACTCCAGATTTTCAACATTGGCATTTTTCCACACCTCCTTATGAACAGTATAGCTGCCATTTTTTTACATCCTGGCAGAAATGTGTTTTCGCACTTCTGGCACAGAATAGCATGGTTGCTGTGGGAAAATCCGTGTTTGGGACAGATTAAGAAAATGACAGTGACACTGTTCATGAGCAGAGGTCCTAAACTGCCTAAGTTGAAAATTTAGTGACGAAAGTCCATAAAATGACTATGTTACAAGCGTGCATTGCGCAGTTTCCACGCACACTCGTAACTTTAAAAATGTGTAATATTTCCACTCAAAATTTTCAACATTGCCCATTTTGCACACCTCCTTATGAACAGTACTGCTGTCATTTTTCTTATCTTGCCCAAAATGTGTGTTTGCACATCTGGCGCACTATGGCGGGGTCGCTGTGGGAAATCAATGTTCAGGACAGATTATGAAAGTCATATGACAGTGTTCATGAGCAGAGGTCACAAATTGCCTATGTTGAAAATTTGGTGAAATAATTCCACTAAATGACTGTGTTGCAAGCATGCGTTGCGCAGTTTCCACGTACGCTCAGAAGTTCGAGCATTTTTAATATTTTCACTACAGATTTTCAACATTGCCATCTTTTTATTCCTCCCTATGAATGGTACAGCTGTCATTCTTCACATGCTGCCCGATCTGTGTTTTCGCACATCTGACGCAGAATGGCACGGTCGCTGTGGGAAATTAAAGTTCTGGATATATTCACAAAATCTCAGTGCCACTGTTCATGAGCAGAGGTCCCAAATGCTTTCATGAGGTGGGGGCCACAAAAAGACCATGTTGAAAATTTGTAGTGCAAATGCCAACAAACGCCCAGAGTGCTAGGGTTTCTAACCATAACGTCCTACCCTGTATAGACTGACAGGCATCAGGGGTGTGCCTTTGGATTGCGGCTATAATGCTCATGTCATTCCACCCCCACCCCACCCTGAAGCCAGTGATAGGTATCGAAGTGTGCCTTGGACTCTTTGGCCCCAGACTTCACCCCATTCTCCTATACTGCATCCATTTCAGTGTATGTCCTTATGAAATGGGGTTACTGTGAAGCCGAACACCCCAAGGCACACCTCTACACTTGTCAGTATCTACAGGATGGGGTGAGGTGAAATACCATGAGCATTGTGGGCGATGACCCAAAGGCACTGCCGTCCATCTCTGCAGGGTGGAGGTGGGGTTGGCATGAGTTCAGTACTTTACTGCTATTCCTATTCTGCATCTGTCTAACTCCTGCATGTCCAGTGCTAACATCAGCAAGCAAACATTCGGCATTGACAAATGCTTGTTTAAATACTGGTTCAAATCCTGTTATTGCTGTAGCTGTCCAGGCTTTTAGTTTTCCTAGTGAGTGTTTCTAAATTACATGCTGTGGGCAAGGATCATTTTAGAACTGTATGATGTAGTTTATCTCCCTGGTCTACTCTTCTATTATTGGCACAATGCATTCTTGTTCTATTATAAAACTCTGTGGCTGAGGGGGACATAAACTACATTACACAGTTCTAAAATGGCACTTAACACCAGAGTGTAACGCTGAAACAGCCACAGAGGTTACTAAAAGGCCTTTATAGATGGAGCAGTGACAGGAATTTAATCAGTACTTAAAAAACAGCTTCTACTGGGAAAAATGACTTACAGGTTCAGCACAGTTCTCCTTTAAGATTAGAGCCCGTTTAGAACCCAGGGGTTCAGATTCTAATTTAAAACCAGAACACTAATGGGTTCTATGTATTGAGGGTTCTAAATACTGAATAAAATACTGGAAAACAAACCAATTATTGGGAATTACTTTCTAAACGTTTTAGTAAGGCACTCATATGAGAATGCACTGCCCGTATACAGAGATTTAAGATTATAAAGCATGATAAAGGTCACCTGATATACTCCTCCTACAGTATATACAGCAGGGTCACGTGTGGGGCAAGACTGGAAAGACATTCCAGCACCCACATTTACGTAATTCTGAAAGCAGCCCCAAAGGTCCTGTTAATGCAGACACTTGCAGAGAACAGGAGGAGCCCATGCAGCTACCAGTGGGAGGCCAACCTCCTAAAACCATCTGTGGTACTGCTGATAATGATATCCAGACATCCTACTGAATTTTTTTTTTCCAAAGCATGAGGCAAAAACATCTTTATTTATTTTTGTATTGAAACAGTTTCTGCCATGAAAAGGCCTACTGAACTCGTAACAGCTTGTTTCCAGAGGTATCCTTGGGGGAATGGTACACAGAGAAGCATAGCGGTACTGTGGCAATTTAGCAGCAGAACAAAAAAAAAACTACTTTGTTTTGTGTATTGTCAAGTGACGAATGCGTTCATTTCTTTTTTTCTTAAAGAATTTTACTGAATATTTATAGAATATTACAGTTTAAACATATACTGCACAACAGGGTCGGCCTTGGGATATGTGGTGCCCGAGGTGAACTTGCAATTGGCTCCCCTTCTGGAATTTTTTTTTTAACCCCCCAAAAAAATGGCATATCTAGTGGCACTTAATTTACTGCTTTACCCCAATGTGTGTAGTGGTACTAAACAGGACCGCTGCATGCCACTGCTTGTTAGAAAGAGATAGGGGGCTGAGACTAAAGACTGGTGATGAAGAGGGAATGAATCCTCTGACTGGGCTGGTCTGTTTGGAATTACATGTGAGTTGATTTTGCATCACAGTGCTGTGTCATACAGCTGTGATACAAGAAACTTAAATGTAATTCTAAATAGGCCAGCCCAGGACCAAGAGCATTCATTCCCTCTCCATCTCCAGTTTTTTAGTCTCCTTCTAGTGGGGAATGGTATAGAGCAGAACATATTGTGGGGTGTGGGTCAGGAACAGGGGAAGTTAAAACTGGGCTGAGGGACCAGGAAGTTCAGGAACAAGAAGCATAATGTCAGCAACTTTTTTTTTTCTTAGCTCAGCTAACTGGCTGCTTGCTTGCTTCAGACAGAATCATGATGTCACTTGCTGACCTCATTAGTCGACTAGACTCTCTCCATGCTGTTTAAGTTGCTGCTGCCTTGCAGACCACTGAATCTGTTTTTTTTTCCGTTTGCTTGTGAGCATGCACAAGAAATGTGTTGTGACAGCTTGCTGGAGTAGCAGGTTGTGGAGATGCAGCAGTGTCGTGTCCAAAGCGGTCACTGCTTTTCAGGGCTTGTCTCTGTGGCACCAATGAATGAGCACGCTGTCTATGACAGCAGCTCAACAGCATGCCACCAACCTGAAACAATTTTGCCGCTGCAATGAGGGGGCAACTTGTCATTGCTAGCATGCCTTGCCTGGTGTAACATTTCAATAAACATGGCGGTAGCCGTCCTCGGGGGTGTACAATCCCCCTGTCGGCATGCCCCTCCTAAGTTCATTTGATGATTGGGAGCCAAATCCCCATTGGCATTATGTCCCTGTAGTTTAATTTGTATGCCAAGGGGGTGCCCAGTCTCTTGTGGCATCATGCCCCCCCCAAATACAGACCAGTTTTCTTTGCTGATGGGGTGCCTTATCCCCATCGTCTCCAGTGGTCCCAAAACACCTAGGTGGCACACTGGGAGCCCACCCCAGCGTGCCAAATGTACCTGTAAAAAAGAAAACCTTCCCACAAAGTTTTTCTTTTTTTTTAACCTGTAAACAAGAAAACAGTCCCTCGTTGTCTGCGGTGCTCCCCTCCCAAACCCACACCCGGCATGATGATCTTCGGTGAAGCGGGAACATGTCTGCACTCTTCATTTGTTGCCCCTATCCTGTGGGATTCTCTGCCTCATCGAGTTCGTGAATGCCTGACAGTGGAGAGCTTCAAGACTGCCCTTAAGACACATTTGTTTCAACTGGCATTCGGTGCTATCTTATAAATGATTGAATTGTTTTTATTCTGGAATATGAAACTATGGAATCATGTTTTAATTGTGTTTTAATAATTTTGTAACATGGCAGCAATCAGCACGGTAGAATAACGGAAAGAGATTGGAGAAAATAGAGCAGGTGACTAAAGGTGACTAAAGTTGGAGCAGGGATTAATCACTGGTAATGCCCGCTCCAACATAGTAGCAATCCTCGCCCGAGATTGGGAGTGCGCTTAATGAGCAACAGACGGACAGACGAGCAATCATGTACTTCTAGCATAACTGCGCTATCGGGAGCGCACTGTACTGTCTCTGTCTGTGTCGATTTTTGCCATGCAGCGTGTATTTCCCCAGCACCATGCAGGTGACCGCATCTCATGTGGTGACAGCGAGAGACACACACACACAGAAAATGTTTTCCACAAGCAGCGTCCAAACAAAGTCGGGGAAAAAGTGTTGTTTTGGTGGGGAGAGACAGCAGAGACAGACATACTGAACAGAAGCGTGTATCTCTTAACAGATACAAAGTGGATTTTTTTTCCGTGTAAATGTTCTGCTCCCGAGTGATATTGCACAGTACGTCCTATGCACCCGCTCCAGGTTCCATCAGCAGAAGGCTGAAACGATGGACAAAAACAATTAGAAGAAACGATATATTGGTGGCAGATGGCTGTTCTGAGCAATCGCATATGTGCTACAAAGGTAGCAGTAGGAAGAATCATGGAGGAAGTATGCACGTATTGACACATATCCCATAATGCAGTAGTAAGTGACTACAGCAAACGAAGGTAAAGAGTAATCAAAATAGCATATTTAGAAACAGAGAGAAATGTTACCACGATGTATTCTGTTTCTGATGTACACCTGCTGCATCAGAAAAAAAAAATTTCACGGACACTACATTAATG
This sequence comes from Neoceratodus forsteri, assembly GCA_016271365.2. Classification (NCBI taxonomy): domain Eukaryota; kingdom Metazoa; phylum Chordata; order Ceratodontiformes; family Ceratodontidae; genus Neoceratodus; species Neoceratodus forsteri. The sequence continues at coordinate 565,388,176 of JADMNL010000023.1, read as the reverse complement.
CATGTCCTTTGTAGGATGTGCACGCGCACGTTCCCTATTGAATGCTGTACTTCAGAAAGAGCATAATTGATTGCACAAAATAATAAAAATAACTGTTTCTCCTCACAGCTATAGTAGGAGAAATTGCTATCTTGTAGCACGATGTTTGCAACACTGCTTGCCACGTTACAAGCACATTTAGCCACACCGAAGGAGGCTTCTACTGGGGAATTAATGCCTGGTTGGGTGGTTGTAGGCGCGAGGCTGAACCCCCCAACCACGCATTACTTCCCCAGTAGAAGCCTCCTTCGTTATGGCTTAATGCTTACATGATTTTAGTATTACTTATTGTATAGCACTTTGATATATTTTGAAAAGGGCTATATAAATACAGTTTATTTATTGAAAGACTACCGCAAACTGAAGAAATGCCAGTAAACTGTAAAATGGCATAAATTAGCGGGGGGAGGTTCAACTTAGGTGACTATCTCAGTCATTTTTGTGACTTTTGGCACCACATTTTCAACATGGGGTTCTTGGGACCCCATCTCATCAACTCAGTCGCTGTCATGTCGTTATTCAGTCCCGAAAGGTGATTTCATGGTCACTGCGTGGAATCACCTTCCAGGACCGACTAAAGAAATGACAGTGTCACTGTTCATAAGGTGGGCTCCCAAAAAGCCTATGTTGCAAATTTGGTGAGAAAGTTCCAAATGCATGCTCATAACTTCGAGAATATTTAATATTTTCACTCCAGATTTTCAACACTGCCATTTTTCCACACCTCCTTATGAACAGTACAGCTGTCATTTTTCACATCCTGCCCAAAATGTGTTTTCACACATCTGGCTCACAATGGTGCAGTCGCTGTGTGAAATCAATGTTGGGGACAGATTAAGAAAATCACATTGACATTGTTCATAAAGAGAGGTCCCAAAAAGCCCATGTTACAAATTTGGTGAACAAATTACAAAAAATGACTGCGTTACCAGCATGTCTTGCACAATTTCTTCGCACGCTCGTAACTTTGCCAATTTTTATGTTTGCTTGCGTGCATGCTCAAGAAACATTATGCGGCTGCTTAGGAGAGAAGCAGGTTGTGGAGGTGCAGCAGTGTGGCGGCCAATGCCAGCACTGCATTTGTCAGCTTGGCAGTGTGCACCCAATGCAGGCCCAGTGTCCTGATGACACTGGTTCTGCAGAAGTGCTACCAACTTGAAATGGTTTGGCCACTGCAATGAGGGGCTACCCCATCATTACAGCATCAGCAATTCCACTGCAATGAGGGAGCGACCCGTCATTGCAGGCAGTACCTTACCTGGTGTAACATTTGTGAACATGGCGGCGCTGATGTCGGCATGCCAACACCCAATTCATTTGCTGACGGGGGAGCCTACTCCTCGGCATCATGCGCCCTCCCACCCATTTCTGTGTTGATGGGGGGTCCAGTCCCCATCGACTTTGGTCCCCCTCCCCACAAATGCAGGTGGCACACTGGGAGCCCACTGCAGTGTACCAAACACACCTGTGAAAGAAGAAAACTGACCCGCATTGTCTTTTTTTTTACCTGTAAAATGAGAAAATGGTCCCTTGACGTGTCCAGTGCCCCTTCCCCAACCCACGCCCACCTCTGCATACCCCACCTCCTCACACCCCTCATCCCATACTTACCTCTGAAGTCTGGCATGATGATCTTCGTGGACCGGGAACATGTCTGCACTCTTCAAAGCCAACTGCGAACTGAAGAAATGCCAGTAAGCTGTATAATGGCATAAATAGGGTTTTTTCAACTTTGGTGCATATCTCAGGCATTTTTGGGAATTTTGGCACCAAAGTTTCAACATGGGATTATTGGGACCCCTCCTCATGAATTCAGTCACTGTTATTGCATTATTCAGTCCTGAAAGGTGATTTCATGGTCACTGCGTGGAATCACCTTTCGGGTCTGATTAATGAAATGACAGTGCCACTGTTCATGAGGTGGGCTCTCAAAAAGCCTATGTTGCAAATTTGGTACATGGAAACTGCACAAAGCACACTCATAACTTCGCGAATTTGTAATATTTTCACTCCAGATTTTCAATATTGGTGTTTTTCCACACCTTCTTATGAACAGTACAGCTGTCATTTTACACATCCTGGCCGAAATGTGCTTTCGCACTTCCGGCGCAGAATAGCGCGGTTGCTGTGGGAAATCAGTTTCCGGGACGGATTAAGAAAATGACAGTGACACTGTACATGAGCAGAGGTCCTAAAATACCTATTTTGAAAATTTGGTGATGAAAGTCTATAAAATGACTGTGTTACAAGCGTGCGTTACACAGTTTCCACACACCCTTGTAACTTCGCAAATTTGTAATATTTTCATGCCAGATTTTCAACACTGGCATTTTTTCACACCTCCTTCTGAATAGTACAGCTGTAATCTTTTGCATCCTGGCTGAAATGTTTTTTCGCACTCCTGGCACAGAATAGCCCGGTAGCTGTGGTAAATCAGTGTGTGGGACAGATTAAGAACAAGCGAGTAAGAGAGGAGGAGTGAGTGAGCTCAACGGAGCTCTGTCAGGACTGCTGCAGATTTCTTTGTGGGCAGAAAAAGGCACCTTTGAAGGCAGGAGCCCAGTACCAAAGGGCAGCCTGCAGCGCTGGGAGAAACAGAATGAGTGAGTGAGAGAGGGGGAATGAGCGAGCTCAGCGGAGCTCTGTTGGGACTGCTACGCATTTCTTTGTGGACAGAAAAAAGTGCCTATGCAGGCAGAAGCCCAGCACAAAAGGGCAACCTGCAGCACCGGGAGAAACAGAACGAGCGAGTGAGAGAGGGAAAGTGAGCAAGCTCAATGGAGCTCTGTCGGGACTGCTGCAGATTTCTTTGTGGGCAGAAAATGGTGCCAACACAGGCGGGAGCCCAGTACAAAAGGGCAGCCTACAGCACCGGGAGAAACAGAACAAGCAAGTGAGAGAGGTGGAGTGAACGAGCTTAATGGAGCTCTGTCAGGACTTTAGAGTTGCCCACCCAACCACCCAGGGTCCTGTGTGGTTCTATATTACAGCAGGGTCTCTGGGGTGGAGACAAAGCATTGATTGGATACATTTAGGATTGCTGTAATAATACAGATTTAGTTGTTCTGTTTCTTTCTCTAACTGAGCTAAGTACTGAGCTATACTGTTATGATTGCTGAAATAATACATATTTATTTGTTCTGTTTATTTCTCTAACTGAGCTGAGCAATACTTGGCGTGCAATACGATTTCTAACTGGGCGAAGTGAAACTCTGACGGCTGAGAACAAAAAGTATGGTAGCTGAGGGATGAAAAACAGATAAGGAGGCTTTAGGATTGCTGCAGTAAACTCGGTCGGCAAGGGGCAGTAGGGGGACTAGTGTGGGGGGAACAGGAATTTGAGTAAATATGGCCCTAACAGTTGTAGTCTATTTATTTATTTATTTATTTATTTAATAGTTTTACCAGGAAGGCATACTGAGCAGGGTACCACTCGATTCCAGATGCGCCCGGGGGTTTGGGGGTTAGGTAGAATACAGTGTAAATAGATGAGAAATGTACATACTTCAATACAGTCATAACATAGTAGGCAAATCCTTATATATAGATATGTAGAAATATACAGGCAGGGTAGCATACACAGCATTCAACATCATAACAATAAGCAGGGTGGGCAACAGCAGGAGTAAAATACACAAAGCAGCTAAACAGCTGCCAACCACACTGCATGGGCTTCAGCGGTGCAGAGCGCATGAGCAAGTTGTGGAGAAATGTGTCTTTAGTAGGGCACTGCAGTGAGGAGTGCTGGTGGCATGTCTAATATCAGCCGACAGGGAGTTCCATAACTTAGGCATTCAGAAGCTGAAAGCAGCCTGTCCAGACCCGGTGGACCTGTAGGGGATGTGAAGTAGCCAAGAATCAAAGCTCCTGAGCGAGTAGACTGGCGGGGGAAGATTATTAAGGGCGGCTGCAAGGTAGGGGGGAGGGACTGTGACCAGAATTTCGCAGCGGTTCTAGCGCAGTGTACCAATCTCAGACTGTGGAGAAAAGGGAGATCTAGGGAATGGTAGAGGTTGCAATGATGTGTACTGGGAGGCCAGTCCAGGGAGAAATGGCAGAATGAGTGGAAGAGAGGGTCTAGTCTGGTTAGGGAGGATTTAGGGGCAACACAGTAGACTACATCCCCGTAGTCCATTATTGGGAGGATCATCTTTTGAACGACTGCCAGGCACGTGGGCAGGGGAATGCAACTTTTATTATGGTATAACGCACCTAACATGGGATGTAGCTTCTTATGTATAGGATCAATGTGCGCAGTGAAGTCAAGATGCTGGTCTAACCAGACCCCGAGGTATCTGAAGGAAATGCAAACCTCCGGGGGTGAGTCATCTAAAGTGTGGAAAGTTGGGGAGGCAGGGAAACGGGAAAGTTTGGCCTGAGTGCCGAATGTTAGGGAAACAGTTTTTTAGGGTTTAGAAATACTTGATTTGAACAGAACCAACGTTGGACAGAGTCAAAATCCTGTTGTAAGCAGGCTACTATGGTGGAGGGGGATGATCCAGAGGCATACAGCACCGTGTCATCTGCATACATGTGGATAGACGTATGAGGGCAGGCCACGGGCAGATCATTGAGTAAGATAGAAAACAACAAGGAGCCTAGGACAGAGCCTTGGGGGACCCTGGTGGTAACAGGGACTGAAGTGGAGATGGCTGAGCCAATACGGACCGACTGGGACCTGCCTGCTAAGTACAACTGGAACCAAATGGTGGCACTCTCAGTCAGTCCAGCTTGGGCGAGTTTGGACAGTAACAGAGCATGAGAAACCATGTCAAAAGCCTTAGCCAGGTCGACGAAGAAAGCCGCAGTTATCTCCCCTTTATCCATGCCCGAGAGGATGGTGTTAGTGAGATGGAGGAGAGAGGTGATGGTGGAGTGATTTTTCTTTAACCCTGCCTAGTAAGGAGTGAAGAAGGAGATGGAGTCGAGGAAGTGGGAGAGCTGGGCTAGTACAAGGCGCTCCTGTATCTTGGCTAGGATGGGGAGTAGCGATATAGGTCGGTAGTTGCTCGGGGAGGAAGGGTCGCCTACTTTGGTGAGGGGTATGACTGTGGCATGTTTCCATTTTGTAGGGATGGTACCAAGTCTGAATGACTGGTTATAAAGAGCGGCTAAAGCGGGTTGGCTATGGCTAGGGCAGAAAGATGGAGCATTTTGGAGTCAAGGCCCGAGGGGCATTTTCCTTCGGTGGGATTTAGTGACCAAAGTATTTTTAGTACCTCAGTGGGTGTAACAAGGTGAAAAGAGAAGTTGGCAGGTGAGGAGCAAACTGGGGAATCAGGGGGAGGGAGCCAGGGGTGAGAGGAGAGTAGAGAAGATGTACAGTTTGTGAAATAGGAGTTAGGCTCAGTGGCTACAGCGCTCGGTGCAGTGATAGTACTTCCCGCTATATTGAGGGTACAGAAACCAGGAGTAAGAGCCTGTAACATAAGATGGAGGCCAAAATGTGGCAGGTGACACATGTCAATAGGGCAGGCATCTTTGGAAGGGCAGTGGAGTGTACAGGGTGTGGGTCTACCATGATCCTGGACTGGGCTAGGAGGATGTGGGGGTGTATGGTCTGTAGACAGCTGGATATTTTGTGGGAGGAACTGTGGTGGTTAGGGAGGAGTCAAAGTGGCAGGGCAGATGAGTATGGCAGGGATCCTGGCTGGGGGTGGGATTAAGGGATGGCAAGGGGGGATGGGGGAAGAACAACTAGGGACTGAAACCGAACCCAGTATCAGAGGCACTAGTAGAGAAAAAAGGAGAATGGAGGGGTGGCCGAGGCATGGGGGAGTCCTCCTGATGGGGGAAAGAGACCATGAGGAGTACTAGGGAGACAGCAGATGGCTGCGGGTAGGGAGAGACTAGGGGTGGGACAGGGGGCAGGAAGGAGAACAAGTAGGAAGGGGAAACCATGGGGAAGAGATGTGGGAGGGGATATCAACTAGGAATAGATTTGAGCCTCTGCTATGGGAAAGGGAGGGGGAGCAGGAACATACTGAAGGGGGGCAGGACAAGCGGGGCATGAGAGGGATGGCAACAGGAAGGGGAATAGATGGCGAGGACGAAAGGGTAGAAGTGGGTTAGTAAGAAAGGAGGGGGTGACTGGAGGAGAGAAGGCTACGGGAAGGGGAAAGGATGGGAGGGGCTTCACTATTGGGGTAGAAGGGAATGGGGGCTCTAAATCGACAACAACGGGGATAGGAGAGGGGTTGGAAATCAGCAGGGGAGGAGAGGAGGTCAACATGGAAAGCCCAGTAGGAAGTAGTCAGACTGGGAAGGGGCTCAAGGAGGATGGGAGGAATAAGGTAGAGACAAGGGGTGAGGCAGAAGTAGGGGGTACAGATATAGAAGTTACAGAGGTGCAGTTGTTGGGGTAATGACAAGGAAGAACAAATACTGGGGTGGTGGAAGGGGCATTAGAAGGGAAAGAGGGGGTAAGGGGTGGGGGGGCTACTCATCCTGGGGGATTCTATACTGAAATGGGTGAGATGAGGTGGAAAGGGGGAAAGGCACGGCCATATTTCGATTGAAGCTGTCCCTGGGTTGACTGCAGGAGGGGCAGAGCAGGCACTGCTCAAGCGTGCAGCAAGGGGCAGGAAGAAACCTCATTTACTGTTGCATGTGGTTACAAACGACTTGGCGGAGGACACTGTGGAAGTAGTGAGGGGGAGGTTTGAGTACTTGGGCAGGCAGTGTGAGGGGGTGGGGAAGTCGGTGGCATTCTTGGAGGTACTGCCAGTACCAGAGCCCCCCACACACACACACATACACACTCCCGGAAAAGCTGCTTAAAAGCCTGCAATTCATTCAAATCAATTCCATTTTCTTACTTACTTGGGGTTCAATGCCAACAAGTGTAAAATCATGTACCTAGGACATAGGAACCCAGATGCTGGATATAGGATGGGAGAGGTACTGATACTCACTAGACAAGAAAGGGTCCTTCAGGTTATTATATCAGATGACCTCAAGATGGCAGTACAGTGTGACAAGGCTATGGGCAGGGCAAATTGGATTCTGGGGTGCATAAGGAGTGGAATCTCCAGTTGGAGGAGGAGGGATGCTGTGCTGCCATTGTATAAGTCCCTGGTATACCCCCAGCTGGAGTACTGTGTCCAGTTTTAGAATCCACTCTTCAGAAAGGACATAAGGTGAAGCTTTTCCAGAGGAGGGCAACTAAAATGGTTCAGAATTTTCACAGGAATCCCTACAAGGAAAGGCTGAAGAATCTCAGCATGTATACTCTGGAAGAGAGGAGGGTGAGAGGTGACATGATCAAGACCTACGAAGTACCTCACAGGGGTAAAGAGGGTACAGTTGGGGAGTTTCCTTCAAATGAGGATGAGCACCCAAACCAAGGGACATACAATGAAGCTGGGGGGGCTGCATTCAGGATAGATGTGAAGAAATATTTCTTTACTGAAAGGGTGGTGCATGCCTTGAACAGACTGCCAGGAGAAGTGGTGAAAGCTAAAATGGTAGGGGGCATGAAGCATGCATTAGATAAATATAGGGGTATATGCCAGAAAGGGGAAGGAGGGGGTCAACGGAGATCAATATGGTCATGGAAGTGAAGTAGGTTCAAGTTCATTGCTGGATAAATTCATTAAGCAAGCTCATTCACAAGGAGGTCCTGATGGATGCAGGCAGAATAAGACATGCAATAACATATACAGGTAGGAGTTAAAAGTAGGTAGAGAACACTTGGCCAGATTGGGTGGGCTAAGCAGTCGTTTTCTGCTGACAAATTCTATGCTTCTATCGCATCATGTGTTAATTCAGGTGCAGTGTTTATTTAAAGTTGGGCCTACCATACATCCAGATGTAAGGTACAGTAAATTATTGAATTTGATGCAGCCCACTTACAATACAATACACAGAACCCCAGTGCTTTGAGAAGCCTTTACTCTTCATAAGGTTGCTTAAAGAGCTGGGGTTCTCTTTGCAGTGTCCACACCAGTATGCTGATCTTAAAATCGACACGGCATCTGAATGCATACTTGATTCTTGCTCACTCCATTTCTTCCCCACTTTGAAACCTGCTTGTCCTGAGTTACTTTGGGACTGGCAGCGCCTCGCCTGTGTTGGAAGATGACCAGTCAGTGGCACTGTAAGACGTCAGACTTCACAGACTGTGAAGGCAGCTGCTCACAGACAGACATAAGACAATTTTACTGTGGGGTAGGAGGAAGTAAGCTGTTGATTAACTAGAATCTGCAGCTTATCCATCAGGTAGGGAAATGGGCTGACTAGGTGAGCCAAGTGGTCCTTATCTGCCATCAGATTCTATGTTTCTCACCCACCATCTTGGCAAGAAGAAGGCTGAAGCTGTAGCCACTGATGACTGTTGTGGTGTGGGGATGGGGGTACCAAAGGGGACAGACATGAGATAAAATCATAATAAAAATTGTGAGACCTTCACTAGCTTTCCAAAATGCTTACCAGTAATAGAACACTCTATGAAGTTTTTCAAATAGCAACCCAATTTGGTGACTCCTCTGTGTGCCATCTGACACCAGGCATCAACCAGCATAAAATTGCCTAAAGAAGGCAGTGTGGTCATGTGGTTACTGAAATACTGGAGATTACAGATTTATAGAACAAAAGAATATCACACCGAAGCTGGCACATATGCCTATAGCAACTGTCTCCATCTTCTCAGTAGTTATATTTATACCCTTGACGTACTTGAATGTTTCTATCATATCCCCTCTTTCCCTTCTCTCTTCCACTGAGTACATATTGAGCTCCCTTAGTTTCTCCTCATAGGTCTTGTGTTGCAAGCTCTGTAACATCTCATTCGCCCCTCTGGACCATCTCCAGCCTGTTAATATCCTTATGAAGGTGCAACTTCCAGAACTGCTCACTACCCCATGTGAAACCTGACCATGGTTTTATATAATGGCATCACTACCTGCCTCCTTATGCTGGTGATACCCTTGCCTATGCATCCCAACATGTCACTGGCCCTCCTAGCTGCCTTACCACTTTGACATTTTCAGGTCATCTGAAATAAGAACACCTCAGGTCCCTTTCCTTCTTTGTGACTGTCAGCAACTCACCCACCCATCCTGTACCTTTCCCTAGGGTTTCCGTGTCTCAGGTGCATAATTTTTAACTTTTTTGAATTAAAATTCAGTTGCCAGTCCTCAGACCATTTCTCAAGCTTCCCCAGACCCCTCCTCATTTTCTCCACCCCCTCTGGGGTATCTACTGTGTTACAGATCATGATGTCATCTGCAAACAGGCAGACCTTTCCCTTCACCCCTTCTGCAATGTCACTAATGAAGATATTGAACAGGACTGGCCCCAGGACCAATCCCTGTGGCACCCCACTGGTCACCCCCTCTCCCCAGACTGCACCCCATTTACCACCACTCTCCACCTCCTGTCTGTTTCTAACCCACTTTACCACCCTTCCCCCGCCCCCATGCCCAGCCCACTCAGCTACTTTATCAGCCTCCTATGTGGGACGGTGTCAAACGCTTTGCTTACATCAAGGTAAGCATTGTCCACTGCCCCACCTTGATTTACTTCCTTTGTCACCCAGTAAAAGAGATCAACCAGATTTGTCTGACATGACCTCCCCACTGTGAATCAATGTTGCCTATGGTTCTGGGCTCTGATAGCTTCTACATGCCCCACTATCCTTTCTTTAACCAATGTCGCCATGATCTTCCCCACTACTGAAGTGAGGCCTGTAGTTCCCCACCTCCTCCCTACTGCTGGATTTGTATAGAGGGACCACTTGTGCCTTCCTCCAACTGTCTGGTACCACCCCTGTGTTGAATGACTCAGTGAACATGGCTGCCACAGGTACTGCTATTTCCCTTCACAGTTCTTTTCATATCCTTGGGTGCATGTCATCTGCTCCCATCACTTTGTCCACCTTCAATTTACTCATCTTCTGCAGGATTCTTCTGCCTGTGAATGGACTATTGTCCACCTCTTCACGTCTTTGCAACTGCTGTGGCCCTTGCCCCTCCCCCACTTCTGTGAATACTAAACAGAAAGACACAGTGGATGTCTTGGGGGGGGCAATACCTAAGCAGCACATATAAACAGTCAACATTCGGCATTGACAAATGCTCGTTCTAGAGTGTAGAAATAGTATATAAACAACATTTATGCAACAGGCGTCTGGATAAACAGAGTGTGATAAATCCGTTTATTTGAGTCACTATGTGGATAAATTTATATATACAATAGGGGTGAGTGGTAAATGAGTGAGATAAAACAGCGTATCCACCACTGCAGTGTGATATTTTAACCCTCTGCTCTACTGTGATGATATCAGACATTTACACACACAGGTCACAAAAGGTCACTGATATCACTCTAGGCAGCTTTCCCCTCAGCATGCAAGAAACACCTGTGCTGTTACCATAGACACAAATGCAGAACTACCTGAGAGGTCTCACTGCTGCCTACAGCTAACTCAGTGAGCATTACAAAACACACCTATCCCCCCCCAACTTCCAGCTCATTACTGTGATGCTCTCAACTTGATGCAGCCAGAATTCCAAACAGCACAGCTTCACAGAACAGTCTAATCTACTGCCTGCAGCTAACTCAACTACCACTGAAACACACTCTCACTTGTTCCTCAAACTCTGATTCTCACCCATTACAATTACTGTGACAATCTCAACTTCACTGCAGCCAGAATCCTAAAGAGCACAATTTCACAGAACACTCTGCACTCTGCCTGCAGCTAAATTAATTACCACTGAAACACACTCTCACTTGTTCCTCAAACTCTGATTCTCACCCATTACAATTACTGTGACAGTCTCAACTTCACTGCAGCCAGAATCCTAAAGAGCACAATTTCACAGAACACTCTGCACTCTGCCTGCAGTTAACTTAATTACCACTGAAAACAGTATCAGCTGTTCTGACCATACTGTACCTCTCAACTGTCCCGGATTTTGCGGGAAACCCCGATTTTCAGCTCTTTGTCCCACCATCCCGATCCGACTGGCCGTTTGCACGATTTTCCTAGGCTGAGTGGCTGAGCCCTGCTCTGAATGCCACCATGCGGTCTCCTCTCCACACCACCATTGCCACACTGACTGTCTCCGTTCAAAATCCCCACGTCCCCATGTTGCAGTTGCACACAGTGGCGTCTTACGTAGGAGGCACTGACGTATGCTCTCCCATTTGACCAATGGTGTGATTCAGTTGCTGTCTGTTGTCTTTTAGCACCCCTGCCCACACGCGGACCTGATATTTTGTGTCCCCCATCAGGTCCGAACGTACAGCATATAATAGGACCACCTCCAGCATTCTGGGAACCACACAACTGAAGAGAGAGTTCCAGAACACCGGTGAAGAATTAGCCCCCTTGCCTAGCTACGAGTCGAGCGAGCGAGAGAGAGAGACTGCCGCAGCTTGGAGACTTTGATCGACTGGGAGAGAGAATCGAGACTCTGTATTTGGAGGAGGAAGAGAAGTGCAAGTTAATGCTAATGCTAGCCCATTTGTTGAATCATCGCCACCGCGTGCCCATCAGCTAGACTATTTTTTTGCACCAATCTGCCATCCCTGCCCATTAGCTGCTGCCTGCTGCTACTGTAAATCATTTATTGTTTAGTTTGAATAAAAGAACGAACGAAGCAGCAGCAGACAGTGCCAGCAGCTGGCATACCGACTACTGAGCAACGGGGAGCACATAGAGAGACAAAGAGTGAGCAGACTCAGAGCAGCACAGAGGAGAAGGATCTGAGCCCAGCTGACCCTACAACCCAGTGCCACCACACCAGTACCTAACCGTTTAAGTGTTGGGTATCAGGTATGTAAAAATGCCAGGAACTGTGGAAAATATATTGAGTATGTTAACAACTTGGTTTATTTATTCGGCTAACGTGAACCAAATGGGGGGGGGTCATGGAGTAAGTAGTAAGATTTATAAACTCGCAAGTGGACTGTATGTTATGACTTCTGGATGCATTGGAATCATTTCATTCATTTCATTTCATTTATTAGTTTTACTGTACCAGGAATTACTGACTTGGACTATCAGATGATTCAGTTTTTGTGTATAAGATACATGGGGATACTGAAAATAATGACTGGTCTGGTGGGGCATGGGGGGGTCCACCTTGGAGGTAGTGAATGTATGAGCTGCCTCCCACCCTGTGGAGAGGGGCTTGAAATTTGGAACCAGGATTTTGAGGGGGCAAGCACACTATTCCAGGTTATGGCAGAGAGATTGGGTGTGGGGACCTCATCATTTGGCAGTACCCAGGGCACAGCATCTTATAATCACTGCAACAGGAGGGGGTGCAGTATGTTAACTACACTGTGGTGATGGTCATGTCTGTGTTAAAGGATGATAACCCAAGGGTTAAAGGGTGGTACAGTACCTACACACTAGTACCTAATAGAGTTTTGGTCATCAACAACAGGCTTAGGTGACCCAGGCTGCACTTTATTTCTTTTGTCTTCTGAGTGTTCCCTAGAACCCAATCATTATTGTAGGGATGGGGTCTTTGGGTATTTTGACACTGTACTGTGGACCGAGACCCCCCCTGCAAAAACACCTAGCGGGAGAACTCTGGTGAATGTTTGTACACAGCACTACAAGATTCAGATGTCAAATGGTAGTGATTTGTAATAACAGCTTCAGCTCCTGTGAACATTGCCTCTCAACAACTTGGCTGTTCCACAAGAAATATCGCTGTCTGTAACTAGTGACTGAGTCCTGTAACAATTGTTAGCTGCTAAGCCTGTTGCTAGTGCCATTTGAACAACTTGGCTGCCCCACAGTATTCACGCATTTGAAAGATGTGAACACTGTGACGCAGCACTTTACGCGGCATGAAAAATGGTGTCCCTGATTTTGAGCATTTGTCCCTGATTTTAAAGGGTAGTGTCCCTGATTTATGGCCTTGGAGGTTGAGAGGTATGGTTCTGACACTCTGCCTCTCAGCTCATTACAATTACTGTGATGCTCTTAACTTCACTGCAGCCAGACTGCTGAACAATACAGCTTCACAAAAGTATGTTTCTCACTTCTGTCTAAAACTAACTCATTTAGCATTGCAAAACACACTCATTTGTCTTTCTGAGTTTATAACACTGCCATCCCATTCAGAAAAGTTCACACACAGAATGAGCAAACGCATAAACAGGAACAGAACACAAGATAGCATAACAAAACTTCTGAAACTCTTGGCCCTATTGTATATATCGAATACATGATTGGCAGATCATGTGCTATGGCAAATATTGTCACTCCTGCATCGTGAGCTTGGATATCTCACTCGTACTATCCGGAGCTCACTCTGCAGGAGTGACAATATTTGCCATATCACACTCATGCCCATCATGTATCCCCTATTTATCCACATTGTAACTACATCACACCCTGTTTATCCACATACTAATTAAGTCACTCCACCCCCCCCCCATCTGCGGGCACTGCTTCATTCTTTAGACTCACTAAGATGTTGCTGTTACACTACCATACTGTCCCTATTTTTCCCACTTCTACAGCACTACCACCCCCAAACACACACCGCCACGCCACCTCCTTCCTCGTCACCACAAACTTAAACATTATTTCTCACATTACTCATTTTTTAATAACTTTCTTTCTCTATGACGTCACCCCACTTGATTTGCCTCGCACATGGTCCCGTTGCTCACTCCTGTTAACATTCCACTTGCTGGAATCCACAATGTTACAACTGCTCACTCCATGCCATTTTCCACACAAAAAACCCTGAATCTTCAGCTGAAAACCAATCAGCTGCTACATAACAGCATAAGTGCTAGTGTCATCATGTCACTCCCTAGGAGTGCCCATAACTACAGGGAACGCCAAAGATGGATGATACCAAACGCATTAAAAAGACCTACATTATTTTATTAATTGAACAAACAAAAATAAATCTCAAGCTAGGAATAACTAACGACAGAACTTCCTCCCCAGTTGAATAAATGAAATATGCGGGGGGGGGGTGAGTGTAGGATAACTCATTTATCTAGTACAGTTGCCTGTGATGACTCATAACCCTCAGTCATGGTTTCACCACTCATGACATTACTTGAGGTCACTGGCAACTGTACTAGATAAATGAGTTATCTCATACTGGCCCCCCACATATCCCTTATATAGCACATGAACAATACAGTTTATAACCATGTAGTTCTGTAGTTCTAAAGGGGTTGCCAGAATCCAGTGCTGAGATTTATATAGGAAACCAGCATTTGTTAATGTGGAATGTTCGTCGCTGATATTGCTGTTGTACCGGGTCTTGCGTGTACACATTTGTACTATATGTTTACCCAGAATACAGCAGATACGATGCCATGTCTCATTTTCAGTGGTGTCCTGCTTTAAAAAATTGTTAGTTTATTAGTACCCAGGATAGGGCAGCTGAGAGGCAATATTTATTTTTAAGTGGGCTCACGCATTTTGATCCCAAATGTCCAACAGTCTTTTTATGACCTGACATCATGATCAAGACAGGTGGAATTTGTAAAATCCTATCCAAAAGGTGATTTCGCTTTGCGATTGTGGAAACAAGTTTAGGAGGGGATTTGAAAAATGACACCTGCCATGTTTAGGAGCTGGGCTAACACAAGGGATATGTTGAACATTGGGGCCCAAATCTGCAAAAATAAAGTGATGAGCATATGTTGGAACAAGTCAATGCTTCCTCATAACTTAGTTGTTTTTTCATATTTTTACCTTAAATTTTCAACATAATCTTTTTATGACCACTCTTCTAACTATAGCAGGTGTCATTTATAAAACAATGCTGAAATGTCATTTTGTACCACAAATGTGAAAACATATTTTGGGTAGGGTTTGAGAAATGACAGCTGTGACATTCATGAGGTAGTTTGAAAAAATGACTATGTTAAAATCGGGGGTCAAAATAATGAAAATTACCACAGTTATAAGCATGCACTGAAAAATTTCAACACACATTCCTAACTTTGTTGATTTCAAATAATTTTCCCCCAAATTTTCAACATAGCCTTCTTATGACTGTACATAGACTTCTTATGACCTCACCTCATGAACAAGAGTGGAGAACATTTTTTAAATCGTGCCCAAAAGGTTGTTTCATGCCACAAGTGTGAAAACACATTTTGGCCAGGATCTGAAAAACGGCAGTTGTCATGTTCATAAGGTGGTGTGAAAAAATGGCTATGTTGAAAACGAGGTCAAAACATTGAAAATGACCACAGTCATGAGTGTGCGTTGAAAAATTTCAATGTAGGCTCATAACATTGTTGTTTTCTCATATTTTTATGCCAACTTTTCAACATAGCCCTCTTATGACCCCACCTCATGAACAAGGGTGGAGAATTTTTCAAATCCTGCCCAAAAGGTGATTTTGTGCCACAAGTGTGAAAACACATTTTCATTTCATTTCATTTTTATTTATTATACTGGGAAACCTTAATGGGCAAAGACCCTTTTTCATAAGTGCCCAGTGTAATGAGAAGCAGTAGTGTACAGATGACACACAGTCACCGAAACTATGTCGGGGACAGTAAACATACAATAGTTGTCAGAGGCAGGAACATAAACACGGGTGCAATAGAACTCTTACTGTGAGTATCAGTGACAGTTGCAGTGAGACTGAGATGAGAGGTACTGTGCACGTGTGTTTTATTTTGCCCAGGATTTGAAAAATGACAGCTGTCACATTCATGAGGCGCTATGAAGAAATGGCTATGTTGAAAATTTGGTGTCAAAATATTTAAAATTACTACAGTTATGAGCCTGCATTCACAAATTTCAAATTAGGCTCATAAGTTCGTTGTGTATTAATATTTTTTACCCCAGATTTTCAACATAGCCTTGTTACGAACCCACCTCATGAACAAGGATGGAGACAATTTTCAAATCCTGGCCGAAAGGTGATTTTGCACAGCAGCTGCAAAATCACCTTTTGGGACAGATTTGCCTAATTCCACTGCCATTGTTCATGAGCTGGGTCCCAAAAAATGCATGTCGAAACTCTGGGGCAAAAATATTCAAAAATTACCATGTTATGCCAGCAAGTTCAAATCCCATTGAAATACATGGAACCGCAAACCTGATTTCCTCAGTTTGTGGTTTGGCATTGAAGAGTGAAGACATGTCTCCAGTTCAGAGAGGATTACAGCATTCTACTCCTGGTAGGTAAGTAAGGGCTTGAGGGGAGGTGTTGGTGGTGGGTGCTCAGTGGGAGGATCAGGTGAGGTGACAGTAATGATGGTGGCGGCAACAGACCTCAATGGATGGTTTTCTTTTTCACGGGGTGTTTGAAAACGTCTACAAGAGATGGTTTTCTTTATTTCAAGTAATGATACTGGGATTGGGCATCCCAGTGTCGGTGGTACATTTGGTGGTACTGGGGGGGGGTGTCCCTGGTGTTAGATAACCAAATGGGCAGGATGGGGGTAAAAGCAGCACAGTGGATTTTATTTATTGAACTGTTTCACCAGGAGGGCACACTGAACAGCAAGTTGCCCGTCTCACAGTGCGACCCGGGGGGGGGGAAGGGGGTTACATGGGGCTGTGAAGGATGATCAGTTACAATAGTATGTGGGTAGTACAAACAATACAACATTGTAAGACTATGCAACAGTTGGAACACAAGGTATTATACAATAAACAGTAGTGGAACATTGGGTAAATTACAATACATGTCCGAAATCGTACAAAAGAACATATTAATATACAAAACAGTAATAATGCGATAGAACCATTGATAGTGCATGAGTGTACCAGGAGCAGGCTCGAGGTAGTACGCAAGTGCTGTTGGAGTAAAAAGGATGGGGTTAGGTTGTGCACACTGGTGACCCAGAAGGACAGATGGAGAAGAGAGGGGGAGATGCAAGAACGGAATATGAGGAGAAGGGGTAGCCATTTCCTGATTTCCCCCTTCAGGATGTTGAGAACCCTGCTGGGGGGGGCTCATGGTAGGAAGGCAGAAACTGGGGATAGGTATTAAGGTGGGTTAAAGATTTCGTTGCCGTTGCATCATTGGAATCCCCCAGATGTGTTTTTCTGGGGGATTTCAATGTCTGGTTCGACGATGTGAATCCTGGACATGGTTATGAACTTTCCCAGATCATGTCCTCCCTTGGGTCTGACACAGGCAGTTACTTTACCAACTCATCGAGATGGCCACATGTTGGACCTGGTGTTCTCACTGGGACTTGATATCAATGATCTTAAGATCAATCCAGTTCTTTGGTCTGATCATTGCACTGTCCAGTTCACGCTTGGGGCTCCCGCCATAAGCCCTTCACCTGTTGAGATGATTCGCTGTCACCCTTTACGGGGTTTGACCCCTGAGGGTTTTCTGGCAGCAGCGAATTTGTCTAGAGTGGGTGATGCATGCGCGGGAGGTGTTGTGGTCGGGGTTGACGCCAATAATGGGGTGTTATCCAACACCATAAACTCCCTCGCACCTGTCTGTGTATGACCCAGAACTTCGTACCTGAGGTTGCCATGGTTTGATGGCGAGCTCAGGGAGATGAAGAAGCTGGGTTGGAGATTGAAGCGCTGCTGGAGGAGATCCTGTCTGGATGCGGACAAATTGGCCCTGCGTGCCCATTATGTTGGGTACCAGGAGGCAATCAACTATAAGAAGACAGTGTTTTTGTCTGAGGAGATTGCTGCCAGAAGGAACCGACCGGCCTCACTCTTCCGGACCGTTGATAGACTTTTACATCCAGTCTGTCTACGGCCTGGGAGGGTTTTTTCCAACACCGATTGTGAGGATTTTGCGCGGTTCTTTTCGGACAGGGTGTCCGCGATCCAGCGGGTGGCTCCTTTAGCCAGGAATGATACAGCTGGCAGTGATCATCTGATATGTTCTGAGTGCACTCCGTCTGGTTGGGGAGAGTTTAGACCAGTGGAGGATAGTGAGGTTATTGAGGTGGCAACCAATGTGAGGCATACCTTTTGTGAACTGGACCCGGTGCCAACGCGTTTCTTAATGAGATGCGTTGACTCTGTTGGCCCGGTGTTTGCCATGATTGTACGGTGCTCCCTCTCCGAGGGTGTCTTTCCGGATGCCTTGAAGGAGGCTCTGGTGAGACCCCTCTTAAAGAACCCATCTTTGGACCTGGAGATCAGGGCAAATTACCGTCCAATCTCTAACCTTCCATTTTTAGGAAAGGTTATTGAGAAAGTGGTAGCGCTTCAGTTGGAAGAGCACCTCATATCTCACGAGTTGTATGAACCCTTTCAGTCGGCTTTTCATGCCAGACATAGCACTGAAACTGCACTTGTTCGGGTGCAGAATGACCTTCTCAGGGCTAGAGATCGGGAGACAAGACAATTCTTGTTCTCTCGATCTCTCATCAACATTTGACACTGTGGACCATTGTGTGCTGCTTGCTCGCCTTGGGGACCGATGTGGACTCACCGGAAATGTCATCAAATGGTTTGAGTCCTTTCTTACTAACAGGAGGCAGCAGGTTATGATGGGAAATTTCTCATCTACACCCAGTCTGCTTCTTTGTGGAGTTCCTCAGGGATCAGTATTGGCTCCAATGTTGTTTGCAGTGTATATGCTGCCTCTGGGTGGGATCATTGGGAAATATGGCTTGAGTTTTCATTGCTATGCCGATGATACTCAGCTATATTTTTCCTTTGCCCCAGGAACATCCAATGCAGTGGATGTGCTTAATATCTGTCTGACTGAGATTAACAACTGGATGGCCTCCAGCTGGTTGCGGCTGAACCCTGATAAGACAGAGATATTAGTAGTGGAGTCGAACAGAGTTCATGATAGGATGGCCTCTGACACAGAAACTGGGCTTGTCCTAGGGTCTGTGCCATCGAAGGCCTTCTCTTGGGTGCGAAATCTTGGCGTGATTCTGGACAAAGATTTAACCATGGAGGCTCAAATATCCTCTGTGGTTCGTACCTGTTTTTACCATCTCAGAAACATTGCCAGGATTAAATCCCTTGTTCTGCCTCTGGACCTCCCTACTCTGATACATGCCTTAGTCACATCTAGGCTTGATTACTGTAATGCGCTTTATCTTGGGGTCACGGGAGGATCTCTCCGCAGATTGCAGCTGGTGCAAAACGCAGCTGCCCGGTTGCTGACTGGGCAGCAAAAGTTCTGTCATATTACACCGGTTCTGCGTGAATTGCACTGGCTGCCAGTCAGGTTCTCCTCTTTAAGGTGGGTCTCCTTACCTATAAGGCCCTACACGGGCAGGGCCCTGTTACCTGTTAGACCTTCTGTCACCTGCCTTCTCCTCATGCCCTCTTTGTTCCTCCAGTGAATGCCTCCTGACCATTCCCAGAACTAAGTTGAAATCTGCTGGCGATAGAGCATTTAGCGCCGTGGCCCCTGTTCTGTGGAACTCCTTACCAACTATGGTCAGAGAGGCTTCATCAGTGGATGTTTTTAAGGCCCAGCTAAAGGCCTTTCTCTTTTCTAAGGCATTTAATGCTTAGATAAATATTTATAGTTAAGGCTTAGTTTTTGTAATGATATGTATTTATTATGTGTAAATTTATATATTCATTATGTTTAAATGCCTGTTTTAATGCTTTGTACGGCACCCAGAGCCTCTGGGATTGGGTGTCTTTTAAATAAACTTTGCCTTGCCTTGCCTTAAAGCAGGAACAGCTGAGGGAAAGGTAATTTGTAGGGCAGAGGTAAGGGAATAGTTGGAGGAGGAGTGTCATATTTCAGGAAGGAGGGAATTCCAGATTTTAGGGAAACAATGGGCAAAACCAGTCTGACTGATGAGGGTGGCGAGGGACCATCAAGGTGTGGACGTCATTTGATCTGAGAGAGTGGGTGGGGGGAGCTGGAGTGGAGAGACTGGATGAGAGATAGGAGGGGAGCCCCCCAAACCAGAATTTGCAGGTTATTTTGGGACAGTGAGAGATGCATCTGTGAGATAGTGGAAGGAAGGTTAGAGAGTGATAGAGTTCACAGTGGTGGGAGCAGGAAGGGGAGTTTATAGCAAAGTGGCAGAAGGAGTTAAAGAGAGAGTGTCCAACTTGGTCAGGAAAGATTTGGGAGCAGCACCATACACTACATTGGACTGGGCACCCCATGTCAGAATTTCAGGTACCAACACTGGGATTGGGCAGCCCAGTGTCAGTGCTATGTTTGGTGCCACCGGGGGTGGGCTCCCTGGTGTTGCATAATTAAAATGGGCAGGGTGAAGGGTAGCAGTCAGCATGGGGGATTTGGCACCCCATGCCAGAATTTTAACATGGTGGACATGGGAGAGATTGGGGGGATCATTATGTTTGGCAGTACCGGGGGTGGGCTCCCCAGTCCTCACAATAAAAATAGGCACAGTGGGGGGGTGCTTGAGGAATTGGTGTTTTAGCCAGCATCAGGGATGATGGGGGGGGCCACAGCAGGTTGATCATAACAGATCAGCTGTGCTTGCTGGGTGGCGTTACGTAGACCAAAGGAAAGAGTTGCCTTATAATTGGATTGGCTCTTTCATTTGAACTACACAAAGTTTCCGTCCAGCAAGCCAGAACAGTGTCATGATCAGCCTGGCTGATGATTGGTGTGACACTGACGAGCCCCTTGCAGACTGCTCTGCATTGGACCAACAGTGTTACACCCCTCAAAACCCACTCTCATAACAAAATGTTTGCTGCACGTGTGCACAGTGTGACTATAAAAGGGATGAAGTGTTCCCCAATATAACATCTTAGGATCAAATGGGATTTGTGCCCTGATGACTGTTAAATTCTGTACACAGCATTTTTTGTCAAATACGGTATTAATTTTTAGGGACAACTTCACAGTATGTGGCCCATAGAACCACAGTATGTAATATCGCCAACATGTTCCGCCTTGCAAAACTTCCATTTGCACTGTCCCGCTGGAGTGTACTGCCAGTAATACTAAATCTTAAACTGGACAAATTTGCTTTGAAGGTCCTGCAACTTCCATAGGCACTGTACCATTACTTTGGCCATGACACCAAGTACAGTATTTAACAGCAACCCACTTAAAAGTGGGGCAAGTTGGCTGTTGCATTTTTGGGAAATTATTCCTGTGAAAATTGCAAACTGCAGAAAGAAACTGACCAAATGCAACTAGCCATTTTTGTGTGAAAATTTTGCGTTTTTTTCTCACTGTATTTCTACATAAATGACATTATTTTTACATGAAAACAGGACTCTTTTGGGGGGAGAGATGATTTTGCCATTGCGCAACAATGGAAAATCCAATGATTTGTGCAGAAAGAGTAATTGTGAGATATTGGGCTGGATATTCAAACTGCGCCATTCTGTGGTGCAAGCCCTTGCGCTGCTCAAAATAGTTGCGTTGGGTGTGGCCGGGGCGATATTCAATGGAGTTGCGCTATTGAGCAACTCCGTTGATTATCACCCCCCGGCCACAGCCACTGTGCATGGCTCAGTGGAACATGCGCCACCGCAAGTGCTCAGAGTGGAGCATTCAAGATGTGGTGGCACAAGTTCCATTGCGCCATGCGCAAATTTCTGATATTTATTTATTTAGTTAAACATCAGTTTAGAAACCTTTGAGCCAGAGGCTCATTTACAAAGGTACCTCGTCACAAAGAGGACATCAGAACAGTAGTACAAGGGACACAGTACTTACAAACAAAAAAGTTACAGTTCAATTACAATTTTGTTACAATAGAATACAATCTCCAACGAAGCAAAAGATAACAAAAGGTGCAAAACTTATGGTCGGGGAGAGCTGGTGGAGTAGAAGGGAGGAGATAGGGAGGAGGGAATTAGTAGGGAAAGGAAGGGGAGCAGCTCAGTGAGCATTGTCAAACAGAGTATATATATATTTTTTTTACACTAGGCTAGCGGCAGTTGCATTTCGCGAGCTAAGCAGGAAGTTTCTGAGCCTGGGCTTAAAGCAAGCTAAGGTTAGTGAGTTTGAGACACTGGCAGGGAGGAGTTATACCAGTGGGGCATGCAGTGAGGAATGCCCTCTGACCTTGAGAGGTCCTGGCTCCGGAATAACTAGGTAGCTCTTGACGAGCTGCGCGTGATCAGGGTCGGTGCAGTACGGCGAATGGAGTTGGATAGGCCTATGGGGGATAGGCTACGCAGGGCTTTAAAGGTGAGCTGGCATGTCTGATACATGAGTCGCTCTTCCAGGTTGAGTAGGGTAGCCAGGGTGTACAGCTCACATGTGTGAGTGAGTCTGGGAGCACCAGTGATAAGTCTGCAGGCCTTATTAACTGAGAGGCGAACCTTGTTGAGGGCAGTCTGATCTGCTGAGCCATAGACCGGAAGGCCATAGTCAATGAGAGACATGACAGAGGAGGTGACAGCCAGGTGGAGGCATCAGGAGGGAGCATTTTTGTGCCGGTAAAGAATGCCTAGCCGTGAGTTGGCGACAGAATTTAGGGCAGATATATGTCCATGGAATGAAAGTGCAGGTCAAAGGTTATACCAAGATATTTATAGGACTGCACCTGGTCAATGACGAGATTGGTGTGGATGGACAGCTAAGGAAACTTGCTGTACTTATTTTGGGGTGGGAGAAGAGCATCGTTTTGTTTCTTAAGGTTGATAACAAGTCGGTGCTCAGTGAACCAGGTAGCTGCAGAGTCAAAGACTAGTTGGAGGGAGTTCTGTAGCAGCATGGGGTCATTGTGGGAGGCAACGAGAACAGCATCATCAGCATAGAGAAGCATCTTACCCGTACAACTGCTGGGTAGGGAGTTAAGAAAGAGTGAGAACAGTAGGGGTCCAAGAATTGAGCCCTGTGGCACCCCAGAGCGAATGGGGCATGTTTCAGAGAGAGTACCATTGACTTTCACACATTGGGAGCGGGCGGAAAGATAGCTGGTGCACCAGGAAACAGGTCCTGAGGCAAAGCCTATTAGGTCGAGGGTGGAGAGCAAAAGAGGATGCGAAACGGTATCGAATGCTTTAGACAGGTCAATGAATATAGTACCAGCTAGGGCACCAGAGTCCAAGGAGGCATGGAGGAAGTTGGAAAATTCCAGGAGTGCTGTATTGGTACTATGACCTGCTCTGAACCCGTGTTGTTCAGGGCAGAGAATATTGTACTTACAGAGGTAGTCAGAGACTTGGGACGCCACAGTTTTCTCTAACGCCTTAGAGAGGGGGGAGAGGATTGAGATGGGTCGATAGTTACCCGGAAGAGTCCTGTCACCACCTTTATGGACAGGGGTAACTGTGGCAATCTTCCAGGCAGAGGGGAATTGTCCGAGACAGAGTGATTTGTTGAAAATGCACGTAATAGGTGAGAGGACCTGATCCAGGACCTGGACGTAAAAGGCAGGGATCAAGTGAGTCATTACCGATGGTGTTACCTTTTAGGGCTTTTTAGTAAGTAAGGCCTAGCTTCTTGCATGGTGACACGATGCAGGTGGAAAGAGGCGGGCAATGGGTGGTGGTACAGATGGAGGAGGTGGACTGAAAAGTTACCAGGAAGTACTGAGCTAAGGTCGGTAAAGGAGTTATTGAGGTGGGCGAATGAGGGCAGGGTCAGAGGAGATGGTACCATTGATGTTGAGAAGAGAAGAGAGGGGGACTGGGAGTGACCATTCAGTTGCTTGATGTTGTCCCAGAAGCACCTGGGGTTCCCCCAGGAGGAGGTAAGAGAGGCTTGGTAGTATTCCGCCTTTGCTTTGCGGATGGCCCAGGTGCACTGGTTGCGGGCGGCAGCATAGGACTGCCTGTCAGCTGAACGGCCAGTAGCAACAGCAAGGTGCCAAAGATTGTCGTGTTGCTTAAGTTGCCACAGTAGGGCAGGGGTGATCCAAGGGGCATGTTTCACTTTGGACCTCCTAGCAGTTATGGGAGCAAAGATATCACAGGCAAAGTTGAAAGTGCTTACAAAGAAGGCCAGGGCCAAGTCAATGTTGGTTGCCCTCGTCAGAGGGGACCAATCAGTGTGGGCAAGGAAGCACTTAAGGCCTATGAGTCCCCCAGGCCTAAGCCGCCTTCAAGAGGTGGTTTTGACCGGGATGAGGGCGAGGGGTTCCCAGTTGAAAGCACAGGGAGTGGTCACTGAGGCAGTCAGGGAGGATTTGGATGTTGTGGATGTGGATTGGCCTGTTGGTGAGGACCACATCCAGGAGGGTGCTTGTCCCCCAGGGTTTTTTCTAGTAGGCTGTGTGACCAGTTGAGTTAGGTCAATTGAATCGAAAGCCTCACGGTGGGAGGAGGACGAGGGGCAGAGCCAGTTTATATTCAAGTCGCCCACCAAGATTTGGTCCGACGAGTTGGGTAGGGAGGTGAGGTAGTCAATTAGTGGGCCCAGGGCCTGGGATTGGTTCTTGGGGGGTATGTAGGCTACGGTTAGGAATAATGGGCCTCTAGCTGGGTCAGGGGACAGCTTTAGAGTAAGTGCCTGGGCCTTATGGTCGAGGTCAGGCGGGGGGAGTGGTAGCCCCATGAGAGAATCCTTCAAATAGAAGACACAGCCCCACCTCTCCTGCCAACACGGTCCAACCAGTGGAGAGTGTAGCCGGGGAGAGAGACATGAGAGTTAGGAGTGGAGGAGACAGCCAGGTTTCAACCAGGGCAACAACATCAGGTTTATGAAGCGTCACCCAGCAGTGCAGAGATCCAGTTTTTCAGGAGGCTACAGATGTTCATAGAAGCAATGTGCAGCCCAGGAGATTTCAGGGGAGGACCAGTGCTGCCAGGCCCGGATTGGGGTGGACATTGCCTGACAGGAGCAGGAGAGGAGGGGCTGATCTGGGGAGTGCACAATGGCGGGATAGCTTTCGACGATTGGAGAGGGGGTGATGAGGGAATGATGAGGGGGTGATCACCAAGTGAAAACAGCTACTAGAGAGCAGTAAAATGTGACAAGTGAGGTACTGGGAGCAAATTGTTCAAACTTAATCAGGCTCCCTCTAGTGGCAAAACAATATAAGGAGCTAATGGAGACATGCAAATGGGGCCATAATTCATGCAAGGCGTAGGGGGGGCCATTTGCATCTATTTATGGCCCCATTTGCATGCCATTAGCATGCAGGTGTGCCAATCCCCGACGACTTGCACCTGGCGCCCGCCAGGCAGCAGCCATCGGGGACCGACGCCCCCTGCAGCCCGATCGCGGGCATAACTGTATAAATCCTCTCCTCCGACTGGCCCGATCGCGGGCATAGCATGTAAATTCCCCTCCCCGACTGGCCTGATCGCGGGCATAACTTATATAATCCCCCTCCCCCACTAGCCCGATCGCGGCATTAGAGTCACCCCGAGAACAATATCCCTGGTGGTCCAGTGGACCGACACCGATCGCGGGCATTAGAGTCCATCCCCAAGGTCCAAGTAGCCTGGTGATCTGGTAGCCACCTCACCCACCCATGGAGCCCACCACGCTCCCCTGCGTCAGCCGGTGGTGGCAGCACCCCGCCTGCAGCCCGCCATGCCGACTGACTGCTGGTGGGCTGCGCCCATTGGCTCTTGCTCTGAACCAATGGGCATGCAGCCCTACTGAGCAGTCAGTCGGCAGGCGGAGGGCGGCACGAAGGTGGGGTGCTGACGACGGCGGGATGGTGAGAAACTCCATGGTACTAGATCACTGAGACTGAACAGAGATGAACTCTAGCTGAAATGAGCTGTGCCCGCGTCGGAAAATCACTGGACCCGCAGGTGTTCGATGAACTCTGTGCCCGTGATCGAGCGTGAGGAGGAGACTCTGGTATGCTAGCCGATCAGAGCCAGTCCGAGAGGAAGCACGTTATGCCAGCGGTCGAGCAGTTACTCGGATTAATGCTGATGGCGCGATCTAACCAGTCGGGGAGGGTTACATTTATGCCTGCGATTGGGCTGCAGGGGGCACAGGGAGTAAGTCGAGGGCCACCCACAGGTGGCAGCTGCTGTGTTGTGCCTGCAATGCGGCAGCTCACCTGTGGGTGGCCCTCATTCTCTTTGCTCAAAGTTGTGCAGGCGCAGGTTGGGGGTTGCCTGCACAACTTCTGTAGCCCGCTGAATATCGGGCTGTGCAGTTTATGCATGGTTCCTCCCCCTCCGGTTGAGCATGCCTTCATTAGCATTGCGCTGTTGCTCAGCGTGACTTGGGGGGCGCAACTGCCTCCTGCTGAATATGGCAGAATGGCGCAATTTTGGACTAGTGCAGGCGCAACCCTATTGTGCATGGCGGAACCCTTTTGAATATCCAGCCCCATATGTTCTTTTGTGGGATATTCTCCCACAAAAATAAAATAGTGCCAAGCCCTGTGGGAAGCCCTTGTTTACTTAGCAAATTTTAAATCCTGGTATCACTACAATGCACTGAACCAACTAAAATAGTTTCAATGTGGGCTTTGAAAGCACCAGGTCGTAACACATACCTCACAGATAACACAAAGTGCCTATCTCCTGTAAACAGCTAAAGACACTGAACTGCAGAAGTATTTCTCAAGATGCATTTCACCCAGCATGTCAGACTGTCAAGGGTTAAGTACGCTGCGTGTTGACTATAATTGTTGCTGGCTGACACACTGTCATTGACTTAAGTAACTCGATTACAGTATGTGTTCCATTGCCCTGGGCTGAACATGCAGCAGATGTTTTATTACTTAGGTCAGTGGTAGTGGCAGACAGCAGCCTGGATGAAGGTACAGCTGCTTCTTCTCCTCCGTTGCTACCTCCAGAGGCTCTGATAGGGAAAAGAACTGCTCTAGCACCACAGCTATGTTACCTGGACCACCAAGGCATAGAGACCGAGTGTTGGAATGCCTGATTCTCGTCAGCCAATATGAAAATATTTGTCTCTCTCACCCAATCAGAATTATTTACTGGGTCCACTCCCCCCCCTTCAGTAAAAACTCCCTTGAATTAAGAGATAATCCAGTCTCTGGGAAAACATTTTAAAACATAAGTTAAAATTCAGCTTTTACTCCAGTTTCAAATATTTTCTCTAGTTATCGCCCCTTGTTCTTATTAATGAGGGCATTTGCATGAAAACAGGCTCTTTGTGTCTCAGAGTACCTCTCATCCTGCTGCTCTACCTACAGATCATCCTGTAGAAGCCATGGTACCCTCCTACCCCAGAACCCATGTTCAAACAAAGAGCCCACGCTCACCCACCCCAACACGCATGCCAACCTCCCCCCATGACCCCCACCCAGTACAGGCTTTATGTTATGTATGGTCTCGTAGCAGACAGCTGACACAGCCCTCTCTCCAGCTCGGCCAGTTGCTGTCTTCTGCTTGGTCCCATGCCACCAATCACCAACCTAAAAGAAAAAAATGCTCAGAAAAAACTAAGTAGTTTAGCTTTTGCAAGCAAAAAAAGGTATAAATTTGGCATACTGAAAAACATACGGTATTTTAGGACTGAATTCAAACACCATAGAAACATTGACAATGTCTGCAGAAAAAGACCATCAGTTCACCTAGTCTACCCGGCTCTACCCTGCCCTACCCTGCCCTACCCAGCGACCTATTGTCTAGATGGTGTCTTTGCCCTCTCCTTCTCCCCTTGCTTCCTACCTTATTGTCATCCTCTGATACTAGGAAGCAGGATTGTGTGTTCAAAGGGAAAGCCTGTCAGTCCATCTAGCCATGTGAGCCCATAGCTTAATGGCTAGAGCACTGGAATGGTATTACCAGGCAATCTGGATTAAATTCCCAGTGGGTCACACTTTTCTTCTCTCATTTCTATCCATGATTTAAAATGCCAAGCAGAGGCTAAACTGCACAGAAGAGGAGTGTCCGGTGGTGACTTGTTATCCCCCGAGTAATAATTGGGCCCTTTACTCTATCCCGGCTGTGCTTGAATGCATTCATATTTTTAGTGCCCACTACTTTAGCTGGTAGGCTGTTCCACAGCTCAGCCACTCTCTCTCCATAAAGTAAACTTTTCTCACAACCCTTCTCAATCCTCCTGCCAGCCTCCACTCACGCCCCTGTGTTTTTAACCTGCCATTCCTGCTGAGTAGTTTCTCGCAGGTTACTTTGTTTGTTTCTTTCAGGAACTTGAAGGTCTCTATCATGTCACCCCTCTTCATTCTGACCTCCAGCAAGTACATTTTCAGTGCCCTAAGCCGGTCTTGATAGGATCGGCCCTGCTGGCCCGGAGTCATTTTGGTTACCCTGTGTTTCAAACAACATGAAGTCTTGCTATATTATGACTATTGCAGTTTGCCCCAGCCTTAGAACTGCTCCGGAGGTGAAGGAGTTAACTTCCATGCAGAGCATGGAGCTTAGAGCGCAAGCTCGGTTCAGAAGCTCTGTTTGGCTGGTTTCAAACCGAAACCGTCAGATTCTTTACTCCGCCTCACTGAATAGTCGCTCCGGAGATTCCTCCTGTTGCTCGGTTAATTTCTTCGGTTTAAAGCGCTATTTCTCAGTTTAATTTAACCGTGATTTCATTATTTTAACCGCAAAACCGATCGGTTCAGGCTCTGTCTATGGTAATCGTAAGTAATAGATAGGGTTTTTTCTGTGTGGAACTTGTAAAGTATTATCGGTTCGGTTGAACCGATCGAGTTGTATTTAAATATAAGTTTAAAGCCTTTTAAGGCTTTTTAGAGTGCGGTTCCCGGTTCTTATCGGTTCTAAAAAAAACGGATTTCATTACGGTTTTTTCCACGACCCGTGACACGGTTTGGAACCGATAAGGGTGTCTTGCCTGGCACTGCCATCAAAAGGGCAAGTTGGTTGGTTAGGCTGGCATCATGTCTGAGAAACCCAAAAGAAAACCGGCCCACTGGTTTCAACACTGTAGTGTCTGTGGGGAAGTCTTTGCCAAGGCTGACCCACACACTACATGTGTCTATTGTCTGGGGTTTGACCACCTCAATTCAGACTGCCAGATTTGTAAACTTTCCTGCAGCCACCCTGGACAAGAGAGTGGCAGGCTCAGGGAACAGGCCAAAAATTCCGCTGACCCAGATGGCCAGCCTGGTTCGGTGCCAACCGAATCAGGAGGGAGTGCCCTCTGACCAGGGCGAGACTCGGCAACGGGGTGCTGGCTCTGGAGGAGCCAGTTCCAGCAAAGAAATCTAAAAAATCAGCAGGTTTGGAGTCCAAAATTCCTTCTCCAACTGCTGCTGAGATAGCCAGGGCAATACAGATTGTCCAGTCCCTGTCCCCGGTTCCCTCCGAACCGCCACTGTCTGGCAAAAGGTCGGTTCGGTCGGTTCCAGTGGTTCAGGATTATGATATAGAAGAGTTCTATGAACCAGAGGAGGGGGATGAGGATTATGATCAGTGTGAATGTGATTTTGAAAGTCTGGATGTGCCCATTGAACCGGACATCTCCCCAGACAGACCTTCAGGTGAGTCTCCCCCTAGACTTTCTGAGTCCCTTCATTTTTGTTTTATAAAAGTTATGGAGACCTCCAGCTTCCCTTAGAGGAGGCTTTGGATGAGCAAGAGGAGCCTGACTATGTGGAGATGATGGATATCCCAGAGTCCAGGAGGTTGTCCATCCCTTTACATAAATCCTTTAGAAAACAAACAGTAAAAATTTTAAAAGCTCCAATTCTGTGCCTCCTGTGGATAAAAAGATGGACAGGAGGTACACTTTGTCAGGTCCTGATACAGATTTTCTTTCACAGCAATGCAGTCATGTTAGTAGTTCAGGCTGCAGCCTGTGATAAAGCTAATATTCCACTGGCTTCACATCCTCCTGACAAGGATTCCAGGAAGATTGATGCCATGGCCAAAAACAATACATGGCAGCATCCTTGGGACTCAGACAAGCTAACTATATGGCTTATGTTGCAAGATACCAGAAATCTAGATGGGATACTGTCATGGCCTTAGCTAAACAGGTCCCTGGCCAGCTCGCAAAGGAGCTGGAGCAGGTGGCTCTTGATGGTATTGAGGCATCTAAGGTGCAATTCCATGCTGCAGTGGATTTTAATGATGTATCCTCTAGAGTCATGGCTACATCTGTGGCTTTTCGCAGATTGGCCTGGCTCAGCTGTACTACTTTGTCACAGGATACCCAGTCTAAGGCTATGGATTTTCCTGTGGTGGGAAATTCTCTGTATGGGGAGCAGACAGAGAATTATATGAAGAAAATGGATGAATATAGAACCACTTACAGGGTGCACAAGCCAGGAATGGCAAGCCACTCCTCAGAGGCAGCCCCCGGGGTAGGGGTAGCCTTTTCACAGGCCTTTTACCAGACTCAGGCCCTCCTCTTCAGCCTATGTACAGAGGGGGTTCTTCAGAGGGAGAGGCAGACGGGGTTCGAGCAGGCCTGCTCCCACCCCTCAGCCTAAAGCCCCTGCCAAACAGGCACCCTGATGGGATGCCCAGGGTCGGCCTCCACTCCTGTAGGGCAGGTTGGCTCACTTTGTCCAGGACTGGCAGTCTTTAACTTCAGACAGGTGGGTCCTGGAAGTAGTGAGCCAGGGTCTGGTTCTCAGCTTCAAGAAATTTCCAAAGATGAGAGCCAGATCTTTTCCACCTACAAACCCTTTAGAGACTCTTGCTTTGGAAGCAGAAGTCTCAACCCTCCTGGCTCTCAGAGCTGTAGAAAAGGTTTCTCCCCTTCACCAGGGCAAGGGTCTGTACTCCAGGTACTTCCTTACCCCAAAAAAGACAGGAGAGTGGCGGCCTATCCTGGATCTAAGATATCTAAACAAGCACCTTTTAAAGCCAAAGTTCAAAATGGTGACACTGAGAATGATTTTACCCTCCCTAAGGCCAGGGAACTGGCTAGCCTCCCTGGACCTCAAAGATGCCTACTTCCATGTTCTTATCAGAAGCTCCCATTGAAAGTAGCTCAGATTCGAACTGCCCTCAGGCCATTATCAGTTCAGAGCAATGCCCTTCGGCCTCACTTCTGCCCCAAGGGTGTTCACAAAGTGTCTGGCAGTAGCAGTCGCTCACCTAAGAAGGCAAAAGATTGCCATTTTTCCCTACCTGGACCACTTCGCTCATTGTGGGTCAGTCTCCAGACCAGGATCAAATCACACCTGCAGTTACCCAGCAGCTGCTTCCCTCTGGGATTTCTTCTCAATTTTCCAAAGTCAGTTTTGGAACCTGTCCAGGTACTCACCTTTATAGGCGAGAACTGGATACAAAGCAGGCCAGAGCCTTCCTTTCCTTGGAAAGGTAAGGACCTTAGTGGCCCTGGCCGCCTCCTTCACTCTGCAGGTTTCTCGACCAGCAAGGCATTTCCTGCAGCTCCTAGGGCACATGGCTGCCTCCACAGCTGTGGTGCAAGGAGCAAGATTTCAGATGAGGGACATTCAGTTCCATTTGAGAGCTTTCTGTCTCAAAGAAGAGATCCTCTATCCAAATTAATCCCAGTGACTCGAACCCTGATCCAGGCCCTTCAGTGGTGGCAGGATCAGAGCAATCTGAGACAGGGGTGCCTTTCATCCCTCTGTCCCATTCCTTGACCCTTACTACAGATGCATCCCTCTGGGATGGGGAGCTCACATGGGCGACCTCTCCACCCAGGGATTATGGTCCCCAGGAATCTCTGCTCCACATCAATCTGTTGGAACTCAGAGCTGTTTTTCTAGCACTTCAGGTTTTCTCTGCATCTGTTCAGAACAAGGTGGTACAGGTCAAAACAGACAACACCACTACAATGTGGTACATCAACAAACAAGGGGGCACTCGGTCTTCGGCCTTGTGCACCGAGGCAATGAAGTTGTGGTCTCTGGCTTACTCCCTGAACACTTCCCTCATAGCAGTTCACCTCCCAGGCAAGGACAATGTCTTGGTAGATGCCCTCAGCAGGATTTCCCAGGGCCATCATGAGTGGTCACTGGATCCCCTAGTACTGGAGATAGTGTTTGCCAGATGGGGCACTCCTCAGATAGATCTTTTCGCAGCCCCAGACAATTATCAACTTCCACTGTTTTTTTGCAGGCCCCCAGTGTTGGGCTCAGTTCCCCTGGATGCCTTTCTCCTCGATTGGGAAGGGAAGTTTCTTTATGCCTTTCCCCCCTTCCTCTCCTGTTCAAAGTACTAGTCAAAATTAGGTCTCAGCCCTGCAAAATGATCCTGACTGCTCCAGACTGGGCCAGGCAGCCCTGGTACCCACTCCTTCTGTCCTTAGCAGTCCATCTTCCCCTGTGTCTCCCCAGGAACCACAATCTGTTAATCTGTGCTCAGGGGAGAGTTTGGTATCCGAATCTCAAATCTCTCAACCTCAAGGCTTGGCTCTTGAGCAGTTAGAGTTTGCTGATTTGCAACTTTCTCAAAGTGTTCTCGAAATCCTGAAGGCTGCTAGGAAGCCTTCCATCAGGGCTACCTATAACTCCAAGTGGAAAAGGTTTTCCATATGGTGTTCTGGGAAGCATGTTTCCCCAGAATCTGCTGATCTCACCTACTGTATTGGACTACATGGTCCATCTTAATTCTTTGGGACTGAGACCAGCCACCTGAAAGTGCACTTGGCTGCTGTCTCTGCCTTCATTTCAGCAGGGAAGCCTCTTCTGTCTCTGCTCATCCTGTATTTTCCAAGTTTTTAAAGGATTGTTTCACACCAATCCCCATTCAGGGACCCTGCCCTGCTTGGGATCTTAATGTATGCATTGCTCAGCTATTGCAACCCCTTTGAGCCTCTGTCTTCGGCAGAGCTTAAGTATTTGACTTGAAAACTTTATTTCTGGTAGCCATCACTTTGCCAGGTGTATAAGTGAGTTACAGGCTTTATCAGTAGAAACTGACTTTATTTCCTTTCACAGGGATAAAGTGGTCCTCAGGACTAACAGGAAGTTTTTGCCTAAGGTGGTTTCAGATTTCCACCTTAACCAATCTATTTCACTTCCAGTGTTCTTCACTGACCATTCCCTCTGGTGAGAGGAGGCTGCACAGCTTAGATGTTAAGAGGCCCTAAGTTACTACATAGAGCGCACACAAGGGTCACAGGTTTGACTCCTCCAACTGTTTCTCACTTATGGTGAGGTTGGGAAAGGAGACCTGCCACTAAAAGATCCATTGCCAGGTGGATCGTTTCTGTATACAATTTTGCTATCAAAGCTGGGTAAGGTTCCCCCCAGGCCTGAGGGCTCACTCTACCAGAGGTACAGCTGCATCTCTATGCTGCTAGAGACATCCCTATCTTGGAGATATGTCAGGCAGCTACTTGGAAGACAGTACACACTTTCACCAAGCATTACTCCCTGGATATTCAGGCCAGGAGGATGCTCGGTTTTAGCACAGCTTAACTCAGAGCCTATTCCCTAAGTAGGTTCTGTCCCTCCTCCATGGAGGTACTGCTGTGTAGTCTGCAATAGTCTATAATTAGCAAGACTTCATGTTGTTTGAAGAAAAATTACTCACGTTAGTAATGTTGTTTCTTCTAATGGAGTCTTGCTATATTATGATCTCCCCACCCTGCCCCTCTCAGAACTCCTACTTTGGGTATGGGTGGTAGTTCTCTGTTGGCATTTATTGATGCCCCTTTCATGTTTGGGTGTTGTGTTCATTTAGTTATTTTATCTTAATTTTTCTGGTCCACTGACTTGAGTCTTTGTGTTGGGACCAGTAAAAATGTGTTAATATATTAGTAGCCATTTGGCTAGTGTAGGTTACAACTTCCACACAGAACCTTAGTGAGTTTTTGCTCGTAAAGATCTGACGGTTTCAGTTTGAAACCAGCCAAACAGAGCTTCTGAACCGAGCTCGTGCTCTAAGCTCCACGCTCTGCATGGAAGTTAACTCTTTCACCTCCGGAGCAGTTCTAAGGCTGGGGCAAACTGCAATAGTCATAATATAGCAAGACTCCATTAGAAGAAACAACATTACTAAGGTGAGTAATTTTTTCTTCTATGTTAATGCATTTGTTAGGGTTAAAGCGCACGAAGTAGAGAAATCAAAAGTTAGGGGAAAAAGTCCCTGGAGCCAAGGGGATGAGTGATCACGTGATGTAGCAGTGGCGTACATCCCTGGAGCCATAGGGATGAATGGTCACATAACGCAATGATGACGTGAGTCCTTGGATCCGAACCCTGACAAACAGCACACCACAGATTCTTCAAGGCTCCTCATATTGCATTGCGTGATCACTTAAACCCTGAAAAACAGAACACCACAGATTCTACAACGCTCCTGTGACTTCTCCCTAGCATTTCATTTCCTTGCTTTGTGAACCTAAACACTATGGGCTGGATATTCAAACTGCGCCATTCATAGACGCAAGCCCTTGAGCTGCGCAAAATAGTTGCGCAGGGGTGTGTCCTGGGCGATATTCAAAGGAGTTGCGCTATTGAGCAACTCCTTTGAATATCACCCCCCAGCCACAGCCACTGTGCATGGCGCAGTGGAACTTGTGCCACCGCAAGTTGACAGAGTGGAGCATTCAACTTGCGGTGGCGCAAGTACCATTGCGCCATGCACAAAATCAGGATATTCAAAAGGTGGCATGCAAATGGGGCTATAATTCATGCAAGGTGCAGGGGGGGCCATTTGCATCTGATTATGGCCCCATTTGCATGCCATTAGCATGCAGGTGCGCCGATCCCCGAGGACTTGCGCCTGGCGCCCTGCCAGGCAGCAGCCGTCGGGGAAGGACGCCCCCTGCAGCCCAATCGCGGGCAAAAGAGCGTAAAAACCCCACCACCACCACCCCCACTGGCCCGATCGCAGGCATAGCGTAAATACCCCCCCCCACCAGCCCGATCGCGGGCAGCAATGTGTCTCCCAACACAGCCCTGGTGGTCCAGTGGACTGATAAGCCCAATCGCGGCTGAAGTATCTAAACACCCCCACCTCCCGATCATATCCCTGGTGGTCTAGTGGACCGATAAGCCCGATCACGGGCTGGAGTATTCAAACACACCCGCACCTCCTGATCATATCCCTGGTGGTCCAGTGGACCGAAAATCCCGATCGCGGGATGTAGCCAACCCCCAACACATCCCTGGTGACCTAGTGTCCCCACCCCACCCACCACGAGCCCCACCACCCCGCCCCTGCAGCCGGTGGCAGGCATCCCACCCGCCCGGGCCGTTCGCCGAGCTGACGCTCGGTAGGTTGCACGCCACGGTGATAGAGCTACTGGCGGCAACCCATACCGCATTAAGAAAGCTCAGTTTTGTGAATGAAATGAAATTATTCACAAAACTGGACTGTCTGGTACGGTATAGGCTGCACGCCCATTGGCTCTTGCTCTGGCACCCACCGGGCGCAGCCCCACCGGCAGTTGTGGCGGGCGGCGGGCAGCAGGCGGGTGGATGTGCTGCCCGCCGGCCGCGGGGGAGGGTGGTGGGGCTTTGTGGGTGGGTGTGGGGACACTAGGTCACCAGGGATGTATTTGGGGTTAGCAACTACATCCCGCGATCGGGATTTTCAGTCCACTGACCACCAGGGATAAGGATCGAGGTGGGGGTGTGTTTGAATACCCAGCCCGTGATCGGGCTTATCGGTCCACTGGACCACCAGGGATGTGTTTGGGGGGGGACACATTGCTTCCCGCGATCAGGCTGGTGAGGGGGGAACAGAGAGAGCATACCTCTCAACTGTACCACATTACGAGGAACGTTCCTCATTTTACTTCACAAAAGCTCCCTGTTCCACATTGTGAGGACTTGTCCCACATTCAGTGTTAACATTTTAAAGCAAAACTCCATAGTAAATGATGCAAAATATATTATTTTAATTAATAGCAGACATTCTGAACATAAATGCAAACATTTTCACAGTGTTGTGAGCTTCTAATGTAAAGATTTGATTAAGTGTTCCACATTTTGCCCATTCTTTCCACATTTTGAGAGGCAATGTTCCACATTTGGGGGACAAAAGGTTGAGAGGTATGAGAGAGTGGGTTGAGGGCCAGCCACAGGTGGCAGCTGCTGTGTTGCACCCTGAAATGCAGCAGCTCACCTGTGAGTGGCCCTAACATATCCTTTTTTTGGCTCAAAGTTGTGCAGGCGCAGGTTGGGGTTGCGCCAGCAACTCTGCACAGCCCGGCTGAATATCGGGCTGTGCAGTTTATGCATGGTTCCTCCCCCTCCAGTTCAGCATGCATTCATTTGCATTGCGCTGTTTCTCAGCATGTTTTCTGTGGCTCAACTGCCTCCTGCTGAATATCACAGAATGGAGCAAGTTCGGACTTGCGCAGGCGCAACCCTATTGCGCATGGCGCAACCCTTTTGAATATCTGGCCCTATATACATATATATATACATACATATATATATATATATATATATATATATATATATATATATGGTTTGTCTAATCTATCTGTCTGTCTGTCTGTCTATCTCTTTCTTTCTATCTGTCTCCATCTTTCTATCTATCTTTCTATCTTTCTATCTATCTATCATGATAAAAGATGATGTGATGCAGCAATGGAATAAGTCCATGGACCCATGAGGATGAACGATCATATGATGCATTGATGGCATAAGTCCCTGGAGCTATAGAGATGAATGACCACATAACACAATGGTGGCAATAGTCCCTGGAGCCTTGTGATTGAACGATCACATGATTCAGCGATGATGTTACCCCAACTTCAGCACTGTCTTCTCAAACAAAGTACTAACACATTAAGCTTGTCTAGAGGGTGCCAAAGTCAGAGTGACATCAATGCTGCATCACGTGATCACTGAAATGCTGAGAATTAGCACACCACTGATTCTCCAAGGCTCCTGGGACTGCTTTGCGTGATTGCTTAAACCCTGAGAAACAGCACACCACAGGTTCTCCAAGGCTCCACAGACTATGTCGCATGATTGCATAAACCTTGAGAAACTGCACACCACAGATTCTGCAAGGCTCTAGGGCTGTGCAAATACCTTTTTTCGAATATTCGTTATTCGGTGCCGAAATATTCATTATTCGGTATTCGTTATTCAGATGTCTGGGAGAGAGGTATTTAAAAATAAAAGAGCACCCCCCTCTTGGGCAACATTAAATAAATGTTTTTAGCCCTGGTGTCTAGTGATCCCACCTCACCCCCCTGCTGATCGCCGGTCCAAAATAAAGAATCCCTCCACCCCTGCCCAGACTCCCAGCATTATTCCCAGCCCCGTCCCCAAATGTATAAATATAAAAAAAAATTCCCTAATTTCCCTGGTGTCTAATGGACCCTCCACCCTGTCAGGAAGTGCCTCCCACCCCTCTCCCCCCAACACCCATGACCCCGAGCAGGCCAGCAGCACAGCCCTCCACTCACCTCCATGGCCAGCAGCCCGACTGAGTTTTCAGTGAATGAGCGCATGCTTGTATGCGCTCATTCACTGAAACTCAATCGAACTGTGGAGGTGAGTGGAGAACTGTGCTACTGGCCAGTCATGAGGTGTGAGAGGTGGGAGAGGCACTGAATGAGTGAGTGAGGTCCACTGACACCAGGCCAGATTAGGGAATTTTTAGTTTTCTACATTTGGGGACAGGGACTGGGGAGTATGCTGAGGGTCTTGAGAGGGGGATTCTTCATTTTGGACTGTGAATTGCCCGGGAGGGGGGAATCACCAGACAACAGGGCTAAAATATTTATTTAATGTTGGCCAGGAGGGTGGAAATTACTTTTTTTTTCTTTTCACACGGCTGAATACCGAATACCAGTCGAATAGAGGACTATTCGGTATTCAGTTCCGAATATTCAGATAGCCTACTATTTGTGGTATTCGGAAAGTAATATTTGGTATTCGCACAGCCCTACAAGGCTTCTGGTACTATGTCTCATGACCTGTTAAACCTGAAGAAACAGCACACCAAAGATTCTTCAAGGGTCCTGGGTCTATTGCTTAAACTCGGAGAAACATCGCACCACAGCCTCTCCAAGGCTTCTGCGACTGCGTTACCTGATCACTTAAACCCAGTGAAACAGCACCCCACAGATTCTCCAAGGCTCCTAGGATTGAGTCACATGTTCCCTTAAATCCAGAGACACAGCACCCCACAGATTCGCCAAGGCTCCTAGGAATGAGTCACATGTACCCTTAAATCCAGAGACACAGCACTCCACAGATTCTCCAAGGCTCCTGAGATTGAGTCACATGATCCCTTAAATCCAGAGAAACAGCACCCCACAGAATCTCCAAGGTTCCCGTGACTGCATTACATGACCGTTTAAACACTGAGATGCAGCACACCACAGATTCTCCAAGGCTCCTCATACTGCATCACGTGATCACTTAAACCCTGACAAACAGCACCTCACAGATTCTCCGAGTCTCCTGAGATTGTGTCACATGATCACTTAAATCCTGAAGTACAGCACACCACAGATTCTCCAAGGCTCCTGGGACTTCTCCCTAACATTTGATTTCCTTGCTTTGTGCACCTAAACCCAATATACAGTGAAGACCACCAGGATGAAGCACAGCACTGCAGAATTCCGCAGTAGAGTTACTGCAGCAATCAATGCAATTTCAATGGGAATTAATCCCTTTTTTCATGCAGTAAACCTGTGACACTGTGCTTCATCCTGGTTGGCTTCACTGTATATACTGTCTGTCTGGCTACTCCATCTATCTGTCTGTCTGTCCATCCATCTATCTCTCTATTTATCTACCCTTCTGTCTGTCTATCTATCTATCTATCTGAGGAAATTAAAAAAAAACCTAGGGATTGGCATCTCAGGAGCCTTGGCAAATCAGTGGTGTTCTGTTCCTTGGGGTTTTCAACCCTATCCCCCCCCCCCCCAGCCCCGAGTTTCATGCGGAAGTAATGGCTTAAGTTTTTCAGACCAGGGGAGCTAACCCTGTGACTTGATGCATAGCTGGATTTGGTTACTAAAGCAAACATTCCCCACCTGACAGATGCTGTAATTGGCTATTTTCCAGTGCACTGAAGGATACACATGGTGATTTGGGTAAGTGAAGCTGTGTAACTGCTATTTTTGTTTTTTAAAAATTCATGTAAGCTGATTTTTTTCTTGCAGAAATAAATGACCTATTTGCAGTTATTGTGTGAGCTTGCTTTGTGCCTTGTGTTTGTGGTGTGTGTTTCTTTGTTTGATAATGTCCCTGGGTGGAACTCCTTGAATCTTGCTGCACAGGGCTTTCTTTTCTCTATGTGTAGTTTTTAATTAGGAAAAGAAAAAACAATTTTTGCACATTGCATAACTTTTTTTTACAGTTCTATTCATAAGGTGTTTTTCATAACGACAGAAGTTTCTTTTCTCATTACTCTAAATCCGTGACTCATTTTTGTGAGTCTTAATGACCACAAAATTGCTCTCCACTGTCCATAGTTTACGGCAGTGGATGCCAAACTCCACCACTGGTATCCCATCCTGCTCACCTGATTTGTAAAGACACCTGAGCGGGGTGACCAACCCTGTCCCTGGTGCCCCCCCCCACCCACCGATGTGTACATATACTGGCAACAGGTGCCTAACCCTGCCAACAGGTCGCCCCAGTACCACCCACCCTGTCTGTAGAAACACCGGATAGTGGTGCCAACCCAACCATCAGCAAACTCCCCTCCTTCCTGCCAGATGTGTAAACACACCAACAGCAGGTGCCCAATTCTGTTACCAGTAGCTCCACCCTCACTCGATCTGCAAAGGTACCAGTGGTGGGTGACCAACCCTGCCATCAGTACCCCCTCCCACTTGCCTGATCTATAAAGACACTGGCACCTCCACTGGCTGGTAGTCCTCCCACCCACCCACACCCAATGTGTAAACACATCAGTTGTGGTGGGTGTCCATCCCAATCCTACTGCCTGCCCGATGTGTCTTACCCCAATAACAGGTTCCACCATTACCACTGTCTTTTACTTAAAAACATAAAGTGTCCCACACTAACAATGAGAAGAGAGAGAATTTGGTACAATTTCATATTTAATTGTGTGAATAATGCATTTCCAAGCTATCTATTAGATTTGTTAACTTACCATGACACAGTATCCCATAATAAGGGTGATGCAATTTGGGTGAATCAATTTGGGCTCACCAGTATGGTCGAGTACAACAAAGGCGACTGCAGAATATCGGTGACCACACATATTCAGCAATCTTGGTGGTCAATGCACAGTGTAGTGTTAGATATTTAGAAGTAAGGGGAGTGTAGCCCCCCTGCATAAAGAAAGTGGTCCAGTGTGGTGATGGGAAGCACCTGTTGTCATTGCTAGGTACAACAGGTGCATGTGGTTGCTGGTATGAAAATAAAGTAGGGCTGGTGAGTGTTTCAGCAGTAATAGTACTTATGGGTGTGGAAGAGGTGCTGCTATCCGGAGAGGATGTCTGTTATTCAGTTGCAGGTGTATTGCCGTTTCATATCTGTAATGCGCCATGCTATTATGTGGATACACAGTAATTAGCTAGCTCAAGCTGACTTGCCATTTTTGCTTTTGCTGCTGTTGCCTCACCCAATTCACATGGAATCTCATAGAAACATAGAAACATACAATTTGACGGCAGATAAGGACCGCTTGGCCCACCTAGTCTGCCCATTTTCCTACCTAACAGATAAGCTGCAGATCCTAGTTAACCAACAGCTTACTTCCTCCTACCCCCCACTAGGACTGCCTTATGCCTGTCCCATGCATTCTTGAAGTCCCCCACTGTTCTTGACTCCACGACCTCCTCAGGGAGGCTGTTCCATGCATCCACAACCCTCTCAGTGAAAAAATACTTCCTCACATTACCTCTGAGCCGTCCCCCTCTATCTTCAAATTGTGCCCCTTTGTTCTTGCACATCTCTTTTTCTGGAAGATGCTACCCTCTTGGACTTTATTAATTCCCTTGAGGTACTTGAAAGTTTCTATCATGTCCCCTCTCTCCCTTCTTTCCTCAAGGGTATACATATTAAGCTCCTTTAGTCTTTCTTCATGTCTTCTGGTGCAGACCCTGCACCATTTGGTTGCCCTCCTCTGGACAGCCTCCATTCTGTCTATGTCTTTCTTGGAGATGGGGTCTCAGAACTGCACACAGTACTCAGATGGGGTCTCACCAACTGTCTGTATAGAGGATAACAACTTCTGTTTTCTACTATTGATGCCTCTTCCTATGCATCCCAGTATCCCCCAGCCTTCCTTACTGCCTTCTCCATTGCTTGCCCACCTTTAGGTCATCTGATATAATTACCCCAGGTCCCTTTCTATTTTACTGTTGTCAGTATCTCACCCCCATTGTGTATGCTTCCCTGGGTTTTTGTTTCCCATGTGCATTACCTTGCACTTCTTTACATTGAATCTGAGCTGCCATACATTTGACCATTCCTCCAACCTTGCCAAGTCCCTTCTCATCCTTTCCACTCCATCTTGTGTATCAACCCTGTTGCAGATCTTTGTGTCATCTGCAAAGAGACATACTTTTCCTTCCAGTTCCTCTGCAATGTCACTTATAAAGACATTAAAAAGGACCGGTCCCAGTACTGAACCCTGCGGTACCCCACTAGTAGCCCTCCTTTCTTCACTGTATACTCCATTTACTACTACCCTTTGCATCCTGTTGTCTAGCCAATTTTTTATCCAGGCTACCACTGGGACCCACTCCAAGGCTGGCTATCTTGTGAATTAATCTTTTGTGGGACTGTATCAAATGCCTTGCTAAAATCTAGGTAGACCATGTCCACAGCCCCTCCCTGGTCTACTACTTTGGTCACCCAGTCAAAGAAATCTATTAGATTCATCTGACACACCTTCCCATCGTGAATCCATGCTGCCTTGGGTCCTGTACCCCACTGGCCTCTAGGTACTCAACAATTCTTTCCTTCAGAAGTGATTCCATCATTTTCCCTACCACTGAGGTCAAACTAACTGGTCTGTAGTTTCCTGCCTCTGTCCTGCTCCCACTTTTGTGAAGAGGAATCACATCTGCCTTCCTCCAGTCCTCGGGTACCACCCCATCCTCCCATGATTTTTTAAAGAGAGTAGTCAGCGGTGTCACTAGTTCTACCCTTAGTTCTTTTAGAATTATTGGGTGAATCCCATCAGGCCCCATTGCTTTGTCCACCTTCAATTTTATTAGTTCTTTCAGAACCCTTTCTTCTGTAAATGGACTGGTATCGACCCCCTGTCTTCAGAGTGTTTCTCTTGTTTGCTTTAGGTAACTCTCCCTCCTCTTCCTTTGTGAATACTGAGCAGAAATATTCATTCAATATCCCAGCTTTTTCACTATCACCCTGTACCCACATTCCCTCCCCTTTATTAAGCTTCAGTATCCCTCCTTTGGTCTTTCTTCGCTCCCTAATGTACCTATAAAAGGTCTTATCCCCCCTTCTTAACAGAATTGGCTATCCTTTCCTTGGTTTGGGCCTTTGCTATTCTGACTGCCTTCCCAGCGTCTTTCTGCTTTAACTGATAAAGTTCTCTGTCCTGCTCCTTCTGTGTTTCCTTATATTTCCTGAATGCTGTCTTTTCTCCTTAACCTTCCCTGCCACCTCTTTTGAGAACCATAGCGGTTTTCCTTCGTTGTGTTTTATTGATTTGCTTTACACAAAGGCTTGTTGCCTCTGTGATGGCTGTTTGATCACTCTCCATTGTTCCTCCACCCTCCTTCTTGCCTGTTTGCTAGTGCTTTTCTGAGGCACTCTCATTTTCCCAAAGTCAGCCCTCCTAAAGTCCAGTACTCTTGCTTTTGTAGGCTTGATTGTATAGCTGTGTTTATAGTGAACCACACTGTTTGGTGGTCGCTTGTTCCCAGATGCTACCCACTTCTAAATCTGAGATTCTTTCTCCATCCCCATCTGAGAGTACCAGGTCTAAGATTGCTCCCTTCCGAGTGGGTTCCAGTACTAGCTGTCTGAGGCATGCCCCCTGTAGGGCATCAAGAATGACCCTGCTCTTGGATGTGCCTGCAGCAAAGGTGCTCCAGTTAACATCTGACATATTCAGGTCCCCCATCAACAATATCTCCCCTTTTTCTGCCATTCTAAGAAAGCCTTCTATCATTTCCTTGTCCATTCCCTCCCCCTGAGATGGGGGTCTGTATGCAACCCCCATGCGGATTGTGGTGCCATTTCCTGTCTCCAGGGTGACCCAAAGTGCCTCATCTCTCATGACATTAAACATGTACAACTTTACATATCTGGATGGAAAAGTGCCCAGGATGTGATCAAAATATGGCAAAATTGTCTTTCAGTACATGGCAGTATCTCTGTGGAATCACCATCTGCCTCATGTGTGAAAAATACCTACTCACAGAAACAGAGAATTTGTTGGCAGAAAAGGACCACTTGGCCTGCCCAGTCTGCCTAGATGTTTCCTGCCTAGTCTGTCTCCACAGACCCTAACTGGTCTCTGGTGATCCTCCCCCCCACTTATTTACTAGTATTCCCCTATTTGCCTATTCCATGCATGCTTAAAACCCCCCACTGTTTTCACCCCTACTCCCTCTGGTTGCAGGCCATTCCAAGCATCCACCACTCTCTCAGCGAAGTATTTCTTCATGTCCCTCCTAAACTTTCCCCTTCTAACTTTGTTGCATACCCTCTTGTTCTCTTGAACTCCCTCTTTTGAAACAGACTCTCCACCTCTACCCTGTTTACCCTGTGGGGTACTTGTAGATCTCTATCATGTTCCCCCTCTCCCTCCTCTCCTGCAGGGTGTACATGCTGAGATCCCTCAATCTTTCCTCCTATGTGTAACCCCCTGCCAAATTGGGGGCTTACCTGCTGCCTTGCAGCTCTGGCTTTGCTCTTCTTCAATGCTTCCAGGATACAGCCTACAATTTTTTTTGTCTCCCCGAGTTGTTTCTCTGCTGTGGTGCCCCAGACATAGCCCCAAAGAAGTAAATCCAGTCCTCCGTGGTTCAAGAAGTCCAGCTGTGAACTTCCAGTTGAAGTATGCCCTTGGGGCAGCAGGGATTGCGCAGACATAAGGGGTGCCTTTTGTCATCAACCACTTAAATTTGCGATTAAACCAGAGAATGTTCCTTCGGTCCCAGAATCCCCATCGTCTGAGTGGGACCTGATGACCATGGACAGGCTCCTGAACAGCTACTCTCTTGAAAATTAAGGAGATCCATGAGGGATATTCATGAGCTGGAGCCCTGATCACATTTAAATATTCATGAGGGACGGTCTGCCTTTGAGGCAGCTGTATTTCGGCTGTGGCCGAAAAAGAAAAGAAATGTTTAAAGTAAAATAAATATTGTGACTGACTGTATGTATAGGGGAAAAGTGTGTTATAAGGGGGGAAAGTGTTCAGAATAAATGATTGCTTTACTCCTGGCTGCGCCAGTAAAATAGTGGGACTCAGAGAAATGTCAGCCTGTCTGCTGCTGCATGTCAGAAAGCTAAAATATTGGCAGCAGCGACAGGAAAAACGGACTGAGCTATTTATTTCTCTGAGCAGTGACAGCAAGTACACATTCAGGGCTTATGGACTGTGGGGCATTGGGGCAAGTGTTTGCTTTGCTGGCTGCTCCAGAACTTTAATTTGAGACTGTACTAGATCTGCTTAGCGACAGGAAGTTAAGTAGCCATGGCAAGCAGCTACAGCCAATCAGAAAGCCAGGATAACAAAGCCAGGACGCGTGGGACAT
The DNA here is from genome assembly GCA_016271365.2 of Neoceratodus forsteri. NCBI lineage: Eukaryota > Metazoa > Chordata > Ceratodontiformes > Ceratodontidae > Neoceratodus > Neoceratodus forsteri. Next base: position 565,343,846 of record JADMNL010000023.1, on the reverse strand, counting down.
TACCAAAGCTCATTGGTAAATGCCAAGTGCTCATGGGGACTATCAGGCTCCTAATTTCAGGCACAAAAAACAGCAAACCAACTGTGCATCGAGTGAGGTTCATGCATTATTCATTTTCTTGACTGACAGGTCCTCCAGCCAATTGGAGTCCTTGCAACCAAAAAAGCTTCAGCCAATTAGGAGCTTCAGGAGAGCCCTATAAGAGACTGTGCTTTCCAGCATTTTGTTAGATTCGAGCAGGAGCCCCCCCCCAACAGAGATGGGGGCTCAGGCCCACAGCAGAGTAAATGGGCCTGGTAATCCAGGTAAGCCCCTCCATCCAGGAGGGTTTTTTCTTGTTTTATTGAATATAAAGTTTAAAGTAATTTAGTTGATGTTAAACTTGCTAGCCTGGGGGTTGCCAGAATATCCCCTAGGTGCTAGCCCTCCCTTCCATGTCAGGGAAAGATGTGGACCAAAACCAGATGACATCAAGCAGCTATGAGAGAGCTGAAAAGGATCTCAGTTGTGAGAGGACTGAAGAGCAACAGGAGTCTTCATAGCGGGGATCGTTCGTGAGGAGCCTGAGTGAATACTCTTGTACCTCCTGGTGCAAGAAAGAAAGCAAGCCAAGTAAATATGGTCCATCTTGCCCCAGTAACTGTTCAAGTTACCACAAAGCAAATTTAGGTAAATATGGTCCATCTTGCCCCAGTAACTGTTCAAGTTACCATGAAGCAAATTTAAGTAAATATGGTCCGTCTTGCCCCAGTAACTGCTCAAGTTACCACGAAGCAAATTTAAGTAAATATGGTCCATCTTGCCCCAGTAACTGCTCAAGTTACCACAAAGCAAATTTAAGTAAATATGGTCCATCTTGCCCCAGTAACTGCTCAAGTTACCACAAAGCAAATTTAAGTAAATATGGGCCGTCTTGCCCAAGTGACTGTTCAAGTGACCACGTTACAGGGTTTGCACTCCACAGCTGTGCATCACTTTAGCCCAGTGGGGGTGAATCCCTTTAGTAGAACTGTTTGTGACCCTGTCTGTTCTGGAGGTACCCAGTGAGCGCACAGGACAGACTAGTATAAATGTGCTGAAATGTACCTGTGTTAATTATCCGGTCAAAATGTCCTGTGGAGCTGCCAGCCATAGCCACACTGCCACATTAATGAAAGGAGACCTCAAAGTTATTTAAGACTGGCTTATACAATCTGGAAATTACAGTTTTCCATTGAATTCAAGATCACCAGGGTGCCCCTCCTGGCCCCTGGTAAAAAGTGTTCCATTTTTTGATGATTGTGCTTAATTAAGTCTGGAAATATAGATGTACTAGAGATATAATATACTGGATATGACAAAAGTATAAATATGTTAAATATTCAGGATTGCCAATTCATTGTCCAACCAATATAACCAGCTGGTTACCTCCTCCTGAAATGTCCAGTCTGCAACTTGCAGGGCAATCCCTGCTCCACTGCCAAAAGCAGGGCAACCCCTGCACTTCTGCCCAAAAATCTAAAGAGCCGTTGTTTGTTACATTGCTTCCCAAGTTAAACCTCTTTCCTCTTTTAAATTAAAGCCAGCCAACACCACCAGGTGCAACCATCCCGGACTTTGGTAATTGGGTACCCAGGGTATAGTTTGAGATTGCGGGGTTTCATACATGTCTGGGAACTGGTACCAGTGGTGGGAAATTAAATGTGTAACATCTGATTTAATGTAGTTTAGATAGCCGGGGCTCTGGGTGTGATTCCTGTTGGTCTAATGTGATTCTCCTTTACTGCTTTTCTGGTACTCACCCAGCAGGAGGGTTTCACCAGCAAAAAAACAACTCTTTTGTAAATTTTTAAATAATATAATCACTGTATAACCTCTATTCCTCCTGTTTCCCCTTCCTAACTCCTATGTCCCCTAAATAAATATTATTGATATTGCTTTTTGCAAATGGTTATCATGAGCATATTATTAGAGAGAGTCTTTAATTTACAAAATGTCTGAAATGTGGGGAACTGTATGCTGGGTCATATTTCGGGTGACCAAAGGTAATTGTGGGTAGTATAACATCTCAGGTAACAGCTAGCCCACATTAAAGTAAGACTCTGAGTGGAAGCACTGCGCACTATAGAACCTTATGTAAGTTTGGGAACCCAAACCCCTCCACCTACATCCTAAGTAGTAGGCAGGGGCGTAACTCTAGGAGTAGCACTGCCTAGGGGTTACATATGGTTTCTCATGCAACACTGTACCATTTTAGTTGCCTCCTCTGGACTGCCTCCTGCTTGTCTGCTTTTTCTGAGAGTCAGCCTCCAGAACTGGACAAAGTACTCTATGGGCCAGATATTCAAACTGCGCTATTTTGTGGAGCAAGCCCTTGCGCTGCACAAAATAGTTGCGCTGGGGTGTGTCCAGAATGATATTCAAAGGAGCTGCACCCTTGAGCAACTCCTGAATATCACCCAACCACAGCCACTGTGCATGGCATAGTGGAACTTAGCCACGCAAGTTGTCAGTGAGCATTCAACTTGCGGTGGCGCCGTACCACATTGCGTCATGCGCCAAAATCCCAATATTCAAAATGTGACATGCAAATGGGGCTATAATTCATAGCAAGGCAGGGCCATTTGCATCCTGATTATAGCCCCATTTGCATGCCATTAGCATGCAGGTCGCCAGTCCCTGAGGACTTGTGCCTGGCGCCCCCGAGGCAGCAGCCGGCTGGGGACCGACACCTCTGCAGCCCGATCACGGGCAAAACAGTGTGTAGAACTTCACCACCCCCCACTGGCCCGATCGCTGGCATAGTTTAATTTCCCCACCCCACCAGCCCGATCGCAGGCAGCAATGTCCCCCAAACGTATCCCTGGTGGACCAGTGAACCGTGAACTTGATCGATGGATGGAAGTAAGAAACCCCTCAACACATCCCTGGTGCCTAGTGTCCCCACCCCACCCACCCATGAAGCCTCACCACCCCGCTCCCTCGGGCAGCCGGCAGGTGGCAGCATCCCACCCGCCTGCTGCCCCGCCGCCCACCGACTGACTGCCCGGTAGGGCTGCACGCCCATTGGTGCAGAGCAAGAACCAATGGGCGTGCAGCCCATACCATACAAGACAGTCCAGTTTTGTGAATGAATGTATGAGAAGGAGGAGGAAGCAGGTGCTGGCCGAGCTCCTCCCGTGGCATGGAGGGCTGGGTTACCAGCAGCTCGGCCAGCATGTCGCATGGAACCAAGTTCTGTTCCCGGTCACCGCAAACATTTAGTGCTCCCCAGCTGTTCTACCCCCACCCCGTAATATTTTTTACCAACTCTGAGGTCTGATCCCCCTCGGAGTTGATTATTTTAGTTTCGGGGGGTGCAAGTGGCAAAGTCCCCCTCATTGACCACAAGTCCCTGTCAGGATGCCAAAATTTAGTCTCCCAAACTCGGTCTAGTGGAGTTCGGGGAACTGAATTTTGGGATTCCACAGTAGATCCGCTACTACCTCCTTCTTCCTGCTTATGAGACCTCTTCCTTTGCACCCCAGCATCCTACTAGCCCTGTCCACTGCAGGACATCAATATTATAACCCGATAATCAGGAGAGAAAGTCCTGCAGGAGCTCGCTAAATTAAAAGTGGGCAAAGCAATGGGGCCAGGTGGCATACACCCAAGGATACTAAGGGAGCTATGGAGAGAACCAGGAGTTAGGCAGCTACTCGAAAGAAAGCTGGAGCCTCAGTAAAAAATGCAGAAAGAAAATGTAAAGCTGGACATCACAGCAAACACTGCAAAGACTAAAAGACAGTCATACTAAAAAAGTAATTTATTTTACAATATAGAGATAAAAGCAGCAGCAGCAAAAACCATACCAAATAAAAAGTATCCTGTGAGATGTGAAATGGTCGTTGGTGATATGGTTTTTGTAGCTGTGCAGAGAGCTTGCAGAACTTCTGGCAGCCTTGCTCACCAAGTCACTCAACACTGGGGTGGTGCTAGAGGATTGGAGGAGGGCACATGTGGTCCCTCTACACAAATACGGCAGTAGGGAGGAGGCGGGGAACTATAGGCCAGTGAGCCTCACCTCAGTAGTGGTAAAGACCATGAAGGCACTGCTTAAAGAAAGGATAGTGGGACATGTAGAAGCCATTGGTGCCCAGGATTCTAGGCAGCATGGTTTCACAGCAAGCAGTATGTGTTAGACAAATCTGATAGAGTTCCTTGACTGGATGACAAAGGAAGTAAATTGGGGGGGGAGTGGACTTTGCCTACCTCGAGTTCAGCAAGGCCTTTGACACTGTCCCACATAAGAGGCTGGTTAACAAGATGGGCAGTCTGGGCATGGGATACAAAGTAGTAAACTAGGTAAATTAGGAATTAGCTAATGGACAGGAAGGAGAGGGTGGTGGTAAATGGGGTACTATCAGCGGAGTGACCAGCGGAGTACCTCAGGGATCAGTTATGTGGCCAGTCCTGTTCAATGTCTTCATTAATGACATTGCAGAGGGGCTAGAAGGAAAGGTCTGCTTGTTTGCAGATGACACCAAGATCTGCAACAGGGTGGATACTCTAGAAGGGGTGGAGAAAATGAAGAAGGACCTCGGGAAGCTTGAGAAATGGTCTGAGGAGTGGCAACTAAGATTTATGTCAAAGAAGTGCAAAATTATGCACCTGGGGCATAGAAACCCTGGAGAGAGCTACATAATGTGGGGGTGGCTGGCAGTCACCAAGGAAGAAAGGGACCTGGGGGTTATTATTTCAGATGACATAAAAATGTCAAAGCAGAATACAAGAGCAGCAGGGAAGGCCAGTGGCATGTTGGGGTACATAGGCAGGTGTATCACAAGCAGAAGATGGGAGGTAGTGATGCCATTATATAAAACCCTGGTCAGGCCTCACATGGAGTACTGTGTGCAGTTTGGGAGGCCATACCTGCAAAAATACATTAACAGACTGGAGTTGGTCCAGAGAAGGGCAACTAAGATGGTACAGGCTTACACCACAAAATTTACGAGGAAAGATTAAGGATCCTCAACATGTACTCGCTGGAGGAGAAGAGGGAGAGAGGGGACATGATAAAAACATTCAAGTACCTTGAGGGCATAAACAAGGTCAAGGGGGGGAGACATCTTCCAATAAAAGAGGGGCATAAGAACGAGGGAGAATGACATGAAATTGAAGATGGCAGGTTAAGAGGGAATGTGAGGAAGTTTTTCTTCACAAAGAGGGTGGTGGATGCATGGAATGGTCTGCCACAGGAGGTGGTGGGAGCAAGCACTGTGGGTGAATTTAAACATGCATGGGGCAGGCATAGGGGAACCAAAGAGGTAAAGCAGAGGGAGGGTCAGAAGCTGTAATCAAGTTCAGGGCTAACAGGCAGGATGGGCCCTGTGGCCCTTATCTGCCAGCAATTTCTATGTTTCTAATCCCGAGGTCTCTTTCCTGCTAAGTAATTGGCAGTATCCCCCCATTTTATGCTCTGCTCCTGGGTTTCTGTGCCTTAGGTGCATCATTTTGCACTTTTTGGCACTGAACCCCAGCTGCCATCACCTTGATCACGCCTCAGGTTTAGTAAGATCCCTATTCATTTTCTCCACACTATTACAAATCATGGTGCCATGTGCAAAAAGGCATACCGTCCCTTCAATTTATTCTGCGATGTCACTTATGAAGACATTGAACAAGACCGGTCCCAACACTGAACCGTGTGACACCCTGCTGGTCACTCTTCCCTCATTAGAGTGAATGCCATTTACAACCACCCTTTGACACCTTTCCATTAACCAGTTTTTCCCCAGCTGACAACTTTGGCTCCCTCCCCTAGACTATCCAGTTTTTTTATCAGTCTCCAAGGTGGTAGTGTCGAAGGCCTTGCTGAAGTCCCTGTGGGCCTCATTGCTGAAATGTCGCTGTGCATGTAATGGATAAGTTATTAGATGCTGTCTTTCACCTCACACTGTCAAAATCACGTTTGTCCATATGTCTTATATTGTTCCTTGTGAAGTGATTTTTATCCACGTATGTCTATATTTTGTGTATATTTATTCTGTAACTCACAAATGGGTGCACCTTGTGAAAAGGGTATGCATAGCCCTAACTGTGTTATTTTTGTATAAATAAAATTTTACTACTACATCCACAGCCCTTCCATGATCTATGTCCCTGGTTACCCAGTCAAAGAAATCAATCAGATTTGTCTGGCATGACCTCCCCCTCATGACTCTGTGCTGCTTTTGGTCTTGAAACTCAGTGGAGTTAAGATATTCCACTAGCCTTTTCTTAACAGGGTTTTCATTAATTTCCCCACCACTGATATGCGACTGACAGGTCTATAGTTGCCAGTCTCCTTCTTGCTGCCACTGTTATGGAGTAGCACTATGTCAACACTCCACCAGTCCCCTGGAACCCTCCTGCTTCCAGGGATCTTTTAAATAAGTCTGTCAGTGGTACAGCAGTCTTCTTCCTGAGTTTCCTTGGCACCCTTAGATGTATCCCATCCAGTCCCATGACCTTGACCACTTTCAGGTTTTCAAGTCCCTTCAGGACTCATTCTGCCGTAAATGGACTAGTGTTCACCTCCCCCTTTGTTCCTGCTGATCCTTGTTGGTCCATCCCTCACTCTCTTCACTGTGAAGATTGAGCAGAACCTCCTCTATGCAGTCACCATCTACTGACCTCCTTATCCTCACTGTGCCTCCCCTTGCCTTCCTCTTCTCACTTATGTATCTGAACAAATCCAGAACAAATGGTTTGATACCTTTTATTGGACCAACAAGGATGTTACAAAAAGAATAAACAGCTTTAGCTTTTGGACCAACAAGTCCTTCTTCGGAAGCTTAATGACTGTTATTTAGAAAATCCCATATTATTAACACTTAGAACATGCAGAAAAAACAGAAATAATTCTCATTGGTTTAAAACAGGCCTTCAGAACATAATTAAAGTGCCATCAGAGAGCTTGAATATCTCAAGTGTGCTTTCAGCTGAACCAAAACATAAAAGATAAAGGTTGTCCTGAGATAACAGCAGGCAGAGAGTTAAACCCACATATATTATACCATGTATCAGTCTTATGAATGACAAAACACTAAGATTCTCTACTCACCAAATTATATGTCAAGTGAAAAATCCTCCCAAAGACACATGCCTCAAGAGTGAGGTAAGAGGTACACCAGTAGAAGCCAGCTTCAACTCTGCTCAGAACTCTGTCAGTTTGTGAAAATAATTGCATGCCAAAATGTAACATATTAGCAAGTAAAAATTAAAAAATAAGCCCCAAAATTACAGCAACAGAAATTATCTTTACATGGCATACAGAAGGATGAAAATGATGTTTACCCAAAGTGAGTAAGTGTAGCACACTGATGAAAGTACAACTGGCTGGAGATATATTCCCAACATACTCTCAACCAGCTATTATGTTCCAGAAACCTTAAGGCCTTCAGTGTTGTAACAAGATTTTATACATGATAATATCAATTGTCAGTGTAAGTGGCAGATACAAAGAAGTACTAGTCAAGGACCCCCAAGAAATCGAGACTATGCAGTCTGATATGTACAGATTTCAATAAATTGTCAGTGTATAATCGAAATAATACATATATAGAAACAGTCTAAGGAATCTAAACAAAAATTCCTAGGAATTAATTCCCCCTCTCCCCAAGGGAAAGTAACTACTTAAAATGAAACATATGTACATGGATCCTAATACACCATCAGTTGCACCAGTCACTACAATAGTTACCCAAAAAGGAATTACACCTGTCATGAACCCCCAAGTAAATGTGGCAATGCATCCTTATAAGTACAGAATGTAAAAACATAACAGTATATACTCAAACTACAGAACTAGCAGAAGGAAGTTAATATCCACTATAATATGAGTCCAGAGTCCTAGCCACTATGACACCATAATGTCATGTACCTGAACATAAGCTTACCTCAATACCACCACAATATTCACATCAACTATACCTACATAACCACCCGACTCAAATACCCATATTAAAAATTCAATGTGCCATACCTCTTCTCCCCCGCAACACACACACAAACACATGCACAAACACACACACACGCACTCACACATTCACACAATACTAATGTGAGAGGCCAACCTGTAGGTAACCAATTAAGAGGGACTGTATAAGTAGGAGAGTCAAAGTCCAAGGCTCGCTGAAAACCTAAAATATGCATGGCAATCCTTTGAAGTAAAGGTTCATGTAAGTTTACGTGTAATGTGTCATATATCCAACATCAATGTTCAAGCCATCGTCCATGTAATTAAGAAGTAACATGAGTCTGCTCTCACAAGTTCATCTCTGTTGTGTACTGTTGAAATGTCTTTTCAAGATCATCACAGACATATCTGAGATTGAGTGGTCATCCTGAGAGAAGTGTTGTGCCACTGGTTTGTCAGTCATCTTCCTATTAATATCATACCTGTGTGAATTCATTCTAGTGCAGAGTTGTCGTTTCGTCTCCCCCACATACCCTGTGGGAGGATATTTCCTGCACTGAATAAGATAAACAACATTGCTTGATGTACATGTATAATTACCCAATAGCTTGAATTGTCTGTTTTGTGAGGTAATCACACAGTCTGAAGTAGAAATGTGCTCACAAGTTTTACATCGGCGTTTATTACAGGGTTGTGTGCCATATGATATCATGGCACTCTGTTCAGGTTCAAGTTTACTCCTAATAATCTGGTTGGCTAAATTGGGTGATTGTTTAAAAGATAGTAGTGGCAGTTCTTGAAAAATACAACTAAGGGTTTCATCCTCACTGATTATTGGGTATAGGTCCTTAATAATCTTGTGCAGAAGTTCAGGGTCAGGATGATATGTGACTACTAAGGGTACTCTATTAGTAGTGGTCCTTTCATTATGTTGCAGTAGGTGTTCTCTTGGTACTTGTGTAGCACGTTCCACTGCTCTGTCAATTTCTCTGGAAGAGTGTCTCTGCTCAATAAAGGTGTTTTACAACAAAGCTAAATGTCTATCTCTGTTTTCCTCATTTGAGCAGAGACGGTGGCACAGAAGTGCTTGACTACACATGACAGAATTTTCTGTGTGACTCGGGTGATTACGTTTCCTGTGTAAGTATCTCTGTCTGTCTGTTGGTTTCCTGTAAATACATTTATGTAGGGTTCCATCCTTGATGGTGACAGTGGTATCCAGAAAATTAACTCTGCTGGCAGAATATTCCAGGGAAAGCTTAATGGTTGAGTGGAGATAACTAAGTTCCTGATGAAAATCTTTAAGTGTGTCAGTGCCCTATGTCCAAATTATAAACAAATCATCAATGTAATGGAAGTAAGAGTGTGGTTTGTGTGTACTGTACAGTACCTTAAAAAGTCCTTCTCCAAATTGGCCATAAAGAGATTAACATACCGCGGAGCCGTCCTGGTACCCATTGCTGTTCCCATAGTTTGAACATAATGTGTCCCATTAAAGCAGAAGTTATGTGTCAGAATGAATTTAATAAGTTATCCCACAACATCAGGGCCAATGTTGGGGTCCAATCCTTTCTCATACATGTATTTAAGGCAAGCTGAAATGCCATCTGTATGTGGTATATTGGTGTAGAGGAATGTTACATCCATCGTGGCTAAAAGGGTATCAGGTGGTAAGTTCTTAAAACCAGAAAACTTACGCAGGAAGTGAGTCGTGTCCTAAATGTAACTGTCCCTTTGTATAACCAGCAGTTTTAAAACAGCTTCTACAAAATCTGAGATTCCCTTCTGTCAGGGTTCCATTATCAGAGACTATGGGCCTTCCTGGGTTCCCAAGTTTATGTATTTTAGGTAGTATGTAGAATGTCCCAAGCTTGAGTTCATCAGGGATGAGGGCAGTTATTTTGTTTTGGACATAGTCTGGAAATGATTTAAGCAATCCCTGTAGTTCTCTTTTATATTCTGTTGTGGGATCACTTTCCAGTTCTCTGTAGTAGGTACGGTGACTTAGCTGTCTACTGGCTTCCTTAATGTAATCTTCTCAGTTCAGTATCACCACTGCAGAACCTTTGTCAGCTTTTTTTATGACAATATTGTGGTTTGATTTCAGTGTTTGTACAGCCCGGCATTCCAGTGGAGAGAGGTTGTAGCAGGCTTGTTTCTGCCTTTTAAGACTCTCACGAGTCACTCTGGTGAAAGCAATGGATATAATTGTCCAGTTTCTTATTATGGTCACTGGGGTAGTAAAATCAGATTGTTTCTTTTTCTCATCCATTAAATTGTTACTGTTTAGAACTTCACTGCCTGTAATTTCTTCTTTGACGTAAAAATATTCTTTATGTCTCAATCTGCGGAAGTATTCCTCCATTTTACCACAAAACCGTATTCTGTCTAGTGGTTTTGTTGGGCAGAAAGTGAGACATTTGGAAGGTACACTTAATTCCCCAGTTGTCAGTGTGTGGTTGGACAAATTAACAACTGAAAGGTGCCCATCTGTGTGACTTAGTTATTCAGTCACTCTATTCTGCTCTTCATAGTTGTTAGAAAGTATGGCACGTTGAAGGGTATTTAACGTCCTGTTTTTAATAAGCATGGCTTTTCTTAAGGTTCTTTAGTAATTCATGTGTATCTCATGCAGGATGTCTGGAATCAGATCGCTAGACATCCTGTCCAGTGTGGTAACAATTTGATCAAACTGTTTCTTCAAAAATGCTTTCTTTGCATATGAGCTATGGATCCTGTGATTTCTCATTTTCTCAGAGGTCCTACGACAGAATTGTTCAGCATAGGTAGAATTACCCGTGTTTCTCAATGGGTTCCAAATAGTTAGACCTTTAGGGATGATGTTATTCCTTTTGCACTGTGTTAAAAAATAGATGTCACTGTCTAGCTGTGCTAGTTTCTTCTTAATGTTGTGCAACTGCCATATTTTGCAGCAAATTCCGGTATCTTCCATCTTACTCAATATACTCCAGCCAGTTGTACTTTCATCAGTGTGATGCACTTACTCACTTTGGGTAAACATCACTTTCATCCTTCTGTACGCCATGTAAAGATAATTTCTGTTGCTGTAAATTTTGGGGCTTATTTTTAATTTTTTACTTGCTAATATGTTACATTTTGGCATGCAATTATTTTCACAAACTGACAGAGTTCTGAGCAGAGTTGAAGCTGGCTTCTACTGGTGTACCTCTTACCTCACTCTTGAGGTATGTGTCGTTGGGAGGATTTTTCACTTGACATATAATTTAGTGAGTAGAGAATCTTAGTGTTTCGTTATTCATAAGACTGATACATGGTATAATATATGTGGGTTTAACTCTCTGCCTGCTGTTATCTCTGGACAACCTTTGACCTTTATGTTTGGTTCGACTGAAAGCTCACTTGAGATATTCAATCTCTCTGATGGCACTTTCATTATGTTCTGAAGGCCTGTTTTAAACCAATAAGAATTATTTCTGGGGTTTTTTCTGCATGTTCTAAGTGTTAATAATATGGGATTTTCTAAATAACTGTCGTTAAGCTTCCGAAGAAGGACTTGTTGGTCGGAAAGCTAAAGCTATTTGCTCTTTTTGTAACATCCTTATTTGTCCAATAAAAGGTATCAAACCATTTGTTCTGGATTTGTTCTTACTAGGACCGCTATGGCATTCTACAGTTTGTTTATGTATCTGAAGAAAGTCTTATCCCCTCCTGTTACCCATTTGGCTATCTTTTCCTCTGTTTCTACCCTTTTGGCTATCTTTTCCTCTGTTTGGCCTTTTGCTAGTCTCACTGTTCTACCTGCTTCCCTATGTGTTACCTGGTACTTCTCCCTATCCTCCTCCCTCTGTATTTCTTTTACCTCCCGATGTCCACCCTTTTTTCCTTCACTTTTGTGGCCCCTTCCCTAGAGTACCCTAGTGATCTTTTCTTCCCACATGCTTTTACTCACTCCTTTCCCACTGAGGCTGGTTGCCTTCAGTATGCCTTCCCTTATTTTTATGTTGCCTGCACGCATGTGCAAGAAACATAGTGCCATCATCCGAGTTTTCAGAGGTGTGGCAGCCGTCATCCAATTCAGTCAGTGTGTTTGCAGGCGTGGCCCCAGTTCTCCAATGAATGCTGCTGCTGTCTATGACAGCAGTTGAAAATGCAGTGGAATACAGTTGAAAGGGAGAGCTTGACTTCAGTGAGCAGAGCTTCCCCCCCCCACACGCATGCATATTGTGTGCTCATCGCTGCCCCCATGCACACTCTGTATGGCTGGCGGGGTGCCCAATCCCCTTCAGCTCCCGGCTCCATGCCCCCCAAAGCTTTCCAGGTGCCATGCTGGGGCCATCCCAGTGTGGCAGAATTGTTATGGCCGATGGGGTGCCCAATCCCCGTCAGCTCCACGCCCCCAAAGCTTTCCAGGTGCCACGCTGGGAGCCCACCCCAGTGTGGCAAATATTTGTTATGCCCAATCCCCCCACTGGCTCCAGGACCCCCCCCAGACAGCCTTACAGCTTCCATGCTGGGATCCCACCCCAGCGTGGCAAACGTCCCGTGTCGTCTTCCTAAAAAAAAAAAAACATAAAACCTGTAAACAAAAAAAAACTTCCCTTGGCGACGGTCTCTGTGCCCACCTCCCCACCCGCGCCCACCTTCTGCGCACTCTGCCTCCCCACACCCCCACCTCACCCCATACTTACCTCCGGAGTCCAGCGCGATGATCTTCGGTGGACCGGGAACACGTCGGTACCCTTCAAAGCTGACCGCGAACTGAAGAAATGCCGGTAAGCTGTATAATGGATTAAATAGAGTTTTTTTCAACTTTGATGCATATGTCAGGCATTTTTTGGAATTTTGGCACCAAATTTTCAACATGGGGTTTTTGGGACCCCTCCTCATGAATTCTGAAACTATCATGGCGTTAATCAGGCCTGAAGGATGATTTCGCTGACAGTGCCAATGTTCATAGGGTGGGCTCTCAAAAAGCCTATCTTCGGTGGTGAAAAAATTCCTGAAAATGACTGTTTTACGAGCGTGCGTTGCTCAGTTCCTACGCACGCACGTAAGTTGGCGAATTTTCAATATTTTCACTCCAGATTTTCAAAATTGCCATTTTACCACACTTTCTTATGAGCAGTACAGCTGTCATTTTTCACATCTCACCCAAAATGTGTTTCTGCGCATGTAGAGTACAATGGCGCAGTCGGTATGGGACACATTAAGAAAATCACAGTGACACTGTTCATGAGCAGAGGTCTTAAAATGGCTATGTTGAAAATTTGGTGAAAAAATTCCTAAAAATGATTGTTTTACGAGCGTGCGTTGCGCAGTTCCTACGCACATTCGTAAGTTCATGAATTTGTAATATTTTCAGTACAGATTTTCACCAGTGGCATTTTTCCACACTTCCTTATGAACAGTACAACTGTCATTAGACACAGTGGATGTCTTGGGAGGAAGGCATGGAACTATTCCTTCCAAATACCTAGACAGCACATACAAGCAAGTGACATTCGGCATTGACAAATGTTTGTTCCCCATGGTTTCTGTACTCCACTCTGGCAATCCACCGCTGCTAGGCTGTTTCTAAGTCAGTTTCCCATTACTTTAAAATCTGCCTTGCTAAAGTTCATGACCCTCATCCTCATGTGGTTTGCTTCTGCACCCGTCAGCACTGAACTACACTGTACAGTGATCACTGGTCCTAAGTGGACTGCCCACTGTGAAGTCTGCTATAACTGTCTCTGTCAGTGAGTAGCAGATCCCGTATTACCCCCATCACTAGTGGGTTCACTGACTAGCTTCCCTAGAAACATGCCCTGTAAGGAGTCTTTGATTGCCCTGCTTCTGGTCAAAGATACAACTGAAAGGCTCCAGTCCACATCAGGCAGATTGAAGCGCCCCCCCCCCAGCAACACCTTCCCCTTATTTGCCATCCTGCAGATGGTTTCCCCTAATACCTTGCCCAAATCCTTCCCCTGTGCTGGAGGCCTGTATACCACCCCAGTAAAAATCCTGTCCCCTGCCCCTGTCTCCAGGGTGACCCACAGCAACTCCAGCCCCTACCCTGCCTCTAGGTTCCCTTGTACTTACTTAACCCTGATACCTTCCCTCACATACAGCATAATCCCTCCTCCTCCTCCTCCTCTTCTCCCTTATCTATCTCTTTTGCACTGAGAGTATCCTGGTATGACCAGCACTAAAAGTATCCTGGTATGGCCATATCCCAGTCGTGATTTTCAGTGCACCACGACTCAGTTATGGTCACTAGGTCCAGGTCCTGCTCCCACCATGATGGCCTCCAGGTCTGAAATTTTATTTTCTAGACTACTTGCATCGGTGCACATGGCTTTCCAAGCCTTTCTCCCTTCCTGTATGCAACCCCCTTTTCTGCCTGTGACACTTCCTGAGACTCCCCCTAACTCCCCCCTTCCTTCTTTGCTCCCTCTGTTTCCTGACTGCTTTACATCTCTCCTTCTGTGTCTTTGTTCTTACCACCCTTGCCTGCCAACCTGCCCACCCTCCCTTCATCCTGCTCCCCTGCCTTGGGGGAGTTGTCACCTTCTGGTCACTCCCTCTCTGTTGCCTTAACCTGTGGTGGGGAATTTATGTTTCCCTTGGTAACACAACCTCCCCCTTCTGTCAGTTTAAATGCTCATCCATTTAAACCTCCCATCGAGTACTGAGGTCCCCTTCATTGAAGAATGTAGGCTGTCACCTCTGTAAAGGCCCACATCCTTCTAGGCCATCCCTCAGTCTCCACTGAGTCTGAATGTCTTCTTTGCACCATGTCTTCAATCAGCTGTTGAAGTTCCTGGTGCAGATTGCCTTAATATCCTCTTGGCCATATACAGGTAGCACCTCAGCAAATGCCACCATTTGTGCTACCTGTTTAAGGCCCCTCTTCAGTTCCCTGAACTGTCCCTGCAGAACTCCTACTCCTTCTCTCAACAGGTCATTAGTCCCAAGGTGGACAATGACATCCAGCTCCCTCCCATGGCCTGCCTGCCTAGCAGTCCTTAGATACACTCTTCATCCCTCTGGGCTGAAGCGCAAGGTAGTCACCTTACCTCCCTTTCCACTCTCCTTCTTGCTCCCAGATCTATCCTTCTTATAGTCAATAAATCATGGGAGGATGGGGTGGTACCCGAGAACTGGAGGAGGGTGGATGTGATTCCCCTTCACAAAAGTGGGAGCAAGGCAGAAGCAGGAAACTACAGACCTGTTAGTTTAACCACAGTGGTAGAGAAAATGATGGAATCACTTCTGAAGGAAAGAATTGTTGAGTACCAAGAGGCCAGTGGGGCACAGGACCCAAGGCAGCATGGATTCACAGCAGGAAGGTCATGTCAGACAAATCTAATTGATTTCTTTGACTGGATGACCAAAGTAGTAGACCAGAGAGGGGCTGTGGACATGGCCTACCTAGACCTTAGCAAGGCATTTGACACAGTCCATGAAAAGACTAATAAACAAATTAGCCAGCCTGGGAGTGGGCCCCAGGGTGGTAGCCTGGGTAAAACACTGGCTGGACAACAGGACACAGTGGGTAATAGTAAATGGAGTCCACAGAGAAGAAAGGGGGGTTACTAGTGGGCTACCGCAGGGTTCAGTACTGGGGACAGTCCTTTTTAATGTCTTTATAAGTGACATTGCAGAGGGACTGGAAGGGAAAGTATGTCTCTTTGCAGATGACACAAAGATCTGCAACAGGGTTGATACACAAGGTGGGGTGGAAAGGATGAAAAGGGACTTGGCAAGGTTGGAGAAATGGTCAAATGTATGGCAGCTTAGATTCAATGCAAAGAAGTGAAAAGTAATGCACCTGGGAAACAAAAACCCAGGGGAAGAGTACACAATGGGTGGTGAGATACTGACAACAACAAAAATGGAAAGGGACTTGGGGTAGTCATATCAGATGACCTAAAGGTGGGCCAGCAATGTGAGAAGGCAGGAAGGAGGGCTGGGGGGATATTGGGATGCATAGGGAGAGGCATCACCAGTAGAAAACAGGAAGTTGTTGGCCCACTGTACAGACAGCTGGTAAGACCACATCTGGAGTACTGTGTACAGTACTGGAGACCCCATCTCTGCAAAGACATAGACAGGGTGGAGGCTGTCCAGAGGAGGGCAACCAAAATAGTGCAGGGTCTGCACCAGAAGACATATGAAGAAAGACTAAAGGAGCTTAAGATGTATAGCCTTGAGGAAAGAAGGGAGAGGGGGGACATGATAGAAACTTTCAAATACGTCAAGGGAATCAACAAAGTCCAAGAGGGTAGCATCTTTCAGAAAAAGAGAAGTGCAAGAATAAGGGGGCACAGTTTGAAGATAGAGGGGGGATGGCTCAGAGGTAATGTGAGGAAGTATGGGTTGTAGATGCTTGTAACAGCCTTCCTGAGGAGGTCATAGGGTCAAAAACAGAGGGGGAATTCAAGAATGCATTGGACAGACATAAGGCAATTCTAGTGGGGGGTAGGAGGAAATAGGCTTTTGGTTAACTAGGATCTTCAGCTTATCCGTTAGGTAGGGAAATGGTCAGACTAAGTGGGCCAAGCAGTCCTTATCTGCCATCAAATTCTATGTTTCTTTGTTTTACATCACTCACTGGCAGCCGCTTTCTCTTCTGCTGGGGGCCTTTTCCACCCACTTTGGGATTTCCTTCTCTGGGGTTCATCAGTTCCTGCCATGCCACCCTTTCAGGTGCCTTATCTCGGCTGTTCCAGCCTGCCAGAATGGCAAAGGAATTTTGTAGCAGCAGAGGCTGAGGACCATGTCCTCCACCTGCCACCCCCATCCTCCCAGAGCCCACCAAAGTTCAGTCTTCCCTTCTCTGTCTTGGCATCCTTTGATGCAAGAGTGGTTTACTTGATGGTCCCTGGGAAGGGCAAGATGTCCTCTGCATCCTTACCAGCTTGGCTTATAGTCTAGTGATCTCTTCCCTCAGCCCAGAGAGGTGTGTGCATGCCAACGCTTGTGCTCTCCAAAAGTGGGACACTACTTATAACAATATCTGCAGGTTTGCCCTTTCAGACCCTCGCCTTACCCACCACTGTCTGCTCTACTCCTCCCTGCACTGGCTGCCCCCTAAGTGCCTGTGCTCTTGTTACTTGGATTGTTTCATTTCTCCTTAATCAGAAATCCCTCTCTTGACTCTTTGGGAGCTATGCTTAACCTTATAACTCACTCCCGCTCTCTCAGGTCCTCCACCTCTCCCCAACTATCAGTCCTGCTCTGCACTACTAGGATGGGTGAGCAGGCCTTCCCACACTTTGCTCCCAAATTCTGCCATTTTCTACCTCTCCAACTAAAAGGCTGCTTATCTCACTCCTCCTTTAAGAATGCACTGTTCTTGCACCTTTATGCATATGGGGCATGTAATTGCCCTTAATTTCTTTTGCTGTGTTCATCATTGTTTCTCGACTGTCATGTCAATGCATTCCTGTACAACTGTGAGTAGTTTTGTCTTTTTGTTATACTTCCCTGTGTGGATTGTTACTGGCTTTGTACTATTTCTCCCTCCGGGATACCTGATGTTGCTATATGAATTGTATGTTTCTTGCACCTGTTATAATCTCTGTATTTTGTACTCCCCAGGATCGTGCCTGAACATAGGCAAGCTTTCATGCCTAATGCACTTACCTGGTAAACAAAAGCAAATAAATAAATAAAGATGGGGCACTCCTTTATGTAAAAACAAAATGGGCTCTAGTGCCTTTTCTATGTATGCTCCAGATTTTTGGAATACTCTGCCTGCTGCATTATGTACAATTCCTTCTTTTAATTCATTCAAATTCAAACTGCATCAATATTTGCTTGAGACTTGCACTTGTAATTGTTGATGACTCTGTAAATGTTGAAACATCGCTGTTTATTATCTTTCAATTATTGGTACTGCTGCTGCGGAGAGTGAAATGTTAGCTGAGCGATTTAAGGAATAAGATGAATGTTTATGGGTATTACACTTATATAGATACCGTTTAAATTATGGGGACTAACAACAAAATTCAGGAAAGGCATAAAAAATATATTTTTTTAATTTTATTTTTCAAAACTGTTATGAAAAATTAAATGTCGATATTATTATCGTTATGGAAAAAGTATATTTATTTTACAAAAAAAAAGTCTGACATGATGTAAATAGGTATATCGATATAGCTAGGGAAAACTGCCTATTTTTACATCAATGACATAATTACTGCTGTTAAATAATAACAATATTATAACGGCATCACTTCTTGATGCCTGTACTCCAAGCTTTCAATAAAAAAAAATAAGTCTCTAGCCTCCAACAGACCTTTCATGTAATATTTTCTTTAAAATGTGATAACTTTGGAAAAGTTAGGGCTCTAGACTTAGTTTTTTAATGAAAGCTTGGAGTCAACTGTGTAGCTACTGTATATCGTTAATATGTTATTGCAGTGAAGATAAAGCAATATGAAGAGCGAAATGTTTCATGTTGACATAAAATAAAAAACATAAAATGGTTCACTGCATTTTTAAAGTCCCGTCATTTTTAGCCCATTATATTGACCTGTATGCGCACTTAGCAACACAAGAGAACTGCACTAACTGTTCATATTGTATGTTACAGCTTTCAAAATAAAGTTTCCAGCATTATAAAAGTATCATATAAGACTATTTTTGGAAATGGTCATAAGACGCTAGTGATTGTTCTATATATAGAGAGAATAATGGATAGGCAACTGTGTGTTATGGATAGTTTTTACACACCCGAGGTGTGTGATGACCCGTAAACCTCAAGCGAAGTTCTAGGAGGTTTACACAGTCATCACGCACCGAGGGTGTGTAAAAAAAAAATCCTTAACACACACTTGCCTATCTTTCATTTTTTATAATTACTGGGGTTTTGCACTGTTTGTGCAGCTTTGCACAACTTAGCGCAGCTTTGCATGGCTTTTCATATCAACCTGCAGGTTAATATGACTTTTTAAATGGGTTGCTTTTGGGGCTCACCAGTAATTATAAGAATATACACATTCTTTCCTAGCTATATTATTGTCATCTAACACCATCTTTTGCATGCCTTTGGCCCAGGTGGAGCCTGAAAAAGGGCTTTCAGCCCAGTGTTCCTTACCTGGCTAACAAATTTAATAAATAATTAATAAAAAAGTATGTAGCCTACCCCATCTCTGTTGTCTAGGGGTATAAAGGTAACTGTCCATGGAGAGGTGGGACCATGGCAGATACTACTCCAGAAATGGCTTGTGTTAGCAGGTCTTATTGTCACACTGGGGTGCAAAGCTATTCGGGTGCTGGGCTGAAAAGCAATTAAAGTAAACCTCAATAACAATTGATTAATTAATTTGAGACCACAAGTTTATAGAACAAACCATGGGGATCCCATTTAATAACAAAATTAATGAACACTCCATGAGCAGAAGTTTAGTTTAGTTTATTAGTCTAGGAATTAATACCTTTGAGCCAGGGCTCTTTTACAAAGGTTCCACGTCACAAAGAACATTTAACAAAGCACGATACACATTACAGGTAAAACCAGACAGGAAAGTTACATCATAAATTTGCTATTAACAGTTTAAGGCAGTAACGTTTTTAAGTTTCATAGAAAAACAAGCTATAAGAGGTTCAAGCAAGTAGACAATTTCGAGGTTAAGAAACTTCCAGGAGAGGGTGATCATGGGCGCCAAAAGGAGGCTAGAGAGGAGGGAAGGTGGTGGCGGAGAG
This sequence comes from Neoceratodus forsteri, assembly GCA_016271365.2. Taxonomy (NCBI): domain Eukaryota; kingdom Metazoa; phylum Chordata; order Ceratodontiformes; family Ceratodontidae; genus Neoceratodus; species Neoceratodus forsteri. Next base: position 565,324,252 of record JADMNL010000023.1, on the reverse strand, counting down.
TAAGTGAGAGGACAGGAAAAAAGGAGTGAGTTTGGGTGGGAGACAGGAAGTAGCAGAGGTACCAGAGGGTTCATTAGTCAGGGAGGAAGAGGCCTCAGATGTGAGGATGGACATGAGGAGTAGTAGTCTTTACCTAGCGCAGTCACAGTTGCTAGTGGTGGTGAGGTGGGCATAGAGCATGGATTTGAAAGCTTCAAGCGAGGTTGAGGATAGAGTAGGTGGACTAAGCGCATTGAACCATGTCGGGGCCCTGTATGCGAAAGATCTTTGTCCCTGTGCAGTCCGGCATCTCGGAACCAGGAAAGGTTGGCGTTCAGATCTGGTGGAGGGTCGTGAGCCAGGATTCAGTCGGAGTAGGTTTTGAATACATAGTGGAGTCAGTCCCAAGATAGATTTTTTGCCATTGTGCAGGTGAGATAAATAAGACGATTTGATAGGTTCAACCAGCCTGATTCATAGTACAGATCACCGTGTGAGTCAGTCTTTGAGCCCCGTGAGGAGCGGCAGGCCTTATTTAGAGTGATTGAGATACGCCTTAGAGCAGTGGAGGTAGCTGAGCCATAAATAATAAGGCCATAGTCAATGATTGAGATTATGGAACTCTGTATAGCTATTCTCAATGCCGCTTGATTTAGAAATTGACGATTCTGAATAGTATTCCAAGGCGTTGGTTCACTGTTTTCTGCAGTGTTGTCAATGTGGGTTGCAAAGGTGAGCCCTTGGTCAAAAGTGATGCCAAGGTATTTGAAAGTATTTACTTGGTCAGTGTAATTCCCACAGAGGTTTGTATGGTGAGTGGAGTATGCCTATTTTTGTTTTGGTGATTGGAGAAGAGCATGGCTTTTGTTTTATTGTGGTTTAGCACAAGTTTACTATCCAGGAACCACCTTTCAACACTAGAAAGCAAGTTGCAGGCTTTTCATGAGGGAGTTTGGATCCTTGTGGGAAGAGAGAATTACAGCATCATCAGCGTATAGAATTATTTTCTCCTGGCAGATATCTGGGAGGGAGTTAAGGAACAGGCTAAAGAGGAGCAGTCCAAGAATTGATCCCTGTGGTACACCCGAGAGAACTGGTTTGAAGTCAGAGAGTTCATTAGAGATTTTTACAGCCTGTGACTGATTGGACAGGTAACTTTTTACCCAAGCACAAGGACCTTCGGCCAGGCCTAGGCTAGAAAGTAGGGAGGTAAGTAGGCCATGATGGACTGTGTCGAAAGCTTTTGTAAGATCGATAAAGACTGCAGTTGTTTGGCACCCTTTGTCCAGGGCTGAGTGGACTTCTCCAGAGAAATCAAGTAAGGCTGTTGTTGTACTATGTCCTTTCCTAAAGCCGTGCTGTTGATTACAGAGTAGATTGTATTTGTCCAGGTAATCAGAGAGTTGGTCTGCCACTATTCATTCAAGTGCTTTGGAGAGGGGAGGGAGTATTGATATTGGTCGATAGTTTCCTGTTGAGAAGATAATTGGGTTGAGGAAGGCAGCACTTATCTTGGACCGCTATGATCCAATATTTCGTATAGCAAACAGTTCACATGAGCAGACAGTTCACAAATTTCCAACATGGCATGAATCAGATGTCCCCAAATTCCAGTAGCTTTAATCCCCAGATATGCCTTGGACTGGTTTCATGTCATAAAAGCGAACTACTTTGCGTGACTCGCAAAAGAGTGAGTAGACCCAAGTGAAAACCAATGCAGCACATCACACTAAACGCTGAACACAAACTCAGTGCACATGAAAAATAATGTTTAATGTGGCGGATATGCCCCCCCATGCCCCCATACTTATATAATCATCTCCGGGGGGGATGGACACTGGAGGAAGGAGGGACTGCCAATGGTAAGATTTTACAAAAAAAAAAAAACCACCTGCAAACAACGTATCTGCATGCAGTCCCAAACCTGGGAACACCAGCTCTGCAGATGGTGTCCCTATTCACTATGCTAGGTGGGTAGCTCAGTGGCATCATGTCCACATCCTGATTTAGCCCATCCCTCTTCCTCACTTCCTGCCCCTTCCATTGCTATTCCTTCCCCTCACCGTTTTCCCCTTTCTCCTTTGCTATTCCCTCCTCTTGCTCTCCATTCACTGTCACTCATCCTGAAAGTGACCAAAATGAGTGGCTCATTTTCAAGTCACTCATTTTGGTTCACTCATATGATGGGATACCCCTTGGCTCAATGTGGCCCTCCTTCTCCTCTTTACCCTTTACTCACTGGCATCTCTTCCCATGGAACAGGGTGGCCTTTCACCTCGGGGTCACCACCTTCATCTTAAGTCCCATCTCGACTGACTCACTTTCAGCTTCTCCACGTGGAACAGGTTGGCCTCTCAAATCGGGGCAACTAGCTCCCCTTCCAACTCCCATGATGGCTCTGTGTAGCTTCCCTTGGGTGACTGTCCCCACGACATATGGGCAACATGTCCCCAAACTGTGGCAATCAGTGCTTCATCCCTACTTGATCTACTCTTACTCTCCACGGGGCTTCAGAGCTGGAAGTTCCCTGCAAATCCCTTCTCGATGCCTCTCTACTTGGCTCAACCTCACACCTCACGTCCAGGGAGCAGTCCTAATGGGGCAGCAAATCTTGGGGTCCCACATGGGGCTCAAAACTTTGGCCACTGCCATGTCCTCCTACAGGCTCTCTCTATCCAGACCTTGGCCTAGAAATTCTATGGCTGTCTGGAGTGGGTAATCACCTCAACTCCAACCCTCCTCCTCTCCTGATCTCTCTCTCTCTCTATCTCTCTCTCTCTCACTCAAAGAAGCGCAAGGCCCAGCCCCCTCTCAACGATGTGCCCACCAGTAGCAGGTCCCCAAAGGGCGGCCCAGGATTTACCCTTTCCTTGCTATACCATCCATCCCCAGATAAGTACTTACCAAGGCATGAACTGTACCCACTATGTACCTATGGGTGTGGACTGTACCCTGCCTTAGACTCTAACCCCACCGGGGGGGGTACAGGTAAGTAAGTAAATAACTATCTAACTAAATAATGGGGCAGCACCTCAGTCTCTAGATTGTGTCCCAGAAGTCTGTGGCTCCATGCCCACCACTGCACCACTCCCATAATTGACTGCCCTCTTGCCCTTTTAAACCACTGAAACCAATCTATCCTCTTTTGAACCTCTGAACCCTACCCTTTGCCTTTTTTAACCTCTGAACCCTCTTGCCTTCTTTACCATTGAGCCTAACCTGAATCTTTCTGCCTCCTTCCTGTACCCCTTTTTCTTTCCTTCCTTACACTTCTGGAGTTTGTTTTGTAACCCAGCCCCAGCTGGGTTATTGCCTGCTTTCCCTTAACCTAGCGTTTTTGTTACATGAACCGACTTGTTCAATCTAAAACAGCAGCCTTGCACAAGGACTCCATTCACATGTGACTGTATATGATATGTTACATGACACTGCTTGTTTGTTTGTTTGTGGTATTTTATTGTATATTATGATTTTGTATTTATTGTTTTGATCTTGAATTTGTGCTGATGGTGCAGCACAACTCTGTAAACAGGGTTGCAACTAGTAGTCCTATTCTGCTGAAATATAAATAAAATTCAAATTCAAACACACTGGCAGTAGTTACCCATCCCCAACACCAGTAACTTCCCACCACCTACCATGTACTAAAATAAGACCCCACCTTTGCCCACCCTACCCCCACCCAGTGCCCAAGTCCAGTCCCACACTGCAAACCTAAATGTCCCACATCACATTTAATCAATGTCCCTTGACATGATTCTTCAACGTCCCTCAACATGATTCTGTCCCTCAACGCAATTCCTCAATGTCCCTTGATTTACTCCTCTATCTGCAGTTAACAAAAACAGAGAAACTGAAAAAATAGAGACATGAAACTGGACTTAGCTTTTTTAAGGGGAGACAAGGGATGTTTAAAACTGGACTTGGGGGAAACTTTGAAAAGATCCATTTGGGTGTTCATTAGGGAATATAAGAAACCCAACTCTAAAATCTGATGGAAAACATTTTAAAAATAAATATGTTTTTGGTCTTAGAAACAAACTCTGGTCAGAGCCACAATAGCTGCAATATTAAGAAAGCTATGAACACCTCTAGCTGCAGCTGGCTTCTAACACGCTTGCACTGTGCTTGAATGAAACCAGCTGCTCCAGAGCCACAACGCCATCCTGAGCGGTGAAAGTGAAAACTGATTGCTTAGCAATACTTGGAATCAAAGGAAAACAAGCATTTGTCAATGCCGTATGTTGTCTCATTGGCATTGACATTGGTAGTGCAGGAGTTAGAGATGCATAATAGGAATGGCAGTGAAGTATTGAACTGACACCAACCCGACCCCCACCCTGCAGAGAGTGACAGGCGTTGGGGTGTGCCTTTGGGTCATCAGCTATAACGCTCATGCCACTGTACCTCACCCTACCATGTAGACACTGACAAGTGTCATGGTGTGCTTTAGGGTCATTGGGCTTTATACTTATACCATTCCATAAGAAAATACACTGAGATGGGTGCAGCACAGGAGAATGGGAGAACTTTAGGGCTGAACACTCCAAAGCACACCTTGATGCCTGTCACTGGCTGCAGGGTAGGGGTGGGGGTGGAATGGAATGAGTATTACAGCCAATGATGCCAAGCCACACCCTTGATGCCTGTCAGCCTTGATAGGGTGGGGTGTTACAGTTGGAAACCCTAACATCATAGGCGTTTGTTGGTATTTTCACTCCAAATGTTCAACATAGGCTTTTTGTGACCCCACCTCATGAAGAGCGGCACAATCAGTTTGTTAGCTGAAAGGTGATTTTGCACAGTGGCTATGCCGTTTGGTGACACAGGGACAAAAACACATTTTGGGCAGGATGTGAAAAATGACAACTGTATTGTTCATGAGGAGGTGTAAAAAATGGCAACGTTGAAAATCTGGAGTGAAAATATGAAAAATTGGTGAAGTCATGAGCATGCATAGGAATTGCGCAACACACATCCGTAACCCAATTATTTTGGGGATTTTTTTATCCGCATTTTCAACATAGGCATTTTGGGACCTCCCCTCATGAACAGTGGTGCTGTGATTTTGTTAATCTGTCCCTAAAGTTAATTTCTCATAGCGACCACGCCATTGTGTGCCACAAGTGTGGAAACACATTTTGGGCAGGCTGTGAAAAATGACAGCTGTACTGTTCATAAAGAGGTGTGAAAAAATGCCAGCATTGAAAATCTGCAGTGAAAATATTGCAAATTTGTGAAGTTACAAGGGTGCGTGGAAACTGTGTAATGCATGCTTGTAACATAGTCATTTCATGGACTTTCATCACCAAATTTTCAACATAGGCATTTTAGGATCTCAGTTCATGAACAGTGCCACCATCATTTTCTCAAACTGTCCTAAAATCTGATTTCGCTCAGTGACCGCGCTATTCTGCGCTGGATGTGCAAAAACACATTTTGTCCAGGATATGTAAAATGACAGTTGTACTGTTCATAAGGAGGTGTGGAAAAATGCCAATTTTGAAAATCTGGAGTGAAAATATTACAAATTCATGAAGTTACCAGCGTGCATAGAAACTGCACAACACACACTCGTAAAACAGTCATTTTTGGGATTTTTTTCACCAAATTTGCAACATAGGCTTTTTGAGAGCCCACCTCATGAACAGTGGCACTGTCATTTTGTTAATTGGTCCCAAAAGGTGATTCCACACAGTGACCACAAAATCACAATTCGGGACCGAATAACGCAATGACAGTGACTGAATTCATGAGGAGGGGTCCCAAGAACCCCATGTTGAAATTTAGTGCCAAAATTCCCCAAAATGCCCGAGATATGCACCAAAGTTGAAAAAAACATATTTATGCCATTATGCAGCTTACCAGCATTTCTTCAGTTCTCGGTCGGCTTTGAAGAGGGCAGACGTGTTCCCGGTCAACCGAAGATCATCGTGCTGGACTTTGGAGGTAAGTATGGGGTGAGGGGGGTGTAGGGAGACAGGGTGTGCAGAGGGTGGGCGCGGGTTGGGGATGGAACAGGACAGACCACGAGGGACAGTTTTCTTCTTTTACAGGGGAAAAAAAAGAAACATTGAGGGATTTTTTTTTTTTTTTTACGGGACATTTGGCATGCTGGGGTGGGCTCCTAGCATGCCTCTTGAGGGTTTGGGGGGCTAGCCAATGGAGGATTGGGCACCCCCGTCAGCACATAGTGAAGGGGGGCAAGAGCCGAGGGAGATTGGGCACCTTCCTCGGCACAGAACAAAGGGGGGGTCATTATGCCAATGAGGAGTGGGCTCCCCCGTCAGCAAAAGAACTGACTGACGGCATGCCGACAGGAGGATTGGGCACCCCTGAAGTCGGCTCCCCGTGGGGCGGCAGTGAGCACAGCCATGTTTCTTGAAGGGCTTCAGGAAAGGCACGTAGGGAGGGTGTGTTTTGGTGCTGCTGCATGACGCCAGTGTCTGTCATTGCAGTGGACCTTTTGTCTGATCTGCTAGCCACATTATGTATTTCTGGTGTGGCACCTGCATGCTGGCTTATTCGGGAATGAGGGCCACACCTACTGATGCATGCCCTGCATTCGCCCAACAGTGACCACGCCTCCAAATTTGCCACTAATGCAATATGTTGGCTGGCATGCAAGCGTGAGCCAACATAAAAAGAAACATATAACAGTTTGAGTACTTCCGGTGTCTTTAGGCTTATAATGCTAAGTCCTTTGAAAAGTCCTTTGTTGCCACCTCTGGGGATATGTTTGATTTGCCTGCTGCAAGACTCTATGTGGACTTAAAATGCTTTAAAAATATACATTTCTGCCCTCATGCATAACTATTTTTCTTCTATACGAGTACAAAATATTTAGTGGGAATGGAAAAATGTACACTGTGTACCTAAGGTCTTGGATGGGAACAAATATAAAACCATGGCTGTGGAGAAGCGTGTGCGAGCGCTGAAGATGACAGTCGCCTGAAGAACCGAGTGCATCTGGTCCATTTCTTATCTATATAAAAACACACTTAAATGATAATAACGTGCAGTTAAATTGTCATAATTTAGTTTAGGAACATACCATGAACACATTGTGACTTTTCAACTGAGCTGTCATGTGCAAGTGTCAACCAAAGTACGAGTGTAAAATTACAGCCCGCTGAAGGAAAAAAAAAAGTCAACAGAGGCCAGTAAATCCACAGAAAGCTGCAAAGCAGACTCAAATACTCAACTAAACAAAATGGTAACCAACTTAAATCAAATCACAAGTAAAGCAGATATTTTACAACTAAATATATGCTTGCTGGCCTTAAAATAGATATTGTAGAGTTTAATAGTGCTAAAATGAATCTACAAGAGGAATCTGAATGTATGAAAAAGACAGTAAATAAATCCTTACAACAGATAAGTGACTTCAAAGAAACAGCAACACAGCTAAATACGATTGCACAACAGCAGTCCAAACAAATATCACTTGTATTAGAGAAAGTGGATGATTTGGAAAATCAGGGAAAGGGAAACAACCTTAGGATAACTGGGGTACTGGAAGGTTGAGAGGGAAACGACATGATCAATTTTTTATCGACTTTTATTCCTGAAATTCTTAATTTTCAATGGCCACAGCCGCTCGAGACTGAACGAGCCCATCAAGCACTGGGTCCCAAATCCACTGAAAACAAATTTCCTTGACCAATTGTGGCTTACTTTCTAAGATACTCTATTAAGGGACAAATTCTAAAAATTGCCAGAGATAGAAAATCATTATGGTGTCAAAGGAACAAGGTTCTCATCTTTCAAGACTTTTCCCATGAAGTGGTCAAAAAGAGGACGGGGTTTTATGAAGTCAAAATGAGTGTCAGAGATGGAATTGTATAGAATTTTTATCATTCGAGAAAAAGGGGGGAGGCTTGGTAACTTGCTCCACCGTTGAGGATGCTTGGAACTATCTGTATGTACTGTCTGAGGAAACTGGAATTAAACCCTCTAACAGCCATTTGAACTCAAAAAATCATAAGACAGTGTGGGAGGCACCCTTGATGTATCATTCCACAGTTCGAGCACCCTCTGAGCGTGAGTACACAATGGATATTTAGCTTCCCTCTCAACCTCCCCTAGACACAAAGGAGAGCATAAGGTAATAGAGTGTACCCCTCATTTGTACTCAATGGCTGCCAAAACAAACCCTTTAGGGAAAAAACCTGGCAATCATTTAACCTCAGGAAGGTTAAATCTACTTTCAGATATGTGAATCCAGTTAAAAGTCAGAGCAGGCAACAGTTGCAGTCGTCGTCCAGGCAAAGAAGCAGAAGTAGATGATGTACTCAAGGATCATCCAGCAGTGGGTCACCCAATAATTCCTTTACACTGGAACTGGAAGAGGATTTGATTAACCCTTACAGGGCTGTGTACTGATATATCAGTCCAGAACTTCAATACATTCTAATTTTGCCAGCAGTCTAGCAGTTAAATATGCCCCAACGGAAACAAGTACGAGAACTCACCCACTCAAATTAATAGAAGGATCTGGGTTGCAATACATAACAAGTACTCTGCTTGCAGTTCCACTCCAAGAACCAGAAGGCATGTCCTCTTATCTCAGCCTCCATGTCACTGTGGAATAAAAACTTACATGTGGATTTTTAGGAGCACTTCTTGTGAAAATTACCAGCAAGATGGAGCGACAAGTACAGGATTCCACTACCGGGGAGACTTCTCAACTTGGCTGCTATAATGTGCAAAAAATGAGATCTGGATAATAACAGAACTGTTTGATAGCCTAATAACGTTATGGCTTTGCAAAATCGTGATAGGCCACTTGAATACATCTACTGATGCTTCTGTATTTATTAGGTATTTACAGGTTAGAGGTCCTGAATCAATCCCACTCATACCCAAAAGGTTTTTATAATATAAAATGGTCTGTATAACTGGTGTCTATTGGAGCAGTGTTGAACCCCTCTTGGTTGAGAGAGTTACCACCCTCATATATAAGCTCAGCATCTCAACAGAGATGAGTGCAGTCATAGCAGTTTTTCTAAGTGCCCCTTGGTGGAGCTACAGTATCTGTGTCTCAGAGGCATTACTAATGGTGCAGCTATCTCAATATCTCACTGTCTTGCATTTTGCCCAAGTGAGTCAGAGGCTTATAAAGGAGAGGAGCAAATATACCACAATTCTTCATGAAACCTGATGGGACCTCAATTAAGCTTACAGCCTAAGAAAGAGGTGGAAAAACTAGTTATGTATATTTTTCATAGTTGATGATCTGCACCTAGTTAAGGCTTCCAGATGTAATGATATTAAATGCCTTTTAAACCAGTTCTAACTCAGTTTAGACTTTGATATGTAATGCAAGGTGTTAGTTTATAAAAGCAGTTTTAAGATGCCAGAGTCAAGGGAAGGTGACAGATGGTGATAAATATTATATTATTATAATTTCTCAAGAATAGAAGAAAATTTGGGATTTCTTTATTTGCCTGTTTCGGACATATAAAGAACTGTTCAGGCTCCTCCCACTTGGTGCATTGGGAGAGTATCTCAAACAGTCTCCTATTATAATAAGGCTCTAGATGGTTTGCACTCCCCCCGAGATAGGTTCTTGCGACTTACAGGTCCCTAAAGCTACATGGCCATCTGTCAGGAGAAGCTCAGATGGTAGTCGCTAGGAGTGGAGATAATGCCCCTTCCACACCCCACACAAACTGTTGGGATTCTGGATTGCAGTCTGTGATGTTCACTTTTGACACAGGGACATGAGAGCCCACTGCATAGGTTCACCGGGGTGCCTCTGAAATCTGAAATCACTTTAGTTTGATTGGATGTTGTCCTTGGAGTATAATACAGACCAATCCATGTATGGAGGGCAAGGGTAAGGTTACAGGGGCAGCGGGGCATTCTCCACTCAAGTAACTTGTGATAAATTCCTTGCTATATGGTGACTGAAGCTGTGGACTTTCCTGGGGGAGAGCTACATGCTGGTGTTTTGTCTCTTGCTGAGTGCACTGAAAAGTGGGGACTGTAGGACCTTCTCTTAGCACCAGCAGTGAGTTTGTAGCAGGCTGAAAGGTTCCCTAAACAATTGTAGAATAGGCCAGATGAATCTGGAAGGAGAGGCAGGAAGCTTACTCAGTGACCAAGATGTAAGAAGTTTATTTACCAGGGACAATAAAATAAGATAACAGTTTTCTACAATGCTACAGAATCACAGAAATGAACAACAAGCAATACGATTAGGACGAACACTTGGTTGAACCAAGAACAAGGGTTAACCCCTTTGAGTCCAAGTCCTATGTGCACTTGGCCAAGATGGTGAAACCTGATGAACCAAGCTTGCCCTTTCCTCTGCGTTGGCTGATCAGCAAGTGGGCATTTACTCCACAAAGTGCTTGTTACAAACAGTCCATAACGAGGCATCCCCCGGATGAACACACAAAGAGGAACACTGTTAGCTGGATAAGGAGGAAGGTGGCAATCCTCTGTGGCTTCGGGCAAGAAGCTGAAGACTTCCAGTTGGCCGATGGTTCTCAGAATGATCAGCAGCAATGACCACTGGCAGGTCCCCGGCACCCAGGACACCTCTCACTATGACTGCTGGCGATGTGACCTTCTGGCGGCCTCAGTGGAGTGATGAGGGCACTTCGTACACTCACGGATGGAAGACAAAATAATAAAAGGGCATACATGACATTAACTGTGGTCCTGCAAGCTTGAGCTGGAGGGGCTCCTAAGCTGACTCACTACTGGATACCTCACTAGCGGCTCTCTACCACTTACCGTCACAGGGCTGATACCGGAGCACTTGTGGCGGAACTTCGGAACCAGCTGTCATCACTGGAGGTGGTTCTGCTGCAGATGGTGGATAGACCGGGGACCTCTCTGGGTCAGCATCAGGCTCTGGCGAAGCTGGCCCAGAAAGTAAAGGTGAAGCTGGATGTCCGGTACACCAAGATGCAATTCAGTAGCACAGTTCAGTAGCAAGCAAACAGTTTACATTTTCAAACAGACTTCAGTTTTTGCACAAATACAGTCTCTAGGGGGTGCTAGGCAGGCAACAGCGCAGTTCAGTTAGGCCACAGTACCATCTCCTCCCCTCCCTTACTTCCCCTCAAACTATCTATGACTTGGTCTATGAGGCTCCCGGACCTGGTCCCACCCTCCTTATGAATACTAGTAGGTGCTTGGGTTGCTGACCCTCCCCTTTTCCAGCACCAGGTCTTCCCTTGGTGATGTGTATCAATGAAAGCCTGCCGCTACAGCCCACCCTCCTTAGTGATAATGAGGTCCTGTGCTCTCTAGCCTTGCCCTTGGTGCAAAACAGAGCCAAAGTGGAACAAAGAGGCCATCAGCCCACTGGGTCCCTTGTCTACTCCCCTTCCTTGGTCAGAGACCGTTAGACCACCCCTTTCTATCCTTGTTCTCCTGGGACTTTTAAAACCTTGATGCCCCTTCCTTACACTTTTCTTTTATTGGGCACTCAGCCCAAGGATTTCTGGTCCTTCTCCCCTCCTCTTGGGGCTTTTACCTTTTGGGGACCCTCTGGCAGCAGCAATGCTTAATATTTTAAATTTTGGCTACCAGCCCATGTCTCCTTTGCCCCAATCCCCCCCTCCATTAGGACTTTCCGCTCTTGCCGGGAGCCCACTCTGGCCCTTTAACCCCCCCTCCCGCTGCCTGTGTCACAAGTAGCATGCAAAATCGGGCCCATGGACACTCACTACCATGGCCTGGTTCTGCTGCGCTGCTGGGGGCTGGGTCCGTGAAACATCCGGGGAGCCGCACTCTCACCTGGCATTCCTTGTCTGCAGTCACTGCTGGGTGGTGGAACTGATGGGTCCAAGGTGCGTTTTCCTACCCGGACCTATTTTTATGTTGATTGGGCACATACGCAAGAAACATATTGCAGCAGCTTGCCAGAAGCAGGTTGTGGAGGTGCGGCACTGTTGTGGCCAATGCCCCCACAGCCTTTAAAGGCTTGGCCTGCTTTCCCCAATGCCATGGCACGCTGCTGCTGACATTAGTTCAGCCAGCATGCCACCACCTTGAAATGTTTCAGCCGCTGCAATCAGGGGCCGCCTTGTCATTGCAGCATCAGCATTCCATTGCAATGAGGGAGCGACCCGTCATTGCTGGGTGAAACGTTGTTACTGTGATATTGTCTGTGAACATGGCGGTGGCTTGCCGCCGTGTTCACAGACAATATTAATTAACCCCACTGCTGAGTGGGTGCCCAATCCCCCCCGGCAGCATGACTCCCTCCCCCAGAACACTTTTTGTTTGCTGACGGGGGCCCCAATCCCCGTTGGCATCAGTGGCCATGTATGTTCATGTTGCAGATGGGAGAGCCCACTCCCCATTGGCATTATGTCCCCCCCAGTTTTATTTGCCAATGGAGGAGCCCACTTCCCATCAGCGTAATGCCCCCCTCAAACACCCAATGCCCAATCCCCCTTGGCTCTTGCGTCTTCCCCTTTTGTGCTGACGGGGGGTGCCCAATCCCCCCTCGGCTAGAGCTTCCCCCCCCCAAAAAAAACACTCTGTTGGCTTGCTGGAGCCCACCCCAGCATGCCAAATAGCCCATTAAAAAAAGTCCTGCAATGTTTTTTTCCCTTTAACCTGTCAAAAAAACGGTCCTCGCGGTCTCCCTGCCCCTCCCACAACCCACGCCCACCCACCGCGCATCCTGCCTCCCCACACCCTCACCACATACTTACCTCCGAGTCTGGCGCGACGATCTTCGTGGACTGGGAACATGTCTGTACTCTTCAAAGCCGACCGCGAACTGAGGAAATGCCGGTAAGCTGTATAATGGAATAAATAGTTTTTTTCAACTTTGATGCATATCTCAGGCATTTTTGGGAATTTTGACACCAAATTTTCAACATGGGGTTTTTGGGACACCTCCTCATGAATTCTGCCACTGTCATGGCATTATTCAGCCCCGAAGGTGATTTCGCGGTCACTGTGTGGAATCACTTTTCGGGACTGATTAACAAAACGACAGTGCCAGAGTTCATGAGATGAGCTTTCAAAAAGCCTATGTTGCAAATTTGGTGGAAAAAATCCTGAAAATTACTGTTTTACGAGCGTGTGTTGTGCAGTTGCTACGCATGCTTGTAAGTTCGTGAATTTGTTATATTTTCACTCCAGATTTTCAAACTTGGTATTTTTTCACTCCTCCTTGTGAACAGTACAGCTGTCACTGTTCACATCCTGGCTGAAATGTGTTTTTGCACTTCCAGCGCAGAATAACGCGGTCGCTGTGGGAAATCAGTATTCAGGACAGATTAAGAAAATGACAGTGACACTGTTCATGAGCAGAGGTCCTAAAATACCTGTGTTGAAAATTTGGTGACAATACTCCATAAAATGACTGTTACAAGCTTGCGTTGCGCAGTTTGCATGCACGCTCGTAACTTCGCGAATTTGTAATATTTTCACTCCAGATTTTCAACGTTGCCATTTTCCCACACCTACTTATGAACAGTACAGCTGTCATTTTTCTCATCCTGGCTGAAATGTGTTTTTGCACTTCTGGTGCAGAATAGCGCGGTCGCTGTGGGAAATCAGTGTTTGGGACAGACGAAGAAAATGACAGTGATACTGTTCATGAGCAGAGGTCCTAAAATGCCTGTGTTGAAAATTTGGTGATGATAGCCCATCAAATGACTGTGTTAGAAGCGTGTGTTGAATTGTTTCTACGCACCCTTGTAACTTCGCAAATTTGTAATATTTCCACACCAGATTTTCAACACTGCCATTTTTTCACACCTCCTTATGAACGGTACAGCTGCCATTTTTCACATCCTGGCCAAAATGTGTTTTTGTACTTCTGGGGCAGAATACCGCAGTCGCTGTCGGAAATCAGTGTTTGGGACAGATTAGGAACGAGCGAGTGAGAGAGGAGGAATGAGCAAGGTCAACGGAGCTCTGTCGGGACTGCTGCAGATTTCTTTGTGGGCAGAAAAAGGTGCCAAATGAGACAGGAGCCAAGTACAAAAGGGCAGCCTGCAGCGCCAGGAGAAACAGAATGAGTGAGTGAGACAGGGAGTGAGCGACCTCAATGGAGCTCTGTCGGGACAGCTGAGGGTTTCTTTGTGGGCAGAAAAAGGTGCCAATGCAGGCAGGAGCCCAGTACAAAAGGGAAGCCTGCAGCGCCAGGAGAAACACAACGAGCGAGTGAGAGAGGGGGAGTGAGCGAGCTCAATGGATCTCTATCGTGACTGCTGCGGATTTCTTTGTGGGCAGAAAAAGGCGGCAACGCAGGGGAGCCCAGTACAAAAGGCCAGCCTGCAGCACTGGCAGAAATGGAATGAGCGAGTGAGAGAGGGGGATTGAGATGAGCTCAACGGAGCTGTGTCGGGACTGCTGCAGATTTCTTTGTGGGCAGAAAAAAAAGCCAACTCAGGCAGGAGCTCAGTACAAAAGGGCAGCCTGCAGCACCAGGAAACACAGAACGACTGAGTGAGGGAGGGGAAGTGAGTGAGCTCAACGGAGCTCTGTTGGGACTGCTGCAGATTTCTTTGTGGGCAGAAAAAGGTAGCAACGAAGGCAGGAGCCCAGTACAAAAGGCCAGCCTGCAGCGCCGGCAGAAACAGAACTTGAGAATGAGAGAGGGGCAGTGAGCGAGCTCAACGGACCAACGCAATCAACATTCGGCATTGACAAATAAAGGAATAGTGCATGACAGGATGTGTGTCGTGCTGGGATAACGCCGCGCCTGGGGGGGGTTACAATGAGGTCAGAGAGGGGTCGAGTACATCCAATGCCCCTGGTGTGGCATTATCCCAGCATGACATACACCCTGGAGTGCATTATTCCTATTATACAATGGCCCTCAGAGGGAGGGCTCAACCCAAGACAGCAACACAGCAGTGCGTCATGGGTGGCCTCAGAATCCTGGGATGCCTAGGTAAGGTGGGACATTTAGGGACAGGAAGGTGTCACTAATGGTGGCCGAAAGGGGTCCAAGCCGGATGTGCTCGGGGGGGGGGACAGAACAGGGAATGAAAAGAGTGCTGCATATGGGAAGCACCAAGATATCTCGTCAGCGAGAATGCTGACCTCCCCCACAGCGTTGGCACAATACCAACAGAGGTATTGTGCCACCTCTTGCTTTGCTGTTTTCTGTGGGGTGCTGTGGCCCCACACACCCCCGTGCGGGGATCTCTGCTCCCCCCTGCACCCCTCAGATTCTAGGATCCCAACTCCAGGTCGGAGTTGGTCTGGGAAGGGGGCGGAACACTGAGGGAAGGTGAAACACAGAAAAAGGACCATTACCATGAATGTCACCATAGTGGTCTTTTTCTGTGTTTTGCCGTCAGGGTGTCGACCACAAGGGGTGATACTCTGCACATGCAGGAAAACGGAGTGCTGCAGTTGATCAGGAGCACTTGTTTAATCCTTTATATTTATTTGTAGGTGCCAGTGTGGCTACTGTGGTAGCACATTTACCTCTGGGCTAGAAGGTCATAGGTTCTAGTCCCATACCAGGACTGTGATCATACCATAAATGCTGGCACCTAAGGGTACTACTGGGGTGTGCTGTACTCTCTAGTTGTGTCATGTTTTCGACAAGATGTTCAACCAAATTCCCTTCTACCCCTCTCTGGTGCTGCCAGGTGGAACAAAAAGAACCCAAGACACTTTTCCCAAGAGTAGGGGATTTTCCTCAGAGTCCCTGGCCAAGAGTCCCCTTTCCATCAAACTGATTCCTGTAAATGTCCAAGGCTGTGTGTGGGTGTTGATGTGCAAAATGGCTGCCACTACACATTCACAGTCACTTCACTGCTAGTCTCTTTGGGGTACAACATGCACAAAAAGCTCTATATAAATTGTTCCTCTTCATTGGAGGTGTCCCTATTGTTTGTCATAAATAAATAAAATATTAAGTAAGATCTGGAACTTTTTAAGATATTTTTTTTTTCATTTTATTTAACAGCCATTGTATAAATAAAATAAAGTATGGGGTGTTGTGTGTAACAAGAATTTTACATACATCCGAGGTATTGGATGCCTCATAAATCCTGAGAGTAAAGCTTGAGGAGTTTATCTAGGCATCCGACACCGAGGGTGTGTGTAACATTTGAGTTTTTACACACTTATATTTATTTTATATAATTGCTGGGTTTCAGTTTTTGTGACAGCAATCGTATAAAATAAGAGAAGACGCCTTCTCAGAAGCCGGGTCCAACCGGCTTTCAGCAGCATCAACGGTCGGACGCGGTTACTTGAAGAAAGGCTTGTTTCTTTTTCTTTTTTTTTTTTTTTTTTAGTAGGAAGCAACTGTTTTTTTTTTTTTTTTTTATTATTGCACTTACCACCAAGAGTGGTGGTCTGGTCTCTGGGGATTAGGTTAGCTTGTGGCGATGTGGAAGAGCGGCATCTGGGGCTAGCACATGCGCAGCAGAAGGGAAACCTGGCACGTGTTTGCCGTAATAAACACTCCTTTATTACGGCAAATTGTGGCACGGGTTTCCCTATGGGAAAAACTAAAAGCTATTAATTATAAGCATAATAACGCACTCCTGGGTTGTGGGACTGTATTAAGTTAACATAATTTCCCTGGTAGCCGCATGACTACGAATCCACCAAGACGACAGTGTTAGTCCAGAACAACTCACATGCTGCTTTGTGTTACTGCTTATCTAAAACCTCCAGGGGTGTTTTGGAAGATATCCAGACCCGCAGCAATTCACACCTAAAAGAAGAAAAGATCATATGCCAGCCCCCACTGCTCCCATGCTGGGATCATCCCTGTTTTTTTTTTGGTGTTACATAGATGGATAGTAATGACTGTGGTTGGAAGAGGAGGTGTGACCAAATGGGGGAGACATATTCAGGTACAGTACAGAAGTAAAAGTAGAGTTATTTTACCAGAACAAAAGGGGACGGACTTTGAGGACAGCAAGGGTGGGGGTGGGGATTGCAATTGCTAACAGTATGAAACAAAATAAAAGCAGGCAAGCAAAACAGCAAAAAGCAAGCAAACCCAAGGCTAATTCTTACGTTTTTATAGTGAGATTTCTGACTAAATGGAGTGGAAGTGTATGAAAAACAACCAAACTTTTACATTGTCTCTTTCTTGTGGCATGTAAGGCTGTGTTAGAGAGGGTAAAAAAAATTGCTGCCAGATGTTTTGCCATTATTCTGTGGTTCACCTTATCGGTGTGAAAAATCATCTGCCGACACTGATTAGAGCGCAGGCAACATGCCACACGACATTACAGCACCAGGCATTATGTCTCCCAGGAGTTACAGCACCAAAGCACCCTCCCGGGGAAATAGTCAGCTTTTTGGGGGGGCTTTGATCTCCACACCCCCCAATGCGGGGGGGGCTTAACCTCCACACCCCACAAAAGGCATGCCCTGGAGGGGGCAGAAATTGTGTGGGTGCAAAGGACGGCATCAGTGAGGGTGGGGGGATCTAAAATCAAGATCTCGCATGTCACTGTTGCCCTTGTTGTGGCACCCTAATTGCGGTGCCAAAATTCAGTCTCAGCGCTAACGGTATGTTATGTTCTGTGATAGCATAATGCTATAAGAAGTGGCTAAATGCCAGGATGACTGTATATTGTGCTGTAGTAATACTTGAAGACTCAGAAGGCTTTTAAGGTAGCAATGTGACCTAACTCAAAACAGAACCCAGGTTCAGGGTTATACTTTGGCAAATCCTGATTTAGTTCCCCTCCCTCTTACCTCTTCTCTTCTCTTCTCTTCTCTTCTCTTCTCTTCTCTTCTCTTCTCTTCTCTTCTCTTCTCTTCTCTTCTCTTCTCTTCTCTTCTCTTCTCTTCTCTCCCAGCTGCCCCCTTTGTCCAAGGGACCATCGCATGCTTGCCTCTCCTCAGCCCCGCTCCTCTGCTGGGCATGCTGCTTTCTCCTATTGACTTCCCTCACTCCGGAATCAACTCCCCTTCTCCCTCTGACTCCCCCCCCCCCGGGTCTCCCAGGCACCAGTTGAAACTCCAGCACTTACTTACCTGTTCCTGTTACCCTTCCTCCTGACAACCCCCCAGGCCAAGCAGTAACCATCTTGATAAGCAACAGGTTGCGTCCCCACTCCTGTCTTGTTTCTCTACCTTACTGCTTCAATCTTCTCCCTCCAGTACATGTCAGACATGAACCCACCCTTCGGGTCAATCACGTGTTGTCAACAGTGTGGTGTTCACTGTGTATTGCTGCCACTTCTAAATGTGCACTTGTTAGGTATTCTTTTTGAGCTGTACCACACTTTATTTTCTGCTTATATAAGTTTTGCACTTATTCAAACTTTGTACAAAGTTTTATCTAATGCGGTTACAAAGTTTCTACATTTACGTAATGTACAGCTCTTTTCCTATGTTCCCTTCCCCGGCTCCCCCGGGTCAACCCTGGAGATGAACTTCAGCTCAGCGTACCTCTCCCGGTTACCAGTTTTCAGATAAATAGATAGATAGATCAAAACATACATACATGGATCCATACATACATAGATCCCTCCATACATACATACATACCAGCATACATATATCCATCCATCCATAAGTTAATAAATAAAAGTGAAAGGTTTGGTATGTACTAACAGACACCCCTGGTAACAGATTGTGATTGCCGCACAGGTCAGTGCAAGCCTGCTGGTCCTCACAGGCTACTGTAGATAAGAAATGAAGTGCACACCATCCTACGTGTGCTGCGGATCAGCTTCAGCCATCAACCTCACTCAACGATGCTGCTAAAAGGTCAGCCTGAGGCCGTCTATAAGAGAACTGATCCTCCTGCATTGAACTTCACCGAAATCAATAACGCCTTGTTAGCACCTCTGTGTGATAGGACAGGAGAGTGAGAGCGGTTATGTCTGAGAAGCTTTTTACTGTACGTTGAGTCAAACCAAGCAATCCCCAGGGTGACTCTCTGCCACAGAAAACATTTCATATCACATGTGTTGTGACAGGGAGCAAGAACAACAGTTTTCCCATTACTCCAGGGTATCAGACACAGACGTGCCTACTGCAGTCTGCACAAAACAGGCTGAACATAATGGGGTAAGCTCATTGACACTCTCACGTGCTTACTGAGCTTACAGAAGGATCTGCCTTTTACGCTGTAAGATATAACCTGCTGTGTGGATGACGCCTCACACCCTAAATGTAAGGAGGAGGGCTTCTTACAATTAGTGCAAAGGACTAAGAGCCAGAAGCTCACAATGTGGATCTATGCCAATAGTTCTCAGACTTTGTCATAGTGAGCCTCCCTCAAGCCATGGATAAGATCTTGAGCCTCCCTCAAATATTGAAATAGTCTTGGGCCTCCTTATAGAAAAATAGTCCATTTTGCACAGTACAGAGTGAATAAAGTGAAACTCCTTTGTGTAGCTGGCTCTCATTTAATTCATCTTACTGTACCCCCGTAACCCCTCCCAGGCCAGCCTACTTGCTGTGCTATTTTGACTCTTGAACCATTGTTACTCCTTGCTGCAATAACTTCATAGGTCAGATTGCTTTCTCTGTCTGTTCCCCCTCTATCTGGAATAACCTTCCTACCCATCTCTGCCTCTCCCCCTCTTACACTGCTCTTAAGCAACTTCTCAGGCATTCTTTTGCTCCCTCCTGCTCTTTCTCCTAGTACCTCTTTGTTTAATCCTTGTATTTAGGCTGTTCTGCCACCAGTCTAATTGGCCAGTTGTTACCTCTCATTGTTTATTCGTTGTTCTTATTTGTTTGCACTATTGTTCATTTTGCATTGCTTGACTGTTTTGCAGTTACATTGTCAATTGTCTTCACTCCCTACCCTTCACTGGGTACACCTGAAATAAGCCTTGGCTCAGTGTGCCTTTAATGGTCAATGATTTGTATTACATAAATTCACCTACTGTTATCTTCTTTCAGTTTGCCTCATCCCTTCCCACAAATTATCAAAGACTCTCACACATTTTAAGTACAGTATTTTTTTCAGACTTGCTTGAGCCTCCCCTGAAACAGGTTGGGGCCTCCCAAGGGAGACTGGCCTCACCATTTGAGAACCCCTGATCTACGCTATAGTGTCAGATAATGCTTAAATCCATGCACTGGGAGTCAGGAGATCTGCCTTGAACCTTAAGCTGTACGTGGCTACTGCTGCTGAGACCACGTTTATTGCTGTACGAGTGGTCTTACATGCATTCTTAGGGTATGAAAACCCCAAACTAAAGGTGAGTGGTTCTGATACGCTGAGGAGGTAAATGAGACTATAAGAGTAGTCCCTGCGGCAGTATTAACATATTATTGATTGAGATCCATTAAAAATATATAAAAAGTTTAAAAATCTTGCCCTGCACATGCCCATTTCCAGGGCAGCTGCACATGGGACACTCTTCATAGAAGAAAAATGCCTCACGGGCAGAGGAAAGGAGTGCTCCGATTGACTGAGACTGCTCCTTTGATTTATAAGTGTGGTCTAGGAGACCCTGGTTCAATTCCTACTTTTCATTTATTTAATTTCAATTACATTATTTATTTATTTTTTTAATTTATGTATTTGATAACCAGGTAAGTACACTGATCCAATGGACCGTTTTCAGGTACGACCCGGGCCATCTAGATGGCACACAGCACAAAGACATGATCAGTATGACATTACAATAGCAGTTTACACACTGGTTACATAGAAACATAAAAACAAAGAAACATAGACTTCGATGGCAGATAAGGACCCCTTGGCCCACCTAGTCTGCCCATTTCCCTACCTATTGGATAAGCTGCAGATCCTAGTTAACTAACAGCCTACTTCTTCCCCCCCACCAGAATTGCCTTATATCTGTCCCATGCATCTTCAATTCCCCCACAGTTTTTGATCCCACAACCTCTTCAGAAAGGCCGTTCCATATGTCCAAAACCCTCTCTGTGAAAAAATACTTCTTCACGTTGCCCCTGAGCTGTCCCCGCTCTATCTTCAAATTGTGTCCCCTTGTTCTTGCACATCTCTTTTTCTGAAAAATGCTACCCTCTTGGACTTAGTTGATTCTCTTGTGGTACTTGAAATTTTCTGTCATGTCCCCCCTCTCCTTCCTTTCCTCGTCGGTGTACATATTAAGCTCCTTTAGTCTCTCTTCGCATGGCTTCTGTTGCAGACCCAGCACCATTTTAGTTGCCCTTCTCTGACAAAAGGGGTATGCAATATTGCAGTGATATAAGTAAGACAGTCCCATAATTAGTTACTACTGCCTTATTTCTGCCTCCATTGGACAAGCTGTTAAATTAGGTGGGAATTCAATTTAAAAATAATGAAGTTGTACTGTAAGTCATATGGGTGAAAGAAGCAACTATACAGCAGAAAAAGGCAGTTCTCTTGCTCCAAATAACCTTAGTAATTACTTGCAATGTGAGATTAACAGAACAGCATAATATTCTGTGGTGATTTGCATATGCAGCCCATGATGCTTTGCATTGCGTGGGCATGTGTGATTTTGTATTTTCTTGAAACTTGGCTTCCCAGCCAAATGCTCTTTGGGGTAACCATTGCCTCAGTGTTTGCACACAGAGGTTCTTTGTCTTTTAAATAGTTTTCTGTTTTAATGGGGTTCACCACAACATAACCCAGACAGACCGTCTTGGGGTAGCTGGTTCATTCCACTGGGGTGTCAAACAGATGAGGCATACTGATGAGTCCTGGTGGTATGAAATACTTGTCTATGTCATCTGTTGGCACCCTTTGCAGGCTATGTGAGAGGACTTTCGGCACCATGCAATTTTGCTTAAAATTGAACCAGCATAATATTCTGTGGTGATTTGCATATGCAGCCCATGATGCTTTGCATTGTGTGGGCATGTGTGATTTTGTATTTTCTTGAAACTTGGCTTCCCAGCCAAATGCCTTTTGGGGTAACCATTGCCTCAGTGTTTGTGCACAGAGGTTCTTTGTCATTTAGAAAAGTAAATGCATAAACTGGATCGGCATAAAGATAGATTTCCAAAAAGCAGAATTCCACACTGGCCAGGCTTTACCTCATGTAACATTTGGAAATATGTGTAGAATTATTAAACGCTTACACACAAACAAACAAACACACACAGCAAACTGGATTGGGAAACTGAATGAATCAGTTAGTCAAGATATTGAAGGACTGCACAGCAATGTTCATTACCACCTGAGTTCTGAAGAACTTTTATCGACAGTGTAGGGAAAAAAACTGGTTAGAAATTCAGCCTGTGATGGGCTGATTAGTATGCTTTGTTTCTGAGTTCAGGACAGCGAGGAGACTGAGCTGGAAAAGTGAGTGAGTAAGGGGACCTTGGACAAAATAAAATGTAGCCAGGTTTGCACCCCCTTTCTGATCAAGCCCCTGTCACTAAAGAGTTACAGAAACTAAAGCCCTGAGTCCTGTAGTATTCCAAGCTTCCTCCTAAAACAGTGCAGAGTCTGCTGAGTCACTGTGCATGCCATGCTCGTGTGCTTAGAGGATGAGCCATCATTGGTTGCGCCATCCCTAGTAAAATGCCAGGGGTGTGCACCTGCACTCAGTTCTGTTCTGAGTTCCTGAGCTGAGTCCTGTATAGAGGTGCTGTGAAGTTTTACTTCACCTACGAAGTTGCAAAAATTCACCTTTGCGAATAACTTCAGGAATTGCCCACTTCACCACTTTATCACTTTGCATTGTGTTTTCCTAGGGAAATGGCACTTTTGGAGACAGAGCCAGGTGAAGTTAAGACAAAGTTGCAACTTCGCCAGAAAAAGTGCCACTTTACCTGCCAAAAACTTTGTGAAGTCGGCATTTGCGAATGTGGCAAACGTTGCACATTATTTCATGGAGTGAAGTGTGCCAACTTCGAACATCCAGTCCTGTACAGGTTAGAGGAGTGCAGAGATCCTAAAATGAGAGAGTGAGAGAGAGAGAGAGAGAGAGAGAGAGAATGAGAAAGTGAGAATGAGAGAGAGAGCAAGTGAGAGAGAGAGAGAGAGAGTGAGAGAGTGCAAGAGTGCAAGAGAGAGAGGGAGAGGGAGAGTGAGAGAGAGAGAGAGAAAAAGAGAGAGAGAGAGTGAGAGAGACAGAGAGAAAAGCAGCAGAGTCCAGCAGCTTCTCCCCCTAGGATGGTGCTTTCTGGCCAAAGGCAGCAAGGAAGCTGAGAAAGAGGAGGAGAGCCTGAGGAACAGATCTAGGTGCCTGGGAATATGCGAGCTGAGAACATAGTGAGAGAGAGAGAGAGAGAGAGAGGAGTTCAGAGGATTGAGAGACCAGAGGATCTACAATTTCGCAACACATGAAGGAGAACATAATTGGAGAATTAGGAGTCTTCCCCTCAAGGGAGGAACCTGAAGGTTTGTGAGAACCCACAACAGGTTTCATGGTGGTGGATGAAGGCTGCATAGACCATGCATGTAGAACCATGGAGGAGTCCAAGAGAAATATTTCATCAGCAGACATCTAAATTACTCCAATAGTGGGGGAATTATATATGTATGTTGAGAGTGGCCTGAGCCCCAGGAGGCTCAAGAAAGTTTGCTGCACAGCAAGCTGGAGCTGAGGGTAGGTTGAGAGGGAAGCTAGGGGAGAGGTACCCAAGTAAAATCAAGTTGCCCAGCCGATAGTGTAACAGCAACCCCACATAACACCAGTGGCTTGATGGCTAACAGAATTTAGCACCAAGTCCCCGATTCATTTGTGTGCAGCCCTGAGATTGTGTATTAGGTGTAGGGGATTAGTACTGCTTAGACAGGGTGTCTAAGTACAGGGGTCCTGTGGAGGTACCCTTCCCCCAGATTAAAACAACCCATGCTAAAGAGCAAGATTGAGGGCAGAAGTATTGTAGCGGGATCCCACTGCATGGGCTTATGTGCTTCATGTCTGTATGAAATTGTAATGAGCTGTAGTTTTACCACCATCTTGTGTGTGAAGCTAATAATTCTAATTTAATGCTTGACTCTACCCTTCCATCGTGGGCAATAACATTTGTACTTGTGTAGCTAATTATTGCAGTTATTACCAGCTTTAAGGGATCCCTTGCTAGTCCTCAGTGCCGGGATACTATTAAGAACCCTGGATGGTTACTGTGAGATGAGGCCGCTAGCATCTGGGGGACTGGCTATAAAAAAAAAAAAAAAAAAAAAGTAGTCTGATTTCTTGTTATAAAAGTGAAAAAGCAGGGCTGTGAGGGGCACTGGATAATGCCACAATCAATAGAGGGGTAGAGGTCACATGAATTAGGGCATCCAATTGGCTACCAGTAGGAGGAGTCTCCTCCAATTTAAAATCCTCAGGACTAAATGACCCTGGAGTGTGAGAGACAACGAAGCACAGGGCCACGGAGCAAGTGGACCATCTGTTGGGTGTCCGCAGTTCTGCAGGGGACTTTGCCAGTTTGCCTACCCAGGACAAAGGTAAAATCCACCTGGTACCACTGGTAACCAAGGTGCATGTATTTTAAAATCCCTATTGTAACTGACTGTATCCTACAGGGGGATATGACTGCGTTATGGTGGTTAGCACAAAACCATTCTGGGATAGAGTATATTTCAGGTTTTAATTGAATTAATACAGTTACTGGGGTCAGGTGGTTAACAGCAGCAAGGAAGCAGATGTGAATTATGTCGGCTCAAGTTCAGGTAAGATAAGGCAGACACAGGGGGTTAGGAAATAGGCTCAATCCACAAAGCATGCAGGCCATGGGAGGTTGGGGGCATAGTCACTTGCAGGTACTGTGGGGTGGTCATGGTGCCTGCCCACTGTATGGGACACATAGAAACATGGAAAAATAGAAATTGAGGAGAGAAAGAAAAAGACCACTTGGCCAATCCAGTCAGTCCCTGACTAGTCTGTCTCCACAGACCCTAACTGGTCTCCATCAACCCCCCCTCCTCCCCCCTGCCTATTTACTAATATTCCTGTATGTCTATCCTATGCATCCATGAAGACCCCAACTGTTTTTACCTGCACCACTTCCACTGACAGTCAGTTCCAGATGTCCACCACTCTTTCAGTCAAGTAGTATTTCCTCACATCCCTCTTAAACTTCCTCTCGCCAGGATTATCCCATGCCCTCGGGTCCTGGTGCTTTTTCTCATTTGAAAAAGACCCCCCCCTCCTGTACATTGTTTATCCATGTGAGGCACTTGTAGGTCTTTATCATTTCCCCTTTCTCCCTCCTCTCTTCTAGGGTGTACATACCGCGATCCCTCAGTCTCTACTCATAGGGCTTTTGGTGTAACCCCTGCACCATTTTAATTGCACTCCTCTAGACTGCATCCACGCTGTCTATGTTCTTTCTGCGGTGTGGTCTCCAGAACTGGACATAATACTCCAGGTGGGGTCTCACAAGGGAGAAATACAGTGGCAAACCGCCTCCCAACTCCTGTTAGTGATACTTTTCCTAATGCAGCCTAGCATCCAATTGGCTGTACCCACTGCTGTGTCACTCTGCACTGCCACTTTGAGGTAATCAGATGTGAGAACCACAAGGTCCCTTTCCTGCTTAGTGACTGTCAATACTGCCACGATCCTATACTTAGCTCATGACTTCTTATGCCCTAGATGCATGGTTTAGCACTTTTTGACATTTAACCCCAACTGCAATGCTCTTGACCACTCCTTGAGTTTCCCAATGTCTTTATGCATTCTCTACACCCCCTCCTGAGTGTTCTCCCTATTACAGATTTTGATTTTGCCTTTCATATGAGATTTTTAATGCACACCTCAGAGCTAGCTGCAGCATCGAATGAAATACATACACAGGACAGCAGACTGGAGTGGAGGCTTCAGTCACCTGCTACCACCTCTCTCCCATAGTGGCCCTCAGTAGTCCGCCCTGGGAGATAGAGGGTAATATGCAGGGGGAAGGGGCCTAGACCAGGACCTCCTAGTGCTGGAAGGGGCCCTGGACATGTGACCGTAAACCACTTTGCCCCTTGGGGGATGCAGTACAGCCAGGATCTCCCCTGCTTTTTCTTCTCTGTTGCTTATATACTGTTCATCTGCTCTCTTGCACTGAAAAACAAGACCTCCTCAATCCCATTCCAAAATCTTGCACTGAGTTCCCATCTGATTCAAGAGTCAGTTTAAAGTGGGAGGAGAATCACTGCAGAATTCCCAGTTCCTATTTGCTCACCCCCCCCCAGCCTGTTCTCCTTCTGTATCTGTCTTTCTGCCTGTATAGTTAGTTTCCTGGTGCGGCCTGGTGGTACAAGCTGGTGGGGCACAGCATCACAATGTGGAGACCCAGGATCGTTTAGTGGTCTTGACTCCCTTGCCTGGGCCAGTGGGATCTGCAACGTGATGTGGATTATTGTGTGCTGACGACGGGGCAAGTGCTAAGTGCCCTGCTTTATGAGCACCACCTGCAGGTGGAAAGAGGGACTGCCTTGATTCTGTGGGTGACCACATAGCCTTGATGGCTCCCTGTCTACAGGCTGGTGTCACAGGAGCTCACTGACTACATGCCACGGAGGTGGGATGGCCTAACCAGAAAATACTCAGTGCATCCAGGCACTGCGCTCTGCTACCAGATACTCCAACCCAGCTGTGGGTGTCTCCCACTGCATTCACAGGAGTGGTGGTGGATGCTGCCTGGCTGTGGAATCAGAGGGTATGGAGGCAAGCGCTGGTGATGCGGGAGGCAAGACAGTGCTGGGCCCAACCGGCAGAATGGGAATGCCATATTGAGAAGGGTAAAAAATAAACTGCAAAAAAATAAAACTAGTTCCCATACTCTTTAAAATTGTTATTCTTGATTATAGAGTTCTCAGTACACTTGCCCCAGCTTACAGTATTTCTGACATTATATCCCCCCTCCACACTTCTACCCACATGCTGCAATCCCCAAACTTTGCCCTACTCTCTCTCTCTCTCTCCCCCAGCCCACACCTGTTAATGGTTGACAGGAAAGCATTCACCATACCAAGGCCTACCATGTGAGATAACCTTCCAGACACTCTCTCTCTGCCTAATTGACTCCTTCTTGCAGCTGTTTTTAAGTCTGATCTCAGAATATACTGTATGTTTTTTCCCACACCTAAGATTTCTACTTTTTATTTTTCAGCTGCGGCATTACTACATTTTCTCATCGATGGCTGGTGTCTGGGCACAACTGGCGATGTTCTGCATGAGTCACATATGTTGATTGTCCACAGTTTGACGTTGTCTTTTTTTTATATAAGCACCTTGAATGGAGGAAGGGATCCAACACTGTTTACTATATCTAGCAGTGCCATGAGGGTGGGTGCCATCAGTTTGGTTGAAAAGTTTGCTGATGACACCAAGAAGGGAAGAGCAGTCACATCTCAGCAGGAGATAAATGAAAAACAGAATGAGCCGGACAGGCTCGGGAAATGGGTAGCCAAATGACAGATGAACCTCAGTGTTGAGAAATGCAAGGTGAAGTGTCTAGGATGAAAACAATATGAATACAAAATACCACTTACGCAGCACAGAGATTACTGAAACTCAGCAAGAACAGGCCCTGGGAGTTCTGAGCAGCAGCAGCAACTCAAAATGGGGTGTTAAGTTGGGGGGTGCAGCTCGGAAAATGAATGCCATGCATTGAGAAAAACATAAGCAAACTGAGAGGCTTTATAATGCTCACATACAGGTTCTTGGTCCGCTTCCACCTTGAATAAAGAGTGGGGTTCTGATCCGCTTGAGGAAAGATATTAACACATTAATGGAGAAGGTGCACACGGGAGTGGCCAAGCTGGCTAAAGGAGAAGTACTGACTCGCTGCTCCAAGCAACTTCTGCATGGAGTGGGACTACCGTAACTAGATCACCTGTGCAGGTTGAGTCATCAGAGAATATGTTTCAAAACTGAGGCCTCTCAAAAACTGTAACTATGGACGTAGCAGGTAGTCATGTCACACTGTGACTGTGCCCACCCCTGAGATTGTGCTGGACAAGAGCACTAATCCTGTGCTATGATGACGTACAATTGTGCCTTCTAATGCAGTGCCTTATTTACGTACTCTATATCTCCAAAACCCTGTGTTATGCTAATTATAAGCACAACATGACATTTCTGCCTGCTATATCCGTAGCTGTGTTTTTGCCAAGGCTGCATTTGGAAAAATATTCTCTGACGATTTGGTCTGCACAGGTGACCTGGTTACTGAAACATCGAAACACAGAAACATAGAAGTTGTCGGCAGGGAAGGACCTCTTAGACTGCCTAGTCTGCCCAGTTTTCCCTACCTACAGTGCCACCATGGACCCTACTTGATCTCCGGTCATCTTCACACCCTGACTTAGTTCCAAAGTCCCCTTGTATCTGTCCCATGCATGTCTGACTCCTGTAACCATTTTGGCACCCACCACCTCCACTGAGAGGCCATACTAGATATCCACCACCCTCTCCATAAAGACATATTTCCTCACATTTCCTCTGAGCCCCCCATCTTCATAGCATCACCCCTTGTCATCAAGCTTCTTTTTCTAAGGAAAATGCTACCTTCCTGTACCTTATTAATACCTGTGAGGTATTTGAATGCTTCTACCATATCCCACCTTTTCTCTCCTTTCCTTTAGAGAAACAAAAGCCCCAGTCTATGCAGCAGTTGCCTGCAGTAGCAAGCCAATGGATTATAAACAAAAGGGGCTAGAAGTGTTAGTGACTCAGCAGGTTGCACGCTCACCTCTGAGGCCGGAAGCTTGGAAAGTTCTGAGTTTCAGCCCTACTCCAGAAATGTGGGGTAGAATCCCAGTGTTAACACTGTAGTGCAGCATGAGGGGGGTGCTGCACTCCTGATGTGCCATCTTTCGGATGAGACTTTAAACCGAGGCTCCACCCATGTGTTCTGGTGGTTGTGCAAGTGGATGTTAAAGATCCCATGGCACTTTTTGAAAAGAGTAGTGGGGATTTCCATGATGTCCTGGACAAATGAGGAGGCAGTATAGTGCAGTGGTCTAAGGCTCTGAGGTGCAGATTTGGTGACATCCAACAGACCAGATGTGGGTTTGAATCCCACAGCTTCCATTTGCATACTGTGTGAGAGTGAGCAAGTCACTTAATCTCCTTGTGCTCCCAGGTCGCTCCTGTAAAAAAGCTTTCAGCTTAGTGTGCTATACCTGGTTTAAAAAAAAAAAAAAATTTCCTCCATTGACTAAATATACCACCAATAGCTTAAACTGGCTCGGTTTCCATCTGTATCTTGTCTTAGAGGGAGTCTGAAAACAGGCACAATTGCCTAGCCCTCTTTTCCTGGCTCAACAAAAGCAAAATAAGTAAATATAAAATAAGGACCTCCTGGCAGAACTGGGGCAGTTTTCCATGGAAATGAGTAGACTCAGTGGAGATATGATTACAATATTCTAATATATAAAAGGGGCTACACCACCAAATGCAGTTGTTTAAGATTAGCAAGGATCAAGGACAAGAGGACACTCCATGTCACTGAAAGGAGGAAAAATCAAGGGAAGCACTAGAAAATATTGCTTCATAAAATGGATGAACACTTAGAATGCACTGCCAAAGCATGTGGTGTAAGCTGACATTGTAATGACTTTCAAGCTGAGACTCAACAAGTGTTTTGAAGCAAAAGGGGTGTTCCTTAAAGGGGAACAGTCAGTACTAAGTCCCCCACACCTAAATGTGGGGCTGGTCCCAATTTGCATTTCGTGTGCAAAAACATTTGTTTTTACATATTGTTTACTTCTGTATAGTAGATTGTATCTGACTGATACTGGTGACTAGTGAGCTGACATTTTCTGTAACTAAAAATCCCAGAATCCCCTGCAGCTGACATCAGAGCCGGACTGCAGTCATGGGGGTATACCATTATAATGGCAGCTGAAAGTGAGCATCTCGAATATGAGTGACTCACTTTCAGTGCCTGTTATGCAGGCTACCTTGTAAGGGTAGTGACAGGCGAAGAACAGGGCGAAGGGAAGAACAGGAGGGAGACCGCAGGAGAAGGGCAGGTGTGTAAGGGCTGGGGTAGTGCAGTGGTAAGCTGCTGAGCTGGTGCCATGATGGAGTGATGAGGGTGGCTGGCTACAGTAGGGAGGGTGCAGGGTTCGGGCTGAGGAGGGTCATAGTGTTTTGGTGTTTTTTTGTCCTGGAGTTATTTATTTGTTTTCCAAGGTTTCTCCCCCTCCCTAACATGCACCCCTTCCCGGAGTTAGTAATGCTTTGTAAGGGGGGTGCAGAAGGTGAAGCCCCATGTGAAGGGGGTGTGGGGGGCACAGCCCCCCACCCGTAGAACAACCTTGTTTACCATATTTCCTTGCTGGGAGTGTACATAGCCTTTTTTTTTTCTGGTGATGTACACTTGCCATAACGGTGATCACTTTTCAGTGATCGCCGTTATGACATGGAACCAACAGTGGGAGATTTAATAGCCTGCAGTGCCTGTTAGAGCTTTTATAAACTCCGATTTGATGTTTGCCAGTCTTGCTGTTGTGACGGGACTAAGTTTGGTCCTCTGTGACTATATGTTGCCGAAGGAGGACAGTGGGACCAGGAAACAAAAGGACTAGAGCTTATATAATGTTCTAACATGCACTGCATGGCAGGCTATTGTATCTCCCACTGCTGCAACTCTGATCTGATGTCAGTTGCAGGGGACTCTGGGATTTGTACAGTAGTTACAGAAAATGTCCACTTATGAGTCAGCAGAATAAGTTTGATACAATCGACTGTACTGCTGTGAACAGTAAGTAAAATAAAATAAAACAAGCATTTGTTAATGCCGAATGTTTGCTTGCTGGCATTGGCAGTGGTAGTGTAGAAGTTACAGAGCTGCGCAATAGGAATGGCAGTGAAGTATTGAACTGAAGCCAACCCCATCACCACCCTGCAGAGAGTGACAGGCATTGGGGTGTGCGTTTGGGTCATCAGGCATAACGGCCATGCCATTTCACCACACCCTACCCTGCAGACACTGACAAGTGTTACGTGTTCCTTGGGGTCTTTGGCCCTTATGCGCACCCCATTCCATCAGGAAATACGGTGAGATGGGTGCTGTATAGGAGAATGGGGTGAACTTTTGGGCCGAAGAGTCCAAGGCATACCTCGATGCCTCTCACTGGCTGCAGGGTGTGGAATGGTATGAGCATCACAGGCAAGAATCCCAAGTCACACCCCTGATGCCTGTCATTCTCTACAGGGTTAGGCGTTATGGTTGGAAACCCTAACACCTCAGGCATTCGTTGGTATTTTCCTCCAAATTTTCAACATGTTTTTGTGACCCCCACCTCATGAACAGTGGCAATATCAGTTTGGTGTCGGAAGCTGCTTATGCACAGCGACTATGGCATTTAGCACCACAGGTGCAAAACACATTCGAACAGGATGTGAAAAATGACAGCTGTACTGTTTATGGGGAGGTGTAAAAAATGGCAATGTTGCAAATCTGCAGTAAAAATATTAAAAAAACTGGTGAAGTCACGAGCATGCATAGAAACTGTGCAACGCACACCCGTAATATAATTAGGTTGGGAATTTTTTACAGCAGATTGTCAACACAGGCATTTTGGGACCTCCGATCATGAACAGTGTCACTGTGATTTTCTTTATCTGTCCCGAACAATGATTTCCCACAGCGACCACGCATCTGCGCTGAAAGTGTGAAAACACATTTCGGCCATGTTGTGAAAAATGACAGCTGTACTGTTCATAAGGAAGTGTGGAAAAATGCCACTGGTGAAAATCTGGACTGAAAATATTACAAAGTCATGAACTTCTGAGGGTGCATGGAAACTGCACAATGCTCACTCATAACACAGTCATTTTATGGACTTTTGTCACCAAATTTTCAACATAGCCATTTTAAGACCTCTGCTTATGAACAGTGTAACTGTGATTTCTTTAATCTGTCCCAAACATTGCTTTCGTACACCGACTGCACCATTGTGCGCTACATGTGCGGAAACACATTTGGGGCGACATGTGAAAAATGGCAGCTGTACTGTTCATAAGGAAGTGTAATAAAATGGCAATGTGGAAAATCTGGAGTGAAAATATAGAAAATTCGCAAACTTACAAGCGTGTGTAGGAGCTGCGGCAACGCACGTTCGTAAAACAGTCAGTTTTAGGAATTTTTTCACCAAATTTTCAACATAGCCATTTTAAGACCTCTGCTCATGAAAAGTATCACTGTGATTTTCTTAATGTGTCCCATACATTGATTTTGCACACTGACTGCGCCATTGTGCGCTACATGGGGCGGAAACATGTTTTGGGCAAGATGTGAAAAATGACAGCTGTACTGCTCATAAGGAAGTGTAAAAATGGCAATGTTGAAAATCTGGAGTGAAAATATTGAAAATTTGCAAACTTACGAGCGTGCATAGGAACTGCGCAATGCGCACTCATAAAACAGTAATATTTAGGAATTTTTCCACCAAATTTTCAACATAGGCTTTTTGAGAGCCCACTTTATGAAGAGTGGCAGTGTCGTTTCGTTACTTGGTTCCGAAAGGTGATTTCGCGAAATCACCCTTCAGGCCCGATGAATGCCACGACAGTGAGAGCATTCATGAGAAGGGGTCCCAAAAACCCCATGTTGAAAATTTGGTGCAAAATTCTAAAAATGGCTGAGATATGCAGCAAAGTTGAAAAACCCAATTCATTACATTATACAGCTTACGGCATTTCCTCAGTTCGCGGTCAGCTTTGAAGAGTGCAGACGTGTTCCCGGTCCACTGAAGATCGGCGTGCGAGTCTGGAGGTAAGTATGGGGTGAGAGGGTGTGGGAGGCAGGGTGCACAGTGGGTGGGTGCGGGTTGGGGCAGAGACTCGGGGATCGTTTTTAAGTTTCAGGTTTTTCTTTACATGACGATGCGGGACGTTTGCGCTGGGGTGGGCTCTGGCGTGGCACAGAGAGCGACGCTGGTGGGGGCAGGGGTGTGGAGCCAACGGGGAGTTGGGCACCCCGTCGGCAATAGCATCTGTTGCCATGCTGGGGTGGGCTCCCAGCGTGGCACCCTGTACTGGGGGGGGACAGTGGAGCTGAACGGGGATTGGGCACCCCTGTCGGCTATACAATGTGTGGCCACGCTGGGGTGGGCACCCAGCGTGGCATATGTAACTCTGCTTGGGGAGGCACAGCACAGCCGACAGGGGATTGATCACCCGTCGGCTACACGGTGCGTGGGGGAGGCCAGCACGCGGTATGCGTGCCTGTGTGTGTGTGTCTGTGTGTGTGTGTGGGGGAGGCGCGCATGAGCGGGCGATATCTTATCGCTGCTCACTGAAGCGCAGCTCCCTTATCAACTGTACTCTGACTGCATTTTGAGCTGTCATAGACAGCTCCAGCAGGTATTGAGATCCGCGCCCGCACCTACAAACACACTGACTGAATTGGAAGAGGGCTGCCACACTTCCGAAAACTCGGATGATGGCACTATGTTTCTTGCACATCCGTGCAAGCAAACATAAAAATGTATGCAAACGAAGTGCAAATTGGGACCAGCCCCACACTTGGGTGTGGGACTCTTAGTGCTGACTGTTCCCTTTTAAAGATGTATGTATATGTAATCCTGGGTAATCCTATAGGGTTCTAAAATTTGGTGAGGCTGACCACTGGCACCTAAAGAGTTAATGTTTGAGAGCTCCTTCTACCATGTGCTCTGGTCATAGTTGTACAGAATGTGGAATTCTGCCGCCCCTGGAATTCATTCAGAATGTCAGTTCTGCTTCCAAAATCTTTTCTTAATTTCTTTTTAAATTTCAAAGAATTCTGAAAAGCATTTCTATGTAAACCATGGAATAACATTCCATGGATCATGTAAACTAAGAAACAATTTTCTGCACACTGTGGAAAAAGCATCCACAGTTTATTTCAACCATGGAGTACTAATCTGCAAAAATCGTTCCGCTTTTGAAATGTCAGAATTCCGCTGTGGGAGAAGTCTGCAGAATTAGGCAGACTGTTCTTAAATTCTGCAGAATTCTGTCCCATCTGAATTTAGAAATTCCACCCAGCCCTAGCTGTGGTGCATGTGCGGGGTGGAGGGTGGGGACCCTGGCGTGCCGTATATCTGCTGTTCAGGGGAGCATCAGACAGGTTCGATCAGATTTTAGTTGAGTAGGGGTCTGGATCAGAGTCACCAGTGTCAGAGGTGCAAGGGAGAGACCCTTGTTGTGTTCCTCTCATGGCATCTAGGATCCTATCTGTGCTTCAGTGAAATGCTCACAGCCATTGAGATCTTGGTCCAGCTAATAGCATCTGCTCTGTAGGGTTGAACTACAGCTGCAGATGTGATCAACTTGGATTTTGTTTGCGGGATTTTCCCAGAAATGCCACTGCAACTATGGACTGCCTGTTGCATGAGACTGTTTTTTGCTGTTTCCTCCTGTCATCATCTGGCGCCAGAGATGTAGAGTAATGCTTTTACTGATGCCAGCATAATGCTAAAAGGTCTTCCCAACCTATGGAACAGCCAGCCACCACCTGGTGGCAGCTAAAACAGTAAGTGAATTTAAGCTAGCATGGGACAGACAATGTGGGCAGATTGACGGGAACAATTAAGGGGGGGTAGCCACCTCGGGCAGACTAGATGGATCAAGTGGTCCCCATTTGCCAACACCATTCTTATGTTCTTAAGTTCTAAGTCTTCAGCTGCAAGAACCGCAGAACATAGAGCATGCATGGGTAGCCATGCACAACAAGGCTGTGTTTGCATCAAGGGGCTCTGATGACATCACTGGGCCCTTGGAAGCAAAGCTCAAGAGGTCTTGGATGTCATCAGAACCCCAAGATGGATGCACAGCCTAGTTGTGAATGATTGCCAGTATGTTACTTTGTATAGTATATGGTTTGAAACATTAAATAAAAAAAAAATCTGCTTTTTTTTCTGCCCAAAAAATCATAGGTTCAATTTCTTATTATTTAAATTACCCGCTGCTCAGAAACCACACCAGTAAGGGGTATGTTTCTATTTTTTACAATGATGAAACAAGGGAAGAGTTTGTGTAAGAGTAACATGAACAGTATGGGCGCTGTGTGTGTGGGGGATTGGGGGAATGAAAGTGAAACAGCAGGTGGCATGATGAGTTTTCATTCTAATTAAAATTTTGCTGTACCGTGGAAGGGTGCAACAGTATTCTATGACCTTTGAACTGTGGTACAACTTTCCTAGCTTGGATGGAAATCCATGCACAACAAGGGGTAACCACATATTATATTAATTTTCTTTAATTCTTCCGAACAGTGTTCTATGGGAATGGGTACTGAGTTTGCTTATTGACTTTGCTGCTATTTGAAACTGTCATTACCTTATCCTCACCAAGTAGTGTAATACATTTGTTTTACTGTTTACTGTGCCTCCAGCCTAAACTGCAGTTAAGATGGGTTGTTACAATATGGTGGTGGGGTCACCCCGGTAGAGATCCATAGCTGCTGCCATGGATGGCATCAAGAGGGTTGCCCCGCTGCTGGTAGGGTCTGATACTCGCTCTCCAGTGGGAGCACCCACAGGTTCCGTTCCTTATGAGTGGAGATAGAGGATTTAAACTTAAATCATGGTGCCTAGATGGGCTTGCACCATCCATACCTCTCAACTATACCACATTACGAGGACCGTTCCTCATTTTACTTCACAAAAGCTCCCTCTTCCACATTGTGAGGACTTGTCCCACATTAAGTGTTAACATTTTAAAGCAAAAACCTATAGTAAATGATGCAAAACATATATTATTTATTTCATAACAGACTTTCTGAATATAAATGCAAACACTTTAACAGTGTTCTGAGCTTCTTATGTAAAGATTTGATTAAGTGTTCCACATTTTGCTCATTTGTTCCACATGTTGAGAGGCAATGTTCCACATTTGGGGGACAAAAGGTTGAGAGGTATGGCACCATCACATCACATGCTTGCAGGCATGACGAACTCACACAGCAATTAATACTAAGTATTTGCTCTGTGCAGGTACTTCAGTTAGTAGCTGTGACCGTGAATGTGCTCCATGACTCTTGGGTGCCGAAAGACCCAAGGTGCACAGCATATCATCTGTTATCCTGTGGAATGTACTAAGAAAGACCAGAAACTGGCTGTTAAAATGCCTTTCCAATGCAATTATATTTTCTCTTGGAGGCTGTGATTTGCACAACACCTACACCGTCATCTTCACTTTCCTAGAGTGCTGACTTTAATTGTAACAGAGTCTCCTGTCTTCTAACGCTCCTAACTTGGCTTCAAGTGTCCACCATGCTTTACCCATGCTGACATCCGTGTGGATTGTGTGAATAAAGGAATGCCTAGACTCTGTAGATGATGTGAACATTTACATTTGTAATGGTTACTACAATTAATTGTGCTCAGGTCTCTGCTGATTGCAGTCTACCACACCAGGGTTCCATCTTTGGTAAATATAAATGCAGTCATGGTGTGCCACCCCTCCTTGAGACTTAAATG
Organism: Neoceratodus forsteri; assembly: GCA_016271365.2. NCBI lineage: Eukaryota > Metazoa > Chordata > Ceratodontiformes > Ceratodontidae > Neoceratodus > Neoceratodus forsteri. The sequence goes on along the minus strand of JADMNL010000023.1, from coordinate 565,288,011 downwards.
TCACCACACAAGAATCCCTTAAATGGGATAGTCATCAAGAAGTGCACTACACCCAACTGTGGAGCTGGTCCCAATTTTTTTGTTTTACTTACTGTTTAATGCAGTGTAGTAAATTGCTAATTCTGCTGACTCCAAAGTTGACGTTTACTATAACTACAAATCCCAGAATCCCCTGCAGCTGACATCAGAGGAGTGCTGCAGTAGTGAGATGTCCAATAGCCTGCAGTGCATGTTAGAAATGTTATAACGCAAAACAACAGTTTAGTCCTTCCTTTAGTTTAGTCTCATTTGGGAACCTCTTGTGTGTGTTCTCTATACTTTTTATTATTTCTTAATCACGTCCTCCCACGAAGGCCATTTGTCCTGGCCTGACCCACCCCCCAGCTCCATCACCTGCCTTTACAAGGGCTTATCTTCTATCTCCAGTGCTTTCCTGCAATGCTTGGTCGGCAGTTGCCTGCATTCCATCATTAAATTATTCCAGTGCCTTGGGAAGAGGGCCCTGTCTCTGATGCAGAGCCTGCGAGTGGTCAGGCCTTTCACGCTGCACTGCTCATCTTTTCTCTTCGAAGTTTCCTCCCCAGGAGGAGCAGACATACAATGCCATCCCAGATGGCCCTGAGCACACCCTGCAGCATACTGACAGCTGCCTCCTCTCCCCAACATAGCAGTCCCTGACTGCCTTGCCCCTAACTGCCCTCTAGAGGCCAGTATAATGCTGGGTGCCACACCCCTCCCATCCCAGAGGACAACAGTCCCTCGAATACTAGATTCTCCATACCCCAGCTGACCCGACGACTTTCCGAGTTCGCTCCCAAACTCAGGTGACTGGTGCAACAAGCAGTAGCACTGCAGCTGTGCCAAAGAGTGGGCTCTCATGCTTTGACAAAGACTGTAGGTTGAAACGTTAGCAGGGGATCTCGTCTAGTGTGGGCAAGACTTCACCAATCCAGTAGTTAAGCAAATTCCTCAGAACGGGACCTGGAGAGGTTTCTGTCAGCTGCATTGATATGCTCTGTGAGTACAGCACTTTACTGAAAGCACTTAAAGGCACTAAAAATATACAGAATTTACATGGTAAGCTTGAGGCCTTTTTTCCTGTTTTTGGATTTGTGCCAGAGTGACAGCTGAACGTGTTACTGGGCTAGCGGATGGCCTACTTGGCTTGTTTGAATTCAATATATTGTGTGTAACATAGTGTAACCCCTAGGTGGTGCTATCTCAAGGGCTACAACCCCTGCCTGCTTGGCTAGTTGCAGGTTAAGGGGCCTGGGTACTGAAACAGGTACCTCCACCTGGAGGACAGGATTATTAGTAACAAGGCTAACCTGGGTACAGCCCTCTGGGACACTGTAACCCCCCCCCTATTTCCCTTCTAGTGGCCTAGAGAATATGCAACAAACGCTTTCACAGTAGCCCCTATTCAGCATATAAATCCCCACATTGTTTGCACTTACCACCAGGGCTGGTTCCACAAGTTCAACCCTGGAGACCCCTGTAAAACAAGGTTAGGCACAGCAAATGACAACAGTACAGTGCTTTTGGTACAAACTGGAACCACAGTCAGATTAAATGCAAAAAGAGTTAGATCCAATTTAGTCAGGGGGATTGAACAATGGAGGGGCGTAATCAGGTTGATTGATTCTGAAACTGATCTAGTCAGGCAATTATGCATGCACTTTTAGTTCCTGCACAGTCACATGCTCTGGATACCCAGTTGGAAGTAAGGTGGGCTAACCTGGAACGTTGCCCGGGGTAGGCTGGCATATCAGCTGGTCGGGGCCCTGTGATGAAAAGAAAAGGCATGCACAACCACACACAATTTGTAATCCAGAGCCAGGAGGCTCAGTTTGTGAAAGGAAAACAACAATGCAATCAAATGACAACACTTGTGATTTAGCTGATGTTGCAGGGAGATATCCTAATTGTTACTCACGCTACCCAATACGAGACACAGTAGGGAAGAAATGGAGACTGCAGGTTGACAACTGGTATGCCAGGAGAAGCAGGGCCCACACGAATCACCGAGGTGTCATTGCTGTTCAAGATGTTGAGCAGGGAGCTGATCCCTGGGTGAGTCTCTTGTCGATGGTATTCTGTGCGCCTGAAGTAGCTGGCTGGGCCAGTGTGGCAAGGCCCAAGCCGGGTGAAACAGTTTGGATATCAGTCCGGGAAGGCTGGATGCAGCTTCCATCAAGTGTGGCACAACTAAATAATGGGGAACCAAAGCGTGACTCACTAACAGCATACAGCACATTTATAGTAAAGCAATCACCATACCAACAAGCGGATAGCAGTCTGGCAGCAATATACAGTCTCTGCACAAAACCGATGCTCCGCAGTAATCTCAGGTCCTGACAGGCCGATCGCACAGAGGCAAATCTTCATTCCCCTTCAGGAAGATTCAGTTCGTCACAGTTCAGGATTCTGGTCACAACATAGCAACTTCGGAGAAAGTCTGATTTCTCTTTGGCTCAGAAAGGTTCCTCAGAAGGGAAGATGAGGCAGGCAGGCCAAACAGAGCCTTCCCACCTGTTTCCCGCACTACTACGGAGGGGCAGCTTCTCGAATCACTCGAGCTGTTCACTCTCCAAACTCTACCTCCAGACTGACTTCTGCTCCAGGCAGCACCGGGACTTCCTTAGAAATCCAAAGGTTTGGTTGGCTGATCCATCTGTCTGTCACAGCTAGAGCTCCCCTCCAGGTCCATTTAGACGCCAAAATATAAAAACTACAATTCCTACAGAAATTCACTCCCACAAGTCCCCTGGGGACAGACACTATTTTGGGGTCTCCAAAGGTACTGATTGGTCTCAATAGGCACTCCAGAACCAAGATGGTGGGGCAATACTGAAACGTCCATGCTGCAAAGGAAGGCAGGTTAGACAAACTACAATATTATTATTATTAAAACAGATAAACAGTAAACAGTCACAGTTCCTAGCAGGGCTCCTTCTGCGCAATTAGCAATGGCAGAAATGGAGCGATAACACTGCAGCCCGTGCGGGACTCGAGCCTGAATCTACTCAGCCCCTACTCAGATTAATTTTACACCACAAAGTAGGCAGCTTTTAAAGAGACAGACACAGAGGCTAACAGGGCACTCACATGCACACACTTTTAAATTGCTAGGACACAGAACACCAGCCTGGCAGTGGGCATTTAGGCAAGCCCAAGGAAGACTTTTGGGAACCCCCATTTGTAGGGGGGTTACAATAGAAACACAGAAAATGTTTGTACCTCAGAACTTTGCACCCTTGCCTCATTTTACTAGTGAGCCACTCTGCTTCTCCTTTATTAGGGCAAACAGCATGTTTTGTTCGCAGTCTAAACTGGAACAATTAGAAAAGACTGCTAACAGGCAGGTTTTGCTCTAGTGGTGCTATGTCAGTGTGCCATACACGAGTGTTTGCTTATTTATGATACTTTGCACTAGTGGTTATCAGAGACATCCAATTCCGTTCCATTTTGTATCCATCGATTTATCGGAAATCCAATTCTGAGTTTGATTCTGTTCTGATGGCAGGTCAGCAACTGGATTCAGAATTGGAATTGAAATCAGATTCCAGTACAGAATCTGACTTCTGTTACAAACTCCCCCACTCATTTAAGGGTTGCTCCTCTTACTCTACTATACAGTTAAGACACCTATTCCCACCCCCGCCCCCAAGAGAGCAGCCTTTAGTAGTGGGGTGTAGTTTGTAACAATACTCGGATACAGAATTGGAATTGGATTTCAATTCTGACCATTTGTTTAGGAGTTAGGATTTTTGGCCTTCAGTTCCAAAAATCCAAAATCTGAAAAAAAGCTAGTCATTCTACCAATATGTATCTATCAGTTGGACAGCAATCACCCCTACTTGGCACTGGGTTTGAGGCTTAAGAGTGTATGAGTAGGTTTTGAAGAAACACACAGAAGCTAAACAATTCAGACCTTTGTTCTCCCCTTGCATCTTCAAAGGATCCTACGCACTATTCTCCTAGTATTCTTTATGGATTATACACACTGCTCTCCTTGCATCCTTTATGGATCCTACACACACTCTGCTCTTCTTGCAGCCTTTATGAATGGTTCTATGTGATAACGGTGAAAGCCTAAAGGCGATCGCCATCATCGCTCAGTCAGAGTGCTGAAAACATTTTCAGCACTCTGACACCCCTGATGCACAACACAACAGTGCAGGACATATATTTTTAATGCTTTCTGAGGGCTTTGCCCCTTTCCCTACTAAGGATTCTCAACTCCAGGGGTGCATGTTGGGAGTGGGGTGAAAGCATGGAAAAGAAAGGTTCAGGCTGGGCGCAATAAAATTTCACCAGCGCCCGGACCCGATATCTCACCACCCAAACCACAAGCCAACCCCGATGCCATGGCGCAGCTCGTCAATCCACGCCAGCCCCACCCCTACAGCTCCTCCGCCCCTCCCAGCCTCGCGCCTGCCCAGCAGCAGCATTACGCCTCGCGACATCCTGTTGCCCAGTTCACCCTACCCTCATCTGGTCACCCTACCTCCCATCGCCTTTGGGGATTTCGCCGGGAAGGAGTCGCCATTATGAATGGCGCCCTTCCCCATGCACCCACCTCACGGGTTACCTTTATGGATCCTATACACTGCTCTGCTTGCATCCTTTATGGATCCTATACACTGCTCTCCTTGCATCCTTTTTGAATCCTATAAACTGCTCTGCTTGCATCCTTTATGGATCCTATACACTGCTCTTCTTGCATCCTTCATGGATCCTATACACTGCTCTCTTTGCATCCTTCATGGATCCTATACACTGCTCCCCTTGCATCCTTTTTGAATCCTATACACTGCTCTCTTTGCATCCTTTATGGATCCTATACACTGCTCTCTTTGCATCCTTTATGGATCCTATACACTGCTTTCCTTGCATCCTTTATGGATTCTATACACTGCTCTCATTACATCCATTAAGCATCCTACATACTGCTGTCCATGCGTCAGTTGTTAATCCTACACACTGCTGTCTGTACATCATTTATAGAGCCTACATACTGCTCTCCTTGCATCTTTTATTGATCCACTATATGTGCACTTTTTGCAGTTTCATGACATGCAAATGTCACATCCAGAAACAAAAGTACACTACAGTACCCCCAAACTCTGGAATTCAGACAGAAGCCAACCTCTCCTCCCCTCTCTGAACTGAAGGACTTGCAAATTTGGGGTACAGGGATCAGGACAGGTTACTTATCCTTTCCTAATAGTAAGAGCAAGTAGGTTGGATGGGAAGGGGCAGGGGTGTAGTAAGGTGTCACATTCCAGACCCTATTTTGTAGCGATAACAGTATGGCCAGTTAGAGGACGGAGTCATGAACCTGGATTCTTACCCCCATCACTCTTTGCACGATCTTGAGCCAGTTGCTTAACCTCTCTAAGCACTACTTTTTCAGTCTATCTCTCCACTCTCTCCCCCATTATCTACCTCTCTTTCTCCTCTCTCTCCTGTCTCTATCCCTCTTTCTTTTCTCTCTCTCCCCATCTCTTCTCTCTCACCCTCTCTATCCTTTTTCTCCCTCTCTCTCTCTCCTCATCTTGCCTTTCTCTTCTCCCTCTCCTGCCTCTCCCTCCTCTCTCTCCTCATCCTCTCCCCATCTCTCTCCTCTCTCCCCTTCACCATCTCTTTCACTCTTCCTCTCCCATCTCTCCCCATCTCTCTCTCTCTCCATCTGACTCTGTCTCTCCCATCTCTCTCTCTCCTCTCTCCTCGCACTCTCCATCTCTCTTTTTCTCACCTTCACTGATCTCTGTCTCTCCCTCTCTCACAACTCTCTCTCTCTCTCTCTCTCCTCCTCCTCCTCTTCCTCTCTCTTCCCCTCTCTCCTCTCTCCCCTCTCTTCTCTCTCTGTCTTTCCTCTGTCCCCCATTCTCTACTTAACTTTCTTGAAATGCTATTAACTTCCCTTAATCACTCTCTTACTTAACCTCCACTCACCTATTGGCTGCTGCCAACCGTTCATGGCTTGTATAGTATTTTGGGATAAAATTAGTACGACATTTTCTATATAAAGCTAAGTTTTTACTTTTGTTTCCTATTTTCTCTCCTTATCTGGGTGGGGGGCAGTTTCTCCTTTAGCCATTTTCTTTCTTCTGGAGGGACAGCCTCTAGCTTGATAGTACAGACACTACTGCATATACTCCTGAGTCATATTAGCCCCTGTAGCAGTGTATTACCTATAGCCACCAGTACAGTGAGGTGGTGGAAGGCAGAGATCTGGGAATCCTGAACAAAAAGGTGGGATGCTGTGTTATTATCTGCCGAACTTTACCACCCAGTTTCCTGGTTAGCATCTCCTGAATCTTGAATCTCCACACATAAGAATGCCGAGGAGAATAAATCAGGAGTCCTGACACACAAGCCTGATGCGTTAGGAGGACTCCTGACTTACCTCACCACATCACACAACATGATGCTGTGTCAGAAGTCCTAACTCACCACACCTCGCACTCACAAATCTGGTACAGTATATTAGGCCTCCTAACTTACTATACACCACTACACCACAACAAGTCTGATATGTCATCATAAGTCTTGACTCACCAAAACTCACCACTTCCCTGCACGTCTGGTGTGTCAGGAGTCCTCCTGACTTATCACACCTCATCACACCACCGCAAGTTTGATGTTTCAAGAGTCCTGACTCAACAAACTGCACCACACCCCCATATTTCTGGTGTGTCAGGAGTCCTGACTCACCACACCTCACCACACCACACCACACCACACCACACCACACCACACCACACCACACCCACAACAAGTCTGGTGTGTCAGGAGTCCTCCTGACTTATCACACCTCATCACACCACCGCAAGTTTGATGTTTCAAGAGTCCTGACTCAACAAACTGCACCACACCCCCATATGTCTGGTGCGTCAGGAGTCCTGACTCACCACACCTCACCACACCACACCACACCACACCACACCACACCACACCACACCACAAGTCTGGTGTGTCAGGAGTCCTGACACACCAAACCCTACCACAACCCCACATATCTGGTGTGTCAGGAGTCCTGACTCACCACACCTCACTACACTTCCACAAGTCTGGTGTATCAGGAATTCTGACTCACCATCCCCCATCACACCACCACAAGTCTGGTGTGTTAGGAGTCATGATTCACCAACCTCACAGCACCCCTAGAAGGATGAGTCAGGAGTCCTGATGCACCAAACCTCACCACACCCCCACAAGTCAGGATTATCAAAAGTCCTAAATTACCACACCTCACCACGCCACCACAAGTCATGTGTTAGAAGTCCTGACTCACCAAACTTCACCGCAACTCCCACAGGTCTGGTGTGTCAGGAGTCCCTGCTGACCAAACCGTACCACAACCCCACAATCCGGGGTTTCAGAAGAAAAGGTGCTCAAGAACAAGGGGGCAAGTTATGACGCTGGAGGGGGGGTAGATTCTGGAGAGCTGTGGGGGTAGATTCTGGAGAGCTGGAGGGGGAGTAGATTCAGGAGAGATGCGAGGTAGTACATCATCACAGAAAAGGGTGGATCCCTGGAAAAGTCTTCTAGTGAAGGTGGTGGGGGAGAAAACAGTGGTGGGGTTCAAGAATACATGGGATGAGCAGAAGGGAATCATAGTGGAAAGGAAGGGGAGAGAAAGAGCTGTAGATTGGGCACAGTCTGTGGTAATAGGGTAGGTAGGAAGAAATGGGCAGACTGGAGGGGCCAAGCAGCCCATATCTGCCATTAAATTCTGTGTTTCTATGTGTGCTTTTTTTAAGCTGCTATCTTAGCTACCCTAGTTTTAGATTGCATGCCTCATACCTCCAATCTTGTAAGAAAGTCTTTTTCCCCATTCTTATTCTATTGTACTGTAGCATTTTTTAAACATTTGAAATAATGACAAGCTCACCTTTAAAATTACTTTCCCCAGGTTTTCATTAGTATTCTCTGCTGTTTTTTTTACACCTGCAGTCTCGTGAGGTCAGGGAGCTCTGTCTGCTGCATGTTAATTTAATCTGTTCCCAAGAAAAGTGGTGTAAAACAATGTGCGTTCAAAAACAGAAGAGAATACTGATGTAACCCAGTAGATTGCCATATTTAAAGGAATGCTTCTTTTATTCTTCCAAATGCTAACACAAACTCATGATGGGGCAGAAGAGGGTATCAGGCAAGGCTGAAGAGAAAGGCCAATGTAAACAAGACTAAAAAAAACGCAGGTCAAAAGTTTCAACATTAACTGCCTGGCTACTTTCACTTCCTAGTGCTCCCGTCCACCTGACTGTGAAAATGTACAGAAGCATAATCGCAGGGAAATGAGATGTTGCGTCTCACCTGAGCTATTTGGTAAACATATTGTAAAAGCAGATAAAAACAGGACCCCGCTGGAAACAAGATAGTGTACTACATCCCATCTGGACTATCCTGCATAAATACACTGTAAAAAGGGGTAAACACATGATCCTACTGAAAGCAAGATGTGACATCCCAGCTGGGCTACCCTAGTTAAGTACATTATAAAAAGGATAAACACAGGACCTCGCTGAAAACAAGATGCCACAGCCCAGCTGGGCTATCCTGGGTAAATACTTTTCTAAAAAGGGGTAAATACAGGACTCCACTGAAAAAAATTCCATATCCTGGCTAAGCTATCCTGGGTAAATACATTATAACAAAAAAAACCAAAAAAAAAACAGTGCCAGCAACTGTCAGTCTTTCTTGATCTCTGCACCCTGCAAGCAGTGTAGTCTAGTGGTTAGAGTACAGTTGGCAACTGCAAGATCACAGGGTTAATATTTGTTAGAGTCAAATACCCAGTGTGTGCCCCTTAGCAAGCCACATAACCTCCCAGTGCTCCTGTGCAATCAGTTATGAAAATAGGTAGAGAGAGGATCACTCTGGAAATGAGAGTTTGCATCCCAGGAGGCTATCCTGGTCATACATTGTTTAAAAATAACTCCAGGCACTCACTTGCCATTATCCAGTCCACCCCAAGGCAGAGAAAACTGTGTTTCCAAATTGTTTGAGGAGCTTTGGAAATTTAAGATGGCAGATTCAAACCCCATTAAAGCCACATACTCAGTGTGTGACCCACAGCAAGTTTCTTAACCCCCCCCCCAGTGTTCCGGTCCATCTAGCTGTGGAAAATGCAGAGTTCAGCTGTGGAAAATACAGATCGCAAGAAGCCACCTAAACGATTGGCATTCACATCTGTCTCCTCCCTGCTGTTGTTTACACCACATTTGCATTCCAAAAACATGCAAGCAAATACTGTTGGCACTGACCAGTGTTTGCGTGGTTTGTGGCATCTCTTATTGCAGCTAATTGTAATCCATTCTAAGCCTTGCCAGGATCAGTTTAATTCTCAAACTAAATTATGCCATCTGTTACTGTAACTGTAAAGTACAGCTCTCTAGCATATCTTTTTTTAATTAAAAAACAATTTGTCAAAATACATTCAAGCTGAAGCTCTATTCCTAAAATCTATAGTTTATGAAGAGACCATTAAAGAGCAGCTGAAGCCTTCAGGAGAACTTTACCAAAACACAATATTTAGGCACTGTCCAGCTTGTATTTCCCATTAGTTCTGTATTCCTCCTCCCCATTATTTAGTAGTGAGGTCATCTGCATGAAAACAGGATCTTTGCTCCTGAACAGTTAATCTACTCCTGTTGCTTTCTCCCTACCTGATGTTATAATGCACTGTTTGTGACATCATGGTTACTCCCATGGCAACAGAGTGTTATGTCACACCAGAGTATTATGACATGAAGTAGGGAGTTAGTTACAGAGGCAGATGAATTCTAAAGATCATGTATTGATGTACCGTATATACTCACACATAAGTCAGATTTTTAGGAATTTTTACTGCCTACTAGATTAGGGGTTCTGGTTTATGAGCGAGTAATTAAACATCCCAAACTAAACCATGTGCAGCAATATGTGAAATGCACTCGCAATTGTTACCCTCAATTGTCTCAACTGCCTACCGCTGTGTTATCAGAAGCATCAAAGGAACCATCAGTACTACATTGTTGCCAACTTGAGTGTCAGTGGCTCAGTAGGTAGCACACTTGCCTCTGAAGCCAGAAGATCATAGGGCTGTGGGTTCAGTTCCTACATCTGGCACTTGGGTTAATATCCCAGTACTGACACTGTAGTGCAGCATGAGGAGAATGCTGCACTTCTAAGGTGCTGTCTTTCAGATGAGACATTAAACTGAGATCCCATCTGCCTGGATTGGTGGCAGGTCAGGTGGATGTTAAAGACCCCATGGCACCCCTTCAAATAATATCAAAGGAAGAGCCCCCCACCTGTATTCTACTAAAGGTGGAGCCACCGATTGTTTTTCTTTTTTATACAAAGTTACAACTTCTTTTGTGATTCTTTCAGTTAACACATTCAAAGTGTTATTTTTTTGCTGCAGCACAAACAAACATCTATTCTGCCAAATACACCACTATACTACGGCGCATACTACTCTAAGAGTTCCTGGATACATTTTCCCCCATTCTGAGTTAAACTTCCCACATACAAGTTCATTATATGTCATCTTTGCAAACACTGGTGTTGCCCATTTTTGGACTAACCTTGACCACATTTGAGTTATGTAAGGGCAGTCGAAAAACAAGTGTTGCATTGTTTCAATCTGTAGTATGCATGATTCTCTAATACAAATCCTTTCTTCTATTTTTTTTATGAGCATGGTTCCCCCTAACATTCAATTTTCTGTGACAGCACATCCATACTGTATCCCATATTTTCTGCAGTACCCTTTTTTCTATTGCTTGCTTCACTAAATTTTATTCTATATGTGGTGGACAATTAAAGCATGGTTCTGTTAAAAAATTCTTATTTAGAATGTAGAACGTATGAATATAATTTTTTCCTATTTTGAAGTTGATCCAGCTGAGGAACATGTGCCATTGTTTGATTCTTTTATAAACTTCAATCAGATATGGAGGTGTCTCTGGTGGAATATTCTTGACATCTGGCCACTTTGGAGCTCTCCATTTGTGTATGACGTAACCCTTTCTGCCATTAAAACTTTCAGTCCATGTCTCTTGGTGTCCTGCCAGGCTGGGAAATATATTAGCATGAACAAATATTGAAAAGAAAAAATCTACTGGCCCGGATATTCAGACTGCGCCAGACTATGGAACAAGCCTGGGCACAGCGCAACTTTGCTGCACAGGGGCATTGACTGGGTGATATTCAACGGAGCTGCGCCATGGCACAGCATAGTTGAATATCACACCCTGGCCACCCGCAGTGTGCATGGTGCAGTGGCACTGGCCAGCACAAGTGGCCAGAGTGGATTGGGGGGAGTTGATCAGGGGGATGCGCTAGCGCAAGTTCCGTTGTGCTATGTGCAACAACCGCGATATTCAAAAGTGCACATTCAAATGGGGCCATAATGCATACAAGGCGCAAATGGGGCCATTTGCATGTCATTATGGCCCCATTTGCATGCAGGTGCACTGATCCCCGGCGACTTGCGCCTGGCGCCCTGCCAGGCAGCAGCCGTCAGGGACCGATGCCCCCTGCACAGCGTGGCAATGTGCCCCACTGCCCAATCATGGGCATATGTTGATGTAAAAACCATCCAATATCCCTGGTGGTCCAGTGGACCACTTGCTTCCCGATCGTGGGCATAAGTTGAATAAATCGGCGTCTACTGTCCTGGTGGTCAGCAGTACCCCTTCCCACCACCAACTGAGACACTGCCCGGCTCCCCCGGTCACGGCGGGCAGCAGCACCACCAGCCTGCTGCCTCACCACCTGCTGACTGACAGTGTACAATAGGGCTGTACTCCCATTGGTCCACAGTGTGAGCCAATGGGCGTGCAGCCATACCCTACACAGTCCAGATATGTGAATGGATCCATTCACATGTCTGGACTAATAATCTGTCTTGAGCTGCACACCGTGGCGCCTCTGTGGACCAATGGGCGTGCTCGCCTGTTAGTCGGTGGGCAGTGAGGTGGCACGGGCGAGTGAGGTGCTGCCGGCTGACGCTGACTGGGGATGGGCGGTGGGGCTCAGTGAGCAGGTGGGGAGGGGGGGTACCACTGGACTACCAGGGATATAGGATGCTGTATTTATTCAACTTATGCCCGCGATCGGGTGGCAAGCAGTCCACTGGAGCACCAGGGAAATTGGATGTTATATTTTCATACTTAAGCCCGCGATTGGGCTACGAGCAGTCCACTGGACCACTAGGGATATTGGACGTTGATTTCATTCAACTTATGCCCACGATCGGGCGTGAAGCGGTCCACTGGTCCACCAGGGATATCGAACGTTTATGTATGGTATGGATTCCTGCGATTGGGCATGGGGGGGCACCTCCACGGCTGCGTAAAGAAGGAGCTGGCCATCACCCACAGGTGGCAGCTGCCATTTTTGCCTTGCAATATGGCAGTTCACCTGTGGGTGGCCAGCCGTTGTTCCTTTTTGGGGGTCACCTTGTGCAGCGCAAGTAGGGGTTGCTCATGCATAGGCTCAGCACATCCCGGGCTGAATATCGGGATGTGCGGAGTATGCATGGGCACACACCCCCACCTGCACCGTATACATTACTGATGCGCTCTGGTGCATCAGGATTTGTGCCAGGCACAGTCCACATTTGAATATCGTGCCGGGGCGCATCAGTGGGTTGTGCATGGTGCAACACTGTTGTGCCATGCGCAACCCTTCTGAATATCCGGGCCACTGTATTAAACATATTTAGACCTCCCTTGTTAATTGGCCAGTAAGTTACTAACCATTTCACTGGGTTTAACCCACTGCCCCACAGGAACTGAAAACTTATATTATACATTCTGGTCTCCAAACTGAAAGAAAGAGGAAAAATATAACTCAGATTTAAAAATATAGGGACAATAAAAAATGTTAACATAAATATTCTTTCCTGTTGTGCCATAGAATATCCTTTCCATTTATTTACTTTTTCCTCTGCTGCAGTAATTTTGTTCATCCAGTTTTTTTCTGCCACTCCCATACCCCTGAACTGAATACCTAGAATAACAATATTGTCTGTATTTATTTTAATTCCCCCAATGTCAGATTTTTGAAGCTGTACCTGTACATTAACTGATGTGCCAGTGATTTTTTCCTTATTCAGAGATGACCCTGATATGTGTGAAAAGGATTTTATGACGTCCAAGGCCCGCAGTCTTGACCTATGATCTGCTACTAGGAGACATAAATCATCCGCATATGCAATGGCACTTGGAAAAATTATTCCATCTGTCTTAGTTATATGTCTAATTTCCTTAACATTGTTTATTCTTCATAGTAATGGATTGCAAATACATATAGGAAGGGAATGAGGGGGCACCCCTGCCTCACTCCTCTCTTTATTAAAATGTGAGAGCCCTTTCACCCATTAACCATTGGGATCATGTAGGCATTTTTGTACAAGTTTTTAATCCATGCAATAAAAATCGAGGCAGTCCATACTGTTTTAGCACTTCAAACAAATATTTGTGGGGCACTCGATCAAATGCTTTAGATTGATCTAAGCTTATCACATAACCACCAGTATCTTGACTATCAAAAATGTCCCTTACAAGTTTCAAATAATTTAGCATAGATCTCTGTGGGACTGCAAATGTCTGAGTTTGGAAAATTATTGTCTGAGCTATTTTTGCAAGCCTAATGTTTATAATTTTACATACAATTTTCCAATCAGAGTTTATGAGACTTATCGGTCTCCAATTGTCCAAATTACTTTTTTCATTTTTTTTTGTGTAGGTAAATTAAATTGCTATTTGCTAATGTAAATGGCACTTGATGACCTTACAAAATCATATTGAATAAAGCCGCTAGATAATGTTTAAGCATTTCTCTGGTCTTTTTATAAAATTCATTTGGTATTCCATCCGGCCCAGGTGTGATCCCGCTTTTCAGTTGCCCTATTACTAAAGTCACTTCTTCTGCCATTATTGGTTTAACTAAGTCTTCTTTCTCATTTTGTGTTAGAGGTGGTATATCCAGAAATTTTGAGAGGACTTCCCCATTCCCCCCATAAGGTTTCTGCTTCCCATATATATTTTTAGTATATTCTGACACCACTTTTAACAAACTTTGTTTATCCATTCCTCAGATACCATCTGCATTTTTCAAGGCTGTCATATATTTAATATCTACCTGTCGTTTACAGTTATCATAAGGATCAATGACTTTTGCCATTCCTTTTGTACCGTATTTTTGTTCTAGGAATAATGATGTTGCTCTGTTATACTGACAGGCATACATTTCATTTTTTATTTGTTTTATCTGAGTGGTATAATCCAGACCATACTCCGCTTTTAAAGACAGCAATTTTTACAACTGTCTTCTCCTATCCAAATACTGAATATATCCATCCCTGTAATGAGTTTTTGCTGTTTGTTTACAATGCCTTTTTATTTATAATTTGGTTTCCTGCCCCCATAAGGATGGGTTTTCATATATCTCATACACAGTTAATTTATCCTTTATAACCTTGGCTAAGTCCTTTCAGCCTTTGTCCTCTTCTAATATTGCTATGTTCATTTTCCAGTTATTATGGGATTCAGGTTTATTCTGGGGGACTCCTATATCAATAGTTATCAGCAGAAGATAAGACAATTCACATGAGAGTACTCCATACATTTGACACGATAACTATCTAGAAATAAAAAAGTGATTTATTCTTGTAGAAAACCGCCCCCGGTGGTAGGTATGCCTGGGAGGCTATGATCCAAAGATAGCTCCCTCCACCAGGTCAGCAGTTCTATACAGTGAATTAGGAAAATTTGTGTCATTCTATAATTTCTGAATTGCTCCAGTTTTATTTAAGTCAAAATGCAATTAAAATCTCCCCCCAAAATAACTGATTTTGAGGAGTGTAAAAAAGGTTGCACTGCCTTCATAACTTCAGTTCTCTGAGTTTTAATTTGGGGGTTGTAAATATTAATTAACCTCCATTCTTGCATATGTATCATTATGTCTAGAATTAATACTCTGTCCAATATCAGATCAATTAGCCTTGGAACTGTGGCATCCTGTTTGTTAAAAAGCATTGCTACCCCTGCACATGTTTGCTCCGAGAGAGAGAGACCAGTAAGCTGTTCCCACCGTCCATTCCCTTGCTGCCTGAGATGTTTCCCTGCTTGAATAAAGTCTTGTGTCCTGTATTAACAATAAATGAACATTGGAGTCTGACAATGATGAAAATATTGTCCTCCTTCTTTTAGGACTTTTTAAGCTATTGACATTCAGGGAGCAGAAAAGTAAATTATCAGATGTTTATCCACAATAGCAAATCATGATTTTTTCCTTTCCCAGGTGATTTCATCTTACATCTTTTCTTTTTTGATGTTCTGGAGTTACTCGAAAGGTGATATGTATCAGTCATTAGCTCTGGTTGTGACGATGCCACTGATGAAGTATCTGAGTCCTCCTCCACCTCAGTCCAGTTTCCTTTTGTTTAGGGCTGTATGTTTGTTATGGGTGGTCACTCCTTCCTCTGGAAGACTATATGCCTTGCTTACTCCCCTATTTGCTCTGCTACTAGTTTGCCTTCTTGTGCCCACTTGTGACCAGTCTGCCTCATTTGGCGGTGGCATTGCGCCTTTCTGCCCTATTGCCAGAGGCTGGTTTGTAGTTTGAGGCTCAGTAATACAAGAACTGCTTAAAGCCTCTTCCCTGGGGACCATTACTCCATATTGCACAGTGGGCTCTGTACCTATATCTGTAGGTTCCAGGGCCCTTAGAGCCTCTGTGCTATTTTGCTGTGCCATTTCAGATGATTGCAATGTTTTTCCTGTTGTCAGTAGTGTTAACTGTTCAGGAGGAGTGGTCCAAAAATGCCCATGTTAAAAATTTGGTGAAAAAATTCCAAAAAATGATTGTGTTACAAGCATGCGTTGCACAGTTTCTACACATGCTAATAACTTCGCCAATTTTTCATATTTTCACTCCAGAGTTTCAACATTGCCATATTTTCACACCACCTCATGAACAGTATAGCTGCCATTTTTCACATCCTGCCCAAAATGTGTTTTTGCACCTGTGGCACCAAATGGTGCAGTCACTGTGCACAATCGCCTTTCGAGTAATGAACTGATATTGCCAATGTTCATGAGGTGGGGCACAAAAATCCCATATTGAAAATTTGGAGTGCAAATACCAACAAACACCCGGGGGTTAGTGTTTCCAACCATAACAACCCACTCTGTAGAGACTGACAGGCGTTGGGGGTGTGACTTGGGATCATCAACTGTAATGCTCATGCAGTTCCACCCCCACGCCCCACCCTGCAGCCAGTGACAGGCATCAAGGTGTGCCTTGGAGACGTCGGCCCCAAAGTTCACCCCATTCTCTTATTCTGCACCCATCTCAGTGTATCTTCTTATGGAATGAGGTGAACATAAGGCTCAAAGACCCCAAGGCACACTGCAACACCTGTTGGTGTCTGCAGGGTAGGGTGAGGTGAAATGGCATGAACGTTATGGCTGACAACCCAAAGGCACACTTCCAATACCTGTCAGTCTTTGCAGGATGGGGGTGGGGTTGGCATCAGTTCAACACTTCACTGCCATTCCTATTATGCATCGCTCTAACTCCTGCACTACCAATGCCAACAGGCCAACATTCGGCATTGACAGATGCTTCTTCCTCCCTGGTCGCCTTCCTTTCATGTTGATTTCAGACATTGTGGTCCATCTCTTGGTCCCTTCTCCAGCCTAATTTGAACCTCAACCCTATTTTTGCCCGCTGTTTCTCTATGAGCCTCTATATTAGTGGGAGTACTAGCTAGGTTCTCCTTCCTCTCTCCTGTCCCTTCCTTTCTCTTACCACCTTGGTCTCCCTAGACTCAGTCTGCCCCACAGTCAGTTTAACTGTTAGAGATGTCAAACCTCTGATCCAGTGCACTAGCACCCTCTATTGTTAGGTGAAGGCTATCGCCTTTGAAGAGCCTTCTGTCTTAGAAGTCCCCCAGTCCCCTCCAAAGTGATACACTTTCTCCTGACACAACCCCTTAGCCACCAATTAAAATCCTCTATCTCCTACATCCTTATTCTATATCCCCCCCCACACCACACAGAAAGGAGCTAAAAAAGGACTAATGTGACTGAGTGTGCCTTCACTCTGTCCGTCAGACTGCAAATGTTTTGCTTCAACAGCTCCACAGTCTGGTTTACCAGAGCTTTGGTAGCCAGGTGTACCAGTACCCCAGATCTCCCCCTCCTTCTCTGCCACCCTCCCTATCATATCCACATATCCAATGGCCACTGCCCCAGGATGGCACCTGACCATCCCCTCCAGTCCAACTCTCCTTGCACCACCCTCTCTACCCACCTGACCATTGAATCCCTAACCACCAAGACACTCCTAATTGATTTCTTCATCTGTGTTCCCCCAGAGTGCCATCAAGTTGTCCTGCCCCTTCCCCTGACTGACTCAGAGTCCCCCCCCCAAACAAAATCAGGTATCTGGGGCTCCTCCAGAGGTGGAAAGTGATTTTGCCATCTGGATGCAGTGGGGATGGACAATCACTTTGTGGCTAGCCCTGGTTTCTATTACCCCCACCACCTCACTCCACTCCCCCAGACTAAGGGACCTCAGGGGAAGTGGGGCTGTGAGGAGCTGACTCCAGCTTAGCTGGTGAAGCAGCAAAGATATCTCATCTCTCACTGTTGCCAGCTGACCATGGAGCACAGCAAAGCTTCTGCAGATGGGGCAGTGCCCCCTTCTCCAGAGCATATCCCTGGAGAAGAGCACCTCACGGTCACAACTATCTCTCCACTGTACCCCATCATTATACTGAACCTAGAAATAGGGCTCCGCCTAGAAAGGGCATTGCTAGGATACTTGTTAATTATTAGTAGAAGCAAACTGAGAATTGCTGTAAGAAAGAGCAACAATAAACAATCAAACTTGATAATTAGCTATTAGCAGACTTAATTTAGCTAATATAATTATAATTATATGATATGGTGGTCATAATGTGTAAATTTGTGCTGCAACTGTTAATTTTATTTTATATCTGCATTCCTCTGCCTTCCAGCTGCCCAGTCTCCTTCCTAAGCCAAATCTGCAAAGAAGACAGCTGTTTTCCATATTACTTACCTGGTAAAACAATTTCAAGTAAATAAATAACTGAAGAGCGGGGGGATATATAGCAACTGACTGCTTTGCATATTTTGTTTTTTTTTTACATATCAGGATGCATAATTTGACATTTTAAACCAATATAAATAATCATAATATTTATTTTTTTGCAGTATATGAAGGAAAAATAAACTTCACACAAAGAAATACTTGAACATAAAAAAACTAATACGTGAACTCTCCACATCTTAACAGAGTTTCATTTTTTCTGTGTTATAAATAGAAATTAGGCTGTTCTATCAGAAATGAGTACAGACTCTACTAGAAAGAGGAACGGCAGCAGCAATGGGTAAGTACTGAACAGTAAATACAAGCCATTTCAAAAGTGTATGCGGACAACATGTATTCATTACAGAATGTGAAGGTTGTTGGAAAAATAAAATTACATGAATTATGCTGAAAATTGTTTGGTAATGCAGGAAACTTATGAAATTAAGCACAGATGACCATGGTCAACTTAAATAATTCTCAAATTATGTTGTCTATACTCTATCCATGATCCTAGGGACATTTATGTCAGTGGTCATCCACAGATAACCACTGTTTATGCATAGAGGATAATTCATTGGCAGGTGTGAGTTATGAGATTTTTCTTTACACACCCAAGGCGTGTGATAGCACATAAACATTGAAAACGAAGTGCGACAGATTTAAGTGGTTATCACACACCAAGGGTGTATAAAAAACCATCATGGACACACATGTCTATGGTTTTATTTCTTTATAATAACTGGTGCAGGGATTTGTTTTAAAAAAAGTGCTTATCTAAGGAGCAAGCTTGAGTGTGAATGTGACCAAGAGAATCAGCACTACCAGTACAGACAAAAGAAGCAAGCACAAATTTACTAAATGCTCTTTCGAGAGCTATAGTTATTTTTTTTCAAGTGTTAGACTATTACAGTGCATACCTGAGAGAGAGAGGGAGAGGGAGAGAGAGAGAGAGAGAGAGAGAGAGCACCAGCATAGGTTTACAGGTAAGTTTGTGCTTCTGCCCAGCAGTTACAAAATGTCAGAATGACTCCGGGTTGTAGGGGAGCCAGCTGGGGGAATAGGGGGAGTGGGTTGGAGTGGGACTTCCCCTCCAGGGGTGAACACCTGCTCCTCTGTAGTCCTGCACTCATCGGGTGAAGGCCCGATGGGTGCACAGGTGGTAGGAGCGGTGACGCAAATCTGGGGTGGGGTGGAAGGGGTTACCGGATCCTGGCATGTGCATGTGCTCCACATGCATGTGTATGCCGTAACCCTGGGAGGGGGAAGAAAAACGGTAAAAGAAAAATTGTATATAGAAAAAAATGTCAGAATGAAATGGTGTGATAACCAGGTGTGACGTCTTACTCAGTTATTACAGCATTTGAAACAACTCGATATGAGTTGCTAATGAGGATCACCAGTTATTATCATGATTAATATTCGGCCCATGAGCAGGAATTGTTGGAAGCTGTAGTATAACTGTGACTGTAGTGAAAATATTCCAACTGACTGAGTGAAGGCTGAATGATTGGTGAAGGTTGACTGAAGTGGAAAGAGTTTAAGAGGTTGCAGCAGCTGGCTGAGGTGCAGTGCATGCAGCGGGACTGCAGTGAAAACGTTGCTCGTGCTGGTAATGAACTGCAGGTAAAACAAATGTAATGCAGTAGCATGACCAGGGCAGGACATACAGCCGAAGAGAAACAGCACACCGGCAACACACTACAGGTAAGCACTGGAGTTAAATAAGGACAAAAGAGCAACAGAAGTGACTGGCCTGGGGGGGGGGGGGACAGGAAGCACGTTACAGCTAGATAAGGCAAAACATACCTTACCATACCTCTCAACCTTTTGTCACTGAAATGAGGCACACGAGCACTCAAAATGAGGGACAAATATGAACAATGACCCTCTGAATGAAGGATACATCCTCAACTACGGTGATACAAGCTCAAAACCTTGTGGAACCCATTGCCTTGTCTTATACAACTTTCGTTTTGATTTAACAGTATAGAATATTATGCATTTCTGCTTTAAAGTCTAAATTTGTTACATAGAAACATAGAAACATAGAAGCTGATGGCAGATAAGGACCGCAAGGCCCATACAGTCTGCCCATTTCTTTTTCTACCTTATAAATGTGCCATTGGCCTTTGCTCTGTCAGTGACCTATCTATTCATAGTCATTCGTATTGCTCCCTTATGCCTATCCCATGCCTGTTTGAAGCCCTGCACTGTATTCATATCCACCACTTCTTGTGGTAAGCCATTCCATGCATCCACCACCCTTTCTGTGAAAAAGAATTTCCTCACATTCCCCCTTAATCAGCCCCCCTCTAATCTCATGCTGTTTCCTCTTGTCCTGCTATTTTTCTTATATTTAAACATGTTAGACTCTTTCACCTTGTTAATGCCCTTAAGGTGTTTGAATACCTTGATCATATCACCTCTCTCCCTCCTTTGCTCTAGGGTATACATATTGAGCTCTGTTAATCTGTCCTCATATGTCTTCCGATGCAGTCCCTGCACCATTTTGGTTGCCCTTCTCTGGACTGCCTCAATTTAGTTAATGTCCTTGTGAAGGTGTGGCCTCCAATACTGCACGCAGTACTCCAGATGGGGCCTAACCAGTGTCTTGTAAAGAGGGATTATTACCTCCCTCTTATGACTTGTGATACCCCTACTAATACACCCTAACACCCCCCTAGCCTTACCTACTGCTTTAGAGGTCTGCTTGGATGATTTCAGGTTATTAGTGATGATGATGATGATGATGCCCAAGTCTCTTTCTTCCTTTGTGACTGCTAGCAACTCCCCTCCCTGCCTATAGGTGGCTTCAGGGTTTCTCTTCCCTAGGTGCATGATCTTGCACTTCTTTGCATTAAACCCCAGTTGCCACTCTTCTGACCATTTTGCTAGTTTATCCAGATCTCTTCTCATTCTACCCACCCCATCTGGATCATCTACTCTGTTGCAAATCTTGGTGTCATCTGCAAACAGACAAGCCTTACCCTCTAGTCCATCTGCAAGGTCACTAATGAAGATGTTGAAGAGGACTGGCAGGAAGGTTGCATCTTCTCTGTGTGGACGGCGCCTTTTTCACAGAGGTGGGACACAGCAATTCTGAGCAGTATAATGAGGAACACCCTCGTATGCAGGAACAGCTGATCGGTATGAAACATACTACCTAGAGAGTTGCAGAGGGCGCAGACCAAATAGAAGCCAAAGGCAAAAACCTGTCTGAAAAGCCCAAAAGAAATGAGAAGAAAGCAGCAACCACAGTAGGGGTGTGTGTGTGTGGGAGGGGGGTAGGGAAATACAGAATCTCGGGGTGCAGCAAACAAATGTAGTTTCCCAATGAGGGTGAAGGAAGTTGGTTTATATAGCCCAGAAAGGGGTGTGTAGCTGGTTGCTTCTGCCCATCAAACCTCACGCTAGGCTTTTAATTGTTTGTCAGTATGTGCTCTACTGTGCATCTGAAAACATTGATGCTTTTGAGTATGTTGTACAGTATATTGTATATGTATGTGTTATTGTATGTTGTACATGTACATTATTACTGTATGTTGCGTGTGTATGTGTTATAATTGTAGGTTGTACTGTATGTTGTATATGTATGTTATTGTATGTCATACTGTATGTTGTATGCGCATGTGTTATCATTGTATGTTGTACTGTATGTTGTACATATACAGTATATGTTGTCATTGTATGTTGTACTTGTACACGTTATTGTATGCTGTTCTGTATGTTGCACATGTATGTGTTGTTATTGTATGCTGCACTGTATGTTTTATATGTATGTGTTATTAAAGGAATAATGCATGACAGGGTGTGTGTCATGCTGGGATAACATCACACCTGGGGGGTCGGGAAAGAGGCCGCAGGCCTAGTGTGTCCAATGCCCCAGGCGTGGCATTATCCCAGCATGACACACACCCTGGAGTGCATTATTCCTATTATACAATGGCTTGTTTTTATATATAAAATAAAAAAATAATTTTAAAGAATGTTTTCGTTAGTGTGGAAAAATATTTTTGTTTCTTAAGAGGGGTTGCTCATCCATATTGGTTCACAGTGATGAGACTAGACCTGTGGCGTTATGCTGGGATAATGCCATGGGTCCAGCCCGAAACTGACCAATCACAGTCCAGGATTCTTTCTTGCCATTGTATAATGTGTGTTGTACTGCATGCTGTACATGTATGTGTTATGCATGCTGTACATGTATGTGTTATGCTATGTGAATTGTATGTTGTACATGTGTCCATTATTGTATGTTGTATATGTATACGTTATTTTGTACTGTATGTTATACAAGTATGTGTTATTAAAGGAATAATGCCTGACAGGGTACGTGTTATGCTGGGATAACATCCCGCCTCGGGTGGTTGAGGTGGAGGGCATTATTCCTATTATACAATGGCTCACTACTGTAAAAAAAAATGAAAAGATAAAAAAGTACATTTAAAACTGGATTTTTTGCTGTTTATTTCATGTGTAGGTGTACTTATTAAAAAATAGTGCTGTTTTACTGTTGTGACCAGTGGGTGGAGCTGCTGTTAATGTCTATCATATCAGACTAAGCTGCTGCTTCTGTAGGTATGTACTTCCCCACAGCAATGTTTGCATTTGTTATTTTTTTCATATTGCTTCTGTGTCTGTGTTTCCCATTCTTTGCTCCTTCAGCTGCCGTCTGGATCTGCGGCACTGTATACCTCCCCCCCCACGTGTGGTTTCTGCTGTTTCCGCCATTCGACTGGTGCCAGGAGGATGCGACTACAGAAATGAACGTTGGGACTTGGTAGGGAGGAGATTTCAGTTTGTTTACTTCATAGACTTGAAATTAAATAACATAAGGAAATTCCTTCAAGTGTGAGTGTGTGAAGCGAGAGCCGCGTGGTGGCAGTTTCAATAGCTGTTTGCTCGTTCACGCACTGCCCACTCTCATCTTTCTGTTACAGTTTTTTTAAAAGAATATTTTGTGTGTGTGTGGTGGGGGTGGGGCATTTAGAGTTCTTTTAAGCAGAACAATTATATTGTGTGTCACTGGTGAGCTAGGCAGGGACCGCCGATTTCGAGCAGAACACGGGTTGCTGAAGCTGCTCATAGAGACGGTAGTGGAGCAGTTCTTTTTCAATTACTTATGCAGTCCCGCATGTACTGGGACTACAGCCAGGATGTTATGCTGGGATAACATCCCGGCTCCAGTCCCAGTTTGACCATTCTGGGAATAGGATTCTCTCTCTTGCCATTGTATAATATTGTACGCTGTACTGTATGTGGTGTATGTATGTGTTATTAGTGTATGTTGTAATGTATGTTGTACATGTACATGTTATTCTATATGAAAAGTATGTTTTAAGCATGCATGTAATACTGTATGTTGTACTGTAATTTGTACATGTACATTTTATTATTCTAGGTGTGCAGTACGTTGTACATATATGCATCATTGTATGTTGTATTGTACGTTGTACATGTATGTATTATTATTGTATGTTGTGCTGTATATGAACATATGAATGTGCCAGCAGAAACAGACCACCCAGTCTATCTAAGTCTGCTCAAGTGTGCAGCTAGCACCCCCTAGTTTGCAGCTGCCCCACCCCTCCCCTTTGTCATCATATATTTGTCACAATTTGTCACCCCTATGTTTTACAAGTATGTGTTATTATTGTGTGCTGGATTGTGTGCATCGTGCCGTACTGTATGTTGCACACATATGCGTTATTATTGTAGGTTGTACTGCATGTTGTACACATATGTGTTACTATTGTAGGTTGTACTGCATGTTGTACACATATGTGTTATTACTGTAGGTTGTACTGCATGTTGTACACATAGGAGTTAACAGTGGGGGGGGAGTGCAGCTAGCCTAGACAGAGGAGGGGAAGGATATGGGTGTGCTCATTACAGGGTCTATGAACAACTCGGCACAATGTAGGAAGGCAGCTGCAAAGGCCAACAAAATGCTGGGTTGTATTGCAAGGGGTATATCCTCGAGGAGGGAGGAGGTGATTCTGCCCCTGTATAGGTCATTAGTT
The DNA here is from genome assembly GCA_016271365.2 of Neoceratodus forsteri. NCBI lineage: Eukaryota > Metazoa > Chordata > Ceratodontiformes > Ceratodontidae > Neoceratodus > Neoceratodus forsteri. The sequence goes on along the minus strand of JADMNL010000023.1, from coordinate 565,263,862 downwards.
AGACCACACCTGGAGTACTGCGTGCAGTACTGGTGCCTGTATCTGAAGAGGGACATTAAGTTACTGGAGGGGGTGCAGCGCAGGGTGACAAAGATGATCAAGGGGCTGGGGGACTTATCATATGAGAGGAGGTTGAAGGAGTCGAACATGTACTCACTGGAGGAGAGGAGGGACAGGGGTGACATGATTGAAACCTTTAAATACATGAAAGGAATAAACAAGATGGGTACAGAGGGGCTGTTCAAAGTAAGGGAGGGGAGGGCCACCAGGGGCCATGATATGAGACTGGAGGGAGGAAGGTTCAGGAGGGAGATGAGGAGACACTTTCTTACAGAGAGGGTGGCGGCTGGGTGGAATGCGTTACTTGCAGAAGTGGTATCCAGTAGAACAGTGGACTGCTTCAAAAGGGGATGGGACAGGACAAGGGGAAGGGTGGAAGGGAGGGGCAGCTGCAGAACAAGGGGTGCTAGCTGCACATTCGAGCAGACTTGATAGACCTCTAGGCCTTTATCTGCTGGCAAATTTCATATGTTTGTATATGTGTTACTATTGTAGGTTGTTCTGCATGTTGTACACATATGTGTTATTATTGTAGGTTGTACTGCATGTTGTACATGTATGTTTTATTATTGCATGTTATACATGTATGGTAGTGTATGTTGTATCTGTATGTTTTATTATGTTATGTTTTACTGTACTGTATGTTGTACATGTATGTATTATTGTATGTTGTACTGTATGCTGTTCATATATGTGTTATTATTGTGTGTTGTACTGCATGTTGTACACATATGCATTACTATTGTTGGTTGTACTGCATGTTGTACAAGTATGTGTTATTCCTGTAGGTTGTACTGTGCTGTACATGTATATGTTATTATTGTAGGTTGTACTGTATGTTGTACATGCATGTATTATTATTGTATGTTGTACTGCATGCTGTATATGTATATGTTATTATTGTGTGTTATACTGGATGTTGTACACATATGTGTTATTATTGTAGGTTTACTTTATGTTGCACATGTATGTTTTATTATTGTATATTGTACATGTATATTATTGTATGTTGTACTGTATGTTGTATCTGTGCATGTTATGTTATGTTGTACTGTACTATATGTTGTACATGTATGTGTTATTTTTGTATGTTGTACATATATGTATTATTATTGTATGCTGTTTACATTCTGCCTTCAGGTCTTTCTCATAAACAGGTGATCCTGCTCAATGAATCAACACAAGTAATGAATTAATAAATAAACAAAGTCCTTGTGTTCGAAGTAAATTGGGACCTTGAGCTTAACCATTTTGCTAGTTGCGCGCACCTCACATAGGACTGCATGCAAGTGAAGACTCGTGGCCTCTTATGTTTCCTTGCCGACCACCTGGGGTCCCTCTCCTGGTACTCCCCTACTTTGTTGTCTTTTCGCTTTGTTTCCCTGCATCTGCTGCCTGCTCTTGGTGATCACTGCTCCAGCCCCCCTCCCCCCATCATCTAGTTTAAATCCTCCCTAATTGCCCTGTCCATACTCCTGTCTTGTACCTCCACTTCCTCCCAGCACAGGTGCAGCTCATTCTGGGCATACTGGTGTCGATTGCCCTTGAAGGCCTTTTAGTTCACTAGTTAAAACAAGAGCTCAATCCTGCACGGAATCCTAAGCCAAGTCTTAGTCTGCTCCTGGTCCACTGCCAGTCCTCACTAGTCTCCAGGGCTAGGAGGATCTCAGAAAAGGTCACCTTGGACACCATCCCCTTCAGGAATTCCCAGTTCCATGAATTACCTCCTCATGTACTTAGAACATGGGCTTCCTACACGATTCATGCCAACCTGGATAAAAGTCTGCTACTCCCCTCAGCTGTGTTGCTTGACCCTGGGTAGCATTTGTTCATCCTACAGTCCAGTTTAGACACACCACCTCAACCAAGCTACTGTCTTGGTCTAGAGATCCCCCCCCCAACATACATGGGATTTATACATAGTCATCTCATGCTAATCGACCCCTTCTAATGCTGATTATATTGCAGCTACTCTGCTGCTGTTATTCCCCAGGACCCTCTTATAAAACAGATGTTACATGTAACTGTGGCCATACCGGCACGTGGCATGTGACATCAATAAATCTAACCAGTTCTAATGTCATTAGATATGACTGTGTCTGAATACTCTGTGTGCTTTAAGGAAAACAATAGACATTGCCGAAACCTCCCCCGCCACATCCCAAGGCCCCGATTAGCATTTTCACCTCAAATAAAAAATACCTCCTGCTGTAGTTTTTAAGTTTACTATGTTCACCCATGGCTTTCAGTTTTTAAAGACTGTCCATTGCCATCTCATTGCTGGCACGTGCATTCCTCGTATTCTTTCAGTTAATATACCCTGCTGACCAATGGCAGAGTCAGAAGGGTGTATTAGCATAGCGCAAGCGAGGAATGCATGCGAGAGCCGTGAGATAGCTGTGGACACTGTTTTAAATCAGAAGCCATGGACAAATGTACAGTAATAACCTTAAAAACTACAGCAGGGAGATTTTTATGATTTTCAATTTAAGGTGAAAATGCGAATAAGGGCCGTGGGATGCAGCACGGGAGGTTTCAGCAATATCCTTTGTTTTCTTTTAATAGTTGCTGCCATCTGCACACTTAGTTCTTCCACTACCAGTAACTAATTTATCGGCATGTAAAGCACTTTGAGATTCAGCATGTATGAAAAGTGCTACATTAATAATAAATTCATGGCCATCTGGTGGTGTCATTACAGACAGCACATCGTACTACCACCTGGGGGGTTGCAGTATGTGGGTGAGCTCAGGAATTGCACAGTGAGTTCAGAGGGCATTGGGGGTGCTGTGGAGCTGACATGCCTGGGTCCCAGGGTGCCGCTTCCAATATGTGTACACACTTGCTGGCTGCCAAGGAACACCATTGGGGGGTGGTTCCTACACCAGTCACTCACTCTCCCTCCATCCCAGCCAGAGGAAGGGTGCCGCTGTAATAACATCTGTTATTATACGAGGCAGGGCACAGGGAAAAAGAAAGGACAACATGGGGGGTGGGGACAAAAAAAATTCTGTTCTAATCTGAATGCTAATGGTATGCAAATTACTGATTAGCATATCAAACCATCTAAACAGTTGAAATGGAGGGTGTGATCAGTTCTAAATTCTACAGCCATTCATCTAGGTTTTAGTTTCTTTATTTACTGTTTGTGTCTGAGGAGGCCGATTCATGCTTACTCCACTAAGCTTCACATCTTGGCATGCAAAGGTTCACCATTGTTTCCATTTGTAGTGATCACCAGAGCCACAGCACCACCTACTGGATATCAGAGGAAAATGTTCCTTCATTGGCCTGAGCTAGGAGCAGTGAAGTCAACATTGAGGAGGCATGGGTAAAACCAGAGAGGTTTTGGTTCTGGATTTCTGATCATGGCATTCATGTTATCAATTTAATGTATTTTTTTATTTGAACAAGTCAGATTTACAACCTTTGAGTCAGGGACTCATTTACAAAGGCACCTCGTCACAGGGAGGGCAAGACAATAGAATATTGTGCAGATACAACATTGGACAACATTACAGGTGCAGACGTTGAACACAGAATACACTTAGTTACATGTTGGCATAAAATACAGATTTACAATTAAAGATGTACAGTTTCTCTGGAGTTGCAGTGGAATACATCCTTGTATAAACCTAAGGGGGTAGCAAAAAGGGGTAGGGGGAAAGATGGATCAGCAGTCCAGGGGACCTTGTCAAGATTAGGGGGGCCAGGCAGGGAAAGGTCCTGCAGTAGGATTGGGGGGGCAGGGTTAGTTGCACCAACAGCAGTGGACATTAAAGAGATGGTTCCGGAGAATGGTTTTGAAGGGACCAAGTTTGGCAGTGTTGGTGATGCAGGTAGGGAGGGAGTTGAATCAGGTGGGGGCTCAATAAAAGGAGGACCTTTGGGCAAGGGAGATCTTGGTTCTGGGTACTTTGAAGGTGGCTTTAACAGAGCTGTGGGTGGAAACAGATGAGGATGACCGTGGTAGGCAGGCAGAGACTCCTGGGGGGGAGAGTCTGAACAAGGATTTCTTAGCAAGAAGGCAGGTCTGATACTGCAGACATTCCTTGAAGTTGAGCAGGTAGGCGTCGGAATACAGCAGGCAGGTGTGGGTGCGGTAGGAGGCTCCAGTCAGGAGCCTATAGGCCTTATTGATGGAGAGATGGATTTTAGAGAGGGCAGTGTTATCAGCTGCAGCATAGATGGGCAAGCCATAGTCCACTAGGGACAGGACGGAGGAGGTGATGGTCATTCGGAGGGCAGCGAGGGGCAGGCAATCCCTATGGCAGTATAGTAGGCCAATCAGAGAGTTTATGTCGGAGGAAAGAGCGTTGATGTGGGTGTGGAAGGTGAGGGCAGTATCGAAAGTGATGCCTAGGTATTTGTATGTGGGCACTTGCTCTCATGGGAGCTGACAGTTGGGGGTAATCAGGAGGGAGTACTTCTAGCTTTATTTTGGTGGTGAGAGAAGAGCACTGATTTGGTTTTCTTGAGGTTTATGACTAGTCTGTGATCAAGAAACCATCTTTCTGTTTGGTTGTAGGCGAGTTGAAGGGATCATTGGAGAGTGGAGGGATCTGGGTGTGAGGCAAAGAGAACTGCATCGTCTGCATAGAGGAGCATCTTGCTATTGCAGGAGCTGGGGAGAGTGTTGAGGTACAGACTGAAGAGAATGGGACCCAGGATTGAGCCTTGTGGGACCCCGGAGCTAATGGGTCAAATGTTGGAGAGAGAGAGAGAGAGAGAGACGTTGATTTTTACACTCTGGGATCTAGCAGAGAGGTAGCTGGAAAACCAGGCAAGGGGACCAGCAGAGAAACTGAGTTGATGAAGAGAGTCGAATAGGAGGGGGCGACAGACAGTATCAAAGGCCTTGGAGAGGTCAATGAACACTGCACCGGCCAGGTTGCCAGAGTCGAGAGCAGAGTGCAGGTATTGGGAGAACTCCAGGAGAGCAGTGGTTATACTGTGTCCTGGGCGGAAGCCATGCTGCTCCGGGCACATAATGTCATACTTAGCCAAGTACTAAGATAGTTGGATGGACACCAGTTTTTCGAGGGCTTTGGAGAGTGGGGGGAGGATGGAGATTGGCCGATAGTTGCTGGGGGAGGATCGATCACCGCTCTTGTGAATTGGAGTGATTTCAGCAGTTTTCCATGCACTGGGGACCTGTCCAAGGCATTGGGACCGACTGAGTAGGTCCATCGGGGGACTAGGACAACATCCAGGACCAGGCAGAGGATCCTAGAGTCGAGGGGGTCGCTGCTGAGATTATTACTACCAAGGGCTTTTAGCAGGTGTGGCCTGGCCCATTGAGGGGATAGAATGCATGGGGTAGAAAGGGAGGCGAAACAGGGAGCAGGGAGTGAGGAGGGATTGGATCAAAAAAGCTGCTGGGGAGGACAGAGCTTAGATCAGAGAAAGTGGTGTTGAGGCAGTCAGCTATAGGTAGTGGATCAGAGGAGGTAGCGCCATCGATGGTGAAGGGGAGAGGGTCTTCCCATTTAGTTCTTTCATGCTATCCCAGAAGGTCCGGGCCGAGCCTCAGGGGGAGGCAAAAGACACTTAAAAGTATAAATCAAAATAATATAAACATTTCAACAAGTAAATAATGGAGAAAGAAAAATGTCAGCAATTACACACCACTCCCCAAAAAATGCTTATGAATCAGGGGCAACACAAATGTTGGAGTGCTGCACCCCCTTCAGAACAATAATACCGGTGGGCTCGGGATGCTTTTACTGCTTTTAGCTGTAAATGCTTCTTACTTCTCTGCACTACCCAGTGCCAGTTATGACGTTTGCCCTTGTCTGCTGAGAGAGATTTCTGTTTTTTTACCAATAAGAGATGATAAGCTAACTGGAATAGCAAAAAAAGAGAAGTGTTAATAAAGCATAAATAAAGGGATAGAATAGATCTGCTTTTTAAATGGGCCCCTGAAAAAGGGATCTCCAGGGCCCAGTGGGCTCACCCGGTCGTGAAAATTTAATAAATAAATAAATTTGAATGGTATTTGAGGGGCTGTTATAAACCAAAAAAATAAAGGGTTATACCTACAAAGGGTGAACATCTAAAACTGAATGGTAGAATTGTATTAATAATGAGTAAAGAAGGAACTTTGATGACAAGTTCACTGAAAATTAACCCTTCATTTTCTGTATGGGACGCTACCCAAATGCTTTAGTTTACAACACCACAGATTTTTTTTTTTAGTCTAACAGAAAAGCGCTTTGTTTTTGCCTGCTGTCTGTTTCCAATGACATGACAGTTTTTCCTGAGTGCGTTTTAGCAATTAGTTTTTTTCTTCAATGACCTCTAGGTGAATGTTTAATGTAAGCAAGTACGGGACAAAGGACACCACTGCGAGCTATATGTGAACACCGAATGCCCTGAATGCTGCACATGGCTACACTAGTGTTTTGCCATACCACTCCAGGACCACTCTAAAACTGGGAAAAATAACGAGGTAGGAGGCAGAGTCTCTATGTAATGAAAAACTAAAAATATTTATTTCTATTAAGAATTGGGGTCTCCTCCTCTGACCCTGCCTGATTTTTTTAATGTGTTCATTTGTTAATGCTGCGTCACTACCACTAGCACAGTAACACAGGATAACACAACACAGAGCGTGCAACTATAAACTGCCCCATAGATCTGCCTGATAGGATGCGTAGCATTGCGCTTAATAACTAAGGGGGTTCTTAGTCCTCCACATCAATCCCATCATACCTCAGCACACGTTGCATGGATTGGACAGGAGGCTGCATCTGCATACCTGGTTTTCTCTTGCCCCCTTTATCATCTCCTCCATTTTAGTCAGCAGTCAGACATAGCTTTGATTTTTTGTTTTTTGTTTTGCTGGCTAGCCTGATATGGGCTGCTTGCCCACCACCCAGCCACCTTTCACTGAACTCTACCATTTTCCTGATTGTCAGTCGCAACTGCAACATTTGTGCTGGGCAGTATCAGAGTGATTGCACATAACAGGGTCTGACGTACTGCACTGTTGAACGCATGCTATAATTGTGCGACACAGACAAACAGCGCGCGATTTCATGTGGCTGGGAACCTTTCTTGGGCTGTGTGCAGCAGGTATGCTTTTGCAGGGCTGTGGTATCTGCGTGATGGGGTGCTGGGGATGCTGGTCAGAAACAGAAGGGGATCTTCCGCCTGATCATGTGACTTAGGAGAGGGAGTGCAGCAGCATGCTGGGCAGGTGGCAAGTGCCAAGCGAACAGGCCTGACTATTTAAAAAAAAAAAAAACTAAATGCAAGACAAAATATGAGCCACACTTTCAAAGTCTGACTTGGCTTTTAACAAAATTGAACCTCTCACATTCTGGTAGCCCCCAGTAAAGATCTGCACATCTCTTCTCCAAGGTGACTGGCATCAATATAATTTCAAGGTGATGACATCACCTACACTTCAAGAAGATAAAAAGCCTTTTGACTTCCCTTCTACAGTTGGTTTTCTCCACACAGTTTAACTGGGAAGAAACTAAGCTGTGTGTTTTAGTTTTCTCCAACATGGGAACCCAATGTTCCTTCACTGCAGTTGATGACAAAATAACAAGTTAGGAATCATGGGTGAAGCTGTATTTACTACTGCTGTTGAGACCAGTCTTACAGTTGTATGAGTGGTTTCATGCACACTGTTATAGTATGAGAACTGTGAACTGAAAGTAAGTGGTTCTGCTACCCTAAAAATGTGAAACCAGTCTAACAACCATAAAAGTGGTGTAAGCGCCTGTATTAATATACTATTGATTGTGATCAGTAACTTAATAAAATTAAAACAAAGCCTTTCCTCAATGTGCCCGAGACACTATTTACAGAATAAGACTGTATCATGCACAGGGGAAAGGAGCACTCTGATTGGTTGGGGGCACACACTCAATCCATAATGTGTACACAAAGAAACAAATCCCCCTTATCAAGGGTCGAACACCAGCTTCTACAAACACAAACCCAGAAACACAGCATCCAGTGCCCATCAACCAGGGCATCATAAAAGCAGTTTCTGATTTTGAGGCCAAAAAGCCAGCAGGGAAGAATATTTGGTGGTTGTTACATTGCTGTGGCCATCGCTAGGACCGGGCGTATATTGTAAGAGACATCATAACTATGGGATGGTGAGTACCTTTTTTTGAATATTCCACCAAATATTTGTATACAGGGCCCCAAACATTCAGGTGTTCCTATTTGTGATGTGGCTGTTCGTGTGGAGGGGAGTATAAAACAAACTAAAAGTTCCCTATCCCCTCACCTGATGGCCAAGGCTAATATCTGGCCACCATTCCTGCCCTTTCCAATCACTTCCCCACCTCCCCTTTCCCGATGTCCCAGAGAAGGTGTCTGAGTTAAATATTTTAATTGTTCGCTCCTGGCACTATGTCAGGAGACAACAGTGGCTTTCCAAGCTTAAGCCCCTCCCCAGCCCGACCAGCCAGCCCTGTTCTTTTTCAGTTCAAGTCACTCATTTCAGCTACATGCACTATGGTGGGACAGTGGCAAGCAATTCACATTCCTTACGTTTCCAGGCAAGTCATGCCATCCCTTTCCTGTGGTATCCATCACCCTGACTAGCTCATTTCTTCTCCCAGGCCAGATGTACTGTACCAATGTCAGTACTGAAAACAGTGTGACAGCGTCTAATATTTATTTATTTATTAAATTTTGGTGACCGGGTAAGCCCACTGGACCCCAGAGGTCCCTTTTTCAGGGGTGACCCGGGATTAAATAGCATTGGTAAATATCACAGTATGAATGAAAATTATACAGTATGATACAAGTCATGCAGTATTATACAGTCAGCTGGTTACATGTGCAGAGAACAGCAGCAAGGAGTGAGCACGCAATCATGAGGAAGGGGTGGTGCAGTATAGCATCATAGTGACACTATACAACGTATCAGACCTATCACTATTATACTATACTGCCCCTCCCCCACATGATCATGTGAGCCTGCTCCTTGCTCACGTATGAGATGCTGTCATGCTATTTTCCGTACCACTGTCCATACAGTACATTGGGCCCAGGAGAAGAAATGAGCTGGCTTAGGTGATGAACACTGTGGGGGGGGGGCAATTGACTAGCCAGGGGGAGGTGGCTGACGGAAAACATTTTAAACTTGTTTTTTTTTCCCAAATACTGAATAGCATGAATAATTGTGCCTATTATTCATTTTTGTTCCTGAATAAAAAATAGGCCATTATTCATGTTATTCAGAAAATACTGTTCAGTACTTGTACACCTCTACCCATAATCATAGCCAGTGCACAATGCCAGACCAATGGAATGATAGCAGCATATTCTGCTGTCATCTGGGAAACCCAGGGGTCTCATGCAAGCCTTGGAGTGCAACATTGAGGCTGTCTGGGGGCTATGAGCAGAGCACATTATAGGCTGAAGATGAAGTTATTGACTTCTAGAGATGGTGAGGGCTGACCCAAATCCATGTGCCCCCTGCAGGTCAACCACAGATCTGCATAGATGTCAGCTGTAAAGGCAGCATCTCATCTGCCACCCCTCCTTGAGAAATGGTACAGACCCAGCGGCTCCAATCTTAAGGAAAAAAAGGGTGAGAGAAAAATCATTTAAAGAGCTACTGACACGTCAAAGAAAACTTTAAAATCCGTAATAATTAGGTACAATTCTGGCTGCATTCCATTTATATTTTCTATATTTCTCCTCTCCACTATTTATTAATAAGGAATTTGCATGGATATATGATCTTTATCCCTTAGAGTTTCTTCAGAGTCTGTCTACCTCTATATCTTACTCCTTACTTCAAGTCATAATCCTCTGTTGTGACATCACAATATGTTGCCATGGGAGTAACTGTGATATCACAAGCAGTGCTCTGTGACTTCAGGTAGGGAGGAAGCATCAAGAATAAATAAACTCTTCAGGAGCAAAGATCCTGTTTTCATACAGATGACCACAGTAATAAACAATTGGGAGGAGGAATGCAGTGCAAAGTAAGCAATAATACCCTACAGGGTGGGCGGTCTTGGGAAATACTGGACCGCCCAGGGGTGTAATGAGGCCCGATGTCAAAGGTGGATGGCCTTATAGCCCATGGAAGGTCTGGTATTTTCCAAGACTACCCACCCTGGAGGGTATTATTGTGCTTAGAAAATGGTCCACTGTATTACATGTGTTTGAAGAAAAAAAGATTTATATTTATATGTAAAAACTAATGTATTTCAATTATTTAGTAGAAAAATAGTTCCTCCACTTGCATTAAACTTGTGTTTTTAAGGACTTTGGTCCTATTACAGCCCGGGAGTTGCGTGAAGCTGGTTGCCATGGTTACCCCCAACACACACACACACACACACACACACACCAGGCTTACGAAATGGTCCGATATAGTTTTAACTAGTTTTTTTTGGGGGGGGGGCTCAACTAAAATCTTTTTCATTATTTCTTTACTTATTCATTTTGGTTTTATGAACTGATGTTTCTTTTTCCCAACTGACAGCACGAGCGCAAAAGCCACAGGAGAGTAGTATGCGCTGTTTTAGGCAACGGGCATTTAGTTACTGTGATTTTCTTTCTTTTTTTTTTCTGTGTGGCACTTATAAGGAGGCACTTGCTTGCTTAAAAAAACATATTACCTTTACACTGGCATACTGAGTTGAGCAAATGCTGAGTGAGACACAGAGAGTATGTGTGGGCGACAGTGAGAGAGAGATAAAGAGAGGGAGACCCCTAGATCTGCAGTCCAGAAAAATCAAGATACTGCAAATGCAGTAAGCAAATCTAGCACTCTGTCTCGCAAGCAATCATCATTTTTGCAAGAACTGTGCCTGGATCCAGGGCCGCAGTAATGGGGGGGAAAGTGGGGAAGTTGTCCGGGGCCCTGAGCTCAGGAGGGGCCCACCTGAGGAGCTGGCATTATCCCTGGCATTAGCTGGTTTTGGAAACATGGGCCCATTTCAAGTGACTTGTCCGGGGCCCCAAAATTCATAGCTGCAGCCCTGCCTGGATCTTTCCAGTGGGAACTAGGGAGATCAGCAGCTGCTGTGGGGCGCTTAGCAAGACAGAAAAAAATGGCAAGTAATGAGTTTGAACATTTGGGTGCCCAATGAAACTATCCATAATGGGGCAACCCGAATTGTCTGTTGTTTTCCACTGGGCATCTTACGGAAAATAGATGCCCAGGTTGGAACTGCTTTTAACCAATCAGGTTTCAGAATACATTCTAGTCATTTTCTAATGGGAAATGTGTCTAAATATAAGGTTTTGTTAAAGTTCTCCTGAATGTTTCACCAGCTCTTTAAATCAATCCTCTTAATGGCCAATGGACCACAGAAAATATTTTGCTGGCAATTAGAGGATTGCTTGGCTGACCTATCCACTGGCTTTATAAAGCAGCAGTATTCTTAGTGGTAAAAAACTCTTCATATAATTACTGGTGACCATAAAAATCAACCAGATTACTGTTTTGTTAAAAATGCATATCAACTGGATTTCAGTTTATTATGCTCCAAAGGCAATAATAACCTGAAGTCAGGTTGCTATGACACTTCATAATAACCTGAAATCCAGTAGATATAACATTCCTCAAAGAAAAGACTTTAAAACTGTTGCATTCCGTTGTTTCACAAAAATAATTTCAACTGCAGTATTTTCAACTGTGTTTTATTCATGTACAGTTCAATTTCTTCAAAAATAAAACTGCACTCTAGCTAAAAAACATATTTTTATTTCAGTCTGCTTGAAATACAGTCTAAACCTCCACACCAGCAATTACACAAAATAATTGATAGGTAAGTGTGTGTTATGGATTTTTTTCACACACCATCGGGGTGTTATGCCCATATAAACCTCTCAAGCTTCATTATCGAGGTGTAGGGGTCATCACACACCTTTGGGTGTGAAAAAAATCCATAATACACACTTACCTATCCATTATTCTCTATATAATTACTGGTGACCCCCCCTTTATCAACTCATTTTCAAATACCTCTCAAACACCATAATAACCCCAAATCAAGCTCTTACGGTGTTTGAGTAGCTCAGAGTCATTGACAGTTTGCTCGAGTGGGACTCTGCACTCAAGACAGCTCCAGCACTTTCTTACGGTTTTCTTCTCACAAGCGTAACCATAGCAACACTTCCCAATCACTCAGGAAATAGTCACCAGGAAGTTATAAACTTATTAATATTTCTTAGTTTGGACTAGTTTAAACATGTTCTGACAGATTTATATTCCTAAACTAAAGTTACACTGTTGTTTGCCTGGTATTACTCGAAGGACGAAAATGGACTTGATCGGACTTCTGAAACCACAGTTCTGGTATTTATACAACATTACAGTTCATATTTTGCAACTACAAAATTAGTCAGTTAAAGTTGTCTTTCTTTTTTTCCTGTTAAGTTGTCTCTTAAATGCACCTCCTAAATTCAGTTAGAAAAGCAAAACGTTGATAAACAGTATTCTGTGTAACAAGTGCATTTTTTTTCCATGTGACAAAAACTCTGGCTGGGACTCCTTGCACCAGCAATTATAAAAAAATAACTCATAGACAAGTGTACGTTAAGAATTTTTTTTCACACCCTTGTTGTGCGATGCCCACATAAAGCTCTCGAGCTTCGCTCTCTAGGTTAATGGATCATCACACACCTTGGGAATGAAAAAAAAAAAATCATAACGCACACTTGCCTATCCATTATTCTCTATATAATTTTTGAGAATGAATGTACTTCTAGAAAAAACATCACTATATACATTTTTTTCTTTTCCACTATATTTCAGTTCAGAACTGAGATATGATGTTGTGAAGTTTCTAACAGTCCCTGCTCTCTGACCACACTCACTACAAATAAATTACACATTTTGGTGTGGTGCTGTGCTGTTTACCATAAGAAATGTGTGCTGGTACTCTACTGATACATCTGCAGTATACGGTATGTAGTATGTAAATTTGAAAAGTTACGTCAAGGGAAGTTTTTTTTTTTAATTGCTAGTGTCAGCCATCTTTAATGACTTGAGTCACTGATTACAAAATTTGTAATTTTTCCATTGAATATTCAGTTTTTAACTACTTATCAGTTATGGAACTCAGTGAAATCACATGTGCCAAGAGTTTAGGGCTGGATTTTCAAAGTGTGGCACAAATCCCTCTGCATTCTCTCCACCCCCCTCCAGCGTGACCATTCGGGTTTAAATTTTTATGTCATCCTCAGAGAGTCACTCCTTCCCTTCCAGTTCCTCAGCAATGTCACATCATGAGGATAATGAACAGGACAGGACCCAGTACCGATCCCAGTGGTACACCACTGGTCACTCTTGTCCCCTGAGTGACTGCTATTTATCACCACTCGCTGCATTCTCTCTTTCAACCAGTTAGATACCCAGCCTTCTACCTTCTCCCCCACCTCCAGGTTGCTAAGTTTCATAATCAGCCTCCTTTTCAGTACAGTGCCAAAGCCCTTACAGAAGTCCAAATAGGCCACATCCCATGCCCTCCCCATTCCACCTCCCTCGTTACCCAGTCAAAGAAATCTAAGAGATTTGTTTGACATGACCTCCCCCTATGAAACTGTGCTGCCAATGGTCCTGCAGCCCATTTGTCCCCAGGTACTCCAACAATCTCTCCTTCAGGAGGCTCACCATTAACTTCTCCACCACTGTTAAGAGACTGATTGGTTGTTGTAATTGCTAGCCTCCTCCCTGCTGCAGTTGTGCAGAGGGATCACATCTGCTTTCCAGAAGTCCTCTGCAACTACCCACATATCCAGTGAGGTGCTAAATAGTGTTGCCAGGGTGGTGGCAAGCACCATGCCCAGTTCTTTCAGTTCCCTTAGGTGGCTCACATCTGGCCCCATCACCTTGTTTTCCTTTATGGCTTCCAATCCATGGTAGACTCTCTCTTCTAAAAATAGACTTGTAAAGCCAGCCCACTGACATGGAGGACTGTGACATTACTGCCTTACCTCCTGCCACACTGGCAACCGATGTTCGCAGTGCTAGCAGGTTTCCAGGGGTTGACTGGGGAAGGAGAGGATTGAATGTCCAGAGGACAGCTGTCCTCTCCTGAGGAGGGGTGGACCTAGAGACCAGTGCATGCCTAGTCCCTAGCAGCAGCTAGGAGCTGATGCACCAGCTTTACAGATGTAGGGGGTGGAAGTGGAGCAGATGCCCAGTGTGCCATGTAGGGAGGCATGCATGGCTCAGCCATTGGTGTCATTGCACACTGCCATGTCATGTTCAGGGAGGGGTAAAGCCAGAGAAAGAAAATCATGCCAACCGGTGTGATGAAGCCAGTCCCCCCACAGGCTCTGCACCTGGCCAGCTGGCACTTCAAAGCCATGAGGTGAGTGTTACAAATGCACCGCACAGGTCAGGCCCTCTGCTCCTACAATGCCAAACCTCAAAGTGCAGTATGTAAACAGAAGACAAACAGGGTAACCCTCCTGTCTGTTTTGGGTCCGAATCACCTACTAGCCTCGAGTTCTGGTGTCAAATACTAACCTTTTTGCTAGCACACCCAGTTAACAGGCTCAGATATATACCCTCGTTGGGGGATGCAGTACAATACTTCACCCAGTGGACACCCAGCTAAGTTCACAAGACTACCCTTGACTCAGTTTGAGACCTAGGTATATTCTTTCCTTAGCAAGATAGTAACACATTTAAGCCTTTAACAGTTCTTGTCAGAATTACCCAATACTGTTTCAGCCTCCACATGCAAAAGAAAAGACTTAGGCAGAATTAAGGAAACCAAAAGGTTTACTAAAGTTAAAAAAAATGGTAAATACATACAAACATAGAACATATAACCTGAGTACTTACAGTCTGAAAATAAATTGGAATTTTATAGAACAAAAGTGCCTGATTACTTAAATGTTAACTTAGCTAAGTTCCAGTTGGGTGTTACCTATTGTTAACATAAGTACCTTTGGAGTTCAGAGATGAAGTGTCTCACTTCTTTAAGAGTCCACAGATTAAGTGCGTCCTTCCCCTCAGATGCTTGGCAATCTTGAAAGACAATCTCTCCACCTCCTTGTGATGTCACAGCACATGAGGTCACTGTTTGTCCTGTCATTAATTTTATAACCTGACCAAGTATATCCAAGGGTGTCATTTTACTGATGGCTGAAAATCTGCAAAGTTAGCAATATCAAAATATGACAGTCTCTTTGATCAGAACATTTCCTTTGATGCTTTTAGAACACACATCCTGCCAACAGTTGCCTTCTAGGTGTGAAGAACTATAACAGATAGCTGTTAGAAGTTGTCGCTTCCTGGGATGTTGTAAAAGATGCAACCTTCTATGGCTCCCTGGCTTCAAAGTAGAAGAGTTTTACAAGGTGTTATACCCTGGCTTTTGGAAGAAAGTTTTTAATTAGAGTTTCCACTGGGCCAGTTTTACGACAGCCAGCTGTTTCAGCACGCTGGGGCCTTTGGGATCAAGAGGTCAGGCCTCTTTAAAAGCTGATGATTGCCTTTTCTCTATGTAGACATTCACATACACATTTATGTATATCACAAATATAAACATAATATAATGACAAGTAGATGGCAAAACATCATAGTGAATACCGGTGGACGCTGGGGTGATAGGGCTGGAGGGGCCAGTCAGGGAAAGGAGAACAAATATAGTGTAGAAAAAAAATAGACTTGTATTTACTCCCCATTTCCCCTGGTGCCTGCTAAATGCATCAGTTTGTCTCCCCTCCACTGAGAAGACCCTGAAATGTATGTATTTGAAATGTTAGCTTTTTCTTGTTCTTCCTCTGCCGAGCCCCCCTCCTGTCCCCTGATCCTCACTATACCACCCCTTTCCTTCCTCTTATTACTTACATACCTAGAGAAAGTCTTATCCCCTTGTTTGATTTCCTGGGTGATCCTGTCCTGTCTGAGCCTTTGCTGCTCTTACCCTCCTTCTTGCCTCCCTTTGTTTCCAGATATACATCCCCATCCCCTTCCATTTAGGTCTCCTTGTGCATATCCTTTTTTTCCTTTTGCACTTTTGCACAAATTAATGATTTATTGAGTAGTGTTGCTCGGATAGTGTCCTACAAGTTTTGATATCATCGGATACCATCATTTTAGTTGGATATTGAATAGCTTCGGATGGCATAGACATCCAATCAAGGATCTGACCTGCTAGGATCCACTACAAGTATCCAAGGTATCCAATGGATCCGACCATCAGATCCATCTATCTGAGGTGGGATCCAATGGATCTGATCATCAGATCCATTCGCCAGATCCTAGCTCGGATACAGTACTATCTGATGAGGATAGCTGGATCCACCAAAGCCACTACCCAAGCAACACTGCTATTGATCATTTGAAATAATGCTGCCTTGACTGATTGCTTGGTATTGCCACAGATTCTGTTGTGTTTTTTTGTCCAGTGAAGCTTTATTTTATTGCTCAGGTGGAGCCCCATACACAGTCGCAGTCGGGGCAGGATGGAGGATGATGAAGGTACACAGAAGTTCCTAATTCACCAGTAATGGCAGACTGATACACAAAGTCCTGATTTAGCCACTGGAAGGGAGGAGGAGTCTCCATGGGGGAGTCTCCCTCAGTGACTAAGCAACTAATGATGGCTGCCAGAGGAGGTCTGTGGTTCCAAATGAGATTTGCAACTGCAAACATCCTAACTGTGACCACATCAGATGCCTGGACATGGCATGACATTAGTTGTATGACAGGATGCTATGCCCAGTGGCTGTAGCTTCAGGCACTACTGTCTCAGTTGTCCACCAACGCAAACATTGCTGATTTTGTGAGACTCTGGAAGTGAAGTGCGTAGCCACTTCCCTGTTGATATGTGACCCTTTTTAATGTTTGCTTGTGCGCATGCGCAAGAAATATGTTGTGACAGCTTGCTGGAGTAGCTGGTTGCAGAGGTGTAGTCATGCTATGGCCAATGCCACCACTGCTTTCTGGGGCTTGTCTCTGGCACCAATAAATGAGCATGCTGTCTATGACAGCTGCTCAGAAGCATGCCACCAACTTGAAACAGTTTTGCTGTTGCAATGAGGGAGCACCCCTTAATTGAAGGGCATGCCTTGCCTGGTGTAACATTTCACTAAACATGGTGGCAGCTGTTGCAGTCCACCTCTTACAGTCCCATGGAAGCTGACGTTGGGGGTGCTCAATCCCCTGTCAGCATGCCCCCTCCCCAGTTCATTTGCTGATGGGGGAGCCTAATCCCCGTTGGCATAATGTTCTCCCTCCTGTTATTTGTCTGCCAAGGGGGGTGCCCAATCCCCCTCGACATAATGCTAGCCCCAACACAGACATGCTTTCTTTGCTGATGGGGGGCCCAACCTCTGTCGACTTCAGTCCCCCCTCCCCAAAAATACAGGTGGCACACTGGGAGCCCACCCCAGCATGCCAAATGTACCTGTAAAAAAGAAAATCTTCCTGCAAAGTTTTTTTTTTTAACCTGTAAACAAGAAAACGGTCCCTCATTGTCTGCAGTGCCCCCTCCCACAACTCACACCCACCCTCTGTGCAACCCACCTCCCCACACCCCCATCACCCCCTATTTGCCTCCAGAGCCCAGAGCGATGATCTTCGGTGGAGCAGGAATACGTCTGCACTCTTCAAAGCTGACCGCGAACTGAAGAAATGTCGGTAAGCTGTATAATGGCATAGATGGGGGGAGTCAACTTAGGTGGATATCTCTGCATTTTTTTTGTCTTTTGGCACCAAATCTTCAACATGGGTTTTTTGGGGAGGGTCACGTGATGCAGGCAGCCTGATAGCAGCAAGGGTGCTGAGCTCTCTCCTCTAATCTACCACTTTTGTTTCTTTTACGAATATCTGGGGCTAAATCTTCCCCTAATATCATTGAAACTACTGCTATACATTTCATAAACCTTCTGATCATTTGATCCAGATAGCAATTGGCTCAAGAAGTCCGCGATGGAGGCTGAAATGCGGCCAGCTCCGATGCGCCATACCCCACTGGTAACACTGTAGAAGAATCCCAAGAAGCCTAAGGTCCAAGGGGCTCAAGCCGAGAAAAAGAATTCACCAGCACCTACTGTGGTCCCCCTGACGGAGGAACGATTCTTGCAAGAGCTGCTCCCATTCAAAGAAACACTATCCGACATTTCACAAGAACTGAAATCTTTACGTGGTGACTTATCTGATTTGGCTCGCAGAGTTGGAGACTCGGAAGCCCGCACTGTTTCTATCGAGAGATGGAAAGACAAGATAGATGCAGAAGTGGTGGCATTAGAACAACAAATTCGGAAACTCCAGCTTAAAATGGAGGACCTGGAGGGGAGGAGTTGCAGAAACAATATTCTGATAATCAGCTTACCTCAGGCTGAAGAAGGACCGAATATCCAAGCCTTTCTACAAAAATTCTTGCACAAGGTTATTGGCACTCATCCTATGGGAGCTTCATACCAGATTGAAAGATCACACCGGTCCCTGAGACCGCGATCCCAGCCAGGTGCTTTCCTCAGGCCAATCATCCTGAAATTTTTTAGTTTAATCGAAAAACAACACGTCTTAAACAGAGCATGAGAGCTTCAAGCTATACAGTGGGGAAATGCCAGGATCCGCATTACTCAAGATCTACCATATGAAACTAGGCAGAAAAGAGCAGCTTATCACCTGGCGGTCAGCAAGCTAATCACTGCCAGGATCCATTTCAAGATGCTCTGTCCCTCCCGCTTACAGGTTGCAGTGGCGGGCAACTGGCTCTCCTACGAGACACCCGCTAAAGCACTTGATGATCTGGCTAGTAAGCTCCCTGACCTGTTCCAGAAAGGCTGAACTCTGGAGACGTATCCTAGTCAACATTCACCTTAGTTTGCCAAGCCTAAATGTGTTTGCTGTTTTTTTTATGTTTCCTTCTGCTGCTCACTAACCTGCTGGTTTGCTTGCTTTGATGGACCCTCTCGATTTGGTGTACCAGTTGAGTACGAGACCATGAGGTTGGAGTATCCAGCTTTCAGGTCAGACCTGAGGGAGATTGCTGAGGCCTACTTCTATGGCTTGATTTAGGCCTGGGAACTGTGAATGTTCACAACCCATTTCCTCATGGTAAACTGGAACATAGCAGCATGCTGGCAGTTGCAGGTGGAATGTTATGAGAAGGCACTGTCCCCACTAGCTTGTTTTCCCTTTTTTTTTATTTGGAGTTTAGCGCCCGTGGACCACAGACTCTATGTTTGACATTTAATTGGGACAGTATTTTTATTTTATTAACCAGTGCCCAGTGTACTTTTCTCTGGGCTTAGCTTCTGCCTAGCCTTTATAGTGTAGCTCTATCCGTTATGTTTATTTTGGGGGCTATAACAGGGCGAGGGGATTCCTACCTTGCAGGGCCAGTGCATAATTCATTCCTTTGGGAAGTTTACCATTCAGCAAGCTTTGCCTTCTATATTGGCAGGCAGAAAGAGTCTGCAGCTTTATGGTGGCTCCAGATATGTATTGTTGTTTTTGGGATAAGGGGAGGGAGGGCAAAGCGCCTAGCAGCTGATGGGAAGACCTTACCACAACCCTATTCTTAGGGGGGATAGTCCCCTTGTTATCTTTAGATTCCTATGTCATCGGCTTCTTAGCTTCACCATTAGTTTTGCTTGCATTTATTTCTGTTCTTTAATCATTGAACAGTATTACAAGGGGACCGAGGGGTTTGAGCTTCTCCTTCACGTTTTTCATGAAGCGGTTGCATCCTCTAAATCAGCAGAAGAAGAATAATCAGCATTTATATAGCGCTTTTCATACATCCAAAGCGCTTTACAAGCAATGCTAGACTGGTAGTGAAGTGACTGAAAGGGTGGTGGCGGCCAAATCACACATCATCACCCACACACAGCCTGGATAATTGCATGAACCGGTTTATGGGAAGGGGAATGTTAGCCAGGACACCAGAAATGTTCCTTACTCTTTGCGAAGAGTGCCCTGAGTTCTTTTACTTCCACCTGGACACCCACCAGGACAACACTAGGATGGGTAGAAGGGACCTCGGTTTAACATCTTATCCGAAGGATGGCACACCCCAGCAGTACGGCACCCCTCAATACTGCACTCAGATGCCAGCGATTTTTAGGTGCAAGTCCAATCCCGGTGTGGGATGAGAACCCATGACCTTCTGGTCCAGAGGCGGATGTGCTACCAGCTGAGCCACACTGACATGAAATCATTCAGGAGAGCCCTTGTACATAATTATAGGGGTAGGGGTTTATATGGGATTCGGGTTGTTAGTTGGGTAGGGAGGAATAAAAGGGAGGGATTTTCTTGGTACCCAGTTATTGAGCTAAAACTGGTAAACAGCACTACCAATTGCACCGTGAAAGGTTTTGGCTTATATAAAGGGGGAAGGGGGATTTGGTTAATTAGGATGGGAATTACTTGCTCTGAAGTCTCTCTTCTTGCTTCTGGGAGCAGGAGCTTATTTGTGCTATATGGGGTAGCCATGGTGGGTTTTGGAGGTGGGAAGGGGGGCTGGAGCAACCATAAGAGTATTTAATAAGTTTTGGCATTCGGGTAGGGGTATAAAACATGGCTAATTTAAAAGTTAAATTTGTTACATGTAATATCAGAGGAGCTCGGAACTTTCTAAAAGATTTCAAAAACTTAAAACATCTATCCCTGTTGCAATCCAATATAGTCTTTCTCCAAGAAACACATCTTCTCATTCAGGAAGCCATGGGCTTCAGGAGACAAGGTGTCCAACAGGTTTTTGTAGCAGGACAGTCTACTAATAGAAAAGGGGTGGTGATTCTCATTATGAGAAATGTCCCATTTCAACCTGAAACCACTATTGCATACCCCCAAGACAGATATGTCTTGGTTAATGGTATGTTTGACAGGTCTCCAATTGTCTTAGGCAGCATTTATGGCCCTGTTGATGGTGATCCAATTTTTCTAATGAAATTAGCAGATATACTAGCACTGCTCTTTCCATGCTCTTCGGTCCTAGGAGGGGACTGGAATGTTCCCCTGACTCAGTTGTTGGAGCGGTCCAACCCATCCCCCAGACCTTTATCTCATCCCCAAAGGGCTCTTAATGAGATGATGGACCTCCTGGGGTTATGCAGTCCCTGAAGGGTCCTCAGTCCCACCACTAGATCCATCTCATTCCACTTGCAGTACATCTGACAGTGTCCAGGATAGATCATTTTCTCATAAGTACCAGTTTATTAGCAGGGACTCTGGGCAGGGGATTAGAACCAATTGTTCTATCAGACCATGCAGCAGTATGGCTATATCTTGTCCCATCCAACACCACATAAAGAGACACTATCTGGAAGCTGAATACTCAGCTCCTTAAGGACAAATTTATAGTCTCCAAAATCTGGACACTTACTGGTCAGTTCTTAGAAGACAACTTGAATTTAATACCCAGGATAGATCAGGTCTGGTGTGTATTAAGAGGGGAATTTATCATATTGGCATCAAAATGAAAAAGAGGGAGGCCAAGGCAAAAGACTTGTTGCAGCAGATTCGTACGCTGGAATAAAATTTATCCCCCACCCCTACGCAGAACTCCCTTACAATGCTTCTGTCCCTCAGGAATGACTACTCGGATCTTATTAAGGAGACAGTCTAGTTTGCCATCATCAAAACATAGACAACATATATGGATCAAGGGGAGAAGGCGGGTTGTCTCTTAGCTCTCTGTATGAAGCAATTAGAAAACTCAAGAATTATGTAAGCCATCGCTGACACAGATGGGGTCCTTAAGACTCTCCCCAGTGACATATCAAAAGTTTTCTGAAACTTTTACACCAGCCTGTATGGTAAACAACTCAGCCCCCTTCAACACAGGAATTAGACACATACTTATCAGACATTCAACTACCCAAATTGCCGGAACCAAGTTGATCCCTTCTGTCTGCTCCCGTTATGCTCTCAGAAGTTTCCCAAACTATAAATAGTCTGGCGTTTGATAAAACCCCAGGCCTGGATGGTTTCCCTTCCAATTCCTTTAAACTTTTTGCTAAGGAACTATCTCCCTTCCTAGCCAAACTCTATCATTACATACTCTCTAACAATTCTATAGAGCCATCTCTTCAGGAGGCCACGATTATACTGCTTCTCAAACCCGACAATCCCCCTTGCCATCCCTCTAGTTACCGCCCTATTTCATTGTTGAATTGTGATCTTAAAATGCTTACAAAAATTCTGGCCACCCAGATTCAGAAAATATGGTCCCTATTGCTTAGCCCCGAACAGGTGGGTTTTGTCCCAGGTAGGTCAGCGGCAGATCATCTCCACAAATTGGCCCATATCTGTTCCTTAGCCCAAGCTGCACCTTTTCCCATGATTTTTGTGTCTTTAGACTCGGAAAAAGCTTTTGACAGGGTAGACTGGGTGTTTCTCTGGTGCACCCTTAAGCATATAGGCATTCCCCTTGATTTTATTCACTGGCTTCAAAAGATTTACTCCGCTCCCACAGCACAAATTTATTCAAACGGGATTTACTCCCCTCGATTCTTTCTTTATTGTGTCACGAGACAAGGCTCCCTCTATCCCCTTTTCTTTTCAACCTGTATCTCGAACCATTAATCAGACAATTAAAAGCTTTCCCGCAGATACACAGCATACCACTGAAAGACTTCAATTTGGTACTTTCTGTATATGCTGATGACATTCTCCTCCATCTTTTGAACTTTCGAAAATTTCATCCTCTCATGATTCGGTGCTATCTATTATTGAGGAATTCAGACGGGTCTCTAATTAAGGATTGAACCGCAATAAAACAGAAATCCTCCCTCTTAATCATTATACTTTCTGTCAAGACTTTACTAGGTTTGGAATGAAATGGGCCCCCCAGTCGATTAAGCACCTGGGTATACATCTTACCACAGATCAGCTTAGGCTTAAAAAAATAAACCTAGATGACCTGATTCAGAAGATTCTGCAGGATCTGTCTCGATGGAGAGCTTTGCCCATACCTCTGTGGGGAAGGGTAAACATTATTAAAATTAATATCCTCCCCAGATTATTCTACCCTCTTAATATGCTCAACATTTTGGTTGCCCCTCTCCTTCTTCCATTATATACATACCATTATTACAGAATTTTTGTGGTTAGATAAGGCACCCAGATGAGCTTATAAAAAACTTACCCTTCTCAAGGCCAGTGGGGGACTCAAACTTCTTAATATTATGTGGCCGGGATATTCAAACTGCGCCAGGCTGTGGTGCAAGCCTGGGCGCAGCTCAACTTTGTTGTGCAGGGGTGTGGCCTGGGCGATATTCAATGGAGCTGCGCTATGGCGCAGCAGCTTTGAATATCGCACCCTGGCCATTCCAACTGTGCATGGTGCAGTGGCACTGGCCAGAGTGGAGCATGGAGATGCGCTGGCGCAAGTGCCATTGCGCCATGCACAGCACCTGCGATATTCAAAAGGGGACATGCAAATGGGGCCATAATATATGCAAGGCACACAGGGGGCCATTTGCATCTCATTACGGCCCCATTTGCATGCCATTAGCATGCAGGTGCACCGATCCCCAATGACTTGCACCTGGTACCTTGCCAGGCAGCAGCCATCGGGGACCGATGCCCCCTGCAACCCGATCGCAGGCATTCCTGTAATATACAAAAAGTCCAATATCCCTGGTGGTCCAGTGGACCTCTATGTGCTCCGATCGTGGGCATCACTATAGTCCCCCCTTCCAATATCCCTGGTGGTCCAGTGGACCACACTTAGCCCCAGCGTGGGCATCATTAATAGAACCCCCCCAAGACCAGTATCCCTGGTGGTCTAGTGTACCCCCACTCCACCATCCCACTGAGCCCACCCGCTCCCCGTCAGCCAGCGGACGGCAGCACCCCACCTGCCTGCCGCCTGCAGCCCTACCGGACGACAAGCTCAGTAGGGCTGCATGCCCATTGGTTCACAGCATGAGCCAATGGGCATGCAACCAACCTGACTACTCAGTCCAGATATGTGAATGAATTCATTCACATATCTACACTGAGTATATGCGGTAAGCTGCACACCCATTGGCTCATGCCAGCGAACCATCGGGTGTGCAGCTCTACTGAGCTGTCAGTCACCGGGCGGTGGGGCGTCAGGCAGGTGGGGTGCTGCTGCCTGCTGGCTGATGGGGGATGAGGCAGTGGGGTTCAGTGGGTGGGTCAGGTGAGGGGTACACCAGACCACCAGAGATATTGGACTTGGGGGGGTTCCTATTAATGATGCCCATGATCGGGCTCAGTGTGGTTCACTGGACCACCAGAGATATTGGACTTGGGGGGGGCTATAGTGATGCCCGCAATGGGGCATGGGGGAGTGCCACCAGGTGTGGCAGGAACTTGGATGGCCACCCTCAGGTGGCAGCTGCTGTGTTGAGCCTGCAATGCGGCAGCTCACCTGTGGGTGGCCATCACTTGTTCCTTTTTTGGGGGGGCGTAACCTTGTGCAGGCGCAGGTAGGGGCTGCACATGCATGACTCTGCACATCCCGGGCTGAATATCAGGCTGGGCAGGTTATGCATGGGCACGGCCCCGCACCTGTGCCCGCATACCTTACTGATGCGATCCAGTGCATCGGGATTTATGCGGTGCAATTCTCCCTTTTGAATATTACACCAGGGCGCATCAGTGGGTTGTGCATGGCACAACCCTGTTGCGCCATGCGCAACCCTTTTGAATATCTGGGCCTGTATCATTACTGGGCTAGCCACCTTCAAAAATTTGGAAGGTGGCTATCTCTTCCTCTCAATCAACAGGAACAACAATATGTTCCTATATGGCTTGAACTTAAGTCGGATGTTTTCTGCTCCACCAAGTTGTCTCCAATTGCAGTTATCCTCTCACCCCTGAAGTCACAACCAGACAACGTCAAAAACTCAGTGCTGGGCACTTCCAACAAAATTTTCTTTCAGATACGTTCCTCCCTTCAATTATGCCTGGCCAATGACACAATACAACCTATTCTGGGCAATCCGGCTTTATGAATTGGAAACGCCTCTCTTTCAGTAGACTGGCTTCCCCAGCAACAGGGGATTCGAGTTTTGGATTTTTATCAATTTGACAAACTCCTTTCATCAACAGGAATTCTCGCAAAATTCCATATCCCCATGCATATTTTTAAAGTGTATCAACTGAGACATCTCCTGCTGCACAAGTTTGGAATGGCTCATGTCCCATCCAGGTTGACCACTTTTTTTCCCAGATTCAGGATCTGGCTGTCCAACCACATGGTGTCTCACTAATATACAATTGCCTTCTTTCTACCTTCTATCCCACCCCTTTGACAGGATCCAAAATATGGGACTCTTTTATCCCAGACCACGGGGTTGATTGGTCTAATATATGGAAGGACCTGCATACTTACAATACACAAGACTGGCTAAGACTTACCCAATATCAGATACTCAATAATATGTATTATGCCTCAGTCAAACTATCAAAAATTGGACGTTTGCAGTCTCCATCCTGTGTTAGATGTGACAAAGTGAATGGGACATTACTACGTCTTCTGGACTTGTGAAAAGGTTTCCCCCCTGTGGGACACAATCAAATCCCAAGTGAATCCACTGTTAGATGTTGATGATCTCTTTGCTCTGAATATACGTATATTGGGAGATTTATCCCAAATTAAGATTAGAGAAAGGAAATTTCATATTTCTCTTATTTCCATCGCTGTGAAAAAACTTGTGCTTAAACATTGGTTAGACCAGTCTACCATGTCTTACACAGAATGGTTACAGGAATTATCTTTTTATTTTACTATGGAAAAACTGATAGCCAGTATTAAAAATAGATCAGCTTCTTTTAACCGTAAGTGAGGCAAACTGTATGCTCTTTATCTGAACTAATATGGCTAGGTTCTCTAGCTCCCTCTAGTTGCATTACTTTGTATATACTGAACAGGGTGTTGTCTTATTATATAAGGCTAGACCGGTCGCTCGGTGGGGGGCTGAAGGGGGAGGAATGGGGGGTAGTTCACTGTTATGTTGTGATTTCAAACTGCCTTGTACAAGATTGTGCTTTTTGGAAAATTAATAAAGTTTTCTAAATAAACAAAAAAAAAATGGGGTTCTTGGGACCCCACTTCATGAACTCAGTCACTGTAATGTCATTATTCAGTCCCGAAAGGTGATTTTGTGGTCACTGCACAGAATCATCTTCCAGGACCGATTAACAAAATGACAGTGTCACTGTTCATGGGGTGGGTTTCCCAAAAAGCCTATGTTGCAAATTTGGTGAAAAAAATCTAAAACATGACTGTGTTATGAGCGTGTGTTGCGCTGTTCCCACGGACACTCGTAACTGTGAGAATTTTTAATATTTTCACTCCAGATTTTCAATGTTTTCATTTTTCCACACCTCCTGATGAACAGTACAGCTGTCCTTTTTCTCATTCTGCTCAAAATGTGTTTTCACACTGTGGCACACAATGGCACGGTCACTGTGCAAAAACAAGCATTTGTCAATGCCGAACGTTCGCTTGCAGGTATTTGCAGTGGTGTTTGGCATGTATGATGCTTTACCCTAATGCCCTGTGCGATTACTGGTATTTGCACAATAAATTGTCAGCATGACCTTTTTGTTACCCGCATTGTGCGCTACATAGGCGGAAACACGTTTTAGGCAGGATGTGAAAAATGACAGCTGTACTGCTAATAAAGAAGTGTGGTAAAATGGCAATGTTGAAAATCTGGAGTGGAAATATTGAAAATTCGCAAACCTAGGAGCGTGCATGGGAACTGTGCAATGCACGCTCGTAAAACAGTCATTGTTAGGAATTTTTTCACCAAATTGTCAACATTGGCATTTATAAATGTCTGCTAATGAACAGTGTCACTGTGATTGTCTTACTGTGTGCCATTCATTGATTTTGCACATCGACTGTGCCATTGTGCACTACATGGGCGGAAACATGTTTTGGGCAGGATGTGGAAAATGACAGCTGTACTGCTCATAAGGAGGTGTGGTAAAATGGCAATGTTGAAAATCTGGAGTGAAAATATTGAAAATTTGCAAACTTACGAGCGTGCATAGGAACTGCACAATGCATGCTCATAAAACAATTATTTTTAGGAATTTGTTAACCAAATTTTCAACATAGCCATTTTAAGATCTCTGCTCATGAACAGTGACACTGTGATTTTCTTAATGTGTCCCATACACTGAGTTCACACAGCGACTGTGCCATTGTGCGTTACATGGGTGGAAACACGTTTTGGGCAGGATGTGAAAAATGACAGCTGCAGTACTCATAAGAAGGTGTGGTAAAATGGCAATATTGAAAATCTGGAGTGAAAATATTGAAAATTCGCAAACTTACGAGTGTGCATAGGAACTGCACAATGAATACTCGTAAAACAGTCATTTCTAGGAATTTTGTCACCAAATTTTCAACACAGCCATTTTAAGACCTCTGCTCATGAACAGTGTCACTGTGATTTTCTTAATGTATCCCATACATTGAGTTCGCACACGGACTGCGCCATTGTGCGCTACATGGACGGAAACACATTTTGGGCAGGATGTGAAAAATGACAGCTATACTGCTCATGAGGAGGTGAGGTAAAATAGCAATGTTGAAAATTTGGAGTGGAAATATTGAAAATTCACAAACCTACAAGTGTGCATGGGAACTGTGCAACGCACGCTCGTAAAACAGTCATTGTTAGGAATTTTTTCATCAAATTTTCAACATTGCCAATTTAAAACCTCTGCTAATGAACTGTGTCACTGTAATTTTCTTACTGTGTCCCATAAATTGATTTCGCACACCGACTGCACCATTGTGCACTACATGGGTGGAAACATGTTTTGGGCAGGATGTGAAAAATGACAGCTGTACTGCTCATAAGGAGGTGTGGTGAAATGGCAATGTTGAAAATCTGGAGTGAAAATATTGGAAATTCGCAAACTTACGAGCATGCGTAGGAACTGCACAACGCACGCTCATAAAACAGTTACTTGTAGTAATTTTTTCACCAAATTTTCAACATAGCCATTTTAAGATCTCTGCTCATGAACAGTGACACTGATTTTCTTAATGTGTCCCATACACTGAGTTCGCAAACCGACTGTGCCATTGTGCGCTACATGGGCGGAAACACGTTTTGGGCAAGATGGGAAAAATGACAGCTGCACTGCTCATAAGGAGGTGTGGTAAAATGGCAATGTTGAAAATCTGGAGTGAAAATATTGAAAATTCGCAAACTTACGAGCATGCATAGGAACTGCGCAACGCAGACTCATAAAACAGTCATTTTTAGGAATTTTTTCACCAAATTTTCAGCACAGCCATTTTAAGACCTCTGCTCATGATCAGTGTCACTGTGATTTTCTTAATGAGTCCCATACATTGAGTTCGCACACCGACTGCGCCATTGTGCGCTACATGGGCAGAAACACATTTTGGGCAGGATGTGAAAAATGACAGCTGTACTGCTCATGCGGAGGTGTGGTAAAATGGCAATGTTGAAAATCTGGACTGCAAATATTGAAAATTCGCAAATGTACAAGCGTGCGTAGGAACTGCGCAACGCAAGCTCGTAAAACAGTCATTTTTAGGAATTTTTTCACCAAATTTTCAACATAGCCATTTTAAGATCTCTGCTCATGAACAGTGTCACTGTGATTTTCTTAATGTGTCCCATACATTGATTTCGCATACCAACTGCGCCATTGTGCGCTACATGGTCGGAAACACGTTTTGGGTGAGATGTGAAAAATTACATCTGTACTACTCATAAGAAGGTGTGATAAAATGGGAATGTTGAAAATCTGGAGTAGAAATATTGAAAATTTGCATACCTACAAGCGTGCCTAGGAACTGCGCAATGCATGCTCGTAAAACAGTCATTTTTGGGAATTTTTGCACCAAATTTTCAACATGGGGTTTTTGGGACCCCTTCTCATGAATGATGTCACTGTCATGGTGCTATTCCAGCCTGAAGTGTGATTTCACACAGTGAATGCGAAATCACCCTTTGGGCCCAAATAACGCCATGACAGTGACCATTCATGAGATCGTCCCAAAAACTATGTTAATTGTCAGGGTAAAATATACCTGAGATATGCAATAAGTTGAAACTCCCTATCAAGCCCATTATACAGCTTACCGGCATTTCCTCAGTTCGCGGTCGCCTTTGAAGAGTGCAGACGTGTTCCCGGTCCACCGAAGATTGTCGTGCCAGAGTCCGGAGGTAAGTATGGGGTGAGGGGTGTGTGGGGAGGCTGGGTGCGCAGTGGGTGGGTGTGGGTTGTGGGAGGGGGGTCGGGAGATGCGCCATGGGACCGTTTTTATTTTACAGGTTTAAAAAAAAAAAATAGCGACGTGGGACATTTGCCACGCTGGGGTGGGCTCCCAGTGTGGCAGAAGATGGCTAGGGGGGACCAAGGAGCCGATGGGGATTGGGCACCCCTGGCCGCAGACTACACAGGGGGGTCAGAGGAGCCAAGGGGGATTGGGCACCCTCACGGCAAAGCGAACATTTGCCATGCTGGGGTGGGCTCCCAGCGTGGCAGCAGGATGGCGGGGAGGCCAGAGAGCCGACGGGGGATTGAGCACCCCTGTCGGCAAACAAGGTTTGCCACGCTAGGGTGGGGTCCCAGCTTGGCACCAAAGCTTTAGGGGGGCGGCGTGACACGAGGGGGGACGGCGTGATGCAGTGCTTGGTATGGCAGTGGTGGTTTGCTTTGAAGCAGAAGACCACCGCTGTCATACAGAGCTCCTTCACCCACTGGTGCAGGACCGCCACGCCTGCTCAACAGACCACTGGATTGAAAGGGAGAGGCACACCTCCAAAGTGTACTCTCCCAAAAAACGTTCCTTAACGCGTATGCGCCGTGAGCTGTCTATCTGCTTTGGGCAGACTAAGAAAATCACAGTGACAGTGTTTATAAGAAGAGGTCCCAAAAAGCCCATGTTGCAAATTTGGTGAACAAATTCCAAACAATGACTTCATTACCAGCGTGCATTGTGCAGTTTCTACGCATGCTCGTAACGTCACCAATTTTTTACATTTTTACTCCAGATTTTCAACATTGTCATTTGTGCACACTACCTTATGAAAAGTACAGCTGCCATTTTTGACATCCTGCCCAAAACATGTTTTCGCACCTGTGGCACACAATGGGCGCAGTCACTGTGCAAAATTAACGTTTGGGACAGATTAAGAAAATCACAGTGCCACTGTTCATAAACAGAGGTCCCAAAATACCTAAGCTGAAAATGTGGTGTAAAAAATCCCCAAAATAATTGCATCATGGGTGTGCATTATGCAGTTTCTACGCACGATCATGACTTCACCAATTTTTTCATATTTCCACTTCAGATTTTTAATATTACCATTTTTTTGCACATCCTTATGAACAGTACAGCTGTCATTTTTCACATGCTGTTCAAAATGTGTTTTCACACCTGTGGCGCCAAATGGCACAGTCACTGTGCAAAATCACCTTCCGGCTAATGAACTGACGGTGTCACTGTTCATGTGGTGGGGTCACAAAAAGCCCATGTTGAAAACTTGGAGTGAAAATACCAAGAAACACCCAGGGCATTAGGGTTTCCAACCATAACGCCCTATCGTGTAGGGACTGACAGGTGTCAAGGGTGTGACTTGGGATCATCAGCAGTAATGCTCGTGCCATTCCACCCCCACCCCCACCCTGCAGCCAGTGGCAGGCATCGAGGTGTGCCTTGGACTTTTTGGCTCCAAAGTTCACCCCTTATGGAATGGAGTGAATTTAAAGCCCGAACACCCCAAGGCACACCTCGACACTTGGTGTCGGCAGGGTAGGGTGAGGTGAAATGGCGTAAGCGTAATGGGTGATGACCCAAAGCCACACCCCAAAGCCTGTCCATCTCTGCAGGGTGGGGGTGGGGTTGGCATCACTTTAATACTTCACGGCCATTCCTATTCTACATCTGACTAACTCCTGCACTTCCAATGCTAATGCCAGCAAGCAAACAATCAGCATTGACAAATGCTTGTTTGAATAGGGAAAAGACATTAGCTGCACTTCCAGTCATTTGTCACTATCCCTGTCTGAAGGGAGTCCTAAAAGATATCTGCAAGTGACCCAGTCAGAACCCTTTTAACTCCACTATTACTCATGGGTGGATACCTTTGGGATCCTGGAATTTTCCTGGATTTCCCTCCAGATACTCTCCAGCTAATTCTGCCACCTCCTGTCTGCCCTGAACCTCTCTGATAACTTATTCCATCACCAGTTGGCTATGATCCCTGATTTCCTGGCCAAACTGACACAGAGTACTTTTATTAGTCAGTGCCTTTGATATTCCTCCTCCTTCACTCAATAGTCTCCCCCCAGTGTGGTGTAAATGTATTTATTAGAAATGTTGTCTCCCGGGATAGCCCTTAGACAAGGCATCTTGTTTTCAGAGGGGTCCCAGGTGGACTGCAGGTTAAGAGCCTCAGCCAGCCAGGTTTACTATAGGCATAGTCATCAATCATTCATTCATTCATTCATTCATTCATTCATTCACTCATTCACTCATTCGTTCATTCATTCATCTGATACTTACTGAATGGCGAGGACACACTTCTGCAACACATAATGATATATCTTGAACAGATGAAAGATTTTGGGGGGCACTTGGGAAGAGGGTGGTGGGGGTCAGAGGGCAGTTGCGAAGGGCGAGTTCACTAACTGAAGGGGGTCAGGTTGGGTCGGGGAAGTGGGAGGAGTTGGATTGTGATGTGTGAGTGGAGGGAAGGTTTATTTATTATTACTATGAACTGTTGACTGATTGATTACTGGTGGCAGTGAACTTTAACAGGAATGGAGGGGTTGCATGACAGAAGAGGATACTTTGGAGTGGAGGGGTATAATTTACAATGCTCTCGGTGGTGGGACAGTGGAGGTACTAGCAAAGTGAATGGGTAGGGATAGCATTTCTTAAAAAGATTTTTTTGTTTTAAACTTTGCCATGCAAAGTTGATGCAGAAGTCATGAACTTTGTGAAGCTTCCTGACTTTGCCCCGACTTTGCTGCCAGTTCCTCTGATTTCACCCCACCTTTATGCCAGCTTTGCCTCAATCTCACCCCAACTTCATCCCATCTTCACAGCAAGTTATTTATTTATTTATTTATTCATTTATTTATGTGTTTGGTAACCGGGTAGGTGGATTGACCTATGAGGACCGATTTCAGCCACGGCCAGGGCCACAACAATGAGGCAGCAAGGTGGAAACAGTAGTTATACAAAGGGTGCATATCCAAGCAGCAGGACAGTTACATGTGAGGACAGTGAAACAATCTGGATACAGAGAAGCAGAGACTGGGTAACAATGTGTAGGTCTAGTTCTACAGAGCAAAAGAAAAATATGTACAAAATACACAGAAAAAGGCTTATTTACAATAGCTGAGTTGTAGTTCCTTTAAACAGAGGTGCTAAGAAACATTAGACCAATATAGCAGTTAATCATGTCAGAGACAGCCCTGATTAACCCTGGAGAAATATGATAACAAGGACAACAAATGAAGATATGCAAGTGCAAATCAGGGCTAGAAGGCAGGGATGGAGGTTGATGAGTTAAGGTTTGAGGTAGAGGCAGTGCAGAGAAGCGGTGCAGTATGGGGCCTAGGGTGGATCTTGGGCCGAGGCATGGCCTCGGGAACAGTTGCAGTTCACCCTAACTTCACTTGAACTTTGCTCCAACTTTATCCCAACTTTGCATGCCAAGTTTAAATTTACTGCATCTCTATACATGAGTAACAGAACAGTCTTGTTACACATGAATATATTACAGCCTCCCACTTGCATTCAGTTTAGCTAAATCACATTAATATAGTTTTTGTTGGCCAGGAAAGGTGAGCTAGACAATCTTATTTTAGCTCCATCCTAGGAGAAAAGGCCGCATACAGATGCAAACAAATGGAAAATGAACCAAATTAAGCAGTTCATGGTATTTTAGTTAATGAAGGAAAACGTGGTTGTTGCTGATATACCAATAGTGCATTTCCACTATATTTGCAGTATATCGATACAGCTGAAATATACTCTATTGATATACTAATAATACAATTACGTTTAATTTCACACTAATGAGTCCTTAGAAGGAAGAAACTCATATATGTGTCTTCTGTTCCCAGCCTTTGCAGTTTGTGTAAGTGGTACTTTGCCACCATACACTCCTGCTTAAAGCAGAACTAGTCTAAATGTTCTTGGTGATTTGTATATACTTCCCATGTTGCTTTGCATTATTGAGGCATGTATGATTTTGTATTTCTTTGAAACTTGGCTTTACTGCCAGTATCCATCTAGGGTAACGTTTGCCTCAGTGTGTTTGTGCTGTGCTTCTTTGCCTTTTTAGTATCTCTCTCTCTCTCTCTCTCTCTCTCTCTCTCTATATATATATATATATATATATTTATAAAATAAATTGGTAAAATCATAGAAATTCCAGTAACATGATTGGACAGAATGCATCACATGACCGTGCATTATTTCCCAACGACCGCCGCCTCCAGCGACGCAGACACCTAAACTACTTTCCAGCCCTCAAAACCTTCTCACCAGCAGTGACATCACTCCACGCCTAATGCAGTTAAGCAGCCACATACAAACACACACACACACTGTTACTACTGCACACTGTCTCACCACCCTAAATTCTAAAAAACAACATAATGCAGCCCATTTAACAGAAACCTGTGTATAAAAAAAAAAAGGCGAACTACAGTTCTCTTACTTCCTACTCTCACTTTCAGTTAAAAAAAATCTCCCTTTCTACACAGACTTGCCCGATCGTTCACCACTTTCACTTTTCCTACCTGAAGTATAGCGTGACCAAGCGGTGCGCATTGCGTGAAGTAACAAGCTGTTACGAGTTGAAAGTAAGTCCTTTTGAGTTAAAAAAAAGATAAACAGTGTTTTCCCTGCTTTGACTTTCCCTTAATTTCACTAAAACAAGCTGCAGAGTGTATGTACAATGGAGCGAGGAGACGCCGAGTGAGTTGGCAGCTTTACGAAGGCAGACGCAAGCCAGAGCGAGGTGTTGCTATGACAGCTCTAGCTCTGACTTCGTCTGCCGCCGTAATGCCTGACTCACTTTCGGCGTCTCACTCGTCTCTGCAACTGTTAGTGAGTGAGAGAAAGTCAAAGCAGAAAAACTACTATCTTTTTAACTACTTCAATTAACAACTCACTTCGCCCAATGCGCACCGCTGATCACGTACTCTTTCATCACTTCTCACTTCGGACTACTTTGTTAACTCTGCCAGCATATAATTTACTAGATACACAGAGGCATTATTATAAACCAACACAACCTAACAGGAGGCACACACTTTTCATCTTTTTAAACACAGGACTTACTTTGAACTCTGCCAGCATATCATTTACCAGCTAGACAAGGGTTATTTTCCACCCACCCCCAAAACATGTGTGGCCATTTTATAAGATAGATATACCACTCTAGGGTGTGCGGTAGCGCTCTGATATCATACGCCTTGGGTGGTTGAATACCTCGGCCTGCGACGCTCAAATTGCATCTAGCATGCACACAAAGGCGTGCAGTATATCAGCCAGCAACACTAAATGTTATATCTATTACATATATTAGGCATAAAAACTCTGTTTAATGCATCAGTTAGGGTTGTTCTCAGAGTCAAAAGCGAGAAATTCGATGTTAGGTTTGCACTCACCAGCCCACCCCAACTGGAATCAGGGTGTGCATTGGGGTCATCAGCCCTAAGTATCACCCCATCACACGTGGAAAGAAGCTGAGGAATAGGAGAATGGGGTGACAGTTAGGACAGATGACCCCAATGCACACCCCGATTCCAGTTGGGGGGTGGGCTGGAGGGGTGCAAAGGGGGTTTCAACACTAACATCAAATTTCCTCACTTTTGTCACTGTGTAACAACCCTAACTGATGCATTAAACAGAGTTTTTGCCTCTAATTTCCCTTCTTTTTGAGAATGATAATGAGAAATAGTGAATGTAATGCAGCGGCAGGAGCGCGGGGCCCCCCACGTGATATCTTGTCACATAGTAACATTGTACCCGCAAATGCAAATTGTAATGCGCATGGTGACACAAAGTGAAACAGAAAGAGAAACAGTACTGTAGACAGAAATGTTAAAAACAACACAAACACAAACGCAAATGAAAACGCAAAGGGTAATGCACATGGTAGCACTAACGTGAACGGTAAGTGAAACGGGTACGGAACCGCAAGCAGAAACGGTAATGGTAACAGTAATGTAAGCGCACATGCTGGTTTTCCCCAAAAGCTGTATAGAGAAAGACAGTGAGTAGAAAGAATGCATGCAAAATATTGACTCTCGGAACACAAAAATGAGGACTTGGAATAGTAAATTGCTTATATCTCAGTAACCGTATGACATAGAAAAAAAATTAAAAGTCATATGTTTTGTCACTTTCCTGGCTAGTTTTGCACTTAGCCCCCATTTTTTTGACAAAAGGTCCATATCTTGCACTGTTTTAGAGATACGGGCCCTGAAAGGTGTGGCGAATGCCGTAATGTTAGCCTATGAGAAAAAAATAGAAGTTCGGACTGCCATAACTTTGCCTCCCTGTAATATTTTTTCACCAAACCACTGAAAGCCACATTTGTGCAATGTTGGCTGTGTTCCCTGTAAATTTCAGCCCAAAAGACCAAACTGCTATTTTGCAGCAGGGCGCCAAACGATTGCTGCAATGCGTTGTATGCTGTAATGTTATCCTATGGGAAAAAGTGTCAACTTTGGAGTACTGTAACTTTGTCACCATGTAATATTTTCTCAGAGAAATACTGAAAAGCACATCTGTGAGATGTGGGCTGTGTTCTCTCCAAATTTCAGCCCAAAACTCCAAACCATGCTTTACTGTGGGCTGCCAAAGAATTACCTGTTATTTTGGGCATAAGTGTCGCAAAGTAGTGTCGTGATTTAAGACTTTTTGCAAAAATTTGCAACACTTTCATGAGTGCTTATAATTACTTATGAAAGTACTTTTCCAGAAGTCTGAAAACATATTTCTGGGGTGTTTTACCCAAAATAAAGACATGGCTAGCATCCTCAGGGCCCGACTAGGTGAATACAAAATGAATTAGGTTGCTAAAGGGTCCCAAATTTAAATGCCAAGCATTTTTCTGATCACTAACTGAAAACAAGATGGCGGATTTGCGATAGTAAAAAGGCCATTTGTGACAGTAAAAAGTGCATTTGCGAAAGTGTTGAACTTTTTGTTAACTTTTCCCATTGACTTCTAATGGGAACTTGTTTTTTGAATAACTTTTCAACCATTTAATATTTTTTCACGAAATCTTCGAAAGGCACATTGGGGACCTTGGCTGCATGTTCCTTGAAGATTTTAGACTGGTCGCGCAAAACCATGTGACCTGTAAGTGCGACCATAGAATTCCAAGAAAAGTGTAAACGCACGCGCAGATCATGCTTAATAACTCTGCAGCCATATATCTGACTGGTACGATACTTGGCAGATCCCAAGGTGTATGGGTCTTGATTCTGTATTCCAAATTTCAGGCAAATCCATTGAATTGTTGAAAAGTTATTAAGGTGCAAAATTTTGGGTTTAACATGTAAATGGCTCCTCAACCCTAACTATTGTAGCACTACTGTGCTACCATAATGTATATATTTTACAGACATGACCTGGGGAGTGGGGGTGGATTCCAGGTTTTAAATACAGTGATAGTAGTAGCTGAATGTACACATCAGTTTGAGCAATAGATTATACACCACGGCTTACAATACAATACAAAACATGGCAAAAGTGCACCTGTAAAGGAGAGGAAATCACAGGATGCAGTAAACTGTTGCTTTATTTTCCATTTCAGTGCATGGAGAGAAGGGGGACCAAGTTAAGCTGAGTGCAAGTGTTCCAGAGTAGCTGAAAACTAATTGCTCATTGTACCAATTTCTTTTTCTTTTCAGAAAAAAGCAGTTAATTATCCAGCATAAAAGGTAGGATATGGGTGAAAACTGAACCTCATGACCCAGACCGGACCAGATCCAAAACATCTGGACTGGCCAGTCCAGTTAGGCCAGTAGGACCAGATGCAAACTGCATGAATATTGCTTGCCTGGCCATTCTGGATAGGAAGAATGGTCTTGCTTTTATTAGTTTGGTTCAATCCAGTCCCAGCAGTCCAGTTTTCTGCCCCACCCAAGTCTGCATGAAAACCAGACCGCTGGGACTGGACTGGAGCAAATAGGTAAAGGCTGGACCATTTTGTACACCCAGCATGGCAGGATCAGTAATACACAAACGACTTGCCCCAAGTCCTGCTCGTCTGGCCAGTCCAGATATCACAGTCTAGTGCACTATTTGTCTGGAGATCCAGGTTTTTATTTAGTCCCTAAAAGGTAGGCAGGGTATCTCGTGATAAGAGCGCTGGAGAATGGGCGCCTACAATAATGGTGACCCACTCCCCAGCGTATTTCAGGAATGGCTACGGGAGGTTAAGGCAGCCGGGGGGGGGTGGTGGGTGACTGTAGTGACAGGATGTCCCTATACATATGTGTGCAAGGGGGGTACAAGTGGGCACACACAGCGAGGGATGTGAGAGGTGGTGCCACAGTGGGTTGTCAAGCCAACTCCATGGCATGGTGGGTGGGTTGCTGGTGTCGGTCGGCAGGGTGCTGGCTTCAGCTCCGGGTGCTGGTGCATTTTTTTCTACCCAAACCTTTTTTTTTTAATGTCCCCCCTTCCAGCATGCACCCCCCTGGAGTTGAGAATCCTTTAGTGGGGGGCATGGGGGGCCACAGCCCGCACAGAAAATATTCAAAAACTAAATGCCCAGAGTCCTTTTGCTGTGTGTTGTGCTGGGGTGTCAGAGTGGCAAAAAAAAATTTCAACACTCTTGACTTCTGCGTAATGGCAATTGTCTTTAGGCTTTCGCTGTTATGACATAGAACCGTAGGCAGGGTTAGTAACCAGTGAAAACAAGTTACTAAGATCAACAGATAGAAGTAAAAAATAAAGAGAATTCAGATTTGTTTCATATTAATTACTGATATATATTTTTTCATACTATATACACCTTTAAATAGTATATTTATTTACATATAAATACATTCAGCACATATATATATATATATATATATGCATTGCACATCAGTACTACTAGTTGTATTTTGCCTTGCAGAACCACAACCTTTTTTCCAGTTTTGGAAGTCACAAGGCATTGGTACAGCCCACAACCACCCATTCCTGCCATGCCTTATTGCTTAATCATTCGATGATGAATAATTATTTAATGACGAGTAAAAGTTAATTTTTATACAGGGACATTTATATTAGAGTGTTAATTGTTCTGTTTACAAATAAGGGCTTGCATAAATTAAAATACAAAATTTATAAAACATTAAATCCAAACAATAAACACAATGCCACAATTAGAATGTAAAGAAAATCAGATGGTTTATACAGATCACACCTTTCTCAGACATTGAGAGGTATGGGAAATGTCGTGAATAAACTGTTTCTTAAATATGTTCAGAGTTACTGCTGCTCGAGCAATTAACAAGAATTTGTTCCAGAAATGAGTTCTGCTGACATGTAAAATGTTGAGGCTATATTTAGTGTAGATTTTTGGAACAACTAACATATTTACATAAGTTGACCCTGGGGGAACTCTCTCCTAATGAGGTTTTAATGGGTGGCATAGCTCTGAAAATAGAATATTAAAAAACAGTAAGGACCCTTTTCATCTCCTGTATATTACTTAAAGGTTGCCAGCACAGGGTTTCATATAGAACACAATGGTGTACATTTGATTTACACTGAATGACAAGTCTGGTACTTTTATGGTACAAAACATGTACCCTAACCAGAGTTGTTTTCCTTGCAGACTGGTAGATCTGGTCTGGCTATCATACTCAGAGGATGGGAGAAGCTCAGCTGTGCAAAGTTAACTCTGTCCCTCCTTGGAAGCTGGTAGCCCACTCTTGGAATGGCCCTCTGCTTTTTGTTTGTGGGAGAGACCACTGTACGATACTAGAAGTATTTGTTAAAGAGCAGCTGACACGTTCAGGAGAACGTTAATAAAATATAATATTTAGACACAGTTCGGTTTGTATTTTACATTAGTTCTGTATTTCTCCTCCCCATTATTTAGTACTGAAGACAGTTGCATGAAAACAGGATCTTTGCTTCTGAAGAGTTAATTTATTCCTGTTGCTTTCTCCCTACCTGAGGTCATAATGCACTGCTTATGACATCGCAGTTACTCCCATGGCAATATATTTTGATGTCACAACAGAGGATTATGACGTGAAGTAGGGAGTAAGCTGTAGAGGCAGATGCACTCTAATGGAACTCTATGGGATAAAGATCATGTATTTATACAAATTTCCTTAGTAATAAATAAGGGGGAGGGAAAATATATAGACTATATATGGAAGGCAAGCAGAATTGTACCTAAGTATTATGATTTTCAAGGTTTTCTTTGAGGTACCAGTAGTTTTTTAAAGTTAAGTTTTTCCAGAATAGAATTGAAGTCCTGCCTGCTCTACTGTCGGGGTGGGGGGGCATTCAGATAGTTGGACCCCAATTTGTAGTCTTGTGCTGCTGCCGCTGAGAAAATAGGAAATTTATGCACTAGTGGGTTCAAAACAGACAGTACAACAGAGGGCTGCAGGCTAGGACAGAGATTGAAACAGATGCTAATTTAGGGTTTGCGGAACTTGGTGTACCGCTGTAAATCATTGCAGAACTACTCCCTCCTCCCTCCCTTGCTGTGCTGATCTCCATCTTATGATGCTGGGCCACAATAAACTGTCCTTGTTTCCTGGTCGCATCTATTAGAAACTCCCTGCATCTTTGGTGAGAACTCAAAGAGAGAATGTGGAGCAGACAGCAGTGTGAAGAGGAACAAGCCAAGGAGCAGGAGTGCCCTCCGGTGGGCAGATGTTGCGTAGCATCTTTGGAAAACAGGAGCATTTTCAGGAAAAAGCTCCACTGAGTGATATTCCTTCTTTTATAATGCACTTCCTGTTATTTATTTATTAATTTATTTATTTTTCATAACTGGGTAAGCCCACTGGAACAAAGTCCCATTTTTAGAGGTGATTTAGAATTAGTTACATACAGGAATTTGCAAGGATAATACAGGAACAGTACAATAATTACAATACAGCAGAGCAACCATTCTCGTAAGCTCAACAGTACTACACAACCAGGCAATTTTATCCTTACTTACAATGTAGTTACTTGAGATAGTCTCGCTGAGATGCAATGTCCCATTGTCAGTGGATTCCTGCTTGTACCTATTTTTGCAGTGTATTTGCCCTTACCAGCCCAACTGATGGACAATATCTCATTTTCAATGAGGTCCTGTGTTTACCTCTTTTTACAATGTATTTACCCAGGATATCCCAGCTGGGATGCACTTCTTGTTCTCAGTGGGGTCTTGCTTTATCCATTGTTACTGTGTATTTACCCAGGACAAACCACTTGAGATGTAATATCTTGCTTTCAACGGGGGCTGCTTTTGCCTGTTTTATGATGCATTTCCCAAGATGCAACATCTCAACTAATGGCTGAGTTGGTAACATACTTTGCATACCCTGTGTGACAGAAGCAACCAGATGTGCGCGAGATGGACATGGTCAGCTCTGCAGACATGATAGTTGGTGCAGTACCTTCACTGTACATAACAAATATTGCAGGCATTTTAAGTTTTATTTTAATGCTAAAAGCTCTAAATATATGCAACGACTGCTACACTTTCTGTGATTTCCCATGTTTTTATTTAAGTACAATGTTAGAATTCAGAGATGTAGTTTACGTCCCTCTAAACCAGAGTTCTATAGTGGAGGATGAATGCATTGTGCCAACAACGGAAGGGCTGAGTAAGGACATAAGTTATGTTATAGTCTAAAACGGCACTTCCTACCTAGCACCCTTTGTAAACTGTGTGAGAGGCCTTTTGGCACCATGCAATTCTGCTTAAAGTTGGACCAGCATAACATTCTGTGGTGATTTGCATATGCAGCCCATGATGCTTTGCATTGTGGGGGCATGTGTGATTTTGTATTTTCTTGAAACTTGGCTTCCCAGCCAAATGCCCTTTGGGGTAACCCTTGCCTCAGTGTTTACGCACAGAGGTTCTTTGACTTTTAAATAGTTTTTTATTTTAATGGGTTCACCACAATATATCCAAGACACACTGCCTTAAGGGTAGCTGGTCCATTGCACTGGGGTGTCAAACAGACGAAGCATACTGATGAGTCCTGGTAAGACGAAACATGTGTCTATGTCTTCTGTTGGCAGCCTTTGCAAACTGTGTGAGAGGCCTTTTGGCACCATGCAATTCTGCTTAAAGTTGGACCAGCATAACATTCTGTGGTGCTTTGCATATGCAGCCCATGATGTTTTGCATTCTGTGGACATGTGTGATTTTGTATTTTCAGAGTACCCTAATCGTGAACTCAGTAGACAGCTCCATTGTGATGGATAGGCTCTCAGACATGCCTGCCTGCACACAGGACTTCTCACAAGCAGCTTAAAGGAGACATGCACTGAACCTAAATGTCATGTTTCCCAGTAAAAGCTATATTTTACTGGTTCCAGTTCTGTTGTTGTCCCATCTATACTGGACTATTAGAACCCTCAATGAGTGTTTATGATTTACACTCTGATGGCAAATGCCATTTTAGAACTGTTGAAGTAGTGCATGTCCCTCCCAACCGCAGAGTCCTATAGTACAACATGGATGCATTGTACCGGCACTGGAACAATGGTGCCGTCAAGGCCCTCTACTTCAAATCCGACCTCCAGTCAAACCTTAGTTTGCCAGCTAAATTCTGGAAAGCTATCCATTCCCTCTTTAACCTGCCCTCCCAGTCCACTCCCCTAAGTCTCTAAGTCTCAGTCTGTTGCTGCTCTTTTTAATTAATTCTTTAGCACCTGCGTACCCCCTCTGCCCCGTCCCTTGGTCCTTCTCCTGCTCTATCCTCTGCTGCCTCTCTCCACTCTCACTCAGCTGAGGGTTTCCACTTTGCTCCTGTCTCCCCCTTGAAGTCTTTCTAGCACCTCACTTAACCCAGCCAAGTCTAGCCCTGACAGATTGGAC
Source organism: Neoceratodus forsteri (assembly GCA_016271365.2). Lineage (NCBI taxonomy): Eukaryota > Metazoa > Chordata > Ceratodontiformes > Ceratodontidae > Neoceratodus > Neoceratodus forsteri. The sequence continues at coordinate 565,221,823 of JADMNL010000023.1, read as the reverse complement.
CCTAAACATATCTATATCTTGGCACCTGCTATTGCCTCTCCACTCTCTCACCTTCTAAACCTCTCCTTTTCCTCCAGTGCTGTTCTTCAGGCCTTGAAGACTGCTACAGTTCTGCCTCTGCACAAAGGAGGTGACCATTCCTCCCCCCGACAACTTCTGGCTTATCTCTCACCTCCTCTCTCTGGGAAAACTACAGGAAGGTATCATCTACTGCAGGCTTGCTCATTTCCCCCAACTTTATCTCTCCCTTTCGGTCTGCATTTAGGAAACACCACTCCACAGTCTCCTCCCTACTGCAAGTAACTACTGCCATCCTCTCTGGGATGCATTGGGGACTCATTACTGTGGCCATATTTATTGATATAGCCAAACTTTTGACTCGGTATCACACACTCCTCCTGGACAAGTTGAGTTCTGTTGGCCTCTCAGTTCCCACTGTACACTGATTGAATTCCTAACTCATGGTGGGCTGTCAACAGTCAATACAGTTGGGAGACGTCCTGTCCCCATTCCTTTCCATCCTAGTTGATGTCCCACAGAGCTCCATACTGGGACCTATTCTTTCTTTCTTTCTTTCTTTCTTTCTTTCTTTCTTTCTTTCTTTCTTTCTTTCTTTCTTTAATCTTACTTAATGACCTGTCCTCTGCCTGTGTCTCCTCTCACATCCATATGTATGCTGACAACATGGTCCTTTTCACCTCCAGCCCCTCCTCTGCAGTCATTGAAGGTCTACTCCAACAGGACTTCCATAATGTTCTACATTGGTTTCATGACAACCAACTCTAGGTCAAAGCCAAGAAAACAGTGTCCATGACCTTCGTTACCAGCTAGAAATTGGCTTGGCTGTCACATTCTCTTGTCTACACCATGCACCCCACTTAACTCAGTCCCTGCCTTTAAATACTGTGGTGAGCGGCTAGATAGTAAACTTGACATCTCTGCCCAACTTGATGCTATCCACACCAAACTCCACCCTAAACTAGGTGCCCAAACCTCAGCAAGGACTACCTGTTCCCCCAGGTCTTCTGGGAGCTGGTCACCAAAGTAGTTCTCACATTCTTTGACTACGTGGACCTGGTCTATGGCCTTCCTCCACCCTTACCAGACTGGATACCATCTGCAATGCTTTCTGCCGTTCTATTACAAATTTATCCCCTCGTACATATCACTGTTCTCTCTACTCTTCCCTCTCCATCCTTCCTCTCTCCTCACGTCTACAACTCCACTATGCCTCATTCATGTCTAAAGTCTGGTTTGGGTCCCTCCCTCCTATCTCTCCTCACTCCTCTCTCCCATCCCCTCCTCCTTCTCCTCCCACTATCTTCACGCTATGTATTCACGCACCTTCTTCATTCCTCTCCCTCACACCTCTGCTGGGCAAGTTGCCTTTTCCTCTACCTCCCTTCTCTCTGGAACCTTCTCCACCTTCTGCTCAGTTTAGCTCCTCTGTCTTGGCCCTTGGATACCACCTAAGGAGCTTTCCTGGTCCCACCTGTCACTGTTATCATCATCATTCATTTATTGAAGGCAAATTGAGAGAAACTGTCATTTGAGAGAAACTGTCAGTCTCCCTCCTGACACTTCGCTCCTTCTCCTCCTATCCACCCCCAGCAATCTCCTTCCTACACATTGCTGTGACAGAGGTAGAGTTTTGTCAGACTACCACACTACAGCCACCTTCTCAGACACTACGCACTTTACTCATTAATTGTATATTTATATAACAATTGCCATGCTCTTGTCATGACCAGCTGATAATTGTTGCCTGTTGTACTTCCTCTAGTTGATGTTAACTGTTCGCATGCCCTGCTATCCAAGCTGTCACAGTATTGCTCACTGATGTGGACTGAAGTATTGTTTCTTGTAACCCCCCTCCCCCCCCGGTCGCATATGGAAAGAGCTTCGGCTCAGTGTGCCTTTCCCAGTTATCAATTTTTAAATAAATAAATGAAATGGAAGAGCAGAGCAGGGGGACATAAACTGTATCATATTCTAAAATAGTACTTACTACCTGTATGTAAATCACAAACTAGGGGATACGTAAGTGAAAAATAGTATTTTCTGAATACCATGAATAATGCACTATTCATTATTTGGAGCTGAATAACCAATACTCATACTATGCATCCCCTATTTGGGAAATACTCTAAAACCAAAAGGAAAAGAAACAGCCCCCACCCTCCTTCCTAGCCCATTTCCTTTAAAATATACAAGCCCCCCAATCCCTCACCCTCATTTAGTGGTCCAGTTCCCTTCCCCCTAGCATCCACATTAATGATTATTAAATGTATTTAATACTTAAAACTCCCAATAAAGCACAACCAGCACCCCCCCCCTTCATACCAGCTGCTGGCTTTCAGTGTTTTACAGCACACTACAAGTATGAAAAATTACCCCTCACCCTAGCAGCAACACTGTCCCCTACTTCACCCCACCACAGCACTGAATTCCAACTGAGCAAGAGAGAAGAAGGCAGCCCGCACCCCTCCATAACCAAACACTTTCTTCTGAATGAAAACACTTATGTGCTTGCTTGTATAATAAAACCAGCTGATCATGTGATCAGTTGGTTTTACGATGTGAGCAAGTGCATGATTGCTTTCATTCAGAAGAAGGCAGCCAGCAGTGGAGGAGGAGGAGGAGGAGGGCTGTGTAGGTCACCTTCTTCTCTCTCACCTAGTCAGAATCGGGGGCAGGGTGCACAGGGGGAAGCAGGGAAGGGTGCTGCTGCCAGGGTAGGAGGTGGGGATAGGATTTCCTACTTGTAGTGTTCTATAATGTGCACAAAGCTATTGGCCGACAGTGGATGCGGCAGGCTGTGCCGGTCACCCATCACTGGAGTTATAATTACAAAAGACACTTTATTACTAAAATAGATAGATAAAAATGTTTATTTTTTGACAGAAGTTAATCATTAGGACTATTAAGCCCTATTTACAAGCTTGTCCTGTGTGGGTTATGGTTTCAAGTATTAAATCTTATAATGGTTCCATACATTACAAAAACAAACAACACATTTAACAATGCCCGAATGCAATAATACAGTGAGCTGAACAACAGAATAGCATACTGAAACAATAATTAACAATTAATAAAAAGCACAAGGTCCTAAGCACAGACAATTCAGTTTCCACATTGATGTCAAACTTCTCCTAAACTGGTCCACACTACCAGCATTTCTAACATTCAGTCTCAGTTTATTCCAAATCTTTGGTAAATAATACCTCCTTTGCATCAAACTATATCGAATTTTCACTAAAGGAACCTTCAATCCTCTATTTTGAGTGTCCCTTAAAAATATTTGTTTGTAGGTCTGAGCATGTATGGCATTCCTTTTCCATCCCTGAATGCCATACACGCCCTCTGTCCCAATCTTTTCTTTCTCCATATCGCTAATGAGTCCCATTTTAAGTCCTGTAATATGATATAATGATGAGTATTTAAATGACATTGTAAAACATATCTAGTTATTTTGGCGTATACTTTATTTAGACTATCTAGAGTTGACTTTGTTGCATACTGATAAATGTGACTCCCATATTCCATTATAGGCAATAGAAGCTGCAGCGCTACTCTATTTCTATCTTCCTTTGCCAGAAATTAGGTCTTTCATTGGATAACCCCAACCTAATGTTCACTTTCTTTACTACACTCTCTATATGTAAATCAAAAGTTAAACTAGAATGTAAGAGTACCCCCAGATATTTATATTGGGACACTACCTGTAGTCTAGTTCCATCAACAGTAGTAATATTTATCTCCTGACTTAATAGTTTATCTGCATGTTTTGTTTGAAACATCATTACATGCACTTTTTTTATCACTTAACAGCATTCCTGAGGAAGACAGCCAACATTGCAGGGAATCAAAATCTAATTGTAATTTACGTTGTAACTCTTTTTTTGTATTAGCTCTTGCTATCAAAGCCATATCATCCGCGTACAAAAAGATTTGTGATCTAGCAATAATTTGTGGGATTGGATTTACATATGTCAGGAACAACAGGGGGCCCTGGATCGAGCCCTGGGGGACACCCCTGTATGTCCCTTCCTGCTTGGACAAAATGTCCCCCACACTAACCTGTTGGGTTCGTTCTGTCAGATATGACACTAGCCATGATTTAACTGGTTGTGACATACCCACTAGGGTGAGCCTCTCCATTAGGACACTGTAGTCCACCAAGTCAAAGGCTTTAGAGAGGTGGACGAACACCGATCCCACAGACTCACCCTGTTCCAGTCCATTTGAGACAGTATCAAGGAAGTCCGCGAGAGCGGAGTCCATTGACCTCCCAGCTCTAAAACTAGCCTGACAATCCATCAACAAACTATACTTTTCCAAAAACTCCCACATCTGAATTGAGACAAGACCCTCAAAAACTTTTGATAATACAGACAGCAATGTGATAGGTCTATAGTTTGTTAATATATTTTGAGCACCCCCTTTGAATATAGGTATTATTTTGGAATTCTTCCAACACTTTAGATAAATACTTTGCCTCAGACTAAAATTAAACATGTGGGTGTTGGGGTTGGGCCACTAACTAAGGGTAGGGGATGGGGTTATATATTTTAAAGGATCTGGGCTAGGGAGGAGGGTGGGGCTGTTGTTTTGCTTTTTATTTTTTTAAACATACTCCAAATAGATTAGATATATTCGGCTGAATATTTGGGATAAGGTATTCACACACACCTACCAGAAACACCCACTAGAATAATCAAAAAGCCCATAGAGATGGTCCAGTAACAGAACTAGGACCAGTATTTAAACTTCAGCTTCTACTGGGGAAAATGGCTTATAGGTGCAGTGCGGTTCTCCTTTGAGTGGCTTTGGTCTTGCCATTTATGTGGCAGAGGGTATCATGGTACATTGGGAAAGAAATGCCAAAGGTAAACGCTACAGGTGGTGTCAAGGGTGAGAAAACTCTGGATATCTTGTGCCCTCACTGGCTCCTCAAAACATGTAAGGTGGTAAATGGGATGTTCGAGCTAGTATGTTCTGGGACGAGGTTAACCCAGGCAAGAGCGGGACACCTCAAGGGCGGGAGCAGACAAAAGTAGAAGGGCTGCCCTGGCCCAGGTGTGCATCAAAACATAGGTGGGGAGGGGGATACGCCACAGGGGCTAGTGACATGGCAGAACTGACCAGTTTTGAGAGGCTCTGTGGAGGGGCTTCAAGCCTCTTCTCATAGTTTTGGCCCCCCCCATACTGCTGCTCATTTTGGTGGCCCTGTGTTTCATGGTTACCTAGAGGGAGTAGTGTTCAATCCGAATATATAGAATACAACCTGTGGACAGGTTATAGGTGAGTCTGGTCCATGGAAAGCACACAGAGGCACGTACTACATAAAAAGAGATAAGAAATATTCTGACCGAGATGTCGGACCAAAACTTTTTTTATTAAAAATCATGCCATCATATCCCAGCCCACTCTACAAAGAATCTGAACATTTGGATGCTATCTGAGTGCCTCTAGTCCTGTTGTCACTCATTTTTATAGCAGAGTGGACTGACGCACAAAGGGATTTAGTGGTTTGCTCAGGGTCACTCAGCTAATGACTATGGTGGGATTTGAACCTGGGCCTTCTGGTTCTTGAGCCTGTGCTGTATCCACTACTCCACACTGCTTCCCAATTAACAGCTGCTGCCAGAAATAAGGAAACAATATATCCTCTAAGAACAGGATACAGCAATGTTTTTATCATTAGTCCATTACATGTGCAATCTGACACACTCACCACCTCCTGGCCGAGGACATGGAAGATGCTACTTGTCTAGCTGCCTCTCACAAGAGAGGTGGCTGTTTAGCAAAGCGGTTGTGAAGGTTGAGACTATACAAAGTGATGCCACTGTAGAACTTCACTAAGTTTCATGGGCCTTGCATGAACTGTCAGGAGATGTGCAAAAACAAATGAATTTATGAAATTTCCAGCAGAAGAAGGCCTTGCAGCCTAACGGATTTGCTCAACTATGGTGTCCCTAATCCAAAGATTACAGCAGGCCTCGTCCCCATCCCCCAACCCTAAACTTCTCCTTCACCCTATCCTACACTCTTTTAACCCCCTTCCCCACTGTTTTACGATTGAAGGGAGTTCATTTCACCACGACACAACCCTCTTTGTAAAGAAGTGTCTCCTAACTTCCTTCTTGAACCTTCTCCCTGCCAGCTTAAGATAATGCCCCTCCCGTAGCCTTATTATTACTGAGGCAAAAATGTTCCTTGATATCCAACTTGTTTATACCTTTCAGGTACTTAAAGGTTTAAATCATGTCCCCTCTCTTCCTCCTCCTTCAGATGAGTACAGTTGCGCTTTCCCAGCCTGTCCTCATATGCTATGCCCTGCTGTCCCTGTACAATCTTTTTTGCCCTCTTCTGGGCTGCCTCTAGCTGGTTGATGTCTTTTATCAGGTAGGGGCTCCAGTACTGCATGATGTACTCCAGGTGCAATCACACTAGGGATATGTACAGTGGCACAGTAACCTCCTCCCTTCTATTTGTGAACCCCCTAGCAATTCTGTTTGCCTTAGCTACTGCCTTCCTACACTGTGTGGTCTGCTTAGGTCACTGGTGATAGCTAGGCCCAAGTTCCTCTCATCCTCTGTTTCAGTGACCCTGCCCCCTCCAAGGCTGTACTCTCCCCTGGGATTCCTATGTGAATGACCTTGCTATTCTTCACATTGAACCCCAGCTACCAGATGCCTGATCACCTCCCAGCTTATCGAGGTTCTCCTTTAGGTACTGCACCACTTCCTCCAAGTCCACTCTCTCACAGAGCTTGGTGTCATCTGCAAAGAGGCAGATCTTAGCCTACACTCTGTTCCCAGTGTTGTTTAGGAACATGTTAAGCAACACTGGTCTGAGAACGGACCCCGTGGGAAATCACTTGCAACCTCCTTTATCTTTGATATTCCCCCCCAACACACTACAACCTCTGGGTTCTACCAGTTAGTCAGTTTGCCACATACTTGATTAATTTGCTCACTGCCCCTAGGTTCTCCAACCTCCTTATCAACCTGCTCTGTGGCACTCAGTCCATGGCAAGATTGAAATCCAAATACAGAATGTCAACCACCTGACCCTTGTCCATCGCACTTGTTACCCAGTCAAAGAAATCAGGTTCATTTGACAAGACTTCCCTGACATGACCTGAGATGAGAAAGGTGGATAAAATTAAAACAACACTAACAATTCCTTTGTACTGTATAAATTAAGGTGAACCTTGAAATTAGACATCTCAGCTCAGCGTGGCTTTGCTAGTCAAAAATGACATTAATTATGCACGAGCACCCTTATACAGTAGGCAAAGGTGGTTGTTCAGCAAGATGTGCTAGTTGCGGACAGGCGCTCTGGCATCATCCCTCTGGTGAGAGGCAAGGGAAGGAGTTGGCTAAGGCAGATAATAAGTAGGGTGCCACGGACAAAAGTTATGCTCTTCAATACCTCCCATAGCAAACATAAATCCCACCCACTGATAATCAAAAACAGTGTAGGCACTCCCTTTGAGCAAATTCAACATTTCAAATACCTTGGGGTTACCATAGACAGCACCTTATCCTATACTCACCACATAGAAAATGTTGCCAAAGAAGTCAACATTCAAATAGGACTGTTTCACAGACACAAGCGAAGCCTGACTTCCGAAGTCCTCAGGTTAGCAATTCACAGCTCTGTCATCTCTATCATAGATTATGGACTGGAAGTTTATGGCTCTGCCACTGATACGTCCCTTCGATGTATCTCCACGTCTTTTTTTTTTTTTCCTCATGCACTGTTTATCCTTTTCAGCCTGCAGGCATCCACCTCCTCCAGTCACATGGCCTCCACTCCTTGTTAGGCACCCCAAGCCCTGTATTCCCCCAATGATTACCTTCTGTGGCGGGTTGGGAGGGGGCCGTCCTTCCCCACCCCAGTACATGCATCCGGAGCGGGCAATGTTCAGGTTGTGCCTGAGCAGTGCCGGCATCCTGGAGGGGCTTCATAGATCCAGCAGCCATATTTCAAGTTTTTCTTGTCCCTCCCCTCGCAGCCATGAACACGCACATATGGAGGTGGGTGCATGTTACGAAGACACGCTTCAATGTCTCCTGGGATCTGGCACTGCCCCTATCCTCCACCGGGAGGCAGCCAACAAGTGGGATGATGTGCCCACCTATCCTCGGGAGAGGAAAGCTGTTATCAGATGCTCGATCCTCTCTCTCCCTTGCTGACCCTCAGGGGCCCAAGTTCACTCCCGAGCCTAGGTCACCAGTGTGGCATGAGGTGTGGTGTCCAGTGCCTTAACCCTCAGTGCCTTTGGATTGGCTTCCAGTGCCTTAACCCTCAGTGCCTTTGGATTGGCTATCTCCACAGCTCTTAACAAAGCCTGTAGGCTCCTCACCAGGGCAATATGCCTCATGCATACATGTGACCTCTATGCTCAGACAAACTGGCTACAGTTTGAAGACAAACTTAAGTACCAAATCGGCTTCTTTGTAAAACAAATTAGCTTAGGACTCATGCCTCTGGGGTTCAGAAAATCCTAAGCCCTTTCAGTAACCTCTGTCAAACATGAGGTTCAGATAACCAGCTCTTCATTGTTCCACGCTGCCGTACAACTCAAAGACAATGGTTATTCATCTGTAGAGCCCTGTTATGGCTTAACTCACTCCACAGTGATGCCTCATGTGTAATTAAGCTGGGCCTGTTTAAATATAAAATCCAAATACCTCATAGCAAACAACAGCTGTGATTGCTTCCACTAATTCTGTTTACATTATTTTCCCATTGCCGCCCAATTATTGCCTCTGCTACCCTCGTCAACACATTTGTAACTTCTCCAATCTTGGAAGCACTGACCCCCCTCCCTCTCACTGAACTTAAACTCCACTCTCTTTATCCCTACCCCTCCGGTCCCTCACTCTCCTTTTCCTTTCTCCTCCTCATGTCCGTATCCCATTCCCTCGCACTCCACACTCCCTACTAAACTCCCCCCCCTCACCATCTGCCAATGTTCGACAATGCCTCCATGGCTGCTGCACACCCATGACCTAAGTATATGAGTTATTTTATACAATATAAACATATCCCTCTCACTCATCCCTCTCATTCCCTTGCTCACCCTTCCACACTTCCATCTCCCTAACTAACTTCACACTCACTTATCTTACAATGCTTGACAATGCCCCTTGGCTGCATCTCATTGTCTGTCATTAAGTGTATGTTTTTTATATTCATTGTAAAGTTATTGCCTGGCATACATTGTACAATGCCTGCTACCTTTGGTTGGCCTGCTCTTCTTCTTTGATACATAGTTTATTTCTTTGTTCTGCTATTATGACCAATATTAATCTGTAGATGTGGGACCTATGTAAAAGAGCTTCTAGCTCAAAGGTGTTAATCCAAAACCAAACAAAATAAATAAAGGTGCCCTCATGGTGCCAGGGTGTTAAGGGAAAGGAGGAGGAGCCAGAACAGTGGGAAAACAAAGAGAAGAGTGCAAGGTGACCTTTAGATTGCTGAGGTCACAGGCATCTTAAGGGTTCAAGGGCATCAGAGACTGTTTCAGTCTGGCCCGTAGTAGCTGCTGGAAACATAGAAACATTGAAACATAGACTTTGACAGCAGATAAGGACCGCTTGGCCCACCCAGTCTGCCCATTTCAATACCTATTGGATAAGCTGCAGATCCTAGTTTACCAACAGCCTACTTCCTGCTACTCCCCACTATAATTGCCTTATGGCTGTCTCATGCATTCTTGAATTCCCCCACTGTTTTTGACCCCACAATCTCCTCAGGAAAGCGGTTCCATGCATCCACCACTCTCTCCATGAAAAAATATTTCCTCACCTTCAGCACTCTGGACAGCTTCTTTAGACCTTCAGCACTAGAAATAGCTCCTTGAGACCTTCAGCACTGGGGACAGCTCCTTGGGACCATCAGCAGTGGGACAGCTACTTGGGACTTGGGATCTGGGAGCATTTTCCATGTGTATTGCCCATTGAAGGAGAGTATATGATGGGACCACTAAGAGGGTGCAAGAACTGCGGGGAAGGGGGGACAAAATGGCTGGCTGGCCTTTGGAGAGTTTCCCAAAGAAATCAAGGGGGATCCTGTTGGGGAAGGGGCGATCCCAGGGGCAGGCCTATGCAATGTCAACACACCTGAAGTTGGCAGGTGGGACTCCGGTAGACAGGAAAGCAGCTAGACAAGGTAGGATATTCCTCTCTGGTGCACATGGAAGGATGGTAGGAGCCAAGGACCTTGGTAGCTACACTGCTGATCTGACCTACTGGAGAAGAGGTCTGTGTAGGTTGGTTAACGATTGGCATGGAAGTACACACAGTTGAGTGATGATATAATCAAGCGGACCCTCACTTGTATTAGAGTAGGTGGCAAGTCAGCAGGCAACCATACAGAGAAAGGCAGCTGGACCCATGATTGTCTCCCCTTGCAGATGTTGAACATGACAGTGGGATGTATGCCCTCATGGTGTGGTACCAAAACCCAACCTTATGCTGTAGTTTGAAAAAGCTGCAAAGGATTGATATGGAAGTCAGTAATGGAAATGCACCACCATCATGGTTAGAGGGTTCAGAGACATATGCTGACTAAGTGTTGTCAACTGCAGTTGCTATGAGGAGAGAGAGGAGAACAGGATCCCTGGAAGAGCCACGCTCAGTCCAGTTCAGTTTTGTGTTATCCCTACTTATGGCATGTAACCCTCCATTCCATTCTCCCTTAGGAATCTACCTAGTTTTGTGTTACCCTACTGATGCCATGTAATCTTCAATGTCATTCTCACTCAGGAATCTGTCTAGTCTTGTGTTACACCAACTTATGCTGTGTAACCCTCAATGTCATTCTCCCTCAGGAATCTGTCTAGTCTTGTGTTACACCAACTTATGCTATGTAATAATGATTTTTATAATGATGATTTTATTTATATAGCACAATTTGAAACATCAAAGCTATTTACATAAAAACATATTAAATAAATCACATAAATACATCAAACTTCCAGTTAAAATTCTCCTAGATATATCAGCTTCACATAAATGTAACATCAAGTAAAATTCACAAGACATCAAATGTTAAAAGCGTGTCTGAATAAATATGCCTTTAAATCAGTCTTGAAGCTGTCCATGCTCCTGCACTCTCTAATCTGGCAAGGTAGAGAGTTTCACAGGGATGGCGCCATAAACATAAAAGCCCGGGAACCAGATGTCTTCAACCACACCCTGGGAACCTCTAACAGCCCCTCGTCAGTTGAGCGAAGAGGCCGGCCAGGGCTGTAGGGAACCAGGAGCTCTTGTAGATGGAAACAGACCAACACATTTCCTACCATAATAACCCATTCTGTCCCACCTGTAAAAAATTATATGAATCCAATGCTATTTATCCTATAAAAAGTGCCTCCCCTCCCCTAAATTTCCAATTAATGACAAAAGGAACTAAAAAAAAAACACAAAAAAACTAATAATATATAAACATGCTGCATTGGAGTCCTCTGACAACTCCAGTTTAATTGTCTGGGAAAGTCACCTCCACTGCTTCTTACACAAGAGGAGAAAGAAAGAATAGTGAAAACTAAAGTCCTCTCACCACTCCAGATCAATATTCAATAAAATTAAAATTACGCCACTACCTGTCACACAGTTGGATTGGGGAGGGAAACCAACAGAAAAAACAAGAAAACTAAAATAAAATTTATTTAGCAAATAGTCGCCAGAAGGGGGAGAGACCACCACAAAATAATCTGCCTCTCTCTATCCAGGGTCCTTCACTGGGCCTTGGGCGTAATGCACAGTCAAATCAGGTTCAGCTTCTAGATAATGTAATAAATCCAGGCAATCACCATACTCCAAATCTTCACCACAGCAGGACAGTCCTCAATCACCAATGGGGAAACAAAGTTACCAATCCATCAATCAGAAAACAAAACAGTAACTGGGGCATGCAAAACCAGACTCTGAGGGAGGGCCCCCCCCTTTTACCAAGTACACCCTACTCACAAATTACCCCTACCCATCCACGACCTGCAACTACAATCCCCCAAGGGACAATCCCAGCAGACAGCCCCATGGAGGGCTTAGGAGAAGCCCAAACAAACCTCAGGCTCCCCAAGTGCTCGGAGGGCAACTCCCATTCAGTCAAAGAGAACGGGGAATTAGAACAACTCAGGGTACACCGAGGGGTTCCCCCCCCCCCACACTGCTCCCAGATACTGATTCTGATATAAAAAGACCTTCCCAAAGTTCAGATCACTTAGTGGTCCTAGTCACAAATCCAGACAAAGCAGGACTTTCTCTATTCCTCCTATAAGGCTCCTACCAGTCCAAGCTGTGGGACCCTCCAATAACAATTCCCAACCTCCAGTAAAGTGGCAGCAGTCTCAAGCTTCCAATTCACAGGCCACGGTGGTTCCGAGAAAATGGCAATCCCAACAACCGATAGAAATACAGGCAGTCCCCAGTCATCCAACAACCGGATACAGCAGTGGCTCCCAGGTGAACTTTCCCTCACAAACATCAAAACTCCAACACAGACCCTCCCGGAACCACCAGACGGCCAAATCCACCGCATGATCAGTCAGCCGAAAACCGGCAGAAATAGTCAAAGTTTCTTTCAGGTTGGCTGAATGGTAAACTTGCTGAAAAGTGGCAGAAGTGGTGGGTATGTGGAATTGACACAAAAATGCACTTAAATGGGTAAAACAAAAACATAAATACTATGCAAGAAACACAGGGAAACAAAACAAATGGTAGTGCAGTACAGCGTTCTTATGGCCCGGCACAGCTTAGCCGCCATGTTCAAACACCTCAGTGTCATTCTCCTTCAGCAATCTGTCTAGTCCTGGGTTACCTCTACTGATGCTGTGTAACCCTGAGTGCCATTCTCCCCAAGGAATCTGTCAAGTCCTAGGTTACCCCATACTCATGCTGTGTAACCCTTAATGCCAGTCTCCCTCAGGAATCTGTCTAGTCTTGTGTTATACCTACTTATCCTGTGTAACACTCAATGTCATTCTCCCTCAGGAATCTGTCTAGTCCTGTGTTACACCTACTCATGCTGTGTAACCCTCAATGTCATTCTACCTCAGGAATCTGTCTAGTCCTGTGTTACCGCTACTCATGCTGTATAACCCTTAATGCCATTCTCTCTCAGGAATCTGTCTAGTTCTGGGTTACCCATACTTATGCTGTGTAGTCCTCAATGCCATGCTTCCTTGGGAATCTGAACAGTCTTGTGTTACCCCTACTCATGCTGTGTAACCCTCTGTGAAATTCTCCCCAAGGAATCTGTCTAGTCCTGCGTTACCCCTACTCATGCTGTGTAACCCTCAATGCCACTCTCGTTCAAGAATCTGTCTAGTTTTGTATTACCCAACGTATGCTATGTAAACCTCAGTGTCATTCTCCAACAGGAATCTGTCTAGTCCTGGGTTACCTCTACTTATGCTGTGTAGCCCTCAATGTCATTCTACCTCAGAAATCTGTTTAGTCCTGTGTCACCAATACTTATACTCTGTAACCCTCAATGCTGTTCTCCCTCTGGAATCTGCCTAGTCCTATGTTATCTCTACTCACAACTCATGTTGTGTAACGTTAGTGACATTCCCCTCAGGAATATGTCTAGCCCTGGGTTACCCCTACTGATGCTGTTAACGCTTAATGCCATTCTCCCTCAGGAATTTGTCTAGTCCTGTGTTCCCCCTGCTCATGCAGTGTAGCCTTCAATGCCATTCCCCCTCAGGAATGTGTCTTGTCCTGTGTTACCCTAACTTATGGTGTATAATCCTCAGTGCCATTCTCCCTCAGGAATCTGTCTAGTCCTGTGTTACCCCTACTCACGCTGTGTAATCCTTAGTACTATCCTCCTTCAGGACGCTGTATACTCCTGAGTTACCCTTACTCATGCTGTGTAACCCCAATGCCATTCTTTCTAAGCAATCAGTCTAGTCCTGTCTTGTGTAAATGCTATTCTTCCTCAGGCATCTGTCTACTTCTGTTACCCGTACTCATGCTGTGTAATCCTCAATGCCATTCTCCCTCAGGAATCTGTCTAGTCCTGTGCTACCCCTACTCATGATGTGTAACCCTCAATGCCATTCTCCCTCAGGAATCTGTCGAGTCATGTGTTACCTCCTACTAATGCTGTATAACCTATAATGCCATTAGTCCTCAGGAATGTATCTAGTTCTCAAGTTCTATGTTACCCCTACTCATGCAGTGTAACCCTTAACTCATTTTTCTTCAGGAATCTGTTTAGTCATGTCTTATCCCACTCATGCTGTGTACCCCACAATGCTAGTATCCCTTAGGAATATTTCTAGTCCTGTATTACCCCTACTCATGCTGTGTAACTCTCAGTGAAATTCTCCCTTAGGACTCTGCATACTCCTTTATTAGCCTTATTAATGCTGTTTAACCCTCAATGCCATTCTCCCTCAGGTATGTCTAGTTCTGTGTTACCCCTACTCATGCTCTGTAACTCTCAATGTCATTGTCCCTCAGGAATCTGTCTAGTCCTGTGTTACCCTTACTCATGCTGTGTAACCCTCAATGCCGTTCTCCATTAGCAATCTGTCTAGTCCTGTGTTGAGTAAATGCCATTCTTCCTCAGAGATCTATCTAGTTCTGTGTTACCCATACTCATGCTGTGTAGTCCTAAATGCCATTCCCCCTCAGGAATCTGTACATTCTTGTGTTACCCCTACTCATGCTGTGTAACCCTCGGTGCCATCCTCCACAAGGAATCTGTCTTGTTCTGGGTTACCCCTACTCATGCTGCATAACCCTCAGTTCCATTCTTCTTCAGGGATCTCTCGCGTTTTGTGTTACCCCAACTTATGTTATGTAACCCTAAATGGCATGCTCCCTCAGGAATCTGTCTAGTTCTGGGTTACCTCTACTCATGCTGTGTAACTCTCAGTGCCATATTGCCCAAGGAATCTGTCTAGTCATGGGTTACCCTTCTCATGCTGTGTAACTCTCAATGCCATTCTTCTTCAGCAATCTGTCTAGTCTTGTGATTCCCCTACTCATACTGTGTAGCGCTCAATATCATTCTCCCTCAGGAATCTGTCTAGTCCTGTGTCACCTCTTCTAATAGTGTGTAATCCTCAATGCTGTTCTCTCTCAGGAATTTGCCTAGTCCTATGTTATCCCTACTCATATTATGTAACCTCAGTGCCATTCCCCCTCAGGAATCTGTCTAGCCCTGGGTTACCTGTACTTATGCAGTGTAACCCTCAATGTCTTTCTCCCACAGGAATCTGTCTAGTCTTAGGATACCTCAACTTACGCTGCGTGAGCCTCAGTGCCATTCTCCCTGAGGAATTTGTCTAGTCCTGGGTTACCCCTACTCATGCCATGAAACGCTCAATGCCATTCTCCCTCAAGAATCTATCTAGTTCTGTTACCCTTACTTATGCTGTGTAAACCTCAGTGCCATTCTCCCTCAGGAATGTCTAGTTCTGTTACCCCTACTAATGGTGTATAACCCTCAATGCCATTGTCCCTCAGGAATCTGTCCAGTCCTTTGTTACCCTTAGTCATGATGTGAAACACTCAATGCCATTCTTCCTTAGCAATCTATCTAGTCCTATGTTGAGCAAATGCCATTCTCCCGCAGGAATCTGTCTAGTTCTGTGTTACCCCTATTCATGCTGTGTTATCCTCAGTGTTATTCTCCCTCAGAAATCTGTCTCGTTCTGTGTTACCCATACTCATGCTGTGTAACCCTAAAAGCCATTCTCCCTCAGGAATCTGTCTAGACATGTGTTACCTCCTGCTAATGCTGTGTAAGGCATAATGCCATTATCCCTCAGGAATCCCTCTAGTTCTCTAGTTTTATGTTACCCCTACTTGTGTGGTGCAACACTTAAGCCACTCTTCTTCAGCAATCTGTTTAGTGATGTATTATCCCACTAATGCTGTGTGCCACGCAATTATAGTATCCCTTAGGAATGTGTCTAGTCCTGTGTTACCCCAACTGATGCTGTGTAACCCATAATGCCACTATCCCTCAGACATTTATCTAGTTCTATGTTACCACTACACGTGCAGTGTAACCCTTAACACCATTCTTCCGCAGAAATATGTCTATTCCTCTGTGACAGCCACTTATGCTGTGTAACCCTCAGTGCCACTCTCCCTCAGGACTCTGTATAGTCCTGTGTCACCTCTACTGATGCTGTGTAAACCTCGTGCCATTCTCCCTCAGGAATCTGTCTAGTCATGTGCCACCTCCTACTAATGCTGTGTAACCTATAATGACATTAACCATCAGGAATCTATCTAGTTCTATAGTTCTATGTTACCCCTACTCATGCTGTGTAACCCTCAGTGCCATTCTGTCTAGTCCTGGGGGGTTACCCCCTACTCATGCTGTGTAACCCTTAATGCCATTCTCCCTCAGAAATCTCTCTAGTCTTGTGATACCCCTACTTATGCTGTGTAACACTCAATGTCATTCTCTCTCGGGAATCTGTCTAGTCCTGTGTTACCCCTACTCATGCTGTATAACCCTCAATGCCATTCTCCCCAAGGAATCTGTCTAGGCCTGAGTTACCCCTACACATGCTGTGTAACCCTCAATGCTACTCTCATTCAGGAATCTGTCTAGTCTTGTGTTACCCAACGTATGCTATGTAAACCTCAAGGTAATTCTCCTTCAGCAATCTGTCTAGTCCTGGGTTACCTCTACTCATGCTGTGTAACCCTCAGTGCCATTCTCCCCAAGGAATCTGTCTAGTCCTGGGTTACCCCTACTTATGCTGTGTAGCCCTCAATGTCATTCTACCTCAGAAATCTGCCTAGTTCTGTGTCACCAATACTTATACTCTGTAACTCTCAATGCTGTTCTCCCTCAGGAATCTGCCTAGTCCTATGTTATCCCTGCACACTACTCATGTTGTGTAACCTCAGTGACATTCCCCCTCAGGAATATGTCTAGTTCTGGGTTACCCCTACTGATGCTGTTAACGCTCAATGCCATTGTCCCTCAGGAATCTGTCTAGTCCTGTGTTACCCTTACTCATGCAGTGTAGCCCTCAATGCCATTCCCCCTCAGGAATTTGTCTGGTCCTGTGTTACCCTTACTTATGCTGTGTGCCCCTCAGTGCCATACTTCCTCAGGAATCTGTCTAGTCCTGTGTTACCGCTACTCATGCTGTGTAATCCTTAGTGCCATTCTCCTTCAGGACTCTGTATACTCTTGAGTTACCCTTACACAGGACTAGACAGATTCCTGAGGGAGAAAGGCATTGAGGGTTAGACAGTATGAGTAAGGTTAATGCAGGACTAGACAGATTCCTGAGGAAAAATGCCATTCTCCCTCAGGAATGTCTAGTTCTGTGTTACTCCTACGCATGCTGTGTAACAGTCAATGCCATTGTCCCTCAGGAATCTGTCTAGTCCTGTGTTACCCTTACTCATGCTGTGGAACCCTCAATGCCATTCTCGCTTAGCAATCTGTGTAGTCCTGTGTTGAGTAAATGCCATTCTCCCTCAGGAATCTATCTAGTTCTGTGATACCCCTACTCATGCTGTTTAATCCTCAATGTCATTCTCCCTCAGGAATCTATCTAGTTCTGTGATACCCCTACTCATGCTGTGTAATCCTTAGTGCCATTCTCCTTCAGGACTCTGTATACTCTTGAGTTACCCTTATTCATGCTGTGCAACCCTCAATGCCATTCTCCCTTAGCAATCTGTGTAGTACTGTGTTGAGTAAATGCCATTGTTCCTCAGGAATCTATCTAGTTCTGTGATACCCCTACTCATGCTGTTTAATCCTCAATGTCATTCTCCCTTAGGAATCTGTCTAGTCCTGTGTTACCCCTACTCATGCTGTGTAACCCTCAATACCATTCCCCTCAGGAATCTGTCTAGACATGTGTTACCTCCTACTAATTCTGTGTAACCTTGTATGCCATTATCCCTCGGGAATATATCTAGTTCTATAGTTCTATGTTACCCCTACTCGTGCAGTGAAACCCTTAAGCCATTCTTCTTTAGGAATCTGTTTAATCATGTGTTATCCCACTAATGCTGTGTACCCCACAATGATGGTATCCCTTAGGAATATGTGTAGTCCTTTGTTACCCTACTCATGGTGTGTAACCCATCATACCACTATCCCTGAGAAATGTATATAGATCTATGCTACCCTTCCTCGTGCAACGTAACCTTTAATGCCATTCTCCCTCAGGAACTTAGTGCCATTCTCCCTCAGGAATATGTCTAAACCTCTGTTACCCCCACTTATGCTGTGTAAGTCTCATTACCATACTCCCTCTGTTACACCCACTCTTGTTGTGAAACCCTCAATGCCATTCTCCCATTGGAATCTGTCTGGTGCTGTGTTACATCTACTCATCCTGTGTAGCCCTCAATGCCATTCCCCCTCAGGAATCTGTCTAGTCCTATGTTACCTCTACTGATGCTGAGAAACCCTCAGTGCCATTCTCCATCAGGACTCTGTACAGTCCGCTGTTACCATTACTCATTGCTGTGTAACCCTCAGTGCCATTCTCCCTTAGGAATGTCTAGTTCTGTGTTTTCCCTACTCATGCTGTGTAACCTTCAATGCCATTGTCCCTCAGGAATCTGTCAAGTCCTGTGTTAACATTACTCATGCTGTGTAACCCCAATGCCATTCTCCCTCAGGAATCTGTCTAGTCCTGTGCTACACCTACTCATGATGTGTAACCCTCAATGCCATTCTCCCTGTTGAATCTGTCTAGTCCTGTGTTACCTCCTATTAATGCTGTATAACCTATAATGTCATTATTCCTCAGGAATCTATCTAGTTCTCTAGTTCTATGTTACCCCTACTCGTGTGGTGTAACCCTTAACTCATTTTTCTTCAGGAAGCTGTTTAGTAATGTCTTATCCCACTCATGCTGTGTACCCCACAATGGTAGTATCCCTTCGGAAGGTTTCTACTCCTGTATTACCCCTACTCATGCTGTGTAACCCTCAGTGCCATTCTCCTTCAGGAATCTGTCTAGTCCTATATTACCCCTACACATGCTATGTAACTCTTAGTGCCTTTCTCCCTCCGGACTCTGTATACACCTGTGTTACCCTTACTAATGCTGTTTAACCCTCAATGCCATTCTCCCTCAGGAATGTCTTGTTCTGTGTTACCCCTACTCATGCTCTGTAACCCACAATGCCATTGTCCCTCAGGAATCTGTCTAGTCCTGTGTTACCCTTACTCATGCTGTGTAACCCTCAATGCCATTCTCCATTAGCAATCTGTCTAGTCCTGTGTTGAGTAAATACCATTCTGCCTCAGAGATCTATCTAGTTCGGTGTTACCCATACTCATGTTGTGTAGTCCTCAATGCCATTCCTCCTCAGGAATCTGTACAGTCACGTGTTACCCCCTACTCATGCTGTGTAACCCTCAGTGCCATTCTCCACAAGGAATCTGTCTTGTTCTGGGTTACTCTACTCATGCTGCATAACCCTCAAAGCCATTCTTTTTCAGGGATCTCTCAAGTCTTGTATTACCCAAACTAATGTTATGTAACCCTAAATGGCATGCTCCCTCAGGAATCTGTCTAGTTCTGGGTTACCTCTACTCATGCTGTGTAACCCTCAGTGCCATACTGCCCAAGGAATCTGTCTAGTCATGGGTTACCCTTCTCATGCTGTGTAACTCTCAATGCCATTCTCCTTCAGCAATCTGTCTAGTCTTGTGTTACCCCTACTCATACTGTGTAGCGGGCAGTGTCATTCTCCCTCAGGAATATGTCTAGTCCTATGTTATCCCTACTCATGCTGTGTAACCTCAGTGACATTTCCCCTCGGGAATCTGTCTAGTCCTAGGGTACCCGTTCTTATGCAGTGTAACCTTCAATGTCATTCTTCCTCAGGAATCTGTCTAGTCTTGGGTTACCTCTGCTTATGTTGTTTAAACCTCAGTGCCATTCTCCCTGAGGAATCTGTCTAGTCCTCGGTTTCCCCTACTCATGCCATGAAACTTTCAATGCCATTATCCATCAAGAATCTATCTAGTTCTGTGTTATCCTTACTCATGCTGTGTAACCCTCAGTCCCATTCTCCCTCAGGAATGTCTAGTTCTGTGTTACCCCTACTCATGGTGTATAACCCTCAATGCCATTGTCCCTCAGGAATCTGTCCAGTCCTTTGTTACCTTTAGTCATGACGTGAAACACTCAATGCCATTCTCCCTTAGCAATCTATCTAGTCCTATGTTGAGCAAATGCCATTCTCCCACAGGAATCTGTCTAGTTCTGTGTTACCCCTACTCATGCTGTGTAATCCTCAATGTTATTCTCCCTCAGGAATCTGTCTAGCTCTGTGTTACCGATACTCATGCTGTGTAACCCTCAATGCCATTGTCCCTCAGGAATCTGTCCAGTCTTGTGTTACCCTTATTCATGACATGAAACCCTCAATGCTATTCTCCCTTAGCAATCTATCTAGTCCTGCAGTGAGCAAATGCCATTCTCCTGCAGGAATCTGTCTAGTTCTGTGTTACCCCTACTCTTGCTGTGTAATCCTCAATGTTATTCTCCCTCAGGAATCTGTCTAGCTCTGTGTTAGCGATACTCATGCTGTGTAACCCTCAATGGTATTCTCCTTCAGGAATCTGTCTAGACATGTGTTACCTCCTACTAATGCTGTGTAAGGCATAATGCCTTTATCCCTCAGGAATATCTATAGTTCTATAGTTCTTTGTTACCCCTACTTGTGCAGTGCAACATGTAGGCCATTCTTCTTCAGCAATCTGTTTAGTCTTGTGTCATCCCACTAATGCTGTGTACCCTGAAATTATAGTATCCCTTAGGAATATGTCTAATCCTGTGTTATCCTAACTAATGCTGTGTAACCCATAATGCCACTATCCCTCACACATTTATCTAGTTGTATGTTACCCCTACACATGCAGTGTAACCCTTAACACTATTCTTCCTCAGACATATATCTATTCCTCTGTTACAGATACTTATGCTGTGCAACCCTCAATGCCACACTCCATCTGTTACACCCACTCATGCTGTGTAACCCTGAATGCCATTCTTCCTTAGGAATCTGTCTGGCTCTGACTTACCTCTTATCATGCTGTATAGCCCTCAATGCCAGTCCCCCTCAGGAATCTGTCTAGTCCTGTGTTACCTCTACTGATGCTGTGTAACCCTCAGTGCCATTCTCCCTCAGGACTCTGTATAGTCATGTGTCACCTCTACTGATGTTGTGTAAACCTTATGCCATTCTCTCTCAGTAATCTGTCTAGTCATGTGCTACCTCCTGCTAATGCTGTGTAACCTATAATGACATTATCCCTCAGGAATCTATCTAGTTCTATAGTTCTATGTTACCCCTACTCGTACGGTGTAACCCATAAGCCATTTTTCTTCAGGATTCTGTTTAGTCATGTGTTATCCCACTCATGCTGTGTAACCCTCAATGCCATTCTCCCTCAAGAGTCTGTCTAGTCCAGTGTCGAGTAAATGCCATTCTTCCTCAGGAATCTATCTAGTTCTGTGTTACCCCTACTCATGCTGTGTAACCTTCAATGCCATTCTCCCTCAGGAATCTGTCTAGTCTTGTGTTACCTCCTGTTAATGCTGTGTAACCTACAATGCCATTATCCCTCAGGAATCTATCTAGTTCTATAGTTCTGTTACCCCTACTCATGCGGTGTAACCCTTAAGCCGTTTTTCTTCAGGAATCTCTTTAGTCATGTGTTATCCCACTCATGCTGTGTCCACAACAATGCTAATATCCCTTAGGAATATTTCTAGTCCTGTGTTACTCCTACTCATGCTGTATAATCCTCAATGCCATTGTCCCTCAGGAATCTGTCTAATCTTGTGTTACCTTTACTCATGCTGTGTAACCCTCAATGCCATTCTCCTTTAACAATCTGTCTAGTCCTCAGTTGAGTAAATGCCATTCCCCCTCAGGAATCTGTCTTGTCCTGTGTTACCCCTACTCATGCTGTATAACCCTCAGTGCCATTCTCTCTCTGGAATCTGTCTAGTCATGTGTTACCCCTACTCATGCTGTGTAACCCACAATGTCATTCTCCCTCAGGAATCTGTCTAGTCCTGTGTTACCCCTACTCATGCTGTGTAACCTTCAATGTCATTCTCTCTCAGGAATCTGTCTAGTCCTGTGTTACCCCTACTCATGCTGTATAACCCTCAATGCCATTCTCCCTCAGGAATCTGTCTAGTCCAGAGTTACCCGTACTCATGCTGTGTAGTCCTCAATGTCATTCTATCTCAGGAATGTGTACAGTCTTGTGTTACCCCTACTCATGCTGTGTAACCCTGAATGCCATTCTCCTTCAGGAATCTGTCTAATCTAGTGTTACACCAACTTATGCTATGTAATAATGATTTTTATAATAATGATTTTATTTATATAGCACAATGCAAAACATCAAAGCTCTTTATATAAAAATATATTAAATAAATCACATAAATATGTCAAACTTCCAGTTAAAATTCTCATAGATATATTAGCTTCACATAAATATACCATCAATTAAAATTCTCAAGACATCAAATGTTAAAATCTTGTCTGAATAAATATGTCTTTAAACCAGTCTTGAACTCTCCATGGTCCTGCACTCTCTAATCTGTTGAGGTAGAGAGTTGCACAGAGATGGCGCCACGATTATAAAAGCCCAGGTGCCAGATGCCTTCAATCGCACCCTGGGAACCTCTAACAACCCCTTGTCAGTTGAGCGAAGAGGCCGGCCAGGGCTATAGGGAACCAGGAGCTCTTGCAGATAGCAACAGACCAACACATTTCCTATCACACTAACCCATACTGTCCCACGTGTAAAAAATAATATCTACCCAATACAATTAATCTTATAAAAAGTCCCTCCCTTCCCCTAAATTTCCAATTAATGACAAAAGGAACTCAATTTCCATTCTCCCTCAGGAATCTGTCCAGTCCTGTGTTACCCCTACTCATGCTCTGTAACCCTCAATGCCATTCTCCCACAGGTGCTGTATCTGTCTAGTCATCTGTTACCTCCTACTAATGCTGTACAACCTGTAATGCCATTATTCCTCAGGAATCGGAAATTGTCCACCTGGGAACAGAAGTTGGAGGTTGTTCAGGAAAGATGTTTGGTTTTATCTTCTGTTTTAACTGAAATATTTGAATAGTTTTGTACTTGAAATTAGTTCTGTGTGTTAACAATTTCTGCTTTGAGTTAGAACTGTTACTTGGGCTGTGATATTGTAACTATTGGGGCTTGTGTGCTGGGTGTGAGAACACTTGTTTGGCAGTAATAATTAGAGTGAAATTTAAATGTGATGTTTGCCCAGTGTTAGGGGAAGGGGTAATTACAAGAATCATCTTGTCTGTCATTGTCCACCTGGGAACAAAAGTAGGAGGTTGTTCAGGAAAGAGGTTTGGTTTTATCTTCTGTTTTAACTGAAATATTTGAATTGTTTTGTACTTGAAATTAGTTATGTGTGTTAAAAATTACTACTTTGAGTTAGAACTGTTACTTGAGCTGTGATATTGTAACTATTGGGGCCTGTGTGCTGGGTGTGGGAACACTTGTTTGGCAGTGATAATTAGAGTGAAATTTAAATGTGATGTTTGCCTGGTAGAGCCCTCCCACCCACCCTGTTTTGTAGGCTATCTAAAATACTGAAAATCCACTTGGGGTTAGGATTAAAGGGCTGTGCATTTCTGTTTGTGACTGAAATTTAAAGCAACAGGAACTGGTGGGCCTGTGACATCATACGGTACCTGATGTCTGCATACTCACACTGTTAGCGGGACTGGACACACACTGGACTGTATGTGTTTGTGAGACTTGGGAACTTTATTGGTGAGGTTGAAATTGGGTTTGTAAACAACTGCAGTCAGTATGGACAGAGACTGTATTCCAGGGGGAAGGGACTGAGAAAAGGGGTGTGTGCCATTATGAACAGAGAGGGACAAACAGGGTGGCCACATTCCACCATGGCAGGCATCTTCAGAAGGGTTGTAGGCTGCACAGGCTGTGGGGTGGCAATAATACTCAATTGGGCCTGGAGAGAGGGAGGCTGCACACTCTGTAGACAGCTATCTCATTTCAGGAGTGAAGTATATTGGTTAAGGAGTAAGCTGGGGGAGTTGGGGGGTGTCCAAGGATAAGGGGTATGGATATGGGTGGCAGAAAGGGTGGGGCTGAGGGGAGGCTGGGGCAACACTCAGAAATTACAGGACATTATGTTACAGTAAGCAGGAGGGGAGATATTAGGGACAGAGAACCCTTGGATAGGGATGTTGACACTAAGGGGAAAACGTACGGGCTAAACTTTCCAAATATAAAGAGAGTGGAGGAGGAAGAGTCAGGAGTGGCTGTTTTGGAGAAGCCTAGATGAGCAGACAGTGAGAAGGGAGGGGCTGTTGTGGGGAAGCCTAAAAGAGCAGACTGTGGGAAGGGAGCTCCTAAGGAGAACAGGGCAAGAGGGGAGGAAAAGGGTCAGTTTAGAGGGGCAGTCAAGGGAAACTCAGGTTACTTGATGGAGGCTGGCATAGAGTGTTACAATAAATTTGAGCTACTAAGCAACCTAGAGGGGGAGGAAGGGGTTGATGGAAATGAGGAAACTGATACAGAGGCTGAGGGGAGGGAGTTGGATACCCATAGGGCATCACAGACCGGCAATGGAAAGGATAGAAATAGTCCCACAGGGAGGAGGGGAAACATAAATGTTAAGCAGATGGGGAGATGCAACATATTGCAGACATGAGGGAGGAGAGCATGACTGGAGAGAAACTGGGAGAAAGAAGGTGGGGGAGGGCCCTTGTTCAGCAGGGGCGTCTGTACCAAGAACGGGGCCCTAGGTAAAGGGGACCCACAGAGGGCCTCTGGAGGTAGGGGTACTATTACAAGGGGGGAGGATGGTGGTGTGGGGGAAGGGGAAACTATAAGGGCCATGATAAATGGTTCAGATAAGAGAGGGTTAAATGGGACACCTATTCAGGGGGTCTGAGTTAAGTGGGCAAAATAACAAGGGAGGCAGAAAGGGGAGGGTGACAAGGGGGTCTCTAATAAGGCGGAAGACTCCCATGGAATTGATATCATGAATAAAGAGGGGTTGGGGGGTTGAGAGCACATAATGGAGTTAGCCATAAGGATGATGGCGGTGTTAAGGTTCTGTTATTGGGAGACTCAATGATTAGGGGTATCCAGTGGGAGGGACGGGGGGTGGATGCCATAGCCAGGTGAAGGTAGTGAGTATCTCTGGGCTGACAGTGCACAGAGCAAGGTTCATGGTGTATGAACTGGTTAGGGATTGTGGAGGGAAACAGGATTTCCTGGTGCATTTGAGAACTAATGATCTAGAGGGAAATAGCGTTTTGGAAATCCAAGCTAGGTTCCAAGAACTTGCCAGAGTCTGTCAGGATAATGGATGCAACATTTCCTTTTCTGAGATATTGCCGGTACCAAAGGCCTCAGTGGAGAAACAAATGAAGATCACAGAGGTTAATGACTGGCTCAGGAAGTGGGGTGAAGAGAGTGGGTCGGGGGTGTTAGGGAACTGGAAAGGAGTTTGGGAGGATAAGGGACTGCATGCCAAGGACAGGCTTCATCTTGCCCCATTAGGGATAGAAGTCCTTAAACAGGGGGTGGCTGACTACATTCAAGAAAGGTGGCGTTTAAACTTGTGAGGGGGGAGGGATAAGGGAGGGGCTGACCAGAAGCCCTCTCCTCCAGGTGAGGGGCATAGCCTTCAAACCCAAGGGAGAGGGGAACAGACTGGGGAGGAGGTTTCAGGAGGAGCAGAGGGAGGATGGAAGTATAAGGAATCTGGGTGGTGTTCGACAAAGGGGATCAGGGATAAGGGTGGGGGTGGTGTTAGTAAATGCCAGGAGCTTGGGAAACAAGTTGCCAGAGTTCCAGGCCATGCTGTTGGGGGGGTGGATGTGGCGGCGGTCACGGAAATGTGGGCCAACAAAAACCATGACTGGGACCTAAACATGAGGGGTACACTATGCTTGGAAGGATAGAAAGGAGGGCAGAAGGGTGGAGTGGCTATGTTCATTGAGATGACATAGAAATTGCTAGGGTAGAAGGAGACAGAGGAAGCGTGGAGGCCTATGGGTCACATTAGAACCCGGCAGGAGGTAAGGTCAAGCAGGTGTAGTATATGAGCCCCGGGATGGGTGATGTTCTGGAGGATGGTTTGCTGGACAACATCATTGCCCAGTGTGGACCAAAAGGGGAGGGAGTGGTGTTGATGGGGGACCTTAATATGCCAGGTACAAACTGGGGAACCATGTCCTCTAAGGTGGCCAAGGAGCAGAGGCTGCTGGACGGCTTCCAGGATGTGTTCTTAACACAGCGTGTGATGGAGCCCACAAGGGAGGGGCATGTCCAGGACATGGTTCTGGCAGATGGGGATCTGGTAAGGGACCTGGATATAGAGGATCCCCTGACTGGGAGCGACCACAATACTGTCTGGTTTCAAATAAGCATGGGGAGGGGGGAGAGATCTAGGACACTGGCAGTGGACTTTAGGGGGGCAGACTTTGTGGGCATGGGAAACATTCTCAAGGATCTCTTGAAGGGGATTACATCAATGACAAATGTGGAAAAGAGATGGGAGGTCATAAAACGGGGACTTCATGAGGCAATCAGGACCTGCGCTAAGGTGAAACGTAAGGAAGCAAGGTCACATAAACCATGCTGGTGGTCCATTGAGGTTCAGGTAGTGGTCAGAGAAAAGAAGGCAGCCAACAAAAAATATAAAACAACAAGAGGGGATAGGAAAAAGGAAATGTACCATCTTGCATCTAGAAAAGTCACCCGGATGGTGCGTCGGGCAAAGTCTAGTAAAGAGCAGCAGCTGTCACATGGGATACGGGGAAGGGAAAAGGGGTTCTTCCGGTATATTGGGGAGTGGAGAAAAACTAAGGGCCATCTCGGCAGATTGAGATCAGAAAGAGGGTGGGTGGAAGAGGCAAGGGACCAGGCAGAGGTACTAAATGAGTACTTTACCTCTGTGTACTCTAGGGAGGGGTATGGGATATCTACAAAGCAAGGCACAATGGGGATAGAAGCGGTAGTAAGTGGAATCGGGAGCAACAGAAATGGAGCAAGAGGGAGGGTGAGGTACCCCAGGGGTGTCACATCAGGATAAGGATAAAAAGGCTAGAAAGATGGAGGGGACGGATGATGCTATCTCCACCAAAAGGGTGTGGTTAGCCCTTAAGGCCCTAAAGAAAGATAAATCTCCTGGGCCAGGTGGCATTCATCCGAGAGTACTATGGGAATTGGCAGACATACTGGCTGCACCCCTGGCGGAGCTCTTCAACAGGTCACTTGAGACAGGGAGGGTACCTAGGGATTGGCAAGAGGCACATGTGGTGCCAATCCATAAAGGGAGGTCGAAGGAAGTACTAGGTAACTATAGACCCATCAGTTTGACCTCAGTAGTGGGAAAATTAATGGAGAGTATACTAAAGGAATGATTGGGGGTGTACTTGGAGGAGGTGGGAGGTCTGGATAGTTGGCAACATGGGTTTGTGCCAGGTAGATCATGTCAAACCAATCTTATGGAGTTCTACGAATGGGTAACATCAGAACTGGACAGGGGAAAGCCTGTGGATGTATTATTCTTGGACTTCAGTGAGGCATTTGACTCTGTCCCCACAGTGGTCTGGTGGAGAAACTGACGGGGTTGGGAGCAGGCCCTTTGATGGTCAGATGGATTGAAAACTGGCTAGCTGAATGCACCCAGAGAGTAGTGGTCGGTGGGGAGCTCTCGAACCCTAGAGAGGTCAGTAGTGGGGTACCGCAGGGCTCGGTCCTGGGTCCGATCCTGTTCAATGCATACATATCGGACATCAGGCAGGGTATAGGGTGTGAAATGAGTCTCTTCGCTGACAACTCCAAGATGGGAGCAGTAGTTGAGGGGGAAGTGGGAGGTTGGCCCTGCAAGGGGACCTGGACACCCTGGAAAGCTGGGCTCACACATGGAAATTAAATTTCAATATCACCAAGTGCAAGGTGTTACATCTTGGGCGGGGAAACCCTAAACACAGGTACACCCTGGGTGGGGAGGTGCTGGAGGCCTCAACAGGGGAAAAAGACCTAGGGGTCATGGTGGATGCATGTATGAATAACTCTGAGCAGTGCAGGAGAGCAGCTAGCAAAGCAAACAGGATGTTGTGATGCATCGTAAGGGGAATCACTTCTAGTAGCAGGGAAGTGATTCTGCCGCTGTACAATGGACTGGTTAGACCACACCTTGAGTACTGTGTACAGAACTGGAGACTACACTTGAAGATGGACATACAGCTCCTGGAGAGGGTACAGAGGAGGGCAACTAAGATGATATGAGGACTAGGGGATTTGACGTATGAGGACAAACTTGAGGAGCTCTACCTATTTTCATTGGAGGAGAGGAGAGACAGGGGGGACATGATTGAGGTCTTCAAGTCCCTCAAGGGAATAAATAGGGTAAACATGGAGGGGATCTTTAGACTAAAACAGGGAGGTATCACCAGAGGGCATGGTTTGAAGTTGGAAGGTGAAAGAGTGAGGGGGGAAGAGGAGGAGGTTTTTCACTGAGAGGGTGGTGGACCCTTGGAATGCGCTGCCTGGTGAGCTGGTTCAGAGATCCACAGTGGAGGGCTTCAAGAGCGGGTGGGACAGACACAGGAAGCGGATGTATCAGATGATGGCCTGGCTCGGAGGGGTGGGGATGGATGATAGGGGTTTCTGGAACACAAGGGGGGAAGACCTCGGCACCCAACTAGGGATCTGAGGTTCAAGCAGACTCGATAGACCGTAAGGCCTAATCTGCTGGCAATTAGTATGTTAGTATGTTAGTTCTCTAGTTCCATGTTACCCCTACTAGTGCGGTGTAACCCCTAACTAATTTTTCTTCAGGAATCTGTTTAGTCATGTCTTATCCCACTCATGCTGTGTACCCCACAATGCTAGTATCCCTTAAGAATATTTCTACTCCTGTGTTAACCCTTCTCATGCTGTGTAACCCTCAGTGCCATTCTCCTTCAGGAATCTGTCTAGTCCTATATTACCCTTACTCATGCTGTGTAACTCTCAATGCCATTCTCCCTCAGGACTCTGTATACACCTGTGTTACCCTTACTAATGCTGTTTAACCCTCAATGCCATTCTCCCTCAAGAATCTATCTAGTTCTGTGTTACCCTTACTCATGCTGTGTAACCCTCAGTGCCATTCTCCCTCAGGAATGTCTAGTTCTGTGTTACCCCTACTCATGCTGTATAACCCTCAATGCTATTGTCCCTCAGGAATCTGTCCAGTCTTGTGTTACCCTAAGTCATGATTTGAACCCCTGAATGCCATTCTCCCTTAGCAATCTATCTAGTCTTATGTTGAGCAAATGCCATTCTCCCGCAGGAATCTGTTTAGTTCTGTGTTACCCCTACTCATGCTGTGTAATCCTCAATGTTATTCTCCCTCAGGAATCTGTCTAGCATGTGTTACCTCCTACTAATGCTGTGCAAGGCATAATGCCTTTATCCCTCAGGAATCTCTATAGTTCTATAGTTCTATGTTACCCCTACTTGTGCAGTGCAACACTTAAGCCATTCTTCTTCAGCAATCTGTTTAGTCTTGTGTCATCCCACTAATGCTGTGTACCTCGCAATTATAGTATCTCTTAGGAATATGTCTAGTCCTGTGTTATCCTAACTGATGCTGTGTAACCCATAATGCCACTATCCCTCACACATTTATCTAGTTGTATGTTACCCCTACACATGCAGTGTAACCCTTAACACTATTCTTCCTCAGACATATATCTATTCCTCTGTTACAGATACTTATGCTGTGTAACCCTCAATGCCACACTCCATCTGTTACACCCACTCATGCTGTGTAACCCTGAATGCCATTCTTCCTTAGGAGTATAGCCCTCAATGCCAGTCTCCCTCAGGAATCTGTCTAGTCCTGTGTTATCTCTACTGATGCTGTGTAACTCTCAGTGCCATTCTCCCTCAGGACTCTGTATAGTCATGTGTCACCTCTACTGATGTTGTGTAAACCTTATGCCATTCTCTCTCAGGAATCTGTCCAGTCATGTGCTACCTCCTGCTAATGCTGTGTAACCTATGATGACATTATCCCTCAGGAATCTATCTAGTTCTATAGTTCTATGTTACCCCTACTCGTACGGTGTAAACTTTAAGCCATTTTTCTTCAGGAATCTATCTAATCCTGCATTACCCATACTCATGCTGTGTAACCTTCAATGCCAGTCTCCCTCAAGAATCTGTCTAGTCCTGTGTCGAGTAATTGCCATTCTCCCTCAGGAATCTATCTAGTCCTGTGTTACCTCTACTCATGCTGTGTAACCCTCAATGCCATTCTCCCTCAGGAATCTGTCTAGTCTTGTGTTACTTCCTGCTAATGCTGTGTAACATATAATGATATTATCCCTCAGGAATCAATCTAGTTCTATAGTTCTGTTACCCCTACTCATGCAGTATAACCCTTAAGCCATTTTTCTTCAGGAATCTGTCTAGTCCTGTGTTACCCCTACTCATGCTGTATAACTCTCAATGCCATTCTCCCCCAGGAATCTGTCTAGTCCTGGGTTACCCATACTCATGCTGTGTAGTCCTCAATGTCATTCTATCTCAGGAATCTGTACAGTCTTGTGTTACCCCATTCATGCTGTGTAGCCCTCAATGGCATTCTCCTTCAGGAATCTGTCTAATCTAGTGTTACACCAACTTAAGCTATGTAAAAATTATTGTTATAATAATGATTTCATTTATATAGCACAATGCGAAACATCAAAGCTCTTTATATAAAAATATATTAAATAAATCACATAAATATGTCAAACTTCCAGTTAAAATTCTCATAGATATATTAGCTTCACATAAATATACCATGAATTAAAATTCTCAAGACATCAAATGTTAAAAGCTTGTCTAAATAAATATGTCTTTAAATCAGACTGGAAGCTCTCCATGGTCCTGCACTCTCTAATCTGTCGAGGTAGAGAGTTCCACAGAGATGGCGCCACGATCATAAAAGCCCGGGCGCCAGATGTCTTCAACCGCACCCTGGGAACCTCTAACAATCCCTCGTCCATTTAGAGAAGAGGCTGGCCAGGGCTGTAGGGAACCAGGAGCTCTTGTAGATGGCAACAGACCAACACATTTCCTATCACAATAACCCGTACTGTCCCACGTGTAAAAAATTATATAAATCCAATACAATTAATCCTATAAAAAGTGCCTCTCCTCCCCTAAATTTCCAATTAATGACAAAAGGAACTCAACTTCCATTCTCCCTCAGAATCTGTCCAGTCCTGTGTTACCCCACTTATGCTGTGTAACCCTCAATGCCATTCTCCCACAGGTATCTGTCTAGTCCTGTGTTACCTCCTACTAATGCTGTATAACATATAATGCCATTATTCTTCAGGAATCTGTCTAGTTCTCTAGTTCTATGTTACCCCTACTCATGCGGTGTAACCCTTAACTAATTTTTCTTCAGGAATCTGTTTAGTCATGTCTTATCCCACTCATGCTGTGTGCCCCACAATGTTAGTATCCCTTAGGAATATTTCTACTCCTGTGTGACCCCTTCTCATGCTGTGTAACCCTCAGTGCCATTCTCCTTCAGGAATCTGTCTAGTCCTATATTACCCCTACTCATGCTGTGTAACTCTCAATGCCATTCTCCCTCAGGACTCTGTATACACCTGTGTTACACTTACTAATGCTGTTTCACCTTCATGCCATTCTCCCTCAAGAATCTATCTAGTTCTATGTTACCCGTACTCATGCTGTGTAACCCTCAGTGCCATTCTCCCTCAAGAATGTCTTGTTCTGTGTTACCCCTACTCATGTTGTATAACCCTCAATGCCATTGTCCCTGAGCAATCTGTCCAGTCTTGTGTTACCCTTAGTCATGACGTGAAACCGTCAACGCCATTCTCCCTTAGCAATCTATCTAGTCCTATGTTGAGCAAATGCCATTCTCCCGCAGGAATCTGTTTAGTTCTGTGTTACCCCTACTCATGCTATGTAATCCTCAATGTTATTCTCCCTCAGGAATCTGTCTAGCTCTGTGTTACTGATACTCATGCTGTGTAACCCTCAATGCCATTCTCCCTCAGGAATCTGTCTAGTCCGGTGTTACCTCTACTGATGCTGTGTAACCCTCAGTGCCATTCTCCCTCAGGACTCTGTACAGTCCTGTGTCACCTCTACTGATGCTGTGTAAACCTTGTGCCATTCTCCCTCAGGAATTTGTCTAGTCATGAGCTACCTCCTGCTAATGCTTTGTAACCTATAATGACATTAACCCTCAGGAATCTGTCTAGTTCTATAGTTCAATGTTACCACAACTCGTACGGTGTAACCCTTAAGCCATTTTTCTTCAGGAATCTGTCTAGTCCAGTATTACCCTTACTCATGCTGTGTAACCCTCAATGCCATTCTCCCTCAGGAATCTATCTAGTCCTGCGTTGAGTAAATGCCATTCTCCATCAAGAATCTATCTAGTTCTGTGTTACTTCTACTCATGCTGTGTAATCCTCAATACCATTCTCCCTAAGGGATCTATTTAGTTCTGTGTTACCTCTACTGATGCTGTGTAAACCTCAGTGCCATTCTCCCTCAGGAATCTGTCTAGTCCTGTGTTACCCCTACTCATGCTGTGTAACCCTCAATGCCATTGTCCCTCAGGAATATGTCTAGTCCTGAGTTGAGTAAATGCTATTCCCCCTCAGGAATCTGTCTAGTCCTGTGTTATCCCAACGCATGCTATGTAACCCTTAATGCCATTGTCCCTCAGGAATCTGTCTAGTCCTGTGTTACCCCTACTCATGCTGTGGAACCCTTAATGCCATTCTCTCTCAGGTATCTGTCTAGACATGTGTTACCTCCTACTAATGCTGTGTAATGTATAATGAAATTATCCCTCAGGAATCTATTTAATTGTATAGTTCTATGTTACCCCTACTCATGCGTTGTAACCCTTTAGCCATTCTTCTTCAGCAATCTGTATAGTCATGTGTTATCCCACTAATGCTGTGTACCCCACAATGATAGTATATCCTTAGGAATATTTCTTGTCCTGTGTTACCCCTACTCATGCTGTGTAACCCATAATGCCACTATCCCTAAGAAATGTATTTGGTTCTATGTTACCTCATCTCGAGCAGCATAACCCTTAATTCCATTCTTCCTCAGAAATATTTCTGTTCCTCTGTTATCCCCAATTCTGCTGTGTAACCCTCAATGCCATACTCCCATAGCAATCTGTCTAGTCCTGTAGTGAGAAAATGCCATTCTGCCTCAGGAATCTGTCTGGTCCTGTGTTAACCTTACTCATGCTGTGTAACCCTCAGTGCCATTCTCCTTCAGGAATCTGTCTATTTCTGTGTTACCCCTACTCATGCTGTGTATCCCTAGGTGCCAGTCTCCCTCAGGACTCTGTGTAGACCTGTGTTACCCTTACTAATGCTGTGTAACCATCAATGCCATTGTCCCTCAGGAATCTGTTCTAGTCCTGTGTTACCTTTACTCATGCTGTGTAACCCTCAATGCCATTCTCCCTTAGCAATCTGTCTAGTCCTGTGTTGAGTAAATACAATCCTCCCTTCAGGATCTAGCTAGTTCTGTGTTACCCATATTCATGCTGTGTAGTCCTCAATGTCATTCTCCCTCAGGAATCTGTACAATCTTGTGTTCCCCTACTCATGTTGAGTAACACTCAATGATATTCTCCTTCAGGGATCTCTTTAGTCTTGTGTTACCCCAACATATGCTATATAACCCTAAATGGCATGCTCCCTCAGGAATTTGTCTAGTCCTGGGTTATCTCTACTCATGCTGTGTAACCCTCAGTGTCATTATCCCCAAGGAATCTGTCTTGTCCTGGGTTACCCTACTCATGCTGTGTAACTCTCAATGCCATTCTTCTTCAGCAATCTGTCTACTCTTGTGTTACCCCTACTTATACTGTGTAACCCTCAATGTCATTCTCCCTTGGTAATCAGTCTAGACCTGGGTCACCCCTACTTATACTGTGTAACCCTCAATGTCATTCTTCCTTGGGAATCGGTCTAGACCTGGATCACCCCTACTTATACTGTGTAACCCTCAATGTCATTCTCCCTTGGGAATCGGTCTAGACCTGGGTCACCCCTACTTATACTGTGTAACCCTCAATGTCATTCTTCCTTGGGAATCTGTCTAGACCTGGGTCACCCCTACTTATACTGTGTAACTCTTAATGCTGTTCTCCCTCAGGAATGTGTCTAGTACTATGTTATCCCTACTCATGTTGTGTAAAGTCAAGGGCAATCCCCTTTAGGAATATGTCTAGCCCTGGGTTACCCCTACCTATGCAGTGTAACCCTCAATGCCATTTTCCCCAAGGAATCTGTCTAGTCCTGGCTTACCCCTTCTCATGCCATGAAATACTCAATGTCATTCTTCCTCATGAATCTATCTAGTTCTGTGTTACCCTTACTCTTGCTGCTTAACCCTCAGTGCCAATCTCGTTGAGGAATCTGCCTGGTCCTGTGTTACCCTAACTCATGCTGTTTAACTTCAATGCTATTGTCCCTCAGGAATGTGTCTTGTCCTGTGTTAACATTACTCATGCTGTGTAACACTCAGTGCCATTCTTCTTTAGCAATCTGTGCAGTCTTGTGTTGAGTAAATGCTATTCTCCCTCAAAAAACTGTCTAGTCCTGTGCTACCCCAACTCATGCTGTGTAACCCTCAATGCCATTCTCCCTCAGGAATCTGTCTAGTCTTGTGTTACCTCCTACTCATGCTGTGTAACCCTCAATGCCATTCTCCCTCTGGAATCTGTCAAGTCATGTGTTACCTCCTACTTAATGCTGTGTAACCTATAATGACATTATCCCTCAGGAATCAATCTAGTTCTGTAGTTCTATGTTACCCCTACTCATGCGGTGTAACCCTTAAGCCATTTTTCTTCAGGAATCTGTTTAGTCATGTGTTATCCCACTCATGCAGTATACCCCACAATGCTAGTATCCCTTAGGAATGTTTCTAGTCCTGTGTTACCCCTACTCATGCTGTGTAAACCCTCAATGCCGTTGTCCATCATGAATCTGTCTAGTCTTGTGTTACCCTTACTCATGCTGTGTAACCCTGAATGCCATTCTCCCATAGCAATCTGTCTATTCCTGTGTTGATTAAATGCCATTCTCCCTCAGGAATCTATCTAGTCCTATGTTATCCCAAGTCATGCAGTGTAACCCTCAATGTCATGCTCCCTCATGAATCTGTCTAGACCTGTGCTACCCCTACTCCTGCTGTGTAACCCTCAGTGCCAATCTCCCTGAGGAATCTGTCTGGTCCTGTGTTACCCTAACTCATGCTGTATAACCCTCAGTGCCATTCTGCTTCAGAAATCTGTCTGGTCCTGTGTTACCCTTAGTCATGCTCTGTAACCCTTGGTGCCATTCTCCTTCAGGAATCTGTCTGGTCCTGTGTTACCCTTACTAATGCTGTGTAACCCTCAATGTCATTCCCCCTCAGGAATCTGTCTAGTCCTGTGTTGTCCCAACTCATGCTGCGTAACCCTCAATGCCAGTCTCCCTTAGCAATCTGTCTAGTCCTGTGTTGAGTAAATGCAATTCTCCCTCAGGAATCTATCTAGTTCTGTGTTACCCATACTCATGCTGTGTAGTCCTCAATGTCATTCCCCCTCTGGAATCTGTACAGTCTTGTGTTACCCCTACTCATGTTGAGAAACCCTCAGTGCCATTCTCCTTCAGGGATCTCTCTAGTCTTGTGTTACCCTAACTTATGCTATGGAACCCTAAATGGCATGCTCCCTCAGGAATCTGTCTAGTCCAGGGTTACCTCTACTCATGATGTCTAACCCTCAGCATGGCTCAATTGGTAGCACATTCACCTCTGGACCAGAAGGTCATGGGTTCTCGTCCCACACCAGGATTGGACTTGCACCTAAAAATTGCTGGCATTCGAGTGCAATTTTGGGGGCTGCTGTACTGCTGGGGTGTGCTGTCCTTCGGATGAGATGTTAAACCGAGGTCCCTTCTGCCCATCCTGCTGTTGTCCTGGTGAGTGTCCAGGTGGAAGTAAAAGTACCCAGGGCACTCTTCACTAAGAGTAGGGAACATTCCCAGTGTCCTGGCCAACATCCCCCTTCCCATAAAACTGGTTCATGTAATCATCCAGGCTGTGCGTGGGTGATGATGTGCGATATGGCCGCCAACACACATTCAGTCACTTCACAACCAGTCTAGCATTGCTTGTAAAGCGCTTTGGGAAACACTGTATGAAAAGCACTATATATATGCTGATTCTTCTTTTTTCCTCTACTCCCACACACCTCCTCCCTGACCCTGACCCACCCCCACTCCCTCTCTTTCTCCTCGTTACACCAGCCTCTGGCCTCACCTCCCTCTGTCATATGGCTACCTATGTGAATCTATATTGTTTAAATTGTTACAGAAGTGATTTGCACAATTGTGATGTTTTGGTAATTGACAAAGCCCTCTGGCTGCTGTTTATTTCTCTTTTGCACAATACCATTGCTTGTCCTAATGCTTCAAGTAACCTGACGTGGAACCTTTGTAAAAGAGCCCCTGGCTCAAAGGTATATCTGATTCCCTTAAATAAATAAATAAAACCCTTGCTGCCATTCTTCTTCAGGAATTTGTCTGGTCCTGTGTTACCCTTACTAATGCTGTGTAACAATCAATGTCACTATCCCCCTTAGAAATGTCTAGTTCTGTGCTACCCCTACTCCTGCTGTGTAACCCTCAATGCTCTTGTCCCTCAGAAATCTGTCTAGGCCTGTGTTACCCTTACTCATGCTGTGTAACCCTCAATGCCATTCTCCCTTAGCAATCTGTCTATTCCTGTGTTGAGTAAATGCCATTCTTCCTCAGAGAACTATTTAGTTCTGTGTTACCCATACTCATACTGTGTAACACTCAATATCATTCTCCCTCAGGAATCTGTACAGTCTTGTGATACCCCTACTCATGCTGTGTGACCCTCAGTGCCTTTCTCCTTAAAGGAATCTGTATAGTCCTGGGTTACCCCTACTCATGTTGCATAACCCTCAATGCCATTCTCCTGCAAGGATCTCTCTACCCTTGTGTTACCCCAACGCATGCTATGTCACCCTAAATGGCATGCTCCCTGAGGAATCTGTCTAGTTTTGTGTTACCCCCCTCATGCTGTGTAGCCCTCAATGTCATTCTCCCTCAGGAATATGTCTAGCCCTGTGTCACTCCTACTTATACTGTGTAACCCTCAATGCT
Organism: Neoceratodus forsteri; assembly: GCA_016271365.2. NCBI lineage: Eukaryota > Metazoa > Chordata > Ceratodontiformes > Ceratodontidae > Neoceratodus > Neoceratodus forsteri. The sequence goes on along the minus strand of JADMNL010000023.1, from coordinate 565,184,546 downwards.
GTTCTCCCTCAGGAATCTGTCTAGTCCTATGTTATCCATACTCAAGTTGTGTAACCTCAGTGCCATTCCCCCCAGGTATCTGGCTAGTCCTGTGATACCCTGACTTATGCTGTGACTCAAAATACTTGGAAACTATCGCCCTTTTGTGATTCTATCCACAGTAAACAAACTGCTTAAAAAGGCAGTAGCCTCCCAGCTTGCTCTCTTCCTCCAAACCCATGGCCTCCTCTCCCCTGAGCAGCATGGGTTCCGTAAAGGGCACAGCACCTCCACTGCTCTTGCACAGGTCACCCCTGAAATCAGAACTGCAACTGATCTAGGCAAACTCATGGGGGCCATCTTCATTGACCTCTCAAAGGACTTTAAGCTGGTTGATCACTCTCTCCTGGGCGCTACCCTCCAGTCCCTCACCCTCCCCATCCTAGCTTGGTTTATGAACTACCTTGTGGGAAGGCAACAGTGCAAGAGGTTCCAGGAAGCCCTATCTGGGCTTGCACTGGTAATCTGTGGGGTGCATCAGGGATCTGTCCTTGGCCACTTGCTGTTTTCCCTCTTTATCATCCAGCTGCCCTCGATCCCTGTCTCTGGGCATGTCACCTTATATGCAGATGACCTTGTGCTTCTTGCTAGCTCCCAGGATATCACAGACATTAACACCAGACTTAACTCTGATTTTGATTGCATTCAATCCTGTCTCAAGGCAGAAAAGCTTGTCATCGACCTCCAGAAGATGCAGGCCATGTTATTCGGCTCACTTGCCAAGGTTAGAGTGTGCTCGGCCCTTCTCAAAGTTGTTGGTGCCGATGGCATCCCTGTGTCAGTGGTCGACTCCTTCAAGTACCTGGGGATAACCCTTGACCCTCAGCAGGACCTCTCCCTGCACATACGTAACTCCTGTAAGGCCACAAACTGTAAGCTGGGACTGGCGTACAGGGCAAAAACATGCCTCACCCCACCTGCCCGACCTGCACTTGCAAAAGGGGTTCTACTCCCCACGCTCTGCTATGGGTTCACCTCCTTTGTGAATGCTCCAAAAACCTGGCTCATAGAATGGGACTCAATGTACAACAACATATGTCGCTTCACCCTATCAGCCCCCCATCTCACCCATCACTGTCAACTCTACTCCAGGCTGGGGTGGCTCTCCCCTAGTAACCACCGATCCTTTGTTATGGGCAACTTTACAGACAACATCATCCATTTGTGCACCCCCCTAGCTCTTGCCAATCTGCTCAAGCCTGCCCCCGCTGTCTATCAGCTGAGATCTAGTGACTCCCAGGCTCTCATGGTCCCTAAAACTCCTCACTCACTGGGGATTGCACCTTTGCAGCCCTCACCCCCAGAGCCTGGAACCTACTCCCTGCTTATGTAAGGGCTGCCCCCTCTCACAGTCACTTCAGGTTCTCCCTCTGGGGTTACCTAAAACAAGCTTCTGCCTGCCTTTGCTCTTAGCTGACCTTCCTTCCACAGTGCGCCAACACCCCTTTTGTGTGCAAGAGTGCAGAGTCTGTAGAGCACTCCTCGAAAATGTCCTGCTGATAGCAGCCTACCTTCTCAACCACCTCACTCAGTTGACATGTCCTAACACTGTACTGCCCTGAATTAGTTATCTGCCTGTACCTGACTGCAGTTCTCTGCCCGTTCCTGTCAATACCTTATGTGATAGCCATTACCTTGTCTCTGAAGTTGCTATGGCCTGCGGTCTCCTGCCTGTACCCGACTACACCCTGGTAATTGCTGTTACCCTGTCTCTGTAATTGTTATTGCCTGTTACATTTGAAATTCTCTCGGGTTACCTGAAAATAGGCACTTGACTGTCTAGTGTGCTTGCCCGGTAAACAAAAGCTAAATAAATAAAAACCCTCAATGTCATTCTCCCTTAGTAATCTGTCTAGTCCTGTTTTGAGCAAATTCCATTCTCCCTCAGGAATCTGTCCAGTCCTGTGTTACCCCTACTCATGCTGTGTAACCCTCAATGCCATTCTCCCTCAGAAATCTGTCTAGTCATGTGTTATATCGTACTAATGCTGTATAACCTATAATGCCATTATCCCTCAGGAATCTATCTAGTTCTATAATTCTATGTTACCCCTACTCATGTGGTGTAATCCTTAACCCATTCTTCTTCAGCAATCTGCTTAGTCATGTGTTATCCCAGTAATGCCGTGTACCCCACAATGATAGTATCCCTTAGGAATATGTCTAGTTCTGTGTTACCCCTACTCATGTTGTGTAACCCATAATGCCACTATCCCTTAGAAATTTATCTGGTTCTGTGTTACCCCCACTCGTGCAGTTTAACCCTTAATGCCCTTCTCCCTCAGGAATATGTCTATTCCTCTGCTATCCCCACTTATTCTGTGCAACCCTCAATGCCACATTTCCACTGTTACACCCACTCATGCTGTGTAACTGTGAATGCCATTCTCCCTTAGGAATCTGTCTGGTCCTGTGTTACCTCTACTCATGCTGTGTAGCCCTCAGTGCCATTCTCCCTCTGGACTCTCTATAGTCCTGTGTCACCCTTACTCATGCTATGTAACCCTCAATGCCATTTTCCCTCAGGAATGTCGAGTTCTGTGCCTACCACTACTCATGCTGTGTAACCTTCAATGCTATTGTCCCTGAGAAATCTGTCTAGTACAGTGATACCCTCATTCATGCTGTGTAACCCTCAATGCCATTCTCCCTCAGCAATCTGTGTAGTCCTGTGTTGAGTAAATGCCATTCTCCTTCAGTGATCTATCTAGTTCTGTGTTTCTCCTACTCATGCTGTGTAGTCCTCAATGTCATTCTCCCTCAGGAATCTGTACAGTCTTGTGTTATCCCTACTCATGTTGTGTAACCCTCAGTGTCATTCTCCCCAAAGGAATCTGTCTAGTTGTGGGTTACCCCTACTCATGTTGCATAATCATCAATGCCATTCTCCTTCAGGGATCTCTCTAGTCCTGTGTTACCCCAAACGTATGCTGTGTAACCCTAAATGGCATGCTCCCTGAGGAATCTGTCTAGTCCTGGATTACCTCTGCTCATGCTGCGTAACCCTCAGTGCCATTCCCCCCATGGAATCTGTCCAGTGCTGGGTTATCCTACTCATGCTGTGTAACCCTCAAAGCCATTCTCCTTCACTAATCTGACTAGTCTTGTGTTACCCCTACTCATACTGTGTAGCCCTCAATCTCATTCTCCCTCAGGAATCTGTCTAGCCCTTTGTCACCCCTACTTATACTGCTTAACCCTCAGTGCTGTTTTTCCTCAGGAATCTGTCTAGTCCTATGTTATCCCTACTCATGTTGCGTAACCTCAATGCCATTCCCCCTCCCGAATTTGTCTAGCCCTGTGTTACCCCAACTTATGCTGTGTGACCCTCAGTGTCATTCTCCCACAGGAATCTGTCTAGTCTTAGGATACCTCTACTCATGCTGTGTAAGCCTCAGTGCCATCTCCCAGAAGAATCTGTTGAGTCCTGGGTTGCCCCTACTCATGCCATGAAACACTCAATGCCATTCTCCCTCAGGAATCTGTCTAGTCCTGTGTTACTCCTACTCATGCAGTGTAGGCCTTAATGCCATTCCCCCTCAGGAACCTGTTTAGTCCTGTGTTATCCCAACTCATGCTGTGGGACCCTCAATGTTATTCTTCCTCAGGAATATGTCTAGTTCTGTGTTATCCCTATTCATGCAATGTAACTCTCAATGCCAATCTCCCTCAGGAATCTGTCTGGTCCTATGTCACCCTTACTCATGCTGTGTAACCCTCAGTGCCATTCTCCCTCAGGAATGTCTAGTTCTGTGTTACCCCTACTCATGCTGTGTAACCCTCAACGCCATTGTCCCTCAGGTATCTCTCTAGACATGTGTTCCCTAAATGGCATGCTCTCTGAGGAATCTGTCTAGTCCTGGATTACCTCTACTCATGCCATGTAACCCTCAGTGCTATTCTCCCCATGGAATCTGTCTAGTCCTGGGTTACCTCTACTCATGCCGTGTAACCCTCAGTGCTATTCTCCCCATGGAATCTGTCTAGTCCTGGGTTACCTCTACTCATGCCGTGTAACCCTCAGTGCTATTCTCCCCATGGAATCTGTCTAGTCCTGGGTTACCCTACTCATGCTGTGTAACCCTCAATGCCATTCTTTTTCACTAATCTGTCTAGTCTTGTTTTACCCCTACTCATACTGTGAAGCCCTCAATCTCATTCTCCCTCAGGAATCTCTCTAGCCCTTTGTCACCCCTACTTATACTATATAATCCTCAGTGCTGTTTTTCCTCAGGAATCTGTCTAGTCCTATGTTATCCCTACTCATGTTGTGTAACCTCAGTGCCATTCCCCCTCAGGAATTTGTCTAGCCCTGTGTTACTCCAACTTATGCTGTGTGACCCTCAATGTCATTCTCCAGGAGGAATCTGTTGAGTCCTGGGTTGCCCCTACTCATGCCGTGAAACGCTCAATGCCATTCCCCCTCAGGAATCTGTCTAGTCCTGTGTTACTCCTACTCATGCAGTGTAGGTCTCAATGCCATTCCCCCTCAGGAATCTGTCTAGTCCTGTGTCATCCCTATTCATGCAATGTAACTCTCAATGACAGTATCCCTCAGGAATCTGTCTAGTTCTATGTCACCCTTACTCATGCTGTATAACCCTCAGTGCCATTCTCCCTCAGGAATGTCTAGTTCTGTGTTACCCCTACTCATGCTGTGTAACCCTTAATGCCGTTCTCCCTCAGGAATCTATCAAGTTCTGTGTTACCCCTACTCGTGCTGTGTAATCCTCAATGTCATTCTCCCTACTGAATCTGTCTAGTCCTGTGTTACCCCTACTCATGCTGTATAAACCTCAATGCCATTCTCCCTCAGGAGTCTGTCTAGTCATGTGTTACCTCCTACTAATGCTGTATAACCTATAATACCATTATCCCTCAGGAATCTATCTAGTTGTATAGTTCTATGTTATCCCTACTCATGCGATATAACCCTTGAGCCATTCTTCTTCAGCAATCTGTTTAGTCATGTGTTATCCCACTAATGCTGCATACCCCACAATGATAGTATCCCTTAGGAATATGTCTAGTACTGTGTTACCCCTACTCATGCTGTGTAACCCATAATGTCACTATCACTGAGAAATTTGTCTGGTTCTATGTTACCCCTACTCGTGCAGCGTAACGCTTAATGCCATTTTCCCTCAGGAATATGTCTATTCCTCTGTTACCCCCACTTATGCTGTGTAACCCTCAGTGCCACACTCCCTCTGTTACACCAACTCATGCTGTGTAACCCTGAATGCCATTCTCCCTTGGTAATCCGTCTAGTCCTGTGTTACCCTTGCTTATGCTGTGAAACCCTCAGTGCCATTCTCCCTTAGCAATCTGTCTAGTCCTGTGTTGAGGAAATGCAATTCTCCCTCAGAAATCTATCTAGTTCTGTGTTACCCCTTCTTATGCTGTGTAAACCTCAATGCCATTCTCCCTCCGGTATCTGTCTAGACATGTGTTCCCTCCTAGTAATGCTGTGCAACCTATAATGCCATTATTCTTCAGGAATCTATCTAGTTCTGTAGTTCTATGTTACCCTTACTCATGCTGTGTAACCCTCAATGACATTGACCTTCAGGAATTTGTCTAGTCCTGTGTTACCCTTACTCATGCTATGAAACCCTCATTGCCATTCTCCCTTAGTAATCTGTCTAGTCCTGTTTTGAGCAAATTCCATTCTCCCTCAGGAATCTGTCCAGTCCTGTGTTACCCCTACTCATGCTGTGTAACCCTCAATGCCATTCTCCCTCAGGTATCTGTCTAGACATGTGTTCTCTCCTTCTAATGCTGTGCAACCTATAATGCCATTATTCCTCAGGAATCTATCTAATTCCATAGTACTATGTTCCCCTTACTCATGAGGTATAACTCTTAAGCCATTCTTCTTCAGGAATCTGTTTAGTCATGTGTTATCCCACTCATGCTGTACCCAACAATGCTAGTATCCCTTAGGAATATTTCTAGTCCTGTGTTACTCCTACTCATGCTGTATAATCCTCAATGCCACAGTCCCTCAGGAATCTGTATATTGTTGTGTTACCCTTACTCATGCTGTGTAACCCTCAATGCCATTCTCCCTTAGCAATCTGTCTAGTCCTGTGTTGAGTAAATGCCATTCTCCCTCAGGAATCTATCTAGTCCTGTGTTATCCCAAGTCATGCAGTATAACCCTCAATGTCAGGCTCACTCAGGAATCTGTCTAGTCCTGTGTTACCCAAACTCGTGGTATATAACCATCAATGCCATTCTCCCTCTGGAATCTGTCTGGTCCTGTGTTACCTTTACTCATGCTGTGAAACCTTCAGTGCCATTCTCCCTCAGGACTCTGCATAGACCTGTGTTATGCTTACTAGTGCTGTGCAACACTCAATGCTCTTCTCCCTCAGGAATGTCTAGTTCTGTGTTACCTCTACTCATACTGTGTAACTCTCAATGCTATTGTCCCTGTGGAATCTATCTAGTCTTGTGTTACCCTTAGTCATGCTGTGTAACCCTCAATGCCATTTTCCCTTAGCAATCTTTCCAGCCCTGCATTGAGTAAATGCCATTCTCCCTCAGGGATCTATCTAGTTCTGTGTTACCCCTCCTCATACTATGTAATTCTCAAGTCCCATTCTCCCTCAGAAATCTGTCTAGTACTGTGTTACCCCTAGTCATGATGTGTAACCCTCAATGCCATTCTCCCTCAGGAATCTGTCTAGTCTTGTGTTACCACCTACTAATGCTGTGTAACCTTCAATGCCATTATCCCTCAGGAATCTATCTAGTTCTGTAGTTTGTCATGTGCTATCCTACTCATGCTGTGTACCCCACAATGCTAGTATCCCTTAGGAATATGTCTAGTCCTGTGTTACCTCTACTCATGCTGTGTAACCCTCAATGCCATTCTCCCTCAGGAATCTGTCTAGTCCTCTGTTACCCCTACTCATGCTGTGTAACCCTCAGTGCCATTCTCCCTCAGGAATCTGTCTAGTCCTGTGTTACCCCTACTCATGATGTCTAACCCTCAGGAATCTGTCTAGTCCACTGTTACCCCTACTCATGCTGTGTAACCCATAATGCCACTATCCCTGAGAAGTGTATCTAGTTCTATGTTACCCTTTCTCATGCAGAGTAACCATTAATGCCATTCTCCCTCAGGAATATGTCTATTCCTCTGTTACGCCCACTTATGCTGTGTAACCCTCAATGCCATACTCCCTGAGTTACCCCCACTCATGCTGTGTAACCCTGAATGCCATTCTCCCTCAGGAATACTGCATGTGTAGTCCCTGTGTTAGCCCTGTTCATGCTATGTAATCCTCAGGGCCATTCTCCCTAAGGAGTGTGTATTGTCGTGGGTTATCCCTACTCATGCTGTGTAACCCTCAATGCCATTCTCTCTCAGGAATCTTTCTAGTCCTGTGTTACCCCTACTCATGCTGTGTAACCCTTAATGCCATTCTTCTTGAGGAATTTGTCTATTCCTGTGTTACCCTAAACTCATGCTGTGTAACCCTGAAAACCATTCTCCCTCAGGAATTGGTATTGTCATGTTGGTTACACCATGCCGCAGCGTCACGGAGAACACCATTTGACACAGTCCCACACAAAAGATTAATAAACAAATTAGCCAGCCTGTGAGTGGGTCCCGGGGTGGTAGCATAGGTAAAACATTGACTGGACAACAGGACACAGAGGGTAATAGTAAAAAACATCAAGAGCAGAGAATCTGAGGTAGTTCTGCCTATTTATTCCAGTTTAGTAAGGTCACACTTGGATTTCTGTTCATCCTTCTGTGCACCTACCTTAGTACAAGAAAAAACAACCGAAGAGAGACTACAGAGGAGGTTGACTAAGAATATTACAAATCTGGAAACAGTCCCATATGAAAATAGATTGAGAGCATTAGGGCTTTACGCTTTAGAATATCACTCCTTGAGGGGAGATCTCTGATTTACAGAGCCACCAGAGATCCTACCTTGTTTTAGACCATCTGCTTGGCCTGGCATGTATCCACATGTAACACTAGGTCTCACAAGATGAAACTGAAGACTAACATTAATAGAACTGTAAAAAGGAATAGATTCTTCACCCAGAGAGCAACTCCAATTTGGAATGCCCTCCCATCAGAGGTAATGTTTAGTACTAGCTTGCAGCAATCTAAGATAAATCTTGATACATACAGAGGGGATCATAAATTCCATTTCCACCTTTGTTAAAGATGGCGAGTTCATTATGGGCTAGTCCCTCAAACTTTTATTTACCTATGAACCTACTGGTGAATCGCAGGGTTCAGTATTGGGTCCGGTCCTTTTTAATGTCTTTATAAGTGACATTACACAGGGACTGGAAGGAAAAGTATGCTTCTTTGCAGATGAAACAAAGATCTGCAACAGGGTTGATACATGGGGGGGTGGAAAGAATGAGAAGGGACTTGGCAAGGTTGGAGGAATGGTCAGATGTATGGCAGCTTAGATTCAGTGCAGAGAAGTGCAAAGTAATACACCAGGGAAACAAAAACCCTGGGGAAGAGTTCACAATGGGGGGGGTAGTAACAACAACAAAAATGGAAAGGGACCTGGGGGTAGTCATATCAGAAGACCTTAAGGTTAGCAAGCAATTTGAGAAGGCAGTAGGAATGGCTGGGGGGATACTGGGATGTATAGGGAGAGGTATCTCCAGTAGAAAACAGGAAGTTGTTATCCCTCTGTACAGACAGTTGGTGAGACTCCGTCTGGAGTACTGTTTGCAGTTCTGGAGACCCCATCTCCGCAAGGACATAGACAGGATGGAGGCAGTCCAGAGGAAGGCAACTGAAATAGTGCAGGGTCTGCACCAGAAGCTATACGAAGACAGACTAAAGGATCTTAATATGTATACCACTGAGGAAAGGAGGGAGAGGGGGGACATGATAGAAACTTTTAAGTACCTCAAGGGAATCAACAAATTCCAAGCGGGTAGCATCTTTCAGAAAAAGAGATGTTCAAGAACAAGGGGACACAATTTGAAGAGAGAGGGGGGATGGCTTAAGGGCAATGTGAGGAAGTATTTATTCACAGAGAAGATGGTGGATGCATGGAATGGCCTTCCTGAGGAGGTCATGGAGTCAAAAACAGTGGGGTAATTCAAGCATCCATGGGACAGACATAAGGCAATTCTTGTGGGGAGTAGGAAGAAGTAGGCTGTTGGTTAACTAGGATCTGCAGCTTATCCAATAGCTAGGGAAATGGGCAGACTAGGTGGGCCAAGTGGTCCTTATCTACCGTCAGTCTATGTTTCTATGTAACAGTGACTGTCAGTACAGTGATGGTACAACACCACCAATTGGTTTTGTGCTGTCGCTGGAGAAAAGTGTGTTTTCTGTGCCCTCTGCAGCTCCTGCACTTAGGATTATCAATTCCAAGTCGGAGTTAGTTTGGTGAGGGAGTGAACGCAGAAGTGTTGGGAACCTAGCAGACCATCACAGTGAACTGCCGAGAATGTTGCTGAGAATGTGTTCGCTGTATTCCCGTCGTTGTTGTGATGTGATACTGTCATGTTACCCCTACTCATCTTCTGTAACCTTCAATGCCATTCTCTCTCAGGACTTGGTATCATCCTTTCTTACGTCTGCTCATTATATATAACCCTCAATCCATTTTTCTCTCAGGATCTGTCTAATCCAGCTTTGAAAGCCCAAACAACTTTTCCACAGTGTCACTGGTGGGTTTCCCCCATATGCTTACCACATTATGTGTGAAGTAAGCAGGCAATACGACTTGACAGGCTATGCATTGCAGTGAAACAGCTGCATACTGCATGTGCATTATAGGCTTGAGACACATCTGAGTGCCATTAAATAGACCTGAGAAGTGTGCTTAGCTCACCATACTTGCAAACCAGGAAGTACCTTATTGCACTTCTACGATGGCATTTAAATACAGCATGTCTAACTTATAATGTTTAAAGATGAGAAGAAATTATTCTAGAAAGATAAAAAAAAAAAGATCTTTCACTGAAATATGCTTCCATTTAAACTTTGATGATACCAATTAGTCTATAATCTAGAAACTGGATGATGGGGGTGGTAACTAAAAGCAATAAAAAAACATGATAATCATGCATGGCGCTAATTTTTAACAAAAAGAAAAAACACACATTAGTTACCTAATTTGTTTTTCAAATCAGAAGAGGTATTTTTAATGGGAATGTGTTCAACACTGTGCAGTATGCCAGGTTGTGTGTGTGTGTATGTGTGTGGGGGGGAGGTAAATTTCTCCTGAACAGGCTCACTCATCCCTAATTCAAATACATATGCTGCCATGTACATCAGGGGTCCGATATTCAAAACTTAGCCTGCGTGCTAAGGGATGTTTGCCTGTCCTAACCATGGTTTGTACCCGATTTGTGGATGGGGTCTATGTTCAGACATCCGCACAGAGTGGGCAAAACCCGTTAGAGCCCCAGCACTAAGTTACTGCTGGGCCCATGTAAATGAGGGGGTCCTTCCCGCATACAGGTGCATCTAAGCATTGAGATGTTTGCACAAGTAGTAAATGCCCCCCCCAACAGGTGCAAGTTACTGTCTTTGCAAACCCTGATTTAAAAGGGTGCAAGGCCCTCGTGGCGAACTAATGGACTGCCACCCCCCCACTCTGGCCTGTTGAAGCAATGTTTTCCCTGATGTCCAATGGTGTCCCCCAGCCTCTGATCACCTGCTGCTGTATTAAAAAATAATTCCCTTGTGTCTAGTGGCACCCTCCACCTTCCAATCCCATCCCCATAACAGGATAGTTATTCCCTGGTATCTAGTAGCACCCCCCACACTCCAATCCTTGTCACTGTTTCCTTATTCCCAGATATCTAGGGCTACCACCCAGGAAAACTTAAATTCTTACAGGATGGGGATCGGAGGGCAGGGGTACCACTAGATACCAAGGAGGTCATATAACTTGCAGGGACAAATGTTAAGGGTGTGAGGGGGGCTGATCACCACCCTGATTGATGTGGTGGGTGGCCCCTGTAGGGGTGCAACCTTCTGTTGCTTTATATGCAAATGAGACCATAATGGGCATGCATATGGCCCCTTGGCACTGTGAATGCCCACTGGGCTCATTTGCATATTGCCAGCTGAATATCATTCTGGGAACTCCTGGCACCATCAGGTCCGGGGACACTGTTCTCTGCCATCCCTATGGGAGGAATATAACCTATATCACTGTTGGGACAGCACTACTCAATGTCGTGCTGTGCTGACATGCCCTAAATTCAGTCAGATTGCACTGGTGCACTATCCCACCGAATGTAACATCCTTAGGGTCATGGGCAGTGGGCGAGCACAGCGCAAACCTTTGCGCTTCGCTTTTGCCCATATTCCAAGACTGGGCTTCACATCTCTTTTGTAAGCTGTCTGTGTCTGTCTCTGCCCATTTAACCATATGCCTTCCCACCTCTTTCCACTCTGTTTATGTTAATGACTCCCTTTCTCACCGTGTTTAATTTTTCTAATTGTTTTGCCCATACTCAATAGACGAAATGTTTAGCATGCAATACAAGAACTAAAAATTCTACACTTTTCCACTTGTAAATATTACCATAGAATGCTAACCTCCCAACACATACAGTACGCACACTACTAAGGCCTCATGTGGTGTCAGTGCTTTAATTGTAACTGTGACAGAGTAAGTAGCAGTGATTTCTATGGTAAGCAGGTAAAGGAGGATGGCAGGGAGATTTTCATGATTAATAAAAGGACACAGTGGTAATGAGAACGATGAGAAGTACTTCATCTTTTAAATGTGTGTCTGTGCACACGGACAGAGTCATGATAAGGGGAACAGCATTTCATGTGTTTGCTATAATTTTTGGGAGTTGTTTTAAGGCCTAGGTTAAGGCTGTTAGCAAGTAAATGCGGCTATCATGTTTGTGATGGCAGGTCAGTTCTGGGTGTAGGGGGATTGATTTGCACATTGTGTAATGTGGTTGCTAACAAGTCCCAGTCCGAAGGTATGCAGTTATCGTAACATCATTGCATATCCTGAAGAGCCAATTAGGCAATCAGGTGGCTTCATTTTTTTAGGTCCATTTTATAATTCTTTCAAATGTTTCTCCTCAACCTGCCCTCCCATTTGAGGGCTTTCGCACTATGTCGGCAAGCACCCACCAACTCAAACAGCAGAGTCTTATCTTTCTCTTTTAATATTCAGAATGCATAGGCCCTTTGTATAGAAGAGATACAAAATCACATGTACTCCAATAATGCAAAGTATCATGGTAAGTATATATAAATTAAAATGAAGAATTTTGATTGGTTCTGCTTTAAGCTGGATTGTAAGTCTAATTAATTATTCATGAACCTAGTGAGGCTCTTGACTGGCTAGTGGATTTGTCATTAACATCTTAAAAATGACTGATCCGGCTGCTAACTAATGACACTAATCTGTAACACTATTGTATGTGCCATTACCTGTATTGCACCTGTATTGTGATTTACCTGTAATACCTATATATGTTAACTGCCACTAGCTGGCCCAGGTCGTGCCTGTAAATGGTCCCCAGGATCAGTGCACTTACTCGGTTACCAAAGCATAAACACATAAATAAATGCGTGGTATGAACAGCTTGCACCACGCACCTAAAATCTAACCTTAAGTTAAAAAAAGGCAAAAATGAAAGTTGTTATTGTGATTATAATCACAATAAGAACTTGCACTATGCCTCTTGCCACCCTCTCCCAATAGGTCATTAATCCCTCAGAAATGACTGGCTTCTCGGACATTTTTTTTTTTCCCCCAATTATTTAACCAAGTGAGACACACTAAGCTGAAAGCTTATTTACAGGTGCAACCTGGGAGCACAGGGAAGTTAAATGACTTGCTCAAGGTCACACAGTATGCCAGTGGGGGCTGTGGGATTCAAACCCAGGTCTCCAGATTTGCATCTCAGAGCCTTAAACCACCGCGCGCTATACTGCTCCTGTTATTGTTGTGTTTGGTACAAATGGCTTCCTTGTATTGCTTGCACTTCAGCCTGGACTGTCCATCACATGGTAGTCTATGTGTATAAAGGAGGGAGCAGGGAATCTGGTATTTAAACAGTTACAGCTGCCCCTTTGAGCTCATTTTGCTTGCTGTTGTACTGTCATATGTCTCTGATTACTTATCATTTATAGCCGTACTACTCTACAACACTGACTAATTAAGAGACCTTACTGAGATGTGGCAAGTGTTTTGCTAATTGGTCAAGACAGCAGGCTGAGTCTGAAACAAAAAGAATAATTTCGCTAATTGCATTATGATGCCTGAATGCAATCAGTGGGGGTTAAGCGAGTACCTTTGAAATGTAGTTCAAACAAGGTTTAAAAATAGCTGTCACTTTCACAGAGGTGAAAATAACTTGTTACACACGTGTAGCTTTGGGTGTGGGCCAGGCAAGAGTGGCAGAGCCACATCAAAGGCACAGCTGGTAATAACGGAGAAATTACAACCCGGTTTCCCAATGGAAAAAACGAGACCCAATTATTATAGTGCTATTCCTCCATATACCAAAAAAGGCCACTCTCCTGCTGCATGATATGTAATTTGTGACACATGTTTCCTAGTAAGCATCAGGGCTTGTGAAGTAACCATGAATGAGGTCACATGCTGATGATGTAGTGGGAGGAATGGAACTAGATATGTCTGCTTCCAAGTAAAGCATTGCTTTTCACATCGCCCCCAGTACTACTAGATAGAAACCATCTAATAAGCACACAGAAACAGAAAAGAGCTTCAGAAATAAGAAACATAGAAACTGACGGCAGATAAGGACCACTAGGTTCTCACAGTCTGCCCATTTTCTCTCCCTGCTACAAAAACCACAGACCCTACTTGATCTCAGGCTTTGTTCTCTTTCCTATCGCTAAGGTTCCCCTATACCAATCCCATGCATTTTTCAATTCCCCTAACAAATTTTCCCCCACCACCTCTGCTGGGTGGCTGTTCCATGCATCCACCACCCTTTCTCTGAAGAAATACTTCCACATGTTGCCCCTTAGTCTACCCACTTCCAGGCTCACGTCATGACCCTTTGTTCTAGAACATCTTTTTTTCTGAAAGATGCTACCCTCTTGTACCTTATTTATGCCCTTGAGATATTATTTGAAGGTCTCTATCATGCCCCCCCCCTCCTGGTTATACATATTGAGGTCCTCTAGTCTCTCCTCATATGACTTTTGTTGCAGACTTTGAACCATTTTTGTTGCCCTTCTCTGAACTGCCCCTACCCTGTCTATATCTTTCCAGAAATGCAGCCTCCAGAACTGGACACAGTACTCCAGATGAGGTCTCACCAATGATCTGTACAGTGGCATCATCACCTCCTTTCTTCTGCTGGTGATACCTTTCGCTATGCACCCCAATGCCCCACTGGCTCTCCCCACAGCCTGGGCACATTGTTTGGCCACCTTTAGGTCATATGATATGATTGATCCCAGATTCCTTTCTTGTTTGGTAGCTGTCAGTACCCGCTCCCATCATGGAAGCATCCCTGGGGTTCCTGTACCCTACATGCATGATTCTGCACTTCTTTGCATTGAATCTTAGCTGCCACACTCTTGACATTCTTCTAGTTTACCTAGGTCCCTCCTCACTTTTCCACCCTTCCCTGAGTGTCAACCCTGTTGCAGATCTTAGTGTCATCTGCAAAGAGGCATACCTTTCCTTTCAGCCCCTCCGCAATGTCACTTATGAAGACATTGAATAGAACAGGTCCCAGAAAAACAACACTGCACTACTTACAAAAAAGATCAACCTTTTCTGCCTATTTTTGGCACTACTGTTCCAGTGCCTTAAATGTCTAAATTAAACAGATTTAGAAACATAGGGGAAACTACTGTAAGCTTCTGTGGCTGACAGTAGACACACATGCCCACCAGTCACAGAGTCACTGAGTTCGTACATCCCTCTCGCTTTACATCCACTATGCCGGAGACTTTGGGTGCTTGGCAAGGCACCACCAGCAGCTGAACTGTGAGGAAAGTGGCTGAAATTTGACTGACACTGGTACACAACAGGGACATGCAAATCAAAGGCAACCTTTAAGTAATGATTCGGATAACTAAAGTCAGGTAGAAACTGTGATCATTTTATTAGCTGTTCTGGAGATGTGTTAGGCACAACTACACTTTGCATAAAATAACAACAGAGATTGTAATATATACTTAGCCTCTATATATTATTTATTTATACTCTGTGCTACTTAAACTCTATAATACTTATGGGAATCTTTACATTATATATTTCTTATACTCCATATTACTTATGTGCCATAATCATTATATATACACCATACTCCATATTACTATACTCTATATATCACTGATACACTATTTTCTATACTAATTACACTGTATATGTTATATTACTTGTACTCTATACTACTGAGGCTCTATACTCATATGTTGTATATTCTTATATTCAATATTTTTCCCTATAGGCCATTGCCAGAGAATTACCAAAATATCAAACAACAAAGGAGGAGCCACACAAAGGAATATGCAATCAGTGCCACCCAAAGAAGCTAAAACCTTCGTATCCAAAATAGTACAAAGATACACACTCACCAAGTCAGAAGACTGGAGGTTGATTCTTGCTGAAATATGCATTCAAGCAGCAGTTCTGGAGAGCACATACCAGAATGCTGGTACTTCGCTTTACTGAACAAATGCTTGGCCAATGCTCTCCAAAATTGCTGCTTGAATGCCTCAATAAAGCTATTTCTGTTAGACTCAGTCACCAGTCTCAGATTTGCCGATTGCATCCCTTTGTGCCTTTTGGATTGCTGAAATACCCTGAGCAATGTAGATCTCTTACGATCTCACTAGACCTCCTACCATGTCTACTAGGCCTCCAAGGACTTTAGCTAGATCATGTTTGTGCTCACAAAGTAAGGAAAATACCCTCCTTTCACTTGTCCAATTTATATGCACTGCATAGCTCAAATACTGATGTATCAATTATCTACTAACTGAGTTCCCTTTGTTTGTAAATTGTTATGTTTGCATGCACCAGTGATCACTTACAAGGAAATAAAATCTTCCTAGTCAGGTTGTAGTCTTAATCAGTTTACATGCCCTAGGTGCTCAATTATAGTATCATTGATAGGATTTACATGATGTGATAATAACCCAATTTAGGAGATTCGATTACCCTGCAGGTGAATACAGGTGCATGTAACTATAAGAAGAGATTGATTACTTGTTCCGGATCATTGTTTCACATATACTGGCAATCAGACTGGGCTGCTAACAAATTTCCACTGATAGAGTAATCAAATTCCAAGTGACTGAGTCACTTGTACTGATCTACTTCAACTGGATTGCAGATCAGTTCCATTTTCGTTGTTTTACAAGTTACATGCACAAAAACTCAAATGGGGCAAACGAAGATCTGAGAATTAAATCCCGTACCTTGTTTAGATGACATGCAACTTCATCACTCCCATCCTCATCGGTTCTGCTACAATTTGTGACACGCTCCCGACAAATGTTCAGATAGGCAGGGCTTTCAGGTGTTCCAAGATGGCTTCCTGCATTGTGAGTAGTTTTCTAGCAGGGTGGGAAATCTACTTGAGTGCAGCATAGGAATTTACCTGGCACCATTGTGAGTGGTGCCATCTATTCACATGGCCATGTGAAACACCAACACTACTATTCAATCCCAAGAAAAGAGGTATTGCGGTGAAGTGCAAGGAATGCTAATATTGTGATGTGGATTGTGTTCACATGACTAAGGTGGTAATACTGTACAACTCTGCACCACTCACAACCATGCAGAACTTGCCATGAGAATGATCTGCAGTCTGGTCAGAGTGCACAGTACAGGAGAACTGATTACCTTTAATTGGGATGGACTCTTTTTATAAACACAAGCAGGGACTGTACTGATTATGTACAGATGAGTAAATGGGTATCTGCGTTTGTGCATTCCTACAAAATAAAAATCTAGCACTCACCACCTCTGTAGAAAGGATACCACATAGCTCCACTAGATTGCAGTTAAAAAAAATCATTTATTGTAGCAGAAAACAATACTGCTTACCTGTCATGTTTCAGACTGACAGTCCTTTATCAAAGACTGGGGCATTAACAGTTCACTAACAAACACCTAAATTGTCATAATGTCACAATGACATAGACACAACATTCAATTTTATTGGACAAACGGGTTCATGTGATCAAGGTTTGAATTTAAAATGTTCAGAAAATTGTAATTAGGAACAAGAATAAATATCACAACACTATAAAAAATAATAAAATAGTGTGAAATGTCGAAATACATGAGAGACAAAACAGAAAAAGGAGGGGAGATCCGTTCCTGTACAGTATATGCATAAATGGGTGTGCATGGTGGGTATCACACATGCATAACATTGATCAGGTCTCCAGCAACCAATGTTGCAATCAACATATAGACTTAAATGCTAACTCAGTTATCAAAAATGGTCCTTAGAAACCTAAACAGATTTAAATCTGACACAGAAAAATCATTTTCCCAGCAAGAGGTTTTGCGTACATGTTCACATAGCAATTCTTTTTTTTCATCATAGAATCTTTGGCCGCAAGACACACTGAGCCAAAAATCATTTCCAGGTATATTCCAGGTATGCAGGGAGGTTAAGTAACTTGTTCAGGATCACACAGTATGTAAGTGGTAGTTGTGGGATTCAAACCCAGGTCTGTAAGGTCTACAGCTTCACAGCTCAGTGCTCAGCCTTCAAGACTGTACTTCCGCTTCTGAGCATTAGTGCCCTGCATTTGCTTAGCTTGCAAAAAATACTTCTTTGCAAAAAGAAAGCATGATAGTGCTGTCCTGCTGTAATCTGAAAATTACTTTAATTACAAACCAGGGACAGGTATCGATTAAGTAAGTGAATGAAGTGCTGCATAATAGCACCGCCTGACCCCACCATTATCCCTGGACTGCCAGGGAGATACAAGTATATATCAATCATGGCTTATTTTAAGATGAAGCCAAGTGCCGCCAAAAACAACAACAAATATATATATATATATTTATGCAATGGGGTGGCGATAAACAGAGTGTGATAAATCTGATTATCTGAGTAACAGTGTACATAAATTTCACTTATGTATACAGTGCTTATGTCATCAGCCGTTTATCCACACAGTGCTTTTGTCATCAGCTATTTATCCACACAGTGCTTATGTCATTTAGAATGTTCGGCCTCAGTAGCAGTATTAACCGTATTCAAATGCGAATAACTTTAAAATGAAAAATGATAGCATGGTACTGTGAGCATGAAAGTTGTTCAGCATGGAAATATCTACAAAATGAGTGGTGTTTTATTTATTGATACCTTTTAGATTTTTTGATATTTAGCAAAAACACAGCAGAAATTCATATTTTTTTTCATTTTGTCCGCAAACAAATGTAAATAACTTTAAAATGAAAAAATGATTGCATGGTAGCTTGGGAAACAAGTTGCCAGAGTTCCAGGCCATGCTGTTCGGGGTGGGGTGGGGATGTGGCGGTGGTCACAGAAATGTGAGCCAACAAAAACCATGACTGGGACCTAAACGTGTGGGGGTACACTATGCTTAGGAAGGATAGAAAGGAGGGCAGAGGGGGTGGAGTGGCTATGTTCATTAGAGATGACATAGAAATTGCTAGTGGAGAAGAGGCAGAGGGAAATGTGGAGGCCTTATGGGTCAGCTTGCGAACCCCAGCAGGAGGTAAGGTCAAGCTGGGTGTAGTATATAGGCCCCCCGGGATGGATGATGTTCTGGAGAATGGTTTGCTGGACAACATCATTGCCCTGTGTGGACCAAAAGGGGAAGGAGTGGTGTTGATGGGGGATCTTAATATACCAGTTACAACCTGGGGAATCATGTCCTCGAAGGTGGGCAAGGAGCAGAGGCTGCTGGACAGCTTCCAGGATATGTTCTTAACACAGCATGTGATAGAGCCCACAAGGGAGGGGCATGTTCTGGACGTGGTTCTGGCAGATGGGGATCTGGTAAGGGACCTGGTTGTAGATGATCCCCTGACTGGGAGTGACCACAATACTGTCTGGTTTCAAATAAGCATGGATGTGGGGGGGAGAGAGATTTAGGACACTGGCAGTGGACTTCAGTGGGGCAGACTTTGTGGGCATGGGAAATATTCTCAAGGATCACTTGAAGGGGATTACATCAATGACAAATGTGGAAAAGAGATGGAAGGTCATAAAATGGGGACTTTATGAGGCAGTCAGGACCTGCACTAAGGTAAAACGTAAGGGAGCAATGTCACATAAACCATGCTGGTGGTCCAGTGAGGTTCAGGTAGCGGTCAGAAAAAAGAAGGCGGCCTACAAAAAATATAAAACAGCAAGAGGGGATGGGAAAAGGAAATGTACCATCTTGCATCTAGAAAAGTCACCCAGATGGTGAGGGGGGAAAAGTCCAGTAAAGAGCAACAGCTGGCACAGGGGTACATGGAGGAGAAAAGGGGTTCTTCTGGTACATTGGGGAGCAGAGAAAAACTAAGGGCCATCTCAGCAGATTGAGATCAGAAGGAGGGTGGGTGGAAGAGGCGAGGACCAGGCAGAGGTATTAAATGAGTACTTTGCCTCTGTGTTCACTAGGGAGGGGATGGGATATCTACAAAGCAAGGCATGATGGGGATAGAAGCGGTAGTGAGTGGGATCAGGGAGCAACAGAAATGGAGCAAGAGGGAGGGAGGTACCCAGGGTGTCACATCAGGATAAGGATAAAAGGCCAGTAAGGTGGAGGATGGGTGATGCTATCTCCACGAAGGGTGTGGTTAGCCCTCAAGGCCCTAAAGAAAGATAAATCTCCTGGACTGGATGGCATTCATCCGAAAGTACTATAGAATTGGCAGACATTTGGCTGCACCTGGCGGAGCTCTTCAACAGGTCGCTTGAGACAGGAAGGGTATCTAGGGATTGGCGAGAGGCACATGTGGTGCCAATCCATAAAGGGGGGTCAAGGGAAGTACCAGGTAACTATAGACCCATCAGTTTGACCTTGGTGGTGGGAAAGTTAATGGAGAGTATACTAAAGGAATGATTGGGGTGTACTTGGAGGAGGTGGGAGGTCTGGATAGTCGGCAACATGGGTTTGTGCCAGGTAGATCATGTCAAACCAATCTTGTGGAGTTCTACGAATGGGTAACATCAGAACTGGACAGGGGAAAGCCTGTGGATGTATTATTCTTGGACTTCAGCAAGGCATTTGACTCTGTCCCCACAGTGGTCTGGTGGAGAAACTGATGGGGTTGGGAGCAGGCCCTTTGATGATCAGATGGATTGAAAACTGGCTAGCTGAATGCACCCAGAGAGTAGTGGTCAGTGGGGAGCTCTCGAACCCTAGAGAGGTCGGTAGTGGGGTACCGCAGGGCTCGGTCCTGGGTCCGATCCTGTTTAATGCATACATATCGGACATCAGGGAGGGTACAGGGTGTGAAATGAGTCTCTTTGCTGATGACTCCAAGATGGGAGCAGTAGTTGAGGGAGGTTGGCCCTGCAAGGGGACCTGGACACCCTAAGCTGGGCTCACATGGAAATTAAATTTCAATATCACCAAGTGCAGATGTTTACATCTTGGAAACCTAACACAGGTACTCCTGGGAGGGTAGCGCTGGAGGCCTCAACAGGGAAAAAGACTTAGGGGTCATGGTGGATGCACTATGAATTACTCTGAGCAGTGCAGGAGAGTGGCTAGCAAAGCAAACAGGATGTTGGGATGCATCATAAGGGGGATCACCTCTAGGAGCAGGGAAGTGATTCTCCCGCTGTATATTGAACTGGTTAGACCACACCTTGAGTACTGTGTACAGTACTGGAGACCACACTTGAAGAGGGACATACAGCTCCTGGAGAGGGTACAGAGGAGGGCAACTAAGATGATACGAGGACTAGAGGATTTGACGTATGAGGACAGACTTGAGGAGCTCTGCCTGTTTTCACAGGAGGAGAGGAGAGACAGGGGGGACATGACTGAGGTCTTCAAGTCCTCAAGGGAATAAATAGGGTAAACATGGAGGGATCTTTAGACTAAAAGCAGGAAGGTATCACCAGAGGGCATGGTTTGAAGTTGGAAGGTGGGAGGTGGGGGAGAGGAGGAGGTTTTCACTGAGAGGGTAGTGGACCCTTGGAATGCACTGCCTGGTGAGCTGGTTCAGAGATCCACAGTGGAGGGCTTCAAGAGAGGGTGGGGCAAACACAAAAGCGGATGTACCAGATGATGGCCTGGCCGGGGTGCGGATGGATGATAGTGGTTTCTGGATCACGGGGGAGGCAGAGTTCCTCGGCACCCAACTAGGGATCTGAGGTTTGAGCAGATTCGATAGACCGTAAGGCCTAATCTGCTGGCAATTAGTATGTTAGTATGGTACTGTGAGCACAAAGTTTATTTAGCACAGAAATATCTACAAAATGAGTGGTGTTTCATTTATAGATACTTTTTAGTTTTTCCAGAATTAGCGAAAAACAGCAGAAAAGTCAATTTTTGTGTACTTTTTCATCAAACAAATGCAAATAACGTAAAAACCAAAAATTATAGTATAGTACTTTGAGCACAAAGGTTGTTCAGCATAAAAATATCTACAAAATGAGAGGTGTTTCATTTCTAGATTCTTTTTAGATTTTCTATAATCAGCAAAAAATGGCAGAACATTAAATTTTTATTCACTTTTTTGACTGACAAATGCCCCCTACAAAAGCAAAAACAAAAGAATTGCATAAATGGAATATGCAGTGGAAAACTTGTGTAATAAATTATTTATCTGCACTTGAGCAGTTTGACCTTGGACACCTCACTTGTGGCTTACGCCACTTGTGAGGTTACTCGAGGTCAAACGCCTCCTTGTGCAGATAAATCATTACATCAATGCCCATTGTATATCCTATATATATATATATATATATATACACAATAGGGTGAAGGAACAACACTGTGAATAAATGTTGTTATTTTCACACTATTGAATATCAGGGAGCTGACATAGACACTGTGGAATATCTTAACGCATATTCCACAGTGTCTACGTCAGCTGCTCGTCACTCATGATATTATCACAGTTCACTCTGCACTCGTGCTAATAATTTCCATATTCCACAGTTGTCCATCATGTATCCTATATATATATATATACTGTATATAGCTATATGACTCAGTTACTCAGGTCTGGTAGGCAGAAGAAAGCAATGAGGTCACCTGGTCTGCCCCCACTGTCGCAGTGGTATTCCGTTATTAGGTTAGCAGACATCATTAACGTGTCAATCTTATTCTTGAAAAATGTCTGAGTGTCATTATTAACAGCTGTCTCAGGTAGCAAGTTCCAGACATCTGCAATTCTTTATGTAAAGAATATTTTCTTTTCTTTAAAGATTTCTGGTTTCTCTTGCTTAGAGTGCCCTCAGGTGGGTGACCAGCGGGGTGCCACAGGGGTCAGTGCTGGGGCCGGTCCCCTTTAATATCTTTATAAGTGACATTGCAGAGGGACTGGAGGGGAACGTATGCCTCTTTGCAGATGAAACTAAGATCTGCAATAGGGCTGACATTCTATAGGGGGGAGAGAAAATGAGAAGAGTCATAGGCAAGTTGGAGAAGTGATCAAGACTGCGGCAGTGCCAATTCAACACAAAGAAGTACAAAATCATGCACTTAGGGAACAGAAACCCAGGGGAGGATTACACAATGGAGGTGGAGAGGTATTAACAACAACCAAACTGGAAAGGGACCTGGGGGTGGTCATAACAGATGACCTAAAGGTAGCCAAACAATGTGAGAAGGCAGTGAGGCAAGCCAGTGGGATGCTGGGGTGCATAGGAAAAGCAGGGGGCAGTGATGTCACTGTACAGACAGTTGATGAGACCTCATCTGGAGTACTGTGTGCAGTTCTGGAGACCCCATCTCCAGAAGGACATAGACAGGGTAGAGGCAGTCTAGAGGAGGGCATCGAAAATGGTGCAGGGACTGCACCAGAAACCATACAAGAAGATACTGATGATGCTCAATATATATACACTGGAGGAAAGGAGGGAGAGGGTGGGATATGATAAAAACTTTCAAGTACTTCAACGGGATTAACAAAGTTCAGGAGGGCAGCATATTTCAGAAAAGGAGATGTGCAAGAAAAAGGGGTCAAAACATGAGACTAGAGGGGAGAAGACTCGAGGGGGCAACCTGAGGAAGTATTTTTACACAAGGTCTTGGATGCATGGAACAGCTTCCCTGAGGTTGTCATAGGGGCAAAAACAATAGGTGAATTCAAAAATGCTTGGGACTGACAGAAGGCTACCCTAGTAGTAGGAAGGAGAAGGTAAGATACAGATCATACAGGATCTGGAGTTTATCCAATAAGAAGGGAAATGAGCAGACTAGGTGGGCTGAGTGATCCTTATCAGCCGTCAGAATCTATATTTCTACGTAGGATCATATACAGTACTTTAAAAAAAATCATAGTGCACATCATAAAAGGTACCAAAAAAGATACTTCTGACAGGTCTGCTGATATTTTTATTATTTGTTTCTGACAGTAGTTTTCATGGGTGATTAAAAAATGTTGTGCCACTACTTCTTTAAAGCAATAAAGGGAAAAATTATTTTTTTAGCACCACTTTTACGTATTGACTGACACAGTTTCTGAGTAACAAACAGCCTAAACAATTAGTGTATTAACCTCGTGGTACGTCCATGGAAATGCAGATGGTGTATGGCAATGCAAGACTGCAGTTATTTACATATGAGATAATTAATGGTAAACATTCATGTGACTATGCCCCACACCTCAGTGTGGGGCACCGCAACCCCTGATTAGTATTTTTGCCCTTTGCTACAGAAACTGTTGTACCTGCCTCCAACTGGACTCCCATCTTTGCAACCTCTTCATGACCCTCCCTCCCAGGCCCACCCAGAGATGTAACTCCCTGGCCCCTGGACCCCCTCCCATTTGGGCCCACTGAACACCTCCCTCCAAGCCACCTGGACAACCACCATACAACACTCTACACCCCCCTCACAGAGGTGCTCTAGCTTTACCTCATGAGTTGTATGATTAGTCTCTTACCTTAGGATTAACACAGAGTCAACCACCCTCATTGCCAGCGGACCACCCTTCCAGCACCCAAACCAGAATCTCATATCCACTTCCCTGCACCTGGACCACCCTTCCATTGAAACATACAAATTGTCAGCAGATATGGAATGCCAGACCCATCCAGTCTGCCCATAAGCCCTATACTAGTTTTGGCCTCTGACCCTGCCTGATCAATGGCTCTTCACCTATCCTTTCCACCTCTAAGTTTCCCTTATGCCTGTCCCAGACATGTTTAAATCCCTCCACTGTGCTTTCTCTCACCACCTCCTGTGATCAACTATTGCATGCGCCCACCACCCACTCCATGAAGAAAAACTTCCTCACATTTTCTCGTAGCCTGCCCTCTTACAATTTTATATCATGCCCCTTCGTTCTCGTACTCCTGCTAAATTGGAAGGTGTCTCCCCCTGCATCTTGTTTATTCCTGGAATGTTTCTATCATGTCCCCTTGATTGCTCTTCTCCTCCAGAGGGTACATAATGAGGTCCTTTAATCTTTCCTCGTATGTTTTCTGGTGCAAGCCCTGTACCATCTTAGTCGCCCTTCTTTGGACTGCCTCCACCATATCCATGTCCTATTGAAGGTGCAGCCTCCAGAATTGTACACAGTACTCTAGGTGAGGCCTCACCAGTGTTTTATACAATGGCATCACCACCTCTCACCTTCTGCTAGTGATACCTCTGCTTATGCACCCGAGCATGCCACTGGTCCACCCTGCAGCCTTAGCACTCTGCTTTGACACATTTAGGTCATCTGAAATTATAACCCTGAGGTACCTTTCTTCCTTGGTGATCGTCAGCAACTATCTTACCATCCTGTAGCTCCCCTCAGGGTTACCCCATTCTAGGTGCATTATTTTGCACTTCTTTGAATTGAACCTCAGCTGCCACACCTCAGATAATTTTTCAAGCTTCTCCAGATCCCTCCTCATTCTCTCCACCCCTTCTGGAGTATTCACCATGTTGTAGATCTTAGTGTCATCTGCAAACAGGCAGACCTTTCCCTCCTGCCCCTCTGAAATGTCACCAGTGAAGACACTGAACAGGACTGGCTCCAGAACTGATCCCTGAGGTACCCCGCTTGTCACCCCTTCTCACTTCTGGTTGGACAGGAAGGGTGGTAAGCATCAGCGGGCCAAGGAGGAAGCTAGAGTGGCGGTGGTGGGTGAATGTGGAAAGAGGTTGTGTGTCGGAGGGGACTGTGGAGGGATCAAAAGTGTTAGGGGTACTGTGATGTGAGGGAGAATGGAGAAATGAGGTGATGTTGGGGAGGGGTTAGTGTCAGGCCAGAAAGATTGAGCTGACCCCTGATCCCAAGTATTCCAAGCCTTGTTTTAAAAAGTAGCTTCCTAGTAGCTGCCTGCCTCAGCCCTTTCGATAACTTACCCTCACAGACAGCTACCGACAAAGTGTGGTATAAACAGTCATTTTCTGTGAAAAGTTATTATGCTCGTAAAAGTTAAATCCAGCTTGCTGGCAAAAAAAAGGACCGACTTCCTGGTCTGCAAACCATGCCCCCACATTGGCCCACATAGCCGTGTTTTGTGATATCACAAAATGAAGGCTGCATGAGGGTGCCCATTCACTTATAATGGGGCCAATATTTTCACATACATTTGTACTATTTACTGTCGGAATTTTCTTAAATCAAAGCAATTGATCGACTACTAGGGTCCCTATTAGTCGATCGATGCTGTAAGTAAGCAAGAAACCACTCAAAGGGTGTGCATTGAACAGATATTACTGCACTTCTAGGGGCTGAAGGCACTCGGCCTCGTGTCTTACCACACCCTTGGGCATGCAGTAATAGCTGCTTAATGCACACCCCATCATATCTTATTGTTTACTTACAGCATGGCCATGTGAACTTGTCCAGCCAATTAGTACCTTCCATTCATCTATGCAGTGCGTTGTAGCAGTCTCAAACAACTGCAGCCCACTCAAGGGGCAACAAACAAACAAGAATGTCATGGCACAGAGAAACCGCAAAGCGCCAGAGTTAGTTAAGGGGAAAGTTGTGCAAAAAGCTCAGGGGCTGGGTGACCACAGTGCACGAACGCAGTACCTGCTGAACGGTGCCCAAAGTTGGACGCAATGAAAAAACGTGGGCTAGATGAGTATGGCACACAACATGCAGGTGCTAGGCAAGCACAGCGCCCAAAGGTCAGGGGATGAGCAGAATGTACAGTGCGAACCGCAGGGGGAGAAGCAACCATAATGAGAAAAATGCATGCGACAGGTGGAGGCTGCAGCACAGGAAGAGTAGGAGAAAAGGTCCGTGCCATGTGCAAAACGCAGGGAACTGTGACACCACCGCACAGAAAACTGGGGCTAGACTACTCCAATGTGCAAAACATAGAGCTTAGCAATAAACAGAACGCAAAATATAAGAAGTAAAGCATGTGCAACACAGGCCACAATAGACAAGAGAACACCCACCATGTTCAAAAGATCACTTAGGATAGCACTCATTCACCCTTATTTTAAGGCTGCCCAGTCCTTAATAATCTATGTGGTTTGGCTGGGTGTCTCTTATCAAGCAGCACTAAAAGGTGGTCAGCCTACTGGAGCGATGGCAGCACCAAGTACATCAATCAGGGTGATGCAACGTGAGCACAGGATTGTCCGTTTACCACTCAGAATAAGGGAGTAGGCACAGTGTAGTGTGTCTGGTGAGCAGTTGTTATAAAGGGTGTTTTTCTATGAATTGTATGATTGCATGGCAGTCAGTTATTTATTAATTATCTACTGCACTTAGCTTTTTTCCCTCGGGTTCCTGTCCAGAAGTTGCAAAAAACATCTGTTCCCCCCCCCCACCGGTTGTGCACACCGCTAGCACAGTGTTTTTGATGTTACCATCCCACCAACTCTGATTTGTTACAGATCAGTGGCCAGACTAGAGGAGGACCAAGGAAAAGCATGTATCCTAAATAGATACTTCTGCTCAGTATTTACTGAGGAGAAGGTAAGGTAGGGCAGAGCCCACAGCTCAGCACCATGGACACGGGGGGGGGGGGGGCCCTTCACAAAAGAAAGGATCCTATAAGAGCTCACTAAACTCAGGGTGGACAAGGCAGTGGGACCTGATGGCATACATCCAGGGTACTAAAAGAGCTAAGGATGGAACAAAGCAGAGCCATTAGCAGAACTGTTTAATTAGTCTCTGAGCGCAGGAGAGGTCCCAGAAGACTGAAGAAGGGACCATGTGATCCCACTCCACAAGACTGGCAGCATGAAAGAGGCAGAGAACTACAGACCAGACACTCTTACCTTAGTAGTGGGCAAGTGTATGGAGGTACTCCTTAAGGAAAGGATAGTGCAACACCTGGAATCCATAGGAGCACATGATCCAAGACAGCATGGGTTTACAACAGGAAGGTCCTGTCAAACTAATCTCATAGATTTCATTGACTGGGTAACCAGAATGATGGACCAAGGGGATGCAGTTGATGTTGCCTACCTTGACTTCAGCAAAGCTTTCAATACTGTTCCACATAAAAGATTGGTTAATACACTGGGTAGGCTCGGGAAGGATCAGAAGTTGGTCAACTGGGTGGCAAACTGGTTGGCGGGCAGAAAACAAAGAGTGGTGGTAAATGGTATACAATTAGAAGAGATGCAAGTCACAAAAGGGTACCTCAGGGATCAGTTCTGGGGCCAGTTCTGTTCAGTATCTTCATCAGTGACATTGCAGATAGACTGGAGAGTAAGGTTTGTCTGTTTGCAGATGACACTAAGATCTTCAACAGAATAGATGATCCAGATGGGGTAGGCAGATTGAAAAGAGATCTGGAAAAACTGGCAAAATGGTCTGAAAAGTGGCAACTGGGCTTTAATGTAGAGAAGTGCAAGATCATGCACGAAGGGAAAAGAAACACTTAAGCTACCTATAGGTTGGGAGAGGAGTTGGCAGTCACAAACAAAGAAAGAGACTTGGGCAACATCATCACAGATGACCTGAAATCATCCAAGCAGACCACTAAAGCAGCAGGTAAGGCTAGAGGGTTGTTGGGGTGCATTAGTAGGGGTGTCACAAGTTGAAAGAAGGAGGTAATAATCCCTCATTACAAGACACTGGTTAGGCCTCATTTGGAGTACCGTGAAGCAGCACCTGCACAAGGACATAAACAAAATGGAGGCAGTTCAGAGAAGGGCAACCAAAATGGTGCAGGGGCTGCATCAGAAAACATATGAGGACAGATTAATGGAGCTCAATATGTATACCCTTGAGCAAAGGAGGGAGAGAGATGATATGATCGAAACATTCTAACATCTTAAGGGCATTAACAAGGTGAAAGAGTCTCACATGTTTCAATATAAGAAAAACAGCAGGACAAGAGGACACAGTATGAGATTAGAGGGAGGCTGATTAAGGGGCAATGTAAGGAAGTTATATTTCACAGAAAGGGTGGTGGATGCATGGAACAGCCTACCTCAGGAAGTGGTGGATATGAATGAAATGTAGGGCTTCTTACAGGCATGGGATAGGCATAAGGGAGCAATACAGATGAGTATGAATAGATAGGCCACTGACAGAGTAAATGCTGATGGCACATTTATAAGGTAGAAAAAATGGGCAGACTAGATGGGCCTCGTGGTCCTTATCTGCCGTCAACGTCTATCTTTCTAGACTACCTGATAGCTACTGCAAAAAAATAAAAAAAAGTTGAAAGCATAACACCAATTTAAATGAGTCGCAAAACATACTACATATTAAAAAATATTTTATTTACCAATTTTTAAATGCCGTTGACTTCAGCACAAGGGAATGCACATGTCTCCCAGGTGGATCACTGGCATCTGCTGGTTACCGACTCTCCCCAAGTGGCAAGAGTGGTGGGAGTCATAAGTGACGCACTCCTGGTCCCCAGTTTTGTATGTGGCATCACAGTCACTGGTGTGAGTTATGTATGTAACCCCTAGATGGCACTATCCCAGGGGCTACTACCCCTGCCTGATTTGCCACTAACAGGTTGAGGGGCCTGGATCCAATGGCGGGTGCCTCCACCCAGAGGTCAGGGTTTGCAATAGTTAAACTTACTTGGTCACAGCCCTCTGGGACACTGCAACCCCCCTTTCTTCCCACTAGTGGCCCACACAATATATCAGAATTACCTTTACAGTATACACTTACCCCCAGGACTGGTTCCGGCACTGGGACCTCCTGTGAAATAAGATACAGTGCAACAATCACAGTACAGTACTTTAACATAGACAAATACCTCAGGCAGTATAACTTTGCTGAAACAAGCAGCTCTGATTTATTTAGGGGATATAACAAGGACAGGAAATCAGGTTAATTAGCTTATCACTTTACTATCTACCTATGGCTCTGTGCACAGGCTATCCCTACCAGTTACTGTCCCTGGGTACCCAAGCCCTAGTGGCTAGTCCAAACCGTGGCAGCTGGTAGGGGCCCTTTCACACAGTGAAAAGAAAAATTAGTTTAAACAGTCAGCTGTACAGTGATTCCATTTGGATTTAATGTGGCAATTCAACAGGGAGCGACACTGAATTAGTACTCACGCCCTCCAAACAAGATAGGGTCCTTCAACGTCAGCAGGGCTACTCTTGAGCTCCAAGAGACTCCTCACACATTTATATGGTAAACAGTCACAGGCAAAAGTCCTTTAATGGCAGCAGATTCACTTGAGCTGCACAAGCCTCCTCACACATTTATATGGTAAAAAGAAAGTACTATACCAGGCAGGCTGCTTCTCTATCCGATCGCAATTACTGCACAATACCGGGAGAACACATAGCAGATTCAGTTCCTGACAGACCAAGTGCAATTCAACAATTTCTCCAGTCTTCTACAGGGTGAGCCTGGTTTCTACTCTTCAGAGATCCTTTGATTCTTTTCACGGGACGGATTCAGTTCTAACAAGCAGTTACACAAGCTGCAGACCGGAACTCTGGGCCTTACACGTTTTTGACTGAAACTGTGCACTGAAGGAGCACAGGGTTTCTTTCCCTTCACTGCCAGAGCTAAACTGAAACTCCAACAGACAAAACCGGGCACTTCCTTTGAGTTCCTCCCAGTTCTTGACTGGATTGGCTGTCACTCACAATAGACTGCTGCTGTTGGTCAAAAAGGCGCGAAGTCTAAACTGCATCTCCCAAGTCACTGCCCATACAATCCTCTTGTGGCTGGCTCAGATTATGAGTCCAAGTTCTGATTCGTCCAAGGCACCATTTTAGAGCTAGCTTACCCCACACTGATTGGTCCAGTTCAGCAGTTCAAAACCAGAATGGGAACTAGGCAGACACAATTCTGACTGCAAAGAAAGCAGGTTAGACAAACTGTAATTTTATTATTACTGTAAATGATTTCTGGCAAACAGTTACATCTTTCAGATAGGTTCCTTTGCACTCCTAGTGACTGCAAAATGGAGTGAATTGGCAGCAGCTCGAGTGGTACTCAAACAGAGAAGCACACAGTCCCCCCATACAAACTAATTATGTCTGCAAGCAGACAGCTCTTAAAGAGACAGTACCAGAGGCTCTAAAAACACTCACTGATAAATGGCTTAAACGCCAAACACCATTCAGGCTTGGAGTATTCAAGCAAGCTCCTGGAAGTCTTTTGGGAACACCCATTTGCAGGGGGGTTACATGTAGGCAACAAAAAAGCTGATAGAACAGCAGATAACACTGCGGAGAACAAGTGCACCACCCGAAGCAACTGGATGTCAGGGTCCCGCAGCCGATGGTGCTTAGAGCCGCTCCTGGCTAGCTGCTGCTGGAGTGGGGGAGGGCTACAGGGTGCCCCTCATCCTCAGCTCAGAAGGTACATGGAGATGGGACTAGTCTTCAAAATGTCTCCATGAAGACAGCAGCTCCATGGCCCCTGCTCATCATCACCCCCCGCATATCTATGGGCTTCCATGCCCGTTTCCTATTTAGTTTCCCTCTATACTCGCTTTTACTCCCTTCCCTTGAGCGTTACCTCCACCTATTCCCAAACTATTGCTGGACCTTATCGTTCCTCTACCCTGTATGTATTTGCTTTGTACTTTTTAGATTCTTATTTATTCCCACACTAGATAGTGTTTCACTTATACCCTAACTTCTGATCCCAAGTATAGGCCTTTACACGTCTCTGACCTTACCCTGATATCTTTACTTTTTTTTTCTGTTAGTTACTCATAGGGAAAATGATGGAATCCCTTATGAAGGAAAGCATTGTTGAGTACCTAGAGGCCAGCAGGGCACAGGACCCAAGGCAGCATGGATTCACAGCAGGAAGGTCATGTCAGATGAATCTAATCAATTTTGTTTGACTGGGTGACCAAAAGTAGTAGGAGGGGCTGTGAACATGGCCTACCTAGACTTTAACAAGGCATTTAACACAGTCATAGAAACATAGAATTTGACGGCAGATAAGGACCGCTTGGCCCATCCAGTCTGCCCATTTCCCTACCTACTGGATAAGCTGCAGATCCTAGTTAACCAGCAGCCTACTTCTTCTTACACCCACCCCCCAGAATTGCCTTATGACTGTCCCATGCATGCTTGAATTGCACCACTGATTTTGACTCCACAACCTACTCCGGAAGGCCGTTCCATGCATCCACAACCCTCTCTGTGAAAAAATACTTCCTTAAATTACCTCTGAGCCGCCCCCTCTATCTTCAAATTGTGCCCTCTTGTTCTTGCACACCTCTTTTTTTGAAAGATGCTACCCTCTTGGACTTTGTTGATTCCCTTGAGGTACTTGAAAGTTTCTATCATGTCCCCCCTCCCGCCTTTCCTCGAGGCTATACATATTAAGCTCCTTAAACCTCTCTTCACATGTCTTCCGGTGCAGACCCTGCACCATTTTAGTAGCCCTCCTCTGGACAGCTTCCATCCTGTCTATGTCTTTGCGGAGATTGGGTCTCCAGAACTGCACACAGTACTCCAGATGGGGTCTCACCAGCTGTCTGTACAGAGGATAATAACTTCCTGTTTCTACTGGTGATGCCTCTCCCTATGCATCCCAGTATCCCTCAACCCTCCTTGCTGTCCTCTCACATTGCTTGCCCACCTTTAGGTCATCTGATATGACTACCCCAGGTCCCTTTCCAATTTTGTTGTTGTTAGTATCTCACCCCCCATTGTGTACTCTTCCCCTGGGTTTTTGTTTCCCAGGTGCATTACTTGCACTTCTTAACATTGAATCTAAGTTGCCATACATTTGACCATTCCTCTAACCTTGCCAAGTCCCTTCTCATCCTTTCAACCCCACCCTGTGCATCAACTCTGTTGCAGATCTTAGTGTCATCTGCAAAGAGACATACTTTTCCTTCCAGTCCTTCCTCAATGTCGCTTATAAAGACATTGAAGAGGACCAGTCCTAATACTGAACCCTGCGGTACACCACTAGTAACCCTCCTTTCTTCTGAGTGGACTCCATTTACTATAACTCTCTGTGTCCTATTCTCCAGCCAATTTTTTACCCAGGCTGTCATCTTGGGACCCACTCCCAGGCTGTCTAACTTGTATATTAATCTTTTGTGTGGAACTGTGTCAAATGCCTTGCTAAAGTCTAGGTAGGCCATGTCCACAGCCCCTCCCTGATATACTACTTTGGTCACCGAGTCAAAGAAATCTATCAGATTTGTCTGGCATGACCTTCCCGCTGTGAATCCATGCTGCCTAGGGTCCTGTGCCCCTCTGGCCTCTAGATACTCGACAATTCTTTCCTTCAGAAGTGATTCCATCATTTTCCCTATCACTGAGGTTAAACTAACAGGTCTGTAGTTTCCTGCTTCTGCCTTGCTCCCACTTTTGTGAAGGGGAATCACATCTGCCCTCCTCCAGTCCTCGGGTACCACCCCATCATCCCATGATTTGTTAAAAAGGGTAGTCAGTGGTGTCACTAGTTCTACCCTTAGCTCTTTTAGAATTCTGGGATGAATCCCATCAGGCCCCATTGCTTTGTCCACCTGCAGTTTTAAGAGTTCTTTCAGAACCCTTTCTTCTGTAAATGGGCTGGTATCAACTTCTGTATCCAGAGTGTTACTACTGTTTGTTTTATGTACCAACCCCTCTTCATTTGTAAATACTGAGCAAAATATTTGTTTAGTATCTCTGCCTTTTCACAGTCTCCCTCTGCCCACCCTCCTGCCCTTTATTAAGCCTCACTATCCCTCCCTTGGTCTTCCTTTGCTCCCTGATGTACCTATAAAAGGTTT
This sequence comes from Neoceratodus forsteri, assembly GCA_016271365.2. Taxonomy (NCBI): domain Eukaryota; kingdom Metazoa; phylum Chordata; order Ceratodontiformes; family Ceratodontidae; genus Neoceratodus; species Neoceratodus forsteri. The sequence continues at coordinate 565,151,270 of JADMNL010000023.1, read as the reverse complement.
TATCCCCCTTCTTGACTGAGTTAGCTATCTTTTCCTCGGTTTGGGCCTTTGCTGTTCTGACTGCCTTCCCAGCCTCCTTTTGCTTTAACTGATACAGTTCTCTGCCCTGCTCCTTCTGCGATTCCTTGTACTTCCTGAATGCTTTCTTTTTCTCTTGAACCTTCACTGCCACTTCCTTTGAGAACCATAGTGGTTTCTTACATCGTCTTGTTTTGATTATTTGCTTCACACAAAGGCTCTTTACCTCTGTGATGGCAGTTTTTATTATTCTCCATTGTTCTTCCACCCCTCCTTCCTGCCCATTTGCTAGTGCATTCCTTAGGCACTCACCCATTTTGGCAAAGTCAGCCCTCCTAAAGTCCAGTACTTTTGTATTTCTATGGCTTGACTCTATTGCTGTGTTTATTGTGAACCATACTGTTCGATGGTCGCTAGTTCCCAGATGGCTACCCACTTCTACATCTGTGATCCTCTCTCCATTTGAGAGAATCAAGTCTAATATTGCTCCCTCTCGAGTGGGCTCCAGTACTAGTTGTCTAAGGCATGCCCCCTGTAGGGCATCTAGAATAACTGCACTCTTCGAAGTGGCAGCTGCAACTGCACTCCAGTTAACATCTGGCATATTCAGATCATCCATCAGCAATATCTCCCCTTTTTCTGCCATTCTAAGTATACTTTCTATCATTTCCCTGTCCATTTCCTCCCCCTGAGAAGGGGGTCTGTATACAACCCCTGTGCATATTGTGGTGCCATTGCCTGTCTCCAAATTTACCCACAGTGCTTCTTCTCCTCCCTGTTTACCCTTTTGTTCTGTTGCTTTTATTCCTTCCCTTAGGTAAAGAACTACTCCTCCTCCTCTTTACCCTCCCTGTCCCTCCTGTGACAGTGTATCCTGGTATGTTTATGTCCCAGTCATGGTTTTGTGTGTACCATGTTTCTGTGACTGCCATGATATCCAGATGTTCCTCCTCCATCAAGACCACTAATTCAGGAAGCTTGTTACCCAGACTACGGGCATTAGTACTCATTGCTCTCCATTTTTTGATGGCTTTACCTTCTGTTGCAGCATCCCCCACTGACCGTTCTACCTCGGTCTTTTTCTCATTTAGTACCCTGTTTTGTAGGGAGAAGCTGGGATTTTCCTGCTGCTTGTCAGTGCCTCCTCCTTTGACTAGTTTGAAAGCTTGCCAATGAAGCATTTAAACCGATTGCTCAAAAAACTTGTTCCCTTCCTGGACAGATGCAGATCATCCTGCCAGTATAGGCTGGTGTCCCTCCAGGTGGAACCCCAGTCCCCAATGAAGCCAAACCCCTGTGCTCCGCACCATTCTTTCAACCATTCATTAAACTGCATGGTGCCAATTCCCTCATCTCCCCATGCTTTTGACAGGCAGCACCTCTGAGAAGGATACTGTGTGTGCTACTAGTCTTAGGTCCCTCCCCAACTCTGCAATGTCCTCCTGCACTGCTCTAATCTCATGATGAGCCAAGTCATTTGTCCCTAGGTGGACAATTACATCCAGCTCAGACTCCCGTGCAGCTGTTCTCATGATCCTGAGGATGCGCTTCCTGTCCCTCCAAGCCATGGCACCAGGCAGGCACCTTAACTTCAGTTTTCCCAGCTCCCCCCAGTTCTATACCCCTAATAATTGAGTCCCCCACCAGGAGCTGCTTCCTTTCCCTGTGGTGTCCTCTGCCTCCTTCCTGTGGGCCTCCCTTGTGACAGCTATCATCAGTCTTCTCTGCGGGTGCATCCATAGGGGAGCTATGCTCCCCCAGAATGGTGTATGGATTGTGGAGTGGAACAATTGACTGGGTGTGCTCTGTTCCACCCTCCTCACACTCCCTGAGCCCACTGTGATCCAACTGCTGTGCTTTCTTCGCAACCTCTGAGGTAGTGGTGGTGGCGCTAGTGCTCCCTGGATGGGGGGAGGTTCCCTTCCTACAGTCCAGTGTGGCCTGGGGAAAGGTTTCCTTACTACTGTCCAGTGCAGCCTGAAGACAGGCAACTTCCTCCCTCAGGGCAGATAGTTGTCTGCAAATAGGGCAGCATCTCAGCCTCCAGAAAGACTCCCGGAAGACTGCTGCCCCACAGCCATTACATTGCACTACTCCCCACATGTTTATCTAGTTGTTTTTTTTGTGTATTTGTGTGTGCGTGTGCATGTGTGATTTGTTATATAGAAATATATATATATATTATACAATGTGTATGCTTATATTGTCAGCGCAGTGTGCTAGAGAGGATATGACAGTGAAATGCACCTTGCACTCGAGGAAATGATGTCAGAACCTCAGGAATAAAGGAACTATTTCCAGGGGTGAGGGGTGGGAAGGGGTTGGGCCTAAACTGTGTCCTCAGAAAACAATCAACTAAAAGCTCTCACCCACTGCTGTGATGAGTGCCTTCCTGTCAGCAAGATACCATACACAACAATTTGACAGAGAAAGTACACTGCTAATCAAACAGAGAAATATCCAGACATCCAAGTCAGACACAGGTAAACCTCTCCAGCCCCAAAACAGCCGGGTGGTTTGTTAGCCACAAAGGAAAATCAAATATGCAGTTATTTCAGCTCTTCTGAGGATGCTAACAAGATAAGCAGTTTTAAAAAAAACCTTCCTGAATTAAAAACTAAAACAAACACAAAGCAATACCACTTTAAAAGTGAGGAAAACTTCTCTCAGATGTAAGCAAGAGAGAGAGAGAGAGAAATTAGTTACTGATATTTAGTCCAAAATAGTATATCCCACGCAGCTTCTCAGTTGTTTCCAAGCACTCCCTGTACACAACATGGAAGAAGAAGATGGTCTTCTGCCTCAAACAGCATCACACTACTAGTTTATAGTAATTTGAACAATGCTGAAATGGTCTAGTTAGACAAATGGCTGGGTTGCAGACCTCTGACTTGTGAAGACAATTACCCCCACCTCAGGCTATGTTTGGCATCCAATTACAAACTGCAGCTTTTGCTATTTTGAATCCCACACAAAAGATTAATAAACAAATTAGCCAGCCTAGGAATGGGCCTCAGGGTGGCAGCCTGGGTAAAATATTAGTTGGACAACAGGATGCAGAGGGAAATAGTAAACCGAGTCCACAGTGAAGAAAGGGGGGTTACTAGTGGGGTATGGCAGGGTTCAGTACTGGGTCTGATCCTTTTAATGTCTTTATAAGTGACATTGCAAAGGGACTGGAAGGACAAGTATGTCTCTTTGCAGACACAAACATCTGCAACAGGGTTGATACACAAGGTGGGGCGGAAGGGATGAGAAGATCTTAGGTTAGGTTGGAGGAATGGTCAAATGTATGGCAGCTTAGATTCAGTGCAAAGAAGTGCAAAGTAATGCACCTGGAAAACAAAAACCAAGGGGAAGAGTACACAATAGGGGTGAGATACTGACAACAACAAAAATGGAAAGAGAGCTGGGGGTAGTTATATCAGATGACGTGAAGCTGAGCAAGCAATGTGAGAGGGCAATAGGGACAGCTGGGGGGATACTGGGATGTATAGGGCGAGGCATCACCAGCAGAAAACAGGAAATTGTTTTCCCTCTGTACAGATAGTTGGTGAGATCCCATCTGGAGTACTGCATGCAGTTCTGGAAACCCCATCTATGTGAAGACATCGACAGGTTCGCGGCTGTCCAGAGGAGGGCAACCAAAATGGTGCTGGGTCTGCAAGAGAAGACATACAAAGAGAGACTAAAGCAGCTTAATGTGTATAGCCTCGAGGAAAGAAGGGAGAGTGGAGACGTGATAGAAACTTTCAGGTACCTCAAGGGAATCAACAAAGTCCAAGAGGGTAGCATCTTTCAGAAAAAAGAGATGTGCAAGAACAAGAGGGCACAATTTGAAGAGGGGGGGGTGGCTTAAGGTCAATGTGAGGAAGTAGTTTTTCATGGAGAGGGTTGTGGATGCGTGGAACAGCCTTCCTGAGGAGGTCATGGAGTCAAAATAGTGGGGAGATTCACGAATGCATGGGACAGACATAAAGCAATTAAGAGATTCTTATCTGTCATCAAATTCTATTTCTATGTTTCCATGGATAGGGTGTGTCAACTATACCCTAACTGATGTTCTTAACTCTAGACCTAATCCACAACTTAAACTGCACCCCCTTTTTATGTTGTCTTTTGCACATAGTGCAAGCAACATGTTGTGGCAGCTTGGTGGAGTAGCAGGTTGTAGAGGCGTGGCCATGTTGTGGCCAATGGCCCCACTCCTTTTTCGGGCTGGTCTCTGTGGCAGCAATGAATGAGCGCGCTGCCTGTGACATCAGTTCAGAAGCATGACACCAGCTTGAAAGAATTTTGCCACTGCATTGAAGGAGTGACCCATCATTGCAGGGTGTGCCTTACATGCTGAAACATTTCAAGAAACATGGCAGCCGCTGCCACCGTCTGCCTCTCCCAGTCCGTAGAAAGTCGACATCGGGGGTGCCCAATCCACCTGTTGGCATGCCCCCTCTCCAGTTCATTTGCCAATGGGGGAGCCCAATCCCCATCTGCATAATGTTCCCCCTTGCTTTGTGTGCTGAGAGGGGTGCCCAATCCTCCTCAGCATCATGCCCCCCCCCATTGTGACGCTTTCTTTGCCAACGGGGAGGGGCCCAATCCCCATTGGCTTCAGTCCCCTGTCTCCAAAACACACAGGTGACACAGTGCGAGCCCACCCCAGTGTGCCCAACAGTTGGTTTTACACCTGTAAATAAAGAAAACCTTCCCATGATGTTCTTCCTAAAAAAAAAAGAAATGATCCGTGATCCCAATGATCCCCCTTGCCCAATCGTACCCTCCTTCTGTGCACCCCACCTCTCCACACTCACCTCACCCCACACTTACCTCTGTAACCTGGCAAAATGATCTTCTGTGGAGCAGGAACATGTCTGCAAACTGAAGAAAATCATGGTAAGCTATATAATGGCATCAATGGGGGGTTCCAACTTAGGTGGATATCTCAGCCATTTGTGTGACTTTTGGCTCCAAAATTTTAACCATGGGGGGTCATTTCGTTATTCAGTCTAGAAAGGTGATTTCACAGTCACTGCGTGGAATCACCTTTCAGGACTGATTAATGAAATGACAGTGCCACTGTTCATGAGGTGGGCTCCCAAAAAGCCTATGTTGCAAATTTGGTGAAAAAATTCCAAACAGTGACTGTGTCATGAGCATGCATTGTGCAGTTTCCATGCAATCTCCAGAATTGTTAATATTTTCACTCCAGAGTTTCAGCATTGCCATTTTTTCATATCTCCTCATGAACAGTACAGCTGTCATTCTTCACATCTTGGCCAAAATGTGTTTTTCCACATCTGGCACACAATGGCATGGTCGCTGTGGGAAATCAACATTCTTGACAGATTAAGACAATCACGATGACACTGTTCATGAGCAGAGGTCTCAAAATGTCTGTGTTGAAAATTTGATAAAAACATTCCATGAAATGACTGTGCTACGAGTGTGCATTGTGCAGTTTCCACATACTTTTGTAATCTCAAAAATTTTTTAATATTTTCACTCCAGATTTTCAAAATTGCCATTTCTTCACACCTCCTTATGAATGGTACAGCTGTCATTTTTCCTATCCTGCCCCTAGTGTGTTTTCACACATCTGGCGCATAATGGCCCGGTCACTGTGGGAAATCAATTTTCAGGACAGATTAACAAAATCACAGTGCCACTGTTCATGAGCGGAGGTCCCAAATGCTTTCATGAGGTGGGGTCACAAAAACTCCATGTTGAAAATTTGGAGTGCAAATACCAACAAACGTCCAGGACTTTAGGGTTTCTAACCGTAACATTCCACCCTGTAGAGACTGACAGGTGTCAGGGTTGTGGCATTGGATAGTCAGCTGTAATGTTCACACCATTCCACCCCCTACCCCCACCCTGCAGCCAGAGACAGGCATCAAGGTATGCCCCGGACTCTTTGGCCCCAAAGTTCACCCCATTCTCCTCTACTGCACCCATCTCAATGTATTTCCTTATGGAATGGGATGAGCATAAGTCCTGAAGACCCCAAGGCACACCGTGACACTTGTCGGTGTCTGCAGGGTAGGGTGTGGTGAAATGGCATGATCGTTATGCCTGATGACCCCAAGGCACAACATGACACTTGTCAGTGTCTGCAGGGTAGGGTGAGATGAAATGGCATGAGCATTATGGTCGACGATCCAAAGATGCACCTCAGTGCCTGTCAGTCTGCAGTATGGGGCGGGGTTGATGTCAGTTCCACACTTCACTGCCATTCCTATTATGCAGCTCTCTAACTCCTGCACTACCAATGCCAATGCCAGCAAGACAACATCTGGGATTGACAAATGTTTGTTTTATCCCTGCTATAAATAGAGTATCAGACCTAGGTACAGACCACCCACCCTTGCCACTGGAAGACGAGACATGAGCTGGCATTGATGCACATGTACAGACGTCTGCAGAGTCAACCACATCAATGTAGTTTAAGCTACATCTACAGTGGCCTCAAACAAGGGATAGTCGATCTCTGAGCTGTTGTCTACTCCCCCCTTACAAAGGAGGAAATAGGACCTGCAGATGCTCTGAAGGCAGGGGGTGGGGTGCAGCTGTATGCCCTAATCTCCTGGTCCATATCATGGTACAATATCCTTGTGATGCAGTGGGTCACCCCCCACACACACCGATTTCCATTTTCTAAAGTATATCCTGTTGGTCCACTGCCCCCCCTCCAGACAGACCCCTTCCAACCCACTAACACATCCCACAACCCTGCCCCACCCCACCCCCCATTCTGTAGTGTATGGCAGTCTGGACAGCTTGGTACTGGGACTGGCACTGGCCTCGCCTCAACTCCTGATAAACTTGATGTAGTGTACTTGTTGTTATGTTCTCCCACAGCCAATACCACTGCCACCCCCCTTAAGTCTGGGGCATGCAGTAATGCTTGAGGCACACCAGGCTAGCTCCAGTAAGTGGGTGCAGTGATATCTGTCAAGCAGCACACCCACATGCACAGGTGTCTGGTGCACTGAGTCCAGGCCACCGCCATGGGTCAGACTTTTGCCTAAATCCTTACACTACAATCGTGAGTTTTGATTTTCTTTCTTTGTACGCTTTGCATTTCCAATCCTAATATTGTAGATGCTGTAACATAGATTTTTGCAATTTTATATATTATATAGAAATTAGTATTCACTATAAAGAAGAACAGAATGTGGGGAATATGGTCTGCCAGAGTGAGAAGCAGGTCTAGGGAATTTTGGGGGAGGGAGAAGTTGTGTATAGCCACAGACTGAGGGGGTTATTCAGTGGCAGAGTGGGGGCGGGGTCAGCTGGGGAGGGGACTGGTCCAGGTGATGTAGGTGGTGGGGTCCAGATACAGAGAGGGTTGTCTGACAAGGTGGAGGCTGGTCAGGAGTGTGGTCCACAACTTTAGCATTACACACACACACACATATGATCCACGTCAGAAAACCATATATTCCAGAAGGCCACACAAATAGTAACCCACATGCTCCAAACCACAAAACACACACACACGCATACAAAGGCTCCACATCACACATACATACAGAGTTCGCATCACAGAAACATGCTCACAGGCAGCTCCACCACACAAACACACATGGTACACACAAACACATGTGGTACACAAACAAGATGATTCGATTGAATGTCACCGTGCGGTGCAGTCACATTTTCCTGAGCTCTGCAACTGCTACTGTAGCCTCTCTCCATACTTGGTAATGAAGCACTAATTTTAATGACAATGATTTAAGTTTGCCAAATGTTTTAAGTTAAATACTCCCGAACTATCAGAAATTTTACTTACGCATCTGAAGCAGGAAAAGTGAAACAAATGCTCGCAGTTTCGTTTCAAAGAGAGTTCCTCTCGGTAGCTGCAGTGAGAACGTAATTGGACAGCAGTCTCCTCTGACCTATAAGAAAGAAACAATTAAAGGAAGTCCTAACCGCACTCTGGCTTGAAAAAATGTGTCAGTTACGGCAGAAGTAAGGAGACGCTGTATGGTTGTAGGCTGGTAGGACAAAAAACATCCTCAACACTTTCCTATAAAGAGAGAATTATTTATTTTGTTCTGAATTTGGGATGTCAACTTAAAAAAAAACTCAACCATTAAAGCAGTTATTATGGCTAGCGGGGAAGGGGAGAATCTAGAAGAGATGTTACAGGAAAGGAGTCATATGAAAAGACTTCTTCCCAAATTTGACAGTGAATCTGGAAAATCAGAGGTATTGCACTCGGAGAGGAAAAAACAGGCAGTAAATTCCCCTGTCACAGTAGCACATTTTGAGATAATGATGCAGAAATTTGCATTCATAAAAATAACTCTGAGTAATATGGCTGAAGATGTGAAAGTATTTAAACCAGAATTAGTGTTACAAAAGAGAAGAATTACAGATGTAGAGACCAGAATAAGTGGTGTTGAGGATGTACTCATTAAGGAACAGTCAGAGAGTATACAGAACAGCAGGAAAATTAAGGCACTAAAAGAAAAATTAGTGGAGATGGAAAGTAGAAATAGAAGAAATAACTTGAGGATTTTTGGTTTAAAAGAAGGCATTGAAGGGTCAGACTCAATCAATGTTTCCAACAGATTATTTTTAAGTATAGCTGGTTCCCCCCGTGGTAACAAAAAAGTACATGATTAAAATAGCACATCGATCTCTTAAACCCAAACCAAGCAGGGATGAAAAACCACCTACTTTTATTCTGAGATTGCTGAACTTCCAGCAAAAAGTACACATTCAAAGGGCATTTAGAAACACAACAGCAGTTTCATTTGAAGGGTACAGTATCAAAATCTTGAATGACCTGCCTCCTGAAACCATCAAGAAGAGGGATGCTTTTTATTCAGTAAAGAGGAAATGATGAGAGGCTGGTTTAAAATATGGTTTATTCTTTCCTACCAAACTCAGGATCTGGGCACAAGGTGGAATTAAGCAGTACAGTGGCACAGAGGCTGCTAACAAGCATTTGTCAATGCCGAATGTTGCTTGCTTCTATGTGCTGTTTAGGTATTTGGAAGTCATTGGAGTGCAAATATTGAAAATTTGCGAACTTACTAGTGTGCGTAGGAACTGCGCAACGCATGCTTATAAAACAGTCATTGTTAGGAAATTTGTCACGAAATGTTCAACATAGCCATTTTAAGACCTCTGGTCATGAACAGTGTCAGTGTGATTTTGTTAATGTGTCCCATACATTGAGTTTGCACACCGACTGTGGCATTGTGCGCTACATGGGCGGAAACATGTTTTGGGCAGGATGTGAAAAATGACAGCTGTACTGCTCATAAGGAGGTGTGGTAAAATGGCAATGTTGAAAATCTGGAGTGTAGATATTGAAAATTCGCAAACCTATGAGCTATGGAACTGTGCAACGACACTGTGAAACAGTCATTTTAGAATTCTTTCACCAAATTTTCAACATTGCCATTTTAAGATCTCTGCTCATGAACAGTGACACTGTGATTTTCTTAATGTGTCCCATACACTGAGTTCGCACACCGAATCATGTAATAGCTACATGAAGTGGAAACATGTTTTGAGCAGGATGTGAAAATGACAACTGTACTGCTCCTTGAGGGAGGTGTGGTAAAATGGCAATGTTGAAAATCTGGGAGAAAATATTGAAAATTGTGAACTATCTAGCTCATGTGAGGAACTGTGCAGCAACGACACCGTAAAACAGTCATTTTAGAACTATTTCACCAAATTTTCAAAATAGCCATTTTAAGGCCTCTGCTCATGAACAGTGTCACTGTGATTTTCTTAATTTGTCCCGTACATTGATTTACTCTAGCGACTTCGCCATTCTAGCTACAAGAGGCAGAAACACATTTAGGTGAGATGTAAAAATGACAGCTGTACTACTCATAGAAGGTGTGGTAAAATGGCAATATTGAAAATCTGGAGTGAAAATATTGAAATTTCGCGAACTTACGAGCCTGCGTAGGAACTGCTATAGCATGCGCTCGTAATACAGTCATTTTGGAATTTTGGACCAAATTTTCAACATGGGGTTTGGGATCCCTTCTCATGAATGATGTCACTTTCATGGCAGTATTCAGGCCGAAGGGTGATTTCGCAGTCACTGTGCAGTCACTGCATGAAATCACCGCCGAGGGATAACGCCATGACAGTGACATCATTCATGAAGAAGTCAAACCCCATGTTGAAATTTGAGTAAATCAAAAAATGCCTGAGATATGCAATAAAGTTGAACCCTTCCTATCTAGCCCATTATACAGCTTACGGCATTTCCTCAGTTCGCGGTTGGCTTTGAAGAGTGCAGGCGATTCCGGTCCACCGAAGATCGTTGCGCCCGGAGTCCGGAGGTAAGTATGGGTGAAGGGGTGGTGTGGGAGGCTGAGTGCGCAGTGGGTGGAGTGCCGGGTTGCGGGAGGGGTTGGAGGCGGCGGGGCACATTTTTGTTTACAGGGTTAAAACAAAAAAGACTTAAATGAGACTGTTTGCCACGCTGGGGTGGGCTCCCAGCATGGCACCAGCCTGAGGGGCGTTCAGTCGGCGAAGGATTGGGCACCCCGTCGGCCAATAGTGATTGCTACCATGGGTGAGGCTCCCAGTGTGGCACCAGCTCCGAGTGGGGGGCGACAGCAGCTTAGCCCGGCGGGATTGGGCACCCATCAGCTACACAGGGCTTGTCTTGAGGCGCGCTGCGCCTGCGTGTGAGGGGAGCTACACTTATCGGTGCTCACTGGCGTAGCTCCCCTTTCAATGGTGCATGCCACTGGCATTTGGAGCTGTTGCGACAGCTCCAAAATGCATTGGCTTACAGGAATACCGCCAGCTCACTGACTGAATTGGAGGAGGAGGTGACACACCTCCGAAATCTCCGATGATGGCACTATGTTTCTTGCACATGCATGCAAGCAACATAAAAAGGGGCTTAAAACTGACTTTCCCAAGCTCATTGTTAATGTTGACTTCCAACACTAAGTTCAGAAGAGCACAGCACAATTTTGTTTAAATGGCCAGTTTTGTTTTGAGGTCTGAGTGGAGATTAGAGAGAGAGATATGTGGACTCTAACAGTAATTTTTAGTTTTTGGGTATGATGACATACAGTTAATAGATGTGATAACTTGGTGGATCAGCATGGTTCTAGGATGTAAACCAGGATACCTGTAGGGGGGCTGACTGGGGACACATATTGCTAAAGTTGTACTACAGATAAGCAGTGGTTCCTATCTGGACACCGGTCTCCAATATAAATAAAATAAACATAAAAGCTGAGATTATTGTGTATACACAGGTATCTAGATGGCAGCGAATTTCAGTTTAAATGCCAAGCTACTGATGTGCTCTATATACTTATATCCTATCATGCCAGGAAGCAGCCGAACAGCCTGCTCGGGGTCTCAACTAGAGAATGGATCTGTGTTAGTGAGACCCACTCAAGGTAAAACTAAAGAGGTGTTATGGGCTGTTAAGCTTGTTTTTATGAATATCACTGCTATAATGTGGATAAAGACTCTAAGCAAATAGGAGACTGGGTTTAGTGGGAAATTGCTGCGTGCGGTCTGTGTTCCAGGTTGCCCAAAACAGGGTATTGGATTAGTCCATACAGAGCTTAGATTGACTCTGAGCACAGCTGTCCAGAGATGTTACCTGTTTTTTTTTTCATTTGCTGACATTTTGTTTCTTATTTCAAATTCGATCACCCAACGGCTGGCCTCACACTCTCTCTCTGGTCCTTTCTGCTCTCCTCACACTATTGCGGTTGAGTCACATCTTCAACGTGTGCTCATGTGCTTGTATTCTGGGAAGGCTGGGAAGCTATGACTGAGGTCAAGGGTCATGGGTCACACTGCAACAATGTCAGGAGAAGGTATGAAAAATAAAACAAATTGCTTGCTTGTTTTTGTTCTAGCGTTCATTGACTGACAGAATACCAAGATAGTGATGAATTGTTTTCCGGTATGGATCTTATATGGATGCGCAATTCTCCACTCATTTTTTCACGTCTGTCTGGTGTGTTGCAGGTCTAATTAAAACTATCTGAAATAGGAAACTTAGGGCCTGTTCTAATAGTCATGAAGACCATAAGATGGCTTAAGAAATATATAGATCTGTAAGCTTAGAACTGCCACTGCAACCCAGTGCCTGCTGAGAGAATCTTTCCTTTCTAACATCCAACCAAAAATCCTTGTGTGCTTTATAGCAATAATGATAGTTTAAAGGAGAGCATTTACTCATAACATGTGTAGAGGTCTTATTTATGTAAATAGTTAACCTAATAAGGAAAATAAGGATTTAACTGATGCTCATACCTGCATAAAAGGAGAACAAATATACATATATATATATATATATATATATATATATATATATATATATATATATAGACATTGACTGTGAGATAACTTACATAAATGTTACAGTGCATGTGTGATGTGTTTATAATCTGAATTGACAAATGTATTTCTCCTTACAACATTTTAGATGGTTGAAAGAAAGTTAATATCAATATATTGTTTCTTGATACATGGCAAAGAATGATAAAACTATCAGATTTTTAGAATGTAGAATGTTTTAGATTTTTTTTTATTAGTTAAAAGGGTTGTGAAATAGTAGACCTTTCGGCTTCTAGATACACATTTTGTTTTAGTGCAATTCATCTTCTTCAAATGGAGTTGCAGTATATAGCAGGATCTTAGATCCAAGGGAGTTATAGGGGCTGGGAAGCCTGGCATTCTTTCTTACATTCAGGAATGACTAGAAGGAGGAGTGAGCATCAGGTGGCAGATATTGAATTCAGTAGTGCTCAGGCATACTGCAGTCGGGCCGGCCATGGTGGAGAGAGGAGGCTGGGCCAGTCACGGATCCTACAGGCTGAAACCGCCACTTCGGGTGGGAGACCACTAGACCTGGTATTTATGTGATTTTCGGGACTAGCAGGGGTTGGAGATCATGTTGGGGGTGGGAGACCACTAAACCATCATGGATTTACGTGATTTTCGGGGCTAGAGGGGTGGGGATTGTGCTGGGAGGTGGGGGACCACTAAACCAGCATGGATTTATGTGATTTTTCAGGGCTAGCGGGGTCAGGGATCGTGCTGGGGGGGGGGGACAACTAGACCACCATGGATTTAAGTGATATTCAGGGCTAGAGGGGGTTGGGGATCGTGGGGGGGGGGTTGTCATACCTCTCAACGCTTTGTCGCTGAAATGGGGGACATGGACAAATATGGACACTCGAACTGAGGAATGACGAGGGACACAGACCCTCAGAGTGAGGGACATGCCCTCAGGCATGGAGATACAAGGCAGAACACTGTGTCAATCATAGTGTTCACCTATCATGAAAATAGTTTGGCTCTAATAGGTTAGACTGTTAAGTGTGTCTGCCATACAGTCTGATATCACAGCACATTCATTGTGTGGGCAGCACCTTTGCCATGAGGGATAGATGGACAGAGCAGTGCTAAGGGGCCAAATGAGGAGTGACCCTCGTACTGAGGGACACTTGTGAGGTATGGGGGCTGTCCTCCAGGGCATGTGTGGACTCAGGCAGTGTATAGATCTCTCTCTCCATATATATTATATATATATTATGGTAGCACGGTAGTGCTACCATAGTTAGGGTTGAGGAGCCATTTTTATGTTAAACCCCAAAACTTTGCACCTTAATAACTTTGCAACCGTTTGATGGATTTGCCTGACATTTGGAATACAAATCAAGAACCATAGGCCTTGGGATCTGCCAAGTTTTGTACCAGTTGGATACACAGCTGCAGAGTTATTAAGCATGATCTGCGTGCGTTTGCGGCTTTTCTGCAAATTCCTACGGTCGCACCTACAGGTCGTACGGTTTTCGCGACCGGCCCAAAATCTTCAGGGAACATGCGGTCAGGGTCCCTGATGTGCCTTTCAAAGATTTCATGAAAAAATATTAAACGGTCCAAAAGGTATTCAAAAAATAATTTCCCATTATAAGTCAATGGGAAAAGTTAATCCTAATTCCTATGGAAAAAAAAGAGAAGTTCGGAGTGCCATAACTTTGCCTCCCTGTAATATTTTTTCACCAAACTACTGAAAGGCACATCTATGGGCTGTTGGCTGTCTTCCCTCCAAATTTCAGGAAAAAAGACTAAACCGTTATTTTGCAGCAGGGTGCCAAAGGATTCCTGTAATGCGTCAGGCGCCGTAATGTTATTCTATGGGAAAAAATGTCAACTTTGCAGTGCCGTAACTTTGCCGCTGTGTAATATTTTTTCAATACAACACTGAAAGGCACATCTGTGATATGTCATCTGCGTTCCCTCCAAATTTCAGCCCAAAACTCCCAACCATTCTTTTGCAGCGGAGTGCCAAAGAATTACTGTTATTTTGGGCATAGTGTCGCAAAGTAGTGTCGCAATTTGTGAAAGCTTTCGCCAAACAATTTGTGACACTTTCATGAGTGTGACACTACTTTATGAAGTACTTTTTCCAGAAATTGAAAATATATTTCTGGGGTGTTTTACCCAAAATAAAGACATGGCTAGCATCCTCAGGGTCCACTAGGTGAATACAAAAGAATTAGGTTGCTAGAGGGTCTCAATTTTAAATGCCAAGCATTTTCTGATCACTAACTGAAAACAAGATGGCAGATTTGCGACAGTAACAGGGCCATTTGCGACAGTAAAAAGTGCATTGCGACACTGTCAAACTTTTTGTTAACTTTTCCCATTGACATATAATGGGAAATTGTTTTGAAATAACTTTTGAACCGTTTAATATTTTTCATGAAATCTTTGAAAGACACATTGGGACCCCGGCCGCATGTTCCCTGAAGATTTCGGCTACGGTCGTGCAAACCATACGACCTGTAGGTGCGACCGTAGAATTCCAGAAAAGCGTAAACGTGCGCGCAGATCATGCTTAATAACTCCACAGCCGTATATCTGACCGGTACAAAACTTGGCAGGTCCAAAGGCCTATGGTTCTTGATCATGTATTCCAAATTTTAGGAAAATCTGTCAAACAGTTACAAAGTTATTAAGGTGCAAAGTTTTGGGGTTTAACATAGAAATGGCGCCTCAACCCTAACTATGGTAGCACTACCGTGCTACCATAATATATATATATAGCTATATTGCTCTGTGGTCCATGCTGACCAACAGGGGATGCTGTGGGCATGTCTTAGCCTGCAGCGTCCAGCCTGTACTGCCATTCTGACCAAAAGGTGGAGCTGTGTGCAGCATGCAGTAGCACCAGGCAAACTGCATGGTAATGTATACTAAGCAGCACGTAATAAGATGCAAATGTGCCTGTTTGCCCACAGATTACCTAAGTAGGCTCATTTGCATGGGAGCTTTGAATATAGCTCCCGTTTGCCCCGGGCTATCCAGTTTGCACCGAGCTGATGTGTTAGCACTGTACAATCAGGTTAGCCCCGGGCAAACTTCACTTCAGCATAGCACAGTTCTACAGTGTGTGGCTTACATTGTTTGCAGTAGATGTGAGACATCTCTGTGCAATCACACACAATGTTCTCCACCTGCAACACTGGCTTGCTACAGAGTCTAATGAGCTGCAGTTGACAGTTTGCACTTCTCTGTTGCTATATTCAGTGCTGTCTTATTCCCAGGCTATTTTTGCCCTGCACTCCCAGACCGGTTTGCCTGGCTTCCTTAGACTGCTATATTCAGCAGGATTAGCACTGGGCTATTTCCTTTTGAATATAGTTTGCTTTTTGCTCTGGACTAAGTTTGCCTACTGGGTAGTGCTAATTTAGTCCCTGAGCAAAGTTTTGAATATCTGGCCCTATGCTGCTAAATATAAAATAACACTCTTTGATTCAGAGGTTTATGCAATACTCAAGACGCATAATTACAAAACTAATTCAAATTGACTGCATACCCGATAATAACACAGTGGGATTTCTGGGTTACATGCTTACTAGTGCCTCTGCCTCTACTATATAAAATTTTATCCTAGATTGTTGTAGAGGATTAATTCCTGAACCCGCAAGAAGATGGTCTACAGAATTGTGGGTAAGTACTCATGAATGGAATTGGAAGAATATAACGTTTTTTCTTCCAAAACATTTACTGCTGTAAACCTATGATTGACACAGTTTAAAACACCCCATGGTTTATATTTCACACCAGTGCTCATGCATAAGATAGGCCTGACTTGCCATCCCAACTGTAACACATGTGATTAAGCTGAAGTTACTTTAATGCATATATTCTGGGATTGTAAGCATACAAAGGAATTATGGGAGATGTTACATAATGAATTTCAAACAATACCAAGCATATGCTCACAGATCAGTTTGGAAACATATTCTGGGTCACATTGCTGAGAATAAGGTCTGGTTCACAGAACAAAAACATTCACTTCTTAGGTGCAGGTTCAGGATAGCACTCATTTACCATCCACCAGGTGATGAGAAGCTGTTCCTGCAGGAAGTAGCAGACTTCGCCACCGACATGGCATTGGAGTTGCCCAGACTGATGGTTCTGGGTGACTTAAATGCTTGGGTCGACGATGAATCCTCGCTTTTTGGACAACACTTCCTCCAGCTGCTATCATTGGGCTTCACACAAGTTGTTTTCTCAGTTACCCACAATGGTGGTCACTCTCTTGATTTGGTCTTCATCAAGCCGGCCTTTTATCATCTTAGGAACATTGCTAGGATCAAGCACCTCATTCCGTCTAGCAATTTACCTGTGTTGGTCCACGCCTTTGTGACCTCGCGCCTTGACTACTGTAACTCCCTTTACTTAGGGCTTCCTGGGGTTGACATCCACTGCTTGCAGCTAATGCAGAATGCTGCTGCACGTTTGTTGACTGGGGTATCTAGGAGATCTTACATTACCCCAGTGCTGCGCGATCTGCACTGGCTGCCTGTTCAGTGGCGGATCACCTTTAAGGTAGGTTTATTAACCTACAAAGCCTTACACGGACAGGGTCCCGACTACCTGAAAGAGCTCCTGGTTCTCTACACCTCTCTGCGACAGCTCCGCTCAGCTGATGAGGGGATGCTGGAGAGTTAGAGGGTTAGTTTAAAATCTTCAGGGGCCTAAGCCTTCAGGTTTGTTGCCCCTACCCTCTGGAATTCTCTGCCTCATCAGCTACGGGAGTGCAGGACAGTGGGGTGCTTTAAGCAAGCATTGAAAACCTTTCCTATGGGGTAAAGCCTATCCTGAATTTTTCTGATTTTATTGATATTTATTGTATTTGTTAAATTTTTACTTACTTGTTCAGCTCCTTGATATTTGAAAGGCAATATATTAAATAACATTTATTATTATTTATTATTATAGGGGTTGCGGTCAGAATATCTATTCTTAAAAGTTGGCTGGAGGAAAACATTTGTTCTTTCACAGAATGGAAAAATAATTTTATAGAGAGTCTCAGAACAAAGAGGTTAGCCCTACAACTGAAAGGTATTAGTCATAAATGTGATAATAGATATGGGAACTTGTATAGATTATTTATGGAGGTCAAACCAATTAACTAGGCCTGGTTTTGTCGAGATAATTATAACAATATACCCAATATTAAAGAATAATTCAGACAAACTTCTCTAATCGGTGTAAAGATATAAAAGTTCTTATCTGGATAAATTTCTGGAACAAGTTAACTAACACATTGGTGAGTATTATTTAATTATAACAAAAAAAAAAAGTAAGATGAATACAATTTTTCCAAATACTTTCTCTAACTCACTATATACTAATCTTCAGTTTCTTACTCGGTGTAACTCTTCATTGAAAATTATATGATTTATATTACAAGGTTTACATAATAGGACTGTATTAGATGTAATTCCGTATGTATGACCCAAGATGCTTGGATTTATCTTTTCACATACAGTAGGGGAGCAATGAATATTTGGGCCAGTTAATTATTGTAATATGTTAGAGCTGTTATGCATAGGTTATATGTCTTTATAATAATAAGATGCTAAATACTTTAAACATAATTGAAAATATCTAACTAAAGACTGGCAATCGTCCTTACTGTTAAGAATGTATCTTGTTTAGCTAGGTGTTAGGTATTATAGCATGTTTCGTTTGCTAAGTTTTTTTTTTTTCCTCTTTGCAATTCTTACATTTATTTAATGCAACAATGGTGATCGCATGTTGATATGTTTAGTGAACCATATTGTATGGTTAATATGTCATCTTTATTGGTATAATGAGTTACTCTAATATGATTGGTTATTGATATTCTTATTTATTGTATTGAACTGATTACCTACTAAAAAATATTATTAATAAAGAAATGGTGCACAAACACACACACACACACACACACACACACTCACACACACACACACACACACACACACACACACACACACATACATAATCCCCATGCCATGTAAAAAGCACAACTACACACAATCGTCACTGCACGCACTAGCTCAGCTCTGCACAAACAGGTCAAGATGGAGAGGCTGGTGAGATATAACCCTAGGGTGGGGGGGGGGATGATCACACTGGAGCCTGCTGCTAGGACTGGGGGTGGGGGACATGGGAGCCTTAAGCCAGGGCCACTGGGTGATCTGAAGTAAGTTGTAAGGGCATGGGGTGATAGATGGCAGTGCCCACAGTACACAGTGCAGCTGTGAGCATATTTTTAAAAGAGAGAAATCAGTTATACTACTTGGTTAAACTAATGTTGCATGATTTAAATGGACAGTCTCACAATGTGGGAGGTTTATCATTTGCCTCACATAATGCCAGTCCACCCAAGCCCCTATTCCTGTCCTCAGACCAGCCCACTCCCGCCTACAGACCTCACTGCAACTGGAACAACATCCCCATCTCGACCAGCATTCCAAGCAATGTACCACACTTCTAGCTCCCAGACAAGCATTCCAAGCAGTGTGCCACACTTCTAGCTCCCAGACCAGCATTCCAAGCAATGTACCACACTTCTAGCTCCCAGACCAGCATTCCAAGTTGAGCACCATTCCGGGACCACTCCACAGCTTCACAACCTGCATCCATCCACAGCAGAGCACTCTCTGTGCAGCTGGACACCACCTGGACAATCATTCACACAAACAGTCCAGTCAACCCCCTCCCCCAAATCTCACTGCAGCCGAACCATCTTTGCAGCTAGGTTCCATGTCATGATGGTGATCCTGGAATAGCAATCGCATTACGGTGAGTATACATCGCCAAAAGATAATTTCGGCAATGCACACTCGCAGTGCAGACAAAACCGGTGCCTGAGACCTATGAGTCTCATTTTTAATGTGGGGCTCCGCCCCCACACCCACCCACCTCTACTTATGGATTCTCACTCCAGGGGATGCACTGTTGGGGGGGGGTGAAAACTGAAAACTTGAAAGCCACCTGCTGGCAAAAAAAAACAAACAAAAAACACGCCACTCCAGACCCCAACCCTGCACCTTCCATCTGACCACCTTCCCCACCATGCTAGTGGACCAGTTCAGCAGCTGCTCACCACGTCCTCTCCCACATACCATCCATCCCCTGCCTCTCCCCCTAAGCATGTGTGCATGTGTGCATACCTGTGTACTTCCCATTGTGGCATTTCGCCCATCCCAGTATCTGGTTGCCCCCAGCTAGGCAGCCGTGAACACAGGTGCCATAATTGAGTCACCTTTTTTGTAGGCACCCAATTTCGATTGCCTTGTTCACTGGACACCCTGCAGCTGGAAAATCATCTTGAAAACCATACAAGTTACACATACAAAACTGGTGTCAAAATTGTTCACAACAAAAATACCTTTACAATGAGAGTAGTCACCAAGCTGAACTCTGTATAGTTTATTAAAATATAGCCATCTCTGCTGTTGTATTGTAAAGCAGTTCTTGTTGCTGACTCTATGGGCTCAGCTACATCACTGTCACATGAGACAGGATGCATTGTAGGTACAAGAAAAGCAATAAACTTAGCTGAGATGGAGATCACCAGGGGTCATGAAACTACTATAAAGCTAGCAATCCAATTTAGGAAAAACTCCTGATAGCAGACAAAGGGAAGGACACACACAAGGACTTCACATACAAATTAAAACCCTCTGCACAACATATGTTTTTACAAATTCTAGGTGGACCACTCCCTTAACTACATTATTTACCAGCTGGTTCAGGAGAGGGTGCTAGGTTTGTTGTATAGCCCTGGTATACTCAGAACTTTAAAGATCAATGTCTGGCTAGGGAGTTGGAGCATTTGACTCACTCTACTTTTAATCTGACCATTATTTGTTTCATCTGGCTGAAGCTTCTGTCGGAGCCTGATAGGACTGAACCTACAACTGGAGATGAAAGTCCCTGCCAGGGCGATCTCCATCTGCTTTTATTAGCCACCAACTCCCAGCACAATAAATTCTAAATTCAAAGGAAAGATAACTACGCAGCATTCTCCACTTTTTATGTTTGCTCGCACACTGCGGTCATGCGTAAGGAACTTTATGTGACCGCTTAGGAGAGAAGCGGGGTTTTGGAGATGTGGCACTGTGGCAGCCAATGCCCCCACTGCATTTTGAGGCTTGATCCTCTTTCCCCAATGTGGCGGCATGCTGCTGCTGACACTAGTTCAGCAAGCCTGCCACCAACTTGAAGTGAATTGGCAGCTGCAATGAGGGAGCGACCTGTCATTGCAGGGCGGTGCCTTGCTGGGTGTAACATTACAATTAACACAGTGGCGGCTGTCGCCGTCAGCCTCAGAGCCACAAGAAAGCTGACGGAGGTGCCCAATCCCCATGTTGGCATGCCCCCTCCCCAGATCATTTGCCGATGGGGGAGCCCACTCCTTGTTAGTATAATGTCCCCCATCCATTTTGTTTTTTGAAGGGGGTGCCCCATCCCCCTGGGCATCATGTCTCCTTCCCAAACACAGATCCTTTTTACTATGGTTGATGGGGGGGCCCAATCCCCATCAGCTCCAGCCCCCCCCAAAACACACTAGTTGCATTCTGGGAGCCCAACCCAGTGTACCAAATCTACCTGCAAAAAAAGAAAAACCGTCCCACAAAGGTTTTAATTATTTTTTACCTGACAAGTAGAAAACGATCTCTTATTGTATCTGGTGCCCTCTCCTCCATCCCACACCCACCCTCTATGCACCCACATCCCCGTGCCCCCTCTCCCCTTACATCTGGAGCCTGGCACAACGGTCTTTGGTGGACTGGGAACACATCTGCACTCTTCAAAAGCTGACCGTAAACCGAAGAAATGTCAGCAAGCTGTATAATGGCATAAATGTTTTTTTCAACTTTGGTGGATATCTCGGCCATTTTTGTGAATTGTTGCACCAAATTTTCAACACGGGGTTCTTGGGACCCCTCTTCATGAATTCAGTCACTGTCATGTTGTTATTCAGTCCCGAAAAGTGATTTTGTGGTCACTGCACGGAATCACCTTTTGGGATCGAGTAATGAAATGACAGTGTTACTGTTCATGAGGTGGGCTCCCAAAAAGCCTATGTTGCAAATTTGGTGAAAAAATTCCAAATAATGACTCTGTTATGAGCATGCATTGCGCTGTTTCTATGCACTCTCATAACTCTGAGAATTTTTAATATTTTAACTCCAGATTTTCAACACTGTCTTTTTTTCACACCTCCTTATGAACAGTACAGCTGTCATTTTTTACATCCTGTCCAAACTGTGTTTTTGCACATCTGGCACAGAATAGCATGGTCACTGTAACAAATCAACATTCAAGACAGATTAACAAAATCACAGTGCCACTGTTCATGAGCATAGGTACAAAATGCTTTCATGAGGTGGGGGTCACAAAAAGGCCATGTTGAAATTTTGTAGTGCAAGTACCAACAAACGCCCAGGGCATTACGGTTTCTAACCATAACATCCCACCCAGACTGACAGATGTCAGGGGTGTGCCTTTGGATTGCTGGCTGTAATGCTCACACCATTCCACACCCATCCTGCAGCCAGTGACAGGCATTGAGGTGTGCCTTGGACTCTTCGGCCCCAGAGTTCACCCCATTCTCCTATACTGCACCCATTTCAGTGTATGTCCTTATGGAATGGAGTGACTGTAAAGCCGAACACCCCAACCTCAACACTTGTGGGTGTCTGCAGGATAGGAGGTAGGTGAAATGGCATGAGTATTATGCGCGATGATCAAAAAGAATACCCCAATGCCTGTCCATCTCTTCAGGGTGGAGGTGAGGTTTGTGTAAAGTTCAATACTTCACCACCATTCCTATTCAGCACCTGTCTAACTCCTGTACTTCTGATGCTAATACCAGCAAGCAAACATTCGGCACTGACAAATGCTAGTTTTCTATTCCTTCTTTTGGCTTCTCTCTCAGTCCTTTCCTCTCTCACTCATCTGCCCACACCCCTTCTTCTCTCCCCCTCTCCCGGGTCTGTCAGGCCCCTCTCTCCTCCCCCTTCCCTCATCTGTGGGACTCTGGCATGTCATTCTCTTCCTGCTAAACATTATGACCTATTGCCTGTGCCTTGTGTAACAGGTGATTTAACTGCCGATCTCATTTGGTTATCACTTAGCAGTGCATACAGAACCTTTTTAAAAGACCTGGTAGAAGCTCCCAGCAATGTGCATCAGCACTCCTGGATATTAACGCCAATGCCATTTTGGACTTAGGATAGTTCGGTGGACTTAAGACTGTACAGTAGAATCCATTTTATGTTCATAGCGATTAATTTTTTCTGCTCTTTATTGTTTTACTGTTTGTTATAAGATTTTTGATAGTAAGAAGTTTTATTCTTCATTTTTACATTTTGAAGTCAATCATCTGCATTTATATACATAGGTTACAGTTTACAACTAGAAGTTCATGCCTATAGCTTATATTAATAGTTAATGTAAGTACACTGTTGTTTGTTTTATGTAATTGTATATTTACACAGCATAACTTTAGTATAGTATAGTATAGTATAGTATAGTATAGTATAGTATAGTATAGTATAGTATAATAAAGTATAGTATGGTGTGGGATAGTATAGTACAGTATAGTATAGTATAGTATAATATAACATAATAAAGTATGGTATGAGATAGTATACTACAGTATAAACAGAATAATAGATAGGTTACAGTGAATTACAAGGCTGTAATTCCATCAAGAGGTTTCTATGTCTCCAGAACCTCGAGATGGAATTTCAGCCGAGTAATTTACTGTAGCCTATTTTTTATTTTTTGCAATATATGGATCCGATTCGGAAATGTGATGCTTTTTTAAATTCTGTGAACTGGGCTGGCTGCCTGTTGCACTGAAGATGTGCTCGCTCTCGGCCAACCACCCAGAGTATTGAAGTTGTGCCCAACCCAGATTTGTGATGAAAGCTTTTATTTTAATTTGGTAGTCCTACCATTTACTTTCTTTCTTTGTCTGGCAGGTAATCCACTTTTCCTTTTGCTGAGGAAATAAAAGCGAAGAAATGAACTGGCTGTAACTCAAATTGGTCTCGCTAAGCGAGAGTAGACGTCCGTCATGTTTTTGCAGTTGGTTTGCCCGCCTACTGAGAAAGTCTGCCAATGGCATTGCACGTTGTTACATTGGGTGCATGGACTGGAATATGGCACCATGGCAACCGTGTTTGTGTGGCAGGGAGACTGGCGCATGCGCTGTCGGGTTTCAGTGATAATACTATCGTTTGAAGCTGAAACGATAGTATTATCAGCAGTGAACGATACTATTATCACTTGAGGAAGGGTAGTATTATGGGAAAGGGAGCAGTGTATTACAGGGATTTTTTATAAGCTTTTTGGGGGTATTATTTTAACAATCCATATATTACAGTATAGTATGGTATGGTATAGTATAGTATAGTATAGTATAGTATAGTATAGTATAGTATAGTATAGTATAGTATAAAACTCTGAAATCATCACACTCAGCGACTTTAACACAATTTGGCTTGCCCCTTAATCAGTCTATTTCAGAGATATCACTGCAGCCCACAACCTAACTCAGCTGGTCCCCTCACCAGTCAGGCTTACCTGAAACACGGACAACATAACTCTCATTGACCTCATTTTCTCCAATCACCCTGAACATATCTCCGATGTCCAGGTCTTATTTGACTTGCTTAGCGAACACTCCCCAGTCACCTACTGCTGGTCAAACAGCTGGAAACCACTCCCCTTCCCCCATATCTCCAGACACCGGCTCCTTGGGAAAGGCGCTGTAGGGCATTTCCACAACTATCTTCTCAACTCTGACTGGACCCTGCTCGACTATATTGCATCTGTCGATGATGCGCTGTCCTTTTTTATTAGTTCCTTTAACACCACCTGTGATATCTTTGCCCCCTTTGTTAAGCGAGTGGTAAAAAAATAGTTTCTCTCCCTGGGTCAACCAGTCTATAATTGACCAAATGACTGCTTAAGACAACCTAAGGCATGAGCCCTGGAATCTGGCCACCCTGTGGAATGTCAACTATACCGTGCTGCCTGAAACTACTGCACCTGGGCTTTTCACCAAGCTAAGGCTGCTTACTACTAAGCTAAACTCACCATCTACTGGTGGCAGGGATGTAACTTCTGGAAGAATATTAAGGAACTCAGAGGAAAGTCCTTCCCCTCCCTCACTACAGATCATAAATGGGATCCTTACCCAAGAAGCCGACAAGATTGCTAACACCTTTTACTGACCATAGCTCAGTACTCCCCACCGACTCCTTCTCCCCCTCCCCTGGGATTCCCCCCTCCACTGGTGTCCCACTGTTCCATTTCAAGACCAACTCCCCGCGTACTGCTCCCCTATACCTCTCTAAGTTCCTTGCCAAATCCAAACTCAGTGTTGATACACTAGACCTTAAGCTGCTCAATCTGTCTCTAGATGCAGTCCTAACCCCCTGACCAAAATCTTGAATATGTTGCTATGCCTTGGTCAGTTCCCTTCCCAGTGGAAATGGGCGGTGGTCATCGCCATCCACAAGAGAGGCTACCAAATCTCCCATAATAACTGCAGGCCTATCTCCATTCTGCCCCCTTCCCTCAAAAGTGCTTGAAAAAATTGTCGCCGACCAACTCACTGAATTCCTGGAATCAGATAACCTCCTTTGCCAGCAACAACATGGTTTCAGGAAGGACCACAGCACCACCACTGCCCTCCTGGAGTACACCCCATACATCCACAATGCCCTCGCCCAAGGGGACTTGGTTGGGTCTGGTTACATAGACCTCACCAAGGCCTTTGATAAGTCAATCACTCCCTATTATCAGACTGTCTCCTTTCCACTAACCTGTCCCAGGAGGCCACCAGCTGGTTCACCCACTACTTGCAGGGAAGATCCCAGCAAGTGAAGAAAATGGCACCCTATCCACTAATCTATAGGTTCACTCTGTGGTACCCCAGGGCTCCATTCTTGGCCCACTCCTATTTACCCTGTACCTGAACACTCTCCTCTCGGTCTGCACTGGACATCTCCTCTTCTATGTTGAAAATGCAGTAATTTTCTGTTGCCACCCTGACCCCACCCTGCTTCAACAGGACCTGCAACGCTCCTTCAAGGAGGTTGAATCCTGGTTTTCAACCCATAAACTTATTTTCAGTTATAAAAAGACAAAGGTAATGCTATTTTCCCACCACCAAAATAAGTCCTCTCCATCCTCAATTCTCATGGCACCCCCCCTGGAATCTGTTCCCCATTTTAAATACCTCAGTATCACCCTCAATCCTACCCTCTCCTTTCATGAACACGTTACTATACCTGCTCCACAGTTAATGTCAGAATTGGCCTCCGGTACAGAATTAGGTCCTGCCTCCCCCCCCCGCTGCTCTTAGACTGGCTATGCCTCAAACTCCACCCTGAGTAAAATTAAACTTGCCATAATTATAGCCTGCCCCCTGGCCATTGGCTGCAACAGATTTACACATACTTGCGATCTTTAGCAACGCTCAGCCTGGCTACATTTCCAAAGGTGTCTCTACTATCAGACTTGCCTACTAGCAAAAAAATCTCTATGGGCCACACACCCCCTAGCTGTAACCTTCTCCTCTCTCCAGGGCAGCACAAGCGGGTGACCAGACACACCGACAAAACTGCTGTTCAAGTCCCCTTTTATAGAACCACCACCAGTCAAAGGTCCTTCAAATATATGACCCCTTTATGGATGAACTCTATCCCCAGTTCCCTTCTATCCATACCCAGGTTGGGCCCTTTCAAAAAAAGAACACCGGCACCACATCCTGGTTTCATCATACTATGACTGCCTGTAACACTGTTATAACCCTCCATCTATTTCCTCTCCCGCACCTTAGCCCCACAACAATGCCTATTGGGTGGCTTTCTGGTCTCTGCTATATTTTCAGCTCTCCTTTGGTCCACTTCCTGGGCCTGTTTCTCACTTTCTCCTCCATAGCTCCGTTGCTCCTGCCACCAACATTTATTTTTCTCCTCTGACTTATTTCAACAATTTTGTTTACTCCCATGTCAATTGACAATACTTACTGTACTGTATCGTTATTAGGAAACTCCCTATTGCATAATTTTCTCTCTGTATACGATTACTGACATTGTTCATGATGTCTAACACTTGCCTGCCACACTTTGCACTGACGTGGAGTTTTTGTAATAGTGCCTATTACATAATTTTTCTCTTTGTGTATGTAACTCCTAGGTGGCGCTATCCCTTAGGCTACTACCCCTGCCTGCTTGGCTAGTAACAGGTTAAGGGGCCTAGGTTCAGTGACAAGTGCCTCTGCCCAAAGGTCTGGGTTGGTATTAGTCTGAATAACCAGGCCACAGCCCTCTGAGACACTGTGACTCCCCTTGTCTCCTACTAGAGGCCCACACAGTACACAATGTATACCTTCCCAATACCCTTGACCAGTCTGGCACACACACATATGCTGAGCACTTACCCCTAGGACTGGTTCCTTCAGCTTGGCTCCAGGGACCCCCTGTAAAACAAGGTGATGCAACGCCAAAGAAACAATGCAATACCTTCAGCATAAACTGACACCACAGTCAATGTAAATTTCAGGAAAAAAAGTAGATCTGATTTATTCAGGGGGACCATAACAAGGATGGGGGCAATCAGGTTAATTGCCTTAATCACACTAAAAATCACACTACTGTGCATGCAATCAGAATCCCAGTTAGTCACACTCTCTGGGTACCCAGGATGGAAAAAAAAGGGCTAGCCAGGACAATTGCCTGGGGTAGGCCGGCGTTGCAGCTGGTTGAGGCCCTGTAAAGAAAGAAACAACATGCACATCCCCTCAATTGTAATCCAGAGCCAGAGGGCTCAGTTCATGGAAACAAAACAATAATCAGATGACACACTTTTGATTTAAAAGATATGTTGTAGGGAGCTACCCTGTGTACTACTCGTGTTACCCAATGCTGAGAACAAGATAGATGATGGTTGTTCTGGATAGCCAGAAGGAGCAGGGTAGAGAGACGAAACCCTCGTGGCAGGGCCCAGCGGCAGGTGCAAGCAAGCGGATTCAGTCCGATGCAGCTGGGAACTGCTTTCAGCCTTCAACACACAGCTCAGTTCATGGAGGGGAACCAGGCAGCGACCCCCCTCCAGTTTGCAGCACATTTATATGTAAAGAGATCGTACTGTACCAGGCAGGCGACTCCTCGGTCCTGATCGCAAAATTACTGCTAAACCTAGGAGCACAATGGCAACCAAAATTCCTTACAGGCCGATCACTTTTAGCAAAATCTTCGGTCTACTTCAGGTGAGCCTGGTACTCTTCCAACAGCTTACTTCGCAGCACATCAAAGGATCACTGTATGACTATCTTTCTCTCTCCCCCAGTAAGACAGCAACAGGCCGAGTTCCGGGTCATCCATGGTTCTCCCGTATGAAGTACTGCACAATACGGCTGCTTGATGTTGCAAGTTCTTCCCTCTTCAACTTCCAACTCAAATCTGCCTTGCCAGCAAACAGCTCAGGGGATTTCCCTTAGATCCAAAAGGTTCAGTTGGGCAGTTTAGCTGTCAATCACAGTAACAGCTCCCCCTCCTGTTGCACAAAGGCACCAACAGTCTAAAACTACAAGTCCCAACTGGTAATCCATACAGTCCCATTTCAACAGGCTCCATTTTAGTGTCCTCCAGTACTGATTGGTCTAATTCGGCAGTTCAGGACCAAAATGGTGGTGCTAAACAGAAACAGTTTGTGCTGCAAAGATGGTAGGTTAGAACAAACTCTATATTTTTACAACTCTAAATGATTTTCAGCAAATAGTTACATCTTTCAACAGTGCTCCCCCTGCACCACTAGTGACAGCAGAAACTGAGTAATTATTCAGCAGCCCAGGCAGGACTTGGGCATAGAAATACACAGTCCCCCCATTCAGATTAATTAGGACTGCAAGCAGGCAGCACTTAAAGAGACAGTACATGGAGGCTTTACAGGTGCTCATTGGTAGCAACATTTAGACGCTTAAACGCTGAACACCTACCAGGTGGTAAGGAATTAGGCAAGCTATTGGAAGATTTTTTGGGAACCCCCATTTGTAGGGGGGGTTACACCCTTCCTGGCCTGGAAAAGCTTGGCGCCCGCATCAAGTCCATACCATCACTATAATTTCAGATGCAAATTATCTTACAAATCTATACCATTAGCAGACCTATAATTTCTAAGGCATTAGTCAACACATTAAAGCTTTACCATACCCAGTTTCTGTTATTTACAGTTCACTACTGTTGCTTAAGTACACCATACATAAGTTGCACAGATTACTCACATATACCATGCAGCTTTTGAATCAGGTTATTACCTCTTGCACATTGAACAATGACAAAGGGGGCCCTTTCCTATTGGCTACTTTGGGGCTGGATGGGACAGGGTAACCATACTTAGAGGGCAGAACAATCAATTGGGAATTTGCACTTAAGCTCAGTTTGGGCAGTGAGCTTTGGGACATGTAAACTCCCTTATGGACTACATTGAGAGGCAAGTCCACGGGCCTTCCAGGGGAATCATAGCTGAGGCTTACTATGGGTTTGACAGCTCGACCAGTCTTCCTGAGGGGAACAGTCACAGTCTCTGTGCCTTTCACCTCAATTTCTGCACTTTCCTCTCTTACAAGGGGGACCTTTGTTTGAGTGGGAGAGTTTGGTCTTGGGGCACAGTCAGCCCCGGGCTCCGTGGATTCAGGTTCTACAACACTTTACTCGCTAGAGAAACACTCTGGCACTGGAAGGGAACTGTCATCACATTCAGAGTACTCTTCATGTTCCGGTAGGTCACCAGTTGGTCTCAACTCCTCTATCTCCTCCTCAGGGAAATCACACAGTTACACCATACACAGTGCTTTAATATCATCAGACCTGACACTTTGCACTTCACTCTCAGGGAGCATTGGCTCCAAGAATAACACTGGAGAGTTAGGCAGTCCAGAGGGTCCAGCTTAATCCTCACAATTGGCCACAGGATTACCCTGAAACAGCTAACGCAGTTCATAAGAAGGGTAATAACCATAATTGCACTCACTCTCATCTGAAGTGGACTGACAGTCATTGTCAATTTGGGTTTGCTGTGGAGAAAACCTTAATTCAGCGACTAGGGGGCAGGCTTACTCTGTTTCTGTTTTGCAGCAGCCCTGGTCACTGGTCCAGGTAGGGCAACCTCTGTTGGCTCAGATTCAATCAGTATTTGACCAATGGGCAACAAATGATTCTGGTGCGTGGTCTTGACATCTTTTGAGTTGTTTTCTGGCTTTACTTTGTACGCAGGTAAACCTGGCAATTCACCCACTACTATGTGGGAAAGATGGTGCCACCGATCAGCAATTTTTGTGTTTGCCATGCAATCCTAGAGTTCGCAACAACACATGGTCTCCAGCTTGAAGCTCTTGGGCCTTCACCTTTTTATCATACCTTTCTTTATTGGCTAAGTTTCTCTTTGCAGCCATGGTCTGAGCTAATTGGTAAGCATGGTTCAATTGAGCTTTTAACTTTTGGACATACTGTAGGTAATTCTCAGCTTTGACCCCATCAGCAGAGACCCCAAAACAAATGTCCACTGGTAACCGAGCCTCTCTCCCAAACATGAGGCGATAGTGAGAGAACCTGGTAGCATCATTTTTGGTACAGTTATAGGTGTGGACCAAGGCGCTGATCTGCTGGCTCCATTTTGGCTTGTTCTTTGGGTGGAGAGTGCCCAGCATGTCAAGCAGGGTGCGATTAAATCGCTCTGACTGTGGGTCTCCCTTCAGATGATAAGGGGTATTTCTTGACTTCTGTACGCCCCATAGAGAGAGCATCTCCTTGATTAAGCGACTTTCAAAGTCCCTGCCTTGGTCTGAATGAATTCTTTGGGGGGCCCCATAGTGAACAAAGAAATTCTCTTATCAGCACCTTGGCCACAGTGGAGGCCTTTTGGTCCTTGGTGGGAAAGGCTTGGGCAATCTGGTAAAATGATCTGTGACCACCAACATGTTACTGATATTTCACTGGTCGGGCTCTAAACTCAGAAAGTCAATACAAACCAACTCCATGGGCACGCTGGTGGTGATGTTAACAAGGGTGCAGCCCTCTGTGGCAAAGCCTTTCTCTGTCGGCAGCGACTACAAGTTTGAATATGATGTTCAACATCTGCCCCCATTTTAGGCCAGTAGAATAGGGACCGCACCAGATCAAGGGTTCTGTGAATGCCCAGATGGCCCATGTGGTTATGTAGGGACCTCAGCACCAAGTCTCTGAACTCTGTGGGCAGGACCAATTGTTGTTTGTCTACTTGACCCCCCATCTACAGTCTCTTGGTACAGCAACTGATTTATTAGCTTCAATTTAGGGCCTTCTTTGTACAATAATGCAGTTCTCAAGTCAGAAGAGCGTAACTTGGACACATCTTTCCCTGCATAGAGGGCTTCGAGGGCTGATTGAATCATGGGGTCGAGAGATTGAGCTTGCTGTAGGCTGTTATTATCAAACTGAGGCAATATGCTAATATCTAGCATGGAGAAGTGGCAGTATGCAGCGGGTATACAAGTGTCAGAAGGGCCCAAACAATCTACCAGGCAATCCACTGCATCTGCAGACATCTGTTCCTCCTTGTCAAACTTCTGGCACAATGCTCGAATGTCAGGTTCGAACAGTCGAATCCAATCCCCTTTGGAAGCGGGCCTCCGGGAGACAGCATCAGCGTCTATGTGATTCAGGCCCGATCTGTATTCAACAGAGTAATCATAAATGGACAATGCAGAAAGCCACGGATGTCTGGTAGCATCCTATTTAGCTGAAGTCTGCACATAGGTCAGTGAGTTATTATCTGTCTTTACCAGTATCTTTGCTCCATACAAATAGTCATGAAAGTGGTCGACAATGGCCCACTTCAATGCCAAGAACTCCAATTTATGTACAGGATAGTTTTTTTTCTGATGGGGTCAGACTCCTACTGGCAAAGGCCACTGGTCTCAGGCTGTTCTCGTGCTCTTGCTATAACACAGCTCCCAAACCTTGTAGGCTAGCATCAGTGTGTAACATATAGGGTTTTGCAGGATCAGCATAGGTGAGAACAGGAGCACGTGTGAGCTGATATATAATTTCGTGGAAAGCAGCCTCACAGTCGGGTGTATATCGAGACCCAAACAATTCACTAGGGCTGAAATACACTCTCTCTGATTTGGTGGAGGCCAGTTTCTTGTATTTTTTGTTCGTGGGAGGGTAACCTTGGGTAAGATTCAGAAGTGGGTGAATCACTCTTGAGTAGTCCTTTATGAACCGCCTGTAATAACCACAAAATCCTAAGAAGCATTGCAATTCTTTTAGATTGTGGGGCTGGGGCCAGGTGGTCAAGGCCTCAACTTTGCTAGGATCAGTCTTTATTCCCTTGGTGGATACTATGTGCCCCACATACTTTACCGAAGTCTAAAAGAACTGGCAATTGTCGATGGACAGCTTAAGGCCGAAATCTTCCAGTCGGTCCAACACTTTAAAAAGTCATCTTTCATGTTCCTCCATCATACTTCCAAACACAATAACATCATCTAGATATACCAGGCACTCCAACAAGTTCATGTCCCCCACTGCACACTCCATCAATCGTTGAAAAGTGACTGGGGCACCCGAGATCCCTTGGGGCATCCTTATAAATTCATAGAACCCAAGCGGACAGATGAAGGCTGTTTTCTTACAGTCTTCTGGTGCCATGGGGATCTGATAATACCCACTGTGAAGCTCCAGCACTGAGAACCACATGCTTCCACTCAGACAGTCCAAAGCATCTTGAATATGGGGCATGGCGTATTGGTCGGGGATGGTCCACCTGTTAAGGGTCCTGTAATCTACACACATTCTTACTGTCCTATTCTTTTTCCTCACCACCACAATAGGTGAAGCATAAGGGCTTCTGGATTCTTGTATCACACTGGATGCAAGCATCTCCTGCAGGTGTCTTCTTACGTCATCTATATCCGCAGGTGCTAGGCGCCGAGACCTCTCATGAAATGGCCGCTCATCATGCAGGCGTATATGATGATCCACTCTTCGGACACATCCCACATCCCATTCCTTCAGTGAAAACACCTTATCTCTCTGGGCAGGTCGCTGGCTGATTCTAGTCTTCCATTTAGCTGGCAACGGGGAGTCACCAAAGCCAAACAAGTCGGGTGTCACTTGGTCAGTCACTCCAGAGGGCTTGTTACTTGGTAACACTGCCCAGTTATTGTAAGTTAGATGTAACCAGGCTAGGATAGCACGCACACGCAAACAATACAGAAATGATATGAATTTTCAATTTGAAACCATTTTATTCTGTGAAGTAATCACAGCCAAATATGGGGGATGTAAGAAATATACAAAGAGTATTCAGTTTCTGGGTTTCAGGCATCTGCTAAGTCATTCACTGTACAAAAATTAAAACAGTACAGTCTGGATCAGTTGCTGAGGGCAAAAAAAGTGACACGTAGTAGTAGTAGTAAGGACTGGAGTAAGGAGAAAAAGTGACAAGTAGTAGTCATGACTAGTGAGGACAAAAGGTAATTGTAGTAGTAGTAGACAGCAGTACCCTACCTTCCAGATCAGATAAGTGGTACCAGATGCCATCAAGTAAGTTTGTGACATGAAATGCAGTTGCTTGCTGTATTTGGACTCTGAACCCACTGATGTTAATATTTTTTTCTATGCTGCTCATGTGATCTTTCAAGTAATAGTGACCTAGTCTAGTCTGTCCTGACCTGATTTGTTGCAATTAATTGATACCTCATGTAGTAAACCCTATTCATAAAAGATTTTTCACCACAGGCACAAATTCTTGAAAGTTTTTTGTGGATAGGGCCTTCTCAGGGCAGTCAGTGTATGTTTTATTCAGGTATCATATTTTAAATGAAAGCGAGGAATGCTGACTTTGAGAAATGTGAGGCGCTCAGCATTTTCTGGTGTCAGACAGGATTGTGTTTCAGTAATGATGTTACCACCAGAACTAAACAATCGTTCTGAACACACGCTAGTTGGAGGGAAATTCATGTACTTCATTTGCAATGTTTACTAAGGCAGGCCACATATTTTTTTTAGATTTCCAGATTTCAAAGGATCAGCATTCCAGCTGATATTGGGCTCTGCCTTGTACATTTAAACAATGGTCTGTGCTGAGGCCGTGTTACAAGAGACAGATGAAGAAGATGTTACAGTTACATCTTCTAAGAGACTCCAGAGATATAAAGCTGAACCAAGTGACTGTGGGACAGTGCTATGTCTGGCTGGTGGTAAAGAAAAAGATTCGGCTACAGTGGCTGAGGCGAAGGAAGGGGGAGAAAATGGCACAGCAGTAGAGGATGGGCCATCTGATGCTGTACAGTGTCGTGAAGAAGATTCTGAATATGGTGCTGCTTTTGTACCCTGTTCCATGACAGCATGCACCTCTTCAATTATTTCTTCTTTATCTCAAAACAAGTGTCATCATTATCACGCAATAGTTACTTCGATTTGTGTCGTGGGTCCAAGATTGTTGCTTTAATGTAGTACTCAGAATGAAGCATTTTACATAGTTTGTCATCTTCTTCAACTTTTTTGATCACCTGTCTCATTAGATCTTATTGTATTCTTTGAGAGGCAACCTGCCTGTGCCAGCAGACCCACTGGCAACCTGTGTGATCATGGAACTATCATGCTTCTCTAACTTTTCCCTAGTCAGATTCAATCTGAATTTAAAAATTTGTATTAGGGGTATCACCTGGCTGAGAGTTGCTGTGTTTGCACTAACCTCCCTGGTTATTTCCTCAAATGGCTGCAGCAGTACAATGAGAAGTTCCAGCATGGCCCATTGAGATGGAGTAATATAAATGTCTGCGTCACCAATTTTATATTCCAAGGTGTACTGCCTGACAGCTTTCTTTTGCTCCACAAAATACATTGCAAAAGTACTGCACACTCGCTGTATAGCAAAAAAAGGTATTTATTGATTAAAAAGGTATTGCCAACTACCACAATGCAGCTCTCATGGATAATGAGATTTACAGAGCCATGAAATGGAGACCACCGAACAGTTACAGTGGACTAGCATGAGCAATAAAAACAAGCTAAAGCAACACGTGTATCCCTAACAGCTACAGCAGAAGAGTTGTCCATTGACATGGAAACAAATAAACTTTACAAGCTATGAGGGTGTAGTTCTTTAATTTTTTTAGATACGACATTGAAAGTCTGGAATCCCTGTTGTCGAGAAGTATTTCTGCGATGGTATACTATATCAAGGTTCGAGGTACTCAAGCAGGAACCTGAATTTTATATGTTCAACCACATTATATGGTAGCAAATCAACAGCTATCATTTCTGATTTTTTTGTTGTTATTGTAACAGCAACAAGGTGAGTCAAGACATATTTGGCGTTATGCTCAAATGTTTCTGAGATGGTAAGCTGTCTCCTTGAAGGAGGAAGGCTTTTGAATACACGGTCACTTTCAGTAACAGTAGAAGGAGCCCTTCAAGTGGAAGGAAGTGGTGGTGGAGGTGTTTCAGTAGTGCAGTGGGGGCTGCCACTGCTTTCATCTATGGGAGTTACCCCTGAGTGTAGTGAGCTATCACTGTCACTTTCTCTTCAAGACTCACAACTGAAGTTCTGTTATGTTATGACATCTGTCTAGGTGCCTTTTCAGTGCTGAAGTTCCCAATGCTCCTTTCTTTTTTATACTGCTGCCTCATTCACAGAGTTGTGTATGACAGCTTACAGTGCACACTGCATGCCCATTGGTCAACACGGTTGACCAATGGACTTACAGTTGCACAGTAGCTGTCATTCACAGACAGTTCTGTTGGTGGGTAACCATGGTGGTATGAAGGTGGATTTGATCAATTTTTTCTTAGTATTCTAACCTGTAACAAAAGATCCCTCTAACTAACGTGACGTCCTTTTTGATGACGTCTCCCACCCACACCCACAGGCCATGGACAAATTTACTGTCATGATTCTTGACTACACACAGCTCACCGACAGCACAGCAGTCCACCACCACTTCCTTTCAAGATTACCTGACCCTACAGTACAGTTACTGTTAAGTGACCAAATTCAGCAGCGGTTAAGTGTGCCTGAGAATTTGAAGTGGAGATGCAGACACATCTGGTGCACAGCCACACGCAGCACAGTCCCACCCTGGGGTTGGTTAATGCGTATACGTAATGTAGCATGATGTACTATAAACCTAAACTACTGTAAAACTTGAAATTTTCACTGTCAAATATTTTTACTATTTTCGTTGAAGCACTAACTTGCGTTAACATTAATCTGTGCTTATTATCAGTTTTTCCATTATAGTGAATATGGTGTTAATGACTTAGCAATAACTTAAATTACACAATTATGTTTGCATTTGTGTTTGTGATAAAATTACTTTGTGTGAAAATAATGAGTTTTACAGTAATAATAAGGAGGAATAATGGGGAATGAGTGATGATGATGATGATGATGACACTTGTGTGTAGATGTACGTTACTTGTGTTGTAGTGTAAACAGCCTGCCACGAGTCACAAAGTCAGATTTTTTCCCCTGGGCCACCCACAGCCAGCAGCACAGGTGCATTAAGTTGTATGTTGTTTGTCCAAACAATGTTTGTTTTTAATACATGAAATTGTGAATATAGACGTTAACAAGTGATCGTGATTGGATGGCACAAATCAAATATTTATTTTGCCAGCCTGTTGCCCTTGCCCTGTACACACAAGCACACTGAAGCAAAGAAAAAAATTATTTGGGATTTCTGGGAATATTATACTTATTGTCAGCCTCCCTGCAGTCTCTCTCTCCCCTCTGGATGGCACAAGTCAAAGATTTATTTTGCCAGCCTGCTGCCCTTGCCATATACACACAGCCACACTGAAGACAGGAAAATAACTTTTATTTGGGATTTTCTGCAACTGTAAAATTTCTCATGGGCATCCAGTAGTCTCACCCTGTCTCCTCTGGATCTGAAATGGCACAAGTCAAAGATTTTGCCAGCTTGCACTTGCTCATATACTGTACACAGCAACACTGTCTGAGGCCAAGAAAAGAAAAAAAACTTTCATGTGGGATTTTATGTAGCTATAAAATTTCTCTTGGCCCCCCAGTAGTCTCCCCCTCTCTCTCCTCTGGATCTGGAATGGCACAGGTCAAAGATTTTGCAAGCCTGCCCTTGCTCACATACACAATTATACTGTCTGAGGTCAAGAAAGGAAAAACACTTTCATTTGGTATTTTCTGTAACTGTAAAATTTCTCTTGGGCCTCCAGTAGTCTCTCCCTGTCTCCTCTAGATCTTCTGCAATGCCACAAGACCAAGACAAAGATTTTGCCAGCCTGCCCTTGCTCATGTACACACAGTCACACTGCCTGCCTTCCCCCCACCTCTGACAGCCACCGAGGCCACCACTATCTCCCTAGTCCCTCTGGATTCCTCCTTTCTCCAGTCCCAACCTGCTGTCACCCTCCCCAGACAATCAGTTTCTCTTCCCTCTCACCTCAGTAAGTCTCTTTTCTCTCTTCCAGTTTCTCTTCCTTCCCCTCAAAATGTATATATATATATATTTTATATTTGTGTTTTTTTTCTTTTCAGCAACTTCTTCTGGCAGCTCTCTACTGCAGTCAGTGAGCGAGGTGCTCCTATGACTGTCCTCCTCTCGCCTGGGCCACATTGCACCCTCAGCATGGTTATATACAGTGAGTGCATCATGTGACCATCTGTTGCCTGACTGGATGTCACCGGCTGTCTGTACATGGTGCAAGCATGCCGACAGCATCCACATGGCAACAGTACACAAAATGGCACAAATGTCCCTTCCACTGTCCCGGAACCAGACTTCTGCAGTGAAGTCCATATTTATTCTGGTCCATGGATTGCGATTTCGATCCAGGGGTCTGGATCTCCCTGCGGAACAGTCTGCCCAGCCCCTAACTCAACAGCCCAGACTCTTTCTAAGAGCATTATTTCCTTGTCAATACCACTAGCAAGGGGAACCAGACAAGGCTGCCCCCCTGTCACCCTACTTATTTATCTAATTCATAGAACCCTTGAGCAGAGCTATTGCAATGCACCCAGCCATGGAAGTAATCTTAATTCCTGCTCACATAAGACATTTGCTTATGCAGACAGTCGACTGTTAACCCTTACAATGCCCACTCAATCTTGTGATGCCCTCAGAAGCCTACTATCTCATTTTGAACCCCTTTCAGGACTACAGGTCAACTGGGACAAATTGCAAGTGCTGTGTTGTAACCCAACGCCCTTTCTGATGTCCAGACTCAAAAAAATGTTCCAGGACATTTGGGTTAAATACCAAATAACTTGTTTAGGCCTCCAGATCTCAATGAAG
This sequence comes from Neoceratodus forsteri, assembly GCA_016271365.2. Taxonomy (NCBI): domain Eukaryota; kingdom Metazoa; phylum Chordata; order Ceratodontiformes; family Ceratodontidae; genus Neoceratodus; species Neoceratodus forsteri. The sequence goes on along the minus strand of JADMNL010000023.1, from coordinate 565,113,589 downwards.
ATTGACACCCTGGTGAATATTAATATGTTACCTCTGCTCCAAGACCATTGAACTGGACCTGAACAGGTGGAGTCACCTTAATCTGACTCTTTGGGGAAAAATGAACTCTATCAAAATGATTACTGTCCCCTAGCTTTTTTTATATAGTTCAGAACATCCCCATTCTTCTAAAAAAGAACCTACTAGCCAAACTTAACACTATAATCAGGAAATTTCTGTGGGACTCAAAACCACCCAGGCGACACCTGAAAAAATGATGTGCCATGCAGGATATAGGTAGATTCATTCTCCCTCACTGGGAGTGGTATCAATGGGCCTTTATTTTTAAGTAAGCATCTATGAATTTGCAGTCCAGATCAGGAAATCCTGCTTTAGATCCGCTCTGGCTTCAGATAGAGCAAACCTTGTTGAACCCCTATAAATTATCTGATTTGATTTACCTGGCTACCCCTCCAGCTCTGAGGAATGACCCCTGTTTTCATGATACCTTTAGAGTATTAGAAAAGATTAATAAGCTGGTGAACCCAAACCTCCTTCCTATGCGTACTATGCCCCTATGGTCTAATCCATGTATAAATCAAGGGAATAGCACCCTAACAAATCCTAGATCTGCAAGTGTAGGTATTTTGTTTTGCAGTTAATTATTTTTATTTCAATTTTTTCCGATTACATACATGTAATACCATGAAGCTACATACAGTTGAATGTTACAAAGACAGTAGCATGTGACAGTAGCAATGCACTCAGTGGGCATGTAACAAAGGATTACTTAGCAGAAAATGGAAAAATAAAACATCCATGCACTAATACAGAATTTTATTTAAACAATATACCTTAGAGGCCCATCACATTGGATTTCAGTGTTGGAATACAAGATCCATTTATATTTAAGGGGGGAGTCCTATTATAACTCTGGCCAAGGGTCTAGGGTGGGGGGGATCTGTGGCTGTTCCAAGCCGGGTCTGAGTACAGTTAGTCAGCATACTATACATGGGCCTTCAAGGTGATTTGAGCAGGTCCTTACCCTTTGGGACTCCTACTTTGTTTTCTTTCATCTGTATACAATTACGTAAGCATGACCACCACTTGAAGTAGGCACTAACGTTACCAGTGGCAAAGTGGGACATTTCGTTAAAGTTGATTAGCTTCTCCATAGCCATTAGCCATTCTCTGAGGAATGGAGTCTCTGTAGACCTCCACCTTCTCAGGGTTCGTCTTTTCATTTCCATCATGGCCTGCATTATCCATAGATTTTGCTAAGCCTATAAGGGAAGGTCTTTCGAGACTATGCCAAGGAATAGCAGGGTCAGATTCATAGGAAGTTGCACATCCAGCACCTCTGAGCAGCACTGGGTGACTATGCTCCAAAATGGTCCAACTAGGGGACAGCTCCACAAGATGCGCAGGAGCTCTGCACCTTCTGTGGTGCACCTCCAGCATTCATCGCCTCCTATTAGGCCCATGGATTTGAGTTGTGCTGGTGTGCGGTACCAGAGATGCAATATTCTGTTTTGAATTACTAAGCTTCTTAGGTCACTGCAGTCTCTCTTGGCTGTGGCCCTGCAGGACTTCCACTCACCATCAGATACTGGTTCTCCTAGCAATTTTTGCCATTTCATTTTGGCAGTAAGTGAAGGGTCTGGCACTGCATCCCTCATTTGGCTATGGATCATATCCGCTACCCCTTCATTTCCCTTGATCCATTTTCCTATGGGCATTGTTTGGTCTGGTTTATTTCTTTTGCTTCTGCAGCCTTTACAAGGGCATTCTTTCTTTAACACTTCATGGTAAACGGGTCTGACCTGGAGATATTTCCAGAACTCTCTTTTCTGGAGCACATATCTATTCTGTAGGGAAGCAAATGACTCTAATGTTTGCCCATCCTTCATTAAGAGGTCCTTAAGTCTATGGGTGCACTTTGCCTGCCATTCTGTCCAGTCTAGGGTATTCTTATCTATGGTTCATTGTGGGATTTTCCACAAGGATGAGAATTTCCCTGGGTTCAAGCAGGCATGTAATGTGCATCCAACTTCAGACCATGCTGTGTGAGCTGTTTTGATCACCAGCCATTTCTTAAATGGGGTAGGTTGCGGTTGGCCTAAGTGGGAAGTTAGTTCCATGCTGTTAAGAAGAGATGTTTCCATCCCAATCCATTCTGGCTTATTTGGGCCCAGGTCTTGGAACATTCTACAGGTCCTGGCCACTGAGAAAGGATAGGCATACAGCTGGAAATGAAGAAGATTCCACCCACCTCTTTTCCATGTGGCCCTCAGCTTTGCTCTGCTGTATCTAGGCTTGGAGTGCCCCCATAGCAACCTGCCTATCATAGTATCCAGCTTTTGAAACCACTTCTTTGGGATCTATATAGGTAGGTGGGCAAGTCAATGAAAAGATTTTGGTTGCAATTAGCATCTTTATCTCAGCTATTTTCCCTGGCATAGCTAGATTCAGATGTTGCCATCTATTAATCTTGTCTTGTAGCTTGCCAAACAGAGGTGTGAAGTTCTTGTCTATAAGGGAGTGGAGCTTAGGACTTACTAGCACTCATAAGTATCTGATACTTCCTTTGGCCCAAGATAACTCCACCCTGGTAGCCATCTCTGGGGTAATTTGGTCATTAAGAGGGAGAACTTCTGTTTTATCCTCGTTGATAAGAAGCCCTGAGATTTCAGCAAAGGAGTTTAGCAGGTCTATGATCTGGGGGTGCATTTCTCTATATCATTCACCAGTATGAGACAATCATCGGCATAAAGTAGGGCTTACTATGACTGCCCCCAGCTGCAGCCCCTGAATTTTGGGGTAGTCTCTTAGGGTGCTTGCCAGGGCCTCGATAGCCAGAACAAATAGCATGGGCAAGTGGGGACACCCCTGCCTAGTTCCTCTGTAAAGACTGAATTGGTCTGACAAAGTACAGTTCTTGAGGATCCTGACTGTGGGGTCCTTGTACGCTGCATTAACCTACCCTCTAAAATGGGGCCCAAAATTACATTTTTGAAGGACAGCATGTAAGAAATCCCATTCCAGGGAATCAAATGCCTTCTCAAAGTCAACCAATATAGCTGCTGCTGGAGTGTTTAGTGTGCAGGCACCTTGGATGAGCGATATTAGGGCCCTCAGGTGATCTAAACTGGCACGGCCTTTAACAATGCCTAACTGAGATAGGTGTATTATACTGGGGAGGACCTGCTCCAAAAGAGTCGCTAATGCCTTTGCTAAGATCTTAGGGTCAGCATTTTTTTTTTTATTTATTCTAGGATTACAATTATCTTTGAGCCCAGGGCTCTTTTACAAAGGTTCCACATCATAATAAAGGTTAAACATCATGGGTTACAAGGTTTACACATGTTGCAAAAGAAGACACTCAATGAAGACAGGATGGAGGGGGGGTAGGAGGTGAGGAAGAGGGCAGAAGCAGGGGTCAGGGAGGAGCAGGAAGGCAAGAGAGCAGGGAAGGGGATAGTGTGGGGGTTGGAAAGAGTGCGAGGCAACCAGGCGGCGTTGTCAGTGGCAAGTGCGGGAGAGGATGGAGCCCCTGGAAGGGTAAGTACGGTGGGCATGGAGCCCAGCAGAATTTTCTTTGCCTCCACACAGGTTTGGTATTGAATACGATTTTTAAGTTGCAGCCAGTTTGTTTGTGTATAGAGGTCACAGGTGTGCGTGAGATGGTTAGCTCCAGTGATGAGTTGACAGGCCTTGTTTAGGGCAATGGACAACCTTCTGAGTGCCATACGAGTGGCAGAGCCATAGATGACAAGGCCATAGTCTATCTGGGAGATGATAGAGCTTTGAACAGTGGTCGCGAGGGCCTCTTTGGTCAGGTGCTTCCGTAGGCGATAGAGTAGACCCATTCTGGAGTTCGCAGTTTTTGCCACATTAGTTATGTGGGTAGCATAGGACAGGTGGGAGTTTAAGGTGATTCCTAGATATTTAAAGGATTGGACCTGCTCAAGAGGGCTTCCTAAGCAGGTGTTCAAGGAGAGTTGGAGATGTGTGTGCTTGTTTTGGTGGCTGGTGAAGATCATGGTCTTGTTTTTTTTCTGGTTAATAATTAACTTGTGTTCTTTTAACCAGTTTTCAACCGAGGTGAAACCATGCTGAAGGGTTTGTTGTAGGTGGCTTGGGTCTTGATGGGAGGCAAGAATTACAGCATCATCTGCACAGAGTATAATTTGTAGTGGACTGGAGGTGGGGAGAGGGTTGGAACAGGCTGAAAAGTACTGGACCCAGGCTGGAGCCCTGGGGAACACCCGAGTGCACTTCTTTAGTGTCGGAGAGCACGTCCACTATTTTTACACATTGGATCCAGTTGCCAAGGTAGCTGTTGAACCATGCTGCAGTTTCAGAAGAAAGGCCAGAGATCAGTAGCTGACAAAGCAGGAGACGATGGTGGACGGTGCCAAAAGCCTTTGACAGGTCTATGAATATAGCCCCAGTTAGGAGACTGTGGTCTAGGGAGTTGTGGATGGTACCTGTGAACTCAAGAAGGGCAGTGGCAGTGCTATGCCCTTTCCTAAACCCATGTTGCTGCTGGCAAAGGATGTTATATTTGCTCAAATAGTCAGTGAGCTGGTCCGCTACTATCCATTTCAGGGCCTTAGAAAGGGGTAGGAGGATAGAGATAGGGCAGTAATTCCCATGAGAGGTCTAGTCACCACTTTTGTGGATTGGAGTGACTGTTGCTGACTTCTATTTATCTGGGAACTGGCTGAGAGAGAGGAAGATATTAAAAATCCTGGTGAGAGGCCCCAGTACTTCCTCTAGTGTGAGGGACAGAAGCTTGAGGTCCAGTGTATCAGCACTTGCTCTGGTGTTGCCGATGGCTTTAGAGATGTATTTCCTGACTGTATTTTTGTTAACTGATCTGAAGTAGAAGGGGGGGGCAGTTTTTGGGTGGAGTCTGATGGATGGGAAGAGGAGTGTCACTGACGTTGAAAAAATCAGGGGGACGGATGCTGCTGAGGTGAGTGAAGGCATCATTGAAAGTATTGGCAATGACTTTTTGGTCCAGTGTAATACTCCCGTTAATCTTGGGAACAGTTGGGGGTGATTTGGACTACTTCCCGGTGACATCTTTTATGTTATCCCAGAAAGCTCTCCCATTACTCCATGAGTCAGTCAGTGCTTTCCTGTGGTAGTCAGATGGTCCCTGTGTTTTAACTTCTTTAGGAGTGAGCCTGAGAGCCATGGGTTGCAGAAAGATTTAACCTTGCATTTTTTTAGTGGGGCAAAGATGTTAAAGGCTTCACTGAAGATGCGGATGATTAGGTCCAGGGCTGTGTTTGTGTCAGTGGCCCAGTTGATGGTGGAACAGTCTTGATTAAGTAGCTGTGTTTTTAGGTTGATTAGCTGTCCACGGGGTAGGACTCTGCTGAGGATGACTTTAGATGGCAGTTTGCAGAATTTATTTGACCAGATGCAGCTGACAGGGGAGTGATCACTGAGGGAGTCAGACAGAACAGCAGATCTGGTGATCCGGGAGGGGTGAATGGTCAGGATCCAGTCCAAAAGGGTGCTGGTGCCAGTTTTATAGTTTTTTCTGGTTGGAAGTCCAGTGTCTGGATGAGGTTGGCCGATGTGACGAGTCCCTGGCAGCACCTGCCTCTGTACCCAGCGAGTTTATGTTGAAATCACTAAGTATGATGGTTTCAGAGTTGGGTGGGAGTGTTTTGATGTAATCCAGAACCACGTGGAGGCCTGGTCCCTGTTCTTTAGGAGAGATATACACTGTGATAGCCAACAGGGCTTTATTCTGTGCACCAAAAAGGATTTTGACATGCAGTAGTTGGGTGTTGAGTGTCGGTATATCAATGTGGACAGGGTGCCTCATCCGATTGTCTTTTAGATACAGGGCACATCCTCCTCCTCTTCTAGATTTACAATAAAGCCTGAAGATATTCTGTCCTGGGAGGGAGACTGCTTGATCAGGAACCGAGGGAGTGAGCCAGGTTTCAACCACCGCCAGAATATCAGGATGGTGGGTGCTTACGAAGGCTTCCAGTTAGTCTTATTTGGGTGGTAAGCTGCAGATGTTCAGTCAGATAATGGAAAGGGTGCCAACCTGCTTGGTTTGGGTGAAGATCCTAAGTGGCTTTTGCCCATGTTTTGGGTGAATGTTTTTTCGTGATAGCAGCAGGAAGAGGAGTAAGAGTTTCAAGGTGGCCAGGCGTAATTCCCTGAGGGAGAGTTTGCAGTTCTTTTTTGAGGAGGAGTAGGTAGAGGTGAATTTGTGAGGGCACAGGAGGGGCGTAGTGAACTGAGGTGACAGCGGGGCCCACCGCGCCCTGACAAAAAGGTGTAGATATGTTGTGAGTGGGTGACCTCTCGGGGCAGGAATGATTTTGTTAGGAAGGGTGCCAGTACTGTGTGAGTGATGCAGTCTGTAGCTTTGGTGAGGGGAGGGGAAGCAGGTTGTGGGGAGATGGAGTAGTGGGGTGAGGGCAAAGAGGAGGACTGGTAGGTAGGGCATAATGGGGAAGGTACGCATACTAGATAAGGAGAAGGGAAAGAAAGAGAATAGGAAGCTGAAGAGGTGGGTTGAAGTTGCAGGGGAAAGACGAGTAGGGGAGGTTGTGTGAGCTGGGAGTGAGGAGGAGAGAGACAGAGCCCAATGGGAGTAGGTGGGAGGAGGGGCAAGTACAAAGGGGTGTGAACAGGAGGTCTATTTAATAAAGGGTGGAGGAGGGGGGTGAGCAAAAAAATTTGGCAAAGGTCCATTGAATTCAATGGGCACAACAGCCCTGGGCTTGGTCTGCAAGTCAGCAGTCACTGCAGCCAGTCAGAGCTCAGCAGAGTAGGCAGGGTCCAATCAGGGTAGAGCCCAGAGCACATTGGGCCAATGGCAACACACATGACTTCCCCAGTCCAAGGAGGACTTCTTACCTGCTAGTGTGGTTCCAGATGGTGGCCAGGAGGCGAACGGTGGGGTAGCAGGGTCCGTAGCCGTGGCTGTGCCTTTGGGGCAAATGCAGCCCTATCAAGGGCTCAGGATCCGCTAGTGTGGCTCCAGATGGCAGCCAGGAGGTGAGCGGCAGGGCAGCAGGGTCCGTAGCTGAGGCTCAGCCTTCGGGGCAAATGCATAAGTGAAACTGACTTATAACTAGCAGGTAGTGAGGGGTCCTTTCCCTCCTTTGTGAGAACGATAATGATGGCCTCACTCATAGTCCCAGGCAGACTCCCTTTGTCAAGCACTTCTGATAACATATCAAGCATTTATGCATTTACAGTCTCCTTCACTAATTTGTAGAAGTCTGCCGAAAACCCATCTCCCCCTGGGGCTTTGTGTGGGGCCATGTTTTCTAGAGCAGCTCTTAGTTCTTGTTCATTAATTGGAGCCTCTAACCTTTCCCTCTGGTCATCAGATAATTTGGGAATGTTAGGGCCCTCCAGAAAAACCAAACATTTTTGTAAGTCTGCCTGTTTGTGAGAGCTATACAGGGTTCTGTAGAAGATGAGCATTGTGCTATTAATCGCTTCCGGAGAAACCTGTTGCTTCCCTTCCTTGTCTCAGAAGAGAGTAATATGCTTTTCGGCCTGCTGTTTCCAAAGCCTATAGGCCAGTAGTTTCCTGTTTTTTTCCCCTGATGCCCAGTATTTGTGTTGAGTCCATAAGATTTGAAGTTTGGCTTTTCTGGTGGCTAGCTTGTTCAGCTCAAATCTAAAGGCTATGATTTCATACACCAACTCATTCCGCTATAGCATTTTAGAGTCCCTTTTGTACTCTTTTTTTCTTTCATTGCTAATTATTTTTCAAGGGTGGCTGCTTCTTTGTCTGTTTGCTTCCTGCGGTATGCTGCATACCCAATTATTCTCCCTCTGATTGTAGCTTTGAAGACTTCCCAGGTGGCTGATGGGGTGGCTGAGCATAGGCGGTTGTCTAGGACATAATGTTTTGTCTCTATCCCCAGCCACTCCTTAAAGGTGGTGTTTTGCAGTAGAAGGGGGTCAAGCCTCCATCGAACTGGCCTAGGAATTGTGGGGCCTATAGTTAAGGCCATAGTTAGCGGGGCGTGGTCTGATAGATATAGAGGAGCTATCTTCATGTCTAGTATCTGGGTAGTGAGCCTGGGGGATATATACCAGTAGTCAAGCCTGCTTGCCAGTAGCCTAGCATTTGAGAAATATGTATAGTCCCTCTCTGAGGGGTGCTTCAGGCACCAGACATCCTGCATTCTGTGTAAGGATAAAACCTCCTTCAAGGCCTTGACAGATCTGGTATGAGGTTCCGGTTTGGAGTTGGAGCAATTAATGAAATGATTCATGGCCAAGTTGCAGTCCCCCCCAATATCATTTCCATGGTCCCTGCTGCCATGTTTAACATTTCCTGTGATAGATGGTTGAAGAATGCTGGCGAGTCCTCATTTGGGGCATATACACTAATTATCAGCAGTGGACCTGTAGGAGTTGTCACCTTCATCGTAGCCCAGAGGCCCTCAGGGTCCGCTTCCTGCTCTACCAGGTTCCATTTTTATTGCTTGTGGCAGAGAATGGACACACCCCTTTTTGCTTTCCCCACTAATATATGCACTTCTCAACCCACTCACTCCCTGACAAGCTTTTTAGCCACAGATTTAGTTAGCTTTGTTTCCTGCAGAAAGGCTAATTGTGTTCTCAGTTGTTGAAGTTAGGCCATCACTTTTTCCCTTTTTATTGGGGAATTCATGCCCCTCACATTCCATACGGTGGCATTTAAGATACCCGAGTTGACCATTCTTGATTATCTTCCCTTATCCGTCGTGAACCGCCACTACATCTTGTTATGTTTGACTTATAGCTTTTGTGCAGAAACCTTACTAACAGCACCCCATTTTCACTGCCCTTTTCTTCATATAGGTCTCCTTTCTGTGGGATATTGTCTCAGTGTGAAAGTGCATTCATCGATGTGACTACTCTGTATTGTCACTGTGGCTCTGCCTGCATCTGTACTTAGCATCGTCATATACTGCCGTAGACCATCATCGCCAGGTGTAATTTCTCGTATTATGGGAGATCTGTGGCAGGAGGCATTGTTTTCTATGACATAAGGGGCACTGAATGAAAATGCTTCCCTTAATAACTGTATACCACAGTGAACAAACTTAGAAACATCACAGGTAACAATTCTACCTTTTGAAGGTGACATCCTTATTAACCAAGCCAGCATACTATTGTCCAGCCCATGGTTAGGACAGCCCTTCTGGTGTACTGACAACATTAACATCAACATTAAGTAACTAACATCGACCATTGATATTGTTTCTGATCAAGATTTTCCCTTCTGGGGGTGTCTTCTGGTTATGGCACCTTCAAACGTCACAATGTTCCTCCATGGCACCCTTCCCTTTTATTGATCTGACCTTGCAAACTGATTGCTTACCTAAGCATCAGTTTGCAGCTTATACACACAGCTGGTTGGTCTCACATCCCCCTGTACTCCTATTAGTATTAGCACTCCTCATGAGTTTCTTTGCTATCCTCCCTCCTGCGAGAATCCCATTGTCTTTGTATCCCTTACAGGTGGAGCATGACATCTCCAACCTCATTTTGTCAGGGAACCTCTTCACCCCCTCTCTCCTCTCTTATTGCAGCCTCCAAGTAAAGTAACTGCAATGACAAGGCAAGGCTGGGACTGGCTGGTCCTAGGGCTGTGGCAGCCGTCGAAAAGCTCGAATCTCTTCTATTGAAGACCTTTTCCAAACCTCGGACCTGCCTTTACCATACTTCATACAGGTATGGGTTAATGTTCTCTAATGACTCCTTGCTGAATGGTCAGTGGGTGGGGGGGTCTCAAGGCCCACCATCTGTGCATAACCCCCATTCATGTTGCCTCATGCCTTATTTACATATCAACTGCAAAGTGCGGCTAGTGGTGTGTCCTTGCAAGGGATACAGCACTTTTGTGAATGTGTCCACCGAGGCTTAGGTAGTACAGCAGAGGGGGAGGAAATTTAACATACCATTCCAGTCCTCCTCATACTACCCCTTCCCCTTGCAGTCAGCGTTCTCTCCATCATTCACAATTAGGAGAGAAGATATTCAGGGTCTGTCTTTTCCACTCCGGCTCGCTGGAACAACCAAAATAGGCATGGGTGGACAACAGTTCGGGTGCAGTTTTCAGGGGAAAGGTCCATCAGGGGAGATAGCCCAACTGTGTGAACCATTGTAGGATCAGCCCACTGTCCAGTGTGCAGTACCAAAGGGGACATAAAGAAACCAGGCTTAGCTGCGAATGCTCATCATTTCTGAACTGGTTTCAGTGAGGCTAATGGTTCACAGGGCCGCACTTGTACATCGAGCCCTCCATCCAGTCTGTCCACTCCTGGCATGGGGGGGTCTAGTCTATAAGTTGTTCACTGCACGGGGTAAGATTCTTCGTGGTGACCCCTTCTTTGGCTGACAGATCCAGTGCTGAGGGTACCAGCTCCCCCAGGACTTGGTACCTGTTAGAAGTTTTAACTGGAGTGTCTCCTGGGGAGCTGGTGATGGCATCCGATAAGTTGTGCCTTCTTTGTCTGCTGCAGGATCTGGCTTTGCGGGGAGGGAGGATATTTTCTTGGGTGCGCCGTTTTCTTTGCTTTCCCCCACTGTGCTTTATGCCAGGGGGCCTCATTGCTGTCATCCATTCCAGTTTTCTCAGCTGCCACCTTTTCCCCCACCTCCACCACCTCCATTTCTTGCCATGCGGCCCCACATGTGATTCGTGGGGGCTAGGTACATAGGTAGGATTTTCAGGTCCTGTTACTACTGGAGCCAGATAAGGGCCTGCCACTGATTTAGTGGTCAAGTTTCCCATTTCTCTTCATTCATATGAGCACCAGGAGATCTTTCAAAGGTAGTCATGCTACCAGCACTCACTACCTCTAAGGGGGTGCTTTCCATACATTCACTACCCGTTTATTATACCACCTTCCTCTTTTGGTGATATTGTACCTCTCTCCTTGTTAACTGCCAAGGGTGGGAGTGACTAGTTACTAACAGTGTCTTTTCTTTCTGACACAGTCCTGCAGATTCCCCAAATTATCCCATCCTTTAGAGCCTTGTAAACATAACAGAGGTCACCTCGTGTCCTGCGATAGGTCATGGCGTACAGTTCTAATGATCTTAGCCTTTCTTGATAGCTTAGAGTATGTGCTCTCCTAACTTTTTTTGAGAATCTCCTCTGTACCTGCACTATCTTTTTAGATGTTCCTACTGTTTGGGAGGTGCTAAAAGCTTTCAAGCACAAAGTTTTTTCTGATGGCACCCCCCCTCCCTTCCTCCTCCATACCTTCTCCCCCATCTTTAAAACGCTGTGTCTGTATCTGCCTCCTGAGTGGTCTCCCTCCTCTCTAAAATGATAGGCTTGTACCTGCTCTTGAGTGTTCTCAAATATATTGCTGCTCTATGTTACTTATTGAATTGTAACTTATTACTTAGGAGGTGTGGCTATCTATGTAGCTGATAATATAATATCTGAGGAAATGGAAGTAAAAGCACTGGAGGGAATCAAGCAAATATGGATTAAAGTTAGTAGACAGAGCCAAAATCACCACTGGAGTGATATATAGACCTTCTTATATTCCCCTGGTTATTGATATCCAGTTAATAGAAAATATAGAAAAAATGGATGTTCCTGATAACCTAATAATACTGGGAGATTTAAACTTACCTGATATAAATTGGGAAAACCATACGGCAAGGTCTATGATGCAGACAAGATATTTGGATGCCTTCAGCCTTATCGGTATGGAACAATTCGTACAGGGAACAGCCAGGCAGTCTAATCTATTAGACCTTGTAGTACTGAGTAATATGGGGGATAATATATGACAATGCAGGGTCACTACCCCACTAGGCTCCAGTGATCATGCCAAGGTGGAATTCACCATAAGGGATCAAACTACCAGAATTTCAGGTGAAACACTAGTTAGAAACTATTGTAGAGCAGATTATAATAAGATAACGAAAGAGTTTAGCAAATGGAGTTGGAGGGCTGACTTTCATCACAAATCTGTTTCTTTAATGTGGGATGCTCTGTCGGAGAAGATAAATCAGATAGTTGATAAGCATATTCCTGTCAAAACAAAATATAACAGATCAGGGAAGAATCCTGTCTGGTTGATTGGTAGAATTTAAAAAACTGATGAAAAAAATAGAGCTTATGTCAAGGCCAAGAAATGTGGCCATGAGAAAAATAGGGGCAAATATAGCTATCTGCTTAAGAAGACCAAAAAAAAAATATCTCAAAAGCCAAGAGGAAATATGAGCTAAAACTGGCCGATAAGATCAAGGACAACTATAAAGCCTTCTGTTACTGTATCAGTTGCATAAAAGGGAGACCGCAAGTGATAGGCCCACTGAAAGATGCAGGTGGTAGTTTGTTACAGGATAATGCACTTATGGCTGAAAGGTGTAATAGCTATCGTTCAGTCAGTATACACTATTAAGACCAGTGGCACCAAACAACATCATGAAAATAACTATTGTATGCCCAGATTAAAAAAGGAAGACATCAAAAATAGATTGCTCAGCTTGAATCCTGGTAAATTTTATTTATTTTGTTTTTTTTTGACTGGGTAAGTGCACTAAACAAATGCTGCCTATTTTCAGGCACGACCTGGGGAAGGGGAATACAGATGAATGCCAACTGACTTTGAACCAGATTAAGCTGTTGGTGGTATTTTTAGTGAACGAGGGAAATTTGGCCAAGATACCGGAGAATTTCCCTACTCTTTTCGATAAGTGCCATGGGATCTTTAACATTCACCTGAACTACCACCAATCCAGGCAGATGAGACCTCGGTTTAATGTCTCATCCAAAAGACCGCACCTCCAAAGTGCAGCACCCCTCTCATGCTGCACTATAGTGTCAGTACTGGGATATTATCCTAAGTGCCAGATGTGGGAACTGAACCCACAGCCCTCTGATCTCCTGACCTCAGAGGCAAGTGTGCTACCTACTGAGCCACTGACACTTTATGGGGGTGATGAGTGGGGTCCTGCAGGGGTCTGTTTTGGGTCCTTGCCTCTTTAACGTATATATCCATTCAATGACTGCTGGAGGGGGTGTATGGGAAGCAACGTTTGCTGACGATACTAGAATTGGCTCCATGGTCAGCAACCTGGAAATTGCCAGACTACAGGAAACCCTGACTAAGTTGCATGGCTGGCCACGGGACTCTAGGTTAACTTTTAATGTGGATAAGTGCGCGGTCATGCAGTTTGGCAGAAACAATGCAGAGACTTCTTATACTCTAAATGAACATCTACTAAGAGAAGTTAGTGATGAAAGGGACCTGGGAATTAGTGTCTTAAATGACCTTAAATTTAATCAGCATTGCAGCCAGGTGGTCAAAAAGGCAGGTAATGTATTGAGCTGCATAAATAGACACATCAGGAGTAGGAGGAGAGAGGTCTTGTTGCCCTTGTATGGGTCACTGGCGAGATTGCATATGGAATATTGCATGCAGTTCTGGTCTCACGCTTAAAGAAAGGAGATTATGTCACTGGAGAGGGTTCAGAAAAGGGCTACCTGGATGACTGATGAGGTACAGGTTATGACTATCAGGATAGGTTGATTGAATTGGGGATGTACACGTTGGAATATCGCAGACTGCGTGGAGACATGTGCATTGTCTATAGGGCCCTTACAGACACAAATGTAAGGGAAACATTAGGACTAATGCTACGAGATCAGCTTTATCAGACCAGAGCACATCCATTACAGCTAATAATGGAAAGATATAAGACTACTAAAAGGAAACACTGGTTTAGTGTAAGAGTGGTGCCAATCTGGGACAGACTGCCAATGGAGGTAGTAACCAGCAGTAGTATGCAGCCCTTTAAAGCTAATCTGGATAGATTCCTGATTGGAAGCAAAATTCTGCGATATCAGTAGTTACTTAGTGGCAAGCGTTATGGACAGAATAAGTCTTCTGCACTCTGTATAAACATATGAAACCTACTATCCTAATGTAATATATGGTTTGTTGCTTATCTGCTTGTCGTGACTCAGGATATAGCTGTCTACCCTCTGTATGTCTTGTAGTCAGCTCTGTACCTCATGTATCCACTTGTTCTTTTAATTTGTATTGTACTGTTAACTTGTATTTTGATGTGAAGCCTTTGCAAAGAAGTCTCTGACTCAAAGGTTTGTAATTCCGATATGTTCAATAAATAAATAAATAAATAAAATAAAAGTGGCCCCGTATTCAAATATCGGTCTCACTATTAATGTTCTATACAGAGGCACCAGAACCTCATCCCACCAACTTTTGATGTTCCGGAGGATATTTCCTACTGTTCTATCACTTTTCTTGACTGCTTCTGTATTGTGGTTGTCAAAGTTTAGGGTATTGGATATTACTATCCCTCAATCTTTTCCATTTTCTGTTCTGGAAATCAGTTTATTGGTCAAGCTATATTGAGCTCGTTTGTTATTCACCCGAAAGTGCATCACCCTGCATTTACTTTCATTGAACTTCAGTTTGTGGTCAGTTGCCTACTTTTCCAAGTTAGACAATTGGGTCTAGAGATTATGAATAGAGTCAACATCATTGACTGTCACCCCTGTTTTGGTGTCATCTGCATATTTGCAAACCCACACATCATCTGACACCTGCATAGATGAGACCAAACTGTTGAATAGAAGGGGCCCCAGTATTGATCCCTGGGGTACTCCGCTAGTAATCCTACCCTAGTTTGACAAATACCCTCTTACTTGTACTCTTTGTCATCTATGTGGTTATCCAATCAAGGGGTAGGTGTTTATACTGTACTTCTGTAAGACGTTAATCAAGGTCTCATGGGAGACAGTATCAAATGCCTTGGTTTAGTCAAGATATATGATATACACTGGGAGACCCTGGTCCAAGGCTTGGTTTACGGTTTCAAAAAAGTGCATAAGATTGCTGACACAAGATCTTCCTGATGCAAAGCCATGCTGAGAGATGTCTACCAATTCTAACTGCTTTATGTTGACTTCTAAATATTCTTTTATAAAACCTTTCATTAGTTTTCCAATAACTGAGATGATTCTAATGGGTCGGTAATTCTCAACATGTGCTCTGTCCTCAGTTTTATGTATAGGTGTGATATGAACCACCCTCAATTCCTCTAGTACACTACCATTCTTTAAGGATTTATTAAACAGGATGGCCAATGGCTCCGCCAACTCCTCTGCTATTTTAGTCAGTAATACTGGGAAGATGCCATCCAGTCCACCAGATTTGTATTTATTTAATTTCTTCAACTTGCTGTAAACTTGTTCAACAGTAATTTCAAGCAGCATAGATGGATCAGTTGTTCCTTTATGTAAATGTGAGGGATCTGTGTCCTGCCCTTGGTACACACTCGTAAAATAATTATTAAAGGTATTGGCTATATCTTCTTCTTTGACCATCACAGTATCACCTACCTTCAAGTTAGTTATCTGGTTTTGCATTTTTATTATGGTGCCAATATAGCTGCAGAAATATTTGTAATTATTTTACTTAATTGCTAACCTTAGTTCAGCTTTTGCTTTACCCTTTCTAATAGCTTTTTTACTTAGATTCGCAGTCCTCTTGTATTTAGCCAGCCTTTCCTGTGTGGGATTTTTCTTATATTTGTTATAGGCCTTTCCCTTCCTATTTACTAATTTATGAACATGCTTACTGAACCAGTTAGGTATCCTACCCTTGTTGTTATACTTTATTCTTTCGGGTACAAATTTTCTGATACACGTCTGTAGGACTGAATTTATCTTTGCCCGGTTTCTTCTAATGTTAGATTCTCTAGTTCCTTCCTGCTACATTAGCTAGGACTTGTTTAATTTTGGCATAATCTACCTTGTCATAGTTTTTAATTTTTGTTTCACCAACATAAATCTGTTTTTCCTGAGCAATATGGCATGTGATCATGCTGTGGTGACTTGTGCCCAACGGCTGTAAAACTCTGACTTTGTTAATGACATCCTCCATATTACTTAGTATTAGATACAAAATATGATCTCCCCTTGTGTTTTCTGTTACTAACTGCTCTAATCCGTGATTCATGCATATGTCCAAAAACAGATTTTCCACCTGACTCTTACCACTTAGTTTCCCAGCAAATGTTTGGGAAATTAAAATCGCCTAACAAAACAGTGTTACCCTGCATATTCATGGCCTCCAATATATTCAAAAATGTAATATTCATCAGACTCCAGTAGATTAGGGGATCTATAACATAGCCCTATGCTAATGGAGGTATTTTTGGAATGTTTACTTTAACCCAAAGTTGTTCCACACTAGCAAAGTATGTGCTGTTTGGAGCTGTGGCACGAGCTTTCAAATGTGTTGCAATGTAAAGCCCTCCCCCTCCCCCCAGTTCTATCTAACTGAGCTTCATGAACAAAAATTGAAACCCTTAATCTTATCCAGCCAGTCATCCTGCCTCAACCACATGTCAGTAATGCCGCAGATGTCTATTTTGTCCCTCAGTAAAATGTACCTTAGTTAATCCACCTTATTTTTAATACTTCTAGCATTAGTAAGTAGTTTTAAGCCATTATTTTCAGTTCCTTTAGTGGCATACTGTTTAGCCTTATTACTTGGCATGCTCACCTCCGCCTCTGGGCTGTCATTGTCCTGTCTGCCCTTGGGAATAAGTTTAAATATATATTTATTTGTTCCCTAAAGAGCTGCCCCAATTCCTTTGACTCCTTCCTACTCAGATGCAGATCATCATAACAAAAGAGTGCCTTGTTATTATAAAAAATCTCCCAGGACTCAATGCAGTGTACACCAGTGAGCAGACTCCATCTTCTTAGCCAGTTATTTACTTTACGTATTTTCCAATTTATTCTGTCGTTGGCCCTAGGAACTGATAAAATCTCTGGTATTATGAAAGTACCATTAACCTCCCTTACTTGTTTTTCAATTTCCAAATATGTAAGAAACATCAGGTCTTCTCTAGTGGCTTTCAGATCATTAGTCCCTGCATGGAGTATAATCAATGGTTTATCATCTTGTTTTTTGACTATATCTGGTAAACGTTTCAGGACATCTGTCAGTTTGGCCCCCGGCAGGTATGTGCTGGTTACCTGCTCTTTCAAGTTTTTTGTAGTATAGGCATCAGTATACTTAATAACAGAGCCACCTATTATGTGAACCCTACATTTATCCTGAGAGCCTATGGGACCCTCTATGCCCATATCACCAGTTTTAGCACTGTCCACAACCTGCCTGTATGATTCTGATCCATATGGGGGTACCTGATTTCCTAGTGGTACTGCATTTACATTTCTTTCTTCCCCCTCTTGGATTTCTCCATGTTAACATTGTACCCAATAGCTCCGTAAGAAGTCCAAACCATCCATTGATTCTCCTGATACAAAATGGCCACCCAGGGTATAATGAGTTAATCCCCTATTGCCTGGCTCACCCTTGTACAACATGTGATGATTCTATATTTCCATTTACTTCCTCTCCACCAGTGTGTCCTGCTCTATTAATCCCCTCTCTCAATGATTCACTTTGGGCATCCTGCGACAGTTCATTTGTTTGTTTTTCAACTACATCTGACAAATTTTGAAGGGGTTGAAATGTGTTGCTAACAGGTATTTCAAATGTTATAGCCCTCCACCCTTTTTTATGTTGATTGCATGCATGCACAAGAAACATATTGCGGCAGCTTTCTCCACAAGCAGGTTGTGGAGGCACGGCACTGTTGTGGCCAATGCCCTCACAGCCTGTAAAGGCTTGTCCAGCATCCCCCAATGCCGTGGCACACTGCTGCTGACACTAGTTCAGCCAGCGTGCCACCAACTTGTAAAAAGTCAGCTGCTGCAATCAGGGGCCACCTCATCATTGCAGTATAAGCTATTCGCTACAATGAGAGAGCGATCCGTCATTGCAGGGCAGGATCTTCACACACTGATATTGTTTGTGAACATGGCGGCAGTTTGCCACTGTTTTCACAAACAATATTAACCCCACCATGTTTATTTGCTGACGGGGACCCCAATCCCTGTCGGCTTCAGTGCCCTGATGTTTATGTTGCCGATGGGGGAGCCCACTCCCCGTTGGCATTATGTAACCTCCCACTTATATTCTCTGCCGACGTGGTGTCCAGTCCCCGTTGGCATAATATCACCCCCACCCTTTTTGTTGTGTGCTGACGGGGGTGCCCAATCCCCCATTGGCTACAGCTTGCCTGCCTCCAAAAAGAAAGACTCCGGTGGCACGCTGGGAGCCCACCCCAGTGTGCCACATGCCCCAGTAAAATAAAAACAGTCCCACTACGTCTTTTTTTTTACCTGTAAAAAAGGAAACTGTCCCTCAGAAAGTCTCCCTGCCCTCCTCCCGCAACCCACACCCGCCCACTATGCACCCTGCCTCCCTACAGCCCCCTCACCCCATACTTACCTCCAGAGCTTGGCATGACGATCTTCAGTGGACCAGGAACACATCTGCACTCTTCAAAGCCGACCGTGAACTGAGGAAGTACCGGTAAGCTGTATAATGGAATAAATGTTTTTTTTTTCCAACTTAATGCATATCTCAGTTATTTACAGGAATTTTGGCACTAAATTTTCAACATGGGGTTTTTGGGACCCCTCCTCTTGAATTCTGGAACTGTCATGGCATTAATCGGCCCTGAAAGGTGATTTCATGGTCACTGCATGGAATCATCTTTTGGGGCTGATTAACGAAATGACAGTGCCAGTGTTCATGAGGTGGGCTCTCAAAAAGCCTATATTGCAAATTTGGTGGAAAAAATCCCAAAAATGACTGTTTCATGAGCGTGCGTTGCTATGCATGCTCGTAACTTCAAGAATTTACAATATTTATCATGCCAGATTTTCAACATTGGCATTTTTTCACATCTCCTTGTGAACAGTACAGCTGTCATTGTTCACATCCTGGCCAAAATATGTTTTCGCACTTCCAGTGCAGAATAACCTGGTCACTGTGGGAAATTAGTGTTTGGGACAGATTAAGAAAATGACAGTGACAATGTTCATGAATAGACGTCCTAAAATGCCTATATTGAAAATTTGGTGATGATACTCCATAAAATGACTGTGTTACGAGCGTGCATTGCGCAGTTTGCACGCACGCTCATAACTCCACAAATTTGTAATATTTTCACTCCAGATTTTCAACATTGCCATTTTCCCACACTACTTATGAACAGTACAGCTGTCATTTTTCCCATCCTGGCTGAAATGTGTTTTCGCACTTCCGGTGCAGAAAAGAGCGGTCGCTGTGGGAAATCACTGTTTGGGACAGATTAAGAAAATGACAGTGATACTGTTCATGAGTGTCATAGGCTGTGGGTGTAATGATGGACACTGACACAAAAAGGTAATGTGGCAAGGCTAAAAAAAAAATGCCAAGCCTAAAGCTTTATTAAAGTAACAGCAAAAAAAAAAAGAAAATATAAAACTATTAACTTTGCAGGAATACAGAAAGAAACATAAAAGGTACAAAAATAAATGAATGTTTCCACAGGCAATATCAGCAAACGAAAAGGCCGCCTGGGATTTCAGTTATCTTAGTCTGTAAGTGCAGACTCCCAAATGGATCAGTACTGGCTGATCCCAAAACGAATCTGAAGGTATCACAACAATGAGTCTCCTTTTATCCTAAGGATCATCAGGTGATCACTCCAGACTCCGCCCCCTATACTCTTCAATACAAATTTTCATTTATAAAACATTTTTATTTCATTCTAAGCCAAGGGACATTCAATATATCTTTATTACAAAACATTGACATCCCTGAAATGAAATATAATACAGGTTTAACTAAAAACAGTACTCTTACCAAGTTTAGCCCTTCCCTCAACCTATCCACAGTATAACTATAGTGAGAAATGGGCCGGCTGCCTCCTAGGGAAACAGCAAGAGCAACAAGTGCAAATGGCTGCAAGGATTACCTCTGGCTAAAGGCCTGAATATCCATGATGTGGTAAGTTTTACTCTCTAATATTAACAGGAGCCAGACTGCTATGAAAAGGAGTAAAACTGAAAAGAGACCATCATTTATTTTACAATATCTGAAATACTGCATATTTTTGTTTAAGAGTTTCTTTTGGGAGTGCTAAACACATTGCAGCACAAGCAAACAAAAGCAGTCCCTTTAATTTCAAATCTGCTTATGCTTAAAACCATTTGTGCTGCTGGCATTTTCCCTTTCCATGTCACCTTACCAAAAATAATAAAGTTAAACAGTAAGGAAAAGTTAACTGTTTTGGGGTCAAAATAGTGTTGCTAAGGCATATCTGGGAACCTTACAACAACACACACTAAGGGATTGGGTGACCAGCAGGCAGACTCTGAACCCTTTTACTATCTTTATTTTTCTCTGCCTAAATAAACTAAGTGCTTGTACTGTGAGGAGAATTCCCCTATATTTGGCATTCACATTTGTTTCCTGGGCATTGCTTAAACATGAAGAGGAACTACTAGCCCAAATATGCTAAACCCCAGGTCTATACACTGTAGCCTATCATTGGGGGGTACCTGTCTTTTAATGAAATGAAAGTGATAGAAAGGGCCTCTTATCCAGGTGGCCTGCCTGGAAAAAGGGAATTAAAAAGGGGGAAAGTAAAGGAAAGGACAGTAAAGATATTCAGAGAGTGCTACTGCAGTAGACTTGTGAAACAGAATTAGACAGGTATTTGGAGATTTAACAGCACACTTTCACAATGAGTAGAGGTCCTAAAATACCTATGTTGAATATTTGGTGATGATAGCCCATCAAATGATTGAGTTACAAGTGTGCACTGTGCACTTTCCACGCACCCTTATAACTTCACAGATTTGTAATGTTGTCACGCCAGATTTTCAACAGTGGCATTTTTTCACACCTCCTTATGAGCAGTACAGCTGCCATTTTTCACATCCTGACCGAAATGTGTTTTTACAGTTCCGGCGCAGAATAACGAGGCCGTTGTGGGAAATCAGTGTTCAGGACAGATTAAGAAAATAACACTGGCACTATTCATGAGCAGAGGTCCTAAAATTCCTATGTTGAAAATTTGGTGACAAAATTCCATAACATGACTGTGTTACAAGTGTGCGTTGAACTGTTTCCGCGCACCCTTGTAACTTCACAAATTTATAATATTTTCATGCCACATTTTCAACAGTGGCATTTTTTTCACACCTCCTTATGAATAGTACAGCTGTCATTTTTTAAATCCTGGCTAAAATATGTTTTTGCACTCCTGCCGGAGAATAGCATGTTCACTGTGGGAAATCAGTGTTTGGGACAGATTAAGATCGAGCGAGTGAGAGGGGGGAGTGACCGGGCTCAACTGAGCTCTTTCAGGACTGCTGGGGATTTGTTTGTGGGCAGAAAAAGGTCCCAACACAAGAGCCCAATACAAAAGGGCAGCCTGCAGCACTGGGAGAAACAGAACGAGTGAGCGAGTGGGGGGGGGAGTGAGCAAACTCATTGGAGCACTGTCAGAACTGCTGCGGATTTCTTTGTTGGCAGAAAAAGGCATCAATTGAGGCAGTATAACACAGTGGTTTAAGGCTCTGAGCTGCAAATCTGGTGACATCCAGCAGACCAGACCTGGGTTTGAATTCCACAACTTCCACTTGCATACTGTGTGACCCTGAGCAAGTCACTTAACTTCCCTGTGCTCCCAGGTCACTCCTGTAAAAAAGCTTTCAGCTCAGTGTGCTACTTCTGATTAAACAACTAAATAAAAAAAAATGCAGGCAGGGGCCCAGTACAAAAGGCCAGCCTGAAGCATTGGGAGAAACAGTACGAGCGAGTGAGATGGGGGACTGAGTGAGCTCAACAGAGCTCAATCCGGACTGCTGCGGATTTCTTTGTGGGCAGAAAAAGGTGCCAATGCAGGCAGGAGCCCCGTACAAAAGGGCAGCTTGCAGCACCAGGACAAACAGAATGAGCGCATGAGAGAGGAAGACTGAGTGATCTCAATGGAGCTCTGTTGGGACAGTGCAGATTTCTTTGTGGACAGACAAAGGAGCCAACGCAGCCAGCCCAGTACAAAAGCACAGCCTGCGGCGCCAAGAGAAACAGAACGCGCAAGTGACAGAGCAGTAGTGAGTAAGCTCAATGGAGCTCTATTGTGACTGCTGCGGATTTGTTTGTGGGCAGAAAAAGGTGGCAACACAGGCAGGAGCCCAGTACAAAAGGCCAGCTTGTAGCGCCGGCAGAAACGGAATGAGTGAGTGAGAGAGGAGGAGGAGTGAGCGAGCTCAATGGAGCTGAGTCAGGACTGCTTCAGATTTCTTTGTGGTCAGAAAAAGCCACCAACGCAGGCAGGAGCCCAGTACAAAAGGGCAGCCTGCAGCTGTGGGAGACACAGAATGAGCGAGTGAGGGAGGTGGAGTGAGTAAGCTCAATGGAGCTCTGTTGGGACTGCTGCAGATTTGTTTGTGGGCAGAAAAAGGCAGCAATGCACGAAGGGGCCCAGTACAAAAGGCAGCCTGCAGTGGTGGGAAAACCAGAATGAGTGAGCAAGAGAGGTGGAGTGAGCAAGTTCAATGGAGCTCTATTGTAACTGCAGCAAATTTGTTTGTGGGCAGAGGAAGGTGGCAACGCAGGCAGGAGCCCAGTAGAAAAGGGTAGCCTGCAGAGCTGGCAGAAATGGAATGAGCGAGTGAGAGAACGGGAGTGAGCAAGCTCAACGAAACTTTGTCGGGACTGCTGCAGATTTCTTTGTGGGCAAAAAAAGGTGCCAACAGAGGCAGAAGTCCAGTACAAAAGGGTAGCCTGCAGCACCACGAGAAACAGAATGAGTGAATGAGACGGGGGAGTGAACGACCTCAATGGAGCTCTGTCAGGACAGGTGCTGATTTCTTTGTGGGCAGAAAAAGGTACCATCGCAGGCAGGAGCCCAGTACAAAAGGGCAGCCTGTACCGGCGGAAGAAACAGAAAGAGCGAGGGAGAGAGGGGGAGTGGGGAGTGAGCTCAATGGAGCTCTATCATGACTGCTGCAGATTTCTCTGTGGCCAGAAGAAGGCAGCAGCGCAAGCAGGAGCCCAGTACAAAAGGGCAGCCTGCAGCACCGACAGAAACGGAATGTGCGAGTGAGAGTGGGGGAGTGAGAGAGCTCAATGGAGCTCTGTCAGGACTGCTGCAGATTTCTTTGTGGGCAGAAAAAGGTGCCAACAGAGGCAGGAGACCACTACAAAATGGCAGCCTGCAGCGCCAGGAGAAACACAACGAGCGAGTGAGAGAGCGGGAGTGAGTGACCTCAACGGAGCTGTGTCAAGACTGCTGCACATGTCATTGTGAGCAGACAAAGCCGGCAATGCAGGCAGGAACCCAGTACAAAAGGGCAGCCTGCAGCAGCGGGAGACACAGAATGAGCAAGTGAGACATGGGGAGTGAGTGAGCTCAATGGAGCTCTGTTAGGACTGCTGTGGATTTCTTTGTTGGCAGAAAAAGGCAGCAATGCAGGCAGGAGCCCAGCAGAAAAGGCCAGAAACGGAATGAGTGAGTGAGAGAGGGTGAGTGAGCCACCTCAGTGGAGCTCTGTCGGGACAGCTGCAGATTTCTTAGTGGGCAGAAAAAAGCTGCCAATGCAGGCAAGAGCCCAGTACAAAAGAGCAGCTTGCAGCACTGGGACAAACAGACTGAGTGAGTGACAGAGGGCCAGTGAGCGAGCTCAACAGACCAAATGGATAAACATTCGGTATTGACAAATGCTTATTTATGTTTTTTTTTTTTTTATTCCTGTGTTGTTCCCAGTCAAAATGTATTGTATTATAACATTTTATTTCTAATTTAAGGCCCACTACTCTTACCCTCAGTTCTTTCAGCTCAGTGCACGGATTACATATGTACATAAACAATCTGGTGTTTTTCCCCACACTAAACATTTTACATTCTTTGCACGGGAGCTGACATGATCCTTGCTGCTCCTCCTGTATGTCTTGTAGAAAGCGTTCAACCTCTGTGGGTTTATTGAACATTACAAACTTCCCATTGCAGGTGACCCTTAGCGTGGGTGGGTATCGGAGAGAGATGCTGGTATATTTAATTGGTAAAGTTTCCGCTTTACATTTGCATAAGCTCACCTTTGTCTCAAGAGGTCTGGAGAGTGATCTTGAAATATTTGCATACATAGAAACATAGAAACATAGAAGTTGACGGCAGATAAGGACCGCAAGGCCCATCCAGTCTGCCCATTTCTTTTTCTACCTTATAAATGTGCCATCGGCCTTTGCTCTGTCAGTGGTCTATCTATTCATAGTCATTTGTATTGCTCCCTTATGCCTATCCCATGCCTGTTTGAAGCCCTGCACTGTATTCATAGCCACCACTTCTTGTGGTAAGCCATTCCATGCATCCACCACCCTTTCTGTGAAAAAGAATTTCCTCACATTCCCCCTTAATCGGCCTCCCTCTAATCTCATGCTGTGTCCTCTTGTCCTGCTATTTTTCTTATATTTAAACATGTTAGACTCTTTCACCTTGTTTATGCCTTTAAGGTGTTTGAATGCCTCGATCATATCACCTCTCTCCCTCCTTTGCTCAAGGGTATACATATTGAGCTCCGTTAATCTGTCCTCATATGTCTTCTGATGCAGTCCCCACCATTTGGTTGCCCTTCTCTGGACTGCCTCAATTTGGTTAATGTCCTTGTGAAGGTGTGGCCTCAATACTGCACGCAGTACTCCAGATGGGCCTAACCAGTGTCTTGTACAGAGGATTAATACCTCCCTCTTACGACTTGTGATACCCTACTAATACACCCCAACACCCCCTAGCCTTACCTACTGCTTTAGAGGTCTGCTTGGATGATTTTAGGTCATCAGTGATGATGATGCCCAAGTCTCTTTCTTCCTTTGTGACTGCTAGCAACTCCTCCCAGCCTATAGGTGGCTTCAGGTTTCTCTTCCCTATGTGCATGATTTTGCACTTCTTTGCATTAAATCCCAGTTGTCACTCTTCTGACCATTCTGCTAGTTTATCCAGATCTCTTCTCATTCTGCCCACCCCATCTGGATCATCTACTCTGTTGCAGATCTTGGTGTCATCTGCAAACAGACAAGCCTTACCCTCTAGTCCATCTGCAAGGTCACTAATGAAGATGTTGAAGAGGACTGGCCCCAGGACTGATCCCTGAGGTACCCCACTTGTGACTTGCATCTCTTCTGACTGTATACCATTTACCACCACTCTCTGTTTTCTGCCCGTCAACCAGTTTTCCACCCAGTTGACCAACTTGACCCACCCCGAGCCTACCCAGCTTATTTATCAATCTTCTATGGAACAGTGTCAAAGCTTTGCTGAAGTCAAGGTAGATGACATCAACTGCTCCCCTTGGTCCACCACTCTGGTTACCCAGTCAAAGAAATCTATGAGATTAGTTTGACAAGACCTTCCTTTGTAAATCCATGCTGTCTTGGATCCTGCACCCTATGGATTCCAGGTGTTGCACTATCCTTTCCTTAAGGAGTGCCTCCATAATCTTGCCCACTACTGAGGTAAGACTGACTGGTCTGTAGTTCCCGCCTCCTCCCTGCTACCACTCTTGTGTGAGCGGGATCACATGAACCCTTCTCCAGTCTTCTGGGACCTCTCCTGTGCTCAGAGACTCACTAAACAATTCTGCTAATGGCTCTGCTAGTTCCTCCTTTAGCTCTTAAGTACCCTGGGATGTATGCCATCAGGTCCCATTGCCTTATCCACCCTGAGCTTAGCAAGCTCTTGTAGGACCCTTTCTTTTGTGAAGGGAGTAGTGCTCACCTCCCTCCCCCCTGTGTCCATGATGCTGAGCTGTGGGCCCTGCCCTACCTTCTCTTCAGTAAATACCAAGCAAAAGTATCTATTTAGGATAGATGCCTTTACAGGGTCCTCCTCCTCACATGCTCCCTTTTCTCCATTAAGCTTAGCAATACCCCCTCTGGACTTTCTCCTTTCACTAATGTATCTATAGAAAGTCTTGTCACCTTCTTTTACTGTTTGTGCTAGTGTTTCCTCAGTTTGGGACTTTGCCTGCCTTACTGCCTTACCTGCTTCTCTTAGGGCAGTTTGGTATGCCTCCCTATCTTCATCCCGCTGTGTTCCCTTATATTTCCTGAAGGCCAGCCTTTTGGCTCTGACCTTTTCTGCTACTGTATTTGAGAACCAAAGTGGTTTCCTTCTTCTTTTGCACTTCCTTTTCTGTCTAACACAATGGGATGTTGCTTCAAGTATTGCATCCTTAATGCTTGCCCACTTTGCCTGTACCCCCCTCACCTGTGTTTCTTTTTGCCAGTGCTAGCTTAACTCTGTTGGCCATCTTATCAAAGTCAGCTCCTCTGAAGTCCCATATTTTTGCCTTGGAATGGGATGATTTAGATGTAGTAGCCAAATTGAACCATACCATGTGATGGTCACTGGCTCCCAGGTGACCTTCTACCTGGAGATCTGTGATCCCTTCTTTGTTAGTCAGTACTAGATCTAGGATAGCCCTGTCTCTTGTGGGTTGCTGTACCAGTTGTTTGAGGCCCTCCCCCTGCAGGGAATCCACTATGAGTCTAGTTCTGGCAGATGTTCCTGCTGGTATTGACCAATCTGTATCCGGCATGTTGAAGTCTCCCATTATCAGAACCTCCCCCTTTAGCTGTCATGTTTTGTATATCTTCTAACAGTAATGTGTCTATGTCTTCCCTCTGGGCTGGGGGTCTGTAGACAACCCCAGTTCTTATGGCTGCCCCATTTCCTGTTTCCAGGGTGACCCACAGTTCTTCTGGCTCCTTATGTGTATTCTGAATTTCTGTAGCTTTGATATTTTCATTAACATACAGGCACTCCTCCCCCCTTTTGCACCCTCGGTCTCTTCTGAACAATACATAGCCAGGTACTGAAGTCTCCCAAGTGTGGTTACTGGTAAACCACGTCTCACTAATTGCTACTATGTCCAGTTTAGCCTCTGACATTATTGCCTGCAGGTCTGGGATCTTATTTCCCAGGCTGTGAGCATTTGTGTACATGATTTTCCATTGGCCAGATTTTGGTGTGTTAGTTGTTGGGTGAAGTTTGGCATTACCCTGTATGAGTGGCAGTATGGGGAGACAAACCTTTTTCTTACCTGGTGATGCAAATGAGCGGCAAACATGCTGAATTCCTGTTTGACCACTAGCTGAGGGGAGGGGTGTTCTTCCATTCGACATATGGGGTGCTGCACCTCTCCCCCATTGCTAGTTTAAATATTCTGCAAAGACGTCAAACTTCTGCCCCAATGCACTGACTCCCTCTTTAGTCAGATGCAGTCCATCAAATTTAAGAACTTTCGCTCCCAGAACTGTTGCCAGTTCCTACAAATCTGTGTCCTTTTCCTGGCACCAGCCCTTGAGCCATGTGTTTAGCTCCCTATCTCCCCTTCTCTGACCTTCCGTCCATCTGCTCCCCTCTCCCAGACTGGCAGGATCTCAGAGAAGGAGATACCAGACGAAATAGATGATAGTTTGTCACCCAGCCTAGTCAGGTGTTCCTTGGTCTCCACAACTGACTGGCTGGTGAGATCATTAGTCCTATGTGTACTAGGACATCAATGTTTCTCCTGCTTTGTGAACAATTTTGTAATCCAGTCAGTGTCTCTCCATGCTGATGTACCTGGGAGACATCGACAATCACCCTGGCTGGAGATGGGTATCAACTCCCGAATCATGAGTCTCCTATGATCAAGATTTTTGGATTTCCTTTGTGCTTGTTTTGTTTTGGTTCCTGATTTGGGTAAGTTTTGTTGTGCTAGCTCCTGTGCCGATGTTCTGCTCTGCAGTGTCTTCTGCCTCTTTATTTGATTTCAGAGATAGAGGCAGATACCTGTTTGTAGTGTTTATATGGTTTTCGGAGGTAATGTGCTGGAGAGCAGAGAGTGATGGAGCACCTGATTTGCTCCTCCTAACCACCTGCCAACCTCCTGGACCAACTACCCTCTGCGGTCGAGGTTTTTCTGTTGGATGCTGGGGAAATGGCGGGTGGTTCTTATAATGTATTTCCTCTTCAATATGAAATTTGGGGCGTGCAATCTCTGCCCATGCTGCCCGGAGCTGAGCCCTAAGATCTCCAAAGGCCCAGCATGTAGGACAGTCTCTAAATCCTGTAAGACTATCCTTCTGAAAATTGTTCCACAGTACCTGCAGTTAATGAAATCCATTCCAAATAAGTTGCTGGGTTTGTAACCTAGTCAGAGTAATTAGAAGGAAAAAAAGGAAAAAAATGCAAGTAATGGTTTAATTGTGCTTTGTTTAACTTGTTATAACAAGTTAAATTACTAGTGCCCTGTAAATGAGATCACCTTGTGGAGGCCCCACTGATCCGCCCCTTCCTGCTCTGCTACATGAAATGTCACAGCTGTGGTACCCTATAAAAGGAGTGTAGCGTGGGGTGGTTGGGGATGGGGGTGGGTGGCTGGGCCCTTCCCCTGCCTAAAAAAAAGAACCACGGACGAAAGAACATGGAGGTAAGAGCAGAAACAATCAGTCAACAACAAATGCAGTAACCCTGAAAGCTTATCCTAATGTTAGATAAAACTGTAAAACCTGTAAAGCACCACCTGTAATAATTTCAGAGAAGATATACACTGTAAGAAACACTTTGCTCCAGAGAAAATAAAGCAGTAACAGAAGATATACCTTTGCAAAGACAATTTGAATCAGAAGATTACAGGAGTAATCTGTTAGCACACACCTGTGGTAAGCACACCTTGTAATAATGCAGAAGAAGGTATACCAGCAACAACAATTTGAATCAGAGAAAAAATAAAGCAATGAAATGTTAGCAACAAACAGTAGCAATCCCTGTGAGTAAAAAATAAAAACACCACCACACAGTAAATCTGCTTAGCCAAACTAAGTCTTAATCCTTTTCCCTTGCTCTGGTAAGTTTCTCTACTCTGCCTTTCAAGCAGTCTTAGAAGGAAAGAGCTCAGGTGAAGCTAGGTGCCTTGGCCAGCAAACCAAGTCTTCTACCTCCATAGGGAGGCCTTGCCAGCTGGCACCCTTCTGTTCTCTTACTGCCCTAAGATATGTTTCTTTACCAGGGTATCTTAAGAACTTACAGAGAATGGGGCAGGGGCATTCTCCCTGCATGGGTCTTGGGGTCAAGGAATGGTGAGCCCTTTCTAACTCTGGGGGCTGCTCATTATTCAGTCTTAACATGGGCAAAGCATGCTTCAAGAAAGCCACCATGTCTCTCCTCATGGAGGATACCTTCTGGAACACCGGCTCTATGATGCTGGTTCGACAACAATTTCATCGACCGGCATCACAGCGATGGAATTTGTGTCAACTGCAAGTTGCAGCCAACATAAATCCCAAAGGACTCCTGGTCTTTTTTTCTATCAGGGGGCTTTGCCCCCTGAACCACCCATGTGGGGGGCTCTGCCCTGCATCCTCTGTTCTAAATATAGTCAACTTCGAGTCGGAGTTGATTCGGGGACACCAATACAGTGAACTGTCGATGTTTTCAGCATCAACATAGTTTGCTGTATTGGTGTCGCTGTCGTGGAGGTATACTCAGAACATATATAATCAGGGATTCAGTTAACTCTATTTTGGAAGTATTTGACTCCCAAAAATAAGGCAAAAACTTCCAAAATAAAGGGGGAGGAAGTTATTGACTTCCAAATGTAAAAAACAAAACTGGGTGACTTCCAAAACTGAAGGCACAGAAGCTGAAAATTATGAAATTTTCTAAAGGAAATTGTATTTTACCAGTAATATTTGTATTAATATCCATAATTTGATCCTTCTTAGAATACTGTCTTTCACGTTTGTTGGATCTGGGAAGTATTATGACTTCCAGAAAATTGAAACAACTTCCAGATTTTGACTCATGGAAGTATCTGACTTCCACAAAAAATAAATTAACTGGACTCTTGCCTATAATCCTGAGGTTTTGGGGCATGCCCGGTTCCCATGTCATCCACTTTTGTCATGAGGTATTGTATTTGATTTTGATGTTCATTCAGGCACCCTTCCTGGGTGCTCTGCTGTATAACTTTATGTTCCGTTCCGGCCACTCATGTGCCACACCGCTCCAGTCTGCATTTTTTTTTGTAGTATCCCAGAGCACGTTACTGAGCATTAAGGAGATTCTTCCAAATTCATCTGCCATTTGGGGGGATTCCCAGTGCTCCACCAACCTTTCGTATATTGTGCCCTCTTGGTGCCATGTGCTGTTGGCATTTTCTACTGGGCATACGCTAAACTAGACCACTGTGGTTAGAATGGCCCATCTGGTGGGAGCCACGTTAGAGTACCAGGGCTTTTCACCATAACAGAAGTCAATATTGCCTGGTCCAATTTCAGAGCTATAGGTCTCTGCTGGTACCTCAGGAGGTCCGATTACTGTTTTTTTGCTAAAAGACGTCCATAGATGCCAATAATTTTATAGGATGGGCATTAGTTGTTTGCCCCCAGTCTCTCCTTAGAAATTTGCAAGCACTCATCTTGGATGACAAGCTCCACCCCGGCAAGCGTGGGTATTAGTAGAATGGAGGATATTTTAAGTGACGAATCTAACATTGTAATGTCTTTCATGGAGGTAAGAGAGCAGTTCAAACTGCCTTAATTTTCATTTTCATTATTACCTGCAGCTCAGGTGAGTGCTTCACAGCTCCATATCGCAGACTGATTTCTCACTACTAAGGAACAGTGACTGGGATCAGGTTATAAAAATAGGCCCTACGAGAAAGGGCTCAAGTTTTATTTATAACACGTAACCACTACCACCCCTTGTTACTATACACTCCACACAGAAGATAAATCACCAGTCCATGGGGTTATTTGCTTTTTCTGGCTTAATAGTTTCATACAGTAGACCTGACTGGAAGACTGGGCAGACCCTCACCCCCACCTCTCGTGTCTAGGGGTTTGATGGTATAAAGTCTCAGAGAGGGATGGAGGGGATCCAACCCTGTGGGTAACTTTTCAACTTTAAAATGTACATTTAGGTGGTTACTGACCTTGTGATGACATGGGTTTGAATTTTAGGCAGCTGGAGACTGCCGACATGGAGATAGATTCCCACTGCACCTCAGACATTCACTGTCCATTTGGTTTTCCCTCAGTCCTGAAAAACATGGGGTTAGGAGGTAACACAGGCATGTAGTTTGTTTCAAAAGATTCAAGTTCCACACAACTTTTGGATGCAACTGGCAACCCATTTTTGTGGTGTGCCTCTCCCTTGCAATCCACTGCTTAGTTGAGCAGGCATGGTGGTCCTGCACCAATGGTTGTGGGAGCTGTGTATGACAGCAGTGGTCTTCGCTTCAAAGAAAACCACCGCTGTCATACAGAGCATGTCACACCGCTCCCCCCGTGTCACGCCGCACCCCCTGCATCACGCCGCCCCACCCCAAAGCTTTGGTGCCATGCTGGGAGCCCACCCCAGCATAGCAAATGTCCCGGGTTGTTTGCCAACGGGGGTGCCCAATCCCCCATTGGCTCCTCGGCCCCCCCAGCCATCCTTGTGCCACGCTGGGAGCCCACCCCAACGTGGTAAATGTCCCACATCGTCAATAAAAAAAAAAAAAACCTGTAAAGTAAAAATGGTCCCACTCAGTCTCCCGGCCCCCCTCCCACAACTTGCACCCACCCACTGCGCACCCTGCCTTCCCACACCCCCCCACTCCATACTTTCCTCCAGAGCTCAGTGCGATGATCTTTGGTGGACCGGGAACACCTCTGCACTCTTCAAAGCCAACTGCGAACTGAGGAAATGCCGGTAAGCTGTATAATGGGCTAGATAGGGGGGTTTCAACTTTATTGCATATCTCAGGCATTTTTTGGAATTTTTGCACCAAATTTTCAACATGGGATTTTTGGGACCTCTTCTCATGAAAGATGTCACTGTCATGGCAATATTCGGGCCCGAAGAGTGATTTCGCAGTCACTGCACGAAATCACCCTTTGGGCCAGAATAATGCCATAACAGTGACATAATTCATGAGAAGGGGTCCCAAAAACCCCATGTTGAAAATTTGGTGCAAAAATTCCAAAAAATGACTGTTTTACGAGCGTGCATTGCGCAGTTCCTACGCAGGCTCGTAAGTTCGTGAATTTTCAAATTTTCAATCCAGATTTTCAACATCGCCATTTTACCACACCTCCTTATGAGCAGTACAGCTGTCATTTTTCACATCCTGCCCAAAACGTGTTTCCATCCATGTAGCGCACAATGGCGCAGCTGGTGTGCGAAATCAATGTATGGGACACATTAAGTAAATCACAGTGACACTGTTCATGAGCAGAGGTCTTAAATGGCTATGTTGAAAATTTGGTGAAAAAATACAAAATGACTGTTTTACTAGTGTTCACTGGCGCAGCTCCTATGGACGCCGTAAGTTTGCGAATTTCAATATTTTTACCCAGATTTTCAACATTGCCATTTTACCACACCTCCTTATGAGCAGTGCAGCTGTCATTTCACATCCTGCCCAAAATGTGTTTCCGCCCATGTAGAGCACAGTTGGGCAGTCGGTGTGTGAAATCAATGTATGGGACACAGTAAGAAAATCACAGTGACACTGTTCATTAGCAGAGGTTTTAAAATGGCAATGTTGAAAATTTGGTGAAAAAATTCCTAAAAATGACTGTTTTACGTGCATGCGTTCCACAGTTCCCATGCACGCACGTAGGTTTGCGAATTTTCAATATTTCCACTCCAGATTTTCAACATTGGCATTTTACCACACCTCCTCATGAGCAGTACAGCTGTCATTTTTCACATCCTGCCCAAAATGTGTTTCCGCCCATGTAGCGCACAATGGCGCAGTTGGTGTGCGAACTCAATGTATGGGACATGTTAAGAAAATCACAGTGATACTGTTCATAAGCATAAGTCTTAAAATGGCTGTGTTGAAAATTTGGTGAAAAAATTCCTAAAAATGACTATTTTACGAGTGTTCATTGCGCAGTTCCTATGCACGCTCATAAGTTTGCGAATTTTCAATATTTTCACTCCACATTTTCAACATTGCCATTTTACCACACCTCCTTCTGAGCAGTGCAGCTGTCATTTTTCACATCTTGCCCAAAACGTGTTTCCGCCCATGTAGTGCACAATGGCGCAGTCGGTGTGTGAAATCAATGTATGGGACGCATTAAGAAAATCACAGTGTCACTGTTCATGAGCAGAGATTTTAAAATGGCTATGTTGAAAATTTGGTGAACAAATTCCTAAAAATAACTGTTTTTCGAGCGTGCATTCTGCAATTCCTACGCACTCGTAAGTTCGTGTATTTTCAATATTTTCACTCCAGATTTTCAACATTGCCATTTTACCACACCTCCTTATGAGCAGTACAGCTGTCATTTTTCACATCCTGCCCAAAATGTATTTCCGCCCATGTAGTGCACAATGGCGCAGTCGGTGTGCAAAATCAATGTATGGGACACAGTAAGACAATCACAGTGACGCTGTTCATTAGCAGAGGTTTTAAAATGCCAATGTTGAAAATTTGGTTAAAAAATTCCTAACAATGACTGTTTTACGAGGTGTCGTTGCACAGTTCCACATGCCTTCGTGGGTTTGCGAATTTTCAATATTTCCACTCCAGATTTTCAACATTGCCATTTTACCACACTTCCTTATGAGCAGTACAGCTGTCATTTTCACATCCTGCCCAAAACGTGTTTCCGCTATATAGCGCTAATGAGGAAACAAAAGGGTCATGCTGAAAATGTATTGTGCAAATACCAGCAATTGCACAGGGCTTTAGGGTAAAGCACCATACGTGCCAAACACCACTGCAAATACCTGCAAGCAAACGTTCGGCATTGACAAATGCTTGTTATTTCTTGCATTTAAAATGCTCAAGCCACATTTTCCTGATGGTAACATATTTACATAAGTGCACTTTTACCAAGCTCACTCTTTCAACTACGACATATGTCGTGGGACTTTTTCTTAAATGAGGAAGGGGAATTCAAACCTCCAACTTGCCACCTTATTTGTGGCTAAAAGGCTTCTAAAATTACTAGCTTTCAACCCTTAGCAGACAGTCAGTTCTTGCTGGTTCCCAACTTTATACCATCTCAATTCTGCCTGACTGAAATACGAGTTTCCCTTTCCTGGGAAAGAAGCTGAGGAAACTTACTCCCACTTTCCTGACACTTTGAGAGGGAGCTTGATAATTTCCCCACTGGTGGGGTGGGTAGTAACATTTACAGTCTTGTGGCAGAGTTCAATTATGGAAGAAAGCTGGACCCAGTTTTTTAATTTATCCTAGATACATGTACAGTCACTTAGGCTGCCCGGCACCCGGCCCAAACAGGAGGACATTGGGGAGGAGGGTCTACCTTCCAAACAGCAAAACTGCAGGAGATACAAATAACTTGGACGGCCTTTACCTGGTGGACATAAGGAAGTGAAAAGGATAAGAGCCACCGCCTCATACCCCTCTATATATCCAGGTGCCACCTGAATGTCTGGGCCCCTTCTGGCAACCACCGTGACTCCTGCATAGCTGAGGAGATGTCTCTCTCTCCTCTCGACTGTCTCCAGAATTTCTGCCCTTCCTTCCTTTTTCTGCCCCACCGGTGGGTGGTGGGAAACTGCTCCTTCTGCCATACTTTGGGTAGAGGAGCTAACGAGCTCCTCATACCACAGGCCTCGCTGGCCTTAGCATGCTGGGCCACCTGACGCTTCGCTCAACCACCGAGATGCTCCCTCTCACACACTCGCCTCACGACTGACTCTAACTGCCACTCCCCTTCATGCCTGATAGGCATGAAAAAATCCTAAGGGCATGCGCGCACATCCAGCAGGCATGCACACTCTCACAGTGTCTTAAAGGCACCTTTAGTAACTCCCTGCAATCATAGGGGGGTTACAAAATTTTAATTCATTCCCTTGCATCTCCATCTCTGATCTCCTCTGCCAACCTGACGTGGGAGCTGGAACTCAGAGTCCCTATAACCAACCTGGACTGGAGCTCAGCTTGGAAGCATGCCCATAAAGCTAACTATGAACTCCAAGGTAAGCTCATACAATATAACATTCTACACTGTTTTTATTTCTCTCCATGTAAATTGCTAGAAATGGGCCTGGTGAATGACAGCAAGTGCTGGAAATGCCACCAAAATGATGCTGACCTCTTCCATATGTTCTGGCATTTGCCCCTCCTTTCCAAATTCTGGACAGAGGTACATGAAGAATGTTGCTCAGTCCTATTTGTCACACTGCCTTGTTCCTCAGGTTATTCTCATTTTATGTATATTCCTGCTTAGCACTCCCCTTTCCCCCAATCAGAAATGCTGGCTTTTATCCGGACACTGTCAGCAAATGGATTAATTCTTAAATACCGGAAAAGCCCCAAAGCACCCTCATTTAATAAATGGTGAGATCAGCTTTGCTATGTGGCAAATAATGAAAGAATAGCATACTGCACTTCAGACAAGCAAGATAAGCTCTTGAGAGGTTTGGGGCCCCTTTCTGCAATTTCAGATCCTAAAAAGTTGATTCTTCTTTCTCTTGCAAAAAGATTGATTTACATTCACAGTACTATGAAATGCAATTGTATTGTCTTTAGATATTAAGTCTGCTGCTTTGTGTTTTTTTTACATGCAGTTAAAAATACTATTCAGACTCTAGCATTTAGAAGAAGTAGGTAGCTTAATCTGTACATTTATGACTACTGTGTTCCTTCAGGAACTTTTACCCCTTTAGTGATTTTTCTCTTTCACTGTTTCATTCTGTGCTGTTTAATGTATAAAGACGATGATTCTGTATGTTCTGTGTTTAGTCAACATCAACGTAAAAAATGTTATTATGAAAAAAATGTTTAAGGTCAATGAACCTGACAAAACTGGTTATATTGTGTTCTGTAGTTTTTAAGTTATAGGGGCTTAACATTCTGCAGTTTACATAATAACAAAATGTAATTTTAAAATGTCCAAAGGTTTGGAGACTTATAACTCAAGTTCTTTTAACGACAGTGATCTCAAAGATGGCACTGATCTGTGTGGACCTTCATAAAGTCATCATACCAAACGTGGTACAATGTGGACAAATCCTGTTTACATTAGATGGAAATAACCAAAATGATAGTTCTGTTGAAATTTCATGAAAGTTGCTTGGAAATTTCATGAAATTTCATGGCAGTGACACTGGAGTTTCACCAGAATGTTACTGAAGGAAGATAAATTTCATTCAGCCCTACTCACCATGGATACAAGTGAGGGACGTATTGCACTGGCTGACCCCTACTGAGAACAGCAGAAATCCTCTGCAGCTGCAATATGCAGCTTTCACACTAGGTGGTGGTAGAGTATCTCACATGGTTCCTAATCAACTTCAAGGCATCAAAGCTTGTTCAGCGGGAATTTCCTGGTCTGTCTTGCATGTACAAGTGCAAATATTCAGTACGAGAGAAAGACAGAAAAATAGAAGAGGGAGTTCACACCAGTCTCCTACTTCTGCATAATGCACCTGAAATAGATAAAACATAACAACCTAGTTGGTTTGAGCTGCATCTAAATGGGGGATATTTTCACTTTTGTGTAACCACAGTTATTTTCAGAAAGATACTGCATGATTTAAACAGCAGTTTGACACTAGACCTACTTTTATAATATGCAACTCAAATAAAGAAGATGCAGAAAATTATAAGGTATGGCTGCATTTAAATAGTGCAATTTGCACCCTTATATGGTCAGTTTCCTTTCTAAAGGATTCAGCGTATTTTAAAAGAACAGTTTATTTTTTATTTATTTTATGTATTTTAATTAGCTGGTGGGTGTAGTGGTGCCAGCCACCTTTTCAAGCATGTCTCGGGTTCTGAAAGTACAATACAAGTAACCAAAACATGAATACAAAAATATAAACCCATACACGTAACTGAGTTTAGGCAAAAGTACACAAGAAGGAATTGGAGTTACATAAAATAAGAGCATGCATTTAGTTTCTGCAGATAATCTTTCAGTTTAGCAGTAAAGGCTATAAGTGTTGAGGCTAATCTGATAGAAAATTGGATCGTGTTCCAAAAGGAAACAGCTCAATAGCTGAAAAATCTGCCCCGCGCCTACATACAGTATGCATGCATTATGCAGGACTTTTAATAAGTTTTTTACTGTAGAACAGAAAAATGGGTCACTGACAAAAGTGAGAGTCTCAGAGAGGCAGAGGGTTTTTTTTTCCATGAAGAATTTTGAATGCAAAATTGGCTAAAGATAATGGGACTCTGTATTCTGGTTGCATCCATCTCAGGAGTTGGAGGGAGTATGGCACAGTGGTTTAAGGCTCAGGGCTGCAAATCTGGATACCTGAGTTTGAATCCCACAGC
This sequence comes from Neoceratodus forsteri, assembly GCA_016271365.2. Classification (NCBI taxonomy): domain Eukaryota; kingdom Metazoa; phylum Chordata; order Ceratodontiformes; family Ceratodontidae; genus Neoceratodus; species Neoceratodus forsteri. The sequence goes on along the minus strand of JADMNL010000023.1, from coordinate 565,076,400 downwards.
TCCCACTTGAATACTGTGTGATTCTGAGTAAGTCACTTAACTTCCTTGTGCTCCCAGGTTGCACCTGTAAACAAGCTTTCAGCTTAGTGTGTCTCACCTGGTTAAATAACTGGGGGAAAAAAAGAGTTTGAAGCTGGTACAGTGATGGTACTGTACCTGGGGCCTTAACTGGATGCAAATTTGGTCACTTTGTAAAAAAATGCTCTTTGTTTGCCCAGATGGTATTTTGGGTGGCTTCTGTGACAATGGAGCAGTATTCAATCAGTGGAAGCATGTTGCTTTGGGCAATCTTGATTCTTGTATCTGGCTTTGGGAACTTTTGATGGTTCTATGATAACCTCAGTTTTTGATGCATAGACTTACAGTAGTCATGTTTTTTACATGTCTATAGTATGTGAGACAGGGGCCGATAGTTCCACCTAGATATTTGCATTCATCAACTGATTCAAGTTGTACACAATCCAAGCCTGAAATTTAGAAACCATGAAAAATGTTACTTTTGGGGTGGAACCCAACAACATGGCTTTGGTTTGGCGGACATTCAGGATCAATTTTTATTTTAACAACCAACTTTGCAAGCTAGCCCGGTGGTGTGGAGTGCTAAGGTTGCTGAGTGCCTCACCTCCTGCCATGCCAGTGAGCTAGGTTTGGGAATGGACACGGGTGGCACGGGGACAGGCCAGGGGAGGGAGGGAGGCTTGAGCATCCTGAGGACAGCTCTCCTACCTCAGGGAGAGAGAGGTAAGGGCATCCTGATAGATGACTGCCACCTGGTGGTTCTAGGGGGGCAGTGCAGCAGGATGTATGGGAAGGTGTCCCAACTGCTTGATGCCAGGGGATGCCTCCATGGAGATAAGCCTAACACAATGAGACATTATGTGCAATGCGGGCCCTGGGAGAAATCTTGAGGAACACCTCCGATCATGGCAGAATGAAGACCTAGTGTCCCGTAGGCCCCACACTGGTGACTGGGCTCTTCAGAGTCCTCAGGCAGAGGATGGGAGGCAGTAAGAAGGGTACATCCCAGAGAATCTGGCTGATGGGGCTCAGGATACTGGACTGGAATGGGACCAGTCAAGCAGCTACAAGAGATAAAATAATTAAAAACAAATTACCAACTTTGCAAGAATGAAAACTGCACTGCTGAGATTCAGTTTTATTTTATTTATTTAAGTCTTGGTTACAGATACCTTTGAGCTAAGAGCTTTTTTACAAAGGTTCCACGTCAGTAGAAAAGACAACAGATTAAACAGGACAGTAAAGTACAGTACAATAAAGTGTAAACAGGAGGTACAAAAATCATAATGGACACAAAAATCACAATGGGCAGTCAACGTAAAACAGCAGAGACACATTATGCTAATCAGTTTCTGGCACAAGAAAATGCATACAGTACATTGATATCAGCCAGCAGGCTTTGTCAAGACAAACAGTGGACAGGGTGTAGGAAGGGATGTGGGAGGGTGGGCTGGGAAGAGAAAGGCGGGGGTGAGAGTGAAGGACGTGAGGAGAGTTGGGGCAAGGGAAGGGGGAGGAAGGAGGGAGATGGGGTAGGGGGAATGCAGGGGGAAGGGCTAGGAGGCAAGAGTGCTGAGTTACTATGAAAGAGGTCAAGTGCTATTGAGTTTGAGTGCAGTTATTCCAATTATATCCTTCCCATGTACATAAATACCTGCAGTGTCTGCATACAGAGAGCATTGGCAGTGTTACGGGTTTTTAGCATGTTGTTAATGAAAATCATAAATAAATGAGTCCTAAGATAGATCCCTGAAGAGTGCCACAGTTGATGGAGTTTACCCTGGACTCTTCTTTGCTGATTTTAACAATCTGGGATCTGAAGTTCAGGTAGTTCAAGAATCACTGTTGCACTGAGGGTCCCTCTCCCAGATCAGCTAATTTTGTGTACATAGACCGTGATCTAATAGATCAAAGTTTGGTTGCCTCCACGAAATGTAGAAACATAGAAACATAGAAGCTGATGGCAGATAAAGACTGCTAAGCCCATCCAGTCTGCCCATTTTTTCCTACCTTATGAATGTGCCATCGGCCTTTTACTCTATCAATGGCCTGTCTATTCATACTCATCTGTATTGCTCCCTTATGCCTATCCCATGCCTGTTTGAAGCCCTGCACTGTATTCATAGCCACCACTTCCTGAGGTAGGCCATTCCATGCATCCACCACCCTTTCTGTGAAAAAGAACTTCCTCACCTTTCACCTTGTTAATGCCCTTAAGATATTTGAATGTTTCAATCATATCACCTCTTTCCCTTCTTAGCTCTTGGGTATACATATTGAGCTCCTTTAATCTGGCCTCATATGTTTTCTGATGCAGTCCCTGCACCATTTTGGTTGCCTTTCTCTGGATTGCCTCCATTTTGTTAATGTCCTTGTGCAGGTGTGGCCTCCAGTACTGCACACAGTACTCCAGATGGGGCCTAACCAGCGTCTTGTAAAGAGGGATTATTACTTCCCTCTTATGACTTGTGATACCCCTACTAATACACCCCAACATCCTTCTAGCCATACCTACTGCTTTAGTGGTCTGCTTGGATGATTTCAGGCCATCTGCGATGATGATGCCCAAGTCTCTTTCTTCCCTTGCGATTGCCAACAACTCCCCTTCCAACCTATAGGTAGCTTCAGGGTTTCTCTTCCCTATGTGCATGATCTTGCACTTCTTGTGTTAAACCCCAGTTGCCACTCTTCTGACCATTTTGCCAGTTTGTCCAGATCTCTTCTCATTCTGCCCACCCAATCTGGATTATCTACTCTGTTGTAGATCTTGGTGTCATCTGCAAACAGACAAACCTTACCCTTGAGCCCATCTGCAATGTCACTGATGAAGATATTGAAGAGGACTGGCCCCAGTACTGATCCCTGAGGTATCCCACTTGTGACTTGCATCTCTTCTGACTGTAAACCGTTTACCACCACTCTGTTTTCTGCCCGCCAACCATTTTGCCACATAGTTGACCAACCTCTGACCTACCCCAAGCCTACCCAGCTTATTAATCAATCTTCTATATGGAACAATATCGAAAGCTTTGCTGAAGTCAAGGTAGGCAGCATTAACTGCATCCCCTTGGTCCACCACTCTGCTTATCCAGTCAAAGAAATCTATGAGATTAGTTTGGCAGGACCTTCCTGTTGTAAACTCATGCTGTCTTGGATCCTGTGCCCCTATGGATTCCAGGTGTTGCACTATCCTTTCCTTAAGGAGTGCCTCCATAATCTTGCCCACTACTGAGGTAAGACTGACTGGTCTATAGTTCCCTACCTTCTCCCTGCTGCCACTCTTGTGGAGCGGGAGCACATGAGCCCTTCTCCAGTCTTCTGGGACATCTCCTGTGTTCAGAGACTCACTAAACAGTTCTGCTAATGGCAGTGCTAGTTCCATCCTTAGCTCCTTTAGTACCCTGTGATGTATGCCATCAGGTCATATTGCCTTGTCCACCCTGAGCTTAGCGAGCTCTTGTAGGACCTTTTCTTTTGTGAAGGGATTTGTGCACACCTCTCTCCCCCCTGTGTCCATGGTGCTGAGCTATGGGCCCTGCCCCACCTTCTCTTCAGTAAATACTGAGCAGAAGTATCTATTTAGGATAGATGCTTTTCCTTGGTTATCCTCCACACACTCACTCGTATCCCCTTTGATCTTAGTAATACCCCCTCTGGACTTTCTACTTTCATTAATGTATCTGTATAAAGTCTAGTCCCCTTCTTTTACTTTTTGTACTAGTATTTCCTCAGTTTGGGCCTTTGCCTGCCTTACTGCCTTCCCTGCTTCCCTTAGGGAAGTTTGGTATGCCCCTTATCTTCATCCCACTGCCTTCCCTTATATTTCCTGAAGGCCAACCTTTTGGCTCTGAGCTTTTCTGCTACTGTTTTTGAGAACCAAAGTGGTTTCCTCTTTCTTTTGCTCTTGCCTTTCTCCCGAACACATTGGGATGTTGCTTCAAGTATTGCATCCTTAATGCTTGCCCACTTTGCCTGTATTTCTTCTTGCCAGGGCTAGCTTAACCCTGTTGGCCATCTTATCAAAGTCAGCTCCTCTGAAGTCCCAAATTTATGCCTTGGAATGGGATGACTTAGTTATAGTGGCCAAATTGAATCATTCTATGCAATAGTCACTTGTCCTCAGGTGACCTTCTACCTGCAGATCTGTGATTTCCCTGTTAGTCATTACTAGATCTAATGATAGCCCTGTCTCTTGTGGGTTGTTGTGCAAGTTGTTTGAGGCCCTTCCCTTGCAGAGAATCCATTATGTGTCTAGTTCTGGCAGATGTTCCTGCTGGTATTGACCAATCTGTATCTGACATGTTGAAGTCTCCAATTATCAGAACCTCCTATTTAGCAGTCATATTTTGTATATCTTCTAACAGTAATATGTCTATGTCCTCCACCTGATCTGGAGGCCTGTAGACAACCCCAGTTCATATGGCTGTTCCACTTCCTCTTTCCAGGGTGACCCACAATTCTTCCGGCTCCTTATGTGTATTCTGAATTTCTGTAGCTTTGATATGTTCATTGACATAAAGGGCCACCCACTCTCCCCTTTTTGCACCTCGATCTCTTCTGAACTGTACATAGCCAGGCACTGAAGTCTCCTAAGTGTAGTTACTGGTGGACCATGTCTTGCTAATGGCTGCTATGTTCAGTTTAGCCTCTGTCATTGTTGCCTCCAGGCCTGGGATCTTGTTTCCCAGACTGCGGGCATTTTTGTACATGATTTTCCGTCAGCCAGATTTCGGTGCGTTAGTTGTTGGGTGAAGTCCGGCATTTCCCCTGTGCATCGTAAGGGGAGCTGGACCTTTTTCCTTACCTGGTGATGCAAATGAACTACAAACATGCTGAACTCCTGTTTGATCACTAGCTGAGGGAGAGGGGTGTTCAGTGTATTGGGTGCTGTACCCCTCTCCGTATTTGCTAGTTTAAATATTCTGCAAAGACATCAAACTTCTGGCTTAATGCACTGACTCCCTCTTTAGTAAGATGCAGTCCATCAAATTTAAAGAACTTTCATTCCCAAAACTGTTGCCAGTTACCTACAAATTTGTTTCCCTTTTCCTATCTCCCCTTCTCTGACCTGTCCATCTGCCCCCCCTCTCCCAGACTGGTAGGATCTTAGAGAAGGAGATGCTGAATGAAATGGATGGCAGAGTGTCTCCCAGCCTAGTGAGGTGTTCCTTGGTCTCCACAACTGACCGGCTGGTGAGATCATTAGTCCCTATGTGTACCAGATGTTTTCTCCTGCTTCCTGCACAATTTTAGCAATGCGGTTAGTGTCTCTCCACACTGATGTACCTGGGAGACATCTGACCATTACCCCCAGCTGGAGGTAGATATCAACTTTCTGAATCATGGAGTCTCTTGTGATCAGAGTCTACAAACATGTCACCTGTCATTAGGCCTCTGTTCATGGCTTTGTGAACCACGTCTGTGAATCTGACCTGTGCCATGCTGGTTCCATGATCGTTTCTGAAGCAGTGTTGTTTCTCACAAAGCAGCCTATTGTGATCCAGGTAGGAAGTGAGTAAAGTATGCCTCTTGGACTTCAGCCACGGCTAATTAAATAGATACAGGCAAATAGTTGTCCAAGACGGTGTGATTCCCTTTTTAAGGCTGCCGTGGGTGGAGCCCTGCAGTCGTCTTTCTATTACAGTAGAAAAAGGGAGCTCCCCAACTTCCAGACTAGATTAAATTTGAGGATTGTGCAACCACTCAGCTAATTAACTGAAGCAGTCTGCTGTTTTCATTCAGCTGAGCAGTGTTACAGTGCACTATTTTGTGTGATTACTAGCTTCAATCTGGGTAGAATTATCTTTCAAGAAAGATTCATAGGCTCATAAACATGTTAACTCAGCCAGCCATAAACTGTAACTGAGACTGAGGAAGGAGGTTCAGATTTCAGATGCTATGGGGAAAGGCCTCAGATCAACACAGAGTAAGGTGTTGTTATCAGTTCAGCAGTTCTGCAAGATTTAAAAAAGGGACAGCAGTGTTTAGCAGTAAATAGCACACTAGCACATGTAAATCACTTAATGAGTTTTTTATATTGGTTACTCTGGTTATTTTTCATATTTTTTTTACAAATTAATAGGTTAAAGTTAGTACAACAAACAAGGCTAAGAAAGGGATGTAGTATGCAGGCAGAGACAAAGTTCTCAATTCTGCTCACATCATGGAGAGGTGTGTGTGTGTGTGTGTTTATACACCTGCATACTGTAGGCCTGTATGACACTCTGTTAACCCTTTCCTGGTACAGTAGCCTTTCCCTGGTCAGTTTGCAACTGGCTGTAATGCTACACTGTAGTAGAACATGAAGCAGTGCATGTGTGTTAGTGTGTCAGAGTGCTTATCCTAAATACGAAAAAAGTTAAGGTTAGATGTATAAGTAAATAAATGCAATATATGGCAGTGTATGTGTTATTTGTCATATAGCAGTTGAATGAGCACAGACAGTCCCTCACTTTTCACTAGCACGCAGTACACATCTGTGATGGGTGCTATGTCGTCCCTCTGGGTTCCTGCAGTGCTGCTGGGTATCACTATCCTGTGCAGGCAGTCCCTCACCTTTTCCTCCATCATGCAGTTCCCCACCGTGATGGGTGCCATGCCCCCCACTATGTTTATGCAGTGCTTCTTAGCATCACTCTACAGTGCAGGCAGTCCCTCACCTTTCACCTGCATACAGTTCACAGAAGTTATGGGTGCTTTGTCACTCCACTGTGTTCATGCAGTGCTTCTGAGCATCACTCCCCTGTGAAGACAGTCCCTTCCCTTTCACTGGCAAGCAGTATACAAGAGGGACGGGTGCCTTGCTGCCTTGCTGTGTTCATACACTGCTTCCAAGCATCACTCTCCAGCGCATGAAGTCCTTTACCTTTCATCAGCATAGCGTACACAATGGGGATGGGTGCCATGACTCCTCAGTGTGTTCATTCAGTGCTTATGAACATCACTCCATAGTTCAGGCTATCCCTCACCTTTCACCAGGCATGCAGTGCACCACCATAACTGGTGCCATGTCACCCCATTGTGTGCATACGGTGCTTCTGAGAATCACTCCTCCATGCAGGCAGTCGCTGACCTTGCACCAGTATTCAGTACAACACCATACAGTACACTGCCATGATAGGTGCCATGTCACCCCACTGTGTTTATACAGTGCCTTTGAGCATCACTTCACAGTGCAGGTAGTCCCTCACCTTTCACCAGCATGCAGTACACGGCCATGACAGGTGCCATGTGGCCCCACTGTGTCCATGTAATGCTTCTGAGCACCACTCCAGAGTGCATGCAGTCCCTTACCTTTCACCAACATGCAGTAAACCACAGTGATGGGTGCCATGTCACCCCACTATGTTCAAGCAGTGCTTCTGAGCATCACTCCCCAGTGCAGATGGTCCCTTACCTTTCACCAGCATGCAGTAAACCACAGTGATGGGTGCCATGTCACCCTACTATGTTCAAGCAGTGCTTCTGAGCATCACTCCCCAGTGCAGGTGGTCCCTTACCTTTCACCAGCATGCAGTAAACCACAGTGATGGGTGCCATGTCACCCCACTATGTTCAAGCAGTGCTTCTGAGCATCACTCCCCAGTGCAGGTGGTCCCTTACCTTTCACCACAATGCAGTACTCCACCGTGATGGGTGCCATGCCCCCTACTATGTTCATACAGTGCTTCTGAGCATTACTGCATAGTGCAGGCAGCCCCCTCACCTTTCACCAGCACGCAGCACACAACTGTGATGAGTGGTATCTTACCCCACTGTGTTCATGAAGTCCTTCTGATTATCATTTTACAGAGCAAGTAGTGCTTCACCTTTCACCAGCTCACAGTACACAGCTCTTATGGGTGTCATATCACCCCATAGAGTTCAAGCAGTGCTTCTGAGCATCACTCCCCAGTGCAGGTGGTCCCTTACCTTTCACCACAAGGCAGTACTCCACCGTGATGGGTGCCATGCCCCCTACTATGTTCATACAGTGCTTCTGAGCATTACTGCATAGTGCAGGCAGCCCCCTCACCTTTCACCAGCACGCAGCACACAACTGTGATGAGTGGTATCTTACCCCACTGTGTTCATGAAGTCCTTCTGATTATCATTTTACAGAGCAAGTAGTGCTTCACCTTTCACCAGCTCACAGTACACAGCTCTTATGGGTGTCATATCACCCCATAGAGTTCAAGCAGTGCTTCTGAGCATCACTCCCCAGTGCAGGTGATCCCTTACCTTTCACCACAAGGCAGTACTCCACCGTGATGGGTGCCATGCCCCCTACTATGTTCATACAGTGCTTCTGAGCATCACTCCCCCATGCAGGCAGCCCCTCACCTTGCACCAGTACGCAGTACACCACCGTGAAGTGTGCCTTGCTGCTCCACTGTGTCCATGCAGTGCTTCTGAACATCACTCCACAGTGCCAGTGGTACTTTATCTTTCACCAGCATGCAGTACACCACTGTGATGGGTGCCATGTCACCCCATAGAGTTCAAGCAGTGTGTCTGAGCATCACTCCCCAGTGGAGGTGGTCCCTTACCTTTCACCACAATGCAGTACTCCACCGTGATGGGTGCCATGCCCCCTACTATGTTCATACAGTGCTTCTGAGCATCACTCTACAGAGCAGGCAGTCCCTTACCTTTCATCAGCATGCAGTACACAGTCGTTATGGGTGCCATGTTGCTCCATTGTGTTCGTGCAGTGCTTCTGAGCATTGCTTCCAGTGCATGCAATCCCTTACCTTTCACCAGCATTGAATACGCATGTGGGATGGGTGTCGTGACTCCCCAATGTGTTTATGCCTTGCTTCTAGGCATTGCTTCTCAGTGTAGGTAGTCCCTACCAATTCATCAGCATGCATTACATCACCGTGATGGGTGCCATGTCACCCTGTTGTGTTCCTGCAGTACTTCTGAGCATCACTCTACAGTGCAGGCAGTCCCTGATATTTTCTCAACACACAGTAAACCACCATGATGGTTGCCATGTTACCCCACTGTTTTCATGCAGTGCTTCTGAGCATCGCTCTTCCATGAAGGTAGCCCCTTACCTTTCACCAGCACGCAGTACACCACCGTGATGGGTGCCATGTCACCCCATTGTGTTTAAGCAGTGCTTCTGAGCTTCACTCCAGAGAGCAGGTAGTACCTTACCTTTCACCAGTATGCAATACACCACCTTGATAGGTGCCATGTCACCCCACTGTGTTCATGCACTGCTTCTGAGCATAACTCCACAGAGTGTGCACTCCCTCACCTTTTACTGGTGCACAATACATGGCTGTGATTGGTGCCATGCCACCCCACTATGTTCAAGGTGTGCTTCTGAGCATCACTCCCCCATGCAGGCAGCCCCTCACCTTGCACCAATACGCAGTACACAACCGTGATGTGTACCATGTTGCCCCACTGTGTCCATGAAGTGCTTCTGAGCATCACTCCACAGTGACAGCGGTACTTTATCTTTCACCAGCATGTAGTACACCACTGTGATGGGTGCCATGCCACCCTATTATGTTCATGCAGTACTTCTGAGTTTCACTGCATAGAGAAGGCAGTCCCTTACCTTTCGCAAGGACACAGTACACAACTGTGATGAATGGCATCTTGCCCCACTGTGTTCATGCAGTCCTTATGAGTATCACACCACGGGGCAGGTAGTGCCTCACTTTTCACCAGCATGCAGTACACAACACTTATGGGTGCCATGTCACCTAACTGAGTTCAAGCAGTGCTTCTGAGCATCACTCTTCTGTGCAGGCAGTCCCTTACCTTTCACAAGCATGCAGTACACAATGGTGATAAGTACCATGAGGCCCAACTTTCTTCATGCAGTGCAACTGGGCATCACTTCTCAGTGCAGGCAGTCCAGCACACAGTACATATGCATGCTGGGTGCCATGTTGCACCACTGTGTCCCTGCAGTGCTTCTGAGTATTGCTCCCCAGAGCAGGCAGCCACTCATGTTTCACCAGCAGGCAGCACACCACCATGATTAGTGGCATGTCACCCTACTGTGTTCAAGCTATGCTTCTGAGCATCATTCCACAGCGCAGTCAGTACCTCACTTTTCACCAGCACACAGTACATCACCTTGATGGGAGCCATGTTTCCCCACTGTGTTCATGCAATGTTTCTGACATTACTCCCTTGTGCAGGCATTTCCACATCTTTCACCAGCATGCAGTACACCACTGTGGTGTGTGCCTTGTTGCACCAGAGGGTTCGTAAAGTGCTTCTAAGCATCTATCCCCAGTGCATACAGTTTCTCACCTTTTAGCAGCTCACAGCACACCACTGTGATTGGTGCCGTGTCACTGCACTGTGTTCCAGCTTTTCTTCTGAGCATCACTCCCTGGTGCAGGCAGTCCCTCACCTTTCACCAGCATGCAGTACATCGCTGTGTTCATTCAGTACTTCTAAGCATCACTCCACAATGTAGGCAGTCCCTCACCTTTCAGCAGCATGCAGCATTCAGCTCTTATAGGTGCCATGTCACCTATCTGTGTCCATGCCTTGCTTCTGAGCATTGCTCCCCAGTAATCACAGTCCCTTACCTTTCACCAGCACACAGTACACAACAGAGATGGGTGCCATGACACCCCAGTTTGTTCATTCTGTGCTTCTGAGCACTGCACCCCGGTGCAGACAATCCCGACTCATTAACTAGTCCACATTACACCACCCTGATGAGTTCCATGTCATCCCACTGTGTTCATGCAGTGGTTCTGTCATCACTCCTTTGTGCAGGCATTCCCTCATTTTTCACCAACAGGCAGTGCTCCACTTTGATGTGTGCCTTGGTGCACCAGAGTGGTGATACAGTGCTCCTAAGCACCTCTACACAGTGCAGGCAATCCCGCACCATTCGCCAGCACACAGGACACAACCGTAATTGGTGCCATGTCACCACACCATGTTCGTGCAGTGCTTCTGCGCATAGTTCCTTAGTTTAGAGAGACCTTACCCATTTACCAACTCACATTACACCACTGCGATGGGTGCCATGCCACCCAACTGTGTTTAAGCATTGCTTCTCAGCATTGTTCTTCAGTGCAAGCAGTCCCTTACTGTGTTAATATAGTGCTTCTGGGCATCACTCCATAGTGCAGGCAGTACCTCACATTTCACCAGCACACAGTACACCACCTTGATGGGTACCATATAATGGGTGCCATGTCACCCCACTAAGTTCATGCAGTGCTTCTGAGCATCACTCCACAATGCAGGCAGTACCTCAAAGTTCCCCAGCACACGGTACATCGCCTTGATGGGTACTATTTAACCTCACTGTGTTCATGTGTTGCTTCTCAGCATCACACCTCCATGCATGCAGCCCCTTACCATTCACCAGCACGCAGTACACAGCCATGATGAGTGGCATGTCACCCCACTGTGTCCATGGGACAAAGCTGGTTATCTCCTTCAGCACCCTGACTTGCCCCCATCTGGACCATTCTTCCCAGCCCCATCACCCACCTTCTCTGGGACTTACCTTTTCTGGTGGTCCTATCACAGGACCTTGGATTACAGATGCCTAGTCATCAGTGTGGGGCCTGCTAGAGCACAGGCCATCACTGTTCTACAGTCAGAGGGCTTTTCCTCCTATTTTTGCCTCTGTTTTGCCCAGACATGTGTGTACTCTGCCTCCATGGAGACACCTCAGACATCCAAGTGTGGGGGTCCCTTCCCATGCTGTCCCATGGTACTGCCACCCAGATTCCTGTCCCAGTCCTACAGATCTGCATTGTTCCTCCCAGGCCTGTCCCCAAGTGACCCATGTCTGTTCTTGAACCTGGGTTACTGCATGGCAGTTAGTGGCTAAATGCAACCCAGTCAGTGGCTAAAAGCTTGAAACAGAAATAGGTAGAAAAACATAGAACTGGAAAACAGAACTACACAGAGTAATGGTTCCATATTAAAAGGTAACAGGTTGCCCTGCAGAGTCTCTTCCCTTAGTGCAAATTACCACAGTTCACTAAATTTGCTATACTCAAACATGTTTGCAGTAAAGTGCGAGTGTCCCAAGCATGTTTGAATGTAGCCCCCCCCCCAAAGCAAAAATGAGGCACTAAAATGTGCACTCAGCACATTTCACATCCCCCTGCTGGCACATTAGTGGAAATTAGCACAGTTCACTAAATCTGTTATACTCAAACATGTTTGGAACAAAGGACAAGTGCCCCAAGCATGTTTGAATATAGCCCCCCAAAGCAAAAATAAGCATTTGTCAATGCTGAATGTTGATTGCATTGGTGTGTTGAGCTTGCTCACTGTCCTTCTGTCACTCGCTCAATCTGTTTCTCCTGATACTGCAGGCTGTTGTACTGGGCTCCTGCCTGCATTGGCACCTTGTTCTGCCCACTAAGAAATCCGCAGCTGTCCCGACAGAGCTGCGTTGAGGTGGCTCACTCCCTCTCTCTCACTCGCTCACTCTGTTTCTCCTGCTGCTGCAGCCTGCCCTTTTGTACTGGGCTTCTGCCTGTTTTGGTGGCTTTTTCGGCCCACAAAGAAATCTGCAGCAGTCCCAACACAGGTCTGTCGAGCCTGCTGACTCCCCCCCTCTCACTCACTCATTCCATTCCTGCTGGCACTGCAGGCTGGCCTTTTGTACTGGGCTCCTGCCTGCGTTGTCGCCGTTTTATGCCAACAAAGAAATCCACAGCAGTTATGATAGAGCTCCATTGAGCTAGCTCACTCCCCCTCTCTCACTCGCTCATTGTGTTTCTCCCGACGCTGCAGGCTGCCCTTTTGTACTGGGCTCCTGGCTCTGTTGGCGCCTTTTTCTGCCCACAAAGAAATCTGCAGCAGTCCCAACAAAGCTGCCTTTGAGCTCGCTCACTCCCTTCCCCTTCCCTCACTCACTCATTCCATTTCTGCCAGCACTGCAGGCTGCCCTTTTCTATTGGGCTCCTGCCTGCATTGCTGCCTTCTTCTGCCCACAAAGAAATTTTCAGCAATTACAATAGAGCTCCGTTGAGCTCACTCACCCCCCCTCTCTCACTCTCTCATTTTGGTTTTTCCGCCACTGCAGGCTGCCATTTTGTACTGGGCCCCTGTGTTCATTGCTGCCTTTTTCTGCCCACAAATAAATCTGCAACAGTCCCAACAGAGCTCTGTTGAGCTCACTTACTCCCCCTCCCTCACTCGCTCATTCTGTGTGTCCTGCTGCTGCAGGCTGCCCTTTAGTACTGGGCTCCTGTCTGCGTTGGCACCTTTTTCTGCCCACAAAGAAATCCACAGCTGTCCCGACAGAGCTCCGTTGAGGTCGCTCACTCCGCCTGTGTCATCCACTCATTTTGTTTCTCCTTGAGCTGCTGCCTGCCCTTTTGTACTGGGCTCCTGCTTTTGTTGGCACCTTTTTCTTCCCACAAAGAAATCTGCAGCAGTCCCGACAAAGCTCCGTTGAGCTTGCTCACTCCCCCCCTCTCTCACTCGCTCATTCCGTTTCTGCCAGCGCTGCAGGCTGCCCTTTTCTATTGGGCTCCTGCCTGCATCACCACCTTCTTCTGCCCACAAAGAAATTTGCAGCAATTACACTACAGCTCCATTGAGCTCAATCACTCCCCGGCCCTCATTCGCTCATTCTGTCTCTCCTGCCGCTGCAGGGTGCCCTTTTGTACTGGGCTCCTGCCTGCATTGCCACCTTTTTCTGCCCACAACGAAATCAATATCAGTCATAATAGAGCTCCGTTGAGCTCACTCAATACCGCTTTGTCACTGGATCATTCTGTTTTCTCTTGGTGCTGCAGGCTGCGCTTGTGTACAGGGCTCCTGGCTGCATTGGCACCTTTGTCTGTCCACAAAGAAATCCGCAGCTGTCTCAACAGAGCTTCACTGCAGTTGCTCAGTCTCCCTCTCTCACATGCTCATTCTGTTTGTCCTGGCACTGCAAGCTGTCCTTTTGTATGGGGCTCCTGCCTGCATTGGCGTTTTTTTCTGCCCACAAAGACATCTGCAGCAGTCCTGATAGAGCTCCGTTGAGCTCACTCAGTCCCCCTGTCTCACTCACTCGTACTGTTTCTCTCACCGCTGCAGGCTGCCCTTTTGTACTAGGCCGCTGCCTGTAAAGACACCCTTTTTCTGCCCACAAAGAAATCTGCAGCAGTCCTGACAGCGCTCCGCTGACTTCGCTCACTCTCCCTCCCTCACTCGCTCTCTCATTCTGTTTCTCCTAGTGCTGCAGGCTGCCCTTTTGTACTGACCTCTTGCACTGGGGCCTTTTTCTGCCCACAAACAAATCTGTAGCAGTTCCGACAGAGCTCAGTTGAGCTCCGTCACTCCCCCCTTTCACTCACTCAATCTTAATCTGTCCCAAACACTGATTTCACTCTGCGACTGTGCAATTCTCCAGCAGGAGTACAAAATCATATTTGAGGCAGGATGTGGAAAATGACAGCTGTACTGTTTATAAGGAGGTGTGAAAAAATGGCACTGTTGAAAATGCGGCGGGAAAATATTACAAATTTGAGAAGTTACAAGGGTGCATGGAAACAGTTCAATGCACGCTTGTAACACAGTTATGTTATGGAGTTTCATCACCAAATTTTCAACATAGGGATTTTAGGACCTCTGCTCATGAACAGTGTCACTGTCATTGTCCTAATGTGTCCTGAACACTGATTTTTCACAGTGATCACGTTATTCTGCGCCAGAACTGTGAAAACACATTTCGGTCAGGATGTGAAAAATGACAGCTGTACTGCTTATAAGGAGGTGTGAAAAAATGCCACTGTTGAAAATCTGTTGTGACAATATTACAAATCTGTGAACTTACAAGGGTGCATGGAAAGTGCATAACGAATACTTGTAACACAGTCATTTGATGGGCTATCATCACCAAATTTCAGCATAGGCATTTTAGGACCTCTGCTCATGAACAGTATCACTGTCATTTTCTTAATCTGTCCCGAACTGTGATTTACCTCAGCGACTGCTCTATTCTGCGCCTGAAGTGCAAAAACAGATTTCAGCCAGGATGGGAAAAATGACAGCTGTACTGTTCATAAGTAGGTGTAGGAAAATGGTAATGTTGAAAATCTGGAGTGAAAATATTACAAATTTGCGAAGTTACAAGCGTGTATGCAAACTGCACAACACACGCTCGTAACACAGTCATTTTATGGAGTATCTTAACCAAACTTTCAACATAGGCATTTTAGGACATCTACTCATGAACAGTATCACTATCATTTTCTTAATCTGTCCCGAACATGGATTTCCCACAGCGACTGTGCTATTCTGCGCCGGAACCGCGAAAACACATTTCAGCCAGGATGTGAACAATGACAGCTGTACTGTTCACAAGGAGGTGTGAAAAAATGTCAGTGTTGAAAATCTGATGTGAAAATATTGTAAATTCACAAATTTACAAATGTGCGTAGCAACTGCACAACACATGTTTGTAAAAGTTATTTTTTTGGATTTTTTCCACCAGATTTGCAACATAGGCTTTTTGAGACCCCACCTCATGAACACGGGCACTGTCGTTTCGTTAATCGGCACCAGGAGGTGATTCCACGCAATGACCGCAAAATCACCTTTCAGGGCCGATTAACGCCATGACAGTTTGAGAATTCATGAGGAGGGGTCCCAAAACCCCATTTTGAAAATTTGGTTCCAAAATTCAAAAAAATGACTGAGATATGCATTAAAGTTGAAAAAACCCCTATTCTACCATTATACAGATTACCGGCATTTCTTCAGTTCGTGGTCGGCTTTGAAGAATGCAGACGTGTTCCCGGTACACTGAAGATCGTGGCTACATCTGGAGGTAAGTATGGGTGAGGGGGTGGGAGGCAGGTGCGCAGTGGGTGGGTGCAGGTTGTGGTGGGGGGCAGGGAGACATCGAGGACCGCTTTCTTTTTTACAGGGAAAGAAAAGACATCACAGGATCGTTTTTAACTTTACAGGGCATGTGGCATGCTGGGGTGGCCCCAGCGTGTCATCAGAGGCTTTTTTGGGGGCAGCAGCAGTAGCTGATGGGGATTGGACACCTCATCGGCAGACAATAAAGTGGGAGGGGGTTTACCTAATGCTGACTGGGAGTGGCCCTCTCACAGCAACAGAGACATAGACTGGAAGCCGATGGGGATTGGGGCCCCATCGGCAAGTAAACATGGTGGAGGGGGTTAATATTGTTTGTGAAAGATCCCGCCCTGCAGTGACGGGGTGCTCCCTCATTGCAGCGGATGGCTTACACTGCAATGACAAGGTGACCCCTGATTGCAGCAGCTGATTTGTCTCAAGTGGGTGGCAAGGTTCCAAACTACTGTCACCAATAGCATGCCACGGCACTGGGGGAAGCAGGAAAAGCCTTTGCAGGCTGTGGGGGCATTGGCCACAACAGTGCCGTACCTCCACAACCTGCTTCTGAGCAAGCGGTCCCAATACATTTCTTGCGCTGCTCGCAATCAACATAATGAGCAACTAAAATGTGAAATCAGCACAATTCACATCCCCTTGCTGGCCAAAGAGAGATACAGTTTCTGGTCATTGCAAACATACAGGCTGTGATGGAGCCAACTCATTTAGGGCATCCAAGACCTGTAAATGTACAATAGGAATAATCAGAACCTCACTTGAAAATGAGATGCTGCATTTTAACTGACTTATCCTAAGTAACTTCACTGCAAAAATGTGTAAAATCAGGACTCCAGTAAAAATTAGATTCTGCATTTTACCTGTGCTAACTCTACTAAATATGCTGGAAAAATGTTTAAGAGCAGGACCCCATCAAAAATGAAATATTTTAGCTGCTGTATCCTACTAATGACACTCACACCCTATGTGTGTGTGTAACTGTTGTAACAGCTGTGTGTGTGTGTGTGTGTGTGTTTGTGCCTGCGCACACATGCGCCTATTGTGCACATTTTCATGGGACAGTGTGTATGTTTTTATCTTTTTTTTACTATTGTGTTGTTAATGTGGGACTTTTACATTATTTTTGTATGTAGACTTTTACAATATGTATTTAGGCATGTTTGTATTTATTTATTTAATTATTTCAAAAGTTGCACCAGGAAAGACAAACTGAGCTAAAAAATAGTGCATTTTCAAAAGCATCCAGGGTGAAAGGGGAGAAGAGAGGTGCAAGAAAAACATAGAATAACATACATTAAACATCATACAAAGATATGAAATAAACAGTACAAAATAAACATGAATGAGGTTTATCGGACAGGTAAAACTGTAGTAAAAAATGTTACAAGGACACGGTGGGGACTCCACCCCATGGGTATAAGCAGTAGTAATTTTTAGAGGTAAGGGCACCATGGGATAGGCTGCTGAAGGAAGGATCGCAGATTAGTGGTGGGCGAAGTGGCTGAAATTTGCTCTGTGGAGTGATTCACGGAGTAACACAGAACCCACAAAGTGCCTGCAATACGAAGTGAAGTACTTTTCGTTATAATGAGGAATGCAAAGTCCATTGAAACCAATGACTTTGTGTTATTCTGCCTTCCCCAACCTTCTTCTCCACCAATTTTAAGGTGAAGTACATTGAAATCAATGTACTTCGCATCACTTTGCCTTGTAATTGAGCTCCAAGGTGAACTGTGCAGTGCTTCATGGGATTGCAGGTCACATGGGCTCTAGATTTTTCTGCACAGCCTCAGTTCTGTGTAGTGTGTGTGTAGTGGAAGATGGAGACAGTTTCCTCTCAGAGCTTTGCAGTTCAAATCCTTTAAAAGCTGTTAAAAAAGCCTTTTTTAGTTATTTTATTTTTTTGCTCAAAATTTAGTACATCCTAAAGGAAACCCTCCTGTGCTTATATCACTGAGCATTTATTGTTTGTGTATGGATTTTGAATGTTAATTTAGAATAGTCAGTCTGTGTACTGTGAAGGTGCTTCAGGGAGGTGTGTCTACGGTGTAGGTAGATTAACTGAGAGAAAAAGGCAGTTTTTCTGTTTTGGTTATATTTTTCTTCTATAACTGTGTTAATGTACATGCAGTGATATTTTCAGTAATTCTTAATTTTTTTTGCTGATTGTTGTGGTGCAGCAGTGTATCATTTCAGTTTGTTTAAAAAGTTTGATTACAGTACTAAAGGTTTTCAATTTGCTACGCATTACTTGTAGTGTATGTGCAAAGCGTGCATGTGTGTGTGTGTGTGTGTGTGTGTGTGATGCATGCCATTAAATCAGACACCTTTTATTGTGCCACAGAGTAATTGCAGCAGTGTGAGCCTGCTATCCACCGCACCTGCATGAATTTTTATACAGCTTTGTGGTATCTTTACTGTGAGTGGACTGTTACTGCCGTGCACTACCCACCTCCCTCCCAGCTGGCAAAAGATATTCTTTTCCAGATTTGGATCTGTGACTTGTGACCACTGGTTAGGTGTTGTTGTGCCTTTCCATCTGCATCTCTTGAGTGCACAGCTCAATCTTAATCTGTCTGTGCATTTGCACTTTGCAGTATACCATTAATTCTGGGAGACTTTGCATTTCTTGTTACACTCTCATTTCACTTTGTCAGCACTGGGGAATTTCTAGACACAAGACAGTAGCATTTTGGGGATGCACATTAATTCTGGTGACTATGTGTGACCACTGCACACATGACTGAGTGCACCATTAATTCTGGAAGACTTTGCATTTCTTGTTGTGCTATCATTTCACTTTGTCAGCACTGGGGAATTTTCTAGACACAAAACAGTAGCATTTTGGGGATGCACATTAATTCTGGTGACTGTGTGTGTGAAGGGCTGCTAATATTGTTGTCACTCCCCCTTATTTCGTGTTAAGGCAGAATGACAGCACAAAGTAATAATTACAAAGTGAAGTGAACCTTTTGCTTTGGCCACTCTAAGTAGCGGAGTGACAATGCGAAGTGGCCACTTTATGGTCATTTCGCCATCAGAATTTAATTTTGCTGCATCTCTAGTGCAAATATGAGGTGGGAGAAGGGAAAGTGCAGACAAGTGAGGAAGGAGGAAGAAGAGAGGGAGAAGGGTTGGTGAGGTGGGTGGCGGGGCAAGGAGGAGGAGAAAGAGGAGAAGATGATAAATTGAGGAGCATGGAAGGGCTATGACTCAAGGGCAGCTACAGGAGGAAGCAGTGTTGTCATGGAGACAGAGTGAAGAGGGTAAACTGAAGAGTGGGGAAGGGCTATGACTCAAGGACAGGCACAGAAGATAGTGGTACGGTCATGGAGCAGAGAGGAGAGAGAGAATTAGGAAGTGCAAGATAATACATATGGGGTACAAAAACCCTGGAACCACATACCAGTGTGTGGGTGAGGATATAGTATGCACCAAGCAGGAAAAGGACCTTGGGTTTATCATCTCTGATTACCTCAAGGCAGGGAAACAGTGCAACTAGGCAGCAGGTAAAGCAAATAGGATGTGTAGATGCATAGGCAGGGGCATCACCAGCAGGAAAAGGGAGGTTATAATTCCACTATACAAGACACTATTGAGATCCGACCTTGAGTACAATGAACAGTTCTGGAAACCTTACCTATATAAAGACATAGTCAGGGTAGTGAAGGCTCAGAAGATGGTACAGGGATCACATCACAAGTCCTATGAGGACAGGCTGAATGACTTGAATATGTACTCCCTGGAGGAGATGAGGGAGTTACATAGGTTACATAAGTTAGTTCAGAGCTCAGAAGACTATACTGTCCATATAGCTTGCCTCTAAAAATTACTAATATCCTGTAATGTTACATCCCCTCAAGTATCTGTCCAAATTTATTTTAAAGGCTTGCGTGGAGCTATTTGATACCACCTCTAGTGGCAATCTATTCCAAATTGTGACTACTCTGATACTGAACCAATGCTTTCTTTTCGTGGTTCTATACCTTTCCCTAGTGAACTGCCATTTATGTGCTCTAGTCTGATATGTTTGCACCATTTTAATGTCCTGTTGTTGAAATTTCTGTATAATCCCATTTTCTCTGTGTACTCTCTAGTACAACTGACGTGTAGCCTTACTCATGCTATGATATCAACTTTTGTCGGAATGTAATATCACTGTTTTGCTCTATGTAATGTTGTTTTGGCACTGACATGTGGCATTGCCTATGCTGTGAGTTTGAACATTTTGTCAAAATGTAATGTCACTGTCTTGAAAACTTTGTACATTTCAGTCTTGTCCTTACGTTCTGATGTATTTGACGTGGAGCCTTTGCAAAGGAGTCCTTGACTCAAAGGTTGTAATTCCGAAATTTTCAATAAACAAACAAACAAACAATATCTGTTCCCATAGCTTTAGTCCCAGCTGCTCCCTCAAATTGGTATCAGTGAGAGCCTTGAACATCATGCACATGTCTCCCCTCAACCTACGGTATTCCAATGTGTACATCCCCAGTTTTGTCAACCTATCCTGGTATTCCCCACCCTGTACGGCATCAATCATTCTTGTAGCTCTTTTCTGAACTATCTCCAATGCTGCAACTCCCCTTTATAACCAGGAGACCAGAACTGTGCACAATATTCCATATATGGTGAAGGGATATGATAGAGACATACTGTACAAGTGCCTTACAGGGAGGAACAGAGTGCAGGAATACACTATTTTCCAGTGAAAAATACATTCTGGGTCTAGAGAGCATGGGATGAAGTTGGAGGGAGGGTGATTCAGAGGAAATATGAGGAAGAATGCCTTCACAGAAAGGGTGGTGAACAAGTGGAACACCCTGCCAGAGGAAGTGGTGGGGGCTGAAACAATCACGGGATTTAAGAATGCATGGGATAGACATAAAGGAATTCTGGAGGTCAGGGGTGAGGGGCAACAGACTTCAGGAAAAATGTAAAGGGAAATTACAAGCTCAAATGGGCAGACTGGGTGGACCATAGGTCCTTATCTGCTGACAATGTCTATGTATATATGTAAGAGGTGAAGTGAATGGTTAGGGGAGAGAGTTCTAAAGTTTAGAAAAGAGAAAGCCTGACAAGCAAAATATTTTACATCACAGTAAGGCAAGGCAAGGCAAAATCTATTCAAGAGATGCACAATCCCGGAGGCTATGGGTGCCATACAAATGAATAAAACACATACATCAAAACAACTCAAACAAACACTAAAAATAACTATAAACATACAAACAATTAAATCCTCATAAGAACAGTTCCCATAAATAAAAACCTCAGATTACCGCTATTATAATCAGATTAATAAAAGAAACGCCTGAGTGAATAGGAAAGCCTTAAGGCGGGCCTTGAATACCTTCAAGGTGGGGTCCCCCTTAACCCTGAGGAGCAGCGAGTTCCACAGGAAAGGGGCGGTGACACTAAAGGCCCTGTCACCAGCCGATTCAACCTCATCCTGGGAATCACCAGGGGGCCTCCACAGGAGGAATGAACGGAGCAAACCGAGAGAGCAGGTGCAAGAAGGTCTAACTGATAACCAGGGCCCAGACCATGTAGGGCCTTATAGGTGAGAAGACCCACCTTAAAGAGGATCCTCCACCTGACCGGCAGCCAGTGCTGCTCATGCAACATCGGTTTAATATGGCAAAAGTTTGACTGCCCAGTAAGTAACTGGGCAGCTGTGTTCTGCACTAGCTGCAGCCTGCGGAGAGATCCTCCCATTACCCCAAGGTAGAGCGCATTACAGTAGTCAAGTCTTGATGTAACCAAGGCTTGCATCAAAGTAGGGAGGTCCAGAGGCAAGACAAGGGGTTTTATCCTGGCGACATTTCTATGGTGGAAAAAACAGGAGCGGACATTGGAAGATATCTGTGCCTCCAACGTCAAACTCCTATCTAAAATGACACCAAGATTTCGCACCCTAGAGAAGGCCTTCAATGGAACAGATCCCAGAACATATCCAGTCTCTGACAGTCACATTTTAATTCCATATCTTTTCTCCTGCATCAGTCATTCCCCATGTTTGTATTTTGATAAGTTAATAACTATTTTTGTTCTATTGTCAGTTCCACAACTTATTGCTTGGTAACTTATTTTTGTCAATTTATTCTTAGACGTAATTGTCCTCTTTACCTTTGTTGCATTTATTCCATTTCTATAAACTTTATATTCTGTATTTTTGTATCCATTACCGTTTCCCCTTTCCCTATCCCCATTCCCCGGGACACATCTGAAAATGCAGTTACTAGCTCAGTATGTCTTTCCTTTTCAAATATTTGAAATAAATAAATCTTCTATCACATTAATGCATTAGCAGCCGTTTTGGCTCTGACCAGAATTTTTTTGTGACAAGGTACAACTGAAGCTATATTCCAGTCATAAGGGATTGTTTTAGTCTCAAAGGCTAGATTATGTATTTTAGCAATGGGTAGAGCAATATGTTGTGCAGATGATTTAAGGAAGCTGGGTATTTATTCCATCGCTGTCAGATGATTTTTCTGACTTTAGAAGTTTTAACAACTTGCAGACTTGCTGTCTGTGACTCTTTTGCAACAAAAAAGTGGATGATGTGCCTCTGTGTTTGCATTAAATAAATCAGTTTCATGTGCCTCTTCATTGTAAGGGCATCTGTATTTTTTTCTAAATTGCAGAAGTGATCGTTAAACCCATCTTCTACCGTCTTTGGGTTTGTATGCTTAACATCACTAACTTCAAAGGTCAGTGGGGTCATGACGGTTCTGGGACTGAGTAGTGAGTTAATTCCCGATTTCTTTTAGGGGTGGGGTCACTTACATTATCGGTTTGCTGGAACTTGCAGTAAGTGCTTTTTGCTATAGTAACTTCATGGCTGCACTTATTTCGCAGGCACATATAGGCTGCCCAAAAGATATTATGAGTTCATTTTCTTGACAAAAAAAATATATATCTCTATCCTTTAATGTGAAGAGATATCTGTTTAACCATTTTGAGCTCAAGTTTTTAATTCTGTGTCTGGTCAAAGGAATATGAAAATCAAGTATTCCAGGGCACACTTTTTTTTGCAATTGAGTTTTTATTTGATACTTCAAGTTACAAGTAGGAGATCCATGTTATACAAAGAGTTTAGAAAGCATACGGTGTGAATTCTGTGGATCTCCCCCCTCCCCTCCCCACTACCCTTTCTCCCCTTCTCCCCCACCTATCCCACACAGAGCACTAAGTTATACCAAATCACAATGTGAATGAAGGAACATCTGTAACCTCTTAAAGGGAGTAAAGAGCTAATAAGGGGCCCCAGATCTTGTTGAATTTCTTGAACCTATTATATGGGTTGGCTATTACTTGCTCTGCTCTAAGATTAGCTAAGAGTTCTTGAAGCCATTCTGTGTATGTGATCTCAGCAGTGTCTTTCCAATGTCTCAGAACAAGTTTTTTAACCAACATGGAAATTAAGGCAATATAATGGTTCCAGTTTAGCACCGGAATAGTGGAATAATCTCCTAATAAACATATTTCTGCTGTAAATACATCAGCAAATCCTAAAAGTGGATCTGCACGTTGTCTGATAATATTCCAGAGGGGAGCAATTTTTGGGCATGTCCAGAAAATGTGAAGTAAGTCACCCACACCTTGAAGGCATCTTGTTGAGGAAGGAATCATACCAAATTTAGCCTTTTTATGAGGACAGTAATAAAGGTTGTGTGAAATTTTAAATTGCATCAAATGCAGCCTGTCTTGTGTAACAAATTTATGACAATTTTGCCATAATGAAGGCCAAATAATGTCATGTTATGGGAAAAGGGAGTACCAGTAGTTTGTTGGGCCAAAACTTTCTGGACAGAACCAGTCATATAGAGCACTATATGTTTTAGAAACTGCTTGAGGGAAACCTGCAAAAGGGCTTAAATCATTTAGAAAAGATATTTTCAGTGGTTGAGGTGGGGTAGAGCCAAATATTTGTATTAATAGGTGACGTAATTGAAACACTTTGAAGATGAAGGATTTAGAGATGTTAGCTTTATCCATAATTTTGGTGGAGGAAGACCGGCATGATTCATTTTTAATGAAATATGCAAGAGAACAATTCCCTAATTTGGAAATTCATTTAGATTGAAGAGGTTTGTCTTCAGTTTTGAGACTGGGGTTCTCCCACCAAATTTGAGAAGTATCTCGAGTATGCTTATATTTTAAAAATGCACAGAGTTGTGAATGGACCCTGATGGACACTGCTGTTGGGGAGGATTTTAAAGAAGAGGGAAGAGGTTTGATCGTGGAATATAACAAGTCAGAAGGATGAAAATCTTGTGCTTGTATAAGAATGGATTCTATTTTGAGCCAAGCCAGTAAGAAAGGTAAGGGGTGAGGGATTTTCAACTGATAACCACCTGAGATATTTGGTAGCATGACTGGCCCAATAATACATTCCAGTATGAGGTAGGCATAGTCCCCCTTTTAATTTGGGTGCAGCTAATTTATCATACGCTATCCGGAGTTTTTTACTGGCCCAGATAAAATCAGTAATTAGATGGTGAATTTTCGTGAACCATGCTTGGGGAAGCCAGATGTTAAGGAGGTTAAGTGGGTAAAAAATGTGGGGTAAGATATTCATTTTTATGTTTGCTTGCATGCATGTGCAAGAAACATAGTGCCATGAACGGAGATTTCGGAGGTGTGTCACCTCCTCCTCCAATTCAGGCAGTGTGCTGTCAGGCGCGGCCCCTTTAAGCCAATGCATTTTGGAGCTGTCTATGACACGCCCAAAAATGCAGTGGCATACAGTTGAAAGGGGAGCTACGCTTGAGTGAGCAGCGATAAGAAGCTACCATGCGCAGCCCCCAGCCGTGTGCCTCGCACGCAGCCAGAGCAGCCGACGGGTGCCCAACCTCACGGGCTGAGCTCGCACTGCCTCCCTCAGAGCTGGTGCCACGCCAGAGCCCAGGCCCCAGCATGGCAATCAGTACGTTGCCGACGGGTGCCCAATCCCCGCCAGCTGAACGCCCACCCCTCAAAGTCTCAGCACGCTGGGAGCCCACCCCAGCATGGCAAACCTCCCACGAGGTGTTTTTAAATATTTTTTGCCGATGGGTGCCTAATCCCGCCGCTGAACTCTCCTGTGCCACAGCACACTGGAGCCCACCCCAGCGTGGCAAGCGGTCCCACAACGCCTTTTTTTAACCTGTAAAAAACTGTCCCACGGCGCTCCCAAGGCCCTCCCACAACCCGCACCCACCCACTGCGCACTCCAGCCTCCCCACACCCCTCACCCCATACTTACCTCCGGACTCCAGCGCCGACGATCTTCGTGGACCGGGAACACGCCTGCACTCTTCAAAGCCGACCGCGAACTGAGGAAATGCCGTAAGCTGTATAATGGGCTGATAGGAGGGGTTCAACTTTATTGCATATTCAGGCATTTTTATACAATTAATTACGGGGTTTTGGATTCTTCATGAACGATTCACTGTCATGGCGCTATCTCACCAAGGGTGATTTTGCAGTGACTGCGAAATCACCCTTTGGGACTGAATACCACCATGACAGTGACATCATTCATGAGAAGGGGGCCAAAACCCCCATGTTGAAAATTTGGTGCCAAAATTCCAAAAAATAACTGTTTAACGAGCGTGCGTTGCGCAGTTTCTACGCAGGCTTGTAAGTTCGCGAAATTTCAATATTTTCACTCCAGAATTTCAACATTGCCATTTCACCACAATGTCTTTTGAGTAGTACAGCTGTCATTTTTCACATCTCACCCAAAATGTGTTTCCGCCCTTGTAGCGCAGTATGGCGCAGTCGGTATGCGAAATCAATGTACGGGACAAATTAAGAAAATCACAGTGACACTGTTCATGAGCAGAGGTCTTGAAATGGCTATGTTGAAAATTTGGTGAAAAATTTTAAAATTACTGTTTTATTTGAGCGCAAGTGCTATGCAGTTCCTACGCACGCTATAGGTTTTAATTTTCAATATTTTACCCAGATTTTCAACATTGCCATTTTTCCACACCTTCATGAGTAGTACAGCTGTCATTTTCATATCTCACCCAAAACGTGTTTCGCCTCATGTAGCGCACAAATGGCGCAGTCGTATGAACTCAGTGTATGGGGCATAAGAAAATCACAGTGTCACTGTTCATGAGCAGAGATCTTAAATGGCAATGTTGAAAATTTGGTGACAGAATTCCTAAAATGACTGTTTTACAAGTGTATGCTGCACACTTCCCACGACGTCAGAGGTTTGCGAATTTTCAATATTTCCACTCCAGATTTCCAACATTGCCATTTTTCCACACCTCCTTATGAGCAGTACAGCTGTCATTTTTCACATCCTGCCTAAAACGTGTTTCCGCCTCAGGTAGCGCATAAATGGCGAGTCGCATGTAACTCAGTGTATGGGGCATATTAAGAAAATCACAGTGTCACTGTTCATGAGCAGAGATCTTAAAATGGCAATGTTGAAAATTTGGTGACAGAATTCCTAAAAATGACTGTTTTACAAGTGTGCGTTGCACACTTCCCACGCACGCTCGTAGGTTTGCGAATTTTCAATATTTCCACTCCAGATTTCCAACATTGCCATTTTTCCACACCTCCTTATGAGCAGTACAGCTGTCATTTTTCACATCCTGCCTAAAACGTGTTTCCGCCCATGTAGCGCACAATGGTGCAGTCGGTGTGCAAGCTCAATGTATTGGACACATTAACGCAACCACAGTGACACTGTCCATGAGCAGAGGTCTTAAATGGCTATGTTGAAAACTGGGTGAAAAATGCCTAAAAATGACTTAATGAAGCATGCTGTACAGTTCCTATGCATGCTCGTAAGTTTGCAAATTTAATATTTTCACTTAGATTTTCAACATGTCCATTTTATTAAACTTCCTATGAACAGTACAGCTGCAATTTTTCATATGTCACCCAAATGTGTTATCGACATGTAGCGCATAATGGTGCTGTTGGTGTGCGAAAGCAATGTTTAGGACAGATTAAGAAAATCACAGTTACACTGTTCATGAGCAGAGGTCTTAAATGGCTATGTTGAAAATTTGGTGACAAAAGTCCATAAATGACTGTGTTACGAGTGAGCATTGTGCAGTTTCCACGCATCCTCGTTAGTTCATGACTTTGTAATATTTTCAGTCCAGATTTTCACTAGTGGCATTTTCAACATTTCCTTATGAACAGTACAGCTGCTATTTTTCACAACATGGCCAAGTGGTGTTTTCACACTTTCAGTGCAGAGATGCGTGGTCGCTGTGGGAAATCATTGTTCGCACACATAAAGAAAATCACAGTGACACTGTTCATGATCAGAGGCACCAAAATGCCTGAGTTGACAATCTGCTATAAATATCCCCAACCTACTTATAACGGGTGTGCTGCACAGTTTCTATGTACGCCGTGATTTCACCATTTTTTTAATATTTTCACTCACATTTGCAACATAGCCATTTTTACACCTCCCCATGAAAGAGTACAGTTGTCATTTTTGCAACCTGTTCGAATATTTTTGCACCTGTGGTGCTAAACCTCGTAGTCACTGTGCATAACCAGCTTCGCTACCAAACTGATATTCCCCTGTACATGAGGTGGGGTCACAAAACAAACATGTTGAAAATTTGAGGTAAATACCAACGAATGCCTGAGGTATTAGGCTTTTCAACTAAATTGCCCAACCCTATAGAGAATGACAGGAATCAGGTGTAACTTGGGATTCTTGCCTGTGATGCTCATACCATTCCACACCCTGCAGTCACTGGGAGGCATCGGTATGCCTTGGACTCTTCACCCCAAACTTCACCCCATTCTTCCTATATCGCACTCCATCTCCACCGTATTTCCTAATGAAATGGGTGCATAAGGCCAAAGACCCCAAGGAACACGTGACACTTGTCAGTCTCTGCAGAGTGGGGTGTGGTGAAATGGCGTGGCCGTTATGCCTGACGACACAAATGCACACCCCAATGCCTGTCACTCTCTGCAGGGTGGTGGTGGGGTTGGCTTCAGTTCAATTCTTCACTGCCATTCCTATTACGCAGCTCTGTAACTTCTACACTACCACTGCCAATGCCAGTAAGCAAACATTCGGCATTAACAAATGCTTGTTATTATACTGATTTTTCCTCAAATGGACATGTGTAAAAGGGACCATCTTTTGAAATCTTGACTAATCGTGGACATCAAGGGATCTAGGTTCAATTTTATAAGTTTATTCTGGATTCTAGTGAGCTCAATTCCCAGGCATCTCAGGGATTACAGGGCATACTTGACATCAGGTAAGGTGTCCGGGAAGGGCCAATCAATATGTAAGAGATCAGACAGGAATGTATGGGAATCAAAACATTTACAATTGTGAAATAAGACCTCTTTTGAGTCTGTGTTGCTGACAGAGTCATTGCACCACAGGCAGTACTGAGATCACTGGCAGATCCAGTAATTGTCCAGATAGTTTAATTCTGTCAGGGTTACTAACCAGAATCCTACCAATGAGAGTGTGAGTCCATCATTTGTTATTTAACCTAGTGTGAACACTAAGGATTTGTTGAAAGTTGAAGTCAACCAAGCATCTCTGAAAGCTGCAGTTTTGTTTAACCAGTTTAAGTTAAAATCACCTACTGTTATTAATTCAACATGGGTAGGGGTAGCTGCCAGAGGTACCACTTCCTTGAGACCCTTGATTCCCACCTTGGGTAGATTTTACACACAGCAACTTCTCAGTTTCTTGACTCCATGTTTCAGTTGCATTAGCGGCCATTTGCAGTTGGGTATGACTATATAGTTAGGGGTAAGAAGCTCAATATCCAGTCCTGACCTGACATAAAATAAAATCCCTCCTTCCCTTTTGACCTCTCTGTCTTTCCAAAGTACTGCATAGTTAGGTGATGCAATTTTGGAATTAATGACTTTGAATATCTTTCAGATGTGGCCAAAATGTGTAGAATGCCAAAATGTGTGGTGACCAAGACCTCTATCCACCATTTTAGAAACCAGGTTGCAAACACTGAGGTGCGTTATTTTGAATCCTACAAGGCCTGTCCAGAAATTGTTATTTATTAAGAGTGAGTTTGTTAAGTTCACCAGACCAAGATTGCTCTCTATGTCACCCGAGTTTACAAACAAACAAAAATGAAAATCATTTGTCGATGAAAGTACCATTTAGTGTTGCTCAGAGAGTGCTTTCGTGAATCCTACCACTATCTGTCAGATAGTGCTGGTATCCTACCTAGGATCCTACCAGAAATCCTACCAAAGACAGATGTGGGATCCAGGGTCAGATAGTGATGGGTCCTAATTAGGATCCTGGAATCCTAGGCCACATTTAAGGATCCTAGGTCAGATAGTTAGGATCCTGGGTCAGATAGCGATGGATCCTAGGTCAGATCCAGGGATCCTTGGTCAGATAATGAGGATCTGAACTGGGTCTGTTGCCAGGATCCACAGGATCCAGAATATTTGTAGAATCCCTGCACTGGATCCTAGAAGGTATGAGCCATGGTCAGATAGCACTGCTATTCTACCACAGCAACTATCTGGCCAAATGGGAGGTATCTGTTGGTATCCTAAGGATACTATTTGAGCAACACTAGTACCATTACAGAAGACAAATGAGAGCTGCAAACTGTGACCAAATAAGCAAATGTGCCTTTTTGGTGTCATACCAGATAATAGACAGTTATTTAGGTTTTGTTAACAAGGTAGGTACACTAGCAGAAATTGCGTTCTTTCAGGTAGGACCTGGGAGAGTTACAACAGAGTTGATGAAACGCCAGACAGTTGACAATATATAGCAATGTACAACATGTTCACAGGTAAGGGAAGCAAAACTCAGGGTGCAAGCAATAAAAGTCAGGTTAAGCAAAAATGGTATACAGAATGCATCACAACAACAGGCAAAGTGCTAATTACAGTAGAAAGAGAGTCCCAGGGCAACAAAACATTATTCTCTAGACACACAGTTGATTTTATATGTGGCAATTACAGCAGTGCCAGCCAGGATATAACAAAGTAATGCTGCAGTAGATCACAAAACACTGCAGTGTACTGCAGGGAGCAGTGTAATTCAATGGCAATCAAGCCCTTTTGTCACACAGTATTTTGTGAAATGACATTTACTGCAAGTTACAATGTTGTGTTGTGGCTGTCTCCACTGTACATATGCATAGTTGAGACCACAGGTTGTTTTGATGTAACGTTTGTTAACCAGGTAGCTCCAAGAGCATTAAATGCATATTTTTATAGTTTACTCAGACACAAAACAATGCAAACAAAACACAATAAAGGACAAACACAATACTCCATTCCCTTCTAACCTGATAAATGTCAGGTCTTTATACTGTAGATATTTTCATGAAAGGCAGGGTCTGCATCTGAAGCCCTACGAGGAAAGATTTTTTTTTTAAATTTTGCCATCTTTATTAATTTTCAAATCTTAACTCAATTACAGACTAAAAAAAACATACATTTATCAATGACGAATGTTTGCTTGCTAATATTAGCACTGGAAATGCAGGTGTTACACAGATGCAGAGTAGGAATGGCAGTGAAGTATTGAACTTCATGCCAACCCCACCTCCAACCTGCAGAGACAGACAGGCATTGGGGTATGTGTTTGGGTTGTCGCCCATAACATTCATGCCATTTCACCTCACCCTGTCCTGCAGACACCGACAAGTGTTGAGGTGTGCCTTGGGGTGTTTGGCTTTACAGTCACCCCACTCCATAAGGACATATGCTGAAATGGGTGCAATATAGGAGAATGGGGTGAACTCTGGGGCTGAAGAGTCCAAGGCACACCTCGATGCCTGTCACTGGCTGCAGGGTGGGGGTGGAACGGCATGAGCATTGCAGTCAGCAATCCAAAGGCACACCCCTGATACAGGGTGGGATGTTATGGTTAGAAACCCTAACACCCCGGGTGTTTGTTGGTATTTTCACTAAAAATTTTCAACATGGCCTTTTTGTGACTGTCACCTCATGAAAGCATTTGGGATGTCTTCTCATGAACAATGGCACTGTGAGTTTGTCAATGTGTCCCAAACTTTGAGTTCTCACAGCGACCGTGCCATTGTGTGCCAGATGTACGAAAACACAGATTGGCCACGTTGTGAAGAATGACAGCTGTACCATTCATAAGGAGGTGTGAAGAGATGACAATGTTGAAAATCGGTAGTGAAAATATTAAAAATGCTAGAACTTCTGAGTGTACGTGGAAACTGCACAATGCATGCGGATAACACAGTCATTTAGTTGAATTATTTCACCAAATTTTCAACATAGGCCATTTGTGACCTCTGCTCATAAACACTGTCAGTATGATTTTCTTAATCTGTCCTGAACATTGATTTCTCACAGCAACCGCGCTATTCTGCGCCAGATGTGTAAACGCATATTTTGGGCAGGATGTAAAAAATTACAGCTGTACTGTTCATAAGGAGGTCTGAAAAAATGGCAATGTTGGAAATCTGGGGTGAAAGTACTCCAAATTTGCGAAATTATGAGGGTGCATGGAAACTACACAATGCACGCTTGTGACACAGTTATTTTATGGACGTTTGTCACCAAATTTTCAAGACAGGCATTTTAGGACCTCTGCTCATGAACAGAGTCACTGTGATTTTACATATGTACATACATACAAACATACGAATTTGCCAGCAGAACTGACCAATCAGTCTATCTAAATCTGCCCGAGTGTGCAGCTTGCACCCTGGATTGCAGCTGCCCCAGCCAGCTCCCCCTCAGTTCCTCCCCCACTTGTTCCAGCCCCTGCCCCAACTCTTCCTCTTGCGTTATCCTAGTCCTTCTTAAAGTTGTTAACTGTTCTACATGTTATCACCGCTTCTGGCAGCACATTCCAACTAGACACCACCCTCTCAGTGAAGTAGTGCCTCCTCATTTCCCTCTTGAAACGTCCCCCTTCCAACCTTAGTCCATGACCCCTCATCTCTCTTCCACTCCTCAGTTTAACCTCCCCCCCCCCTCGGTGCTAGGTTTATTTACTCCCTCAGGTATTTAAATGCTTGATTCACATCCCCTCATCCCTCCTCTCCTCCAGTGTGTACATGTTCAGCTTGTTCAACCTAACTTCATATTTCTTTCATTCCATCCCCTTTAACATTTTTGTTGCTCTCCTTTGCACCCCTACAGTAACTTTATATCTCTCCTTAGATATGGCCTCCAGTATTGCACACAGTACTCCAGGTGCGGTCTGAACAATGATCTGTAGAGAGATAGGATCACATCCCTGTGTCTGGATGAGAGCTCACTTGCGATACACCCCAGCATCCTGTTTGCCTTCGCTACTGCTCTCTTGCACTGGGCTGAGTTGTTCATGGTCCTAGTTACCAACACCCCTAGGTCCTTCTCCTCCTCCTCTGTGATCCCCAACTTCATCTCCCCAACCAATAGTCCCTCTTCTGGTTTTTAGGCCCGAAGTGCATCACCTTACACTTGTTTGCACTGAACCCTAGCTGCCACTCCACCGATCATGTCTCTAGTTTGGTTAGGTCCCCCTGCAGTTTTTCCCATCTGTCCTCTTTGTCCACCACCACCCCTAATTTGATATTATCTGTGAACAGACTAACCCTGCTCCCCACTCCATGTGCTATATCAGAGATAAAGAGCCCAAATGGCACCGGGCCCAGCACTGACCCCTACAGCACCCCGCTTGTCACTGCTCTAGGTACCGAGAACTCCCCTACCACCACCACCCTCTGCACCCCCCCTGTAACCAGTTCTCTATCCAGTTAGCCAGCTTTCTTCCCACCCCCACTGCTGTCACCTTCCCCCCCAAGTCTCCCATGAGGCACTGCATTAAAGGCCTTACTGAAGTCCAAGTACAGGACATGTTCTGCATGGCCCCTGTCCAACTCCCTTGTCACCCAGTCATAATACTGTATTAGGCTGGTTTGAGAAGACCTCCCTGAGATGAACCAGTGTTGCCACCCATCTTGGAGGTCTTTACTCTCTAGGAATGCCACCAGCCTCTATTTCAGTATTGCCTCCTAAAGCGTACCCACTGTGGACATGAGACTGACCGTCCAATAGTTTCCTCGCTCCCCCAGGCCCATTCTTGTGTATGGGCACCACATAGGCCACCCTCCAATCCTGGGGCACACACCCTGTTTCCAAGGAGGTGTTGAACAGATCTGCCAGTGGCTCAGCCAACAGCTCCGCCATCTCCCTCAGCACCCTGGGGTGGATGCCATCAGGACCTGGTGCCTTGTCCACTGTTACTGCCTTCAGCCCCTCTAGCACCCTAGTCTCTGAGATCATTTTGTCCGTCACCTTCTCCCCTCTTTCTCCACCCCTCAGCCCATGCTGGTAGTGGACAATCCCTCTCCTTAGTGAAAACAGAGCAGAAGTACTCATTTAGAATTTCCACTTGCTCCTCCCCCTTTTCCACCCAATCCACTCCCTGCTTTATCCTCACGAATATGTTCCTTGCACTTCCTCTGTTCCCTGACATACCTTAAACAGTCCTTTTCCCCTCCCTTTATGCCCTGCGCTAACCTTAATTCCCTGGAGGCCTTAGCTTTTTTCATCCTCCTGACCACCTCCCTTGACCAACTCCCATAAGCTTCCTTATCCTCTCCGTTCCCTGTTCTCCTGTACTTCCAGTATGCAGCCCTCTATGCCCTCACCCCTTGCAGCACTTCCTTGTTCAGGCAGCATGGTTTCTTGGCTCTGCTCATCTTACTCCTGGCCCTGGTGCAGGCTACTGTGGCCTCTGTTAGCCCAGTTTTTATGATTCCCCACTTTCGTTCTGCATCCATCCCCGGCCTTATATCCTGGAGTCTCCCTCACAGTATTGATCCCATCCTCTCAAATTCCATCCTACCAAAGTCCATCACCTTAATGCCCGTGGCTCCTGTCTCTCTGCCCAGTGCGAGAATGAGTCACACTGTTTGGTGGTCGCTACCCGCTAGTGGGTCCTCCACCCTTACCTCCCTCACGGCCTCCCCATTTGCCAGTACTAGATCCAGAGTGCTACCAAGCCTTGTAGGCCCACTTACCAATTGCATCAGAAGGTTGTCCTGATATGCATCAATGAGCACTTGCTCCCTGGTACTGCTAGTGGCTGGGGTGCTCCAGTCAACCCCTGGTAGGTTAAAATCCCCCACTATCACCACACACCCCCTTCTACACACCCTCCTTATCTGTTCTGCCAACTCCCCATCCAGTTCCCAAGATTGGGCTGGTGGTCTGTAAACCACTCTCAGCCTCAGCTTTCAACCCTTGGAGACCAGGAGTTACACCCGAAGGGTATCTGTCCTCTCCTCTCCTCTTCTCCCTCGTCTGTTATGCATTTGATCCCCTCCCTCACATAGAGTGAACCTCCCCTCCCAACCCCCTGGTTCCTGCTGTAAATCCTATATCCCTGGATTGCTGAGTCCCAGTCATGGTACTCTGTGGCCCAAGTCTCTGTCACTGCAGCAATGTCCACCTTCCCCTCTGAAAGGAGCACCTAAAGCTCTGCAATTTTGTTTCCCAGGCTTCTTGCATCGAGAGAGACTACCTTCCACCCATACCCCTCCTTCTCCTCACTCTTCTCCTTGGCCTGTGTCCCTCCTTACGGTAGTCTGCACCCTTTCTGCTCATTATTCTTAGCAGGTGGTGGTGGTGCCTTCTTTATTACACTCAGACCACTCTGCCGGCCCCCTCCCAGGGTTACTACGCCTCTGTCTTTACCTATATCTAGGGGGGTGAGCTCACTAGGCTCCCCTGTCCGGACCTTTCTACCAACCTCAGTCTTTTGGCCAACCCCCACACTAGTTTAAATCTATCTTAGTAGAGATATACCCCTCTAAACCCCCCTTTAATACTCCCTTCCCTGCTCAAGCGTAGCTTGTCTCCTACATACAAGTCACTATTCCCCCAGACCCTACCCAGTTAGTCACTAATCCATAATTTCTGGTGTGGCACTAATCCCTCAGTCACTCATTGAAGTCCTCAATCCTACCCTTCCTCCTCATGCTTGCACATGGTACCAGGAGTTCCTCCAAGAATGCCACCGAGTCCCCCATGCTCATACACTGCCTGCCCAACTCCTAGAACCTCCCCCTTACTACTTCCACAGTCTCCCCCGCCAAGTCATTTGTATCCACATGCAACAGTAATTGAGGTTTCTTCCTCCCCCTCACTGCACATTTGAGCAGTGCCTGCCCCTCCTGCAGTCAACCCAGAGATAGCTTCAACCCAAATACGGCTGTGCCATCCCCCCTTCTGCCCCATCTCACCCCTTTCAGTATAGAATCCCCCAGGACACGTATCCCCCATCCTTTACCCCCTTTCCCTTCTAATGCCCCTTCCACCACCCCAGTATGCATTCTTCCATTCCCCTTACCCCCATCAGCTGCACCCTTTGTGACTTCTGTATCTGCACCCCCTACTTCTGCCTCACCCCTTTTCTCTGCCTTATTCCTCCCATCCCCCTTGAACCTCTTCCCAGCCTGACTACTTCCTACTGGGCTTCCCATGTCGACTTCCCCTCCTCCCCTGCTAATTTCCAACCCCTCTCCTATCACTGTTGTTGTCAATTTAGAGCCCCCATTGCCTTCGACCCCAATAGTGATGCCCCTCCCATCCTTCCCCTTCCCATAGCCTTCTCTCCTCCTTACTAGCCCCCTTGTACCCTTTTGTCCTCGCTATCTCTTCCCCTACCTGTTGCCATCCCTCTCATGCCCGGCTTGTTCTCTCCCATTCAGTATGTTCCTGCTTCCCC
The DNA here is from genome assembly GCA_016271365.2 of Neoceratodus forsteri. Lineage (NCBI taxonomy): Eukaryota > Metazoa > Chordata > Ceratodontiformes > Ceratodontidae > Neoceratodus > Neoceratodus forsteri. The sequence continues at coordinate 565,040,870 of JADMNL010000023.1, read as the reverse complement.
CCCCTCTCTCCCACAGCAGAGGCTCAAATCTATTCCTAGTCAATACTCCTCCTATATCTCTTCCCCATCGGTTCCCCCCTCCTACTTGTTCCTCTCCATGCCCCCGGTCCCACCCCTGATCCCGCCCTACCCACAGCCATCTGTTCTCTCCTGGTACTCCTCGTGGTCTCTTCCTCCCCATCAGTAACCCCTCCCTCATCTCGGCACCTTCTCTTCTCCTCTCTTTCTACTAGTGCCTCTGATACTGGGGTCAGTTTCAGTCCCTAGTTGTTCTTCCCCATCCCCTTGCCATCCCTATTCCCCCAGCCAGGATGCCTACCATACTCATCTGCCCTGCCACTTAAGACTCCTCCCTATCCTCCACAGTTCCTCCCTCAAACTAGCCAATTGTCTACAGAGCACACCCCCCCACCCTCCAAGGCCCAGTCCAGGATCATGGCGGACCTACACCCTGTGCACCCCACCACCCTTCCAAGGATGCCCGCCCTATTGACACATGGTACCTGCCCCATTGTGGCTCCCATCTTATGCTAGGGGCTCTTACTCCCGGTTTCTGTACCCTACTACAACTGTTCGAGCCCTATTAACTCAAATTTCTGTTTCCTCCCACACTAGTCCCTCTACTGCCCCCTTGCCGGCCGGGTTAATTCAGTCTCAAATCTCATCCATTAGATACTGTATTACTGTAACAATCCTAAAGCCTCCGTCTCCATTTTTCACCCCTCAGCTACCATACTTTTTATTCTCAGCCCTCAAAGTTTCACTTAGCCCAGTTAGAAATCATATTGCACTCCAAGTATTACTCAATTCAGAGAAATTAACAGAACAAATAAATATGTTTTATTACAGAAATCCTAACAGTATAGCTCAGTACTTAGCTCAGTTAGAGAAATAAACAGAACAACTAAATCTGTATTATTACCACAATCATAAAAGTGCCCAATCATTGCTTTGTCTCCAACCCAGAGATCCTGCTGTAATATAGGACCACACAGGAAACTGGGCGGGTGGGTGGGCAACTCAAAAGTCCGACAGAGCTCTGTTGATCTTGCTCACTCCCCTCTCACTCCACTCCTTCTGTTTCTCCTGGCGCTGCAGGCTGCCTTTTGTATTAGGCTCCTGCCTGGGCTGGTGCTTTTTCTGCCCACAAAGAAGTCCGCAGTAGTCCCGACAGAGCTCCGTTGAACTCACTCACTCCCCCTCTTTCACTCATGGGTTCTGTTTCTCCCGGTGCTGCAGGCTTCCCTTTTGTACTGGGCGCCTGCCTGCATTGGCACCTTTTTCTGCCCACAAAGAAATCTGAAGCAGCCCTGACAGAGCTCTGTTGAGCTCGCTTACTCCTTCTCTCTCACTCACTCACTTGTTCTGTTTCTCCCAGCGCTGCAGGCTGCCCTTTTGTACTGGGCACCTGCCTGCATTGGCACCTTTTTCTGCCTACAAAGAAGTCTGCAGCAGTCTTGACAGTGCTCTGTTAAGCTTGCTCACTCCCCCTCTCTCACTCGCTTGTTGTTAATCAGTCTCAAACACTGATTTCCTACTGCAACCGTGCTATTCTTCGCCGGACATATGAAAACACATTTTGGCCAGGATGTGAAAAATGACAGCTGTACTGTTCATAAGCAGGTGTGAAAAAATGTCAGTGTTGAAAATCTGGAGTGAAAATATTGCAAATTTGCAAAGTTACAAGGGTGTCTGGAAACTATGCAATACATGCTTGTAACACGGCCATTTTATGGACTTTCATCACCAAATTTTCAACATAGGTATTTTAGGACCTCTGCTCACGAACAGTGTCACTGTGACTTTCTTAATCTGTCCCTAAAACTGATTTCCCACAGCGAACATGCTATTCTGCCCTGGAAGTGCGAAAACACATTTCAGCCAGGATATATAAAATGACAGATGTACTGTTCATAAGGAGGTGTGAAAAAATGCCAATGTTGAAAATCTGGAGTGAAAATATTGCAAATTCACAAAGTTACGGCGTGCATGGAAACTGTACAATGCACGCTCATAAAACAGTCATTTTTGGGATTTTTTTCACCAAATTTGCAACATAGGCTTTTTGAGAGCCCACCTCATGAACAGTGGCACTGTCATTTTGTTAATTGGTCACAAAAGGTGATTCTTCGCAGTGATCACAAAATCACCTTTCGGGACCAAATAACACCATGACAGTGACTGAATTCATGAGGAGGGGTCCCAATAATCCCATGTTGAATATTTGATGCCAACATCCCCCAAAATGCCTGAGATAGGCACCAAAGTCGAAAAAAACCTATTTATGACATTATACAGCTTACCGACATTTCTTCAGTTCGTGGTTGGCTTTGAAGAGTGCAGACGTGTTCCCAGTCCACCAAAGATCGTCACACCAGGCTCCAGAGGTAAGTATGGGGGGGGGGAGGCAGGGTACACAGAGGGTGGGCGCGGGTTGGCGAAGGGGGCAGGAGAGACCACGAGGGACCATTTTCTTGTTTTACAGGTAAAAAAAAAACAAGCAAAAAGACTACATGGGTCAGTTTTCTTCTTTCGCAGGTGTTGTTTGGTACACTGGAGTGGGCTTCCAGTGTACCGTCTGCATTTGTGGGGAGGGGGACCAAAGCAGACAGGGACTGGGCCCCCCATTGGCACAGCAACAGGTGGGGGGGCATGATGCCGAGGGGGATTGGGCATCCCCTCGGCACACAACAGAAACTTGGGGATAGGGACATTATGCCAACAGGGACTGGGCTCCCCGCCAACAAATGAAGGGGGTTGGGGGCATACCGACAGGGGGATTGGGCACCCCTCTGTCGGCTCTGAGGTGGCCTCATAGAGCTACCATGTTCCTGGTACTGTTACACCAGGCAAGGTACCACCCTGCAATGACGGGTCACTCCCTCATTGCAATGGAATTGCTGATGCTGCAATGACAAGGCGGCCCCTCATTGCAGCAGCCAAATCGTTTCAAGTTGGTGGCACTTGTGCAGAACCAGTGTCATCAGGACACTGGGCCTGCATTGGGTGCACATCGCCAAGCTCATAATTGCAGTGCTGGCATTGGCCGCCACACTGCCACACCTCTACAACCCACTTCTCTCCTAAGCGGCCGCATAATGTTTCTTGCTCATGCGCTCAAGCAAATATAAAAATAAAAGATAGGTAAGTTTGATGTTATGGATTTTTTTCACACACCCGCAGTGTGTGATGACCACATAAACCTCTCGAGCTTCGCTGTCAAGGTTTATGGGTCATCACATACCTTGGGTGTGTGAATAAATCTATAACATACACTTACCTATTCATTATTCTCTATATAATTATCATATTATTGTAATATTAGCAGTATTGTGATTGTATGTATTAGAACAGTTTCAGCTGTGGTTAACACTTGGCACACAAATATTTATGAATATGTTAATAAAATGGGCTATTTAATCCTGGGATTAACTAGACACTACCCCTGATGACGTCTGTAATGGCGCTATTTAGGGGTGTTTAGTTTGTTGAAGCTCTGTTTTGAATACATTTATTGTGTCACCCAGTTGCAGTGTGTGCACCGTTTCGTTTTTGCTTTGATGTGTAAGCTGACACTGCTGCCAAATGCACCTTCAGATTTGATGATCTTAAACCCCATTACTAGAGGAGAACTAGATAATCCAGGACTGTAGATAGACCTACCCAGATGGGATTATCAGTTTAGGAGCACTCCAGAGATAAAGCCTTTTCCACTTTGAAGCATAGGTTTCTCTTGCTGCTGGTTTCCCAGAAACCTTCAACACTTTCAATTCTTCTTCTGAAAGATTTAGCCCAGAGAATTCTAGCTCTTCAAGAACCATGCTCTGAGGTGTAGAGATCTCAGACCTGGAAATGCTATCCTGCCCTGAGATAGTGTCAGTAGACTGCATCTCAGTGGCAGATTAACAGGCTGCTTGTTGGGGGAGGACAGCAGCATGTAGTACTAGTTCTGCCAGGCCCAGTCTGGTGCTATGAGAATCATTATTGCTGACTCCTTTCTCAGTCTTTTGACCACTCTCTATAAGAGTGGGACTGGAGGAGAGGCATATAAGAACTTCATTGACCAGCTGAGGACTAGAGAATCCTCTGGGACTGAACCCACCAATGGAGGTCTGCAACAAAAAAAGTAGGAACTGGCTGTTCTCCAGGACACAAACAGATCTATTTCTGGCATACCCCACCATCTGAACAGTGATGCCAGCATCTGCTAAGTCAAGGTCCACTGGTAGGTCCCTTGGCTGATCCTGCTTAGGAATCTGCCAGTACACTGTCTTTCCCTGATAGGTGTACTGCTGAACGGGTGCCCTCCTTTTGACAGACACCTCAACGACGAAACACGGAAAATGACCACTACAGCGACAGTCGCTAAAGGTCTGTTTCTGTGTTTCTCGCTTTCCCCAGTGTCCTGCCTCCTCCCTGGACCAACTCCGACCTGGAGTTGAGGACCCTAAAGCCTGGGGGGTACGGGGGGCACAGCCCCCCACAAAAAACACTGGGGGCTTGGGCGGCACAATACTTGTGTCAGTATTGTGCCATCACTGTCCAGGAGGGCGACACATTTACTGTCGACCCAACTTAGTGCTTCCCTGCTGAACAGTGCACCTTTGGGGAGTAGACTAGATTCCAGAGCTTCATAGCTCCTGTGCACAGCTTTAAAGATGTTTTTCCTCCCTGTTTGTTTATGTAATACATTGTTGTGGTGTTACCTGTTTGAATTCGGACAGACTGACCTGGGATTTGGGATGAAAGTACCTGCATTGCTAGGTACACTGCCCTGAGCTCCAGGAGGGTGATTTTCTCTTGATTCTCTTCTGTGCTCCAGGTGCCACTTACAATAAGATTCTCCGGGTGGGCACCTTACTTCAGGAGCTTTCCACCACTCCAATGTCCTTAACAGAGTTTTTGTAACCAGCACCGACTTGGACAGAGGGTCACTCATCTGAGATAAGTAGTCTCTTAGGTGATATTGAATGTCTCCCGTTTAGAGCCTGTCCTCTGATGCTGCTGCAGTGGATGAGGCCATGTGTTCCAGTAACTGAAGAACGTCTCTTGCAAGTCTTAACTGACCTGTTCTGCAGTTGAAATCCTGCAGTTGAAATCAGATTTGCTACCCTTGCTTTGGGAAGGAAGGTCTTCTCTTGCAGAGTATCTAGTTCTGCACCGATTAAGTCCAGAACCTGAGCTGGTTCTATCTGTGATTTTTGATGGTTTGTGAGAGAGCCCAAATCCTCCAGTGTGCTCCCTGTCCACTTTATGGAGGGCCTTGATTCCTGTTGTGTTCTTCCTGAGACCAACCAGCGATCCGGGTAAAGAAAAAAACACCACACCTTGCCTTCTCAGACGTGCTGTCGCCATAGCTAGGCACTTTGTGAAAACCCGTGGTGCTGAGGTTAGGCCAAAGGGAAGGGCTGTGAATTGGTATTGACAGTTCCCTAGTCTGTACCTGAGGTACTTTTTTGTGACATGGGTCTGACTGGTATATGAAAGACAGTATCTTTCAGATTCAGTGACCCCAACCAGTTTCCCAGCTGCAGATGTAACCCCTGGGCGGCGCCACCCCCAGCACCTGCTCCACCCCTGCCTACTACCTTGGACATAGGCTAAGGGGTTTGGGTTCGCTAGCTAATAACATTTTTTAAAACCTTTGCGCAGTGCCTCCACTCAGGGTGCTTTAAATGGATGAGATGGTGCTGGGTATAGCCCACTGAGCTGCTACACCACCCACGATGCCCAGTTACCTTCCCCAGACATGCCCCAATACACAGTTCCCCACATTTCAACATTTTGAATGAAAGGCTCTCTCTAATAATACGCTCACACGGGATTTCAAATAACAACAACAAGATATTTATTTTGAGGGCAATAAAGGAGCTAGGAAAAGGAAACAGGAGGAGTAGAGGTTATCTTACCATATTTACACATGTACAGATGTTATTTAGATTTTTGCTGGTAAACCCTCCAGCTGGGTGGCTACATATTAACAGGAAATCACATTTTACCATTCGATTTAAGACATCCAGCTCCCTGGCTATCTAGCTGTTGATAAATCAGATGTTAAACATAATTATTAATAATACTCACACTGGTACCACTCCCAGATACAGCAGAAACCCCGCAATCTCATACCATACTGGTTAAACAGATACCACAGTCCAAGATGTTGCAGGCCTGATGGAGTTGCAGCTGGTTGAGGTGGCCAGCTATTAGTTTGAGGGTGGGAGCAACTTGGAAACAGATTTTTGTAAAGCAGCAAATTACTATTTACAACCACAGCAGGGATTGCCCTGCACTTTAGCAGACAAAGCAGGGATTGCCTGCAAGGATTGCCCTGCACTTGCAGACTTCTGAACATTCCAGAATAAACTATGCGGATCTTACATCCAGAACATTCAGCACAATATTTGAAAGTCCCATCCAAAGCAATAATGGTGATACTTTTGTCAAGCATCCTATATGCAATTCAAATACAGTCACATCCAGTACTTTATATACCAAAAGGCAACCATCCAGAGTAAGTTGGCAATGATACTTTTATCAAGCATCCCATATTTTAGTCACTGGCAGTCACATCCAGTACATTCTATATACCAAGAACATTATCCACAAGCGGAGTCCTAGCCACCACGTCTAGAGATTACACACTTATCCCAAGTGCTCTCAGATGAAATTCTGGTCAAACACCGGTACATTCTCTTTAAGGTATCTTAGACATTAATATGCTCTAAGGCCTCCTGTCATGAAGTGGCAAGCGCGTCTTGGCAGATGGCTCCACGATGGCAGGACTCTAACACGTAGCGACACATTTATATAATTCACTAAGTCCCGGCATCTTGCTGTACCTGCAACTTAGCCATTTGGGCCACAGACAAGATGCATCCATTACTTGAACTAGGCAGTCTCTTATGGGGTTAGTAGCCCAGACTGATGACTTCAATACTTCACACTTAACAGCACACATTCCTTAATGGGGCATGGAGCCCCTAAGATTACTTGCTTAGCTTCTCCCTCGCACCGGGGGGGGGGGGGGTACAAGGGTACTCACTCAGGTCCTCCACGGGTCTCATCTGCAATCGAAGGCATCCTGAAGACTTCTTCAGCTCTCTCACCACTGAGGTACTTGGTCAGCACTCTCACCACTGCATGATGTCATCTGGTCTGGTCAGCGCTCTCACCGCTGCTGGACATCTGATTCTTCAGTCCATATCTTTCCCCGATGTGGGAGGGAAGGCTAGTCTCTGGAGGACAGTACTGGCAACCTCCAAACTAACGGTTGCAGAAAGCACAATTACTGTAACTAGTTAACTGTTAACTAAAGAAAATAGCAAATGCCCCCTGAAGACTGAAAGGGCTTGAATTAAGTGGCCCAGGCCTGATGGCATGGCTGGAGCCTGAGCCCCTCCCCCATAGGGACTCCCAGCAGGCTGGAGCCTGCTCTGCTGCTCCCTCTCCAAATCTCTCTCTGAATCTCCAGACAGCAACATTGTCTATTTATAGATCTCCTAGCTCGACTCCTGATTGGTAGCAGGGATGGGGTGACATGTCTCCAAGTTGCTGAGAGACCTGTCAATCAGAACACTCAAGACACAATTGGGTTGTGGAATTTGCACCTAAAATAATGTCCCTGTATGCCCCCATAAGCACTTGGGTGCTTACCCATAAGATGCAGTGAATGTCCCACAAGTCCTGGCTTTCTATTGCTGCAATTCCAATTGGCTGTACTGCTGGCAATGGCTGCTTAACCCACTGTCCCTTATAGCAGATTAGATACAGTCCTGAATAATGTCCTGGTGCAGCCAGAAAGAAGTAATTATTTGCCTCAAATGCCGCACAGTTCTACAGCTTAAAGGCTGTACTTGCAGTCACTGCACAAATGAAAAACATGGCTCTTTTACTTTTCCTTTCGCTACTGCACTTATGCAAGCTCCCCTTGCAGCAGCTGACAAGCTGACACACAGAGTCCCAGATACTGGAATTGCCAGGGAAACAGTACTCATTTTAACTTTAAGCACTTTTCCCCACATACACAGTATATTCCCAAAAAGCAACAACAGTTCCATCATTTAAAACATTTTAATTCATTACTTTTCAGCTAGAGCTGAACATAGCTATCCTGGAGGCAGCCAGACACACTGTTATGCATTATTCAGGTGACCGGGGCCATGCACAGGCATACTCAAATGAGCCCTGGTCAGAATTCCTTTAATTTTCATCTGAGCAGTCCCCCAGCAGGCTGTCCGTGGTCACTGGGTCCCAAATAGGTGGAAGGAATCCCAGGGCCCACAGCACAGTCCCCAAGGCGACCGTAAAACAAGCGGCTCCACATCAAAGGCGCTTTGCATGCCAACATGATTCCCCCCTGCCCTGGAGGCACTTTTGCAGCGGGCACTCGCGGTCAGCAGTTAAAGCCCCTAGGGGCTGGATTTTCATTTGACTGCAAGCTGGGGCACACACAAGGGCAAACAGGACTTGGGAAGCCAGAAAAATTAGAGGCCAAGTCAGGAAAAGCCCGAGAGACAGCGGGAGAAGGACAAAACAAACCGGCTAAGGTAAACCCAGACTGGCATTTCTAGGAACCCCCATTTGCAAGGGAGTTGCACAGAGATGGTATCATTGAGCACCGTTTTATTATCTTGAACTTTTCTTTTTTCAAGTGTTTGCTCACATTATCTCAAATCTAAAATGGGTTACCACTTCTCATTTTGTTTGTGGGTTAAGAAGTACCTGGAGTAAAAAGAACCTTACCCATTGTGTGGCAAGCACTTTCTCCACCGTTTTTGCTTGCAGTAGCTTCTTTACTTCCAGCCGCAAATGGATTTTCTCTGTTGGAATGTGAGGCTGAAAAAACCTTTCAAGTTCTGCACTTTCGGGAGCTTTTCTGAACTGCAGAGACAACTCTTGGCCCACTAGTTCCATGATCTACTTGTCTGTGTTGATTTTTGACCATTCCTGAAAGTAGTGTGCCAGCCATCCACCACCCACCACCCACCCTCCACCCCAGGCAATGGATGGGCAACCTAGATAAAGTTGTCAGGGATTTTGTATCTGCTTAGGATTAGTTTCTGGAGTTGCAACTGCACATCTAGTGCACCTTCTGCCCCTGCCCTTATAGTAAACCCTCATAGGGGCATACGTTCAAGGGTAGTATCTCATACCCCTACCTTCCCTTCCATAAGGCCTGTAGGAAGTGGAGGTCTTCTCTTTCTCAGTATTTCTCTTGTAGGTAGTTTTGTACTCATCCATCTTTTTCGTGTAAGCCTCTGAATGTCACCAAATAGGGAATTTCCTTCAAAAGGAAAATCCATAGCCTTAGTCTGTGTGTCTTGGGATAGACTGGTAGTTCTAATCTAGTCTACCTTCTTAAAGGGACACTGCATGGGCCATTGCCCTTGAGGCAGTGCCATTTGTGTCCACTGCCATATGGAACTGGTACTTTCAAACATCCATGGCTCTTCTGAGGTGCCGTCTTTCAGATGAGACGTTAAACCGAGGTCCCATCTGCCTGGATTGGTGGTAGTTCAGGTGGATGTTAAAGATCCCATGGCACTTATTGAAAAGAGATGGGGAATTTCCCCGGTGTCCTGGCCAAATTTCCCTCATTCACTAAAAATACCACCAACAGTTTAATCTGGTTCAAGGTCAGTTGGCATTCATCTGTATCCCTCTCCCCGGGTCGTGCCTGAAAATAGGCAGGATTTGTCTAGTGCACTTACCCGGTCAACAAAAACTAAACAAATAAAAAATAAATAAATCTAGCTGTGTCAGTCATATCCTGATCTAAGTCACGAGTTGCTTTTTCACTCATTGAGAGTATGGCGTTCAATGGTGCTTTCTAATACTGAGCTATGTAAGCCAAGTAAACTGCCTGCCTGAGCAGCAGATAAGCTGATGTGTATTTTTTTGCCCATACTGTCCAGTTTCCTGGAATTTTTCTCAGGAGGCTGGGAGGAGAGGAGCACCTTGGCCTTGTCGCTGATGGCAATCTGGACCACAACCTCATGATCAGGGTAGGAGAACAGGTACTCAGCACCCTGCCTATCCACCTGATATTTTTTTTCTTAATTTTTTTTTTGTTGCCAGCAGCTAAGGTGGGTGCTGACATGACTTTATAGCTTTTTTGAGAGACTTGTGAATGGGCAGCAGGAACCTCCTTGTGGAATCTAATCCCATCATATTCATGGAGTCTACTTTCTCTTCATCCTCCTCCTCAGTCTCACTGGACAGGATGTTAAGGGTGTTACTATATGTCTTACAAAAGTGTAATGAGAGATGTACACCTCTGAAGACCTATGAGCAGACCCCAGTTCTTGCTCAGGTGAACCATCTGATTCCAGGGGTTCTCCTTCATCTCATTTTTATAGTACATTTCAACTTCCTCCTGTACAGCACTGGAATGGAACCAGAACCTTGGGTGAAGGCATGTTAATTAGGTTTCCCTTATTTTGGAAAGCCTGGAAAAATTGCCATGCTTTTATCATGTCCTCTATTGAGGGCATTTCTTTTGGGACAACTGATGGCTCCTTTCCTTCTTCAGGAGGAGGGCAGAAACATGTTTTTTCTTACCAGGCACCGGTTCCAGTATCTACTCAGAGGCTCTTTTGTTTTTACTAGATTCAGGGTTCCCCCTTTTGGATACCCAGGTTTCTGTAACATCTTTCACAGCTTCATCTTTCTTTGCTGTTCCCTTTGACAGGGGCTGCTGCTTACTCTGATGGGCAGGACCTTCATTTGAGCCTTTTGGTGATACAGATACAGACAGAGAAGCCATAAAATCTTCTCTTTTTAGCCCATTTCTTTTGTGTTTTAGAGAAAAACCTTTTACAGAGTTCATAATTCAGAAATCTGTGGTCTGGAGTCAAGCACCTTAAACAAAGCTTGTGGCAGTCTATGTTTGCCATGGGGATGAAATTCTGTCTTGTTCTTTGGACTATTGGTCATGCCAAACACTGAAAGCCTTAAACTTATTTTTTGTTCTCAGACTAAAAGGAACTTGACAAAAAGCCCAAAATAATGTTAAAGTAGGGCTTATAAATTACATTCGGTTCAGTTCCTCAGTTGAGAACCGTAGTATTAAATGTTACCTCAAAAGAGGTTAAAGAATAAAAAAATATATCCATTTTTCATCTCAGGTCCCCAAAATATGGAACCAAGAGTAAGTTAGATTATAATCACAAAGAAGTTACTTTAAAATTATTCTTTTAAAGAATTTTAAGGTGGGAACTGTTCCAAGAAAATATCTTCTCTGGTTCCTTGGTACTGATCAGGAACCAGAGAAATAACCAAGAAATACACAAATTAAGTAAAATAACACCCTATAACACAGAGTATTGTGAAATTAACAAACATACAGTGCTTAAACACTTTAATCAAAACAATAAACTGTAAACCAGATGGGAATGTGGAGATGACTGCAGAGGCAACTGCTGTCTTCAGTGGAGAAATGAATCTGATGTTGAAAAGCAGGGGTAAGTGTGACCACACAGCAGAGTTTGAACTTCATTCTAAAGTTCCTTCATTAGCATAACATTCTAAATCTCTGGGGTTGCTCATTCCAGCACAATGATTGCAATTATTAAATGTAAGTGAGAGATTCTTGGGTTAGAAGAAGGTCCTGTCCCCAATTTGCCTCCCCTTTGGCTATCCTTTCCTCTGTCTGCTCCTTTGCCCTCCCTCACTGCCTTACCTGCTTTCCCCTGTCTTACTCGGTCCACCCCCCTGTCTTCCTCCCTCTGCATTTCCTCATACCTCCTAAATGTCTCCATTTTTTATGGCGGCAGTGGGCGTAGCCTTGCAAACCTCTTGCTCTGTGAAAATGACTCCCAGATTCTTTGTGATCCAACAAAATGTTGGAGTGTCAACACAGTCGCCTCCATGTTTGTGAACACTCCACTTACTGTCTCTATGGGCAGTCACACTGCACTATTTAAAATTCTGTTAGTGACCCCCCCCCCACCACTCATCTGCACTCCCTGTGCAAAATCACCTTTTGGGCAAGAGTTGAATTTTTTTTTCTGCCCTTGTTCATGAGGTGGGATAATAAGATGGTTGTGTTGAAATACTGTTGTCAAAATATTAAAAAACAACTAAGTTAAGAGTCTAGTTTGAATTTTGAGAATGCAGGCTCATAACTTTGGTATTTTTCTATATTTTTACCCCAAATTTACAGCATAGCCATATCTTTACAGCACCTCATGAATGTGACAGCTGTCGTTTTTCAAATCCTAGTTAAAATATTTTTTCACTTCTTGAAAGGTGATTTTTGTGGACGCTGCATGAAATCACCTTTCCAGCAGTAAATTAAAATTTTTATCTGCCCTTATTCATGAGGTGGGGTCATAAGAAGGCTATGTTGAAAATTAGATTTAAAAATTAAGCAACAACAAAGTTATGAGCCTAGTTTGTATTTTGAGAATGCAGGCTGGTAATGTTGGTAATTTTCAATATTTTTACCCCAGATTTACAACATAGCCATATCTTTACAGCACCTCATGAATGTGACAGCTGTCATTTTTCAAATTGTGACCAAAATGTTTTTTCACATTCTGAAAGGTGATTTTGTGGTCCCTGCATGAAATCACCTTTCAGGCAGGAGTTGAACTTTGTCTCTGCCCTTGTTCATGAGGTGGGCTCATAAGAAGGCTATGTTGAAAATTTGGTGTAAAAATATCAAAAAAACAGCAAGGTTGTGAGCCTACAGTAAATTGAAGTTTGCAGATGCAGGATCGTAACTTTAGTAATTTTCAGTATTTTTACCCCAAATTTACAACATAGCCATTTCTTCACAGCACCTTATGAATGTCACAGCTCTCATTTTTCAACATTGGTCCAAAATGTGTTTTTGTGTCCAAAAAGTTGATTTTGCAGTCCCCACACAAAATCACCTTTTGGGCAGTACTTGAACATTTACTCTGCCCGTCATCATGAAGCAGAGTCATAACAAGACTACGTTGAAAATGTGGTGTACAAATATTACAAAGCAACAAATATATAATCCTACATTATGTTTCACTAACACAGGCTCGTAACTTTGGTATTTTTCAATATTTGTACCCCAAATTCCTCTTATGCAGCACAATCGGCTCTGGCTGGAGTTTGTTTCATTCACCACAATGGTCACTCCCCTAGTGTACCATTACAATTTCTTGTAATAATAATAATAATACTTTATTTTTTGAGCACAATTCAGAAAAGTAAAGCACTATACATAAGTAAAAGATCATATAAAACAGACAGACCTACTCAGTCTAAAAATTGTTTACAATACAAATTTAAATAAATCAAATTAAAACATCATTAGATACTAAAAGCTAGCTGAAACAAGTGGGTTTTTAGGTCTGCTTTAAAGCTCTCTATGGTCCCACACTCCTGAATTTTTCCTTTTCCTTTTACTTCCTTCCTTCCTTCACACAGAGGTCGGTTGCTTTCATTATGTCCTCCTTTATTTCTCCCCACTGTTGCTCTACCCTCACCCCACAAGGCAGTTTTATGTGGCAGTCACCCATTTTTTTTAAATCTGCCCCACTAAAGTCCACCACTGCTCCTGTCCTAATGTTTAACCGCACTGAACAGTGATCACTGGTACCCAGGGGACTATCCACTGTCCCTGTTTACAGTTCTGGCCCTGTTTGTAAGCAGCTGGTCCAGTACTGCCCTTTTCCTAGTGGTTTTATTGACTAATTGTGTGAGAAAAGCTCCTTGTAGGGAGTCGAAGATGGCCCTGTTCCTTGCTGAAGCTGCAGCTGGAAGGCTCCAATCCACACCTGGCAGATTGAAGTCACCAACTAGCAACATCTCCCTCTCATTTGTCATCCTATCGGTGTCTTCCCAAGTGCCTTATCCAACTCCTGTCCCTATGCTGGAGGTCAGTGTACCACTGCTGTACAGATAACATCTGCACCTCCTGTCTCTGGGATGATCCACAGCACCTTCAGTTATCCTGCCTTTTCCCTCAGGTGCCCATGTTCTTCCATAGCCCTGGTTCCCTCCCTCACACACTGTACAATACAATCCCTCCTCCCTTCCCTGTCTCTCCTGAACAGAGAGAAACCTTGTATGGCCACATCCCAGCTATAGCTGTAGTGCACCAAGATTCTGTTATGGCTACCAAATCCAGGCTGGCCTCCCCCAGGAAGACCTCCCCATTAGGAATTATATTACACAGATGTCTTGCATTGGTCCACAGGGCTCATCATACCTTATACCTTCCCTGCCTGCCTCCCTGCTTCCACCCACATGTGTTATTTCCCTCCTCCCCCCAGCTAGTTTAAATGCTCATCCAAGTAACATTTAAATCTCCCACTAAGGACAGTGTTTCTCCTTCTCCTGGAAGGATGCAGGCCGTCTCCCCTATAGAACCCCATATCCTTCCAGGTTGTCTCCCAATCTCTAATACAGCCAAAGCTCTCCTCCATGAACCATGCCTTCAACCAACTGGTGTGGAGTGTCATTTCCTCTCCCCAGCCATATACAGGTAACGACCCAGCAAATGTCACTGTGTGAGCTACTTGGTTAAGGCCCATCCCCAGCTCCCTGAAAATACCCTGTACTCCCTCTACTCTATCCCTTGATAGGTCATTAGTCCTAAGTGTATAGACTGGTTTGATGTATGCCCAACCTAAGTGAGAGATAGGGCTGGGGAGACATTATTATTCATTTCTCTGGAGAGGTAAGAGCTCCCAGAGGTTGTAAATTACTTTGCTGGAGAGAGTTGTGGCAACTTTTATTAATTAACTCATTTTTGTATCACCTGTTATGTTTACTTGATATAGTTTATGTTTATTTGTTGTACTGTTGTTAATTTATTTTATTAAGTGTTTGAATAGTTTTGAGTGTGTATGGTATGTGGGTATATGATTGGAAAGTTGAGTGGTTGGGTGTATAAGTGTGGTGTGGATTAATTAATTAATTTATTTATTGAAATAGTTTCATCAGGAAAGGCACACTGAGCAACAAGATGCTCATCTCCCAGTGCAACCTGGGGGGGGGTACAAGAGGGTTGGATAACAGGCAGGTTATCAACTGAGCAAATAACAGAGGCAAGTAGCAGCATATGTGTAACCCCCAGGTGGCGCTATCCCAAGGGCTGCTACCCCTGCCTGTTTGACTACGGACAGGTTGAGGGGCCTAGGTCCTATGGCGGGTGCCTCCACCCAAAGGTCAGGGTTTGTAGTGGTTAGACTAGCTTGGTCACAACCCTCTGGGACACTGAGACCCCCTTTTATTCCCTCTAATGGCTCACACAGTACACCTGAGTAACAGCCCCAATACCCCATGTATACACACTGTTCATTCATATAGATACCACTTACCCTCGAGACTGATTCTGCAGCACATCTCTGAGGAGCCCCTGTAAAGTAAGGTTAAACAACATACACAGCAAAACACAATACTATTTCCATAAGTACCAACACCACAGACAGTATATAGTATAACAACAACAAATCTGATTTATTTAGGGGACAGTAACATGGGAGGGGGAAATCAGGTTAATCACATTAAATCACAGTACTGTGCACACATACAGGGTCTGAAAAGTCACACTCTGGGTACCCAGGTTGAGGGGGAGGCTAGCCAGGTCCATTGCTCGGGGTTGGCCGGCAGGTGCAGATGGATAGGGTCTTGTAGAAAAAAAAGACATGCACAACACCCAACTGTAATCCGGAGCCGGAGGGCTCAGTCCATGAAGCAGTGAAACAACAAGAATTAGATGACACACTTGTGATTGGAAAAACAAGCTGCAGGGGAATACCCTGATTTGTACTCACAATACCCAAGCTGGGGATCAGATGGAGAATGTCCCTTTGGATTGTCAGAACAACAGGGCATGGAGACAAGGTCCTTGTGACTGGACCCCACTGCAGTTGATAGCAAACGTATTTAGTCCAAACTAAACTGGGGTTTACTTCCAGCTTCAGCACACAATTCACTGTACAGGGGATTTTGAAATAGCGATTCCCCACAAGCACTATGCACATTTATATGTAAAAGGAAAGTACTATACCAGGCAGGCTGCTCCTCGATCCCGACTGTAATTACTGCAAGATACCTGGGAGAACACACAGCAGCTTCAGTTTCTGACAGGCCGAGCATGATTTAGCAATTTCTCCAGTCTTCTACAGGGTGAGCCTGGTTTCTACTCCTCAGATCTCCTTTCTCTTCACAAGTCAGTTCAGTCTGGATCTTCAGCAATATGACTGAGCAGAACCTGAGACCTCACCATGCTGCCTGTGACTGCAGCAAGCCACAGCTCCTTCTCTTCACTGTCACAACTCATCTGATCTTTTCAGTCGCAGAGCAGGACATTTCCTTTAGCTCCACACTATTCTGTTGGCTGGTTCAGCTGTCACTCACAATAAGACTCCCTCTGCTAGTAGGAAAAGGTGACAAGGTCAAAACTACATTTCCCAGAGTCACTGCCCATACAGTCCCCTTGTGGCTGGCTCAAATTAAGAGTCCAAGTTCTGATTCGTCCACAGGCTTCGATTTAGGGTTCCCTTAACCCAATTGGCCCAGCACAGCAGTTTAGGTCCAAAATGGAGAGGTAACACACACAGAGTCCCAGCTGCAATAAAGGCAAGTTAGACAAACTACAATTTTGCTAATGCTTTAAATGATTACAGGCAAACAGTTGCAACTTTCAGATGGGCTCCCTTTACACCTTCAGTGACCGCAAAATGGAGCGATTACTCTGCCAGCTCAGGTGGGATTGAGCATAAAACACAGTCCCCCATACAACCAATGAGTCTGCAGCAGACAGCTCTTAAAGAGACAGCATGTGGGCTCAAGTAGCACTCACTTGCAACCAAATTTAAGCAGCTCAGACCTAAAACCGACCAGGCTTGGAGCATTCAGACAAGCTCACAGAACTTTTACGGGACCCCATTTGCAGGGGAGTGCGTATGAACCTGGTGCATTAAACCAAAACAACAACACATGAGTACATGGATATTGTAAGAACATATAATTATGACATGGAGGTTTGGCACGTATGCAGGTATAAGCAACAGGAGAAATAGAACACATGATGGTGCAGGACAAAATGGCACAGGACAAAAGTGCATAGGTTGGGGCTATATGTCAGCACTTATAGCAAAGCTGAGGCTGCTGCTCGGGCAGTGGGGAGGGGAGCAATTGGCGCATGGCTGAGTCAGGTACAGGAGCAATTAGTGGTGAGGAAGTTAGCTAGGGCAGTAGAAAGAGAGTGGGCAGAGGAGGAATGCCGAATTTGAGGTGTGAGATCATTCCATAGCTTGGGTAACCTGTGTGAGAGGGTGGCTTGCCCGGCAGTAGTCTTCCACCTAGGGATTGATAGTTGGTGGTAGCTGCAGGATCTAGGATAATAAGCAGGGAAGGGGACAGCTGAGAGCATGGAGGAGAGGTAGGAAGGGATGGTGCCAAGCCATAGATTAGATACATATTTAACACAGTGTGAAATGTGGCAGTTTCCGAGGGACGATAGTGCTAGGGAATGGTAAAGGTTGCAGTGGTGGGTAAGGGGTGAGACATCGAGAGCAAAGTGGCAGAAGGCATTAAAAAGTGTGTCCAGCTTAGATAGGGTGGACTTTGGTGCTGCACCATAAACAATGTCACAGTAATCAAAGCAGGGGAGTATCATCTTCTGGACCAGTTCACGTCGGACAGGGGGAGGGAGGCTACTGCAGTTCCTATAAAGTGCACCGAGCATGGAGCGTAGTTTTTTTGAAATAGCATCAATGTGGTCTGAGATGGAAAGATGGCTGTCGAGCCATACCCCCAAGTAGCAGAATGAGGAGACATCTTCGAGTTTTTGACCATCCAGGGTGTGGAAATAGGGAAGGGATGGGAGTCTGGACAGGCGTTGTCGTGTGCCAAAAGTCATCGTGACAGTTTTTTTTACATTTAGGGAGAGCTGGTGAGAGCTGAACCGTTGCTGTACTTTGTTGAAGTCGGCTTGGAAGTTAGTTTGTACCACTTCAGGGTCAGAGCCTGATGAGAAGAGTACAGTGTTATCTGCATACATGTGGATTGAGGTAGTAAAGCAGATGAGCAGTAAGTCATTTAGGAATATAGAGAACAGTATGGGTCCCAGAACCAACCCCTGGTGGACACCAGTAGTTAAAGGAAGGGGAGGGGGAGCAGATAGCATTTGCAACTGTAATGGACTGGGTTCTTCCAGATAGGAAAGACCTGAACCAGTTGGTTGCAGCTACACAGAGGCCTGATTCAGCAAGACAAGAGAGAAATATGGGATGGGAGACAGTGCTGAAGGCTTTCACAAGGTCGATGAAGATGGCTGAGGTGATTAGCCTACTGTCCATACCAGTCAGGATGGAGTCGGTGAGCCTTATCAGGGAGGATGCAGTGGAGTGTTCCTTTCTGGAACCAGACTGAGTGGTGTAGGTGTGGTAGGTTTATTTTAGGTGCTCGCTGACTGTGTGAAGATGTGTTGGGAAGGTGCTGGGATGGTCGACCGACCAACTGTAGTTTGGACCCAGGCCCCACACGCCTCTTACTAGGCTGTGAGGATAAAATTGGTCCGGTCCTTGCTAAGATAGTCTGAATGTATTTGGAGAGGGGAATCTTTCTTGATCCCCTGAAGGAAGCCGTGGGTTGGCCCCTTCTTAAAAAGTCCTCCTTGGACCCGGATTGTCTGGCCAACTATAAGCCCAACTCTAACCTACCCTTTCTGGGTAAGGTTATTGAGAAGGTTGTTGCGTCGCAGCTGGATGATCATTTGACCAGCCACAATGTCTATGATTCTCTCCAGTCTGGATTTAGGGAAAAGGCATAGTACCGAGACAACCCTTGTCCAGGTACTAAATGACCTCCTAATAGTGAGAGATCAAAAGACCCATTCCATCTTGGTCCTTCTAGATCTTTCTGCATTTGACACCGTGGACCATGCTGTGCTGTTGGAGTGCCTGCAGTTCATCTGTGGACTGTCTGGCACAGTCCTCAGATGGTTTCAATCATTCTTCAATGTAGGACTCAGAGGGTGGTGTCTGGGATTTTTTCCTTGGCACCACTCCCCCTATCCTGCAGGGTGCCACAGGGCTCCATCTTGGCACCCATGTTGTTTGCGGGTGTACTTGCTGCCATTGGGAGTGATTATTAGGCAGTATGGCTTAAGTTTTCACTGCTATGCAGATGATACCCAGCTGTGCATGTCCTTTGTGCCTGGCCAGGATGATGCTGTCTCAGTCTTTAACTGTCTTACTGAGATCCAGGATTGCACAAGCGTGAGCAGGCTGCGGTTAAACCCAGAAAAAACTGAGGTGTTGGTTGTGGACCCAGGTCATTGGGAGGCGGGTTCATTGGCAGGATTACCTTCATGTCTTTGGCTTGGGGGTGTTCAGTAAACTGCCTCAGACTGAGTGCGGAACCTGGGTGTTATGTTTGATGACTGCCTGACACTTAAGTCTCAGGTGTAGGCAGTTGTCAAAACCTCTTTTTACCATCTGAGCAATATTGGCCAGGTGAAGCACCTGGTTTATTCCGATGATCTTTCAGCTCTGGTCCATGCCTTCATTACCTCCCGCCTTGACTACTGCAATGCCCTTTACCAAGGGCTACCGGTGGTTGATATCCACCACCTGTAGGTAGTGCAGAATGCAGCAGCCAGGCTTTTGACTGGTACTTCCAGGACCAGTCATATAATGCCTGTCCTCCGCAGACTGCACTGGCTGTCAGTACAGTGATGGATCACCTTCAAGGTTGGTTTGCTAACCTATAAGGCCCTACATGACCAGGGACCTGGTTACCTGCAAGATCTCCTTCATCCCTACTGTCCCCCCCCCCGCCCTCTCCAGTCCACCGATGAGGGATTGCTAGAGATTCCCAGGGTCCGTTTGAAGACATCTGGGGCCAGGTCATTTAGTTTCATGGTCCCGACCCTGTAGAATTCTCTACCTTGTCAGGTGCAAGATTGCCTGACCGTCCAAAGTTTTAAAGCTGCACTGAAAACTCATTTATTTAGCCTAGCATATTCTGATTTTTAGTGCTGCAACTGTGTTTATTGGTTTTAATCTGGCCTTTTTATTTATTGATGTATTTTATTTATTGTTGTACAAGCACCTTGGTATTAAGAAAGGCACTTTTTATAAATAATGATTGAGTTGAGTGAGTTGAGATGAGTTGAACAATGACATCAAACTCCCTCCCATCTCCTGCCGCCCTAGCAATCCTCTGGATCCACTGTCTAGCTCTCCAAACCAAAGCACCAGAGAGGTACTTCATCTTCCTCTCCATTCAACCCCCCACTCTTAAGTCTGATCCCCTAACAATAAAGTCCCCCATCAGCAGGTGCTTTGTCTCTGGTGGGGGCCTCTTTCTCCCTCATTGGGGCCTTCTCTCCTGAGGACACTCCCACATACTCCCTTCCCACTGTTGTGGGTACCTCTTTCTGGCTGTCTCATCCCACCAGTATGGTGAATGGAATGTGTAGTGGTACATGCTGAAGGGTGCTTACCTTACCTGTCACCTCTATCTTTCCAGAGCCCACCAAGGTCCAACTGCTCTTCCTTTGCCTAGGCATCCTCTGGGTGAGCAGCAGTAGACTTGGTAGCCACATGGGTGGGGCAGAAGGTTCTCTGCACCCTTGGAAGTTAGCCCCAGGGTCTAGCAACCTCTGTCCTCAACCCAGAGAGATGAGTACAAATGGGGCAGCACCTCGGTCTCCAGAATGTTTCCCAAAAGACTGCAGCTCTACACCTGTTATACTGCACCACTCCAAGGCTCCTTCCTTTCTTAACCTTTTTGTCTGTTGAACCATTTCCCTTTTCAACTCTTCTACCAGTTGCTACCATTTTCTGATGTCTACTACCTCTTACCTTTTAATTGTTATCCCCACTACCTGTAGCTACTTCATGTTAAGCTGTCTACTTCAGTATATCCATCTAGAGTTCTGTGTTACCTCTTACTTTGGCCTGGTGTTCCTCCTGTAGAGTCTACTGCAAACTGTGGACTATTTGCAGATGTCTGCAGACACATAGGCTAGGGGCTTCACTCCGGCACTGCTCCACTCAAGTGTTGGGACAAGAACGTGATGGGGCATACTGGTCAAGGGAATCTTTTACAGTGCTCTTCTCAGAAGGCACTAAGCATCTGGCAGCTCCACATCCAATCACACACCTGACTCATTAGTCTTTCTTCATCTCTTCACCTTTAAGATTAATTTCCTGAGCTACATTACCCACACTACATGTTAGAAATTTAAAGACAAGACTCAAAGTGCCCCAAACACTGACTACAAATCTCTTTCTTCCACCTACCCACTTACACTGCTACTTTTATTATGGAGCAACAATATTCATACAGTATACATTTGAAGATAGATAGATACATATACAGAGAGATAGCTAGCTAGATTGATACTGTAGATATATAGATATGTACACAGACACACGTCTAGGCTAAAACTGGGTGCTTACTCTCTTTTCTGTCAGTAATGCCAACAATTTCAGCACATGGCCCCAACGAGCAGTCCTTTAAATCTGCTGTCTCTTATTAGAAGGCACTAAGTCTCCAGCAGCTTCATTACCCAATCAGACACATATCTGTTTACCCCGGTTTTAATGATGTATTAATGCTGCTTTATTTTGTTATTGTTGATGTTTTTCATGTTTGCAATGTGCTTGGAATACCCATTTTTTATCTGACTTTATCGCTTTGGAAAGCTTTCCAAGCCTTTGGGAGGGGACAGAATATAAAAATAAAATTACATTACACAATTAAATTCTGGAACCAGCAAAACATTGAAATGTAGCAATCATTTTGGAATAAATGAACTTCTGGTGGTGTCACTGAAGTAATGGCTGCTTGAATGAGGAGCTCTCCTGTAGTGTACTAATCAATCCTCTGTAAGAGCATTGAAATATTTGCAAACATAGACAAAAAAACACATTGAAAAGGGGTGAGACTACAGACTAAGAATGGTGAAGGAACTTAAACTGAAGCACCATCTTTTACTAGGTGAATCCAACGGATCAGAAGTCGAGGACCGTGAAGCAGGTACTATGCCAGCTCTCACTCGGTCACAGCTACAAGAAGAGGCCTTTACCAAAGCAGGAAAGAAATTGACAGGAAAAGTAAAGCTAGAAACAACACCAAAAGAGATACAGACTTTTCAAAAGTCAAGGACTCTCTGAAAGACATAAAATCCAATGTTCACAATCTGCAACTGCAGGTCATGGAGGCCGACCAAAAGATAACCCAGCAGGCTACTAGACTTGAACAGCTCGAATCGGCCATACACTCCTTGGTAGAATCCCAGCTTACTATTACTTCCAGACAAGAGGACGCAGAAAATCGGTCCCACAGAAAAAATGTAAGACTGTACAGGATCCCTGAGGCCTCTGAGAGAGGGGACCTCTCAGAGTTTCTGGACAGCTTCTTCCAAATGGCACTTGATTTAGATGCGGCATTCCCCATCGACATTGAACAAACCCGCAGAGCCTTGGGCCCCAGACCAACAGCAGTGGATGCCTGCCCAAGATCCATTATCATCTGATTTCTGGGAGGTGGGGGGGGGCTGGGTGCTGTGGACTCCGAGCTAGATGGACGCAGGAAATGCAACTCTGCATCACTAATATAAAATAAGAAACATATACTTTGCAACTCGAAATAATTATTTAAGAAGATCTACATACAAAAGTTCAGCTTTCTGAGACTAAAATGGGCAACCCTAAAAAAAAAGATCAGCCTCATACAGCATCAGGTTCTAAGACGAGCTCAGCAAAATTGATGCCTACAACCAGCAATGAGTGAGAAGAAACCATGCAGATGCTGGGCCATAAGCTGCAATCCTTGATTTACTCGGTAACAGCCATGAAACATAGAAACATAGAAACAAAGAATTTGACAGCAGATAAGGACCGCTAGGCCCACCCAGTCTGCCCATTTCTCTACCTAATGGATCAGCTGCAGATCCTAGTTAACCAGCAGCCTACTTCTTCCTACCCCAACCCCCTAGAATTGCCTTATGACTGTCCCATGCATGCTTGAATTCCACCACTGTTTTTGACTCCACAACCTCCTCTGGAAGGCCGTTCCATACATCCACAACCCTCTCTGTGAAAAAATACTTCCTTAAATTACCTCTGAACACGAAATTGGATGGGCTAGCAGGGAAGATTACTTTGGTGGAGACATCCATAGAGCAACTCTCTAACACAGTGGAGGATCTACAACAACAGGCGACTAAATGCAATGCATTAAATGCGGGCCACCAAAAAGAAGTATAACATCTCAATACCTGACTTGAACAGTTGGAGAACCAAGTACGGAGTTCTAACATCAGGTTGATCGGCTTACCGGAGGGGTTGGAAGGTGATCATCCCCTGTTTTTCTTTAAATAATGGATCCAGGAGCAGCTTAAGGGTCATGGAGACTGTTCAGAATGGCACTTTCTTAAGGCCTACAGAATTTGACCACAAGGTAAGCAGGCTTCAGAGACACCTCAAGTACCAGGGGTTCTGTTTTGGCACTAGCAAGAAGATTGGGCCCGCTTAGTGTACAGGAGCACACTGTGCACTTATTTCCAGATCGCTCCCTCTCTACACGGCAACGGTGTAAAAAATGTGATGGAGTTCGAAGAAAACTCTGGGACTTGGCCATAGCATGCGGTTCTTTTTCCAGCCAAACTCCGCATTGTACACCCGATTGATGCCGGCAAATGGGTTACCAGGGTAGAGGCTCAACAGCCCAGCATTCAAGAGCAACTGTCAGAAGATGAGTCCTCTGGGGAAACCTGAAAGGGATTAATTGGTGACACTTCCACTTCTTCACTGTGGGACTTTAAGCTCCGGACTCCGAGTTAAGATTTGATTACTGATGTTAATTACATAAATCTGTTATAAAGCATAGAAATAAAAGTTAATTACAGCTGATCTAATATATATTTGACAGGGTTAGTAAAGTAGCTATAAATAAGATTAAGGCCATAGAGCCCATCATTACTTTATATAAGAATGATTTGAAAGTAATTGGGAGTTTTAAGCTGTATTCTCCCGAGGTCTACATTTAACTTTGAGGATTTGATGCAAAGTCTATTTATCTTAGATGTCTGACAGTCTTTTTAGGGGGTTATTTTATTTTCTTCTTTAGGTATAGAGGTGGACCCTAAGTTCTGCGAGCAAGGTAATTTAGATAAAACTTAAGGAGTTGTTTTAGTTAACATATCCACCTGCTCTTGGGCTACAGCTACACTGAATTTTGGGACTTTTGGAATGTATTTATTTTATTACAGATTTGCCCCCCTCAATTATAGGAATTGCTTGGAGAGACAGTAGTCCTGTATATCATAGGAATTTCCTGTTTCCTTATTGTTTGAATCAATTATGATATTTCCAAGACATTTGATGTATTGCACATGTTTAACTGCAAACTAATAAATATAAAGTTTAAAAAAATAAAATAAAATCATCTGATTTCTGAAGTACGCTATTAAGGACAAACTTCTCCAGCTCACTGGGCAGAAATGGATTATTCACCATGGACCACATTGTGTATTTTTTGATAACAACTATGCCCCCCTTACCCAAGAGCTCAGAAGGGAATAGGTACCTCTTCTCCCAATACTCCATCAGAACAAACTCAAATTTAAGACCCCTTATCTGGCAAGACTAACAGTCCAGTTTCTCATGGTCAGCAAACATATCAAACTGCATCTGAGGCACAGGAGGATTTGCACAAAAGGAGCATAATGCCAAATACAGTGAGTTCTGGTTCTTCACCTCCTCCCCCTCTTCCACAGCCCCCAAGATGGCAGACTCATTTCTCTTCTCGGAGACGGCAACAGCAGCGTATGTCAGCTACAACACTGGATCATGTCGTAGCCCAGCTGCAACAATTTTGGAACACTTCAGCAGCAACCTGAACTTTTGGTTACCATGGAAGCAGTCCATGACATTATATTCCCAGGATGAGGCAAATTAGTCAGTGGCTGAGGGTTGGGGGAAGCGTCGCTAGCGCTTGAGGGGTGGTTGTCCTGCATCTGCATACAGCTTTAGTTTTGTTTGGTGCTTGCTGCCTTTTAGATGGTCAATAAGTAATCTCCAGTTTTACTGGACTTTTACTGAGGCCAGGAGTAGGATAATTGGTTCAGGACTTCACTGTATACAACAGAGCCCTCTTACCCAGGCTCATGGTATCATCCCATGTAGTGAAGGTCTGCTCTCCCTCGCTCTCCACTCGCCCGATCTGACACCTGACTGTCATCATTATCATGGGGCAATGAATTTCACAAGCTGAAGCTTGAGTCATTACAAAATTATGGGAAATTTCACTTCTGAGCATGAGGTGGATTTTGAGGCTGTTTATGGGCTTGCTTTGTTCGCCACCGCCTCTATCGGCATCTGATTCCTCAGAGTTCCATCACAGCTTGCTGTGTCAACATAAAGAAACTGTACATGTCTGTCTGTCTGTCTGTCTGTCTGTCTGTCTATCTATCTATCTATCTATCTATCTATCTATCTATCTATCTATCTATCTATCTATCTATCTATCTATCTATCCATCTACAGCCATTATCTATCTATCTATCTATCTATCTATCTATCTATCTATCTATCTATCTATCTATCTATCTATCTATCTATCTATCTACTATACAGTAGATCACTGTCCTTTTGTTTCCTAATTGGCAAAGGCATTTTTGCAAGTGGTTTTTGGCCATCACTCTATCTTTGACATGCAGTTTCTCAGTAATTATCAGCATAGCAAGGTTTAAAGTTGAACAAACTATTAGAATGTTAGCCTATATTAGAAAGCAGGGGCATGGGGGGGCAGAGTGCCTTGCTACAGGGGTTCGGTTTCTCTTTTTTAGTTTTAAAATAGTGAGGGACTATGAGGTTATATTATAGTGGTTCAGCATAAAGTGTTACTTGCATTACTAACATCAAATTGAATAAGGGTGGAGGACATGGAGTGGGGGCTAAATCCTAAGATTATTTTGGCTGGATGATATTGTAGATTGAGGGTCTTTACCAGACTTTAACTTGCAGATGATAGGAGACTCTTGCGGAAGGTTGCCCTTTGTTTTGTGTGCTTTTTTTTTTTATGAGGTCACCAAAACATAGTTTTTTATCCTAAACCCTCTGGAAAAAGTGTTACGTTTCTCTGGCCCATAAACTATTTTTTACTGTTTATTGTTTACATCAATTTGGTCTGGTTGTTATATTTAGTTTATTTTAGTTTATTGTGGAGGGATAAGATCTGTTGAGCAAGCTCTCTTGCAAGAATGTCTCTTGTACAAGCAATAAACAGAACAGTGTACAGAGAAATGAACAGTATACAAAGAAACAAATATTTACAATATAAACATTATTTGCAGTCCAACAGTCAGTCCCTCAGACATTGACAAAACATTACATGTACAATATATACAGGTTTTTAGAAGAGTGGCAATGTATAATAATACAAGGTAAGTACAGTGTTACAGACTCGTTATTTGAAATGCAGGCTTTTGGTATCAGGTTGACAATGTTGGGTATCAGTAATATAACATAGATTGCATACAAGTCAAGTAAGTATTAAGCATAATAGTCACCACTTAGACAACAAGAGTGGAAGAGAGGATGAAGTAGGGAAGGAGGGGAGAATGGTTAGGGATTGGAGCCTTAGAGCTGACTGACATTTATTCCACGCTGTGAGGAGTATGTAACTAATGCATCAGCATCAGCAGTAAACTGCATCAGCACCTCGTGGCTAGTGCCTTCTGTGATTGCTTCGTATAATCCCCTCCAGGCAGACTACCCTCAAGCATCCCTCCTCACTGCCTCAGCTCCTCCTCCTCCTCTCCTGCCCCCCCATTACTGGGTATAGGATGAATCTGTCTCCTTTTCATCCCCCCCTTTCCTCCTCCCTTGCTGTTTCCCATCTACCACATACCCAACGCAATGCCCTCCCCATTTCTCCCCTCCTCCCTCTCTCTCTCTCCCATACCACCCCCTCACCACCACTCTTCTTTCTCTTTTCCCACTAACCCACTCCTTACAAAGCTTCACTGAGCCGCCTATGACTTGTACTGTATAATTAACTCACAACACAATTCCTTGACAATGCCTTTGGCTGCTATTATTGTAACCTTATTTGTCTTTTTTTTGTAAGTTCCAGTGTAATGACCGTGTTATGTTTTGTACCTCATTGTCCTTATTGCCTTAACGTGGAACCTTTGTAAAAGAGCCCTCGGCTCAAAGGTGTCATCCGAAATACAAATAAATAAAATAAATAAATAAATAAATGGCTGCTTTGCCACAGTGTGTGCATGTTTTAGGGATGTCTAAGGATATATACAAGTATTTCCTTAGTGCGTACACACTTTGTGATCAATGGAGTAGAGTTGTGATATAGGGAGGCAGTGTGCTTAAGAGGGCTTTATATACCCAGGTGTAGGTATGTGTGATTCTCCTGTTGGTCAGGGAAGTCCAACTGACATCCTTATATAAGGTACAATGATGGGTTCTAGCTGGGGCATTGGTAATAAAGCGGATGGCACAGTAATATAAGTTATCCAGTTTGTGGAGATAAGTGTCTGCCCAGCTGTTATAAATGATGTCAGTGTAATCCAAAACTGACAGGAATGTGGCCTGGACTAGTCTCTTCGTGGATGTCTGGGAAAATAGAGATTTATTTCTGAAAAAAAGCCTACCCTCAGTTTCAATTTTGTTTTATTAGTGCCTCAAAGTGGAATGAAAATGAAAGATGTGAGTCAAGCCAGAAACCCTGATATTTGAATCTATCCACTTCAAGCATCTGACGAGAAGGGTTGTGATGGGCAAGAGTCGGGCAACTGTTAGGATGAGTATTTGGGGAACTGGTTGGATGAAAGAACATTGCTTTCTTGGCATTCAGTAGGTGTTTTGACCATAGTAAAATATTTTAAAGGTGATTAAAGTCACACCAGGCACTTGAGTTAATATCCCAATACTGACACTGCAGTGCAGCGTGGGGGGTGCTGCACTACTGAGGTGCTGTCTTTTGGATGAGACGTTAAACCGAGGTCCCATCTGCCTGTTCTGGTAGTAGTTCAGGTGGATGTTAAAGATCCTATGGCACTTCTCGAAAAGAGTAGGGGAAGTTTTTTATTTAAAACCAAAAACAAACTTTGCAAAGGAACTTATTCAAAACAAAACCAGTAAATACATAAACACAATTAACAAAAGATTGCATCAAAATATGATCACAGTATCTAGAATTACTCATTTTTTTATCCTATACATTCAAAGTGCCTCCACATACTCAACATTTGTTTTTCCCCATACATTTTTAACTCTTTCTGATATATCTCATCTAGTTCAGCTTGGATTTTAAATAACAGTTCAGTTACAGAGATGTCTTTATTCTGTATAAATCTGTGACACCTCACTTGCCAGATAGCCCACTTTATAACTGCAGATACAGTGTGTGCTTGTCCCACTTACTCCATTCTTCCATCAATTGTCCATATACTAAATATAGGATAAAGTATGGGTGCAGTGTGTTATGAGACTTTAACACACACCCGAGTTGTTGGATGGCTATCATAAACCCCGAGGGCTTCGCCCTCAGGGTTTATGATAGCCATCCAACAACGAGGGTGTGTGTTAAATTTGAGTTAAACACACTGCACTCCTTATTTTATTTTATATAATTCAAGGGGTTTCATTTTTTCTTGTCACTGAGAGATCTGAAGATAAATAAAATATAGACAGTCGTACCTTGCGTCATAGATTTTCTTTATTCGGTAGGCAGAGTACTTTGTAATGAGTAGCCATATTAAATTAACTGTTAGAACTGCAATTTCATTAGCTTTAACTGCAAAGAGAAAGAAAAAATGTCCGTTTGAATCTTCTGCCTGGCTGGGTTTTTACGTTGCTACGTGCTGCATGTTGCCTGGCAGGGAGTCTGTGATCTGCAGAGGAGTGAGGAGAGTTGAAAGATTTGGGAGAAAGCTATACGTAGTCAGCGGAAGAAGAAAATGTGCTTCAGTTTTACAGTGGCTGATGAGGGTGAGTGTTTGTCATTAAGTGTATTTTTGAGAGACAGAATGTTTTGAAAGTCTAGGAGACTTACTGTACTTTGGATTGGAAGTGGCGCATGAATGCCGTAACACCTACTCAGGTGTTACGGTATTTAATACACGGTTTTGTCAATGTTAAAAAATGGAACCCATTAATTATTATGTCATAATGCATCCCTTCAAACTGCTTAATACCCCATGTATCTGCCAACTGCTTCCAGAATGGTCTAATGTAATCATAGTTAAAAAATAAGTGACTCATTGATTCTTCCATATTAATACAGTTCTGTCCCAGACATAATCTTTCATCAGTTTTCTTGTTTCAAATTTTCTTTAACCTGCAACTTCACACGACTACATAGCCAAACTGTTTCCTTCATCTTCTGAGGTATTCTTTTCTCTAACATAGCTTCTAGAATTATACCTTCTTTCACCCCCTGTGGTACTAGGAAAACAGATGACTCATAAAATCTGCTCTGAATCACTTCTTTATATAGCTGCTTCTTATTTGTTGTTAGTATCATGCTCCCTGTTAGTTTCCAGCTATCCAAATATCTCATGACTATTTTAATATATTCTGGCAACTTTTCCCTGTTTTTCTTATTATACCCCTTCTCACCCCAAGAGGCCACCATCGCTTATTTCCATTCTCCTCCCAAAGTACCCCAAATATCATTCTTACCTTGCAATACTTCCTTCAGTGGTAGGGAAAATGATGGAATCACTTCTGAAGGAAAGAATTGTTGAGTACCTAGAGGTCAGCAGGGCACAGGACCCAAGGCAGCATGGTTTCACAGCAGGAAGATCATGTCAGACTAACCTAATAGATTTCTTTGCCTGGGTGACCAAAGTAGTAGACCAGGGAGGGGCTGTGGATATGGCCTACTTAGATTTTAGCAAGGCATTTGACACAGTCTCACACAAAAAATTAACATACAAGTTAGCCAGCCTACGAATGGGTCACAAGGTGGTAGCCTGGATAAAAAACTGGCTGGACAACAGGACACAGCGTGTAATAGTAAATGGAGTCCACAGTGAAGAAAGGAGGGTAACTAGCGGGGTACCTCAGGGTTCAGTACTGGGACTGGTCCTCTTTAATATATTTATAAGTGACATTGGAGAGCACCTGGAAGGAAAGGTATGCCTCTTTGCAGATAACACAAAGATCGGCAACAGGGTTGATACACAAGGTGGGGTGGAAAGAATGAAAAGGGACTTGGCAAGGTTGGAGGAATGGTCAAATACGTGGCAGCTCAGATTCAATGCAAAGAAGTGCAAAGTAATGCATCTGGGAAACAAAAAAACAGAGGAAGAGTACACAATGTGGGGGGGTGAGTTAATAACAACAACAAAAATCAAAAGAGACCTAGGAGTAATTATATCAGATGACCTAAAGGTGGGCAAGCAATGTGAGAAGGCAGTAAGGAGGGCTGGGGGGATACTGGGATGCATAGGGAGAGGCATCAAAGTTGTTATCCCTCTCTACAGACAGTTAGTGAGACCCCATCAGGAGTACTGCATGCAATTCTGGAGACCCCAACTCTGCAAAGACATAGACAGAGTGGAGGCTGTTCAGAGGAGGGCAACCAAGATGGTGCAAGGTCTGCACCAGAAGACATACGAGGAGAGACTGAAGCAACTTAATATGTAGTCCCTTGAGGAAAGGAGGGAGAGGGTGAATATGATAGAAACTTTCAAGTATCTCAAGGGAATTAACAAGGTTCAAGAGGGTAGTATCTTTCAGAAGAAGAGATGTGCAAGAACAAGGGGGAACAATTTGAAGATAGAGGTGGGACGGCTCAGAGGTAATGTTAGAAAGTATTTTTTTATGGAAAGAGTTGTGGATGCATGGAACAGCCTTCCTGAGGAGGCTGTGGAGTCAGGAACAGTGGGAGAATTCAGGAATGCATGGGACAGGCATAAGGCAATTCAAGTGGGGAGCAGGGGGAAGTAAGCTGTTGATTAACTAGAATCTGCTGCTAATCCATCAGGTAGGGAAATGGGCAGACTGGGTGGGCCAAGCAGTCATTATCTGCCATCAAATTCTATGATTCTATGTTTCTATACTGGCACTATATTAGCATAAACAAAAACATTTATAAAAAACACTATAGGATTTAATATATTTAAGCCCCCATCTGCTATGGGTCTGTATGTATGATTCCTTTTAACAGGGTTTAATCTATTTCCCCACAAAAGCTGAAAAAATAAACCTAAGATCCTAGTCTGATTCTTCCAAGAAATAGGAAATGCATATGCAATATATAAAAGATGGGTACAATAAAGGTTTTTAACATGTATATCCTTTTTTGTTTGGTCATATTCCAAGCTTTCCATCTCTCAACTTGTTTCTGTGCTATACTTATTTTCTTATCCCAGTTTTCCTGAATAGGGTCTTGTCCACCAAAGCACACTCCTAAAATTTCTGTACTTCCTTGCACAATTTCCATGCTTTATGCTAGAGTTTTGTGAATGCTTCCCTTATCATATTCCATGGCTTTAATACTCCCCTCAGTTTATATTCCTCTTAACAAAGAGCCTAGACATAAGACATATAGGAGGGGGCTCAGCGGGCAACCCTGATGGATCCCATTATATATGTACATTGGGAAGATCACGTGATGCAGTGTTCCTGGCAGTAGCATTGAAACGGAGCTCCTGCACCTCGCCTCTTTCTCTGCCAAATTTTGGTGAATTTTAACCTCCTACAACAGGACCCACGGTTACTTGGCTTTTCTGAAAGGCTAGTAACATGTTATTGGCGCAATTCATCTTATAACTGTCGGTGCTGAGAGGATGGAGTCGGATATGAAGCAGGCCTTACCCAGGCACACTCCACCAGCCTCTACAGAGAAACTACCAAAAAAGCACCCAGCTCAAGGGCCTAATACAGGGAAAGTGACACCCTCAACCCCATCTACCTCCCCGTTAACTGAAGACCGTTTTCTGCAAGAAATGCTTACATTCCGTGAGACTCTTTCAGACATTGCTTCAGAACTGAAATCACTGCGCAACAACTTTATGGGGCTAGCCAGAAGGATGGGAGATACTGAGGCTCGTATGGCATCAATAGAGAAGTGGAGAGAGAAAACGGAGCCAGACCTGACACAATTGCACCAACAAATTCACAAGTTACAGCTGAAGTGCGAAGATTTAGAGGGCAGGAGCAGAAGAAAGATATTGTGATTCTCCGTCTGCCAGAATCAGAAGAGGGGCCGAATATGGGTGCCTTTTTGCAGAAATTTTTGCAGAAAGTGGTGGGCCCTTCACCAATAAATAACAGCTATCAGGTGGAAAGAGCACATCGCTCCCTCAGACCACAACCTCCACCTAATGCCCCGCCAAGGCCAATAATAGTGAGATTTGTGAGTTTCATAGAGAAGCAGCATGTGATTGATAAGGCAAGAGAGCTGCAAAGCATCAAATGGGAGAACGCCACTCTAAGAATTTCCCAGGATCTGCCTTGAGAGACTCATTTGAGGCGGGATGCCTACCATAACACAGTTAAAAAACTCATTGCTGCAGGAATCCCCTTTCGCATGTTACGTCCAGCTAAACTCCGTGTTTCTGTGCAAGGGTCCTGGTTCTCTTATGACACACCGGAACAAGCTTCCTCAGATCTCTCTGCAAAACTACCTAATCTGTTTAAGGACAGTTGAACGTTTACCATGTCTCAATAGTTTGTCTGTTACTTAGTTTAACTGGGATGTTGCTTACCTGTTTTTTTGGAGCTGATGGGCGCACCGATGGGGGTGTTGGGTGGTATTCCGGGGTCTAGCTGACTGTTGGGGGGGGAGGGAGCAAAGCTAAATGCAGCCCGGTAATGTTCTGGGCCACTAGAGGGCATAGGGAACCTTTGTTAATGGGTGCTGCTCCCTACGGGTTTATACTCCGAGCCGAAGAGGTGCACCCTTCTCAAGTTTCCCTATTAATCGGTTAGTGGAGCGCCCTTTGGCCCAGGTTTGTTTATTATTACAGTTTCCTTATGGCAGAGAGCTGCCTTTATATTACTCCTGTACTTGTCTTAGAGTTCCAGTTATGGGCTTGCAGCTCACACAGCGATTAGCACCGGCCAGTCGTGAAGAGGCCCCCTGGCTGCTATTCAAACCGGAATTTGAGGCCACTATTAGATTTTGCAGCTCTGGGATAAGTGCTTCTCTGTGGTCATTTATCTGACTAAGTATGGCCAGGAGGCTGCTTAGGTAAGGGGGTTATATGCAGGTAGCATTGTAGGGGATGTTGCTTTGTTTCTCGAGGCCTGTATTGATAGGATGGGGTCTCTTACTTAGATAATCCGTCCACCCTTACAGTGCTTCTTATACTTGGGGGGGGGGTGTGGAGTGCTCCGAGGATGCACTCAGGGAGGCTGCTTGACATCCTAGATTGGGGGGGATGGCGTCCTGTTTATCCTTTCTATAGGCTCCATCTTACTATATACAGCAATGGCCATCGGGATTGGACCATCCATTTACGAGGTGATAGGACAATTAGTGATTTTTATCTGGATGGATGGGCCCAGTGTAAATAGTTACTGTGGGTTGCTGGGGGTAGATAGGGGTGTGACTTTGGCTGTTTTAAGGGTCTGGCTTATTGAGTGCCACCTGTCACTGAACATGGACTTTACTGCTCTAAGAATTCACATAGTGACAGACGACGAGTTTTGCTTCAACAACCCAGCTTGGATGCCAGGCCTTACACTCAGGGGTATCGGCAGGCATACGCACTGTACTCAGATGAGTACAGTAAAAAAAATCAGACAGGGGCAACAAATCAGGCAGGGGCAACAAAAAGAGGAAAGCAAGACACTGTGAGTTACATTGTGTCTGTGTCACGCTGAGCCCTTTTGCCTTTGTTGTTCGCTATGGGGCACTGATGCCACTAGCCAAATACACAAACACGAACAACTTACCAGGCAGGCAGAAAAACAAAGGAAGGAGGATTGCATGAAGAAACTGATTACTTGAACTCAGACATGGCAAACGGGGGCGGGGGCGGACCTATTGTTGGTGTGGCATGGCAGCGATATTTTGCTTTATCTTTACATAATTGAGGGGGCAACAGTTCATCAGTTTGAGTACAAGTTTAAAATTCCCACACAATTTAAGCTATACCATGAAGATTTTGGGAAGGAGGTTATGGGGCTTAACGGTGTTTTACAAATGTTTGGGTTGATACTAGGACTAAGTTTTATGTTTTATTCATTGTTCGGGATAGATTTTGGTGGGGGAGGGCTGGAGTGTGCCGGAGGGTTGTTGGGGATATGTTCAGTTTTTTAGGAATACTGCCTGTCTTAGATTTAATTTATGACTAGTTTTCCCATTAAAATTATTACCTGGAAAGTTAGAGGAGCAAGGGACGTCTTAAAACGGATACAAATACTCAAGCACTGTGCTTTTCTAAATGCTGATATTATCCTACTTCAGGAAACGCATTTGACCAATTCAGAAGCATTATCTTTACGTAGACAAGGAGTTTCTCAGGTTTTTGTAGCAGGTTGTTCATCCTCCAGCCGGGGGATGGCTATCTTAGTTAGAAAGGCTGTTGCCCTGGTAGTGGACACAACACTCGCAAATCCGGATGGGAGATACGTATTAATTAAAGGTACCCTAAATAGTACACCGGTAGCCATTGGTTCAGTTTATGGTCCAGTGGGTGGGGACCCAGGTTTCCTGATGGATTTGGCCAATAAGGTGGCGATGCTCCTACCTGCCCATATGTTCTTAGGGGAAGACTGGAATATTCCTCCAACTCAGGATTTAGATAGGACCTATAGGCCGCTCAAGCCTCCCTCGCCTTCTCAGAATGCTCTGCTGGATTTCAGGACTATGTTGAGTTTAGTGGACCCTTGGCGCCTTTTAAATCCCATACAGCAGTCATTTACATGTCAGTCAAGTATTCACCAGACCATGTCCAGGCTAGATTATTTTTTAATTAGTAACTCCCTTGTCCCAGGCATTTGTCAGGCTGGTATAGAACCTATAATGCTATCTGACCATGCGGTGACCTGGGTGACCCTAACGTAAACTCCCACATTCAGAGGGAAACTATTTTGAGGTTGAACACCCAACTGCTTTGAGAGGAATCCTTGATCTCTCATATCAAAGAGCTCATAGTTGACTTTATAGAGCACAATAGCGACTCAGTTCAGAGGTATGACATTTTGTGGTGCTCGTTGAAGTGTGACTTGAGGGGGGAATTTATTAAAGCTGCCTCCAGGAGGAAGAAACTACGGGACTCTAAGACTTTAGCCTTATTATCCCAGATCAGGGGGAGAGAGAAATGTCCCTGTCCCCGGAGACCTCCAGGGATACCATGAGAGAGTTGCAGGGTTTGCATAATGACTATGCTGAGTTATTAAGGGAAAAAGCAGAATACACTCTCATAAAAACCAAGGCTGAGTATATAGACCAGGGAGAAAAAGCCGGGCAACTGCTGGCTCTACATCTACGACAACTAGAAAGTTCCCGTTTAATCCCGACTATAAGGGCTCCTGATGGTTCTATCAAAACTGAGCCTGGAGATATAATCAGGGTTTTTGAGAGTTTTTACCAGTCGTTGTACAGGAAGCGTCTTACAGACCCAAATCCCCAAGACACTAGTGATTTTCTGGACTCTTTAAATCTTCCAATGTTGGAAGATTCATGCCAAGCCTCCTTAACTTTACCGATTTCCATGGAGGAGATAGAAATGGTGATTAACAGTCTCAGCCCTGAGAAAGCACCAGGCCCAGACGGTTTCCCTTCTAATTTCTACAAAACCTTCTCGAAAGAATTAACCCCCCTTTTGCTCAGATTATACAATTACATGTTGGTGGTCGATAAGATAGATCCGTCACTTATGGATGCCACGATCATTCTCCTTCTCAAGCCTGACAAACCTCACCTGGCTCCAGCTAGTTACAGGCCAATCTCATTGTTAAATTGTGACTTTAAAATACTAGCGAAACTGCTCTCACTCTGGATAAAGTCATCTTGGTCCCGCCTATTAAGCCCGGAGCAGGTGGGTTTGTGTCAGGACGTTCCCCAACAGACCATCTCAGAACACTTTCTCACATCTTCCAGGTGGCCCAACCTTCCCAGCTCCCAATGGCGCTGGTTTCGTTAGATGCTAAAAAGGCATTTGACAGAGTTAGTTGGGAATTCTTATGGTTAACTTTTCAGAAAATGGGATTTCCCCCCAATTTATTGGAATGATAGGGTCTCTTTACGCTTCCCCCTCGGCCAAAATTTATTGCAATGGGGTGTTTTCAAAGAGATTTTTATTATATACGGGTACCAGACAAGGCTGTCCTCTCTCATCCTTCCTATTTAACTTGTATTTAGAGTCCTTACTTCGACATATCAAGCAGTCTCTTCTAATTGTGGGCATCCCAGGTCCTCAAGTTTTCCATATACGCGGATGACATCCTTTTATATCTAACCCATCCAGCCGCCTCTCTAGAGAGTGTTCAGAGGGTGGTGGAGCAATTTGGTCAGCTTTACAATTACAAACTAAATATTGCCAAATCTGAGGTTTTCCCTTTGAACAATTTGGTTTTAAAATCCGGGATTACACACTTAGGGATTAAGTGGTCCCCGCGAGCCCTTAAGTACCTTGGTATTTACCTGGCCAGAGACTTGGCCTTGGTGCAAAAACTCAACCTTGATGACTTGGTTAAGGTAATTCAGTAGGACTTGACGAGGTGGCAGAGTGTACCCCTTTCATTATGGGCCCGGATAAGTATTATTAAAATGAATATTCTTCCACGCCTGTTTTACCCCTTGAACCTACTAAATCTATGGCTCCTGATATCTTTCTTTAAAAGCGTGCATGCTATGATTTCCAATTTCATTTGGTCGGGTAAACATCCCTGTCGCGCTTTCTGGAAACTTAGTGCTCCTAGGCCATTGGGTGATCTTTGCCTTCCAAACTTTCTTTTATATTATCGGGTGAGCCAGTTAACTAAATTAGGTAGATGGGTGCCTAAGGGGGTCACGAAGTATATACAGATTTGGCTTCAGATTGAGAGAGATCTCTTGAATGCCAGTAAAATTAATCCCCTTTCGGTTTATTACCTAAAACAAAGTTAACTCCCAAAGGAGTTACGGGACTCGGTGATAGGTACTTCCCTGAAAGTTTTTTCTCAGTGCTGCTCATACTTTAGAATACCCCTTAAAAACGATGTAGGTTAGCCGGTTCTTTAAACCCCAATATTATGGTAGGTAGGGGCACCTTCTACCTCAATGGCTCCCACAGTTAAGGCATGTATTAGTCGAGGAGCTATTCACCCAGAATAATCTCCTACCCTCGCTCGACATCCTCCGTAAATATGATATTCCGAGTTCGAAGATCTTTAATGTGTATCAGCTGTGGCATACTATATCTGCTTTGTTTGGGCCCGAGGGCCGGCCTTCCTTAGTTAAACCTATCCTAACACAAGTCAGTGAATGCTCCGGGAAACCGCATGCCACAGCTGCAGTATATGCTTCACTTCTGACTCTTAGTCATACAGATCCACTGAAGGGCTCATCGACCTGGGAGCCTTTGTTCCCTGAGATGAGATTGGATTGGGCTAGGATCTGGGCAGATCTCTATATCTATCTCACCCAAGACAGACTCAGGTTGACACAATATCATATATTAAACAATATGTACTATACCCCCTTGAGACTGGCTGGATTAGGAGGGAACTCAGACACTACCTGTGTGAGGTGTGCTAAGGAAGAAGGGAATATGGTACACATATTCTGGCACTGCGAGAAGATAGCTCCACTCTGGCGGGAAAATTAGAGCTAAACTAGACCCCTGTTTAGGATTAGAAGATCTGTTTACGGCAGAAGTTTGTCTTTTGGGATGTTATCAGGATATTAAAGTTAAGGAGCGTAAATATCACATGGCTGTGATAGCCATTATTGTTAAACAGCTGGTACTGAAACATTGGAATGATCAACTGGTAATATCTTACAAGGATTGGTTAAGAGATATGTCAAACTTCTTCAGAGCTGAGCGGTTAATAGCTGGTTTTTGGAATAATATGGCAGGCTTTGACAGGAAATGGGGGAAACTCTATACGGTTTACTTACAATAACTACATATTGACTGGTCAAGGTTTCAGTCCTCTCCAGTAGACACTGTTCCTTCTCCTCACAAATATAACAATTCGGCACACTCCGGGGGGAGTAGGGTTTGAGGGAGGGGGTAGGGGGGATGGTATTTAGTTAGTTGAACTTTGTATAGACCAGGTTGGGCCTAAACTCTGTGTATAATGGAATTGATGATGACTGGCTTGTACATGCTTGGCTGTGTAAAATTAATAAACTTTGAATTTTAAAAAATAATATATGTACATTGGAGTACCTGAATGTCCATTTATCATAGGTAATACCTGAGCATCATCATACAGACTTTTTACCAATCCTATAAATTCATCTGGGAACCCATACTGTTTTAAGACTTGCTATATGTACTCATGCTTTACAGCATCAAATGCTGTTTCTTGATCTGTTAGATACAATAGCCCAAAGGTCAGCAACCCGCAGCTCGGGAGCCGCATGCTGCTCCCCCTGCCTGTCCAGGTGAAAGTGCGTCCATTGCAAAAAAACAAAAGCCAAACCACATGGTTATTCTGCCTTTTTTTAATGTTGGCACCTTTTTCCTTTGTTTTGCCTCAGTGGGGGCCGGGGCGGGGAAAGATGCTTCAGGAGGAAGAGCTCAATCAGGTCCACTGGCTAAATAACGCTCACAATAGGCTGTGACGTCAGGATGGGGGCGTTACTTTGTTTCTGTGCTGCATTTAAATACCAGCATAATTTTTACTATTCCCTCGCAACTGCTGTACATTTATAGAAGAACTGTCTATCACTCTGAGTCTACCAGCAACAGAGAGCCTCGGAGTCTCGGGATCATCCTGCCATACTGTCAGCAGGTGAAGTTATTTTTACCCCGAGACCATGGAACGCCAGCCCTGCAGCGATCTGAAGAAGGAGAAGCTGCCCAGCGGTTGTTGTGCCGCATCTGCTGAAGAGCCCCTCTGTCCAGTGTTGCCGTCGGATGGTTCAACGGTGGACAGCGGTCCAATTAAGAAGTGCACAGAGCCTGGCAGTACACCGAAGCTTCGATCAGCCAATACTTCAATCACTCGGTTGACAAATCGAAGGGGATTGCTAGCGCTAAGTAAGGTATGTGACCCCTTCTTAACAGTAACTTAGGGTTGACAGTCTAGCTAGCTGGGACAGCAATGTTGTTGCAGGCAGTCTGAACAGGACTGTTGTGACAGGGAGCATGTAAAAAAAAAAGAGTCAGAAGAGAGCAGCTGCACTTTAGTAAGCAAACTACTGTACTTTAGAAAACAACTGTAGACTGAATAGATTTTTTAAACAGCTTTTAACCCTAATATTGTTGCCAGTTGAAAGTTCAGTTTAGCACAGTCTGCACAGAACAAGGAGGAAGCTGCACTTCTTGGAAAATCACTGGTCATGTCACTTTGTGGTGGTCTTCCTCCCTGACAGCATTTTCAGACACTGATCTGATTGCAAGTTTGTGTGGTATTTGGGGGGGCGGTATTGCTGACAGTTTGTTTGTATTTAAATCTGACATGAGAAATATTCATTTGCAAAATGAGGCAGTACTGCCTCATTTTGCACTAACATAATGTTACTCATGTCAGAGTAAATACAAACAAATGCTGTCAGGGAGGGCAACCACCACAAAACGACACGATGATCATTGTGTAAGATTTTTTACACCACAAAGAACAAATCAATGGGGCTTACTGGGCTTCGTTCAACTCTGATAATGGACCAGTACATGCATGATTTTGTTGCCCTGGCTTCCGTCTTGTTTGTTAAAGCCTGCATAATTGCTTTTTTTCCTTTCGGGGAGGTGGGGGGTCCTTACCCAAACAGTTAATGAAGGGAGGCTGCAGTCTGCTGGGGAAATAAACACAGCAGGGTACAGAGATCAGTGAGTATTGATTTTTTTTTATCCAGGGACACGCCTGCCTTATTTCTGTTTTTTTTTTGGGGGGGGGGCTTGTTGCTGGTAACTGTACTTCACTATTTAAAATGTTTCATCTTACACTACATTTAGTTTGTGCAAAATGACACATTATTTGCTTGTTGTTTTTGTTGTTAGAATGAAATTGGCAATCCTGCATGACAAAATGGCCGGGTACACTATGTGGCAGTAAAAGTTTGTAATTTTCATGGTTGTAATGTAGTCTGCCTTAAGTACATCTATATTTAAATAATGGCAGTATATCATTTTGTATTGGTGCTGATTTCTTTTAACTGCTGAAGTGGAGGGGTTTGTTGCTATTATGCTCCTTTCCCCGCCCACCCCCCATTTCAGCTTCAATCTGCTGGGGAGAAACACTGAAGAGCACAGAGTGACTTTTTTTTTGGGGGGGGGTATCCTGCCTGTGACACTCCTGCTTAAAGTCAAAGGGATTATTTCAGGTGGTCAAGTACTGCCTAATTTTGTTTGTGTCTCAAATTATCCTAATTGCAGAGTAATCAGTGTCTCTGACTTTGTCATGCAAATTCATCACAGAACAATTGTGAAGGGATTCAATCAATCAATCAAAATCTTTATTTATTCAGGCGAGCATCATTGAGCGTAGCTCATTTACAAGATGGACCTGAGTGGTCATACAAAGAAAGGATACAAGTTTTGTACAAAGACATGAAAATAAAATAACACAAGTACAATCATTTAGGTGAGAGATATATACAAATATTTACAGATATACAAGGCACAGTAACAATAACTTAAAACCTGTAAAAATGAAGAGGACAATCAATATAGGAGGGATAATGTTCAGATAGTAGGGCTTCTGTAGGCTTTTTTTGTACAAAGTGGAATAACTGACAAGGTAGAAGAATGGAAACTAACATAGTGGATTACAAAAGGAAGGGTTGGGGGAAGGAGGGGAGACTAGGCCTTATGGAAGTAGTTGCATAGTTCTGGGAATAGGGTGGTGTATAATTTTTTGAAGGATGATAAGGGTAAGAGGGTATTCAGATTCATAGATTTTTGGAGTGAGTTCCAGATAAATGCTAGGAATAGCTGATAGCAGCCCTCCCAAACTGGGTGCAGGTGTTGGGAATCTTTAGCATAATGAGCTTATTGATCCTTAGGGTGTATGGCCTGGATGTGATTCGGTGAAACAGTCTGAGATGTAGGAGGAGTTTGTCTGACAAAGCTTTAAAGATCCAGATAGCAGCATTCTTTTTCTTCTGTGCTGTAGGGATGTCCAATTGCTGCATTGTAAAGAGAGCAATGATGGGTGCTGGAGGGAAGGTCTGTAATAAATCTAATGGCTCTGTGATACAGGGTGTCTAGTTTACTTAAGAGGGAGAGGGAGCAGTGGCCGTAGAGGAAGTCAGCATAGTCAATGAGGGATAGGAATGATGCCAGGATTAATCTTTGTTTGGAGTCTCTGGTAAGGTAGTGTTTTATTCTGTAAAATAAGCCAAGTCTTTGTCTTAGCTTTTTCAGGAGCTCTTCAACGTGGACAGAGTAGTCAAGCTTGTTGTCAATCCAGACTCCAAGATATTTGAATTTGTCCACAAATTCCAGATTTTCTCCAAGGATGGTGGATAAGTGTGGGGGTGGTGAATGATGGGATAGTGGAAGAGCAACTCTTGGTGGCAAGAACATGGCTTTGTTTTTTGGCATTTAAGTAGCTTTTTAACAGATTTGTGTTGTGGGATGGAGAATTCTGACTGTAAAAGTTCACAGGCTTTTGATGGTGAGGGATTACTGACATATAGTACAGTATCATCTGCAAAAGGTGAATGTTAGATTGAGAGAGGTTGGAGTCAATGTTATTGATATAAATGGCAAAGAGGATGGGGCCCAGGATAGAGCCTTTGCGGTACACCTCTTAGGAGTGGTTTAGAGGTAGATAGGTAACTTTCATTTTTACGAGTTGTAACCTTCCAGAGAATAGCACCTGAACCAAATGAGAGAACTGAATCAAAGCTCACGAGCTAAGAGAGGAGATTAATGAGACATGATCCACTGTATCAAATGCTTTACTCAAATCCAGGAACACAGCACAGGTATTATTCTTTTATCCAAGGCAGTCTGCCAGTCGTTAGTGACTTTGGCTAGGCAGAGATGGTGCTGTGCATTGATCTAAACCCAGATTGTGCTGGATTTAGAGATTGTTGGTGTCAAGGTAGGCCCTCAACTGAGAGTTTACTAATTTTTCAAGCATCTTGGACAGTACAGGTAAGATGGAAATGGGCCTATAGTTGTTGAGGTCCATGGGATCACCTGCTTAAGTAGTGGAACTACTTGAGCTGTCTTCCATATAGAGGATGGAACCAGTGGCTAGGGAAAGATTGAAGAGTGAGGAGGGGGCAGCTATAGTGCAGTGCTACTTTAAGAAAGTAGGGATCCAGAGAGTCTGCACCTGCACTTTTAGTTGTGTCTAATTTGGATAGGAGGTCTTCTACTTTTTAAGGGTATTGGTTCAAGGAGAATGTGGAGGCAGCCTTTGGCCCCTCAGTAGATCAAGGTTTAATGAAGATCTCAATAGATTTGCAGGTGAAGAGTCAAAAGCTAGCTCAGCTGTAGTGAAATGGTCATTGAAGGCATTAAGATTTCTTGCTTGTCAGTGATTTCTATGTCACTGGGAGCAGTTTGAGGGTAAGGCAGGGGTAGAATTTTGACCTAGGATTCCTTTATGGTACCCCAGAACCTGGATGGGTTATTATAGAGAGGCATCCAATCAGCTCTATAGAAGGCAGCTTTGGCATATCTTATTTGTTTTAGGCATGAATTTCTGGCTTTTCTGAAATGAAGCCAGTCGTTGGGATCCTTTGTTTTCTTGCCTTTTTCAGAGTTTGTCTCTAATATCAAAGCTGATTTAAGGTCAGCAGGAACCAGCGACAAGATTTTGTTTTGGTTCTGACACCGGTGAGTGGTGCATGTATATTGAGGGCACTGTGATAATATCCCTTAAGATATGAAGAGCTTCTTTCAATTGAGGTTGTGAGGTAGAAATCTTGCCAGCGCATTGTATGGCACAAATCATGGAGATATCCTGAGATGTTGAAATTCTTTTTGACCTTCTTTGGAGAAATTTTGCAGGATTGGATGGCTTGAGGTAGATCTTATGCCAGCTATGGGACAATGATCACTTATGTCACTGGATAGCACTCTAGCATGAGAATATAAGTGAGGCTTATTTACCATCATGATATCCAGGAGTGAACTGTTGATATTATTTTTTAGGTTAATCCTTGTTGGTCTTTGATTAATTGAGTGAATCCATAGGTGTCACAGAAGGTTACTAGGGTGCAGATGCATTAGTTAACCAATTTAAATTCAGATCACCTAGGATGATGGTGTCTTCAAGGCCTAGATTGAGTATGGTTCCTAGGTGGATAGGAGTTTGAGGCCTGCAGAGGGGGCCTATAGCAGCCAATCAGTTTAAAGGAAGACGTGTTAGAAGGGTTATTTTGATTGATACATTCAAATTCCTTTGATTCGGATGTATTATTGAGGCAGGATGCAGAGATGTTTTCTTTGACATAGATGGCTACCCCACCGCCCCTGGAAGGGTGGTCTGACCTGAAGATCTGGTAATTGGGAAGGTTTATTTCGCTATCTTTTGTTGTAGATCTGAGTCAAGTTTCAGAGATAACCAGGAAGTCAGGTAGGGTATGTGCAACCCAGGCCTGTATTAAGGAGAACTTTTTTAGGAGGCTGCAGGCATTGAAGTGAAGAAAACTTAGGCCATTTATGGAGGCTAAATCAGATGGGGAGAAAAAACTTTCTGTGGGGCCAGGGTTGATTT
This sequence comes from Neoceratodus forsteri, assembly GCA_016271365.2. Classification (NCBI taxonomy): domain Eukaryota; kingdom Metazoa; phylum Chordata; order Ceratodontiformes; family Ceratodontidae; genus Neoceratodus; species Neoceratodus forsteri. The sequence goes on along the minus strand of JADMNL010000023.1, from coordinate 564,997,110 downwards.
CAATAGTACCAATACAGATCAGAAGGAAGAAGATTAGTTTGATGAGGGCACCAAGTGATAGGGATAGGGAGTAATCAGAGGATTTTCTCTTCTTAGTTGGGATCCAATTTGTAGTGGGCGAAGGTCCTGTTATATGGGAGTGGACTTTGTCATAAAGTAACAATCTGATGGACAGGCGTGAGGGGGTTAATGTAGTGCCAATATGGGTGCAGGGCTTTTGAGGAGTGCTGAACCGATAGAGAGCCTTTTGTGGGATACCCTAAGGGTATAGTGCACAAATGGCAGTATATATTTATGGAATTGGTGGGTGTCCACTGGGGACAGTAGGGTGGACGGGCCAGATTCACCGCCTTTAGTCACTCATGGCATGGGGTATATCATGTTTGTTTTTGGAATCGAGGAAGATGAGAGGCAAAGCAGCAAAAGGAAGCAGAGTAGCATTGTGGAGGGTAGGTAGGGTTAAGAAACTAAGGGTGATGTGACGAGATGAGCTTTATGAATTGGTTAAGAATTTAGTTATGGGCGGGGATTAGAGAATTGGCGGGAAAAAGCGTAAAAAGAAACAACCAAAGGGGGGGGGTGGGCAAAATTTTAAACTGCCGTACCAGCATTTCTGCCTGCTTCTCCCGGCCTCTGTTCCCTGGTCGGCCTGTCGGTCGCCGCCCGCCCGCTGGCGGCTCGGAGCCCCTCCGGTCTCTGGGTGCTCGAGGGCTGTGCTGGCTGGAAAGTAGGGGACAGAGGAGAAGGCAGTGAGAAAAGACACTTTATTGCAGCAATCTGCAAAAGGTGCCAAAAGCTAGAATTTACACTACAAAGACTGGGAGGATTAAGTCAAATGTTAACACTTGGCAATTCATGCCTGACAGAATGTCGTCTGGTACAATTTGGCAGAACTGTGAGCTAATGACTAACATTTGCATTTGTTTGAAGTCTGCCTCAGAGTGAGACATGCTAATAAAAGTGTCATGTTAGTGTTTGAGAGGGGGAGCAGCTTGTGTTTAATTTCCCAGTTCGTGATGGAGGCCGCAGTCCACTGTGTAAAGACCGTCCTAGAAGGGCCAGATTAATGTCTGTACCTTGGGTCACCCCGGCTACTGGTTTACAATGATTCCTCTATTTAGCAGTCTAAGTCACCAAGAACCATTTTAAGCAAGAGTACCTCAGGATACAAACATTAATCTGTCCTTCGGTGGATCTGTGTACTAGCTAATCCAATTTAGTTACTAGTTTCCACTGCTGTGTTTCTGCAAATGATTATTGTCTGGCAACCATTTTTTAATTTCTGGGTAAATCTGTGCCATGCCTACCCAGTTCCGATTTTGTCTGACCCACTCGCTAAAGACCAAGAGGGAGCGGGGTAACATTATAGAAACATTCAAGTTTCTCAGAGATGGACAGGGCGTGACTGCTAGCAGCTCTTCAGGTGGTGCAAGGGGTCCACCACAACAGGACATGATGGTACAAAGCTGATGGGGGTGGGGTCAGAAAGGATGTGAACATTTTTCTTCATGAAAAGAGTAGGGGGGGCGGGTGGAATGGCTCGCCCATGGAGGTGGTGGAAATGAATACCATAGAGTGCTTCAAGAGGAGATGGGAGTCCCATTGTTGGACTCCCCTGCAATAAAACATTTATTTTTTAAACCAGAGTTTGTGTGTGTGTGTTTTTCTTTTTCCTTTTTTTTTTGGTAGGTGCCGGGCTAGTGAAAATCATGGTGGGCCAGTGGATTTTTTCCGCCACTAGCCCTGTGGGCTGGTGACTGAAAAAGTTAGTTTCAACCCCTGACGTACCTGACTGTGGCATAGTTTGTGTGAAACACCACTCATATCAATACAAACGTTAGCTGTGGTCATATATATATATATATATATATATATATATATATATATAAAGCCTATATCCCACCCCCAAAACACCCAAACCAAAGGACTTCACTTTCCTGTTCATTGTTGGAGGGTGGGAGGTTGTTTGGATTGCTGTGTTGCTTTATTTGTGTTAATATCATTTTTCTTGTAAACTGTCTTTATTGGTGGGTAGGCAGGGGTGACGGGCACGTGTGTGTTTACAGTTGGGGCTATGTCTGGCTTCTGGCCACTGCATTGTCTCTTCTGTGTGTGTAATAAATAAGATGATGTGCTGTGCTGCCTTGTTTGGGGTGAGTGTATATGGGGGGGCTCTTCTGTTGTGCTGCATTCATTGGTTCTGCATCCTAAAACAGTGCTTCTCTGCTGATGTTGATTGTTGCGCCCTTTAGTAATGTCTCGCATAAGAATAAACATTCCGTTTCTGCATCTTGCAGTCATCCAATGCCTATGACTACATATAATTTTGGATCCCACTTGTGTCCATGGCATGATCTTTTCCTTAATCTGGACTGCATATTAATAAGTTGTGGAACTCCTTTTGTGCACACTTCTGCCACATGGATTTCTTAAATTGATTGAGTATTATGTAGTTCCCGTTCCTCATAATGTGTCTCAGGTTGTGGCGCTCTTATTTTTTCTGTTCACATACTTCGTGCAATAGAACTTCTTCATTCTGTTTTTTTTTATTTACCCTCAAGTGTCTCAAAGATGTGGTGTGCCATTTTAATGATCTTATTGTTGCTAATCATATTTCTAGATGTTTTTTTTTTACTTCTTTCTTTTTGTTGTTTTGTGGCCACTATTCAGAAAGTATCTCGGTTGGTGTACACTGCAAAGAAACATGGCACATCCGGCTAAAAAAAGAAAGATTGCTGATGAGAACCAGACATTTCAAGATGGCTGGTTTGATTATGGCATCATCAGTAGGAAGCAACTGCCGTTCTGCGTGATTTGTCAAGAGACTCTTGCCGGAAACAAGAAATCGAATGTACAGCGTCACTTCACGACAAAACATGCAGCATTTGTCACTAAATACCCTGAAAGACAAGCACGAAGAAAGGTCTTTGAGGAGCTGGAAAAGAAACTGGGGAAGGAGCAAACTGTGTTGACATCGTGGTCGTCATCTGCAAATCATCTCACAACAGCCAGCTTCATTGGAGCTCTGCAGGTGGTTCGCACAGGGAAGCCTTTCACGGATGGAGAATTTTTGAAAGACACATTTCTTGAAATGGCTCTGTATTTGTTTGCAGAATTCTGGGAAAAAGACAAAATTGTTCGCCAGATTCAAGATTTGCCAATGTCTGCCAAGCCCGTGAAGGATCGTGCACACAAAATGATGCAGGATGTGGATTCTCAGGTAATGAAAGATATCATCATCTTCATATTTTTCTTTAGCACTTGATGAATCCACAGACATCAAGGACACAGCACAACTGGCAATAAGGGTTCGTTTTATTTGTGAGCCCGGAGTAAAAGAGGAACTAGTGAGCATTTGTCCCCTGAAGCAACAAACCAGAGGAGAGGACCTGTTCACTGCTCTCTGTGAGTATTTCCAGAAGGAGAACCTGCCCCTTGACAAAATAGTGAGTATTTGTACTGATGGAGCCCCCAGCATGACTGGATGTCACAAAGGACTTGTAAAGCTGCTCGAGGAGAAACTGCAATGGTCAATTATTATTTTTCATTGCATTCTTCACCAGGAGTCACTGTGTGCCCAGTCCCTTGGAAAGGAAATGGCAGATGTTATGGCACTGGTCGTGAAAATTGCAAACACTATTCTTGCCAGGGCTCTAAACCATCTGGATTCACAATATTCTGACCTACTGATATACAACAATGTTCATTGACTTTCACGGGGTAAGGTCCTGAAACGGTTTGCAGACTGCTTGACTGAAATTAAGCAGTTTTTACATGAGAAAGACATTGTGCAAGAAGAAATGTCAAACAGCTTTTGGCTCCAGAGATTTTACTTCTTGGTTGATCTGACTGGACACTTGAACAGACTAAATATTGGTCTGCAAGGAAGTGGCAATACTGTGCTCTCCCTGTGCAAACAGGTCGTGACATTCTCGTCAAAACTGAAAGTGTTCCAGAATGACTTAAAAAGAGGAACACTGTATCACTTTGAATACCTTCGTAAATTTAAAATGGACAATGAGACATGAGAACCCAGCTTCACTACGAACACTGCAGTGCTTGAGGAAGCCATCAATGGGCTGATCAAAAACTTTGGTCACAGATTTAATAACTTCAGAAAATATGTACCAACCTTCCGGTTTATGACCCAACTATATCAGTCAAATCTTGAAGAAATGCGGCTGGACCATTTTAACGTCCCCATTGCTGACTTGGCAATGGAAGTGATTGAATTCGAAGAGTCACACATTTGGATAGATAAATTTAGACAGCTAAATGCAGAGCTAGAACATCTGGAAAGACGAAGGGCAGAGCTAGCGGCAGCACACAAGTGGGCTGAGATGGAAAGGCTGCCAAAGACAGATGGGCTCATCTTCCAAGTTTGGATGGCGCTCCCTGATAACTTCAAGACAATGAAGAACCTTGCTTTTGGCATGCTGTCAGTTTTTGGCTCCACCTATCTGTGCGAACAAGTGTTCTCTCACATGAACTGTATTAAAAACAAATTCCACTCTCAGCTCACTGATGGATCATTAGATGTTTGTACCCGATTAAAACTAACCAGCTATGAGCCAGATGTAGAAAAGCTGAGCAAAGGGATGCAAGGCCAGAAATCGCACTAATAAAAAGTATTGAACTGAACAGTGATGTCTGTATTTTGGGGAAAAGGTGTGTGTTTGTGTTTTTTCTTTGGGAGGGAAGCCTGCCTTTCATTAATTGGTACAGAAAAGTGGTGACAGAGCAGTACTGGTTGAATCTTGAGAATATGCTTTTGTAATAGCAAGCAGTTTGTGCAATGGAACAGAAAAGAGGTGGCTTGACAAGTACTGCAGAGAGGGATTTTTCTTGTAGACAGCAGTTTCTGCACTGGTACAGAAACTGGTACTTTGGTAAGCGGGATGATGGATAACCAGCAGCTTGTGTATGGGCACAGAGGTGGATTCTGGTTATTCAAACTCCCTCTTGCCAAAATACAGCCAGCACTGTGCAGCTGTATATGCAGTGGCACAGAAACCTGGTACCTGAACAGTACTGGTCTAATCATGGGAAGAGGGTTCAGCAGTTCATGCATAGCCACAGTAACATAGTGCCTAAGCACTACTGTCTGTGTTTTGGAAACAGGGATGTTGAATAACCTGCAGTTTAGGCTCTGGCACAGATAGTGGTGCATGAACCTTACTGTATTTTGATAAGTGGGATTTGAAACAAGAGGTTTCTACATTTGCACAGAATGTATTTATTCAACAGAAACCACTAATTCATTTGCACAGCAAATGTATTTATTCAATAAACACAGCACATTCATTTGCACAGAATTTATTTATTGCTGAAGAAACAGTGAATTAATTTGCACAGAATGTATTTATTCAACAGAAACCGCTAATTCATTTGCACAGCAAATTTATTTATTCAATAAACACAGCACATTCGCTTGCACAGAATTTATTTATTGCTCAAGAAACAGTGAATTCATTTGCACAGAAAATGTATTCAATAAAAACTAAATTCCTCTTAATATAGCAGTCTGTGTTGTTCTTTTAACAACGTAACATACATTTTTGCATAAAATGACATGTTTTGAGAATGTCTGGCATGTACAAGTGCATGTTAGTCATGACCACATTTTTGAATGGCTCTTTCGCGGTTGGCCATTTTTTGGTCATTGGCCATGCAGCTCCCAGGCCCGAAAAGGTTGCAGACCCCTGCAATAGCCCTTCCAGTTCACATTATTGCCCTTTATTTACAAGCTTTCATATATCTATATATATATCACATTTTGCCTTATGTTCTTTCCTGGAATTGCACATGATGTTGTTAGAAGTACTAAGGTCTGTGCTTGCTCCATTAATCTTTTGTTTATAATTTTTGCCAAAATTTTATAGTCTGTGGTCAACTGACTGATAGGCCTCCAGTGTTTCATATCCTCCCTGTCTCCTTTTTTATGGAGAAAAATTGTGATCCCCTGTTTCATAATCTCTGTTACAACATTTTTGTGAAAATCATAGTTGTACACTATTCCCAACATAGGAGTGAGCATTTCTTCAAAGTTTTTACAGAAACAGTTTGGGATTCCATGTACCCCGGTGCTGTATTATTTGTCAGTGAAGAAATAGCTTCTTTAATTCCTGCATCCCTAATATGCTTTTTAACCTCCTTCTTCCCCTGTGGGCCTATGACTGGCACTTGGATTTAATCCCATAATCTGGTAGTCTCTTTTATGTTCTTCCTCTGGAACTTCTCCCTTAGAAAGTCCTGGGCTATTTTTTTAATATTGTCTGTATTTGTGTGTACATTCCCTTCCTTATCCTTTAAACCATACATTGCCCTATTTTCTAGTCTCTCTTTATTACTTTCAGATTGATTAGTCTGAGCCTTTGTCCCAAGTTCCACATTTTTGTTCCAATAATAAGGATCTCTCCCTATTATATTGGAAGTCCCACATCTGATTTTTTTATACCTTGTATTTTCTCTTTACAGTTTTGTCCTGTTTTATTTTGAGTTGTTTCTTTATACAGTTTAGCTCTTAAACTAAGATACGTTTGATATTTTGACTTCCCTTTATCGTTTGCTTCCATAATCATTAATGATTTTAATGTCCCTTTTTGTGTCCTCCCACCGTTCCAAAGTATCTTCATACAAATGTAATAGAGATTCTTGCTACCAATATATCCTTAATATTTTCTTTTATTTTTTCATCCTGCAATAATTCCATGTTCGTCCTCCAGACACCTCCCCCAAAGATGGACTATTTATTTGATTAATTTTAAGGTGAAGCACCCAATGGTCTGATGCTCCTATTGGGGCTACACTTACATCTTTAAACTTTGTTTTTTTTTTCCCACACAAACCAAAAATCTATCCTTGTAGGTATTTTTCCTTTAGCAAAGGTGTGCACTGAAGCTTTATTTAAATTTGTATACGCATCCACTATTTGAGCTCCCAACAAAAATTTTCTCAAACAATTAGCATCTCAAAAGATTTTTTCCATGTTCTACCCCAAACTTTTTTTTGTTTAACCACCATTAAAGTATGCCCCCCCCCCCACACACAAGGTAAGTTTGGAGGTGTGAAGAAAGGGCTCATTTTTTCCATGGTTTTACATCTTTCTGCTTTACTTTGGGGTTTGTATAAGTTAATCAGCCAGACTCCTGTTTTTTTTTTTATTATAACATCTAAAATCAAAACTCTTCCTGGAAGTAAGTCTACTAGCTTTAGTTTCTTAACCTCTGGAGATGTAAACCCAATATCAACACCAGAGCATGTTTCTTCTCCTATGGACCATAGAGAGGCCTGCCACCTCCAATCCTTTTGTGCTTGTTTTAACTCATTTATGGTGTGTAATCTTGCATCTTGAAAGAAGTGTACATCCCCCTTTAAAATCTATTAATGAGGAAAATGTTACCATCCTTTTGACTTTATTTTTAATGCTATTCACATTACTAGTAATGCAATTCAGAGCATTCATTTTAACAGATAATTTGTGCAGTCCCTAGCTGTTCTCCATTTTCTTCAAGAGTTTTTTTCCTTCTTTTTGAAACTTGCATGTCTGTAGTTGACGACGGATCCAATATGGTGGCCACGCTGGCCAGCTGCTAGGAGCTTTTTTAATGTGACTGTTTGTGTATGCTGATTTTGTTTTAATTCATTTTATTTTTATCTGTTTGTTTTATTTTTATCCGTTTGTTTTATTTTTCCTGTCGCTAATCTCTATATTTGTTGGATTGCTTGCTCGCTTATGCTAGTTAATTCGGTTTGTTGCATTTGCGGCTTTTTTGTGAGGACTAGCTGAATCATAGAGCGTTTTTGAGCCTTTTTGGTAGATCTCTGGATAACCTCCTATTTTCTTGCTAGTTTACGGACTTTCTGTATAGGAGCTGTAGTGCTCTGGATTTTAAATCGACAGTGATCCTGAGAAGCCTGAGGACTCGCCTGTCGGCTTCTTTGTTGAAGAATTGTGAGTAAGACCTGGGGTTCTCCGTGTGAAGTGCGTGAGGGCAGCCAGGATTTTAAAATCGGAAGGTGGTGTGGTTCAGAAGCTGTGTTGGGTGGGGGGGTCTCCCCTTAGTGCCTAGCATTGGTAGTTCACTTAGGTCCTTTGCAACCAAGCAGGTGCTGTCCCCGTGTTCCCCGAGGGGTCGGAGTTGCAGTTGGGACTCTTCTAAAACTTTCTAGGGGATAGTCCGTGTGGCCTACCTCCTGGGGTTTATAGCTGTGGGTCGTGGGTGACTGGGTGGGGGCCTCTGAGTCTGGTGCCTTGGGGAGACTCCTCTTAAGTTTGAGTTGCAAGCCCCAACCCACTATTGTGCCGGTGCCCTTTTGAGCTGTGTCCAGATTGTTACCTGGATTTACATCCTGTTTTCTCAGGATTGCTGACCTGGGGCATTTTTTACTGGAAAACAATATCTATAGTTGGCATTCAATCCGTTTGGTTCTAAATCTATTTAAACTCTTCTCATGGATTATCTGCAATGTTTTCTATTTTGCTCAGGGCTCACAGTTGGATTTGAAACTGTGTTGTTCTGGATAGAGAGAACATCCTTTTTGTGATTTTCCTTGGTGTAACTGGCTATACTGTATCCCGTTTCAGCCTTTGAACTTCTGGTAGTTCTTGGTGTTGACTATACCTAATTCTGGACCTGGATTAAAAGAGACTGTGGACCTCCTCTTTTTTGGGTATTATTTTGTTTTCTTCATCTGGTCGATGTGGTGGTTAGAGGACCCGAGTCCACATATTTTATTTATTTATTTTTATTTTGTTAAAAGTCATAAAATGTAGTATTGTTTTTTATTTTGCTGTTATATTATTTTAAGTTGGTTTAATTGTTTGGCAGTGAGAGTGCCTTTCTATCCTCTTTCCCCAGTGGTGAGAGGACTGGGGGGGGTAAATCATTTATTTATTGTCTTTTGTTATATGATGTGTTGGGCTGGGGGTGAGAGCCCTGAAGCTTTGTTTGTTGTTTATTTGTCTTGTGGGTTATTTTGTATCGAGGGGGTTGTCAGGGATCTGATTCCAGGCTCTGAAACTGAGGTTGGTTAACCTGGGAGTTGGGCAGGGTTTTTAAACTGTTTTTCATTTTTAGCAGGGTATTATTAGTTTCTTAGTTTAGTTTTAGGTTTTGTTTATTGTATTGTGTAGCTTAGTTTATGTGTATATGTTGGTCTTCAGCCCTCACAGCGGTGCGCTACTCATCCACCTCTCTTTGTGCCCTTCGCCCTTTTTATTCTCCCCCTCTTCAGTTTGAGATTTACCAGCATTGCAGAGTGCTGGGTATTGTGTGTAGGAGGGGGAGAAGGGTGTGGGGTTATGAACAGGGGAGGATGATTGAGCAGGGTCATCGTATTGGGGTGGTTAATACCAGAAGGCACCCTGGGGCAAAATGGAATCCTGATCGTGGTTCTCCATGTCTGGTGCCCATACCCAAGGGCAACACCAATTATGGTGGGCAGATGGCCTGTGCGGCCCGCGAGGTTTGTCCAACTTGGGCAGTGTTGTGCAATGCCAGGTCCATTAAAAACAAGACCGCAATTATTGCTGATCTTGTTGGTATGGTGGACCTGGCTTGCATTACCCAGACCTGGTTGGATGACAACTCTGGCCCCATTTTGGAGGCTATGACTCCAGCCGGGTACTCGGTGTTACACCGCCCAAGATTGGATCATAGGGGGGAGGGGTTGCAGTCTGTTTCAAGACTGAACCCGGCCTCACGGAGGTACTAGTGGGGAGGGTTGAATCCTTTGAGTGCATAGTTGTAACAGGTGTAGGCATTCAAATCGACCTCATTTACCATTCACCCGGTGATGAGAAGCAATTCCTTCAGGAAGTGGCGTACTTCGTCGTCGATATGGCGTTCCAGTCGCCTAGCTTAATGGTTCTGGGTGACTTCAACACCTGGGTCAACGATGAACTCTCACAATTTGGTCAACACTTCCTCCAGTTAATGACAACACTGGGCCTTACACAGGTAGTTTCCTCTGCTACACATAAATGTGGACACTCTTTGGACCTAATCCTTCTTCTAGGGGTCGGGGCATCTGATGTGGGGGTGGAACCCATCAGGTGGTCAGATCATTACACCGTGGGGTTTAGTTTTTGCTCCCCTTCTAGAAGGCCTGCCCCTACGGAGTGGGTTAGGTACCACCCTTTGCAGGATATAGATCCCCAAGGCCTTGCAGCAGTGCTTGACCTCTCATCCCCCATGTTGGCAAGCAGTGATCCAGAGACCCTTGTGTCGGTGTATAACACAGCCATTGCTGGGGCTCTGGATTTCATTGCTCCAGTTTGTGTTTTCCCCCTCTCCCTCTGCCCCAAGTCCCCTTGATTTGATGGGACATTGAGAGTGATGCAGAGACAGGGGCGAAGGTTAGAGCGTTGCTGGCGAAGGTCCGCCCTTGATGACGACCACCTTAGATTGATGGATCATTATCTAGTCTATCAATCTGCAATCACCCGTAAGAAGGCAGAGTTCCTTTTCTAGGGAGATTGCTGTTGCTCTGAATCGACCAGCTCAGCTGTTTCGAACTGTGAACAGACTGTGCAACCCAGCCTGTCTTCAAGTTTGGAAAGTTTTTTCACAGTTGGAGTGCGATGAACTTGCTCGGTTCTTCGTAAATAAGGTGGTCGACATTAGGGCTGAGTTGTTGCCATCACACTCTATGGGGGTTGCCATGAACCGGGGTGAGATCACGGTGCCTCGGTTTTCCTGGAGTTCCTTCAGTCAGCTGGAGTTCATTGATGTCATGAGACTCATCCAGCATATGTGCCCTACGTGCTGTAGTTTGGACCCTGGACCAACCTCCCTAATTCTGGGTTGGATCGACATCATTGGTACAGTCCTTATGCAGATAGTCAGGTGCTTCCTGGAATATGGTGAGTTTCCCAGCTCCCTGAAAGAGGCGGTGGTGACACCCCTCTTGAAGAAAGCTACTGCGGACCCTGACTGTCTGGAAAACTACAGACCTATCTCTAATCTTCCCTTTGTCAGGAAAGTGATTGAGAAAGTAGTGGCTGCACAACTGGAAGACCATTTGACCATCCATGATGTCTATGAACCCCTCCAGTCCGGTTTTTCGCAAAAGACATAGTACCAAGACAGCACTGGTTCGGGTGCTCAATGATCTCTTGATGGCTAGAGATCAGAAGAGTCATTCCATTTTGGTTCTCCTCGACCTTTCTTCAGCCTTTGACACCGTAGATCACATGGTGTTGATAGAACGCCTGAGGCTGTTCTGTGGAATGTCTGGAACCGTCTTAAGATGGTTCACATCATTCCTCACTGGAAGATCACAAAGAGTTGTGTCCGGGTTTTTTTCCTCAGATCCAACGGCTTTGTCTTGTGGGGTGCCCCAGGGTTCAGTATTGTCACCCATGTTATTTACGGTGTATATGCTACCCATCGGAGACATTGTAAGGAAGTATGGGCTGAGGTTTCACTGTTATGCAGATGATACCCAGCTCTACCTTTCTTTTGCCCCTGACCAGGTGGGAGCTCTCTCGGTCTTTAATAGCTGTCTAACTGAAATCCAGGAGTGGATGAATTCTAGCTGGCTGAAGTTGAACTCTGATAAGACTGAGGTTTTGGTTGTGGACCCGGGTCGTCAGATAGGTGGGTCGGGTGTTGATGCGTCTTCCGGAATGTTTCTTGGAGGCGTTTCTCTCTCGACCTCTGAACAGGTGCAGTACCTGGGGGTAGTTCTTGATGATGGGCTGACACTGCATTCACAGGTGTCGGCAGTCATAAAGACTTCCTTTTACCATCTTAGGAACATTTCCAGGATCCGGCATGTTGTTCCGTCTGCCGACCTACCAACGTCAGTCCATGCCTTCATGTCCTCGCGCTTGGATTATTGCAACTCCCTTTATCTAGGGCTTTCAGGGGTTGAAATCCATCACCTGCAGCTAGTGCAGAATGTTGCAGCCCGGCTTTTGACGGGTTCTAGTAGATCCTGTCACATTACTCCGGTGCTGCGCGAACTGCACTGGCTGCCAATTCGGTGGCGGATCACCTTTAAAGTCAGTTTGCTGACTTTTAAAGCTCTACTCAATCTGGGCCCAGTCTATCTAAAAGAACTTCTGGTTCTTTATCACCCTAACCACTCTGCTTGGCCGATGAGGGGTTGCTAGAGGTTCCAAGGGTGAATTTGAAATCTTCGGGTGCTCGGGCATTTGCGTATGCAGCCCCCACCCTTTGGAACTCTCTACCCTGTAGGTTGCGGGAGTGCACTTCTACGGAGGGCTTTAAGAGAGGTTTGAAGACTTTTTTTTATGGGAAACTGCATTTTTAGAACACTGATTGTTATGACTGTTTTGATCTAATTGTATTTTTTAATGATTTTTACTGTTTTGATTTGTTATTTATGTACGGCGCCTTGGCAATTGAAAGGCTCCTTATAAATAAAATTATTATTATTATTATTAGTTTCATACTCAGAGGTAAGTTCCCCTTCTGATGGTTCAGATATAGTTATGTCTGAGTCGTCATCTACTGTGACCCATTCCTTGTCCTGTAATGTCGTGTATTTGTTAGACAGAGGCACCAAGTCCTTTCCTTTTTTCCTCCCATCCCATTTGGGGGAGGGGTACAACTCCTACTCTTTGATCTTGTCAGCACTGTGTACCCATCCTCTCCATGTTCCTTATTTTTCCCTTTATTACTCTTCAAAATTGCTAACTGCTTATTTTGTCCACCATCACTCTGGGCTTCCAGTGATATGCTTGTCTCTGGAAGAGAAGAGGTATTTTTTCCCTTTCTTGGGCCTTGCTTTTTTCTTGGTTTATATTTTCCATTTCTATGGTTTCTTCTATAACTTTCTTTTTTTTTTGCTTTTTCTTTCTGTGCCTGTGTCAAGTGTACATCTTGCTCAGCTTTCTCCAGCCGATCCAGGTTGTTGTGCATTGCCCAAGGGCAATTATTGAAGATATGCCCTGATTCTTCACAGAAGCTGCACTTAATTGGGTTTTTGCAAATAGCCCCATGATGCCCCAATACTCCACACAGTCCGCATTTAACTTTTTCACAGGCATTACCAAGATGTCCTTTCTCCTCACATTAATAACATGCCTGTGGCTGGCCAGCATAAAAAAAAAAACTCCCCTATCCCTCCCTAAAAAAAACAATTTGGCAGATGCTTCAACTCTCCATCTACTTGTTTAAGCATCACCTTGAATTTCCAATCCCCAGTACACAAACTCTCCTCATCTAGTATTGGCTCTGGGGGTCCAGTGAGGGTACATCTCTGTTTGAGACAGTATGAAATGTCTGCTACATTCACCCCTTCATTTTTAAATAAGACAGTCACCAATCTGTAAACTGGTTTAGTTAGGGGGATTGCCAAGAAATCTCTCCATAAAGGGGTTTTCTTCACCTGATGGTACAATTTCCAAAATCTGTCCAATCCTGAGGGGTGCTTAAAACTTACATCATAAGTTGTTTCTCCTGGGGAGTGTATCAAAGCATAAATTTCATATGCATAAAACGTCAAGCTGGTTTTGAGGAGTTGTTTTCCAACAAAAATGTGGTCTGGGGCCTCATCAGGAACACCCCAAAATTTTAACCTCACCGCAGTCCTTCTTTTAGCTGGCTCTGAAAGTCTATTTATTGCATCAGGGAATAACCTTTCTGCTACATTCTCTCCCCACACTGTAGGACGCTCATCATTGTTTTTCTCTTTTATTTCCTCATTTATAGCTGCATCTCCTTCTACCTCCATGGATACATTTAGGCCCTCATCCACGACTTGGCCTTCTAATTCTTTCATAGCATTTCCATTCTCTATTTCATTTTGCCCAACTTCTGGCAACTGCACCTCTATATTTTATGTCCCCACATCGGGTAATGCAGCCTGTTGTTCTGTTTCCTGTATTTTATCTGGATTCGGGGGTTCTGGTCCTACTGACCCACTTCGCCTGTTAAGATCCCACCCTTTGCCATCCTCTGCTCTCTTCCATCCCACTTGCAATAGTGCCTCTGCAACCCATTCTGGCTTATCCTGTAAGTTGTCTGACTCAGTGGCCCCACCATGATCTAGTGTCCCTTTTTCCTCACTCCTGCCACTGTCAGCGCTATTTTGTGCTGTGGTTTGGTCATTTTTAACATCCTCTTGTATTTCTCCATCCTTTTCACTCTCAGCAATAGTACTTTCATCAATTGTTTTTTTGCCTTGCATAGCTCTTCTTAGGCCGGACCGTTTCCTACCCTTTCTGGCCATGCTGTTCAAGGCTTCACTTTCTCTTGTACCTGCTGCTTTAAAAACCGCTTTTTTTACACTTAGTCCAGCTTCTTTTGATGCTCCTGCATCAGTGTTTACCTGCTGACTTTGACAGGCCGCAATCTTGCCATCAGTTTGCTCTGCCTTTCCTTTTTCACTCAATTCTGCTGCGCAGAGCCATTTCCCCCTTATTTTTGTTTTTTTATAACTATAGGTTTGCCACCAACAATTTTACTGTGCGATTTCTTACCTGCACTCTCTGACTCCTCGGAAGGTGCACTGTTTATTCCTTGCTCTTTAACCAGTGCCACACCTTCAGTAGTTATTTGTGCATTGCGCTCATCCTCCAGTTCTGTTGTCATTACATCTGAACTCTCCTCATGGCAGGACCTTGTGCCAGCTTTGAATCTCCTCACATCATAACTCATTTTCAGGCCTCTAGTAGTATACAAGACAGGGAAGGAGGCCCTCTCCCCTGCCACATCAGCACTTCCTCTTCTTCTGCTGTCCTGTTCCAAACTATGCTCCTCCACTCTGCTCTCAGGAAGTCAAGCCCCCTGCTGGCAGAGTAGGGGGAATTTCCCCCATTCTTTAAAATACCACCAACAGCTTAATCTGGTTCAAAGTTAGTTGGCATTCATTTGTATCCCCTTCCCCCAGATCATGCCTGAAAATAGGCAGAATTTGTCTAGTGCACTTACTTGGTCAACAAAAACTAAATAAATAAATAAGTCAAACTGGATGGCAGAGTAGACTTAAGTGGGCAAGGGTCCAGACACAAATTGTACTGTGTCATCTGTAAAAAGTTGTATTTTGGAGGCCACAATATTATCGCTCTGACTATTGACATATAGCAAGAAAAGCAGGGGGCCCAGAATAGAGCCCTGGGGAACTTCTCTTGCCATGGGAAGAAGTGATGAGAAAGTCACGCTAGCCTTAATCTGTTGCTGTCTATCTGCCAGATAGCTGGTAAACCATTTTAATACTGAGCTGGTGAAGCCATGTTCCTTGAGGCTGACTAGGAAAAGACCATGATCAACGGTATTAAAGGCCTTACTAACATCCAAAAAAACAGCACCTGTGCAATGTTTATTGTCCATGGTCTCTAACCAGTCATTGGTTATCTTAGATACGGCAGATATGGTGCAGTGCTGACTTCTAAACCCACATTGTAAGGAATTTAGGAGATGGTGAATCTCAAGGAATTCCCTGACCCAGATACTAACTAGTTTTTCTAAGGCTTTTGAGAGGACTGGTAAGATTGATATGGGCCTATAGTTATTCATGTCAGCAGAGTCACCAGATTTAAACAGGGTAATAAGTGGGCTACCTTCCATGCATGAGGTGCTGTTCCTTCTGTTAACAATAAATTAAATAGGTGTGTAACTGGTACAGACAGGAAGGGGTGCCCTAACTTCAGGAAGAAGGGGTCAATGTGATCTGCAACAGCACTCTTTTTTTGTATCCAGTTTAAGTAATTGATTCTCAACTTGTTCATATGTAATGGTAGAGAAGTTAAAGGTGGCATTGATAGGAGGGCTGGTATCTGCTGCTAGTTGTAGGATAGTTGGGTGCAGGGTGGTGCACTGGAGGAATTGAAGGTGAGGCCTGTTATTGTAAAGAGTTCACTGAGTTTATTGAGTATTTCAGACTCATCTGTAATAAAGGAGCCTTGACAATTAATTTTGTCAGGTAGTAACAGAGATGCTTTGCAGCCTTCAACTGATTTGAAGGTGCATCAGATTTTTGCAGGGTTCCCTTTAGCTGATTCAGTAATGTTCAAATAGTAATTTTCTTTTGTGTTCCTTATCAGCCTAGTGCAAGCATTGTGGCAAGCCCTAAAAGCTGTCAAGTCGCTATTGTATTTAGTACTTCTCGTAATGGCCCAGAGACAGTCCCTTTCTAATGAACCTTTTTAATGTCCTAGTTGAACCAGGGACATGAGTTTTTTTTTAACTCTACAGCTAATTAGCGGGGCATGCTTGTTTATGATGTGAGTAAGGGTGGAATTGAGAACGTGTGTGCCTTCATTGGTAGTATCTGTTAGGTAAAAGTTTTGCCAGTTAATATCTGGTCTGCCAGAAAGTGGGATGGGTTGAAACTTTTGAAATTCCACATAGTAACAAATTTGCTGATGGGGTATATTTCAAAGCTGGCCTGGTGGTGCTGAGGGTTGAGGTGATGGATGCCACACCTTGTGCCATGCCAATGACCTGGGTTTGGGAATGAGTTTGGGCTGACAGGGGTCGGCAGAGGAGGGAGAGGATTGAGCATCCGATGGACAGCTCTCCTGTCCTGGGGGGGAGGCAGGAACTGTTCAGCATACTAATGACTCCCGGTGGAGATCGGGGGTGCTGCAGTATGCAGACAGCACAAGTAGCATGGCTGACACCGGCAGGGTTGCCGTGTGCATGGCATCGGGGTGCCCACAAAAGGGGAGGGGGGCATAAGGGGACCAGAAAACAGAAACACCCAGATCTACAGGGTAGGCAACAGCACCTGACCCCCCTGCCCACTGCTGGATCCGTCTCGCATGGCGTCTCATTTCCTCCACCTGGGCCCTCACCCACAGCCAGAATCTGACTTTGAAGAGCACCCAAAGAAAAGGGATGGCCCCACCCAGGAGGGGTTAAGCTGGGGGGTACTGGTTGTGGGGGGGAGAGAGGAGGCTCAGGGCAGAGAGGACCTCAAATGGGGCAGGACCAGGCAGGATGCCTGAGAGAGGCTCCTCAGTCCATGACTGGAGCAAAAAAGAATGTAAAAAAAAGGGAGTATATTTCAAGAGGTCCCCAACACACAATACTATGTTGTGACCACTGAGAGTGTTGTGGAACATAGCTTCCTGTATTATTTTAAGCGGTCTATTTGTAATGACTAGGTCCAGTTATGAACTAATGAGGTGGTTTCTATGGTTTAGCCTTGTTATTCCGGTAATTATCTGAATCAACTGAAGGTCATCACAAAGATTCTTTAAAGGGGTTGATTTAGAGCTGAACCAGTCCAGATTCATGTCACTGATAACTAATGTTTCATTTGTATTTAAGCTGAGAAAGTTTTGTAGCTGGGTCAGTAAATCTAGACCCCCAGAGGGTGGCCTGTAGCAACCTCGTATGCTAATGAATTCAGCAAAGGAGATGGATATTTTTAGTGCCACGCATTCAAGTTCTTTTGGATTGGAGATGGTATGAAGGACAGAAACAGATAGTCTAGCTTTAATGTAAATGACCTACCTCCCCCCTTGTAGATCTGTCAACATGATAGAAGGAATAACATGGAAGGGCTAGGGCTTGGTCTTTGCTGGTGCTCTGGAGCTAAGTTTCTGTTAGAATCAGAATTCTGGGGGTAGTATGGGCTATCCAGGCTTGAACATCCATTATTTTCTTTTGTAAACTGCAGATGTTTTGTAAGCATTACTTTTCACCCTTTGGCAGAAGCAAAGTCAGCAGGTGATGCAAGAGGAGGGGCTGGACAGGGTTGAGTTCTGTATTGACTGAGAAAAGGAGAAGCAGAAAGATTAGATGCCTTATCCAGAGTCTCTAGGAGATCTTGTGTGCCTTGAGGTGGTGATTTAGCAAATTGCACTTTAATGCTGACCATTTTTTAGAGCTTGGTAGAGGGAGGAAGTGCAAACAAATAGGAAGGCACTGTATTCAGTGGAGTTAGTAGAGACCAGTTTCAGTGCATGCCCTATAGTTACATGGTCCCACAGAGGGTGGGGATTGGTGGCGATGAAGGGCTTTACAATTGGGCAGAGTGTGCAACCAAGAGGCGTGGGCTTGCCATCTGTGACGGGGATAATGGGGGCAGAGATATTAGCAGAGCTAGAAGACGCATTATGCCCTGAAGGAGCCAATTAATCAATCAGTTAAACAATTGAACTGTGGGCAAATAGGTAGAGCAGGAGAAAGAAATAAGTAATAAATAACAGTGGAGGAAGAAACCACAAAGTTATGGGTGTAATGAGCCAGAGGAAATTGTTGCCTATGCGATGGTCTAGTGATGGGGTCACCGCCTCTAAAACAAGTTTGCAGCATCCTCCACTGCCAGTAGAAGCACCCTGAATCTGAGCAAGAGCTATGCAATGGGATGTCAGAGGAATATTCAGTGAGTGAAGGAAAAGGAAACAGTGACCTCTAGGGGTAGCTTGATATAACTTGCAAATGGAAAACTGGACACATTTATTTTTTTAACTATAAATTTGTTAACTATAAATTCTGCACAAATTCTTAATGTAACTACACTGGGCCATTACAGAAAGCTGTGGAATGCAGGCAGCAGCAAGTGAGAAAACAAGTCAGCACTGGTGTGCAGTCAGAAAGGTATCAGGTTCAAATCTGCTGTTCACTGCTCCCGAGGCAGAGTGCCTCAGCTGGGAGTGGAGGACACCTTGTAGCTGCTAGTCTGAGCAGTGGCATTTTGGACCTCCCAAGGCAGCAGTGTGTTGGAGGTGGTCCTGACCTGTTAGTGTGAGCGGTGGTGTTTTGGAGCTCCCAAGGCAGCAGTGTGTGTTGGAGGGGGTCCTGACCTGCTAGTGTGAACGGCAAGATTTTGGAGCTCCTAAGGCAGCAGTATGTGTGTTGGAAGGGATCCTGTCCTGCTAGTCTGAGTGGCAGTGTTTCAGAGCTCAAAAGGCAGCAGTGTGTGTTGGAGGGGGTCCTGACCTGCTAGTCTAAGCAGTAGTGTTTTGGAGCTCCCAAAGCAGCAGTGTGTGTTGGAGGTGGTCCTCACCTGCTAGTCTGAGCGGCAGGGTTTTGGAGCTCCCAATGCAGCAGTGTGTGTTGCAGGGGTGTTCTGACCTGCTAGTCTGAGTGGTGGTGTTTTGGAGTTCCCAAGATAGCAGTGTGTGTGTTGGAGGTAGTCCTCACCTGCTAGTCTGAGCAGCTGCATTTTGGAACTCCCAAGACAGCAGAGTGTGTTGAAGGGGTGTCCTGACCTGCTAGTCTGAGTAGTGGCATTTTGGAGGTCCCAAGACAGCAGTGTGTGTTGCAGGGGTGTTCTGACCTGCTAGTCTGAGCAGTGGTGTTTTGGAGCTCCCAAGACAGCAGTGTGTATGTTGGAGGGTGTCCTGACCTGCTAGTCTGAGCAGTGGCATTTTGGAGCTCCCAAGACAGCAGAGTGTGTGTTATGTCTGGGTCATGGGGTATATTACCTTACTTCTATAGATCTTATAAAGGATCATAAAGGAGTTATCTTAAAGGATTTTTTCACAGTCATTGCTGATTGAGAGTAAAGATCTTAATAGGGGTTTCAGTAGAGTGGTTGGCATAGAATCAAAGGGTTTGGGACACCTTTTGATTTTCAAGTTAGAATTATTTTGTTGAGACAATTTGGTCCCACTAGAGGCCCATCTCACAACTGGAGTTGGTTTTATCTCCTGCTCTGTCGGTAAGCTTACTTGTAGGCATCACTCTTTGAAGCATCTTTGGTGTTGCATTTTTTTCCCTTCTATCAAGTGGAAGTCAGTTTGTACATAATTAAACTTCCTTTTTTGGATCAGGTATTAGACTACCTCTTTTTTCAAGTATTTACACCCACTCTGTATATAGTTCTAGTAAATGTCTTGCTTAGCTTTCAGAGTATTTTTTCCTAGTTGGCAAACTCCCATTCAGAGTTGTTAAACAATGGATTGGTTACTCCAGCTGTTGGAAAGTTTTAATTTGTTCATTATATAAATATGATCTAGCTCAGATGGATAAATTCATTACTGACTCAAAAAATTACACAGAGGCACATATGGCTGTAAATCAGGAAAATGTTTAATATATTGCATAATACAAAACAGACATACAGAAAGCTACTCTTCATGGCAAAATTATTAGTTTTTCTGTACATAGGAAAAGAAAGAGAGAAAAAACAACTTAAAGACCTTGAGAACTTATTTAAAACTAAAGAATTACAGTATGCAGCTACCCCACACCCTGACCCTAAATCCCCTTTACAACACGAAATCCTTAGACTTCGCATGCAAATTAATGATCTAATCTCCTGGAAAACTGAAATTGCACTACTTAGAATTAAACACAAATACTGGGGGGGTGAAAAAGGTAGTAAGCTACTGGCATATAGACTTAGAGTGCAACAGTTGGAATGATATATTTCAGATCTAAAAAACTCTACTGGGCAAATATGTACTGATAACCCTAGCATTAATAAGATCATGTCTTCATTATATAAAAAGTTATATACATCCATTACCTCTGTGGCAAAATTGAATATTGACAAATTTCTGGATAAATTAGCGCTTCCCCAACTTTCATATGATGCAATAAATTCCTTAGATAAATCTATTACAATAGAAGAAGTTCATCATGCACTCTCTTCCCTCAAAACTGGACGTGCCCCTAGTGGTGATGGTTTCCCAGTGGAGTTTTATAAAAATATGGCTGTTTTACTTTGCCCTTTATTGTGTAGGGTATTTTATGAATCCATAACTTTAGAAAAACTACCTCCAACCTTAATGGATGCAATCATTACAGTGCTCCCCAAAAAGGATAAGGATGTCACTCTTCCCTCTAATTATCGCCCTATATCATTACTTAATGTAGATGGTAACATTTTCGCAAGTCTATTAGCTATTCATCTTAATCCCTTCATTCCCCGATTAGTTAATAAGTCTCAAACAGGTTTTGCTAAGGGTAGGATGGGTTCAGATCATCTTCGCTCTTTATTCAATCTCATGTATAAAGCTAAATTGCTAAAATCCCCTGCAGTAGCAATTGCCATCGATTTTGAAAAGGCTTTTGATTCTTTGAATTGGAATTTTCTTTATTTAGTTTTATCCGGCTTTGGCATTAGTGACCGCTTTTGTTCATATATAAAATTACTATATACCTCCCCTACAGCAAGGGTTCTTACTAACTCTGCTATATCTCAATCCTTTGAATTAAATAGAGGCACTAGACAAGGATGTTCCTTATCCCCATCCCTTTTCATTTTAGCCTTAGAACCTTTGGCAGCTGCTATTCATCAATCTGACAAAATCAGAGGTATATCAATTGGCAATACACAATATTCATCCCTGTTGTATGCTGATGACATGTTAATTTTACTAGATGATTTAGAATTAGCTGCACACCCGCTTATACAATTAGTAAATACATTTGTGGAAATCTCTGGTCTTGCAATTAATTACAAAAAAACTGAAATATTACCACTCAAAACATTTTGTAAACCTTATATGAACAATGTCCTTGGCTTTGGTTGGGCATCCCAGGACATTTCATACTTAAGAATTAACATTTTAACGGATACTGAAAAAATATCGGAGGCAAATCTTACTCCTATCCTCTTAGAAATTACAACAATACTTGAAAGGTGGAAAAACCTTAATCTAACATTAATTGGTAAAATCAACGTAATGAAAATGTCTATTACTCCTAAGATTTTGTATCTCTTTTCCAACATACCATTGATTCTACCCACTATCTTTATCTCTCGAATTGATAAATTGATAGGGAATTTTATTTGGGAAGGTCATGTTCCAAGATTTAGTAGAAATAAGCTACTTACCCATTGGTCCCAGGGTGGGTTTACTTTTCCCTAGTTGTTGGCCTATCTATGGGCATTTTGTGCTTCACAAACCACAAAATGGTTTACTAAAACCAATAATGAATCTCCTTAATGGCTCAATAGGGAAGCCTTCTGGGTATTGGGAAACATTTCCACCAATTTTATTTTTAATTCTTTGCCACAAAAATTGAAAAAAAAATACCCTACAATTGTTCCATCAATTCATTATTGGCTTAAATAACATAAATGGTTAAAAACTGACCCAGCTCCCGCATTTTACTGTCCGATATGGGGAAACCGACGTATAACCTTAGATGACCATCCATTGTTTTGCAATCCATGGACAAATAAAAATATAATATTTTTAGGTGATATCCTAATCAAAAATAGCAATATTTTGGATTCCTTTACAAATTTACAAACCATTTGGGATATAAATAAAAAAGGTTTCTGGAAATATCTACAAATTCGAGTGGCATTATCTCTTATATTATGGCATAAACATAGAATAACCTATTCCAGCCTAAATACCACCTCATGGGTGAATACTTCATCAGGGCTAATTAGTAAGATTTATAAAATGATCAGGGATAATTTACCAAATCAATTAATTTCAGCCCAAACTAAATGGAGCTTAGCATTGCAACAAAATATAACTGAATCTCAATGGAGCCAGTGTTGGACTATTTGCCATAACACATTTAGAGATGTGCATAGTACACTTATTCAATATAAAATTCTTCACTTGTGGTACAGAACACCAGCCATACTATATAAAATGGGAGTTATACCAAATGATATATGTTGGAGATGTCATTCATCTAATGGTAATTTATTCAATATTTTGTGGCTTTGTAGCCCCATATCTACATTATGGCATTCGAGCCATCATTTGGCTTCCAATATCATAAAATGCCTCTTACCTTTTGACCCCCAAGTACTTTATTCTAGGGATTATTGACAAAAGTATTAATATATCTAGATACCAACATAGATGGCTACAAATATTATCTATGCAGGTTAAGTGGTTGATTTTAACTAATTGGAAGTCACAGATAATACCTACACTTACTGAAATTCTTAACAGCTTAACCCAAACTGCATCCTTGGAACATATATCTTATTTGACTTTGGACCGACTAAATGTATATAAATTGTGCTGGCAGGATTACTTTAACTTTCTGGAATCTGGAGGATTAGGAAATACTTGTAGATCTCTGGTTTAGAAGGATTCTAAAATATTTTATAGAATAGACAGATTGTATCTCCCTACAATATAGATAGGATATACTGTTATTTAGTATAGTAATATGTTTATTTTATATACTGTGCAGAAATAAGAATCAATGGCAATGTATGCCACTACACATCATGACCTGTAGTATGTACATGTGTATGTATATATATGTGTGTGTATATATATATATATATATATATATATATATATATATATATATAATATGTATATGTATATGAATATATATAGACATAACCATTATATTAGTTTTGACCCAATTCTATTTAATCAAAATGTGGATTGTGAAAATGCCATACTACATTGTGCATTATATTCGTGTCTGCATAGTACCATTATGTTATAATATAGAAAATGCTTTTTATTTTCTAATAAAAAAGATTAACTGCAGAACAGACATACAGTAGATACTAATGAATAGGAGCATGGGTCGAGATGGAGTCTTCGTCCTCAGGTCTGGCTTGCTGCAGTGGGTCCTACGGGATGCCCGATGGTGGGGAAGGGCTCTGCAGCTCATCTTCTTTGATTAAAGGATGATGCTGTGGGGAGGAGGTTTCTTCCCATGGTATTGATCTCTGCCTTAGTAGTGTTATGTTGACATCAGTACCCCAGTGTGAAAATATTTTTACAGAACATTACTGGATTGAATAATCCTATAGAAGGGGCACATTTTATGCAGTACCTAAGAAAAAACCCTACTGATGTGTACCTCATACAACAAACACGTGTGTCAAAAGTAGAATATGCAAAGTTGAAATGTGGAAGTCGCTATGAAATTTATGCATCCACTTTCCTCAAGGTAAAAAGAGAGGATAGGCCATAATTATACCATCCACTACACAGCTAAAGAAAACAAGGTTAGCAATCCTCCACTCATGGCTTAGCTTCAGCCTCTTAAAATACGAACAGTACTTGTCCAAGCACACCCTGAAGGTCTTACACCTTCCACGGCCAGGAAGCAACTGACCTCCCGATCTATCTTCTAGCCTCTAGTGGTGGGCTTTTTATATTAATCTAGGGATGGCCTCACTGTCAGGTGATGCACTCCTTTTTTTTAAAAAAAAAACATCCTAACTTTTCTTAGGGTACTAATTTTTGACATCAAACATCAATTACCTGCAGACTGGCTATCATGCTATTTATGTAGTATAGAGTCAGTTAACATATCCTTGTTTTAAAGGTTTTAAATCAACATACATGTTTAATGAGCATTAATTGGGGCTTAGCCCGGCCCCCTTTGGGAGTGACATCACATCTTTAGTTCACTATAAAAACAGTCAGCTTGAGGGTTAACAGCCTTATAGCAGGTCATGAGTACTCACCAGGTCTACAGATACTCATTTTGTTTTATAAATATTCATGAAGTTTTTTCACTCTGAGGAGTCTCTGGGTTGGCAAGAGGAATGGGTGAATGAGGGCGTGCTTCTCTTATCCCTTCTTCTGCCAGCTCAGTACACCTCTAGTTTTTCCAGCAGCATTCAGTCATCATTTATTAACAATTGTCTCCAACATCACTTTATCCTGTCCTTTAACACTATAGAATTAAAGGGACACTGTCAGCTTTGCCCATCGGTTTACTTTAACTTTGAAAATGATCATCTGTGGGCACAAACAAGCACTAAATATGCTCGGGAACTGTCTTGCATCAAACTAAAATTGCTTAGTTTACCTGTTTTTTTATATTTTCCATTTGCTTCTTTTCAGTCGTCCCGACTGCAACTCGCGTTCCCCCGGAAGCAGATACCGCACCGAGAATGCACCTGGAATGCACGTCTGCTGTGCATGCTGAGCTGAGGTGCCAATTTTACCAAACATATCGCAGCAGACATATAATCCAGCAGAACTAGCAACATTAAAATACTGCTGGTATGTATCACATTCAAACGAGTGCTGAATTAACAGCAAATCACTACCAGGGTCTGGCACCTAAATCCCATGCATGCGCACTAGTGTCACATTCTCACGCATGCGCGAGATCTTTCCTTTGACCGCAAGTGCACATGCACGGGATTTCGGCTCCAGACTCCAGTACTGGTCTGTAGTTAATCCAGCATTCGATTTTGTGAAGCTATACCAGCAGCATTTAATTTGCTAATTCTGCTGAATATTGAAATGCTCGATTCAACGTGCACAACAGGCCTTGCGTTCAGGTGCGTCTCAATCTTGACTATCTCTCGAAAACAGACGACGGAACGACGAAAACGAAATCGAAAATATTAAAAACAGATAAATAAGCAATTGAATTTGATACGAACAATTCAGCTAATTTAGCTGCCACGGATTATCATTTCAAAGTTAAAATAAACAGATGGCAAAACTGACAGTGCCCCTTTAACTCCTAAGGAGTTCTGGTTTAGGAGAGAACTTTTTATTGAAAAAGAAATGCACCCTTTTTCCTTCCCAATGAATGAAATTTCCAGCTGCTGGGTAATATTTCATTTTGGCCTTCATAGTCATGGAGTAGCGGCTCTGGGCACAGAAAAATGAAGATTGTGCTGCTCCCGTGTAACAGTGTTTTAGTGGAACACAACTTGTGCACTTTTAAAGAATCAGTACTGGCTTCTGAAATATTTCTAAACCTCCCCTAGAAAACCACTCCTTATCCATTTAATTAAATAGAAGGGGCACCAAGAGGTCAATGTTTTCTGTCTCATATTTCAATGTAGCTGCTTCAGAGAATACTGCAAAGAAGAGAGACGCCTCCCTGTAAAACACAGAATGCTCTCTTCTCGCAAAGATGCTGTCAAGCTTATTTTTTCACAGCTTCAGTGGCCCGAGTCTGTACTACAAAAAAAAAACTGTCCATCTTACTGCAGCATTTTGCCATTTTCGGCAATTCCTTCTTCTCAGGGCAAATATGTCCAGGATTCCCAGGGCTCCAATAGCTTTTCCAAAGATGAGCTAATGATTTACATGTGCAGACTCTTTCTCTCGGCTTTTAGCATGGCAGCATAACTTCATTCCTAACCTGCCAGTAACTGTCTTTACTAGATGTACTGTTTCCCTTCTTAACAAGCCTCTTTTCCCTGTACGTGTGACATAGAGGAAAACAGGAGCAAGTCACTCGTGGAACAGCTTAGTGCGCGCAAAGTAAAAGTAAAAACAAAATGCTCCAGGTCCGTTTCTATCAGCAGCCAGTAAATAAACTCTCGTTTAATTTACTGAAATCAGTCGCTTCACTGTTTCCTTTTAAGCCTTTCTCCCAAGAAGGAATCTAAATCTAAATATACGTTTGTGTGGAATAGTCCTGCTTCTAGCACTTTATTATCTCGAGGTATTTCTTGAAGTAGCGTCTGTTATATCTAACAGATAACGGACCCGATATTCAAACCTTTGCACTGGGAGTAAACCATTTGCACAGGGTTAGCGTGGGATTATCACGAGTCTGCTATATTCAAAAGGCCAAATAGCACGGGCAAACTGCATTAACACCGGGCAAAAGCATAATGTATGCAAGGGGAAAACTGAGGGAGTGTGTCAGCACAATGTAATATTCAATGAATAGTGCCACGCAAAGTGGTTTAGTGTGACTTAGCGTGACATATTTCGTGGTGCTAACTACTGCCCAGGAAAAGGTAGTCTTAACTCTGGACAGACCAGTTTTGCGTGACATTGTGGCTTTGCGCGGCATTAGAGTGGCTTTTGCATGGTTTTGCATGACCCTAACCAATACTTATGGCTCATACAAAATGCCAAACATAGAGGAAACATGTTGCCCACTGATGGCATCACAGTGATGCCATCATCTGCTACCAGTCCCAGCCATGCCAGGCAGTAAGTGGTGACCCAGCTCCCAGTGGACACCATGGCAGTGCAGCCATATAGCACACACCTGCGGACCACCCTTCAGTGGACACCAATGGCTGCCAGCACACACATGCAGCACTGTGGGCATGGGGGATGTTGAGGGGAGTGTGTACGAGTGGCGAGGCTGCACCACAGACAGAGTGCAGCCACAAGGTTGGGGCAAGCCATGCTGTGCACATGGGTCAGTGTTGGGAATACTCCAACACCAGTGTGCCTGTCTGATCATATGTGCCCCCCCCAGCCACATACCGCATAGCTGTACAAACACCACAGCACACAACCAGCCATGTATGTATCACTGTGAGCATCCCATGCCAGAGATGCAGCATCTGTGGGTCACACAACAGCATAACAGTACTGTCCACTGTCAGCAAACACCTGCAAGGTGGGCCTGTCACTGTGTACAGTGCAGTGGTCATCACTGTCCTACATACCATAGGCATTGCTATGTCCCTCATGATACTGGCCCTCTTGCTACTGTAGTGTCTGCTGTGCACTGTAGCATGACCTACAGTGCGACAAGTTGCATGCAAAACCACCACCACCTGTGGCTGTGCTGTTTTGTCCCCTGGTGCATAATATGCTGTGCTGTACTGTAAACATGTGGCCTGCAGCTACCATCATGCACTACCAGACTGACCTACAGGTGGAGCTGTGGGCAGACCTGGCCAGGCACTGTACTTCCCAACTGACCTACAGGTGGAGCTGTGGGACCCTGCAGTAATGCTGGGCAAACTGCGTGCAAATCAGGGCATGATGAGATTCTAATCTGGATGTTTGCCCAGAGACTTCCTAAGTAGGCTCAGTTGCATGTCACTTTTGAATATGGCAAAGTTTAGCACCAGGCAAATGTGTTTGCAGTGGGAAAATGGCTTAGCTCTGTGCTAAACCTGCGCAAACATGTTAGCACTGCGCAAACGGTTCAGGGAATATAATACAGTTTTGCACACTGTACTTTCACATGTGCTGCTGCCTGCAATTGTACTGAGTCCACGCATTTGCAGGCACACACAATGGCCACATAGTTCACCTCTACCTATCTTCACGTCTCTGTGTACTATGTTGCTGTTGTGGTTTGCACTTCCTGGTTGCTATATTCAGAGCTGTCTTATTCCAGGGCTACGTTTGCCCTGCACTCCCAGCCCAGTTTGCTCGGCCTCATTCCCATGCTATATTCAGAATCTGTTTGCCCCGGGCTATTCCTTTTGAATATAGCTTGCTTTTATGCTCTGGGTTAAGTGTGCCCATCGGGCAATGCTAATTTAGCCCTGTGGAAAAGTTTTAAATATTTGGACCAACGTCTTCTGCTATAAACCTGAGAGGGTTTTCAGCTTTTCCCCGCTAGAAGGGACATGCCTCTTTTCTCAATCTTTTGCAGATTAGAGGCAAACGGGGACCCTTTATATGTGCTTTATGCTGCACTTTAGATTTCCCTTTAACATGTACTTTTCTTAAGCACTTTCTGGCTAAGTTTATTTAAAGTAACAGCAGTTTACTTTGTCATATGGCACTAGAGCATTTTCATTCCTTAAAGAGGGGAAGAGGTATAGGGCAAGTAGAGCGTTATGAAGTGTACTGAGGGTGGCCAGCCCAGCAGTGAAAATTTAAAGACAGACAAAAATAGCAAGGAAAGGTTGGGGGGGGGGGATTTAGCGTCCTTACAAGGGTATGTTCCTATAAGACAGGGTTCATCCTGTCACGTATACCATCCACTACCCAGCTACCAGTGCAAGCATCTCATACTGATGCACAAGGACATTATGTGATTTTACAAGAATGCTTCAACTCTCAAAAGGTAACTTTAGTTAGTGTTTATCTACCCCCAAATGCTACACTCCCAGTATCTCACTCCTCAGATTATTGGATCTGCTCTCAGGGCAGCTAATTATGGCAGGTGATTTCAATATGTTGTTTTCTTTAGAGCTGGACACAGCTAGTCCTTCTGCCAACAGATCCTCACACACCAAGGGTTTCTTAAGGACCAGTTTTTAACAAATGAGGATTATTGTAGTATTGTTGTATGGTGAAGATTATTCCCCAAACATTGGGCACACACTTTTTACTTGGGCCGTCACCAGACCTATTCATGTCTTGATTATTTTTTTCACATATGGACATTTCACTACAGTCAGAGATACATCATATGGACCATGATTAATGTCTATCACTTGTTATTGTTAAAATTGGGCTTGGATAAACTGAAGAGGAATCCATTTTGGCACTTAAGTACGTCATTATTAAAAGATAAGAATTGTCTTGCCTTAATGAACGAACATATTCCTCAGATTATACAGGATAACAGTACTCAACCAGTTACTGTGGCAATTTTATGAGATACAATAAAAACTGTGACTTGGGGGGGGGGTGATTGACTAACCTCCCAGACAAAAAAAAAAAGAACATGGAAAGAAAGTTGGAGTCCCTTACACAGCAGTTACAAGCATACCAGTTACTTTACTCCAAGGGAGACAAGGTGGTAGAAAAGAGTCTCAGGGATGTACAAAAAGAAATACAGCAAATCATGGATTTAAGGGTACAGCAATCGTTGGCCTACTTAAAACAAACACAGTATGAGGGAGGTGCTAGATGTACCAGAATGCTGGAGCATAAATTAAGAATGAGAAAACAATCGCAACTATCCTAAACCTAAAAGATCATGTGACAAAGCAGATATGGCATGAGTAATAAGGAATTCGCACCATTTTCAAACAGTAGTATCAAAAACGGTATGCCACAGAACCCCATCAAAATCCTGAAGACAGAACTCATTTTTTAGATCAGTTATATCTTCTCCAACTTACTGAAGAGCAAAATTTGTCTCTTGAAGCCCCTATACATGCAACAGAACATATCCAACAAATTAGATCTGCCAAAATGCGGTGACCAGTGTGGTGCCACAGGGGTCAGTGCTAGGACCGATATTCTTTAACATCTATGTTAGTGATCTAGCGGAGGGTCTGGAAGGATGGATGTGCCTGTTCGCAGATGATACAAAGGTCTGCAATAGGGTGGATTCACCTAGTGGGATGCAAGCCATGAAACCTGGAAATTGAAGTTTAATACACAAAAGTGCTCGCTGATGCTCCTGGAGAGGAAGAATAGGAGGGAAACGTACTCCCTTGGGGGGTTGGTGATTAAGGAGAAGGAAGAAGAAAGGGACCTGGGGATTATGGTATTGCATGACCTCAAGGTGGGCAGCCAGTTTAGCATGGCAGTGGGAAAGGCAAATGGAATGTTGGCCTGCATTGTGAGGGGTTTTAATAGCAGGAAGAGGGAGGTGCTAATGCCATTATACAGAACCATGGTTAGGCCGCACCTGGAGTATGGGGTGCAGTTCTGGAGGCCTCACCTATGAAGAGATGTTGAGCTGATGGCGAGGGTGCAGAGAAAGGCAACCAAAATGGTACGAGGGATGCAGAATGTACCCTAAGAGAGAAGATTGAGAGGGCTGAATTTGTTCCCTCTGGAGACTAGGAGGGAGAGGGAGGACGTGATTGAGACCTTTAAGTATCTGAAGGGAATAAATAAGGTAGAGTGTAACAGCTTGTTCAGACTGAAGAAGAGAGTGAACACAAGGGGACATAGCCTCAAACTGGAAGGTGGGCAATACAGAGGTAATGTCAGGGGTAATTTTTTTATGGAGAGCGTGATGGAGGCCTGGAACAAGCTGCTGGAGGAGGTAGTGGCAGCTGAAATGGTGGAGGGGTTCAAGAGGGCTTGGAATAGATTTAAGAGGTTGGGAAAAGAGGATGGAAGCATAACAGAAAGGGGGAGATAGGGTGTTGGGCAGACTAGAAGGACCGTGGTGCCTTTCTCTGCTGTCACATTTCTGTGTATCTGTGTGTAAAACTTTAAAATGCTGAGGGGCTAGACAGCTGCATAATGGAATGGTACAAAATATTTCAGGACCTACTGTTGCCTCAGATGCTTCAAACATTTAATGAAGTGGTTGAGGGTAATGATCCACCTCCCTTCTGGGGATATGCAGTAATTGCAACACTGACTAAACCAGGTAAGGACACTAAA
The DNA here is from genome assembly GCA_016271365.2 of Neoceratodus forsteri. Lineage (NCBI taxonomy): Eukaryota > Metazoa > Chordata > Ceratodontiformes > Ceratodontidae > Neoceratodus > Neoceratodus forsteri. Next base: position 564,966,308 of record JADMNL010000023.1, on the reverse strand, counting down.
GACCCTGCCTCCTATCACCTAATGTCAATTTTAAACATAGATTATAAGTTATATATGGTGATCTGGGCACAGAGACTAGAAAGAGTTCTTCCTTTCTTAATACACCCTGATCAGGTTTTACAAGGCAATGACATACTGTACTATGGATAACATACGTTGCACTTTATTGCTAACAGAATATATTCAAACTAGGAAAGCCCCAGTCACATTAATTAGTTCAGATGCTGAAAAAGAATTTGACAGGGTATCCTGGGTTTTTCTATGGGACACACTGTCAGCCTTTAAATTTCCAGACCTGTTTGTGGATTGGCAGAAGCTAATTTATCAGCAACCAAAGGCATATGGGCAGGTGCAGTAAATGGGTCACTTCCCTCTCCAACTGAGTTATACAGAGGGATACATGACAGGGATGCCCAGTTTCACTGTTACTGTTTGCACTGTATATGGAACCCCTAGCTTTAGCGTTGAGGAAATTTCAACATATTGTAGGCATTCTTTTAGGGCAAACTGCCTATAAAGTAACTCTCTATGCAGTTGATGTCCTTCTGACCTTATTGGATCCAGAAGTCTCAATACCAAAAGCATGGACTGTCTTACTAGATTTTGAGAAAGCTGCACAATTCCAGTTAAATCCTTCAAACACAGAGGTCCTTTTGTTAAATTATACACCATCGGATACACTTAAACAATCACTAAAAATAAAATGGCATCGCATATGACTAAAATACTTTGGAATCTGAATTCCTAAGCACCTCAATAATTTGGAATTACTAAATTTCTAACCAGTAACCTCAAAAATTCAAGGAGATCTAGTTAAATGGAACAGATTACGTATTTCATTTTTCCAATGCACCAAGGTGGTAAAGATGAACATACTGCCAAACTTTATTTGTTCAAAACAATTCTGATCTGTCCTACAAGATGCTATTTCATCTTTCGGCAGGAGATGATTTCCCAATTTTTTGTGGGGTGGACAGAGGCCTTGTATTTGTTTCTCCTTCTTGCAGTTACCCCGTCATGGGAAGGAGGGAGGGATAAATATACATGATTTAGAATTATATGCAAAAGCAGCCTTCCTCCAGGTATACTAGTATTCACGTGGTTGACCCCACAATATTCAACCCCACGGAAAGATCCTGAATTCTCCCTTAATGACTTATATGACATGGACCCTATTTTGTTTGCATCACCTGACATGACACCTCCGATGAGACATTTTAATAAACTAACAGCTAACACGTTGGTGGGGGGGTTATGCTGGGGATCACTGAGGAGGAGAAGGACCTTGGGGTAATGATAACAGGGATCATGAGCAACACTGCCCAGTGCAGGGAGCAGCTGCAAAAGAGAACAAAATGCTGGGGTGCATAGCAAGGGGGTTTTCATCCAGGTTAAGAGAGGTGATCTTGCCCCTCTACAGGTAGCTGGTAAGGCCCCACTTAGAGTATTGTGTGCAGTTTTGGAGGTCATACCTAAAGCATGATATCAGGCAACTGAAGGGGGCGCAGAGGAGGCCAAAAAAGATGATATGCAGAATGAAGGGGAGAAACTATGACAGCAGGCTGGGAGACCTGAATATGTACACACTGGAGGATAAAAGGGACAGGGGGGACATGATAGAGACATTCAAGTATCTGAGGGGGATCAATAAGGATGGAGCAGATGGGGTCTTTAAGTTAAGGAGAGGGAGGGTCACCAGGGGGCATGGGCTAAGGCTAGAGGAGAGGAGATTTAGGAAGGAAATGAGGAGACACTGTTACACAGAGAGGGTGGTAGCAAAATGGAATATCCTACCAGAATGAGTGGTATCATGTAAATCTGTTAACAGCTTCAAAAGGGCATGGGACACGGAACAGGGGAGAGTGAGGGTGGGGGAGTTGGGGTGACAGTGGGATGACAATGGGGAGGAGGGTGGGGCAGCTGCAAACTAGGGGTGTTGCTGCACACTCAAGCAGATGTCAAGCAGACACAGATAGACCAGGTGGTCTGTTTCTGCTGGCACATTCGCATGTTCATATGTTCTGGTTCCACCTAACATACCATGATGAGTTAGAACATACAGTATATTCTACTTTTGCAAGGAGTTGGCAATGGATGTGGATTGTTTACCAGCACAAATGGACTCATCCTTGAAACACTGGTGACAGCTGGGTCTAGCGTACACTGTATGCATCAGTTTCTAGACAATCATGGGGTAGTTCCATTTCAACACCTACAGAGTATGTATGGTCTTACAGAATACTTGGGAAATGCTTCTTATTCTATATTAGAAAGTTGGAATAAAGAATTAAATAAAACAATTACATTTGAAACCTGGTTAAAATGAATGACCCCAAAAGTCAAGATAACCTTCTCTACCATGTGGAGGGAATATGCATGGAAGTGTAGGACTCAATATTTTCATACTTCAGTGGTTCTCATTAAAGAATCCTCTACAGACTAAAGGACCAGATTATCCCCAAAGCTAGGGTAGCCATTGCGGCTAGCGTACTTCTCCCAAAGCTCACCTACGCGGCCCTGGTTCTCCAGGGCGTGGCCAAGACGGAGCTAGGCAAGCTGCAGACCTTGTACAACAAGATAGTCTGCTTTGCCACTCTGTCACACCCGAGGATTCACCACTGCGAGGCCCAAACAAGGCTCAGGTGGCCGTCTCTGGAAAACTCGCCTCATCTACCCAACCCTCTGCCTTTACTTTTAAGTTATTGGGTCCCACACCTCCTCCTAGCCTTAATGGTCTCGTTAGCATTAAAATTATCCCACGGAATCTATGTACCTCAGGCCAAACCCTCCTTGTGGTTCTCAAGACTAGGACTAAAGCCGGGTCCATGTCCTTTGCGTATACCGCCTCTTCCATCTGGAACATCCTCCCCCCCGGAGGTACGGGAGGCAGAGTCTATCACCAGCTTACGGTCAAAGCTTAAGGCACACTTGCTCGATAGGAGCATATGCCTATGTTACAGGACCTGACCATTTAAAGCCATCCCGGTAGGTCATCGCACCTCCCTCAAAAGATGGGGAGCACTTATGTTCCAACATATCCCCCTTCCTCTATGCCCATAAGGAAGGTACCATATGTCCTTAGCAACTGCTTGCCTTTACCTCGAGCACACTCAATCTCAACATGTGCTTGATATGTAAAATGTTTTCTTTATGTGTAACTTCTATGTCCTTACTGCCTGTATGTCTTCCACTACTTACCGTTTGTAATCCTATGAAGTCTTTTTAGTCAAATAACATTATAATTAACTGAGTGTACTGATCTGTTACCTGTAAGTAATTGTTACTCCTGGGTCTCCCCTGAAAAAGGAACCTCCGGGGCCCAGCAGGCCTACCTGGTCATCAAAATTCAATAAATAAATAAATAAATATCTCCCGCAGACATTTGATGTCTGTTGGAGAGGATGTTGATTGTTCCCTGTGGATTAAAGTCATATCTTTTGGTCATGACCCATTATTGCCCCATTCTGGGGAGCTCCTCTGCAAGAGATTGAAGATTTGATGGGAGAATCTGTTGACTTAAGAGCTGAGCTGGCCTTGTTGTCCATCTCTAACAACAGAAACAACAGAGGGTCTACAAATATTATATATTTATTGCTGCAAAAAAGGCTATATTGTGACTTTTGATAACTACAAGAATTCCAATAGGACCAGAGTAGCTTAGTTTAGTTCACAAAATTTACAAATTTACAAAATGAACAGTACAACTACACAACAAGGCTGAGCACTTTAATACTAGATGGCAATGCTGGGTATTTTATATGGCTAGGGAGGTTGCAGGGGTTGTTCCATGATGAGTAAATTGGATAAATGAAAAGGGAGATGTTGTCACTGAGGGGGTGGGGATGTCTCTGAGTCCTCCAGAGTAGAGGATAGATCTGTGAAGGTATTTTATATTGAAGAAATAAGAACAACAAGATAAGATAACTCCAATTGTCAAATGGAGATGCACATTAATGTCTGTCTAATTTGCACAAAAGAATGTTTCTTTCACGTAGTTCCTTTTTTGTAACAGTATATGATGTGCCAGTTATCTGTATGGATTGATATTGTGCCTCTTTCGACAAAAAATTAAATTTAAAAAAAATAATTTTGTAATAAATAATGGACAGCATATAATGCTTTCCATTTACATAGCTCATCACCTTCACGTGCACTGTAGCAGCTTCAGTATTTTGACTAAATAAAACAAAAACACTCTGGATTGAGACAAGAGTTTTTCTGGCTCTGCTTAATTGTGAAGTTAAAGTGCAACGTCCAAAATCTGTGTTTCAAAGGGTTATTTTTAATTGTTACACCTTAGCAAGGCAGGATTGCATAAGAAGGGGAGGTGGTGTGGCAGTTTACATATCCACCAACATCAATTTGTGACTGTGCTTGCTACCTCTTCCCCTCTTCCTATGGGCTGCTTCTCCTCAAACTCTTCCTTCCCTTTCCTGTTCCCATCTTTACTGCTGGAGTCTGCTGTTGCCTTGGTAAATCCCCTGCTTTAGTCACTGAGCTCCTTTCCTGTATCCGCTCCCATTCTTCCAGAGGTGAGCTGTTTATCCTTGGCGACTTCAATATAAATTGGATCTCCCCCTCCACAAATAAATTCTTCCAATATGTAAAATCCCTCCAGTTGACTCAATTGATTTCTGACCCCACATGTCTAAATTAAAAAATTGTAAATCACTCTCTGTTAGACTGGATCCACACATCCCATTCCCACTGAATTCCTTTCTGATTACCACAGTGCCCATCATATGGTTTATTGTGTGGCCAGGGTATATCATCCTAAGCCCCCCCCCCAAATACACCTATCTCAGATCCTTTAGGTCAGTTGACTTGACTTTCCTCCTAGCTGACCTATGGACTTCCAATTGGTCCCCCATTACTCAGCCAGATAGATTCATTTTGCTGTCCAACAGTTTCAGTCCTAATTTATGGCTGCATAGGATGATCATGCGCCCCTGAGGAAAATTAGAGTAAAGAACTCCTATCTTTCCCAAATAATGATTGAGTTGTTAGCTTGCCTCCATACCAGAGACCTTGCCTGGAAATAAGATAACTGGCTTCTTGGCTGCTTTGGCTAATTATCAGCATCTTCACAACACCTGTACCAAGGCCATGAGACTTAGATAGTCAGAGTATTTTGTATTTGTACTTCAGAACAACACTGCTCACCTATTTAAGCTCTGGAAGGTTATCCATTCCCTTTTCTCCCCTCTGACCCAGTCTCCCAAGGCTGATGACTCCCTCATCACTAACCTTTCTTTTGTTGCCTCTTCCTTTAACTCTTACTTCACCACCTGTGCTCTTTCTCTTGACCCTCCCACACCTTCCCCTTTCTTTCACCCTGTCAGTCTTCCACAACTCCCTTTTTCTCCTTCTCTCCTACCACATCCTTGCGTTCCTTAAGACACTGGCTGCCCTTAATGCTTGCATGTGAGGTAGCCCTGATGGTCTCAATCCAAAGCTTCTGCTTTTCTCTACTTCTGCCATTGCTCTGCCTATCACCCAGCTTCTCAGCCTCTTTTTTTCCTCCATCACTATTCTGAAGTCTGGAAGCAGGCTACTGTCATCCCTCTCACTAAAGGTGCTGACCTTTCTTTCCTTGGTAACTTCTGTTCTATCTCTCTCCCTCCCTCCCTCCCATCCTGGCCAAGTTACAGGAACACTAGCAGAAAAAAGACTGCACTGACACCAGACACATATAATCAATGCATTTATTTAATCAAGTGTGGTGTAGAATAAACAAGTAAAACAACATGCACAACATGCAGCACCACACCAGGAATCACAGACAGCTACTAAACACAAAATAAATGCATCGATTTCCTAGATCTGGCATGATTGTCAGTGGAGCATCTTTCCTTTGGCTGGTAAGTTAGAAGGACACTTTTTGCTTTCTCAGCCCTCTTCCTTCTTCAGTTCCTTCTTCTTCACTACCCCTTCCAGTATGGTTTTAGGAAATTCAATTCCACTTCCATCTCTCTCCTCTGGCTCACTGACTCCATCCTCTTGGGTAGTGGCCAAGGACTGATTAACTCTGCCATATCTGCTGATCTTGCTAAAGCTTGTGACACTGTGGCACCCCCCTCCTTTTTGACAAGCTTAAAGCAGTGGGCCTCTCTGCCTTCTCATTCAACTGGTTCTGTTCCTGCCTCGAGGGAACGGTCTCAATCTGTCCAGATCAAAGTCCCTGTTCTCTCCCCACTCCCGATCTGCTCAAGTGTCCCTCGAGGGTCTGTCATGGCCATATTGTTTTCCCATATTCCTGAACAACCTCCCCTCTGCCTATTCTTCTGTGTACATTCATACATACGTTGCTGATACAATACAGTGCTCTTTGCATCTGGTACCTCTTCCTGTGACCTTACTGCCATGCTACTATTCAGCATTGGTTCCGGTCTACACAGCTGTCTCTCAATGCCAAAAAAAAAAACTGCTTCCATGACATTTGGCACCCAACAGAGGATTGCCAGACTCAGCTCCCTCCCATTATTTTACATCATTGATGGTGCTGCGATTGATTTTTCAGTGCACATTGATGCCATGCAACATTAATTCCACTCAAAGCTTAGCACACCATACAGGAACAAAGTGAGTATCTTGCTTCCTGTGCACCAAGAGATTGTTTTAAAAATTATTCACCCTATTTTTGACTATGGTAACATAGTTTACTGAGAAGCTTCCAGATCCTCCCTTGCCAGACTGGACCCTCACCCAGCTATAGATGGTCAAGTACTGGGGTTGGGGGGGACTGTTATAAACAAGTAAGTGGTGATGTGGGTCACTGTTTTCAGACTACAAATTGAAAGGCAGAGGGGATAAAAATGCTATAATAAATACTATATATAAATAATTCAGCAGCTAAAGTGAGTAAAACAGGGAGGTCTCGATTAAAGGGTACAACATAAGATCTGATAAAGACAGAAATAGGTTAGTGGGTTAATATAGGGTATGCAGGCAAAAATGTATCTAGGGTAAGGTTACAAATTAGATCAGGCAAAAAAAGGGGCACGGTAGTAATAACATGGGGATGCATTAAGGAGGTGAAAGGATAAATTGAACTTAGACACCAAGCAAAAGAAGTAATGAATCATGGAAATGGTGATTTGCAATAGTTGTGCTGCAGCAGCCTTTACAGCAACATTTGGGAGAATGAGGTGCTGCCCTGCACGTACTCACCTCTCTGTGTTGCAGGCACAGGCTGCTGGATACAGGGCTGAACTGGCGAGAGTACAGCAGGCTGTCTGCACCTCCCAGAAACCACCAAGCCCACCATTGCTCCTACAACTGATGCCTAGACAGAGGCAGAGCAGATGGACCATAGTGGGCTCTGGGAAGGTAGAGTAGGGGGTAAGGTGTTCACTTCTCCACCTATACCAATGCATAACACATTCACCCTACTGGCAAAAAGGGGCAGATGGGAGGAGGTACCCATCACAATGGAAAGGGAGCAAGTTGAAGTTCTCAGAGCAAGAGAACAAAGAAGGGAGAAGGGAATCACCAAGCCAAAGAGGAAGAATTTCCTGGTGGGGGACTAAATTGTAAAGGGGATAAACTGGGGAGATGGAGGGAAGAAGACAGGGAAGTGAAGTGCTTGAGGGGTGCCTCAGCTGAGTGTGACAGAGAGTGGATCCTGAGAATTGCTAGGGCAGCAGGAACTGGGAGGGAGCTGGACATTATTGTCCGTATTGGGATGAACGATACAGCACAAGAGGAGGTAGAAGTAGTAAAGGGAAATTTCAGGGAGCTGGGGAGGGATCTCAAGCAAGTAATACATGCAGTGTTTCTTTCTGAGGTGCTACCTGTGTATGACCTAGGAGAGGCAAGGAAACTCTCAACCAGGGCTTTTAATAAATGGTTGAAGGTATGGTTCATAGAGCAAGGGTTAGATACATCAGGAACTGGGAATCAACCTGGAAGGAAGTGGGCCCGTATGGGAGACAAGGCCTGCATCTTTCTAACGGAGCGTCTGCTGTCCTTGATGGAAGGTATAAATGCTACATAGATGAGAATTTATATTTACAAACAGAACTGGCACCAAGCAGCAGGCTGCGCATAAAATACGCACTTTATTAAATACAAAGTCAATTCACACTTACAAGCATGTTTCCAATAGGCAGTACGATTGCAAGACACAGAGTGATGAGATAGGTTCCAGTGACTCGACTGGTTTCACTTCTAGCTCTTTCAGGAGTCCCTGCAACCAGAAAGTGGTTCCCATTTATAGTTTTGGATTCTTAAAGACACAGTGCACAATTACATTACTATCAATAAAAAACTTTAAATAAATATACCCCCTGATAAAAAGGGGTAGGTGCGCACTTACTAATATCAAATTCAGTGCTGAAACCGTATTTGCACACTTTCCATAAAATCTGTCATATCTCGTTTCACACATATATGTATATGTATATATAGTTCTATTGCCAGTTACATACACACCTTTTAACCATATTTGACAGCTGTCACATTCTATCAAACCTAATGATCCAGTCCTGTACTTAATGGCACTGAGGGAGTCAGTTGGCATGGTACCTCACCAGTGGGATGGCCTGCCAATCCTTTTCTTAGATGTGAATTTAGAATATTGTAGATGGGGGTAAGTTGCTAAAACCAAAGGAAGAATACATTTCAGGCAGTATAGTGTGGAGGTTAGGGTAACAAGCTGCTGTGCATGAGCTTGGTACATCTAGTAGTTAGGCCCCCCTTGACAGTGACACCAACACAGCGACCTATGTCGCTGTCGACAAAATCGACAGTTTTCCGACAGGTCACTGTGTTGGTGCACCTGAGACAGGGCACCACTGTCTCCGGTCCTCACACCCCTCCCAGATCAACTCTGACTTGGAGTTGAGAATCTTTAGTATGGTGGGTGCGGGGCAGAGCCCCCCACATGGAGTGTTCAGGGGGCAAAGACCCCCAATAGAAAAACAGGACTGGGAGACATTCAGGATTTATGTCTACTGTAACTTGCCGTCAACATAAATCCCGTCGCTGTGATGACAGTTGACAAAAGTGTTATTGAACCGGCATCATCCAGCAGACCTGGGTTTTATTCCCACAGCCTCCACTTGCATAATGTGTGACTCTGAGCAAGTACCTGAACCACCCCAGTGCCCCCAGGTAGTGGTGGGTGAAGTGGGCTCAATCCGCTCCCCCAAGTGATTTGCAGAGCAAAGGTGGATTCGCAGAGTGCTCCGCAATGCGAAGCGGAGCACTTCGCATTATAATGAGGAACTCGAAGTGCATTGAAAACAGCTACTTCGCATTACTCCACCTCCACTGGTCACTTCTCTTTCAATTTTTAAGGCGAAGTACATTGGTGGCAGTTCACTTCACCTTGTTTTTGAGCTCCGAAGGAGGATTTTGCAGTGATTCATGGAAGTTCAGGTCACATGGGCTCTATATTGATCTGCACAGCCTCAGTTCAAGGTAGTATAAGTAGGAAGGAATAGGAGACAGTGTGCTCTGATAGCTGTCTGTAGGGATCTTTTAAAAGCTGTTCAAAAAGCATTTTTGCTTTTTTGGGGGGATCTAACTGTAGTTCATCGATTGTAGGAAACCCTCCTGTGCTCACATCATTGAGTGTTTTTGTTTGTTTGGATTTTGAATGTAAATTTACAACATTGAGTGTGTATGGTGAAAGACAGTATGCTGTGTGGGGGAGGGGCATATCTGTGTACAAGTAGATTTAAGTTGGAGAACTAGTGATTTCTTTGTGTTTTGGTTATATTTTTGTTATGTAACTGACTGTGTTACTGTACACATAGTAAAATTGTCAGTGATAGTACAACTTTTCTTGCTGCTTGTTGTGTGAATGTGGTGCAGCATTTCATAAGGTCAGGTTGTTTAAATTACAAATTTACATTACGTGGCACTGAGTACACTGAACTTTTGCATTTGCATCGCATTCCTCATTCAGCATTGTACACAAAGTGTTCTGTGTTGTGTGTGCAGTGTTGCGTGCATCAAATATAATGCACCTTTTAAAATTTGTGACACAGATCAGTGTAATTGCAATTAAGTGCAGCAGTGGGAACCTGCTATCCACTGCAGCTGCCTGATTTTGTACTGCGATCGTGTTCTCTGTTCTTAGTGTTGTTGCTTGTAGTGCCGTAAAAATCAGCACTGTCTGTATTCAGTGCCCCTCTCCCCCCGTTGAAAAGATATTTTTTACCAGACTGGATTGTTTTTGTGACCCCATCACCACCACTGGTTACTGAAGTTGCTTTAATTCCGTGACAGTGTCACAACACAGTAGTCCCTTATCTGTCGCTGAAGCCACAGTTGTTTATTTTGCTTCACATCCAGCTAGCGATAGTAGCAACCCTCCAGTCAGAAAGTGAATGTATCAAAATCTGAATATGGTAATAATATTTGTGGTTGATCCCCCAAAATGCCTGCAAAGAGGCGTGCAAATGCGCTGTTTCTAGCCATGGCAATGTTGGCAGTAAGAGGGTCTGTGGAAGTGGTAGTAATGCGGACCGGAGGATGCATTGCTGATGTGAGGAAGAAGTGTTTCTCCTGCAATGTTTACAGCCCAATCAGTAGCTTCACTGATAGTTGGAGAGATTATGTTTTCCCAGCCGGTGGTGTTAGTGTTACTGGTGTTAGTGGTGGTGGAGGTAGTATTAGCATTGTTGCATCAAGTTCTAATGCTGACCAGTATACCGTATTCAAACATATTGAGTGTGAAGCAGTGCAAGTGAGTGACAGCGTATATGATGTCATGCTTCCCAGTAACATCCCATTAACTGAACCTGATTCTGATGATCATGTCAATGATAGCATACAATGTGATATTCCGTCCACAGTGGCACTTAACGTCACTCATTTTCCATGCAGTGATTCACAGTGTGGTGAAACAATATCAGGCGATGGTGGTGTAGATGCCGATGATGAATGTGATGATGCTGATGATGATGATGTTGCTGTTGTTGCAACATGCAGTCCACATGCTAGCATCCAAGCAGAAGATGTGGATGTGTGTGACAGTGACGTTGATGAATATGATGATGATTTAATTGACCCCAGTTGGGAACTGGAGAAAAAGGAATTAAAAGTGACTGTGTCTGAAATTTCTGAATCTGTTTGCAGGAATCCCACCCCCCCCGTAAAAACTTGTGATTTACCAGATTTAGTGGATGATGATGATGATGATGATGATGATGATGATGATGACGACCCAGTACTCAATATGATAGGTAGTCATGGTGGTCACTTGCAGTCCAGGCGTGCAGTGCCAGAAACATCACGTGGCCCCCCACTTCAGTGCTTAAAATAACAGACTTACATAAACCACCTCATCATGGACATGTTAAAAGCAGAGCATCACACTCCCTTGTTTGGGATTTTTTTGTTCAAGATGCAAATGATGATTCAGTTGCAATCTGCCAGGTTTGCCATGTGCGTGTGAGTCGAGGTAAAAAGGGGAGCCATCTTGGGACAAGAGGACAGCATATGCATCTTAAGAATAGGCACTTGGCTCTGTGGACCCAGCACAAGCTGGCAGCTAATACCAGACTTGATGTTCACCGTATCACCGGCAGCAACCATGCTAAACATGCTATCCCTTCCATGACTGTTAAGCCAGTAGGAAATTAAGCGTGTGCAGTAGTGCGGTAATAAGAGCGAAGGATTACTACCGGCATGATGAGGTGGAGGACCATAATGACTTTGAAATGTTGTCCAGTGCCGGTGAGAGTAGCAGTTTTTGTGGTGGTGGTGGTGAATGCAGTATGTCTAGTGCAAGTGGTACATCAACCCCAGTTGGCAAATCCGGAAAAATAACATAATTTCTGGGTTTGTCATCATCACCTGTGCAACTGTCTTCATGAAATGTCCACACTCCACCCCCTGCCAATGCCATTCATCACAGAGCACAACCATTTGTGACCAACAATACATGCCGTTCAAAACGTTTAAGTCGGTCCATGTTACAGAGTGTTTTTGTGCATAAGCTGAAGTACCCCCCAATCATACAGTGTCACGTGAACTTAATGCTGCTGTAGCGGAAATGCCGGCAATCAATCTTTTGCCTTCTCCTTTGTGGAGAATTCTGGGTTCCGGCGGTTTGCTGCCTGTGCCTGTCCAAAATGGAAAGTCCCATCCAGGACATACTTTTCTACCCGTGCTGTTCCCGAGTTGTTCCGCACTGTCTCTGACTCAGTAAGACATGCCCTTCAACATTCCTCCTCTCCATTCATCCATTTAAGTATGGATATGTGGACAAGTGGCAAAACAGCGGGGAGTTCATATCTGTGTATAACTGCACACTGGGCACAGGTGCCGGGGGTTGTTTGTGATGCTGGTAGTGTGAATAATCAGTGCAGGAAGGTGGATTGTCACGGTAGCAATCTTCCTGGAATTCGCCAGCATGCAACAATTGCTATGCGCAGTGTGACCTGTTCACACACTGGTGAGAACATGTTGGACATGGTACTGACTGAAATTGACAGATAGCTAAACCCTCTGTCCCTGAGAGCTGGGTTCATAGCAAGTGACAATGGGTCAAATGTGGTGAAATGCATCACGAATGGTGGTTTTTTACGTGTTCCATGCATGGCCCACTGTTTAAATCTTGTGGTTCAGGAGTTTCTGCAGCACCCTGACATAAAGAAATGCTGACCATTGCCACGTATCTGCTCCCATTTTCAAGATCTGGAAGGCCGTGACCAACTGTGGCAGTTGCAGATACAAAACAGCCTGCCTCAGCACCGCTGGCTGGAAGTTGTCACCCGATGGAACTCCACATTATACATGGCAGAGGTTGTATGAACAATACAAAGCCATCACAGAATATCTTGTTATGCACACTAGCCCACGACAGTTCTGGGGCCTCCACGTCTATGACGACTGAACAGTGGTGCCTCATGGACTCTGTAATAACAATTTTGCGGCCTTTTGAACATGCCACACAGGCAGTGAGTGGCGAGTCTGCCTCCATTAGCCAATCAATTCCACTGCTGCGGGTGCTGAGGCAGACATTGGTGAATGTACAGCATAGCCTCGATGTTGCCAGAGACGGTGGTAGCAGTATGTTGCTGCAACACATGCTGACAGTATTTGACCAGAATCGTCACATTGTGAGCATTCAGCATAGTGACAACTTTGCCATGGCAACAATGCTGGACCCACGATACAAACGTGGAATTGCATCAATACTGGAGGGAGGGCCTGAACAGGTAAAAAATATCAGTGGTCAACTGGTTCGCTTGGTTCATGGGGCGCAGAAGTCATGTGCCAAGGTTTGCAAACCTCAGCAGCATAATCCAGCTGAAGGTGTAGTTGGAGGACCAGCAAGCATATCATGCAAGGGTAAGGGGACTGTAGTTCCAGGTGGTCTGTTATCCAAAGTGGTTGGCGTCAACCCGCTTTAGGAGGCTTTGTCCCAAGTGGGTATTTGTGACATCAATGATTCCAGGGAACAGGCTGATGCATCAACAATTGGACTTAGTGTGGCACAGAGAATGGTCGAGTCACATTTGTCTGAACACAGTTTCAAAGAAATACAAAATCACTCATACCCCCATAATACAAAGCATCATGGGCTGTATATGCAAATCACCACAGAATATTATGCTGGTTCAACTTTAAGCAGAAATGCATTGTGCCAAAAGGCCTATCATACAGTTTGCAAAGGGTGCCAACAGAAAGACACAGACACATGTTTCATCTTATCAGGACTCATCAGTGTGCCTCGTTTGTATGACGCCTCAGTGGAATGAGCCAGCTACTCTAAAATGGTCTATCTGGGTTAGGTAAGTTGTGTTGAACCCAATAAAAACAAAAAACAAGCTAAAAAACAAAGAACCTCAGTGTACAAGCACTGAGGCAATGGTTACTCCAAAGGGCATTGGCTTGGAAGCCAAGTTTCAAATAAATACAAAATCACACACACACACCCACCCAAAGCATCATGGACTGTATATGCAAATCACCAAAGAATATTATGCTGGTTCAACTTTAAGCAGAAATAGATGTGCTGAAAGGCCTCTCACACAGTTTGAAAAGGGTGCTAACAGAAAGACACAGACACATGTTTCATCCTACCAGGACTCATCAGTGTGCCTCATCTGTATAACACCCCAATGGAATGAACCAGCTACCATTAGATGGTCGATCTAGGTTATGTTGCGGTGAACCCAAGAAAAGCAAAAAACAAGCTAAAAAACAGAGAACCTGAATGCACAAGCATGAATAAACAAGGATACACTCTGTTCAGGAGAGACATGGTGGGGAGGAAAGAAGAAGTATTGTGTTATATGCAAAGGAGGGTATCAAGGCCATACAGATACAGGGGCACAAAGAGGAGAATGAGAGGCTGAAATCACTATGTGCCAATCTTGAGATAGACTATGGATACACTGTCCATGCTGGGGTAATGTAAAGACCCTTAATACATGGCGCGGAGATTGGTAAAGCTCTTGGTAAAACCATTATCAGAATGGCAAGTAGGGGGGAGGTACTACACGTTGGGGAGTTCAATCTGCCAGACATGGAGTGGAGTCTTCCAACTGTGTCTCCAGCAAAGAGCAGGGCCATCCTTGACTCCCTGCAAGGGGCTTTTCTCTGGTAGTTAGTCAAAGAAACCACTAGGGATGGGGCCGTGATTGACCAGGTGCTTACAAACAGGGACTGCATTGAAGAAATCATGGTGAGCAGTCCCATTGGTACCAATGATCACCTTAAAGTGTGGTTCAGCATAAACACAGCATAGTTGAACCACACAAGGATGAGAATTCTGGACATTAAGAGAGTGTATTTTAAAGAAATGGGTGACTGTTTCAGGAGCTGCCTAAGTGGGGTGGAGGAGTGCCAGGAAGGGGTAGAGGCACACTGGGGGCAAAATATGGGAGGGAACAACTAAAGCAACCAATCTATGTTGAAGGAAGTAAGCAAAATAAGAAAGAAAAGAAGACCATTATGGCTCTCAAAGGAAATGGCAAAGGTGGTAAAAGGAAAAAGGGTGGCATTCAAAAGCTATAAGGAAAGACAGTGAGAGGAGAACAGGGAGGTATACCTAGCAAAACAGAAGTAAGTAGGGAAGGCGGTGAGGTTCAAAGACAGACACAGAGGAAAAGATTGCCCAATGGGTCACTACAGGGGATAAGACATTTGTCAGGTGTGTAAGTAAGGAAGAAAACAAGGGGTAGGATGAAAATAATTAGAAGGTGGAGGGGAAGACAGTGCAGAAGGATACCGAGAAAATGCTTACATTTCAAAGATGTACTTCTGTTCAGTCTTTACACTGGAAATCTGAGGGAACAGATCACCAGGGAGAAACAATGATAGGGTGGGGAGGGAAGAGGCCACATGTCCATTTTTAGAGGAAAGAGTGCTAAAAGAACTTGCAAACCTTATGGTGGAAAAGGTTATGGGACCAGACTGGATTCGACCAAGGGTACTGAAGAACTTAGGGAGATCCTGGCTGCCCCACTGAAAGTCTTGCTTAACAACTCCCTGTTGTGGACTGGTTCTGTAGCTACCTGTCAAACAGGTCGCAAGCTGTCAAATTTAACTCCCTGTCCAACACGTCTACTATCAACCTTAGGGTCCCCCAGGGCTCTATCCTTGGGCCCCTTCTGTTCTCAATTTTTATCAACAATGCAGCAGAGGTCTTGGAATCCTGCTCAGCTATTCTCTGCTCTGATGACCTGATCATCTATACTAGTTCTTCTAGTATTGCCTACATAAACACATCACTTACTTCAGACTTCAATAAGGTCTTTGACTGGCTACTAAACCTCAAGCTTGCACTAAATGAAAATAAAATGAAAGCCATGCTCCTAGGTTCCGCACCGAAGATTAAGGCCTGTTCTAGTTTGCTGGAGGTTCTTCACCCAGGAGGATTTCCACTTGAAAATGTTACTTCCTTCAAGTACCTTGGGATCCTGCTGGACCAGTCCCTGGATTTTAATCTTTACATTCAGTCCTCGTGCAAAGCTGTAATCTCGAAACTGGGAGTAGTTTACAAAATGAGCTACATGCTTACATCCTTGGCCAAATTAGTAATTGCCCGAGGTATTCTGCTCCCAACCCTTACTTATGGTGCTTCTGTTCTTACCTCTGCCCATAAAACCTCCCTACTAAAATGGGAAGTAACTTATAACAATCTATGATGATTTGCCTCTTCGTCGCCTCGACTCAAACATCACTTCCTACTTTATAAGGATCTGAATTGGCTCTCACTCTCTGCCAGTAGACAATACTACCTTGGATCACTAATGGACTCGATCATCTGGGAAAAAAAAACATCCCAGCTGGCTGCATTGCTGGTCCCTCAACCATCCTCCCATGGCTTGCGATCAGCTGACAAATCCTTGCTCTATGTTCCGAGATATTGGACGATTAAAGGCACAGGGGCCTTCCAATACTCTGCTCCCAGGCTATGGAATGCTCTTCCACTCAGCCTCTGGCTATCTCAGTCTCACTGTGGATTTAAAAGTGAATATCGTCATTATCTACCCTTAGCTGATGCTTGTACGTGCTTTGACCCAACCTGAAGCTCCTGAGACTTACCACTAATGTCAACCCTGCTCTAATCCAGCTCCAAGACTGTCTCCTCTTCCCCTCCCCATATTCTTCCTTCTATTTGTAAATAACTTCTTGACTACTAGCTCTCTTCCTTCTCGAACCTTGTTGCTGACCATCCACTGTTGTTTTGTCAATTACTACCCCTGACCTGCCTTCTGTCAGTATTTCTTGTTATGTCTGAACATTCCTCAAATTTCTCTCTATATAACCTTACCATCTTATTAACCCTTTCACTCCACAGGTCGGGCCCATGGTTTCTGCACTTATTATATGTCTTACTGCCATTATTTGTATAACGCTTGCCATTATTTTTTGTTCTTTCTACTTACTGTATTTTTGTAGCACTGCTGTACTGTTCCTCTATATTATTGTACCCATGTTGCTGTTGTTCAACTGTTCTCTTTTTGTTGTACTCTCTTGAGTCGTGCCTGAAAATAGTCATTTTATGGCTAGTGCACCTACCCGGTTAACAAAAACTAAATAAATAAATAAAAACAGGAGTGCTTCCAGAAGACTGGAGAATGGCTGTTTTGTTCCTCCACATAGGAGCAGCAGCAGGGATGAGACTGGCAGCTATGAGCCCATCAGTCTCATTTCAGTAATGGGGAAATTGATAGAAACACTACTGAAAGACAGGATGATAGAATTGCATGAAGCAAATGGGCTGCAAGACTGCAGACAACAAGGATTTACAAGGTGGGAGGTCATAGCAAATGAATGTAATAGATTTCTTTGATTGGATGACCTGGGAAATCGGTTAGGGTGGAGCAGTGGATGTGGCATTCTTCGTCTTCAGCAAGACCTTTGACATGGTGCTAGTTGGAAATTAATTACAAAAATGGTTAAAGAATAGGAGACAGAAAGTAGTAGTAAGCAACACTCTTTCTGAAGAGGGAATTGAGATGAATGGGGTACCATAAGGACCAGTACTGGGGTCAGTCTTTTTTCATATCTCCATAGGGAATATTACAGAATAGCTCAAGGAATGGAAAAAATGTGCAGAGATCTTGAGGAATTTGAGGAATGGTCAAAAACATGGCAGTTGAGGTTCAATACCAGAAAGTGGAGGGTAATTAACCTAGGAAGAAAAACCCTGGTGCTGAATAAAAATGGGGGGTACTAACATTCACTAACCAAGAAAGGGACCCAGGGTTTATCATAGTTGAGGACCTCAAGGTGGCAGGGTAGTGTGGCATAGCAGTGGGTAAGGTTAGTGGAATGCTGGATTGCATAGGGGGGAGTATCTCCAGTAGGAGGAGGGAGGTGGTTTTGCCATTACAGCAATTGTTGGTGTGAATGCATCAGGACTGCTGTGTACAATTTTGGAGACCACATGTCAGAAAGGACATAGAGCAGAGGTGGTCCAGAGGAGGGCAACTGAAAAGATGCATGGTTTGCCCAAGAAGCCCTATGAAGAGAGATTGCTAGATCTCAACATGTATGCCCTGGGAGAAAGGTGAGAGAGAGAGAGGGAATATGATAGAGCCCTATACGTACCTCAAAGGAGTGAACAAGGCACAAGTGAGGATTATCTTTCAAATGAGAACAAGCACCAAGACCAAGGGGCATGCACCGAGGATGGGGGATTCAAGAATGTTGTGAGAAAATGTGTCTTCATTGAAGGGGTAATCAATGCCTGGAATAGAGTGCTGGTGGAAGTGGTGAGGGTGAAAACAGTGGGGCTTCAAGCATGAATGGGATAGAGATAGGGGTATATTAGACAGGATGCAGGGAGGTGGGAGGGTCAATGGAGACAAGAAGGGGTCTGCAGATACAAACATAGAAACATAGAATTTGATGGCAGATAAGGACCACTTGGCCCACTTAGTCTGCCCATTTCCCTACCTAATGGATAAGCTGCAGATCCTAGTTAACCAACAGCCTACTTCCTTGTACCCCCCACTAGAACTGCCTTATGTTTGTCCCATGCATTCTTGAATTCCCCGACTGTTTTTAACTCCACGACCTCCTCAGGAAGGCTGTTCCATGCATCCAAAACCCTCTCTGTGAAAAAATACTTCCTCACATTACCTCTTAGCCATCCCCCTCATCTTCAAATTATGCCCCCTTGTTCTTGCACATCTCTTTTTCTGAAAGATGCTACCCTCTTGGACTTTGTTGATTCCCTTGAGGTACTTGAAAGTTTCTTTCATGTCCCCCCTCTCCCTCCTTTTCTCGAGGGTATACATATTAAGCTCCTTTAGTCTCTCTTAGTATGTCTTCTGGTGCAGACCCTGCATCCATTTTCGTTGCCTTCCTTTGGACAACCTCCACCCTATGTCTTTGTGGAGATGTGATCTCCAGAACTGCACATAGTACTCCAGATGGGATCTCACCAACTGTCTGTACAGAGGGATAACAATTTCCTGTTTTCTACTGGTGATGCTTCTCCCTATGCATCCCAGTATCCCTCCAGCCCTCCTTACTGCCTTCTCACATTGCTTGCCCACCTTTAGGTCATCTGATATAATACCCTCAGGTCTCATTCCATTTTTGTTGTTGTCAGTATCTCACCCCCCATTGTGTACTCTTCCCCTGGGTTTTTGTTTCCCAGGGGCATTACTTTGCACTACTTTGCATTGAATCTAAGCTTCCATACATTTGACCATTCTTCCAACCTTACCAAGTCCCTTCTCATCCTTTCTACCCCACCTTGTGTCGCAACACTGTGGCAGATTTTTGTGTCGTCTGCAAAGAGACATACTTTTCCTTCCAGTCCCTCTGCAATGTCACTTAAAAGGATTGGACCCAGTACTGAACCCTGTAGTACCTCACTAGTAACCTCACTTTCTTCACTGTGGACTCCGTTTACTATTACCCTCTACGTCCTGTTGTCCAGCCAATGTTTTACCCAGGCTACCACCCTGGGACCCACTCCCAGGCTGGCTAATTTGATTATTGATGTTTTGTGCGGGACTGTGTCAAATACCTTGCTCCTATGTCCACAGCCCCTCCCTGGTGTACTACTTTGGTCACCCAGTCAAAGAAACCGATTAGATTCATCTGACTTGACCTTCCCGCTGTGAATCCATGCTGCCTTGGGTCCTGTGCCCACTGGCCTCTAGGTATTCAACACTTCTTTCCTTCAGAAGTGATTCCTTCATTTTCCCTACCACTGAGGTCAAACTGACAGGTCTGTAGTTTCCTGCCTCTGTCTTGCTCCCACTTTTGTGAAGGGGAATCACATCTGCCCTCCTCCAGTCCTCAGGTACCACACCATCCTCCCATGATTTGTTCAAAAGGGTAGTCGGTGGTGTTACTAGTTCTCCCCTTAGTTCTTTTAGAATCCCGAGGTGAACCCCATCAGGCCACATTGCTTTGTCCACCTTCAGTTTTAGGAGTACTTTGAGACCCCGTTCTTCTGTGAAAGGACTGATATTGCCCTCCCCATCCAGAGTCCTTCTAGTGACTGGATTAGGTACATCCCCCTCCTTTTCTTTTGTGAATACTGAGCAGAAGTATTTGTTTAGTACCCCTGCTTCTTCACTGTCCCTCTCTTCCCACCCACCCTCCTCTTTATTCAGCCTCACTATCCCTCCCTTTGTCTTTCTTCGCTCCCTAATGTGCCTACAAAAGGTTTTATCCTTCTTCTTAACCAGGTTAGCTATCTTTTCCTCGGTTTTGGCCTTTGCTATTCTGACTACAGAATACATAGAGAACATCTGGGCAGACAAGGTGGGCTAAGCAGTCGTTATCTGCTGTCAACATCTGCATATCATTTACACAATGACTGTGAGAATAACATTTTGCAAATAAATGCATTACTTTTCATGTGTGACAGGCCTGCAGTGAAAACAAATAATTTATCTCAATCTTAGGTGGGTCATCGACATTTATTTCCACTTGAGGCTGGTCACAAATGCGCTCTTAACCAATAGGAGAAAAACTTGAACAATGCCTGATGATATCACAGTGGCATCTGCTGCAGTTAAACAAAGAACAGTGACATCAAACAGAAAGATTAAAATATTCATTGAAAAAATTAATCTTGCCAGAGAGGTACTATCATTGAATAAATGAAATATGCCATGGGCTGGCTAGAAATATCACATTAAATTTTATTTGCAGAGTTTGACCCGAAGCTGAAGACCTCTAAAAAGCCAGCAGGAGCTGAAAGGGAAGTACCTTCTCTGTGCTGTTTGTTTGTTTTCTTTTAGTATTGTGGTGGCGGCATTTACTGAGAGGGCGTTACGTGCTGTGTGATTTAAACCGTGAAACTGCAAAACAAATGATTTTATCTTTGGGCTCGGAGGAGGAGGAGTGAAACTGACTGAGGGAGCGAGAGAGTGGGACTACACAGGAGGGGTGGGGTTGGTCACATTACTCGGACCAGCCAATAGCAGGGTGAGATCAAGTGATTGATAAGGAATCATTTGAATTGTTTGCTCTCAGTTGGAGATGAAGACTTCTAGAGGAAGCAGAAGCTCAAAGAGAAGTACTTTCTCTGTGCTGTTTGTTTGTTTTCTTTTAGTATTGTAGTAGCATTTACTGAGAGAGCAATATGTGCTGTGTGATTTAACCCATGCAACTGTAAAATAAATAATTTTGTCTTGGGCTGGGAGGAGGAGGGAAGCTGAATGAGGGAGGAAGAGGGTGGGACTACACAGGAGGGGGAAGGGGTGGTCACATGACTCAGACCAGCTAACAGTGGGGCTGAGATCCAGTTATATTACAAGGCAAGGCAATGCAAAGGCAAGGCAAATTTTATTTTTCCAGGTGCCCAATCCTGGAGGCTCTGGGCACCACACAATAAAAACACTCTATCAAGAGCAATTTTATATCAAATAAAATTATAGTAATAATAATAAAAAGGAAAACATTTCAAACAACATACAATAAATATATTATGTGGGACACAGAGCTTTCTAAAACAGTGAGTCAGAAGTGGGAAACAAGAGGTGGGAATCCCAAAATAGCTAGTATACCTTGTCCGAGAAGGTATGACTAAACAGAAGGGCTTTGAGGCGGGTCTTATAAACCTCAACTGAAGGGGCCTCCTGAACAGACTGAGGAAGCAAATTCCACAGGATGGGGTAGGTGACCCCGAAGCATGAGTGACCCCAAAGCTTGAGTGCCACGAAGCAGGAGAGGAGAGTAGGACTCAGGGGAGAGGAGTTTCTTAAAGGAGAGCTGACCAGGTATAGCTCAGAAATATACCATATGGCAGGGAGCCCAAGGGGGTGGTGTCCTAGGGAGTGGGCCAGTAAGCAGACATGGGGAGTGAGGGAGGGTGTATGTGGGTAGTCAAAAGGGATAGGTAGTAAGTTGTGATAGATGCAGGGTAGCCATATTCTTGGGGACTGCATGGAGGGCAGGGGGTGTATGGTGTGTAGGCAGTTGATACAACTTAGGGAGGAGCTTGGATAGCTGAGAAGGGAGCTGGGTAGAGATAAGGGGGGCAGAGGTGGAGGCAGGAACATCATGGAAAAGGGGACCTGAAGAGGCCATCACCAGAAGTTGCAGCAGGAAAAAGAAAGGCTAGATAAAGTGGGATAGCAAGAGGGGCAGTCAATCAGGAGCAGCTGTGGGCAGGCACGGATGACTGGAGGGTGGTCATGCACCAGGGGAAGATAAGAACAGGGGCAGGGCAGGGGTAACAGTCATGGAGAGGGGTGGCTGGAGTAGCTCAGAGGAGGGAGAATGACAATAGAAACAGAGTCTCTCTTTTGGCTAGCCTGGAGGAGCAGGAATGGGTGGGGAGGGAAACTGCAGAGAGTGGAATGGTGGAGAGCACTACGAAGAATAAGGAATACAACAGTGAGGTGGAAGGCAAAAGAGGTAGCCCAAGTGGCAGCAGATGCAATGCTGAGCAAAAGGAAGGTGGCGAAGCAGCAGGTACGAGAGTGGGGGAGGGAGAGGCAGGCAAAGAACAGACAGGGGGGTGCAGCAGGCATCCCTGAAAAGGATAGCACAGGGGGGAGTGGGAGAACAGGGACGAGGACGAGAACAGGTCAGTGGGGACACAGGGAGCCAGTGGCAAGGGGGGTGGGAAGGCAGGCACAGAAAAGGGGGGGTAGAGCAGAAGAGGAAGGGTACAAAGGTAAAATCAAATAGTCTGGGCACAAGTGATACGGGGAAAGGACAGAGCAAAGAAAAGGGGACATACATGGCTCAGGAAAGGCACATGGGTACAGAGGCGGGGGATGGAGGTGGAGATCAAGATGGGGGGCAGAGGATTAGCAGGCAGCAAGAGGGTGAAAAGGATAACGGAGGGAAGGTCATTATTGTGGGGGACTCGATACTTAAGGGTGTAAGATGGGGGAAGGGGCACTGGGAAATGCAGCATTTGGGTGGAGTGCATGCAAGGCATGACAGCTTGTAGAGTGGGACAACATATCAGCAGATATGTGAGGAAGATAGAGGAAAAGCCACACATTGTGGTACACCTTGGCACAAATGACCTGGAAGGGAGAAGGATAGAAGAGGTGCAGGACAGTTTCAGAGAACTGGGGAAACTATGCAGTATGGTGGGAAGGTGGGTAGCTTTCTTAGAAATCCTACCAGTGCCAAGAGCGAGTACAGCCAGGAAGCAGGGAATCACCGAATTCAATATATGGCTAAAGGAATGGATCTATGAGATATGGGTTGGTGGGGTGGTGGGGCCGCAAGTGGGAGAACATTGACCTGTATGCAGAAGTTGGGTTTCACCTTAGTAAGGAGGGTTCACAGGTACTGAAGCTAAACTGAGGGAGTTTATCAAAGAAAATTATAATTTAATCTAGGTAAGAGGGGACCAAAGGGGTGGAAATTCACTAAGAGAAGGGGGCCTTTGGACCTCCCCCAACAGCAAGGCAGGAGCCAAATTCAAATAGGAGGGGAAATGGAGGGAGGGTATAAGAACAGAGCACAGTAGATCAAAATAGAGTGTGGAATAACCGAATGCTAGGATCCTGGGGAACAAGATGGCAGAGTTGCAGGCATTGATGGCAGATGGAGAGGTGGACATAGCTGCCGTCACCGAGACATGGGCAACTCAATACCATAACTGGGGCTTAGCCATCCCAGGTTTCAAGCTGTACTGGGGGGATGGGGGAAAGTGGGTGGGTGGTCATCTACATTAGGGAAGGGATAAGATGTGATAAGGAAGGGGACAGGAAGGCAGGGGGAGGACATATGGGTGCAAAAACTATACAATCCGAGGGGTAGCAAGGTTAGACCGGGGGTAGTTGATAGGCCTCTGACACAGAATGAGGAAATTGATAGACAGCTGGGGGAGCAGCTAAAGATGCTTAGTGGCAAAGGGAGCACTGTGGTGGTGGGGAACTTTAATCTACCAGGGGTGGATTGGAGCACCCTGGTTACTTCATGTGCCAGGGAGCAGATCCTCCTGGAAGCCTTCCAGGACAGCTTCCTGACACTGAAGGTAGCAGGACCAACTAGGGAGAGGAACATCCTGGACCTGGTGCTGAAGGATGGGGAGCAAATTAGGGATGTTGGAGTAGAGGCACCCCTGGCTGGAAACGACCACCGCACAGTGTGGTTCTCAATCACTCTAGGTATGGAGGTAGCCACTACAAGAACTATAGTCCTGGATTTCAAAAGGGCAAATTTTGGCAGGATGAGTTGTATACTGAAAGAGCACATAGCTGGCATCCGCCTGAACATGGACACTTAACAAAAATGGGCAATCAAGAGGGGCCTGGCTGTGGCCACTAGCACGTGTCAAGAGCCAGAACAAGAAGTAATCTAATGTTGTCTACTCACTCACGTACTGTATAGACAATAAGATCTTATTTTATGTGACTAATTCCGGGTCGCCCCTGAAAAGAGGACCTTCAGGGCCCAGTGGGCTTACCTGGTTATCAAAATTGAATAAATAAATTAATAAATAAGAAGCCAAGCTGGATGACCAAGGAGGTAGGGGAGAGGGTGAGGTAAAAGAGAGCTGCATTTAAAACCTACAAAAGATCCAACAGGGAAGAGGACAGTGAGGAATATGTGAGGAAATCCAGGGAAGTGAGTAGAACAGTAAGGGCAGCTAAGGCATCGAGAGAATTGAGGCTGGTCCAAGGGATCAATGCAGATGAAAAGGATTTCTTCAGGTATATAAGGGAGAAGAGAAAGAATAAAGATCAGATTGTTAGGATCAAGAATTGCAGTGGGTTGGCGGAAAAGAGGGGCAGAGCAGGCAGCCTTCCTGAGGAGGCTGTGGGGTCAAAAACAGTGGGGGGTTTCAAGAGTGCATGGGACAGACATAAGGCAGTTCTAGTGGGGGGTAGGAGGAAGTAGGCTGTTGGATAACTAGGATCTGCAGCTTATCCAGTAGGTAAGGAAATGGGCAGACTAGGTGGGCCAAGCAGTCCTTATCTGCCAACAAAGTCTATGTTTCTATGTTTCTAAGTGCTCAACGAGTACTTCTGTTTGGTATTCGCCAAGGAGAGGGACAGACCTGTACCGAAAGAGAGGAGAAGATCACAGATGGGGAATTCACAAAAGGAAGGGTGATGGAGGGCCTCAAGTCCCTGAGAGTTGATAAGGCACCTGGGTCAGACAGAATTCATCCTAGAGTACTAAGACAGTTGGCAGTAGTCCTAGCAGAACCATTGGTGGACCTGTTCAACACCTCTCTGGAAACGGGATGCATACCCAGGGACTGGAGGATGGTGCATGTGGTGCCCCTCCATAAGAGTGGGCCCAAGGATGAACCAGGGAACTATAGACTAGTCAACCTAACCTCAATTGTGGGAAAGCTAATAGAGACTATCCTCAAGAAAAGGCTAACAAAATTTCTGTAGGATAATGATCTTCAGAATGGCAGACAGCATGGGTTTTTCTCTGGCAGATCCTGCCAGATGAACCTCATGGACTTTTTCAATTGAGTGACGTAGGCATTACATAGAAACATAGAAACATAGAAACATAGAAACATAGAAGTTGACGGCAGATAAGGACCGCAAGGCCCATCCAGTCTGCCCATTTCTTTTTCTACCTTATAAATGTGCCATCGGCCTTTGCTCTGTCAGTGACCTATCTATTCATAGTCATTTGTATTGCTCCCTTATGCCTATCCCATGCCTGTTTGAAGCCCTGCACTGTATTCATAGCCACCACTTCTTGTGGTAAGCCATTCCATGCATCTACCACCCTTTCTGTGAAAAAATTTCCTCACATTCCCCATAATCGGCCTCCCTCTAATCTCATGCTGTGTCCTCTTGTCCTGCTATTTTTCTTATATTTAAACATGTTAGACTCTTTCACCTTGTTTATGCCCTTAAGGTGTTTAAATGTCTCGATCATATCACCTCTCTCCTCCCTTTGCTCAAGGGTATACATATTGAGCTCCGTTAATCTGTCCTCATATGTCTTCTGATGCAGTCCCTGCACCATTTTGGTTGCCTTCTCTGGACTGCCTCAATTTGGTTAATGTCCTTGTGAAGGTGTGGCCTCCAATACTGCAGTACTCCAGATGGGGCCTAACCAATGTCTTGTACAGAGGGATTATTACCTCCCTCTTCTGACTTGTGATACCCTACTAATACACTAACACCCCCTAGCCTTACCTACTGCTTTAGAGGTCTGCTTGGATGATTTTAGGTCATCAGTGATGATGATGCCCAAGTCTCTTTCTTCCTTTGTGACTGCTAGCAACTCCTCCCAGCCTATAAGTGGCTTCAGGTTTCTCTTCCCTATGTGCATGATTTTGCACTTCTTTGCATTAAATCCCAGTTGCCACTCTTCTGACCATTCTGCTAGTTTATCCAGATCTCTTCTCATTCTGCCACCCCATCTGGATCATCTACTCTGTTGCAGATCTTGGTGTCATCTGCAAACAGACAAGCCTTACCCTCTAGTCCATCTCGAGGTCACTAATGAAGATGTTGAATAGGACTGGCCCAGGACTGATCCCTGAGGTACCCACTTGTGACTTGCATCTCTTCTGACTGTATACCATTTACCACCACTCTCTGTTTCTGCCAGTCAACCAGTTTGCCACCCAGTTGACCAACTTCTGACCACCCCGAGCCTACCTAGCTTATTTATCAATCTTCTATGTGGAACAGTGTCAAAGCTTTGCTGAAGTCAAGGTAGGCGACATCACACTCCCCCTTGGTCCACCACTCTGGTTACCCAGTCAAAGAAATCTATGAGATTAGTTTGACAGGACCTTCCTTTAGTAAACCCATGCTGTCTTGGATCCTGTGCCCCTATGGATTCCAGGTGTTGCACTATCCTTTCCTTAAGGAGTGCCTCCATAATCTTGCCCACTACTGAGGTAAGACTGACCGGTCTGTAGTTCCCCGCCTCCTCCCTGCTACCACTCTTGTGGAGTGGGATCACATGAAACCCTTCTCCAGTCTTCTGGGACCTCTCCTGTGCTCAGAGAGCTCACTAAACAATTCTGCTAAAGGCTCTGCTAGTTCCTCCTTTAGCTCCTTAAGTACCCTGGGATGTATGCCATCAGGTCCCATTGCCTTATCCACCTGAGCTTAGCAAGCTCTTGTAGGACCCTTTCTTTTGTGAAGGGAGTAGTGCTCACCTCCCTCCCCTGTGTCCATGATGCTGAGCTGTAGGCCCTGCCCTACCTTCTCTTCAGTAATAAATACTGAGCAAAAGTATCTATTTAGGATAGATGCCTTTACAGGGTCCTCCTCCTCCATGCTCCTTTTTCTCCATTGAGCTTAGCAATACCCCCTCTGGACTTTCTCCTTTCACTAATGTATCTATAGAAAGTCTTGTCACCTTCTTTTACTGTCCTGCTAGTGTTTCCTCAGTTTGGGACTTTGCCTGCCTTACTGCCTTCCCTGCTTCCCTTAGGGCAGTTTGGTATGCCTCCTATCTTCATCCGCTGTGTTCCCTTATATTTCTGAAGGCCAGCCTTTTGGCTCTGACCTTTTCTGCTACTGTATTTGAGAACCAAAGTGGTTTCCTTCTTCTTTTACACTTCCTTTTCTGTCTAACACAATGGGATGTTGCTTCAAGTATTGTATCCTTAATGCTTGCCCACTTTGCCTGTACCTCCTCACCTGTGTTTCTTTTTGCCAGGCTAGCTTAACTCTGTTGGCCATCTTATCAAAGTCAGCTCCTCTGAAGTCCCATATTTTGCCTTGGAATGGGATGATTTAGATGTAGTAGCCAAATTGAACCATACCATGTGATGGTCACTGGCCCCCAGGTGACCTTCTACCTGGAGATCTGTGATCCCTTCTTTGTTAGTCAGTACTAGATCTAGGATAGCCCTGTCTCTTGTGGGTTGCTGTACCAGTTGTTTGAGGCCCTCCCCCTGCAGGGAATCCACTATGTGTCTAGTTCTGGCCGATGTTCCTGCTGGTATTGACCAATCTGTATCTGGCATGTTGAAGTCTCCCATTATCAGAACCTCCCCTTTAGCTGTCATGTTTTGTATATCTTCTAACAGTAATGTGTCCATTAGACAAGGGTGATGCTGTGGATGTCCTATACCTGGACTTCAGCAAGACCTTTGATTCAGTGTCACATGGTAGGCTGACCAGCAAACTGAGCAACCTGGGAGCGGGGAGGAAACTGATCAGATGGGTCAGGAGCTGGTCGCAGGATAGACAGCAGAAGGAAGTAGTGGGGATTGAGGTATCTGAGCCTTGGGCAGTAACAATTGGGGTCCCACAGGGCTCAGTGCTGGGACCAGTGTTGTTTAACATTTTAATTGCCAACATCGCGGAAGGGATAAAGAATAAGATAAGTCTCTTTGCTGATGACACCAAGATCTGTGAGGAGGTTGATGGAGGGGAAGGCAATACAGTACTCCAGAAGGATTTGGCAAAACTCAAGGAATGGTCTAACACACAGCAACTTGGGTTCAATGTCAAGAAATGCAAAGTTATGCACTTGGGAGCCAGGAACCATGGAAATAGCTATTGGTTGGGGGGAGTGCAGTTATCTATGTCAAAGGAGGAGAAGCATCTGAGTTTACTAGTGACAGGGGAAATGAACCACTCAGCCCAGTGCAGGAAGGCAGTGGGAAAGGCCAGCAGAATGCTGGGGTGCAACAAGAAGAATTACCTCTAGGAGAGGGGAAGTCATCCTGCCCCTGTTGGTCCCTAGTGAGGTCGCACCTAGAGTACTGCATGCAGTTCTGGTGCCCCTATTTGAAAAAGGACATCGAGCTATTAGAGGGGGTACACCGCCATGCAACAAAAATGATCCTGGGATTGGGAGATAAACCTTATGAGGAGAGACTGAGAGAGCTCAATATGTATTCCCTGGAGGATAAAAGGGAGAGAGGGGATAAGACTGAGATCCTCAAGCACCTGAAGGGTATGAACCAAGTAAGCACCAGACGTAGTTTCAAATTAAAAGGTGGAAGGGAAACCAGAGGGTACAGTCTGAAGTTGGAAGGGGCAGATTCATGAGGGAAATGAGGATGGACTATTTCACTGAAAAGGTGGTGGCAGGGTGTAATGCCTTGCTGGAGGAAGTGATATCACTGCTGGATCCATGATGCCACACTGAGAATTTCTTGTAGACGCAACATTTCCCTGACACCACTACATCGACTGCAATTGTAGTCAGCATGGTGCCGCTGAGATGAAAGTTATTGTTTTGCAAGGGTCTGTGCCCCCTGCACCCTCCCAACTTAAGATTCTCAACTCGGAGACAAACCTGAATTGGGGATGGGGTGCAGGACCTTGGGGAAGGGTACCAGGGTTCCAGGTGGACTTTACAGCGACATGTCGATGTTGGTATCGACCATGTCACTGTAAAGTTGTCGATGTAGTAACGGTATACCATCACAGCTGACAGTGGGCAGCTTCAAAGGGGAGTGAGACTGGTTCAGAGGGAGGGTTCAAACCATGGGGGGCAGGGGGTGGGAGTTAAGGATACATGGGCAAAATCATTGGGGGGAAAGGAGGGAAGCTGCAGTCTGAAAGACAAGTGCTGCACACTTGAGCAGACTAGATAGACCGATAGACCTGTATCTGCTGGCAATTTCACATGTTCGTGTGTTTGTATGACTCCCACAGACCTCACTCATGGTTTTCCCACTTTGCCACTTGTGAGGCCATAAAGGTCAAATCCTGCAGATAAAAATAAATGGGATATTTTAGTCAGCCCATGGCATATCCCATATGTATCTATGTACCATGACAAATAAAAAGCAGTGCTACCAAAATTAGCAGGTACAGTAAGTGCTTACCCCAGTAGACAGGGGAGCTCCACTCGCCCCACAGATCTGTAGTGCCACAGTACATGCTGACCTTACTTTTCACTGAAAAGGTATACTGCTTGTTGTAATCCACACTGGGCACATCGAAAAATGTTTTCTCCATTATTTCTTGTTCCTATGAAATAAACCAAAATACATTAGTGCCGATAAAAAGCAACCCACCTCTGCTTCTAGTAACTCGATACATACAGCACGGAAGGTCATCTTGGTGCTGGCTTGGCTTGCTCATAAGTTTCTGTTCTGCCTAGTTCTCTAATTGTTTCTAAGGTGACAGCATTTTTTAAAATAAACTACCTGGCACCTCTTTACTGGGGGGTTGGCGTGGGACATGCCCTGAACCCTAAGTGTTTGTGATAAAATGCAGATTGCTCTCTATTTCACATGTAGGAATGTGAGAAAAATCTGAAATTATATTTTCATTATGGAAAGTGGCATTAGTGGATTGTTTGAGACTCTACCTTTACTGTTTTGGAAGGAGGTATTAGAGGACAGTTCTCTCTACCTTTACAGATTTGGAATGTACTACAAGAGTACAGTTGACTCTACTTTTACCTGTTCAAAAGTGTTATTAGAGGTCAGTTGGCTCTGTCTTTATCTGTTTAAATGAGGTATTAAAGAACAGCTGCCTCTTCCTTTATCAGTTTGGAAGGTGGCATTGCAGAGCAATAGATTTTAATTTTACTTTTTTTGCAAAGGATATTAAAGGGCAGTTTTATCTGTCTTTACCTTTTTGAAAGGTGGCATTAGAGGACTGTTGTTGACTCTACTGTTACCTTTTAGGAAGATGGTATTGCAGGACAGCTGGCAGTACCTTTAACTTTATGGAAGGTGGCTTTAGGGAAAGGGGAACATTGTTTAACCAGGAGTAGCACACTAAGCTGAAGCTTGTTTCCAGATGCGATCTGGGAGCACAAGGAAGTTAAGTGACTTGCTTAGGATCACACAGCATGCACCTAGGCGGCTGTGGGATTCAAACCCAGGCCTCCAGATCTGCAGCTCAGAGCCTTAACCCACTGTGCTATGCTGCCTCCCTTTGCTTTAAAGCAAAAGGACAGCTGGAAAATCTACCTTTACCTAGTTAGAAGTATTAGAGGATGAATGGCTCTAATGTTTCATCTTTGGAAGGTGGTATTAGGAGACAGTTGACTCTACCTTTACCTTTTTGGAAGTTGGTGTTTAATTTGATCTTTTCCTGGATGGTACAGCAGGGCAGTTGTGTCTACCTTTTACTGTTTGGAAGGTGGTATTGGGGGACACTAGGCTGTACCTCTACCTTTACCTTCTTGAAAGGTATGGTAACATTAGCTTTCATTTGTTTCTGCCTTTACCTGTTTGGAAGGGTTTATCTATGCCTACGTGACAACACTGTTGTCGATATTTGGCATAGTGAGCTCCCCAGTGTCGACAGGCGAAATTTCACCTGACATTGGAATGTTTCTCTCGGGGGGCTGTGCCCCCTGAACTCAGCATGTGGCGGGCTGCACCCTCGCACCTCCCCTTCTAAATGATTATCAGCTCTGAGTCAGAGTTGATTTGAAGGAGGGGCACACACGACAAAACGGCAAAAGTTCACCCGCCGGTCCCCCACAGTAACAATTAGGAAACCTGTAGAAAGTGTTGCTGTGTGGGGATTTCACCGTAGGGGTTTCAATGTTTATTTTTTTATTTCTTTATTTAATAGTTTCATGAGGAAGGGCACACTGAACAACAGGGTGCTTGTCTCCCGGTGCATCCCGAGGGAGGGGTACAACAGGTAATTCATACAACACAAGTCAGTACATGTCAACAAAAATATTAGTAATAGGTAAGAAACAAAATTGGTAAGACAACAAGTGTACACTGCAGGGTAGTGAAATATACATTTTCTTTTTTTTTAGTTTAAAATTTTTATTATTATTTTAACAGGATGCACAAATATTGACTCAGTATTACATAAAACTTCTGGTTCATACCACAGCATTTAGTAGGACCAGAAAGCTGGATTAACATACTGTAAATAGAATTATACAGTATGGCTAAGTAAATACTTAGGATACAGCATAGAAATATACATTTTCAATTGATAAGAAGAACAAAATTAGCAAGTCAGCAAGTATCCACATCAGGGTAAAGAGCAAAAGAGAAAGTGCAGGAATTTGTAATAGTTCATAGGAGGGCTACTAACAGTGAGAGGGTGACTACTGAGTACCATGTGCATCAACAATGAGTGATGAGGTTAGCGGTGGAGCAAGGTATGTGGATTTCACAGAACAAATTATAGTAACCCATTTCTGTGACCAGTGTCTGAAATACCAGCACATTAGGATAAGAACAACTCATATAAGTACCGCTGCAGTGAATCAGAGAGCCAAGATTGTTTTGAGCACACTATACACAAACAAGGCACGATGTTCGGTCGGTAAACCATTTGGAAGATGTTATTAGAGAACAGTTCACTGTACCTGTACCAGTTTTTGAAGGTGCTATAAGAAGACAGTGGTTTCTACCTTTACCTGTTTGAAAGGTGGAATTAAAAGTCAATTGACTTGACCTTTGCCTGTTTGGTATGTACTGTAAAACTGGTAGTTTATGTATAAATTTATTCTCGCTATGTTCGCGCTACTTTTGCATGCACGAACAACCTTTTGCCGCAATAATATTGACGCAGTAATTACAACATAGATTACTTTATTGATGCACAAAAAAGGCAGAAAAGATATGGTTAAAATATGATTTCTGTATTGCGGTTTAGTCTCTTCTTCATCCTCGAGTCAGTCTCCACGTACAGGCTCAGCAAGCTGGGCCTACAAAAAGAAAAGAAAGACAGCTAATAATTTGCAATATAAAAAGCAAGACAAGACTAGACTAGGGTAAGGAGCTTACTTTAAAAACTACTTGGTTCCTGCTAAGTCCCTCGCTGTGCTTCTAGTCACTGTCAGGGGGAGCAAAACAAAGTAAGAACATTGAAAGAAGAGGATACTGTAGGTAGTTTCACTAAATCATTAAATCAGTAGACAGTCTGCTTACCTCTTCTTTTCTTCTCGGTAGGCTGCTTCTCAGGTATTGGTAATTCCTGTTCTTGTTCCATCTCATTTTCTACTTCGAGTTCTGTCTCTGTGAACACAAAGTTCTCTAGGACCCCAGACACCTTGGAAATTTAAAAAATAAAGTACGGATTTTATTAACTAAAACAAGTTATTTTTACTGTATTTACTGTATAGAAGTTACAGTACTTACAATACTCTCCAAGCAGGTATCGTGGGCTGTTTTTATTCCTGCCTCAGCAAACCCACAGAGACAATCTTCTTTCCTCAGGTCCTGGAAAGATTTCAATAACCACCTGGCATGCTGAATTTTGATGGTGCTCATGCGGAGATCAACGGTCATTTTCTCGCAACATGCAACTGCAGGCAGAACTGAACCAACACCAGCACCAATAGCTCTGCGTGTTATGAAGGAATGTTAATTCAGGGAGCAACAGCTAATTGAAAGCCTATGGAGTTACTGTAGGTCAGGCAGTGTTTAAAGCGCGAAGTAACTTTTCGCTTTCCAGTCCTTGCAGGTTGAATTGTGAAATTTGCTTTGTGTTTCGATTAGCAGTTTTACAGTAGTATTAGGGGATACTTGACTTTACCTGTATGTGTTTGGAAGGTGGTATTAGTGAACAATTGGCTCTACCTTTACCTGTTTGATGGTTGCATTAGAGGTCAGTTGACTCTACCCTTACCTGTAGAGGACTGCTGGCTTTACCTGTTTTGATGGTGGTATCAGAGTACAGCTGGCTCAACTTTCAGTTGATTGGAAGATGGTATTAAGGGACGCTTGGTTCTTCCTTTACCTGTCTGGAAGTTGCTATGAGAGGATATTTGGCGCTATGTTTACCTGTTTTGAAGGTGGTATTAGAACACAGTTGGCTCTACCAGTACCTGTTTGGAAGGTGTTATTAGAAAACAGTTGACTCTATGTTTAGCTTTTTGGAAAGGGTATTAAAGGACAACTGGCTCTATCTTTACCTGAAGACAGTTGGTTCTACCTTTACTTATTTGGAAGGTTGCATTACAGGACAGTTGTCGCTACCTTTACCTGTTTGGAAGGTTGTATTAGAGGATAGTTGTCACTACCTTAATCTGTTTGGAAGGTTGTTTTAGAGGACAGTTGGTACTACCTTTACCTGTTTGGAAGATTGTATTAGAGGACAGTTGGATCTACCTTTATCTGTTTGGAAGGTTGTTTTAGAGGACAGTTGGTACTACCTTTACCTGTTTGGAAGATTGTATTAGAGGACAGTTGGATTTACCTTTACCTGTTTGGAAGGCTATATTAGAGGACAGTTGTCACTACCTTTGCCTGATTGGAAGGTTGTATTAGAGGACAGTTGTCACTACCATTACCTGTTTGGAAGGTTGTATTAGAGGACAATTGTCACTACCTTTAACTGTTTGGAAGGTTGCATTAGAGGACAGTTGTCACTACCTTTACCTGTTTGAAAGGTTGTATTAGAGGATAGCTGTCACTACCTTTACCTGTTTGGAAGGGTGTATTAGAGGACAGTTGTCACTACCTTTACCTGTTTGGAAGGTTGCATTAGAAGACTGTTGTCACTACCTTTACCTGTTTGAAAGGTTGTATTAGAGGATAGTTGTCACTACCTTTATACATTTGGAAGGCTGTATTAGAGGACAGCTGGCACTACCTTTACCTGTTTGGAAGGTTGGAAGGTTGTATTAGAGGACAGTTGGCACTACCTTTGCCTGTTTGGAAGGGTGTATTAGAGGACAGTTGTCACTACCTCTACCTGTTTGGAAGGCTGTATTAAAGGACAGTTGGGTCTGCCTTTACCTGTTTGGAAGGTTGTATTAGAGGACAGTTGTCACTACCTTTACCTGTTTGAAAGGTAGCATTAGAGGACAGTTGGGTCTGCCATTACTTGTTTGGAAGGTTGTATTAGAGGACAGTTGTCACTACCTTTACCTCTTTGGAAGGTTGTATTAGAGGACAGTTGTCTCCACTTTTAGCTGTTTAGAAGGTTGTATTAGAGGACAGTTGTCACTACCTTTACCTGTTTGGAAGGTTGCATTAGAGGACAGTTATCACTACCTTTACCTGTTTGGAAGGTTGTATTAGAAGACATTTGCACTGCCTTTACCTGTTTGGAAGGCTGTATTAGAGGACAGTTGGGTCTGCCTTTACCTGTTTGGAAGATTGTATTAGAGGACAGTTGTCACTACCTTTACCTGTTTGAAAGGTAGTATTAGAGGACAGTTGTCACTACCTTTACCTCTTTGGAAGGTTGTATTAGAGGACAGTTGTTGCCACTTTTAGCTGTTTAGAAGGTTGTATTAGAAGAAAGTTGTCGCTACCTTTACCTGTTTGGAAGGTTGTATTAGAGGACAGTTGTCACTACCGTTACCTGTTTGGAAGGCTGTATTAGAGGACAGTTGTCACTACCTTTACCTGTTTGGAAGGTTGCATTAGAGGACAGTTGTCACTACCTTTACCTGTTTGGAAGGTTGTATTAGAGGACAGTTGTCACTACCTTTACCTGTTTGGAAGGTTGTATTAGAGGACATTTGCACTGCCTTTACCTGTTTGGAAGGCTGTATTAGAGGACAGTTGGGTCTGCCTTTACCTGTTTGGAAGGTTGTATTAGAAGACAGTTGTCACTACCTTTACCTGTTTGAAAGGTTGTATTAGAGGACAGTTGGGTCTGCCATTACTTGTTTGGAAGGTTGTATTAGAGGACAGTTGCCGCCACTTTTAGCTGTTTAGAAGGTTGTATTAGAAGAAAGTTGTCCCTACCTTTACCTGTTTGGAAGGTTGTATTAGAGGACAGTTGTCACTGCTTTACCTGTTTGGAAGGCTGTATTAGAGGACAGTTGTCACTACCTTTACCTGTTTAGAAGGTTGGAAGGTTGCATTAGAGTATAGTTGTCACTACCTGTATGAGAGGCCTGTTGGCTCTACCTTTGCTTTTTATGTTTGCTTGCATGCATGTGCAAGAAATATAGTGCCATCATCCTAGTTTTCGGAGGTGTGTCACCCATCTTCCAATTCAGTCAGTGTGTTTGCGGCATGGTCGCAGTTCTTCAATCAACGCTGCAGCTGTCTATGACAGCAGTTGAAAATGCAGTGCTGTACAGTTGAAAGGGAGAGCTCTGTTTCAGTGAGCAGAGCTCCCCCCCACACACACACACACAATGCATGCTCATGCACTCCCCCCAGACACACACTGTATGGCCGATGGGGGTGCCCAATCACCAGTCAGCTCCAGGTCCCCCAAACAGCCTTCCAGCTGCCACACTGGGAGCTCACCCCAGCGTGGCAAATGTCCCGTGTCATCAGCTTTCCAGGTGCCATGCTGGGAGCCCACCCCAGCGTGGCAAAAATGGTTATGGCTGACAGGGGTGCCCAATGCCCCGTCGGCTCCAGGCCCCCAAGCAGCCTTCCAGCTGCCACACTGGGAGCCCACCCCAGTGTGGCAAACATTCACTGTCATCCAATAAAAAAAAACCTGTAAAGAAAAAAGCTCCCTCGACGGTCGCCCTGCCCACCCGTGCCCACCCTCTGTGCACCCTACCTAACCACACCCCCACCACACCCCATACTTACCTCCAGAGCTTGGCACAGTGATCTTCGGTGGACTGGGAACATGTCTGCACTCTTCAAAGCTGACCACAAACTGAGGAAATGCCGGTAAGCTGTACAATGCAATAAATAGGGTTTTTCCGACTTTAATGCATATCTCGGGCATTTGTTGGAATTTTTGCACCAAATTTTCAACATGGGGTTTTTGGGACCCCTCCTCACGAATTCTCTCACTGTCATGGCGGTAATTGGGCCCAAAGGGTGATTTTGCAGTCACTGCACGAAATCACCTTTTGGGACTGATTAATGAAACAACAGTGCCAGTGTTCATAAGGTGGGCTCTCAAAAAAGCCTATGTTGCACATTTGGTGAAAAAATTCCTAACAATGACTGTTTTGCAAGCATGCATTGCACAGTTCCTATGCACGCTCATAAGTTCATAAATTTTTAATATTTGCACTCTGAATTTTCAACATTGCCATTTTACCACACCTCCTTATGAGCAGTACAGCTGTCATTTTTCACATCTCACCCAAAATGTGTTTCTGCGCATGTAGCGCATAATAGCGCAGTCGGTGTGTGAAATCAATGTATGGGACACATTAAGAAAATCACAGTGACACTGTTCATGAGCAGAAGTCTTAAAATGGCTATGTTGAAATTTGGTGAAAAAATTCCTAAAATGACTGTTTCTCGAGCGTGCATTGCTTTAGTTCACACGCTTGTAAGTTCGTGAATTTTTAATATTTGGACTCCAGATTTTCAACATTGTCATTTTACCACACCTCCTTATGAGTGGCACAGCTGTCATTTTTCAAATCTCGCCCAAAATGTGTTTCCGCACATGTAGCGCACAATGGTGTAGTTGGTGTGCAAAAGCAATGTTTGGGACAGATTAAGAAAATCACAGTGACACCGTTCATGAGCAGAGGTCTTAAAATGGCTATGTTGAAAATTTGGTGACAAAAGTCCATAAAATGACTGTGTTACAAGTGAGCATTGTATAGTTTCCTCACACCCTCGTAAGTGCATGAATTTGTGATATTTTCAGTCCCAGATTTTCACCAGTGGCATTTTTCCACACTTCCTTATGAACAGTACAGCTGTCATTTTTCACAACATGGCCAAAATGTGTTTTCACACTTTCAGCACAGAACTGCATGGTCGCTGTGGGAAATCACTGTTTTGGACAGATAAAGAAAATCACACTGACACTGTTCATGATCGGAGGTCCCAAAATGCCTGTGTTGACAATCTGCTGTACAAAATCCCCAAACTAATTACATTATGGGTGTGCGTTGCACAATTTCTACACACGTTCGTGACTTCACCAGTCTTTTTAATATTTTCACTGCAGATTTTCAACATTGCTAATTTTTACACCTCCCTATGAACAGTACAGCTGTCATTTTTCACATCCTGTTCGGAATGCGTTTTTGTACCTGTGGTGCTAATTGCCATAGTCACTGAGCATAAGCAGCTTTCAGCTAACAAACTGATATTGCCACTGTTCATGAGGTGGGAGTCACAAAAAGAAATGTTGAAAATTTGGAGTGAAAATAGGTAGGGTGTGGTGAAATGGTGTGGCCGTTATGCCTGATGACCCAAAGGCACACCCCAATGCCTATCAGTCTCTGAAGGGTGGTGGTGGGGTTGGCTTCAGTTCAATACTTCACTGCCATTCCTATTATGCAGCTCTGTAACTTCTACACTACCACTGCCAATGCCAGCAAGCAAACAATCGGCATTGACAAATGCTTGTTTTAAGGGAGTATAATGGGACAGTTGTTTTTTACCTTTACCTGTTTGAAAGGAGGTATTAGAAGACAGTTGCATTTACTTTTACCGGTTTGGAAGTTGTTAATAGAGGACAGTAGGTCCTACCTTTGTCTATTTGGAAGTTGGTATTAGAGGACAGTTGGTGCTGCCTTTACTGGTTCGGAAGCTGGTATTTGATAATGTTTGGTTCTACCATTACCTGTTTGGGAAGTAATCTTACAGAGCATTTTGCACTTAATTTTCTTTTTTTTTTTTTTTGGATGGCAGGATAGACGTTCCACTAATTCTTAGGGGTGGAATTAAAAATGTCCACTGTTTTTATTTATTTATTGAAATGTTTCACCAGGAAGGCACATTGAACAACAAGTTTCTCATCTCCCGGTGCGACCTGGGGGAAAGGGAACATAGAAATACATACAGGGATGATACAACTCAAGAAATCGGAGACTTTCAACACAAAACAACAGGGACTTAAATTAAACACGAGTTATAAAGCAGTGCATTTGAATACAGGCAGATACTGGAGAGAATACTGTACAGCAAAGGATAACCATAGTGAACAGAGTGATAATAACAGCAGTTAGATACAATGACATGGAAATATCAATTTGGATGCAAGTCCTTGTGGCTCCAGGTGAGAGGACATTGTTGAGTGTAAGACTAGTAGTGGATTTACGTTAAGCAGGTGAGAGTAGCACAGAGACGACAAATTCATTAAGATATCCCAGAAGTGCAAGCAGTCTAAGTGCAGTAACAACTTGGTAGAGTCACACAAAGCTGAGAGGTCAGCCCGGGTCTGCACCCACCATAAAGGAGAAGGAGTTTTTAGGGCAGAGAGACAAGCAGGGCATGATTGGGACCGGTGGGGAGGAGGGGGAGAAGAGGAGACAGTCTTCCAGAGTTTCTCCACAAAGATGTTGAAAAACCCTGCCTGCATAAGACAGAGGTAGAACACATCAGAAGGGAAGTAGGTAGTGAGCTGTGGGGGGAGGGGTGGTAAGGAGGTGTAGGATAAGATAGGGGGAGGAAGTAGCTGTAGGGCAGGGGGTCAAAAAGGGATATGTGTTGAGGAGCAGTTGGTCACAGACACAGTGGAGAGGGGGATGGTTAAATGCATGAACAATTTTCGGAGAGCAAGCTGTGTAAGGGTAAGGATAAGGAAAAGGGGGAGGAGGAGTGGCAGATCAGAAGGGGGAGTGCATTCCAGAAGTGTGGGAAATGATACGAGAAAGCATTTTGGCCAGCAGAGGTAGACTGGAGGAGGACTGCCAAAGAGCGAAAGTCAATAGATCTTAGGGAGTTGAGGGTGGTGGGGGGGGGGCTCTCAACAGTGTAGAAAGGTAGGAGGGTAGAGAACGGAACCAGAATTTAGAGAAAAATTTGCCACAGTTCTTCCTGAGTTCCAGTTTGAAAGTCAGTCAAAATACCATTAATGCCACCAATTGGTGCAAGATGATATTCTAAAAGATACCAGATTTATGATATTAATATTAAATACTATAGATAAACTAACCTTTCATTCCAGCCCTGTTTGAAATTTGTATATATGACTAATAAGCCAACCTACTCAACTACAACATTTTTACATTGCTTGCGCATGCACAAGAAATGTTTTGTTACCGAAACGGCATTTCAGAGGTGTGTCACTGACTAGCCCAATGCAGGTCAAGCTGCACTAGGCTCGTCCTTGACAGACCAATGATCATGCAAGCCAAGTATAACAGTGGTTCACAGTTTATGCGCAGAAACTCTGTGTAGTTAAAATGAATGAAGCACTCCAATGAGAGAGCACTTTGTCTGTTTCATTTACCTAACGCTGTCCCAGTCTAAATGAAGGAGCACAGACTCGCTCATGAATAATCGTCCACTTTTCCAACCAGAAAAGGATGTTAGCCACCAAGTAATGAATAATTAAACTTTGCTCCCAGGTTTCATGTACTTACACCCAGGATGAGAAACAAACTCTGCTTTTATGTGCTCGCAGACACACACACACACAAACTTGATTTGGTTTTCTGCATTTGCCAATAAAATACATATCCTGATCTCAGTATGAGACTGGGCATAGCTTTCTTTTAGCCGCTGGCCCATTTGGTAAGATATGTAAACTGTCACCCGTTTAAAAAGTTATATCGAGGAGGAAATGAAAATTCTTAATTTGTGTCGTTCTGTCCAGTTGGAAAGATGGGGGTTACATGTTTTACAAGATCGCTTATCTGCTGAACCATCCGAGGCTTCAGCTCAGCATGTTCCAGCTACTGTCCACTGACTCTGGTGTCTAGTTGCACCCCCCCAAATGTTTCCCTGGTGTCTAGTGGCACCCCCATCCTTCGATTCATTTATTTATATTATCTGACACTGGGATGCTCACTCCCGGTATCAGATGTACCCCCCATTAGTGTATTCTTTTTCATTTATCAACATCGAGGTGCCCAATCCCGTGTCATCACTAGACTCCTGTATCCCCTCCCTAGCAGCATGGGACACTGGGGAGCCCACTCCCAGTGTCCCAAAATCAGTTACCCGATGTCTTTTTAAACCTAAAAATAACAAAATGGTCCCTTGTCATGGGACACTGGGGACCCCACTGCCAGTGTCCTGGGTCCTGTCTGCTCCCCCCAGCAGTGTGGGACACTGGGAAGCCCACTCCCGGTGTCCCAAAAATCAGTCCCCCTATGTCTTTTTCTATTTTCTAAGTTAAAGAAAAGAAAATGGTCCCTCATCGTGATTCACTTGGTAGCCCAATTCCAGTGTCCCAATACATGTATGCCCCCCTGTAGTGTAGAACACTGGGAGGCCCGCCCCCAGTGTCCCCAAAGTTTCCAATTGTTAGACCTGAAAAAAAGAAAACTGTCCCCCACTTGTTTTTTTATCCTGTAAAAAAGAAAATGGCCCCTCGTTGTCCCCCCCGACTGCCTCCCCCATTCCAACCCTCCCAGTGAGCACCCACTACCCCACACCTCCCTTGCTCTATCCTTACCAATGGAGGTCAGCAGCTGTCATCTTCTGTGGACTGGGACATGTCTGCACTCTTCAAAGCCAAACTGCGAACTGAAGGACCAAGGTACAGTAAGTGCCGTAGGTCTGTATAATGGCTGTCAATGACATTTTGAACTTATGTTGCTATCTCTGCCATTTTAAGCTATTTCTGCACCAAATTTTCAACACAGGCTTTTTGGAACCCCTCCTCATGAACACCATCACTGTTGTTTCATTAATCAGACCTGTAAGGTGATTTCACGGACACTCATTAGAAATCAGCGTTTAAGGCCTGAGCAACAGAATAACAGTGCCAGTGTTCATGGGGTAGATCCAAACCATGTTGAAAATTCTGAAGCAAAAAATACCAACAAACACTGGAGTTACCTGCGGTCGGTGAAATTATCCTACGCACGTGCGCAACTTTGCCAATGTTTAATATTTTCACTCCAATTTTTCAACATAGCCATTTTTTCATACCACCTCATGAACAGTACAGCTGTCATTCTGTGCATCCTGCCCAAAACATGTTTTCACACCTGTGGTACAGAATGGTACGGGCACTGCACAAAATCACCTTTTGTGACCAAGTAACAAAATGGCAGTGTGAGTGTTCATGAGGTAGGGTCCCAAAATGCGCATGTTGAGAATCTGGAGCAAAACTACCAAAAAAACACCTGAGTTAGATGTGGTAGTTGAAATTTTCCTATCCACGTATGTAACTTTTCCAATTTTTAATATTTCCACTCCAAATTTTCAACATAGCCATTTTTTCACACCACCTCATGAACTGTACTGCTGTCACTTCTCACATCCTGCCTGAAATGTGTTTCCACACTTGTGGCATGGAATGGCATTTGCCATGGATTAAGATAGTTTCACATATGGGATTTATGAGGTGGGGTGATAAGAAGACTATGTTGAAAA
Organism: Neoceratodus forsteri; assembly: GCA_016271365.2. Lineage (NCBI taxonomy): Eukaryota > Metazoa > Chordata > Ceratodontiformes > Ceratodontidae > Neoceratodus > Neoceratodus forsteri. The sequence goes on along the minus strand of JADMNL010000023.1, from coordinate 564,924,391 downwards.
TTTGGGGTCAAAATGTCAAAAAATGACAACGTTATGACCATTTGTTGCAATTTATCTACACATACTCATAACTACAGAAATGTTTAACATTTTGACCCCAGATTTACAACATAGCCTTCTTATTACCCCACCTCATGTATGTCACAGCTGTTATTTTTCAAATTTTGGCCACAATATGTTTTCGCACCTGTGGTGCAGAATAGCATAGCAGTTGCGCATAATTATGTTTTGTCTTGCATTTCACAATTTCTCCGTACTGGGGTACATGAGGTGGGATAATAAGATGGCTATGCTTACAATATGGACACTGTTGTTAAGTAACAAAAGCAGGGAAATGAGGTGTTAGGGTTTACAACTCTAACGTCCCACCCCCACCCTGCAGACACAGATAGGTGTCGGGGTGTGCCTTGGGTTCCTCAGCCCTAACACTCAGCCCATTCCATTCCAACCCCACCCTGCAGACACTGAGAAGCATTGGGGGGGGTGTCTTGGGGTTGTCAGCCCTAACGCTCACCCCATTCTTCTGTACTGTACCTATCTCAGGTTATTTAGTTATGGAATGGGGTTAGCATTAGGGGCGATGACCCAAGACACCCCCCTGATGCTTGTCAGTGTCTGCAGTGTGGGGGTGCAGATGAAATGGGATGAGTGTTAGGGCTGACGACCCCAAGGCATGCCCCCAATGCCTATCTGTGTCTGAAGGGTGGGGGTAGGGTGTTAGGGTTAGAAACCCTAACACCTTATTGCCCTGCTTTTGTTGCTTTAGTAAAAACCCTAACTGATGCATTAATAAAGTTTTTTGCAATGAATTTAAAAATATACCCAACCTGTTTGTGTACTGTGCACTCTCCTTATTCTGCACATGCATGTCTCACACAGGAGAGGGGGAGGGAGGTACTGTAGGTGTATTACACTATTTGGGACCCTGTTGTGGAATGATTATGTTGGTTTCTGTTTGACCTGGTAAGTCACTGGCACCTCTCTGACAAGCAACTCAAAGAAGAGATAAACAATTTCCAGAGCCAGCCAGCATTGAGAGATCCCTGGTGACATACACAGGCTTAAACAAAAAAAAGTGGCAGTGTTGATCATGCTGTCTGCAACCAACATTTACCATTTTATAACAGCAAAACCATGGACAACTCAGCAACAGAATGACAGATGATCATGTGACAAAGCAGCTGGATCTTGAGTTTCACGCCCTACTGTACTTGAGCATGCAGTGTATAGGCATGTTTTCTGTTGTCGGACCTTTCACATGGATGAGAGGGCTCAGTATTGAGGTTATATGTCAGCACTGGGGTTATATGTATTGCACCCCGCACCATATTGCTATGTTTTAGAGGGATGGGGGCACAGGGGTCCTGCCTGACCCCTCCTCATTTGAAAGCATCAGAATTTGAAAGGGGCAACATGCCCTGAGGAGCCCTGCTATAACTATCTGACCCCAGCCCACCGAAATTCTAATTCTGCCTCAGCACTACCCACATCTCCACAATATCATCAGGGGTCTTGTACAAAGCCATGCATGCTTCTGAAGTTTTGTTCTAAACTAGAGCATAACAATTTCCCAGTGGCAGCCTCCCACCTGGAATCCTAGCCCTGCTCCTGCATTTAACCACCCGCACTTGATTCAGTCACTTCTCATGCCAGCTGACAATTTTCAGGTAGGCATATTAGCCTCCCTCCTGCGATCCCTGGAGTCCCAGTTGTGAGCCCATCACTGTAGGTAGGGCTGGTACAGTCACCCCTATCCATCTCTCTCTCCAATCTGCTGATTGTGAAACTGAAACTAATGGGGCCTCACCTGACTCATGCCAGTGATGTCTGAAGTGCATGTATGAAGCAGTTTATAACACACACCATTCATCAAACTAACCTGCTTAAGCCAGTCTCATCTATGGAAGATTTGCGAACGTAAATCAATCTGTTTAATTAAGTTTCTACCCAGACACAGGGAACCATTCTGGGACCTACTTTCCTGGGGTTTTGGAGGGTTGCTTTAGTGAAGGAGCATTTCTATGCTAGAGCTCAGAACCGTTCCAAGTGCAAGTGAAAATGGTCGTGACAGGACAGATGAAGTGCTTTGTAATTGTAACTGTTCTGCATTCTGAAAATGTTGTGTGTATACAAAAAAAAAAATAAAGGCAGCTTTGGCCCTCCTGTCTGTCCAGTTCAATATTCTAAACCTCCAGCATCTTTTCTCTGGAGGAACAACAAAAAAAAAATGTTCTGGTATCCCTCTTAAATCCCACCCCCCAACACACACATACGTCATCGAATTACCCCTGATGCATGTGTTCCAACTCAGTTTGAACAATTCCACCTATTCAACTTGTTTAGCCTGTGGATGTATTTGTATGTTTCAGTCATGTCCTTTGTCTCCCTTTTCACCTCCTGCATGCATGTACTGTACATGTTTAGGTCATAGTATGTTCTTTCCTGCTGTCCCCCGATAATCTTGGTTACCCTCTGTACCGTCTCCAATCTGTCTTTGCTCATATTCCAGTGTGGTTTCCAAAACTGCACTATTTGAATGCCCGGAGTCACTTGCAGTCACTAGCTTCACTATGAGCCCATTGACTTAGCTGCGTTCTGGGTAACTAGTACTTGGAGAGCAGCAGTCTCCAGGGTAGTAAACAGCACAGATCTGTGGCAGGGATGTCTTGTCAGACAACTTGATAGTTTTGTTTGACTGGGTGATGAAGGAATTGAATAGGGGTCACGCACTGGATTTGGTCTACTTCAACTGTAGTAAGGCTTTCAACTAGGTGCCTCACGGTCACTTGCTGAAGAAGATGGAGGATCTGGGTAGAGGCGAGTAAACAGTAAACTGGGTAGGTAACTGGCAAAAGGGGAGGCAACTGAGGGTTGTGGTCAGCAATGTCAAATCAGAAGAGAGGGAGGTCCCGAGCAGTGTACCGCAGTGATCTGTCCAGGGTTCACAGTCCAGTCTTCTTCAATATATTCATCAGCAACACTGGTGAGGGAATCCCAGGCAGGTTGTGTCTCTTTACAGATGACACTCATTAAGCTCTCTGGGAGGGTGGATAGTGATGAGTGAATCAGGGAAATGCAGAGTGACTTACAAAAGCTAGAGAGGTGGTCTAAGGCAGTGAGCAGGTGTATGACGTGATGGTCTTCATCCAGATTCACCCCGGTGGTGGGCAGCTATTGCTGAAATGGCCCAGAGGAGACATAGCCCAGGACTTGGAAGGGCTGTGGCACCAACACTCAGAGAGCACCCACCATTGGCTGGAGCAGTACTACATCGGGGAGCTGGCGGAACCGGCCAGCAACAGCAGCAAAGGGACTCTGGTGATGGCTAACCAGCAGCACAACGGACAGGTAAACCACTGGCCTGCAAAGGCCCCTCACAACAGCAGCAACCCACACCTCAAGCAGCCCACCATTTCAAAAAACAAAAACAAAAATCTTCACTAGCCTGGGGTGGGGGTCAATATAACAAATTATCAAAAATAATGAACTCTGGAGGGACAGCAAAAACAATTTTGAGGTGACACCTCTCTGTCAAGATCTTGAAACCAGTGAATATCAATGAAGTGAGGGCTGTGTATGTTTTTGTAGGGTTATTGATTTGAAACTGATTTATGTAACTTTTCATAAATTCATAGATATCATATGAGTTAAGAGATCCGAGGACCTTTTAATAACTTGCAACTTTTTCGATGTACATAATTATATATATTTTTTTACCCATATATTGGTCAAGAGATTTTTTGAATGCTTCCATACTTATACTTGTCGCTATATTTTGTGGAAGCACATTCCATATAGACACTACTCTTTGTGTAAACCATCTATTTCTTTTTACTGATTTATTTACTTCACCCTTCATCTTACACTTATGGCCACGCATATTTCTAATAGAACCCTGGATTGTCAATCCAATAGTCTCTCATATGTAACTGTCCTTTGCTGCAGCATACAGCAGACATTAGTCTCCTCTTAATTATCTATTTTCCATCGAGCACGTGTTCAAATCCTTCAGCCTGTCCCCATATTCCTTATATTTTAACGTATGGATTATTTTGGTCACTCCTCTTTTGACCCTTTCCATGAGTTTTTAACCCCTTATATTTTGTGGTGAACAAACAGGTGAGCAATATACCAAATGAGGCCTAACCAATGACGTATACAATGGTACAATCACTGAGGGGTCTCTGCTCTTAATATTCTTGGATATATGCCAAGATTTTATTACATTGTTTAACTTTGGTTTTAGTATGTGTTTCGAAGGATAGGTCATTGGTAATAACTACCCCAAGGTCCCTTTCACTTGTTGTTTCTTTTATTATGATGTTGTCCAATGTGTAATTATATTTTATGTTTTTATGTCCAAGGTGCATTTCTAGACATTTATTTATATTGAAACTGAATTTATTTGAACATGCCCACATTCCAAGTTGGGTTATGTGTTACTGAATTTTTTTAACTGCTTGTATACTATTTATGATTACTCCAAGTTTACAGTTAGAGTTGGGAAAGGCTCCTGTCTGAAAGTGTAGCCTGAGCAGTGTGCCAGCCACTTTTGGATCACCAACAAGGGCTGAGGTCCAGGACACCTCAGGGCTTTCAGGGCATCATGGGAACCATGAGGGAGACCCTGGTGGGTACTAGAGAAGGACCTCAGGCACTGGGACAGATCCCAAGCAGCTATAATCTGTGAGTCAGGTCAAGGGTGTTGCCCATAGTGTGAAATAATTGGTACCAACTGGTGGATGTGGGAAGAAACCCCAGGAGGGTATCCCCTCAAGGGAGAACTCCTGATGGGTTCTGGTCCTCTGTAGGGTTTCTCCAAAGAAATCCAGGGAGAGCCTGATCCATGCTAAATCATCCCACCTTAAGACAGCACACTAGAGCTGATAAGCCAAGATTTAAAACAGCAAGACAAAGCTGGATAAGTGTCTCCAGTCAAAAGGGAAGAGGAAATACCTTGCAGGGTGGTGCCCACAGTCTGACCCTCTGGGGACAGGATAATAGCAGGCAGAAAAGAGGGTTTGCATGGTAACATGAGTGGCTGCATGTAGGATGAGATCCAGTGGGTCCTTGCTGGAACTGGGCTGTAAGAGGGTCGTTGGGATGCTAGCCAGGGATATGCCAACCCCTGATTGTATCTCTGGGACTATTGAGGCTCATACTTAATGAAGGAACATCCTGTTGACTTGCTGTACCTTTTAAAATACACTTCCATGCAAAGCAGAGCCCCTGATTCAATACCGTGATGGACCTTACAGCAAGGTATGCTTGGTCCAAGCATGTGGAGCTGCAACCACCTTTGAGTAGCAGGGCCCAGATGATAAAGCACAACTTGACTGGTATAGCAATGCAGAGCTGGGGAGAGCAAGACTTCTACATTCAAGTTGCAGTGCTTCTAACTACATTCAATAAGGGGACTAATGAAAATTATGAATTCACAATCATGACAATTTCACTAATTTATTAATTAGTTCATTATTGCCTTTGCACTATCAGTGCCAAACACTTTAACCTATGCTTCAGAGCATTTGCTTTGGGATTCTCTTGTAATTCTTTTCCTTCCCTATTTTGGGCTCCCCATGGCCCAAACAAATAACATCCCCTTAAGGGGCAGATGGCTCCCTCTCCCTGGGCTAAGACACAGATATGGCACACTGATGAGTCCAAATGAGGACAAAACACATGTATGTGTCTGCGGTTCTTAGCCTTTGCTGATTGCACTGTGAGGCCTTCTGGCACCATGCAATTCTGCTTAAAGTTGAGCCAGTCCAAATTCTGTCATGGGGATTTGCATATCTTTCCCATGATGCTTTGCATTATTGGGTATATGCAACTATGTTTTCTTTAAAATTGACTGTATGGCCAGTATCCTCTGGGATAACCCATGCCTCAGAGCATTTGCTCTGGGGTTCTTTTGCAACTCTTTTCCTAAACTGCAAATACAAGCAAGCAACATTCGACATTGACAAATGTGTGTTACAATATGGGGTGTGCAGTTAATTTTTTTTAACTTTCATTTTATTCAATTTTTCCACAAATACAAACATATAACATCTGTGTTGGTCACTTATATGGCAATCTTAGAAAGCACAAGACTACATGCACATAAATTTGTCTGGGCTTCAGTGACTACACATATTTACTGGTAAAGACAATCCATGTGGTGGTTAAGAGTCTTCCCTTATGAAAATGAAATATATTTTAAAATATAATATTATCAATATATTTACATATAGTGAAATATATTCCATTGCAATGTATTAGAAAATCAGCATATTTCAATATATTTTAGAATTTGCAAATATATTGCAATGTACTGTAAATATATACATTATTGCCACTTTCAAATATTCTGTATATTGCAAAATACAGTATACTGATAAAATTCTAAATATATTAAAATAAGAATGGTAAATTTATGTCACTGGTATATTGCCAATATATGTATAAATGTATTTTGTTTTACATTTCAAACATTTCCTGTATTTACAAATATATGTAATATACATGTGTAAGAGATATTAACATAATTGTTAACTTACTCAGTCAAAAACAAAAGGAATTATTCATGATTTACACATACCTCTATCTGTATAACTGGAGTTCGTCTTGTTATTAATCATGGAGATATTTACATTGAGTTATTGTTTTACAGTGCAGCTTTAACTCAAACATTGGGCAGGATTCACAAAGGGGATGCTCTGAAGCATCCTCAACATGTGCTCTGGAGTGCAGGTGGCCGATGCACCAGTGCATCACAGTTGCATCGCAAACCACTCATAATGATATGCGGCGCATCTGGAGGGGCTGTGAAGGGGGCATACCCATCCATATGGTGTGCAGCCTCACTCACAACCCGACCAGCAGGCTCATTACCAGGGCAAGTCCAGAGATGTACCCCCCCCCAAAGATAAATCTACAACAAGTAGACTTAAGTAGTGTGCTACTAACAGGCAGGCTGCCATACTGCAGACAGTAGCATGGCAGCCTGCCCACCCTTCCAGTCCAGAGTGCGCCCCCCTCCCTTCCCAAATCCCTATGCCGTATGCTGCACCCTGCGGCAGTAGTGACAGGTGTGTAGAACCCCCCCCATATTCCAGTTTCCAAGCTGCACCCTGTGGCGGCAGAGACATGTACATAGAAGCCCTCTACCCTGCCCGTGGTTCTGGTGTAAAGCTGCACACTGCAGCAGTGGCACCCTGTACAAAGCACCCCTCCCACTCTGGCAAGCATGTATCTCTGACAGCCCTCCAAATGACCCCAATCATTCCAGCAGCCCCCCTGCCCCTCCCACCCACTCAGGCAACCTCGCCCCCACCCCGATCCCCCATTCTGACAGGTCCTGAGGGTCGACGGTCAGCACAACCCACCCGCATACTGCCATGTCCACCTGTCAATAGAGCTGGCTGAGACTAACAGCTACTGTACTACTGAAAGTCCATTGGTGGACTCTGTAGACCAATGGGCTTGCAGTGAGTACTGTACACTGTCATTCACATCTGTTATTCATATCAGCTCCACCGCTGGAGATCACAACTAATCAGTTGTCCATGGTTAAACTTGCCTTCCATAAAGCTGCAGAACAGATGGGCTTGCTGGTCCATGTCATCGAGGATTGGGCTCACGCAGACAACAACGAAACAGGCTATGGAGAAATGACAGTGAAATATACAGTCTATTAAAAATGAAAATGACAATGCAGACAAGGAAGATGATAGCCAGGAGTAGACTAAGGAAACGGTGCCTCCTCCTATGGATTCTGAACCCGCAGACTGCTGTGAACGCCGCATATCATGGTTAGAAAATCAACAAGATGTAGACGACATTCAGCTGTTACTGTTAAGGCAGTTGTGGTTGAAAGCAGTGAAGCAAAGGAATGAAAAAACACAAATCCATTCAAGACTATCTAACAAATACTGTAAGACTGGTTTATGAATCTGTTTTTAATCCACCAGTTTTACTTTACTGTTACCAGTACATAAATTCTCTAATAAAGTTCACTTCAGGAGCTCAGCATGTGTGGTCCTGTCATTCCCAAAGGCACTACTCCAAATAACTGAAATCCTGTTTATCTGAACATTTTGTTGTCTCCCAGCACACTCGGATAAATGAGGTTACACTGTAGCAGAATTTATAAACTCTTCTAAAAGTATCAAAAGATGCAGAACCTGGTCCTTAATCTCTGGTTGAAGAAAATGTTGCATTTGAAAATACACAAGCAGTTCACTGCTGCCTAAATCAAACTCAGCCTGAAGCTGTGGGAAAGATTTAATGGTGGTCATGTCCAGGCTTTGCAGATGTTCTAGGGATGTTATTCTTTTTTTCTTCCCATTATCTGAATCCTGTGTCTGAAATGGAGCCAGCCCCATCTGGAGTGTTTGTAAGGCCAAGTAAGGGGCTAAGGGCATTATCATGACCTACTGTAAGTGTTGTCACATCACCCCTCATGTTTTTAAGGTACATTTTACCTTGGGGTTGCCTGCCTGTTGATTGGAGAAGAGCTGGTGATAGGCGAGACAGAGGAAGGGATGTCAGCCAGTCATGAGGTAGGCCCGCCATTTCCATTTCTAACCAGCCAGTCTCCCTTTGCTGAATGAGCTCTGTAATACTGGAGTGGCCTGTGCAGCCCAGTAGTAATACCTGCCGTTTGGCAACCCCAGGTTGCCCCAGTCTTCATGTTGCTTCAACAAGGCCAGTTTTACTCTCGGAAAACTAGTTCCCCAGATAAACTTTTTGCATTTGTTTCCATGTAGTTTTTGGTATGGCTACAGGAAGCATGAGAAAGTAGTACAGTACCCTTGATAGAATATTCATCAGTACCATCTGCACCTTCTTGCTTACCAACAGGGGTAATGAAGTCCGTCTATGCAAATCAGCATAAATTTCCTTTGGCAAAGGATCATAGTTAGCTTGGTATAGGGCACCCTTCCGTATATGAGTACCCAGAAAGTTAAATCCTTTTGTTGTCCATTTCAAAGGGACGCTATACTTGATTTGAATGGGCATCACCACACTTAGTTTCAAGACTTCGGATTTGTCCCAATTAATTTTAAATCCTGAGACTTTACTATATTGCTCTAAAGTAGTTAAGGGGGGCATAGAATATGTGGGGTAACTGACAGAAAGTAAAGTATCATCTCCATACAATTAAATGTTTTGCCCCTGCTAGTCACAGGAGGCTACATATACATCTAGGTTGCTCCTGATAGCAACAGCTAGTGGTTCAATTGCTAGCATAAAAACGAGGGGTGAAAGTGGACACCCCTGGCAGGTGCCCCATTGCAACTCAAAAAGGAGGTGAGGATACCATTCACCCTTGCCCTACCTTTCAGTTTCATGTATATTGCCTTTACCCAGAAAAGAAATTTAGACCTGAGTCCAAATTTATGGAAAATAAACAAAAGATATTGCCAGTTAATGTGGTCAAACTCCTTTTCAGCGCCAAGGGAGATAGCAAGACTAATGGTATTGAAGTGTTTGACAGCATGAAGGACATTCAGAAGTCTTCAAACATTATCAAAGGATTGGAACTATGCAATAAACTCTGTCTGATTCCAGTGTACACTGTAATTTTCCATATAACCAGTTGTCCTCTGGTGGCTAAGATACTGTTCATGATCTTCTGGTCAACAATAATGAGGGAAATTGATCTATAAGACCCACAGTGTAGAGGGTCTTTTCCTGGCTTCAGAAGGGTGGCATACTTCCACTCATCTGGGAAGGTGTTGTTTTCTAGTCCCCAGTTTATAGCTCATGTTAAAGGGGTGCCAAGTAATTCCCAGCAGGTTCTACAGAGTTCCCCAGTGACTTCATCAGGCCTCGGTGATTTATCATTTTTAAGTTGACAATAATGGTTGTTAATTTTTCCTCCATTACCTGGGCAACCAGCATGTTCTGGCCTTGTTCCATTAACCGTGGGAATTGCAGTGGGTCAAAAAAAGCTCTCAAGTCTGGTGTGGTACGGTGGGGGTTAAAGTCTGTGTAAAGAGACTGACAGAAGTCAGCAAATTGCTTGGCTGTGTCTGGTGGCTGGGTAAGGTGGGGAGACTGTGGGGTCAGGCCAGAGCTACCACATGTCTATCCACACGCTGTTTCCACAAATGCAGTTCCAACAGCCACCCAGCTCTATTTCCCTGGGTGTACTATTTTTCCCTAGTGTGCCTGAGCAACCTTTCTGCTTTCCTAAGGTCTAAATCTGCTTGTTTATGCCTGGCAGCTGTTAATGGACAGAAAATAAAGGTATCCCATGGTTTGTTTTTACAGTATGTTGTATTTCCAAGGCCCTTATCTCAGTATCTAACCTAGAAACATAGAACCATAGAATGTGTCAGCAGATGGGGTCCAAGAGGACCATCTAGTCTGCCCATGTATACTACCACCCCCCCATCAGGCTGCTGTCTTAAGTTTCCCACACAGTCTGTCCCATGCCAGCTTGAATTCTCTGACTGTCTTTGACCTCACCATCACTGGGAGGAGTCTATTTGAGACAGTTTTGGATCCAGTTCACAATTTTGGCCCAATGCCTGTGTGCTCCAGCTTGTTTATTAGACTTCTGTGAGGCATAGAGTTGAATACCTTTCTGAAGTCCAGGTACACCACATCTACTACACTCCCATTGTTCTATGCTTTTTTGACCCAATCAAAGAATTTGATTAGGTTAGTTTGGCAGGCCCTTCCTGTCATGAAGCCATGTTGCTTTGGGTCCAGCTGCCCACTGTCCTCTAAGAATGTCACTATCCTCCCTTTAAAAGGGATTCCATCAGCTTCCCTACTACCAAGGTGAGGCTGAGTGGGCAATAGTTTCCTGCTTCTTCCCTACTGCCACTCTTGTGTTGAGGCATTGCTATAGCCCTTTTCCAGTTTTCAGGGACCTCCCCACTTCCCAGCAATTTGTTGAAGAGCTCTGCTAGTGGGGCTGCTAGTTCCTCTCTAAATTCCCATTGTGTCCTTGAGTGTGTTTCATCTGGCCCCATTGCTTTGTCAACCTTCAATTTCTTGAGTTCATCCAGGACTCTTTCCTCTGTGAAAGAACTTGTGTCAGCTCCCTCAAGGTGGTGTGCCTTCCTGTGGAAGGACAGTCCTTTGTCTGCTTCCTCCTGTGTAACAACCAAGCTGAAGTATTTGTTCAGAACCTCTGCTTTCTCCCCATCATCTTCTGCTTGCTGGTCCTTGTTCTTAGCAAAACTAAATATTCCCCCTTTGCTCTTTGTTTTCTCTCTCATATACTGGTACAAAATGTTGTCATCATGTTGGACTCCATTTGCTATACTTCCCTCCGTTTGAGCTTTTGCAGCCTGAATTGCCTTCGTGGCATCTTTGAGTAATTCCCTATATACCTCCCTGTCACTGTTCTTTTTAGCCTCGTTGTATCTCCTTAATGCTTTCTTCTTCTATTTGATTTTAGATGCTATATCCTTTATGAACCAGAGTGGTTTCCTTCTCCTTTTGGATTTGCTCACTAGGCTGGTGCACTGTGATGTGACTAGTGTTATTGTTTCTTTCTTTCTCCTGTTGTTCCGCCACTCCCCCGGCCAGCAACGAGGTTTTGTTTTAGACTGCATTCTGTTTTGAGGAAGTCCACCTTTCTGAAGTCTAAGACCTTCTGTTTAAAGTGACTGATGTCCTCAGTCCTGTTTTCTGTGAACCATACAGTCCTATAGTCACTTGATCCCAGATAGGTTTCCATATGTACGTTTGAGACTGTTATTTTTTACTAGCACAGGGTCTAGAACTGCTTCCTCTCTACTGGGGGTTTTCACCAGTTGGCTTAGGTCTACTCGTTAGAGTGCCACTAAGAATTCCTTATTCCTTTCCAAAGCAGCCAATCTACATATGGTAAATTGAAGTCTGACCAGTGGTAGCTCATCCTTGTCTGCCATCTTTAAATGTTTTCTAGAATTTCCTCGTCCTTTTCTACTTCTTGAGACAGGGGTCTTTATATCACTCTTACATGTATGGGGACCTTGTTTCCAGTTCCAAGAGTAAACCACAGGGCTTATGTTTCACTATGGGTCCCCTGGATTTCTGTGGCCTTGATTCCTTCTTTTACATAGATGGCTACACCTCCCCTTTTCTTCTCCTTCTGATACTTTCTGAACAAGTTGTATCCTGGGATGGCAACATCCCAGCTGTGTTTCTCACTGAAACATGTTTCTGTCACTGCTACCCAGTGTAGGTCTGATTTTACCATCATGGCAGTAAGGTCTGGTATCGTATTTGCCAGACTGCATACATTGGTGCACATTGCCTTCCAACCCTGGTTTCCCACTTTGTTCAAGAGATTACCCTTCTCCCATCGCATGTCATTTGTAGCATTTGTAAATTCCTATAGATCTCTGAGTTTCATATCATTTGTGGTGCACACTGCACTTTGTCCTGGCTGGTAGTTTGCTAGCTAAGAGGGGAGGGGCAACTGTTACCCTGTGTGATATAATGGGTGTCAGATCCTGCTCCTTGTCTGTTAGTTTAAACCACCGGCAAATATGTCAAACTTTTGTCCCAGCACTCTGACCCCCTCCTTGGTTAGATGAATGCCATCGAATTTAAAGAATTCCCTCTCCCAGAAGATCTGCCAATCTCCTACCAAGCTGTATCCTTTTTCGTAGCACCAGTCTCTGAGCCAGGCATTTAGTTCACCTATTTCTCTTTCCCTGATCTTTTGTCTGCCACCACCATTCTCCCAGACAGGCACAATCTCAGAGAGGGAGATGTCAGATGAAATGGATGCCAAATGATCCCCTAGTCTGGTCAGGTGTTCCTTGGTCTCCTCTACTGACCAACTGGTGAGGTGGTTTGTTCCTAGGTGGATCAAAACATGTACATTGTCTCCCTGACTCCATACATTTCTTTCAACGTGGTCAGTGTCCCTCCAAGTGGATGATCCTGAGAGACATCCGATCACTTCCTTGGGCAGTAAATGGGGCTTGACTCCTCATATCATGGAATGTCCTATAATAAAAAGCTCTTTTTGTTTGTGTTTTTGACTTTTTTGATCCTATTAGATTTTTTGGCATCAATGTTTGTTGTGGCGGCTGCTGACCCGCTACATCCTCTGCCATCGCATTTTGTTTGGATGTCAGAGGTAGGAGCCTGGTTGTTGTTGGTATTGGTCTTCTGAGATGTTGAGCCTGTGTGGCTTGTTTGATGGGGCACTTGCCTTGCCTTTCCCAACCACATGCCAACCCCCAGGTGGAGGAAAGTGGCCATATGTGCTGCCACTTCCCTCTTTCTATGGGCACCAGCCATAGAGATGAGATTGCCTCGCATGACAGACATAAATGCATTCCATTGTCTCACTGCATTAGTTTTAGTCCCCTGGTTATGTGCCAGGTACATCTGGAGCTCCTGCTTGACCCAATTGATATTAGCTCCAATAGCTAAGGCCCCAACATTCATACACCAAAGGTTCTGTGTGAATACCAGCCTAATTTCTACTTGCAATGAAATGGGTGCATGGTCAGAATGCGTAATATTATGGATCCAACAATCAGTAACTACATGAAGTCAATTCTTAAGGAGGAAGCAAAGATCAGTCCAGGAATACATTTTACGGGGGTGAGAATAAAACATAAGGGCCCAATTCTCAAAGCCCTTTGCAGGACACAAGGTGTCTGTATGGAACATCAGTGATCAGTTTTGCAGTCTGCTACATTTTGTTTCAATGTGATACTATTCAGAAATTGTACTTGCCCCTCCATGGCTATGTTTCAGTTATACTATCCAATACTGTATCTACAGTATAATAACGTGGTACATTACTGAGTAGCTCTATACATGATCTCCTGAACTGCAACATATTAAATTCAGAGGCATATGCACCTCACTGGGTGCCACAGCAATCTCATACTTGCCCACTCTTTCCCTGACTCACTCAATGCCCCCCATGCCCCTTCTGACCCTGACCCCTCCTGACAAGTGGATTCTTTGCCCAACCAATGCTGGTCCCTCTTGTGTTGCAACAGGCAGGAGAGAATCCAGATCCCTGAGGCATTTCCCGCGCAGGCACACCAATGGTTTGGCACTGCTGTACACTTGCAGCAAACCTAGGGATTTTGGTGCCAGGATCCTGAGTTTTACAGAGTCTGGCACAGGGTCCCTATTGCACCCAGAGTTTGCTGCAGCCCTGTAGCAATGCAACTTGTGTCGCTCTCAGCGCTCTTTGAGAATTAGGCCCAAATTCCTTTTCAGTGGGGTGCAGGACTCTCCAGACATCACACATGCCCAGCTGCTCTGCAATGAGTATTAATGCTTTAGCCATGCAAGACTAAGACTATTTAGAAGGGGAGGCTTTATCCTGTTTTGGATTAAGAACGCAATTAAAATCCCCCTAGAACAATACAGAGGTTAATAGGTGTCCTTATATAGCTAATCCGAATTGAATTGTCTCATGGTGACATTGTTTCACAATATGCTCTTCCCAAGTGATGCTAAGTGTACGCCCTGCACACCCTTCCATGACCCACCCTCCCACGGTCTCCTTTCATTATGTATTAGTGGTATACACTGCTCGTAATCTCTGATTTTTGATTGGAACACAAGTTAATTTTACCTCTTACATTTGTTTTTGCTGGACATCAATATTTTTCTGAGCAGGACTACATTAAGAGGGTCTTAGGCTGGAGATGCTTTTTCTACCAAAAGGAGCTAGTGGTGTGTAATACTAGTCAGTGATCCAGTAGCATACCTTTAATACGGAGGCTACTGGTGAATCTCAGGCTAGACCTGACTGCGAACAGCACTTTGATCATCTCTGTGTTTTTTCAATATTGTTATTATCCCAACTTCACAAGGTTATAGAGCTAATCATTCAGTTCACTTTAGATGTTTACCCAAGTCTGATATTAGTGTGTTATGGTTATGTGTTTTAGACATGTCTGTATTGTTTTAGATTACAAGAGAGAGGTGAGTCTTTATACTGGAATTGGGTTTACACCCTATTTTTTGTTCCTTCAAGGTTTGAGGGTACAGGTCCTGAGGCTATCTTATAATACATTGTATATAGTAAATAGTTTTTCTTGAATTGCTTGGGATATTGGGCTCAATTATTCTGTGGCTTGCCTCAGTCACTATCTTGTTATAGTCGTGGGTTTACAATATGAGGATTAAAAAGATTACTTTCACCCATCTTTATTATGAATAGTTTGAATAAACATACTTGTTTCCTGAAATATTAAGGGGCTGGGTTCTCCCATAAAGCAGAATTAAGTGTTGACCCACTTAAACTGGCTTAGAGCTGATATAGCACTTTTGTAGGAGACTCGTCTGTTGGAGAGTGAAGCAGACAAACTTCAAAGAATGAGGGCTGCTGAAGTGTTGCATAATTATCCGAGCAGCCAAAAAAGAAAGGGGTTGCTATCCGTGTAACCCCCCTGCAAATGGGGGTTCCCAAAAGACTTCCAGGAGCTTGCTTGAATGCTCCGAGCCTGAATGGTGTTTGACATTTAAGCCATTTTTGTCTGTGAGTGCTTTTAGAGCCTCTGGTACTGTCTCTTTAAGAGCTGTCTGCTTGCAGACATAATTAGTTTGTATGGGGGGACTGTGTGTTTCTCTGCTTGAGTCCCACTCGAGCAGCTGCCAATTCACTCCATTTCTGCAGTCGCTAGGAGTGCAAAGGGAGCAGATGTAACTGTTTGCCAGAAATCATTTGGAGTGGTGATGAAAATACAGTTTGTCTAACCTGCTTCTCTTTGCAATCAGAACTGTGTTTGCCTAGTTCCCCATTCTAGTTTTGAACTGCTGAACTGGACCAATCAGTGTGGGTTAAGGGAGCTCTATAATGGTGCCTGTGGACGAATCAGAACTTGGACTCGTAATCTGAGCCAGCCACAAGAGGATTGTATGGACAGTGACTCTGGGAAATGTAGTTTGGACTTCGGCGCCTTTTTGCACCAACAGGGGGAGTCTATTGTGAGTGACAGCCAATCCAGCCAAGAACTGGGAGGAACTCAAAGGAAGTGCCCGGTTTTGTCTGCTGTAGTTTCAGTTTAGCTCTGGCAATGAAGAGGGAAGGAGCCCTGTGCTCCTTCGGAGCGCAGTTTTAGTCGGGAAACGTGTGTAAGGCCCCGAGTTTCGGTCTGCAGCTTGTGCAACTGCTTGTTCAGACTGAATCCGACCTGTGAAGAGAATCAAGGAGATCTGAAGAGTATAAACCATGCTCACCCTGTAGATGACTGGAGAAATTGTTGAATCATGCTCAGTCTGTCAGAAACTGAATCTGCTGTGTGTTCTCCCGGGTATTGTGCAGTAATTGCAATCGGGATAGAGAAGCAGCCTGCCTGGTATAGTACTTCCTTTTTCCATATAAATGTGTGTAGTGCTTGTGGGGACTTGTGTTTCAAATCCCCTGTACAGTGAATTGAGTGCATGAAGCTGCAAGTAAACCCCACCTTAATCCAGACTACATCCATTTGCTCTGAACTGCCGTGGGGACCAGTCACAAGGACCTTGTCCACATGGTCTGCTCCTCCTGGCAGTCCAGGACAATCTGCCTTCCATTCAGTTTCAGCATTGAATTTGTGAGTACAAATCAGAGTAGCTCCCGGCCATCATCTAATTGCAAGTGTTCCATCTGATTACTTTTCCTTTCTTTCTCCACGAACTGAGCCTACCGGCTCCGGATTACAATTTGGGTATTGTGCATGCATTTTCCACCTTCAGGGCCCCAACCAGCTGTATCAAATAGGCTAGCCTCTTATTGCCTGGGTACCCAGTAAGAGTGACATTTGGGACATTTGGGATTCTGAAATATGCGCACAGTACTGTGATTATTAATGTATTTAAACTAATTAACCTGATTTCCCCCTGTCCTTGTTATATCCCCCTAAATAAATCAGATCTGTTTGTTTCAGCAAAGTTACACTGCCTGAGGTATTCGTTTATGTTAATGTATACTACTGTGATTTTTGCACTGTATCATCTTGTTTTACAGGGAGTCCCCACAGTCACGCTGATTGAACCAATCCTGGGGGTAAGTGTATATTGCAAGGGTACTGTGATTGTTTTGTGTGGGCCACTAGTGGGAAGAAAGGGGGATTGTAGTGACCCGGAGGGCTGTGACCAAGTCACATCAGACTGTCTTAACCTCGACCTCTGGGTGGAGGCACCAGCCATTGGATCCAGGCCCCTCAACCTGTTAGTGGCAAATCAGGCAGGGGTAGTAGCCCTTGGGATAGCACCTCCTGGGGGTTACATCCGTATCAAAAAAAGGAGTTAATCTGTTAATAATCAGTCACAAAACTATTGTTAACAGTAAATGGCAGGCTGTCGAAAGGAAATTAGATGAAATGAAAGTAGTCATTTGTAACAGATACAGCATGTCTCTAATGGAGAATACAGCCCCTTCCTTCTGGAGCTTTTTAATGAATTATCTGGGGCTAAGGGGGAAATATTTGTTGGATGGGACTTCAGCTTGGCACCATATCATTTTCTAGTTAGGAGTAAACCATGAAGAAACTAATGTTAAGACCTGAAGTACAGTATAATGAAGGATAGAATGCTTGATAAGGTGCTGGTTGACACATGGCTGTTATTACACCCATATACTATATGGTTGTTACCCAAATGGGAGAGATTTAAACTTCTGCCCCCCCCCAACATGACTCTCATCAAATTGATGTTATTCTAGCACCCAAGTAATTAGACATTAATACCATAAATGCAGAGATAAGATCCTCCGTAACTGTTGATCATGCCCATTTTCTTTTCCTTTTTAGCATCCCCTGAACCTAGACAACCTCATAGATGGATGTTAAACTGTTCTCTACTGAAGGTGGATAAGTTCTGTAATTGACATGGATCAGAAACTAAATTATTTTTTGACTGTAATAACGATGGGGAGATGCCCCAAGCTATTCTATGGGAGGCCTCCAGGGCTGACATAAGAGATGATAATAGGGTACTCTGCTGCAAAAAAAAAAAGAAGGGGAAAAGATTTTGCTAGAAAAGAACTGAAACTTAAATTTCTGGAAGATGGTTCACCCATGCCGCAGTGACAATTAAGTTGGCAATGTAAACCAGAGCACAAACAATCTACCAACACCAGCCATGGTACTCCATCAAGTTGTCATCTGGCAGTAGGAGCGACCTCCATTTCTACAAAATTTGGCTAACCACTCAAAACATCAGAAAATTGATTCCACAATAACCAAATATAGAGAAAGCCACTGGTACAGCTACCAATGTCATATAGTAGGAGGCTACGCCCCCACACCCTCTGCTATTAATATAAAGAACTTCAGGTCACACCACCCTGTAAAATACCAGTAACAGCAGTATCGCTCACATTTTAAAATGCACTTTTTTCACTTTTTCCTTTTTTACAAGCAATCTGTTTTTCAATTGCAATAACGCACTCCAGAGTGTGTTTTGTGGAGATAATGTCACTTCTCGGATGTTGGGTGTACTCAGCCTGTAGCCTCATCTCCAACCACTTGAGGCATAATGTTATCCTAGCA
Source organism: Neoceratodus forsteri (assembly GCA_016271365.2). Taxonomy (NCBI): domain Eukaryota; kingdom Metazoa; phylum Chordata; order Ceratodontiformes; family Ceratodontidae; genus Neoceratodus; species Neoceratodus forsteri. The sequence goes on along the minus strand of JADMNL010000023.1, from coordinate 564,905,939 downwards.
CAACACATGCCCTGTTTTGCATTATTGCTTAATCAAGTTTGTCCCTACACCTGCGGAAATGCCTGTAAATATTGGTTATAGTCATCTGTTTTTCCAACATTTGTATCCAAAACAGGTGTATGTGTGTGTGTTGGGGGGGGGGGGCTCTCAGCTACTTCAGACTCAGTGTGTCTCGGTAGAAAACATAGTAATAGTGTGAAAAGCTGAGCACTGACTGCGGGGTGGCTAGCAGCTGCTCTAGACTCAATCTCTCTCAGCTGTTGGTAATGGTCAACACAGTTTGCGAAGTAAATGTAATCCTCTTCAGGCAAGTTGGGGTTAAAAATGTTCTGTTCTGACAAGTCTGCACTTAGTGAGAAGCACAAATTACAGAATGTGCTATTCTTTGGCAGAAACAAGTAAATGGCGGCGGTGGTGGGGGGGCACAAGGAAATAGGTAACCATGACCCACAAACTAGTGTAGGGCTTCCGGGCAGACTGGATGGGCCGGGCGGTCCTTATCTGCTGATGGTTTCTATGTTTCTATGACCCAGCCAGGGTTTCTCTGGCCATGGATGTCTACAAATAGGGGAGGCCACTGGGAAAAGTTTGGCAGGTCAGACTGAGAAATATTGTTGCAAAGAGGAGAAACTTGCAAAATTGACGTCTTGCCAGACGCTTTCAGTGATCACCAAGTTATGTTTTGTATTAGACATAAAGATAAAAAAAAGCATTTATCCCAAGTTAAATCCTGCAGAACAATGACGTTCTTTGCTTATACTAGTTTTACGGTAGGTTTAGAAAGTAGGACTTGGGACAGATTGGCACTAATTCCTTATGCAGAAAATGCCGGGCATTATTTTCAAAGCAAATTTTTGTCTGTATGTAGTAATTAGGCCCTGATTCTACATAACAAAAGTCAAAGATATCAATTCCTCTCGGTGTACAAAGGATTTGAAAAAATACCATAATGTGAGAGACATGGCATCAAAGCAAGCTAAAGAAAACAAAAATGAGAAGTCATATTGGGATAACTATCGCTACGCCCCGAAATGATTTATACCAAATCAACAAGAAAGGCAAAGGCAGATTATTTTCTATCAAATTCTGGGTTGAAAAATACAAAAAAAAAAAACTAGATTTTTTTTGAATATGGATAAGAAATTACAAGGTAATAAACCCATTAAACTGACAGAGACTTTTCTGGTTGGTGGTGTTTCTTACCTGATCTCTGAGGAGGTGGCTGATATGTTCAATGAAAAGTATATTAATATGGGATCCTCTGCAGAGGGTAACTTAGTTTCCCCTTCTTATGGAAGCAGCCAATTGACATGGAGGGAAGAGATGCAGTGATGTCCAGGTTTTCCTTTAAACGTATAACTTCAAACCAGGTGTCAAAAGAATTGTTGAAAATGGACACCAAGGGGGCGGAGCTAGCAGCCTAGTCAGCAACAGCAAATTTTCTGGGGCTCCCAACCTAGTGTGCTATTTTGCCTAAATAAAGCATCTATCTATATATCATTTAAACTACAAATAGTAGATCTTTGTGGTAGAACACTCACTGCAGCCTGGGAATTAAGTCAGCGATGAAGATGGGGTGCATAAAGATGACTAAATCAGTACCAACCCCATTCACAATTATGCCACTCCCGACCAAACCCTTTTTCATCTATGTATCATCTTCTGCAAAGAGACTAAATGCTATCTCAACAAAGCCCTGGCGAACTCACGCTATAGTAGTGACTCCCTGGACCTCAAACTCACCTGGCTCACACTGGATGTGACCGTCCCCATCTCACCAAACTCCTTAACCTATCCTTATGCCTCAGCCAATTCCCCACAACTTGGAAAAGAGCAGTTATCACCCCCATCCTGAAGGGTGGTAACCCCACGTCCACTAGCAACTACAGGCCAATATCTATCCTGCCTTCCCCCTTCAAAGGCCCTTGAAAAATTTGTGGCTGACCAGCTCAGGGACTACCTGACCAAACACAATCTGCTCTGTCAGGAACAACATGGTTTCTGGAGGGGTCACAGCACCTCCACCGCACTCGTCGAATTCATGTCATACATAAACGAGGCCCTTGAACAAGGCTCAGTGGTAGGGGGTCTATATGTGGACCTGACCAAAGCATTTGATACAGTTAGTCATGCGTGTCTTCTTCTGCACACCCTACCATTCCTAAACATCTCCCCAGAGGTCACCTCCTGGCTCAAAGACTACCTCTCTGGCCGGACCCAGCAGGTAAGAATTAATACAAGATTATCCTCCAGTAGGCCAGTCCTAACAGGTGTCCCACAAGGGTCCATTCTTGGTCCACTACTTTTCACCTTCTTCCTGAACTCCCTCCCCCAATCCTGCAGTGGGAAGCCAATGCTTTATGCAGATGATGCTGTAGTTTTTTGGAAGCATCCTCATCCCAATGTGCTCCAATCTGCCTTGCAGGGTTTCTTTAGAAAACTTGAAACCTGATTCTCTGAACACCGCCTTATACTAAACTACAAGAAGACCAAATCTATGATCTTTGCCCATCGCCAAAACCTGATCAATAACATTCCACTAACAATGACAAACTTCCAGGGCATGGCCCTAGAGCAGGTGCACTACTTTAAATACCTGGGAGTCATGTTGGACACCTTCCTTACCTACCACATGCATATACAACAAGTCTCCTCCTCCTCTGTTAACTCCAGGCTCGGGATCCTGTATAGACATAGACACTGCATTCCCCCGCAGGCAATGCACCTAGCAGTGTCTGCCTCCATACTACCCTTGGTGGACTACGCATAGTAATCTATGGGTCTGCTGACCTTACTGCCCTTCGCAGCATCAACCTCACCCTAAATAAAGCCTGCCATCTGGTATCAAAGTGTGACAGGCTAACCCATACCTGTGAGCTTTACAAATCTACTGGTTGGCTAAACTTTCAAGATAGGCTAAAATATCACATCTGCCTCCTTGCAAAGAAGATACTACACAAACAGGCACCTATTGACCTCCACCCCCTCATCCAAACAGTTACTCACAGGAGGGCACCAAGACACTCTACAATCAGCCCATTCCAAGTACCTCACTGTAGAACCTCCCTTGGCCAGAGGTCCTTCCGATATCGAGCCCCCTCATGGCTAAACAACCTACTGTCCAGTATCTCCCTTGCATTCAGTCTGGGCCAATTTAAAGCTGATCTCAAATCCTTTCTCCATATTTCTGCAATCTGGGAATGTTCATAATGTGCTAATGTACTTAACTCCCTCCCCATCCAGGTTTCCTCCTCTATTGCAATGGGATAGCCCTCAGCATAGGGATTTCTTCTTTCTTCTCCCATGCTAGAGCTCATTCAAACTCACTGTAAATATTTTAAGACTTGGGGCCTAGTATTATGACCCTCCAAAGCTTATACTGTCTTATTAACATATTATTAACATAGACCTCTTTGAAATCCCTGCTGATGTAACTATGCTATGTCAACTGTGCTGAATATTTTAACATGTATATTTAAGTGATGCTTGTATATTTTTCTTTTTACTGACTTGTAGCCTTTGTACAGGAGTCTATGACTCAAAGGTTGTAATTCCAATTCTTTCAGTAAATAAATAAATAAATCAGATTCCCCCCACCCCCGTCTCCAGCCAACGCTAAACTGTCAGATGATCTTGCAGGTCCGTCACAGGCTACAGGCACTGACTTAGCAGGAGCCACGTTGTCTACTCTACAGATTGTGGTAAATGCACTAACGAAAATGGTCCAATAGATGGAACAGAAGCTAGACAGGTTCTCAGAGAGATTTTTATCTATAGAACGCTGACTGGAGGCTATGGGGAAGGTGACACAGATGACGGAAGCTATGGCGGGGAAGGCCCTTGCAACGATGGCCACCTCTCTGAAAAAGCAGGCCTCTCTGAGATCCCGAGTAGAGCAGCTGGAAAACTCTGTGCGAGCTGCCAACCTGCGGATTTTAGGTTTGCCCGAGGCCTCGGAGGGCGATAATCTGCATGAATACCTACAAACATGGCTCAGGGATATTACTGGGTTACTGGACTTTCGCATTACAAAAGCATATTGTATTTCCCCCAGGAGACCAGCAAGCAACTTAGATAACCCTCGAACTGTCCTCCTCACAGTTAGATCATCAGGAGAAAGAGATGCACTGCTTGGAGCTGTACGGCATGGAGGCCCGATCTATGCGAATGAATCCTGCACCCTGTTTTTACCGGACCTGTCCTATGCCACCCAGATGAGAAGGAAGGCCTTTGATGGAGTGAATGGAGACTCCATGAGTTAGATATCACCTATTCTCTTGCCTTTCCAGCCCGTTTATGTTTTTCTGATGGCCATTGGCAACACCGTTTTATCAATGCTAAACAAGCTGGCACCTGTGTTGAAAGAATAGCTGCCAAATGCCAGCCAGAAGATCTATTCAAAGAGGAGGATGATGTCAGGGACTGATTTTATTTGGACTGTTGGCTTTTCAACAAGCGGTCTGTATTTTCATACTGGCCGAACTTCTTAACTTTAACTGCATTGTTAAGGTATTAATGCCTCTAAAAACAGTATAGTCTTTTTCGTATCTGGGACATTAAGGACGGTTACTTCTGCCTATTAGGCTGTCATGGAGGCAGTTTTTTATCCTCGCCTGTAGTGATTGCAATAGATGCTTTATGAAGATATTATTATTGAGCATATCCCTAAAATAATTCATTTCAATTGTAAATGATGGATTCATCTGTTGTTAATGGGGATACGAACATCTGTTGTGGGGTTTGGTGGGCTTTCACCAGAGGCATCTAGTGCCTAAATATAAAGTACAATTTCTGTTTGTTTATTGATTTCCAGGGAGATCTTCGGTGCCACATTACACATTTGAGGGGCACAAGCTGGTCTTGGTGCGGTTTCCATCCTAAGGCACCAGTTGCTTAATTATATGCAGGGATCATTTCCCTAGAAGTTTGCAAGGTGACACTGCTTATCCTCACCTTCCCTTTTGGGGAGCTCTGGAAAGTAGACCAATTTTATTACTTCATGTTGCTAAGATTTAAAATAGACCCTAGAGGGTCAGTTAGTATTTGTACTGCTTTACACTTTTGACTCACAAGTTAAGGCATTGGTTGCAGTATAGCTCCTACACTGTATGTTTATTTATTTATTTAAATTTTGGTAACTGGGTAGGCCCGCTGAGACCGATAATAGTCCCTTTTTCAGGGGCGACCCGGGGTTAATTACAGCAATGGTACAACGGAACAGTGATGTTACATTAAGTGCAAATAACATACAATAGATTATACTCCATGCAAGCAGCAGTCAACATGACATTCAGGGTAAATACAGGGAACTGTTATCAATCATTTGTCATACATGTTAGGTGAGATCAACAAACATAATCATATATCAGACGGGAGCAGGAATGGAGTGTAAATATCAGCGATTACAAGCACATTGGTTTAATCCCTCCAGATACATTTGAACCCCCCGAGGGATTCACATTCCTGAAGCTTGGAAGAAAGTGAGTTCCATATAGGAGGTATTAGGGATGAGAAGGGCCTAGACCCTTGGGAGGACATTGTCCGGGGAACCTTGAGTAGCTGTCTGCTGGATGACCTTAGAGATCTATTATTAGTCTTAGGTTGTAGTAACTCAGCCAGGCTAGGTGGAGCAGATGCTAATCTAAGTTTATAGGCTAAACATAGGGAGGAGTAACGTAGTCTACCTTCCAATGTGGGTCATTTAAGAGTTTGCAGGATGTGGCAATGGTGTTCTCTATGGGGCGCCCCTATAGCAAATTTTCCGATCCTATGGTAAAGTGTCATAAGTTTTTTTATCTCAGTACTTCTGGCGGAGATAAGGATAGGGGAGCCATACAGTAATTTAGGAAGCAAGGTACCATGTGCAATCTTGGATCGTGACTCAAGGGTGAGATAAGGGTTGAGTCGATACAAGAGACCTATCCTTTGGTTCAGTGTTTTGGTTAGGTGATCTATGTGAGCTTTGAAGTTAAGATCCCGGTCGATGGTAATCCCTAGGTATGTTAGTGTGTCTACCACCACCACCTTTTCCCCAGAGGAGAGGGTGAGGTTAAGTTTATCTAATCTATTGGATGGTGAGCGTTTGGGCCCGAACAGCATCCCTTTGGTCTTTTTGCTATTCATTAGAAGTTGGTTAGTGGTTAGCCAAACTTCCAGTGATGTTAGATCTTTGGATAGCGATCGGCTGAGTTCACTCGGGTCATCCACTGATCTATAGATAACAATGTATGTGTAACATGTTGTTCTTATTGTAGAAGCAACCCCTCTATGCTGTACCATTTGAAAAGATAATCGCAATCCTATGTTATGTACTGATGGATTACTCTCATGTATACCTGCTCAGGTTGTATGTACTTTACTGCTTATGCACTAAATGCTATAAATAAAAAGAAAAAAAAAAAAAAGAAAATGGACACCAAAAAAGCTGACGGTCTGGAGGGCATCCCTTCTTATTTACTCAACCCTTACACTACCAAGAGAATGTGAACATATAGGAGTTCTGGACTGATATACCAGTCCATGGGGCCTGCAAGGGTTTAACTGACTGCACCTATGGTAGACTCCCCTACTGGTGGACATTTTTAATACCTCCATAAAATCTATCTCCTACCCTCAAGTCTGGAAACAGGCTAATGTGGTCCCAGTTCATAAGAATGGAACAAAAACTGAAATGGGTAATTATAGGCCCATATCCCTGCTCTCCGTGATCGCTATGATTTTTGAGAAAATTGCAGTAGATCAGTTAAAATATTATTTAGAAGCTCAGAAATTGTATAATATATATCAATCAGTCTTTAGAGCTCAGCATAGCACCTCTACAGCACTAGTCAAAAATGATGTCAGATATTCAGATGGCCTTGGACAGAGAGGCCTCATGTTTGGGGCAGTACAGCATTTATAGATCTGTATAAAGCTTTCGACACCTTGAATTATTGTATTACATAATAAATTAAGATCTGTTGGCCTCAACCAGGAGATCTTAAAGTGGTTCTAGGGCTATCTGACTGGAAGACCACACCAGGTGACATTAAATAACAAATTTAGATCTGAATTTTTGAATATTAAAACTGGGGTGCCTCAAGAGTCTGTATTAGGGCTTATATTGTTCAATCTGTACACAAATGATGCCAGACACTTATTGAAGGGTGTCCAACGTTATCTGCATGTTGACATACCATCCTATACATTGAGGGTACGTCTGTTGGCCAGATTCAAGAAATGTTGCAAGATGATTTCAACAGGTTGCAGACCTATTTTTACGAGCATGGGTTAGTAGTAAACCCTACAAAATTGCAAGTTAAGCCATTTGGTAATAAACTAGGAATCAACAAACATACCTTGGATATAAGGATGTACGACAACTGCATCCTGAATCGTGCTGAGTCCTATAAATATCTGGGCGTTTGGGTGGATTCTCAGTGTAAATGGGATATGCATGTTGAGTTTTTAACCAGGACGTTAAACAAGAAACTGGGTCCCTTTATAAACACAGAGGGTCAATTTTCAAAGGCTGATGCAGGGCTTGTGATGAGCCCTGCGTCAGCCCCATTCCTCGGTGCAGCTGTGCCAAACACCTTCAGTGCAACTTCGCCTGATTTTAGTACATCGGGCGCAGCGGCAACATTTTCCACTGTTTACAGCAGCTTGCACCATATATGTGGCGCACGCTCTGTAAAAGGATTCTGCAGCATGCCGCAACTTAGACCGGGGGGGGGGGTGGTCTAACTATTGGTATTTGGTGCACTGGAGTGAAAATCCTGATCGGCACCAGGAGAATGCCGCAAACCCTGTGCGCCATGTGATCGGCATGCCAGGGGCTTATGACATTCTCGGGTGTTTGTAAATCAAGCCTAGAAATTACATTCCTCCACATTCTAGGCAGCAAACTGTAAACTCAATGATGATCCCCTTTTCTGACTATGGCGGCATGGTGTATGGGGGAGCATCCAAAAATGTGCAGCACGGACTGGATGTAATGCATAACAGGTTTGCATGGTACATCCTGGATGTTCCACGGGGCATGTGCCAATGTTCCCTTTATAGAGCACTAAATTGGATTGAGTTAACTGAGCACAGAAATCTTTATATGATTCATTGGATTTATAAGGGTTATCTCAAACATGTCTGACCATCTATTAGGTTTGGTGAAGGAAAGACATGAAGGAAGGCTTACAGTATGTACTGCAGGGGTTACTGAATTCAGTGTAATCCATCAAGCCATCTAAAGATGATCCCAAAGGGAACTATACCCTGGTGCTCTTTAAAAACAGCATGGATTATAAATAATGCTGTGTTGCCAAACATTTTTTTGGGAATAGTTTGTATGATGTAACTTATTGTGTTACTTTAATATTGTTCTGTATGTTTGTTTGTAAGTGAGCATTTTAAGGTACAAAACTGTCTTTTTGATACCTAGGATCCCATTGTAAATAAGCCTTGGCTCAGTTGGGCTATCTTTTTCTGAGAATATAAAAAAATATTATTATACTATTACTACTACTTCCATGCAGAGTCCTTCTGGTTTGCTGTACCCACGGCTCCAGCTGTGGCCAGCCAGGAATACTTGTTAGACTCAAAGCATGACAGTGGGATCCTGAATCTAGGATATGCACAAGGCTTGGGTCCGGTTCCCCAGTCATCCTACAGAAAGATACAGGAGGGATGGTAAGCAGCCTGTAGGAGGTTTTCCTCTCACACATTTTCTCCTGATGGTTTCTACTTTGTGCTCCTCTTCTGATTCAGTGACATCAGAAAACCAGTAGCTGCAGTAATCTGGCAGAGACTGAAGTATAAGTTCCCTCCTCTAGCACAAAAGTTTGAATTCTGGGTATTACAAAACTAGCTAAGGCAGAAGCAGGGAACATGGGGAGTAAGCCACACCCGGCCAATAGGTTTGCCTGTCAGGTTAGCTGCCAGGGTAAAGACTGTGACTGGTGGGTAACCACCTACAGGAGTTACAGAGATAGTGACCTGAGATGAAGGTGTTCAGAGACCAGGGGCTATTGATAGCACATAAACAGCCTGTAACTTTTAAGTTTGGGCAGGTATGGAGGTCACGTGATGCACTGCCAACATTTGCTGCTCTTCTCCTGTGCTCCTGTCCCCCCCATTTATAAAGTATACATTTTCAGAGCTTATACCTTGCTTCCTCAGGAGATAGTAGTAGATCCTGGTGCCCAACATCACCTGCTGCATTTGCTGGTGGAATTTCTCATTTCTAGAGCAGAAATGGATGCTGAAATGAAGACCACACCACCGAGGCACATGCCGCCAGCAACATCCGACAAGGCCCCTGAGCAAGCAAAGGCTCAACCTCCAGCAGCAACACATAAACCTTTTACATCCCCCAGTTCTAACTGAGGATAAAGTTCTGCAAGAGTTTAATAAGCTGCAGGATATGTTCACTGGCCTTACCAGTGACATTAAGGCCATGCACTCCTCTTTAGATATTCTTGCTAGATGGGTCAGAGACGAGGCCCATGCTAGTTCTCTAGAAGACTTGAGGGATAAGACTGACCCTGAAATAGTGGCTATACATAAAAAACTTTCTCAGGATTAAGCTCTGTTGGAAGGTCTAGAGGGCTGGAACAGAAGAAACAACATTGTTGTTTTAGGACTCCCCGAATGGGCAGAAAGCACTCACCCCATTCTCTTTACCCAGACACTAGCTGAAAAGCTGGCTGGGTCATCACCAAACAGACCCACCTACATCATTGAGAGGGTGCATAGGGCTCTACGCCCCATGCCAGTGGCCAATGCAGCACCTAGACCCTTTATTTTTAAATTTTTGAATTATCTGGATCACCAACATTTACTGGTGAAAGTTAGAGACCTCCGTGAAGTGCTGTGAGAAGGAGGCAAGCTCAGAATTGCCCAAGACTTACCAACTACAGTTTGACAACGCAGGACGGCATTCCATTCAGTGGGTTCCAAGCTAGTGGCTGCTGATATCTGCTTTAGGATGCTCTATCCCTCTAAGTTGTTAGTCCAATATCAAGGCAACTGGAGAGCATTTGAATCTACGGAGCAAGCTACTAAGGATCATCCCTCTTTATTTCCAGACCTATTCAAGGCTGCCTAAAATATATAATTAAGGTGGGATCAGTTGTTTTCGTCCTGATGTGACAGCTGCTGGTTGAGATATGTGCACTCTTGCAGGTATTAGACTCTTGCTGTCATTTTTCTTTAGCCTGGTGGTTCTTCTGGCATTGTGATATAGTTTGAGTATTCTAATACATGCACCTTCCATAACGCTCCTTTAATTATGGGTCTTATATGCAGCCGTTAATATCTGAGTTGGATCAGAATGTAGGTGTTAAAAAGTGACTTTGCTGTGCAAGGAGGAGCTATCATTAATGTTATTGGCTCCATCAGCATTTCTATCACAGCGGTCCGCTACAGATCCGACTTTTGGACACCACCTATTTCATGCATTCTGCATCTTTACATTTGGCTACCTTCTTTATCAATGGCGATGGGGTATGTTAGACCATCTTTTCCAAACTGTGCCTGCTTGGACTCCCATCACAGGAACTGGCCTTTACCCTGCAATGTCTAGGGTTTCTTCTGTAAGCTTCACATCTGGTAGGGCTATTCATCATCTTTTTGGAACTACTGCTGGCTTCCTCAGACTGACTGACTCACTGAACGGCATTGAAGAAGGTGCCATATTTTGATTTCAACAGCAAGCTCCTGGTCACCAGTTTTTGGTTTTCCTTTATGCTGACTCATTTGATATAACCCAGCAGGACTGTTTTATTTTTTAAATTCTATAAACATGATATGTTACTTTAACACTGTCCTGCCATCGAAACTTGCACTAATTACTTTGCCTGTGCCTTATTATTCCATAGGAATAATTATGCTGATTTGTGCCTGGGAAGGCATCCATTGCAGGCTCATCTCTTTAATGTCAGCATTTGTTTTTACTTTTGCTTATATTTCGGACAGCAATGGTTCATATTGTATAGTTAGTACATATTTTTTTAACCAGGAGAGACACACTAAGCTGAAAGCTTGTTTACAGATGCAACCTGGGAGCACAAGGAAGTTAACTGACTTACTCAGGGTCACACGGTATGCAAGTGGGTACTGTGAGATTCAAACCCAGGTCTCTAGGTTTGCAGCTCAGAGCCTTAAACCACTGTGTTATACTGCCTTCTTTTGACCATATGTTCTTTTTTCTTTTAAGGGGGTCTATGGGTAATTATTACCCTGCCTCATGCTCTTCTGATAATTATTTGTCATTTAAATGTGCCAGCTGAGGGGAATGTAGCTTATCCACGAGGATACATGTTTGCACATCAAAGGTGGCTAGTTGGGTTATGGCCTATGTAGTACGAACCTGGATTTACTCAGCTTCAGGCTCAAGTTACTTCTCCCATTTATGTTAGTGGATGTATGTCTTATGTATGTCTGAGGAGAGAATTTGTTAGAGTTTAGGTTTCCTCATTAGGGATTACATCCGGTGCCCAGGGTTTAATTAGTGTTATAAAATGGGCAAAGGATTTCAAGCAATCTGATTGGTTGTTAGCCATGCATTAGATGTGTCTAATGCATAGCTAAAACTAGAACCCCCATTTAGAATACACAGGCCCATTTTATAAGCACAATAAGCCACTCCAGGGATGTGCATTAGACAGTTCTAATGCACGGCTAGGGGACTGGACGCACTTGGTCTGTGGCCTCGTGACTCACTACATCCCCCTAGCCATGTGTTAGAACTGTCTAATGCACACCTCATTGTGGTTTATTGCTTACATGTTATAGGCCTTTTGAAATGGTGGAATAAGGGCCAATTTGAACATGATTTATCTAGATGGCAAGGTTGCCTGGTTTTACTTTTTTCCTTTTGTTTTATTACTTCAGCTCAGTTTTGTGTCCCTGGGCTAGACCCACTTTCCTTATCTAAGTTGGTGTTGAACTGTAGTTTGTGGCTGGTGACTCTGTTGTTTAGTTGGGAGTATAAATGAGCAGAGACAGAGATTTCTTTTGGGACATTCACCCAGCAGAGGTTGGGTAATTGGGGGGGGGGGCTGCGCTTAGGAGATTTAGCTGCGGGAGTTCGGTGGGGTGTAGTAACATCATGGGATGGATAGGTAGGTGTAGGAGGTCAGTCAGCTGGACTGGGGGTAGATGTTTTTCTTCCTTGGTTATTTTGAGGTATACTGATTGGTGGGGTTGGTTTTTATATTTTTGAATCAGTTATTTGGGGGGGAGGATACAGAGGAGGCACTTTAATGTGGAGTATGCATCTTTTTTTATATTTTTATATAGTCTGGTTCAGCTGTAAGCTCCCCTATACCACTCATTCAGCTTTAGTTGTTGGTAGGTTGGGGAATTTTAGATGGGCAATGCAGTACTTAGCTTTTTGTGAGGGGAGGCTGGGGGAGGGTTTTCATGGCGGGATATCTTTCTATATTTGGAATTTCCAATTTCATTTTTCTTCACTTTTAGGGCCCTGTACAGCTCTTATTGTTCTCCCACTTTTACATGTCAGTCTATGTCAGATATGCTTCTTGGAATGCCAAAGGTGCTCGCTCCAGGGTTAAAAGATACCAAATAATTAAACATGTTAAGTGATTATGCTGTTACATCATTGTCCTATGGGAAACCTATCCACTGGCCTTGCAGGAGCTTCTCTTCAGAAGGCAAGTGATAGGACAGGTCTTTGCAGCCGATAACAAAATCCAGAAAAGGTGTCACTCTCATCAGCGGGCAAAACCTCAAGCAACAAATGTAACTGCAAATAAAATTTATTGCAAAATACAACTCTAGCACACCAAACAGTCAGGTTAGGTGACAGTTTGAGGTGTGTTAGAGTGTATCTTCACAATAAATTTATTTACCCAGTCCATTTTGGTCTTGAGGTTTACCATGACAGTATTACTACCTTCTGAATTTTATAAAAAGTCTTAGGCTGGCTGCCTTTGCGGTGAGCACCTACCCAAAAGTTGCAGGATCACAGCTTTTCTTTTGGAAATTTTCTTTGCAGCTGGTAGCTGTACTAACAGTAAGGGTGTAGCTGTTCTTATTTCCAGAGAAGTTAACTTCCAGTGCCTGCAGAGTCTCGAAGATCCACAAGGGAGATTTGTATTTGTTTGAGGTATATTAGATCATACTGAAGTTTTTATTGCATTTATGGGCGCAATGTGTACACTGTTTCCTTTTTCACTGATTTGTCTACTCCTTTGGCTCCCTTTCATTCCCTCCCAATTATAGTGGTGGGGGGACTGGAACATTACGATTACCAAGGATTTGGATAGAACTTATCAATCACAAGCTGGGTTGTCTCCTGCACTGCGCTCCCTCCATGACATGATGGACAGAGTCGGGCTTTGTGATCCGTGATGCATTTTGTATCCTGCTGCACGGGATTATTCCTATTACTCCACGGCGCATGGCTCATACTCCCATATAGATTATTTTTTAATTAGCCGGAATGTCGAGGAGGGTGTGTTGAGCTGTGAGATAGCCCCAAGGGTCCTGTTGGATCATTCCTTAACATGGTTAGCCCATAAGATTTCAGTGCAGTTTCAGTGAGATGCTACTTGGAAGTTAAATAATCAGCTTGAAAGACAAGGATATTATCACCAAAATCAAAGAGTCGATAGACCTTTTTGTTACCCACAAGCGGCACACTATTACTAAGCTAGACATGGAGTGCCCTTAAATGTTATCTATTAGGTGAATTTATTAGGTTGGCCACTTGTAGGAAGCATAATAAAGAAACTGGACTGTCGCAGTTGCTTAGCCGTATTGTAAAATTGGAAAAGCGGTTGTTTCTTTTGACTCCATTAGTGGATCAAACTGAATTGAATTCTCTCCCGGACAAGTACAATGAATGTATGCAAGAGAAGGCAGAGTATGTAATTTTTAAAACATGTTCTGTGTATATAGACCAGGGAGAGAAGGTGGGTCATCTCCTAGCTTTGCGTCTCCATAGGCAGGAGGCAGCTGCATTGTCCCCTCTGTTATTTCTAAAATGGATGGCACTTTGAAAGTGGCCTGTCAAGACATTACCAGAGAGTCTAAGTCATATTATTGGTCTTTCTATGGTCCCCTTCCCAACCCACCTTCAGAAAGTGATTTACTAGATTATTTGGAATCAGTTTCTCTTTCCCAACTAAAGCCCATGCAACAGTCACTACTGGTTCAGCCTATTTCTCCTCAAGACATTCTGGATGCTGTTCAGTTTCTCCCTATTTATAAGGCCCCAGGCCCAGATGGGTTTGCACCTAATTTTTATAAAGTTTTTTCTAACGAGTTAGTTCCTCTGTTACATCGTCTCTATCAGTATATCTGTGGTTCTGGTATGTTGGATGTATCCCTACTTGAAGCTCTGTTAGTGGTCCTACATAAACTGAGTAAACCCCCAGACAAAGTTACTAGCTATAGGCCTATTTCCCTTATGAACTATTACATTAAAATACTGGACAACATTTTGGCCAATAAGATTAATAAAGTTTGGGAGGGCCTTATTAGTTGGGAACAGGTAGGCTTCATGCCATCTCGATCTGCTGACAACCATCTTCACAAAATGTCTCACATATTCTCCGTGTCCCAGGAGGCTAGAGTCCCAATGGCTCTGGTCTTCCTGAGCATGGAGAAAGCTTTCAATTGAGTGTATTGGACTTTTCTGTTCCCCACCCTTAGTAAATTTGGTTTCCCTGCAAGTTCATTGGCTGGATCCTTAGAAGACTGTGGACGTATATATACGTCCAGAATCTATATACATTCACACATATTCAGTTCTCAAAGGGTTAAGACTCTATAGACTTGCTCAGAGTGAAAAGCTATCGCAATGGTGTGTTTTCCTCTACCTTTCCCCTTTGCTGTGAGAGCAGGCAGGGATGTCCCATGTCTCCTCTCCTTTATAATCTTTATTTAGAGCTTTTGTTGCTCGAGCTAAAGAGGAGTCTGCTTCTTACTGGGAGGTGGCTGGGTAGTTTGAAGTGCAACTCTCGGCTTATGCAGATGATATTCCGCTTCATGTCACCAATCCCCAGATTTCCATTCCTTCAGCTTTGTCAATTATTGAGGAATTTGGGAGGTTTTCCCATTATAAGCTCAATATTGACAAGACTATGGTAATGCCCCTTACTTCTGGCATCTTCAAGTCTGATATTATAGATATGGGTTTGACTTGGTCACCTACATGACTCAGATATCTTAGAATAACCCTTGCAAGGAGTGCTACATTGCTTAAGAAGTTTAGTCTGGATGAGGTGTTGACTAATGTCCTGCATGACTTAAATAGATGGTCCTCCGTTCCACTCACTCCATGAGGCTGGATTAGCATAATTGAAATGAATGTCCCCTTTGTTTTATCCCCTCCATGATCTAAATGTTTTCCTTCCTCTGACATGGTTTAAAGGTATCCATAGAGTTATCTCTGATTTTAACTGATTTTATTTTATCTATGTGGAGCTCCTTAGATGAGTAAACATTTTCTATATTTGTTTTAGTTTTTAAATATTTTTATGTACAGTTTGTGTGCTGAGAAGGAGGGTATTGTTGTTGCCTACATGAAGGTGTGGAATGTGTGTATTTCAGGTTAGTTGGGAACAGTATAGTCAGTATGTTTGTTCTGTGGTGAATCATATGTAACCCCAGAGGTTGGGTTGATGGTAGTTTTTGTGTTATTAGCGCTGTGCAGTGCCTCCATTATGTAACCCCCTACCTGGGACCTGGGCTCGGGGAGAAAAATGTTACTCAGCATGTTGGCTAGGTTTGGCTACTCTGCACAGGGCACCCAAGTAATCCAGACACAGGAAGCAATAACTGAAATGTCCATAACAGAAGTTGGGATTCTAAAGTGTGGCTTTTATTCACAACACAAAGGAACAATAAGCATAGATGGACCCCCACAGGGCTACACTCCTGGTAATGCAGATTTCTCCTGAACAGACAAACATCTTGTGTACACTTAAACCCTCGGGTTTAGAAACACACAGGGCACTCTGCCCGAACTGGACTCTCCTCTGGTTTCCCTGGCTCGGCTCCCTTGCCAGCCTTTGGACTATCTTCTTTCTTTGGCTTGGCTCCCTTGCCAGCCCTTGGACTAATTTCCATTTATCATGGAGATTTATTTGTGGCTCCCTATTCCACCCATGAGCACTTCTGGCTCCATCAGGGAATCTTCTTCAACAATCCCATGTCTGGGTACTTTCCTCAGGCACTGGCTAAGTACCTGAGAGAAAGCAACAGGTATCCCAAAGCGAACCCCTGAAGGTGACTCTGGTCACACCAGATGGGGGGGGGGGTCTCCCACCTCTTGCTCCCATAAATCATACCCGGCCATTCCTCTGGACTCTTTTACCTCTTCTAGAAACACTTTACTTTGTAGATTCTCTTTAATTGCATGTCACATTTAATCTACTGTTTCTTCCATCCCACATATGCTGAACTTGAAACATACTTAATGAGTGGATGTGTCCATTTCTCTAGACCCCCACAGAGTTTAAAACTGTACTTGGCTGTTTCCTGACCCCACAGTAGCAGTCACTTAAATTCATCTTGTCCCTGGTGAAAACACATTGGCCCTTTAGCAGATCAAACTCACCCCTTGGTTGCAGGTGCCCCACAGGCTTCTTCTCTTCCAAAACATAATGAAACTTCCAGGTGCCTCGGCACAATCCTCACAGGCAGCTTCTTTTTCCACTAGCCGGGCCAGGGGAATTGCCCCTGGAAGCAGGCTGATTCCTTCCCCCCATCCCCACAGGGATGGGGCCCTGAAACTTTGGAAAATGGTATTCACCACTTCAAACAGGCACTATTGTGTTCCTCTTGAGGTTAGAACACACACCTAAACTAAAAATATAGCTCTCTGGCAGAGCTAAGGGCTCTGAGGGCCTGCAGCTGCAGCACACCGCTTCTCTCTACTAAGCCCACATACTGACTACTACAGACTCACTTCAAAACCTCCCAACATTCTATCCTAACTTCCCTAGCTGCAACATTCCAATGTGGTTTATGCAGCTGCGACAATTCTAAAATGATGTCATCCCTCAGTCTCAGCTGAGACTGAGAACAGAGTGAGACAGTGTGAAATCCATTTAACTGGAATTTCACAAGCTGCCTTCCCTGCCTGCCACTAGGTCTAACTGGGATTCTTGTAACCTCAGGTAACAGGGGGGTTACACATATCTTATGTAGGTTTCATTTTGTACAGTAGCTAGGCAGTTTGAGATTATCGTGGGGTTGTCCTTGTCACCAGGATTAGCTGGCTTGTTGCTGGGTGGTGGCATGTTGTTTAAGGTGGTACTATGACTTACTTTGTCAGTGTTTCATGGGATTTCTGGGCTGATGATTTAAAAGGTATTTATTAAAAATATTGTTTTTAGCTACAGTCAGGTGGTTGTTAAGAAACAGCTTCTTTGGCACAGTGTTCTAGAGTTGATAGAACACTGGAAGTAGCAGTCTGAGTTCTAGATTATTGAGATTTTTGTTACATTTTGATGGTAAAGTAAGATAGGAATTTATATATAGTTGAATTTTATAGTTAAGCAATAAGCCACGGGGGTGTGTGGGTTATTTGGGGAATTTACCATGGCTGGAGTGGTTTGTCCATGAGGGGCAGCCGAGTGGGTAAATCATCGTCAGTGGTGGTAAATCCCCCGATAACCCACATCCCCCAGTGGCTTATTGCAATTATACCAAGGTTCATTTTTTTACTATAATAAAATGCAACTTTAAAGAGGTTGCTTTGTGTTTTTATTTTTATTGTATTCATTCCTGTGTTTTGCAGATGACCACCATTTGCTTATCAACAGCCAGTGATTATCAGAGGATTTACACCGGTGGTAATCAGCCAATCTGAAGATTTCATTGGCTGTTCACTTACTGTATGTCCATGGTATAATTATGAATAACAGGAGGCTCAGGCTAGGAGAAGCTGGGCTGGGAGGATGTGGAGGAATGGGTACATGTATGGGTAGCAGGGGAGTGGTAATCTGCTACAGCTGTGGGGCAGCAGTCTTTCTGGGGGTGATGTGGAATAAACTGGGATGTCCTTTGTGTAAGAGCCTGGAGCAGCTAAGGGCTGAAATAAGGCTGCTCAGATGGGCGCTGGGAAGGATGGTGAGGGAAATCAGAGGAGCAGAGCAGTGGAGGGAAAGGCAAAGGGGTGATGCCCAGGGGAATGACGCCATCAGGCAGGGGACGGGAGTGGGGAAGAGGACTCAGTATTCAGGAGCATCAATTCCTCAGAGGACTAGGGATCCCAAAGTGGAGGAATGGCAATTAGTAAGGGGAAGGGGTGGGAATGTGAGAGCAGCATCAGGGGTGGGAATTTCTAAAGGGGTGCCTTTATTGAACACATTTGCATCACTGTCTGGAAGGAGGAAGAGGTCAGCAGGAGGTGAGGTAGGAGGTCAGGTTGGGCCAGGATTGAGAGCAGGAGTACAGGGAAGGGAAGAGGGAACTAATCAGGCTGGGCAGGGAAGAATATCAGGTAAAATGGAGTGAAGGGTGGAGGGGAGGGAGAGAAAAGGAACGGAAGAGGGGAGGGAAAGCTGAAAGCAGATACAGATAGTCATAAGGGGAGGGGCAAATTGGGAGATGGAAAAACATTTATGGGGATAAACTGTGGATGTGTAGATAAGTTTGCCAGAGTGCAGAGGGAGCAGTTAGGTGGGGAAGCAGCTAGTACTGAAGGTAAGAAAGGAAGGATGGGGAACACAGATGCAGGGGATGGAAGGGTGGCAATCATAGGGGACTCCATAATTAGAGGTAGTCATTGGGGAAGGAAAGGGGACTCAAATGCAAGCAGGAGGATGGTTTGTATGCCAGGGATGACAGAGGGAAGGTGGGCCCAAGAATAAGGGAAATAGTAAGGGAGGTTGGAGGAAAATCTAATTTAGTTATACATTTGGGAACCAACGACCTAGCTGGGGAAGAGGTTGAGATAGTACAAAGTAGGTTCAGGGAGTTAGGGAATATCTGCAGGGAGGAAGGAAGTTCACTGGCCTTCTCAGAGGTGATACCAATACCAAGGGCCAGCACAGCTAGGAAAAGACAAAGATAGGATTTTAATGACTGGCTGAGGAAATGGTGCAGGGAGAAGAGGTTCATCTGTATTTGGGACTGGAAGAAGACCTGGTCAAACAAAGCACTCTTTTCACCAGACAGGCTACACCTCAGTAGGGAGGATTCTAGTGTACTCAGGGACAAGCTGGGGGAATACGTAACCACTACACTCAATTTAAACTACTTGGGGAGCAGTGGGTGAGCAGACCCACAGACTCCAAGAGGAGATGGTCAGTAAGCCTCCCGCCACAGTGATGAAAGAGGTCTGGAGGGAGGAGGTGGAAGGGGCAAATACACAGTTAGCAAAGGGTGGAGGGGGTGAGGAACACATAACAAGGGTATGTGGAGGGGTGCACACAGAAGGGATAAATGTGAATAGAAGAAGAGAAGGAAGGTCAGACTCTAAGTGGAGGGTGGTGTCTCTGAATGTGTGGAGTATTGGAAACAAGGTGGATGACCTGCAGGCAATATTATAGACAGGAGGATGGACATAGCTGCAGTAACTGAGACTTGGGCAACATCACACCATGATTGGGACCTTGCTATCCCTGGATATAAACTATACAAGAGGGACAGAGTATTCAGGAAGGGGGGAGGGGTGGCAGTTTATATCAGGGAGTGAATAACTTGTGTGAGGGAGGAGTCAGAGGAAGGGGAGGATGAGGCATTATGGGTTCAGTTAAGGTCCAGCAGAGGGAGAAAGGTGAGGTTGGGGGTGGTTTACAGACCACCCATTCAAGATGAGGAGAGAGACAGGGAACTGATCTCACAAATATTGGAAGTTGTGAGAAAAGGAAAGGTGGTAATTGTGGGGGACTTCAACCTGCCCAAGGTGGACTGGACTATACCATCCACAACATGTGCTAAGAGTCAAGTGATCCTGGAAGGACTGCAGAGTGGGTTCCTGACTGAAGGCGTCACTGAACCAACAAGAGCTGAGGCAATTCTTGATCTGGTGTTCACAAAAGGTTGATCAGAAAGTAGGTGGATCTTGGAGCTGGGGAAAAGATGTTCAGATGGGTGTAAAACTGGCTGAGGGACAGAACCCAGAGGGTGCTGGTGGGGGGAGAGTTATCTGGCACCAGAGGGGTAACCAGTGGGGTCTCACAGGGCTCTGTGCTGGGGCCGGTGTTGTTCAATGTCTTCATCAATGACATTGGGGATGACATTAAAGGCAAAATGTGCCTATTCGGAGATGACACCAAGCTCTGTGGGAGAGTGGACACAGCTGAAATGATACGGGACCTACAGGAAGATCTGAAAAAGCTGGGGAGGTGGTCCAGGATCTGGCAGCTTGACTTCAATGCCAAGAAATGCAAAGTTATGCATATTGGAGCCAAGAATCCCAGAACAGAGTATTACCTGGGTGGAGTCCGAGTATCTGCATCAGAGGAGGAGAAGGACCTGGGAGTGATGATCACTAGTAACCTGAAGCAATCCATGCAGTGTAAGAAAGCAGCAACAAAGGCAAACAAGATGCTGGGATGCATAGCTAGGGAGATCTGTAGTAGGAGAGAGGAGGTTATACTGCCCTTGTATAGGTCACTGGTAAGGCCGCATCTAGAATATGGAGTTCAGTACTGGTGCCCACACCTCAAAAAGGACATTAACCTGCTGGAGAAGGTACAGAGAAGGGCTACAAAGATGATAGCTGGTCAGCAGGGCAAGGCATATGAGGAGAGGTTGAGGGCACTGAACATGTACTCCCTGGAAGACAGGAGAGAGAGAGAGAGAGAGAGAGAGAGGGAGAGGGAGAGGGAGAGGGAGAGAACATGATTGGGACATTCAAGTACTTGAAAGGGATAAATAAGCTGAGTGGCAACTATATCACAAGGGGGCACAGTGTTAAGTTGTAGGGTGGGAGGTTTAGGAGGGAGGTCAGGGAAGCACTTTTTCACAGAGAGGGTGGTGGACACGTGGAATGCACTGCTGGAAAAAGTCATCTCATTGAAGACAGTGGGCAGCTTTAAGAGAGGCTGGGATAGGCATAGGGGGAAAGTAAGGATCATGGGTAGGGAGGATGGGAGGAGTGGGGAGGGAGGGCAGGGACATTAGCTCAAGCTGTGGACCCTGCAATATGAGCAGACTTGATAGACCAAATGGCCTTCCTCTGCTGGCTTCTTCGTATGTTTGTATAAACCCCCTAGGCAGGCCTGTAATTGGTTATCATCCCCCAAGGCTTTGGGAGGGCTACGGTTACCTAATTTTTTGGTTTATAACCTTGCCTGCCATGCAAGTAAATTCTTCCTGTGGCAAAATCAGCTTGCTGAAGAAGGGAATATGTCTTATACTCATTTTTCGTTAAAGTTAGAGAAAACTTTGAATGTGGAGGCTGGGCTTTCTACCTCTGCCCTGTTTCACATTCCTTTTAAATCTATATGTTTGAATCTTTGAGACTCTGTGATTGGCACTTCTTTGTGAGTCTATGCTCAATTATGTAAACAAATCCATTACAACCACCCTACAGATGTGAACCAGCAACTCCTCCATAACCTTAATTTCACTATACAGTAGGTGGTGAAGTCTTGATGAAGGCATGGTTGTCCCAACTGGTGGAGAATAAGGTGTGCAACGTGCTCAGGGAGGGACTCCTTTTATCATGTCAAGAAATACTGAACTTGTTTCAGTTGGAGGGCTGTTTAATTTTTAAGGTGTTCCAGCTTCGCCATGTATTACTTCTGTGGTTTGGTCCTATACCACGGATGGGTGATCTTGGTATATTATTATAATAATAAATTTTATTTAATATAGCACCTTTCACACTTCAAGGCGCTGCACAGTAAGCTAAAAAGAATAAACAATAAATACAAATAAAAATCAGAGGAATTCAGGGTACGCGTTTCCCCACAAAAAGGTCTTCAGTGCCTGCTTAAAGCACCCCACTGTCCTGCACTCCCGTAGCTGATGGGGCAAAGAATTCAAGAGGGTAGGTGCCACAAACCTGAAGGCACGTGCACCAGATGACTTTAGACCTACCCTCGTAATCTCCAGCAACCCCTCATCAGCCGAGCGGAGCTGTCACAGAGGGGTATAAGGAACCAGGAGCTCTTTCAAGTAATCAGGACCCTGTCCATGTCGGGCTTTGTAGGTCAATAGACCTACCTTAAAGGTGATCTGCCGCTGAATAGGCAGCCAGTGCAGATCGCGCAGCAGTCGCTCATGGACTTGGTGACACAGCTGCATCCAGTGTCCCGTATCTCGGCCTTTCTGTTTCCTAAGCTTTTCTCTAATATTAATGGACAATCTGTTTACTTGTCCTCAGTCTTTCTGCATCGGACCTTCCATTGGACTAGAATTTGAGAGGAACTTTATAAGTATATTTCAAATGACAGGCTTTGTCTAACTTAATTTTATATCTTGTATAATATTTATTATACACCTCTCAAACAAGCTAAGATGGGCAAGCTTAGTACCCCACTTTGTACAAGATGCGGGCAGACTGAGGGATCGCTGCTTCATATTTTCTTGGATTGTCCAACAGTGGCTTCTTTGTGGGAACACATTAAAACCCAGGCCGACTCACTTCTAGGCTTGGATGGGCTTTTTGTACATGAAGTTTGCATTGTAGGTGAGTACAAGGGGATATCAGTATGGGAAAGCAAGCACCATATAGCTATGAGTTTGTTGTCAGTTAAATGGGTAGTTTTACGACACTGGATTGACCAGTCGTCCATTTCGCACAATGAGTGACTGCAAGAGTTACTGTCCAATCTGCAAATGGAAAGGATGATAACTAGTATTCATAATAGGAAGGATTTTATGACAGTAGATGGACTATGTTGCAAACTCTATTCCATACCCCCCCGAGCGACACCTAGTGAGTAATACTTTGTCTCTTTTAAGCTTAGTGTTTTTATCCTTTACCGCTCTGACAGGGTTCCTTTTTCTGTATTTGTTTTGTTACTCTTATTGGATTAGCGATTTGTGCTTTTTTAATGATGTTTATTCTGCCTGTTTGGGGTGGGTGGAGGATGGTGGGGTAGGGTGTCTTGTGTTATGCATTTGCTGTTTGTATGTTCTGTGTTATTCTTAAACTTAATAAAGCCTACTAAATTAAAAAAAAAGCCTGTAACTTTAAGCAGAGAGGTTCACACTCAAATGTTCACCACTGAGTTGGTAAATAAATCTCTTGGTGAGTAACATCAGTGCCAAGAAGGAGAGTGTTGATGAAGGCTAAAACAGTGAGAGAACTCACTAGTAATCACCAGTGATAAACTAGGGAAATCTCTGGTAATCACCGGTGATAGACTAGGGATATCTCTGGTAACCAACAGTGATAGACTAGGGAAATCTCTAGTAATCACCAGTGATAGACTAGGGAAATCTCTGGTAACCACCAGTGATAGACTAGGGAAATCTCTGGTAATCACCAGTGATAGACCAGGGAAATTTCTGGTAATTAACAGTGATAGAACAGAGCCACTAACAGAGTTTCCATGGTCTTCTGGTTTTGCCAGTAAAGCTGTAAGACATCCCTAATGTGAGTGCAGATTCCTAGTCTATAACTGATACTGAGATATACGATTGTCAGAGAGTATGCTCCTCTAGGGAGACAGGGTATCCTGAAATAATTAATCGACTGTATGTCACCAACTAATAAGTGATGACATCTGAAGGCCTTGTGTACGCAATCTGTAAATAAACTTCTCACTGCATTACAGCTGGAAGACTGTGTGCCCTGTTTGACTTAGTCTAGTGCCGGTGAGCAGAGATCCAATAGCGCTGAGTGAGGCATGGATGACAAAAGGTAAATACGGGAATTAATCTTTCAACAAATGCTCCACTAGCAATCCCACCAGTGTTGCGTCAGAGTTATCGCTAGTGATGCTAGTGACCCGGGTTTGGTAATGAATCTGGAGCATGGGAGGTCCAGGCAGGGGAAGAAGGCTTGAGTATCCAGTGGGCAGCTCAGCTTCTGTGGGGATAGAGGGAGGAAGCAACTAGCAGCAACACTGACTCCTGGTGGAGGCCAGGAGTATGTCAGCCAGGAACTTCACAGATGCCGGGATTGGAGTACACAGCGGATGCTGGCATGTCACAAATGGGAGAATATGTGATGGACCAGGATGTCACTGCACATTTGCTTCTTTAGGGGACTAAGTAAAATGACCAGCTGGCCAAAGATGATCTTGGTCTCTCCTCTTTGTCCCCAGAAGAAGACCCATTATGGGAGGTGGGAGCCACAGTTGGTGGACTGCACAGGAAGTCCCTTGGTAAGTACTCCAGTGTGGGGTGGGAAGGCCCTTCCCTAAGGACAGATACAGGGGTATATCCCCACCTGACACCAGGAGAATAATAGAATTTCAAAAGAAAAGAAATGCTTAGTCAGTTGGCATGCAGCATAGAGTACCCAGCTATAATAATAATAGTCAGGACTGCTGAGTTGGTGCCAGACAGCCCTCTGTCCACTGGTTACAAATAATGCCAACGGTTACTGTAGCTACAGCACATTTCCCAAGTGATGGCACCTCCAGGTCAATCCTAAGAAAGGAGTAACCTCTAGTACAGGCACCGCATGCCAACTGAACCTATAACTTCAGTAACTTGAACCCAGATCCTTGTGCAAATCAAGCAACTTGAAAAATGAGCACTCCAGTCAGGTATTGTGCAAATAATATTGTTTATCATGGGGCAAGCAGCAGACAAGTACCAGTCTGTGCCAAACGCTTCAACAAGTCCCACCTCTTCCTCAGGAGTTGAGCCGAGACATCTGTTGCAGCCTTTCATAGCCTGTGGTTTAAAGTGTCACTGCTACTTTGTCACATTCAATAAATATTAAATTCTATGGACATGAGTTAGAACAACTCCAATTTACTACAATTGTCTGTAAATTCAATTAGACCTACACCCATAGTGACTGGAGGTAACAAATGGAGTGAAGCTGCCAAAGAAATACTGAGTGAATCATAGGGGTTCGAATCATGAGAATTAGGGAAATTAGTTTGTATAGTCATTGATGCGCTTGCTTTATTATATAAAAAACATTTTGAGGCTACTGTTTCTACAGATTAACTGCCAGTGCAATGCTATTCCAGTCAATGGTCTTCAGAGGCGGCACTATTGACAGTTTCCACTCAATCTGCTTCTTCCTTTTGGGCATTAATGGTATTGTTTTCACAATGGTACCTGGCTAGCCTGCTCGTTTTTTCAAGCTGTTAGGTGCACCTTTTCTACTAAGTGCTGGGCTTGCCATTAGCATGTTCAGCTGTCCGTCTTTTTCTGCTGATAGAGCTGGTTAACCCAGCCTTATAGTGACCGTTGTGCCAGTGTTTAGACTGTCATTGTGTGCTGCTGAGGTGTTACATAAATAAATTGTTTTCTGTGCATGGCTGAGAGAGAGAATTGTTTCACAGGGTGATGGCTAGTAAAAAATGTACTTCTTCCATGTGCCCTCTTTGATCTTCCTTATAGCATCTGTTTATTGTCTTTGGCTAGACACCCCTGACTCAGGCCACTGTTTGTGACCGCTTGGCCCTGCCACATCTTACACCAAATCTAGCTTCCTCTGCAGCTTCATATCCTACCTGCCAGGGCTGGGAGAGAGGCAGGCCTCCCCCTTCCCCACCAGGGCATATAGCATGGGAATAGTGTGAGCAATGTGGGGCCCAATGTTCCAGTGCCTTTAGCTAGTTTCTCTGCCCAGGGCCCTTGGGATCTACAGTGGCATGCATAGCACACAGCTGGCCTTACACACACTCACACACATACCCATACCCCTGCTCCCCAGAAGGCAGAACAAGCTCCCTGGCTTGCCATCAAGGGTTGCTGGTGCAATGCAGTATGCTGCCTCCTCCCCACTTACACTGGGATCCCAGACGGCCACCCAGTCCCCAGTTTCTGAGTCTGCTTCTGAACCCAGGTTGTTGGCATGATAGTGGGCTGCACAGCCACTGGGCTGTTAGGTGACCTCCCTCACACACCTTGATGTACTTATTTTACAGTTCTAGATAGAGTCAGCAGAGCAAGATTAGAGGGTTTACCGTCCACTGTGTTTCTTTGTTGCTTTTGTACTTAATGGCAAATTTAAGGCAGGTCGTCTTCATCGTCACATTCCAAGTCAGTCTGAGCTGGTTGTTGCTCGTGTTTGTAACTTTCAGGTTAAATGGTGGGTCCGGCTTCACTGCAAATGTTAAAAAAAAACATATATTGCTAAAGTTGCTTTAAAATAATAAGCATGGTTACGAAATGAGTATAGAACTGTGCAAAAGTAGGACTGGTTGAAATCTGGAATGATTCTGGAATCTGCAAGCACCCAGAACGGTAACACACCTGGAAATGGATACCTGGAGTCAAAAGGGTTCTGGAGCCAGAACACTGGAACCAGGTAAAATACAGCAAAGTGAATGGTTACAAACATGGAATGCACCTGACACTGGGGTTCCAAAACTAAAATCAGCCAGGAAGGGGATTTAGAACTGGAATATAATTGGAAAACAACTGGAATGCAATGACGGGTTGCATTCCAGGTGGTTCTGAGTGCATTCCAGGTCCAGAACTGGAGAAGTTCTACAACCATTCTGCTAGTTGTAGTCCAGCTGATTCTGGTGTTCCAGTTCTGAAAAATTCTATTACTGTTGTGTATTCTAGTTCTGGGGATATTCTGGTACCTTATTTTGGAATCATTCCAAACTACGAGGACGCCCCATTACTTGTGTGGGTCATACGTGTCCCATCACTTAGCCAAACTCACCTGCAGCCATCGGTAGGAAGGGACCCTGAATCCCATTGACTGCAATTCTAGCCATTTACAGAAAGGGTAATTTCCCCTTAGCTGGGAAGTTACAAGGAATCTTTGACCTCAGATATTGCAATGTCTTCAACCACCACCAGGGCTCTCTGTTGTGACTGTTTCTACATGGGACTGCCTTTTCTCTAACAGTAGTGTGTGTCCAGACTTAGTAGTTGCACAAGTACTACATAGATCCAGAAGGCTGACTGTGTAAAGTCAGTTAATAAATTATTATAACCCACACTGTTTATATTTCTTAATATATGTAGTAATTAAAAATGTGAGCATGTATGATGTTTGTTTCATCCCCCAGTGTACCATTATGTATGTTTGTTTGGAAATTATCCTATTGTTTCCTTATTTAGGTCCCCATATTAATGAAGCCTTTTAACAAAGCAACATAGACGTTGTCAGCAGATAAGGACCTCACTTGGCCCACCTAGGCTGCCCTAAATTCCCTACATATAGTGCCTCCAGAGACCCTACTTGTACTCCTGAGTACACCCACTCTTGCTTCTAAGATTCCCTCATGTCTATCCCATACATTTTTATGTTGATTGCATGCATGCGCAAGAAACATGTTGCGACAGGTTTCTGCAGAAGCAGGGTGTGGAGGCGTGGCACTGTTGTGCCCAATGCCCCCACAGCCTGCAAAGGCTTGGCCCCTGTCCCCCAATGCCATGGCATGCTGCTGCTGACACTAGTTCAGCCAGCGTGCCACAACTCTCTAAAAAAATCAGCCACTGCAATCAGGGGCCGCCTCGTCATTGCAGCGTCAGCCATCCGCTGCACTGAGGGAGCGACCCGTCATTGCAGGGCGGGATGTGGGATCCCTGATATTGTTTGTGAACATGGTGATGGGTTGCTGCCATGTTCACAAACAATATACCCCCTCCCACCACCATGTTTACTTGCCGACAAGGGCCCACTCCCCGCTGGCATTCTGTAACCCCGTTGTTCCTGCGGCGACGGGTGCCCAATCACTGTCGGCATAATGATCCCCCTTTTGTTCCTGCCGATGGGGTGCCCAATCCCGTCGGCATAGTGATTATCCCCGTTCTTCCTGCCGACGGGTGCCCAATCCCTGTCGGCATAATGATTATCTCCCCTCCTTTGTCCTGCGGGCGGGTGCCCAATCCCGTTGGCATAATACTCCCTCCGTTGCTAGCGAGGGTGCCCAATCCCCTCGGCTCCTGCAGCTCCCCCTTGCCTTGTTTGCTGGCAGGTGCCCAATCCCCCGGCTACCCCACCCACAAGGTGGCACGCTGGGAGCCCACCCCAGCGTGCCAAAGCACTGTAAGTCGGAAACCATCCCCGATGTCTTGATTTAGTTTCAACCTGTAAAAAGGAAACAGTCCTTGTAGTCTCCCTGCCTGCCCTCCCACAACCCGCACCCACCCACTGCCACCATGCCTCCCCACCCCCCCCCAAACCCCATACTTACCTCCGGAGCTCCGGGCGACGATCTCGCTGGACTGGGAACATGTCTGCACTCTTCAAAGCCGACCTCGATTTGAGGAAATGCCGGTAAGCTGAATAATGTAATGAATTGGGTTTTTTCAACTTTAGTGCATATCTCGGGCATTTTTGGGAATTTTTTCACCAAATTTTCAACATGGGGTTTTTGGACCCCTCCTCATGAATTCTTGAACTGTCATGGCGTTAATCGGCCCCAAAAGGTGGTTTCGCGGTCACTGCGTGGAATCATCCTTCAGGACTGATTAACGAAACGACAGTGCCAGTGTTCATGAGGTGGGCTCTCAAAAAGCCTATGTTGCAAATTTGGTGGAAAAAATCCCAAAAATTACTGTTTTACGTGTGTGCGTTGCGCAGTTGCTACGTACGCTCGTAACTTTTCGAATTTACAGTATTTTCACACCAGATTTTTAACATTAGAATTTTGTCACACCTCCTTGTGAGCAGTATAGCTGTCATTGTTCACATCCTGGCCAAAATGTGTTTTTGCAGTTCCGGCACAGAATGGCGCGGTCACTGTGGTAAATCAGTGTTCAGGACAGATTAAGAAAATGACAGTGACACTGTTTATGAGTAGAGGTCCTAAAATGCCTATGTTGAAAATTTGATAACAATACTCCATAAAATGACTGTGTTATGAGCGTGCATTGCGCAGTTGGCACGCATGCTCGTAACTTCGCGAATTTATAACATTTTCACTCCAGATTTTCAACACTGCCATTTTTCCACACCTACTTATGAATAGTGCAGCTGTCATTTTTCCCATCCTGGCCGAAATGTGTTTTCGCACATCCAGCGCAGAATACAGCGGTCGCTGTGGGAAATCACTGTCCGGGACAGATTAAGAAAATGACAGTGATACTGTTCATGAGCAGAGGTCCTAAAATACCTATGTTGAAAATTTGGTGATGATAGCCCATCAATTGACTGTATTTACGGTCTCGTTGCCCACTTTCCGCGCTCCTTGTAACTTCGCAGATTTGTAATATTGTCACACCAAATTTTCAACAATACCATTTTTTCACACCTCCTTATAAGCAGTGCAGCTGTCATTTTTCACATCCTGACCAAAATGTGTTTTCACAGTTACAGCGCAGAATAACGTGGTCACTGTGGGAAGTCAGTGTTTGGGACAAATTATGAAAAGGACAGTGGCACTGTTCATGAGCAGAGGTCCTAAAATCCCTATGTTGAAAATTTGGTGATGGAACTCCATAACATGACTGTGTTACAAGCGTCACGTTGAACTGTTGCCACCCGCCTTAACTGCAAATTAACCAATACTGACCGCCACATTTTCAACAGTGGCATTTCCACTAACTCATATCCTACACTGGCATCGTCCAACATTAAATATGTTTTTCCTCATGGACAATACTTACGGTCACTGATCAGTATTTGGGACAGATCAAGTGGCCGAGTGGGGCGGGTACCCGACTCTCCAGGCTCTGTGGGACTACTATGGATTTGTTTGTGGGCAGACAAAGGCTCAACACAAACCCAGTACAAAAGGGGACCCAGCACTCAGGAGAAACAGAATGAGAGGCGGGTGAGGAGGGGTGAGTGAACTCACCGGAGCACTGTCAGAACTGCTACGGATTTCTTTGTGGGCAGAAAAAGCTGTCAATACAGGCAGGGGCCCAGTCAAAAGGCCAGCCTGCAGTGGTGGGAGAAACAGTATGAGCGAGTGAGACAAGGGGAATTAGTGAGCTCAGCGGAGCTCTATAAGGACAGCTGGTATTTCTTTGTGGGCAGAAAAAGGTGCCAAAGCAGGCAGGAGCCCCGTACAAAAGGGCAGCTTGCAGTGCCAGGACAAACAGAATGAGCGATGAGAGAGGGAGATTGCGCGACCTCAACAGAGCTCTGTCGGGACAGCTGCAGAGTTCTTTGTGGACAGACAAAGGTGCCAATGCAGCCAAGAGCCCTGTACAAAAGCGCCCAGTCTTTGGGCATGGAAGGAAACAGAATGAGCAGAGCAGAAGCGGTGGCTGAGCTCAGCAGGGACTATACTGTGACTACTGCAGATTTCTTTGTGGGCAGAAAATGTGGCAACACAGGCAGGAGCCCAGTACCATTAGCCAGCTTGCAGTGCGGCAGAAAGCGGAATGCGAGGTGACTGAGAGGTGAGCGAGCTCAGTGGAGCTGTCGCGGTCACTTCAGATTTCTTTCTGTGCATAAAGCTGCCAATGCAGGCAGGACCCAGTACAAAAGGGCAGCCTGCAACGCATGGAGACACAGAACGAGCGAGTGAGGGAGGGGCAGTCAATGAGCTCAACGGGGCTTTGTTGGAACTGCTGCAGCTTTGTTTGTGGGCAGAAAAAGGCAGCAATGCGTGCAGGGGTCCAGTGCAAAAGGGCAGCCTGCAGTGGCAGGATAACCAGAATGAGCAAGTGAGTGAGCTCAACAGAGCTGTATTGTAACTGCTGCAAATTTCTTTGTTGGCATAAGAAGGCAGCAACGCAGGAAGGAGCCCAGTAGAAAAGGGCAGCCTGCAGCGCTGGCAGAACAGAATGAGCAAGTGAGAGAAGGGGAGTGAGCGAGCTCAATGGAGCTTTGTCGGGACTGCCATAACATGACTGTGTTACCAGCGTGCATTGAACTGTTTCCATGAACCCTTGTAACTTCGCAAATTTTTAATACTGTCACGCCACATTTTAACAGTGGCATTTTTCCACAACTCCTTATGAACACTACAGCTGTCATTTTTCACATCCTGGCTACAGTATGTTTTTGCACTCCTGCCAGACAATAGCACGGTCACTCTGGAAAATCAGTGTTTGGGACAGATTAAAATCGACCGAGTGAGAGGGGGCAGTGACCAAGCTCAATTGAGGTCTGTCAGGACTGCTGTGGATTTGTTTGTGGGCAGACAAAGGCCCCAACACAAGAGCCCAGTAGAAAAGGGCAGCCTGCAGCACTGGGAGAAACAGAACGAGAGAGAGCGAGTGAGGGAAGGGAAGTGAGCGAACTCACCGAAGCGCTGTCAGGACTGCTGCAGATTTCTTTGTGGGCAGAAAAAGGCATCAATACAGGCAGGGGCCCAGTACAACAGGCCAGCCTGCTGCGGTGGGAGAAACAGTATGAGCGAGTCAGACAAGGGGACTTAGTCAGCTCACTGGAGCTCTATCAGGACTGCAGGGATTTCTTTGTGGGCAGAAAAAGGCACTGATGCAGGCAGCAGCCCCGTACAAAAGGGCAGCTTGCAGCGCCAGGACAAACAAAATGAGTGATGAGAGAGGGAGACTGTGCGACCTCAATGGAGCTCTGTCGGGACAGCTGTGGATTTCTTTGTAGACAGACAAAGGTGCCAACACAGCCAGGAGCCCCATACAAAAGCGCAGTCTGCGGCGCCAAGAGAAACAGAACAGCGAGTGACAGAGCAGTAGTGAGCGAGCTCAATGGAGCTCTATTGTGACTGCTGCAGATTTCTTTGTGGGCAGAAAATGAGGCAGCATGAGCGCAGGGCCCAGTAAAGGGCAGCCTGCAGCGCTAGGAGAAACAGAATGAGCGAGTGAGAGAGGGGGATTGAGCAACCTCAATGGAGCTCTGTCGGGACAGTTGTGAACTTCTTTGTGGGCAGAAAAAGGCACCAACACAAGCAGGAGCCCAGTACAAAAGGGCAGCCTGCAATGCTGGGAGAAACAGAATGAGCGAGTGAGAGAGGGGAGAGTGAGCGAGCTCAATGGAGCTGTGTCGGGACTGCTGCAGATTTCTTTGTGGGCAGAAAATGCGACAATGCAGGCAGGAGCCCAGTACAAATGGCCAGCTTGCAGCGCAGGCAGAAACAGAATGCGAGAGTGACAGAGGGGGAGTGAGCTAGCTCAGTGGAGCTGTGTCGGGACTGCTTCAGATTTCTTTCTGGCCAGAAAAAGCCGCCAATGCAGACAGGAGCCCAGTACAAAAGGGCAGCCTGCAGCGCCAGGAGACACAGAACGAGCGAGTGAGGGATGGGCAGTCAGTGAGCTCAATGGGGCTTTGTTGGGACTGCTGCAGATTTGTTTGTGGGCAGAAAAATGCAGCAGTGCATGCAGGGGCCCAGTACAAAAGGGCAGCCTGCAGTGGCTGGAAAACCAGAATAATCGAGTAAGCTCAACAGAGCTGTTTTGTAACTCCTGCAAATTTCTTTGTGGGCATAAGAAGGCAGCAACACAGGCAGGAGCCCAGTAGAAAAGGGCAGCCTGCAGCGCTGGCAGAACAGAATGAGCGAGTGAGAGAAGGGGAGTGAGCGAGCTCAATGGAGCTTTGTCAGGACTGCTGCACATTTCTTTGTTTCCAGAAAAATGCGCCAACAGAGGCAGGAGTCTTGTACTAAAGGGCAGCCTGCAGCACCAGGACAACCAGAATGAGTGAGTGAGACAGGTGGAGTGAGCGACCTCAACGGGGCTCTGTCAGGACAGCTGTGGATTTCTTTGTGGGTAGAAAAAGCCACCAATACAGGCAGGAGCCCAGTACAAAAGGACAGTCTGCAGTGCCAGGAGAAACAGAATGAGCGAGTCAGAGAGGGGGAGTGAGCCACCTCAATGGAGCTCTGTCGGGACAGCTGCGTATTTCTTCCTCAGCAGAACAAGGTGCCAACGCAGGCAGCAGCCCACTACAGAAGAGCAGCCTGCAGCACCGGGACAAACAGACTGACCCACTGACAGGGCCACTGAGCGAGCTCAACAGACCAACGCAATCAACATTTGGCATTGACAAATGCTTGTTAATACTGTGACCGTTCTAGCCTCCACCACTTCCGCTGGAAGTCTGTTCCAAGCAACCGCCACCCTTTCCATGAAGAAGTACTTCCTAAAGTTTTCTCTGTTACCCCCAGCATCATAGTGTGACCCTTGTCCTTGAGCATCTTTTCTTTGGAACATGCTCCCTTTCTGTACCTCACTTATTCCTGTGAAATATTTGAAGGCCTCTATCATATCCCCCCATTTCCTCCTGTCTTCTAGGGCGTACCTATTTAAATCCTTAAGCCGTTCTTTGTAGGGCTTCTGATGCAGGCCCTGCACTATATTAGTTGCTCTCCTTTGCACCCCCTCCACCCTATCTATGTCCTTTTAGAGATGAGGTCTGCAGAACTGTACACAGTACTCGAGATGGGGTCTCACCAGCAATCTAAACAGGGGTATTATTACCTCTCTCTTTCTGCTAGTAATACCCCTCCCAATGCATCTGAGTATTCCGCTAGCCTTTCCCACTGCCTTGTCACATGGTTTAGCTACCTTCAGGTCATCAGAAATTATGATTCCCCCCCGGTCTGTTTCCTGTTTTGTGACTGCTAATACTGCCTCCCTGAGTTGGTACATTGCCCCCAAGTTTTTTTGTCCTTAGTGCATGATTTTGCAGTTTTTTGCATTGAATCTTAGCGGCCAAACTCAAGACCATTCTTCTAACTTCTCTAGGTCCTCCCTCATTCTATCAACCCCCCCCCCCCATTGTGCCTACTCTTTTGCAGAGTTTTGTGCCATTGCAAATAGGCATACCCTCCAGTCTGGTCCTTCTGCAATGTCGCAAATAAAGACATTGGAGAGGACCAGGCCTAATACTGACCTCTGCAGCACCTCGTTAGTCACCCTGCCCTCCTCAGAGTGTACCCCAATTACTACCACTCTTTGGCTCTTACCACTAAGACAATTCTCTGCCCATTTTACTATTTTAGGACCTACTGCTAGGCTACTGCGTTTCTTTGCCAGCCTTCCATGTTGAACAGTGTCGAAGGCCTTGCTGAAATCCAGATAGGCTATGTCAACCGCCCTTCCCTGGTCCACTTCCTTTGTTACCCAGTCAAATAACTTGATCAAGTTTGTCTGGCAGGACCTCCCTCCCCCCATGAATCCATGTTGCCTCGGTTCCTGTAGACTGGTAGTAACAAGGTATTCCCCATCCTTCAGTAGTGATTCCATTACTCTGCCCACTACTGAAGTCAGGTTGACTGGCCTGTAATTTCCCGCCTCTTCCCTGTTTCCACTTTTGAGGAGTGGGACTACCTCCTCTGGTCCCCAGGTATCTCCCATGTTCCTAGTGACCGGTTGAACCAGGGTGTCAGAGGTGCCGCCAGCTCCTCCCTGAGCTCCTTCATCAACCTGAGGTGTACCCCATCTGGACCCATTGCCTTGTCTGCATTTAACTTTGACAACTCCTTTAGGATTCGTTCCACTGTGAAAGAGCTAGTGTTCACCAGCCAAGCCTTTATGCCTCTTCTATAACAAGGGCCCATTTCCTATCCCCCCTCTTCCATGAACACTAAAGTATTTGTTTAGTATATCCACTTTTTGGTGGTCCTCTTCTACAGAACCCCCCCCCCTTCTCCTTTCAGTCTTACTATGCCTCCCTTGGACTTCCTCTTTTCACTAATGCATCTAAAAATGTTTTATCCCCTTTTTTACTGCTTTGGTTATATTTTCTTCTGTTTTTGCTTTTGTAGTTCTAACTGCCTTCCCTGCCCCTCTTTGTGTCTCCTGATAACTCTCCCTATCTTCCTCCATCTGTGTTCTTTAGTATTTTCTGAAGGCTCGTTTTTTTGCTCTTGCTTTTTCCGCTACCTCTATAAAGAACCACAGTGGTCTCTTTTTTCCTCTTGCCCTTGCTGATCTACTAGACACAGAATGTAGTAGCTTTTTCAATTCCCTCTCTAATTGTAGCTCACTGTTCTTCTACTTGCTGTAGTTTCCCTATACCTGCCACTACATCCCTGAGGCATTCTCCCATTTTCTTAAAATCAGTCCTCCGGAAATCCAGGACCCTCATCCTTTTGTGGTTTGATTCTGGCCCTGTTCTTATGTTAAACCACACCACCCAGTGATGACTGGTCCCCAGGTGGCACCCCACAGTGATGTCAGCAATGCTTTTTCCACCCACGTTCTGGAACACTGTGACATCAGATGAGCTGAAGTCACAGTATTCTGCTTCCATGTACTCTTCCGCTCAACTGATGTCACTGGGTTCCAAAAGAACTAAGTAATTAAGAAACGAATATCAAGCTGGAAAAAGACTGCATTAATTTGGGACCCTAAATAAGACTATTTCAAAACAAAGACACACAATACACTAATGTGATTGAACAGGATTTGCACATGTCCAAATTTACAATTATATTAAAACATGGGAACAACGGGGTTTATGTTTCTTTTAAACATAAAGCTATCACCAGTGGTTGCTTTCCAAGATGAAATGAAGTTTGTCAGATCATGAACTTTGAGGAACATTCCCAAATGGTTCAAGAACATGCATCAATGTTCACCAACTGTTCTCCATCTCAGTTCATGGCCCTCATTCCTGAACTATTCCTGAACTGTTCTTCACCTCAGTTCATGGCCCTCATTCCCGAACTATTCCCGAACTGTTCTTCACCTCAGTTCATGGCCCTCATTCCTGAACTATTCCCGAACTGTTCTTCACCTCAGTTCATGGCCCTCATTCCTGAACTATTCCCGAACTGTTCTTCACCTCAGTTCATGGCCCTCATTCCTGAACTATTCCTGAACTGTTCTTCACCTCAGTTCATGCTCCATGTTCTTGAATTATTCATCAACTGTTGTTCTGCTCAGTTCATGGAGCTCATTCCTGAACTGTTCACCAACTGTTCTTTAACTCAGTTCATGGATATGTTCCTGAACTGTTCCCCAACTTTCTTCTTCTCACTTCATGGACTGCCATACATTCCTGAACTGTTTCTCAGCTGTGCTACTACTCAGTTCATGAGCCACGTTCTTGAACTGTTCACCAACTGTTCTTACACTCAGTTCATGGACCACATTCTTAAATTGTTCACTAACTATTGTTCTACTCAGTTCATGGACCACTTTCCTGAACTGTCACCAACACAAAGCTCCTGACATTGCAGGACCTTTAATAGACCCTGAGGAACTGAGATGAACACCAGTTTGCATTACTTTGAATAACTAATTTGCATACCAGAATGCACTGTTTTCCACTGTAAGAGATATAAATCATTCCAAAATCACATATTTTCAGTTGAGAAGTGAAAAATATACTGGGCAGCATTCTCAAATATGTCAGAAATTTGCTGTGTAGGTTTGCCCCATCTGCCGTGCTTGTGTCAAAAAGTTAGACAACCTAAACGGTGGCATTATGTATTTGTGTACGTAGCACATGTTACAATACTTTGGGTGTCACCAGCGTCAAAAACGAGATGCATGCAAGCACTTATTTTATGCAAACTGCTGTAAAGCAGGGAATTTGCTGTGATTATGTCAAAACATTTTAAAATGGAATTCATGTTTCACTGCATTTCAGATGATACAAGCACAGACCCAAATCAGGAACTGCACTTGTAGCATCCTGTCTGAAACTCCACACCCCTGTCTGCCAAGCAATTAACTGTCTGAGCACCCAAAAAGGATTAACATTTAAACTCACAACATTGTTATAGAGTTTCAGATTTCAAAGTACTGGTTCTGTAAGCCAAGGCAGATCATTTTGGCACTCCTTGCCCCATTCCCTATTCCTTTAAAAAAGATGACCACTTGTGGTCATATTTTCAGACATTTCTGGCACGATTCAGTGGTACCTGGGGTATCTGCAATGAGACCATTTGGCCACAGAAAATGTGGTTTAACTTCATGTTGCAAGAGCCACAACGTGCGCGAGAAAAATGGCAGTTGTGTCGTTGTTGTGCCATAAAGTGTCACAAAGTTGTCAAAGATCAATTAAATAGTTATTAACTTATCAAAATAAAAACTAGGAGAATAATTGATACTGGGGAAGAGATAAAGAATGAATATGTGACTTAGTTATATTACTGTGAAGTAAAATCCTTCGCTGGTCAGACAATCTTCTCTTTCTGCTTCCCTAAACTTTGGAACTCTTTACCCCTAACCATTCGTTCTGCCTCTTACAAATGCTCTCTCTCCTCTCTGCTCCATGACCACACCGCTACCTCCTGTGCCTGCCCTTGAGTCATGGCCCTTCCCTACTCCTCAAATTACCTTCTTCCCCTCTTTCTCCATGACCACACCACTCTCTCCTGTTGCTGCCCTTTCCCGCTCCTCAATTTACCCTCTTTCCCTCTTTCTCCTCCTCTTTGCCCTTCCACCCACCTCACCAACCCTCTTACCTCTCTTTTTCCTCCCTTACTTATTTGCACTTTCCCTTCTGCCTCTCCCTCATCTACGTTCCTTCCTTCAGCACCCTATCCTCTGATGTCATCTCCGTTGAAAAGTACTATTGCTTGTACCTATGGGACAGATTTCCTGCCATGTCCTTGTAAAATTTGTACCTATAATTATACTGGTCTGATAAACCTCATTCATGTTTGTTTTGTACTGTTTAATTGATATCTCTGTATGACAATTTATTGTATAAGTTATTGTTCTATGTTGTTCTTACACCTCTCTTCGCCCTTCCCCATGACGTATCTGGAAATTAGCTATTTTGCAGCTCAGTATGTCTTTCCTGGTGAAACTTTTAAAATAAATAAATACATAGGACTAGATATTCAAAGGGGTTGCACCTGGCACAACTAAGTTGCACCAGTGCAACCCCAGAAATGCACCCCAGGGCAATATTCAAAGGAAGGAATTGAAAAGTGCAATTCCCGATGCATTAGGGCACAAAGATAATGCATGCAGCGCATCTCTGGTGGAGTGCCCATGCATATGCGGCACACCCTGGTATTCAACCCGGGATGTATGGTGCATATGCCAGCACAACCCTGAGATGGACTGCATACTGATGCACAAAATTGAGCCTGAAAGATAAGGCTCAAATGGTAGCCAACCACAGGTAAACTGCCCTAATGCAAGGTGCAACACAGTAGCTGCCAGCTGTGGGTGGCCACCCCACCAGTACACTGTGCACAAGCATCCAAAATATCCCTGGTAGTCCAGTGGTTTCTCCCTCCCTCTGCATAGCCCCAGCTGACAAAAATAAAATAGCTATATAGCCTTGGTAGTCTAGTGGTACCCTCCTCCCTCTCCATAGCCCCAATCATCAAAAATAAAATGTTGAAATAGCTCTGGTAGTCTAGTGGTACCCCCACCCCTCCCGATGCTCTGATCACCAAAAACAAAATAGCTATATAGCTCTGGTAGTCTAGTGGTACACCCTCCCTCCCTGTAGCCCCATTAGCCAAAAATAAAATGTTGAAATAGCCTTGGTAGTCTAGTGGTACCCCAACCCCTCTTGATGCTCCAATCACCACAAACGAAATAATTATATAGCCCTGGTAATCTAGTGGTACCCTCGCCCCTCCTGATGCTCCTTTCACCACAAATGAAATAATTATATAGCCCTAATAGTCTAATGGTATCCCCCGCCCCTCTCAATGCTCAGATTGCCGCAAATGAAATAATTATATAGCCCTGGTAGTCTAGTGGTACCCTCACCCCTCCTGATGCTCCTTTCACTATAAATGAAATAATTATATAGCCCTAATAGTCTAGTGGTATCCCCACCCCTCTCGATGCTCAGATTGCCACAAATGAAATAATTAGATAGCCCTGGTAGTCTAGTGGTACCCTCACCCCTCCTGATGCTCTGATCTCCAGTACACCCGACAGAAAGACATCCCTTGTGGTTCGGTGGCACCCTCCCCCACCTACACAGGACTCCCTGCTCACCCAGATCCCCCCCAGTCATTGGCAGGCAGCAACAAACCCACCCGCATACCTCTGCAGCTGCCTGCCAAATGACAGCATACAGTATGAGCTGCAAGCCAGTGCAAACTGTAATAGTCATTCACAAACATATGAATTGATTACATCATCCTGCTTTTATAGAGTTTTACAATGTAGTTACCCAGGAAAGATCAGTTAACATGCAGTATCTCATTTTTAGTGAGGTTCTGATTGTACTTATTGTAACACTAACAGGTCTGGGATGCCATAAACGAGTTGGTTCCATTCACAGACAGTATGTTTTCAGTGACAAGATGCTGTATCTCTTTTTGGCCAGCAGGGGGATGTGAATTGTGCTGAGTGCACATTTTAGTGCCTCATTTTTGCTTTGGGGGCTATATTCAAACATGCTTGAGGCACTCACACTTTGCTCCAAACACGTTTGAGTATATCAAATTTAATGAACTGTGCTAATTTGCACTCAGGAACGGGACTTTATAGGGGGCAGCCCGATACCTTTTAATATAGGGCCATTACTCTGTGTAGCTCTGGTTTCCAGTTCTAGATTTGGCTACCTATGTCTGTTTGAAGCTTTTAACCACTGACTGCATTGCTTTTAGCCAGTGACTGCCATGCCAGCAACCCGGGTTCAAGAATGGACCTGGGTCATTTGAAGGCTGACCTGGGAGGGAGGATGGACATCTGTAGGACAGGGAGCAGAATCTAGGTGACAGCACCATGGGATAGCATGGGAAGGGATGCAACATCTGGATGCCTGAGGTGTCTTCATGGAGGTATACACTTGTCTGGGCCCAGTAGGGGAGTAAATAGGAGGAAAAGCCCTCCCACTGTAGAACAGTGATAGCCTGCTCCTTGCAGGCCCTACACCAATGACTAGGTACCTCTGACCTAAAGTCCTGTGGTAGAACCACCAGAAAAGGTAAGTCCCAGAGAAGGTGGGTGATGGGGCTGGAAAGACTGTCAGATGGGGGCCAAGGCGGGTGCTGAAGGAGATAAACAGCTTTGCTGAAAAAAGGTATTATACTTTATTATGCATTCCCAATGCATGTAAAATGCATCCTTCACCCCCCCCCCAAATATTGCTATATATTATAGTTGCACAGTAGTGCCACTATAGTTGGGGTTGAGTAGGCAGTTTAATGTTAAACCTCAAATTTTGCACTTTAGTAACTTTGCTACTGTTCCATAGATTTACACAAAATTTGGTATGCACTGCCCTGTGGGGTAGATCTCTTGATGTACCAAGTTTCATTGCGATCAGATTTTGTGCTGCACATAGTGAAAAATTAAAATTAGCTTTTTTCACCTGCTGTGGCTGTTTTTCCTCATCATGCTGTGGCTACACCATTTGGAAAATTTGTCTGAAATTTTCAGGGTAGAAACAGCTTGCCCCAAAGAACGAGTCAGCACTGGTTTGGTGGAAAAATATTAATCCGTTTCAAAGTTATTCAGTTTTGAAATCCGGGTTCTGAGCATGCTCAGTTCAGTCTTTTGGATAGTTGCACAGTGCAAAAAAGGATTTAGGGCTCACAAAAAGGGATTTTGACAGCGCGTGAGGAGGAATTCATTAAATCCCTCTTTGTGAGAAAAAAATTCCCTTTTCGCAAGCCGCCATCTTGTTTTAATTTTTTCTGCTCAAACTAAACATTGTAACTTTACCCAGGATGTCTTCTGCAAACATTAAGGCATAGATTTTGTTCATGTGGATATCCTTTACTGTTCTCTGCCTTTGGTTTACTTTACTGTGGCCCCTGAATGTTTATTTTTGAGTTTTAAAATCCCTTTCTGTGACTCACTTCCGATCGCTGTTCACAATGCAAAAAGGGATTTTGACACCTCACGAAATAAGATTTTGTCAGATCATGAAAAGGGATTGGGTTATCAGACCAGATGGCCCTGAATTTTGACACCTAGCAAGAAGTGATTCGGCTCGCAAAAATGGATTTTGCCACCTCTCGAAGCAGTGAAAATTCCTCTTTACATGCCAAATCTCTTTTCATGAGGTGTCAAAATCCCTTTTCACATCACAAAAAGGGATTACCACCAAGGTCATCTGGTCTGACAACTCAAATCCCTCTTCGTGAGCTGTCAATATCCCTTTTTGCGAGCCGAACCTCTACTCATGAGCTGTCAAAATTCCTTTTCACATTGTGAAAAGGGATTTCTGGCAGAGCCATCTGGTCCCACAATCACAAAAAAGGATTTTGACACCTAGTGAAAAGGGATTCGACTCATAAAAAGAGATTTTGACAGCTCATGAAAAGGGATTTCTAAAGTTAACTGTTTCTTTGCCACTTCACTGCAAAGAAACGGTTTGGAATTTTGGGGTGACATTTTCAGGATAGCAAGGCATTGCCCCACAGATGTGACATTTGCTGGTTTGGTGATAACATTTATATTGCTTCCATAGTTACAACATTTTGAAGTCTGGAAACTTCCCATAGAATAACATTTGGGACGATGCAGTACCTTTCAGCACTTTTATCTCAAAAACTTTTCGAGAAATGGATTTTGTGCTAAACGCAGCTTGGTAGCATATGTGCAGGTTGCCAGGACATGACTACAACTGCAGTGAAATTTTAAGGTTGCTATGGTTAGTGAGATATTGCACCATTTGCATCATAAGGGTTACTTGGAATATCTCTAGGTCTCTACACTTCTGGGCAGGTGGGTGCGCAGGGCCCTTGAAATAATAGAAGTGCAAGGCCCTCCGTTATGCAGTACTGGAAACACAGAGCCCAGAGGGAGATGACAATTCATTATTCTGTCTCTACAGTTATGGATAGATGGGAGCCCTGTGGTCTTTCAAA
The DNA here is from genome assembly GCA_016271365.2 of Neoceratodus forsteri. Lineage (NCBI taxonomy): Eukaryota > Metazoa > Chordata > Ceratodontiformes > Ceratodontidae > Neoceratodus > Neoceratodus forsteri. The sequence goes on along the minus strand of JADMNL010000023.1, from coordinate 564,864,306 downwards.
TGGATACCATTCTGGAGTGATGGGAGCTCCACAGGGAGATGCAGCCACAACGTCACAGCAATAAACCGCACCACTCGAAGCTCCAAAAAAAGGCAATATTTAATAATGAAAACCGCAGTTACCAATACATGCAGGTAAATGAGTAATACAACCTCTACCGGTTTCGCACGATTTGCGTCATCAGGAGGATGACCATTCATCTACACAGACCCCTTTTATAGTAAATCAGCAACCTAAATTTAAAGTACCGGTACAACAATCCGACAAAAAATGTATCAATATTATACACACAACATAAGATCCATGTAGTAATAGTTCTATCTTTATATCTATAAACAGTTAAAAATGGTTAGAAGGGAGCTGAGAAACTAGAACGCTATCTATAATTACCCTCCAACAACACATATAGTGTATTCATTTCTATTAACATAGCATTCATACATAATTTGGAGACAACTATCTAAATATAAAAATATTAAAAAGAAAAAAAATGACTATATCAGAATATAAACTGTGGAGCCAAAATAATATTGAGTGCATTTAACATTACCACCAAAGGATCACCATAAATGTTATGTCCATAATGATATTTAGAAATGAAGGACACAGAAATGGAGGAAATGCATATTTTCAATGTAACCTGAAAAATAAGCATACAAAATATATCAAAGCATTATATTTCCAGGAAGCTATTAGCAAAATAATACACAGTTCAGTGTATAAGGAACAAGGAGTATATGGAACAAGGAGTATATCACTATGTAAGTAGTACAGGTTCTAATCCCACCAGGGGATGCCAGTTCATTTTTATCAAAGAAAACATTTATTTTCTCCTAATACATGATAATAACTCAATCCTGTCATTCAGACCAGGAGATTTCAAAGCTCCCAAGGTATAAATCCAAAAAGATTCCCGATAAAGTAATTTTTCATCCAGGTTCCCACCACGTGGTCCTAACGTAACCCTTTCAAAAGCACAACACTTGAAACAATGCTTGCCATCTCTTGTAGTATTGATTTGAACTGCTAATGCATTCTTCACATCCTTATTTGCAATGGACCAAAGATGTTCACTTACCCTTATTTTGAATTGTCTACTAGTTTTGCCCACATTAAAAGACCCACACTCACATATCGCCAAATATATAACATTATTACTATTACAATTAAAAAATTCCCTAATCTGGAATTCTTTTAAATTGTTATGAGCAGTAAATTTATCGGTTTTCAGAATGTAAGGGCAACACTTACAATTCCCACAGCTGAAATTTCCAGCAGGTAAGGGTGGCAACCAAGTTTTAAACGCAGGTTCTGTTTTGTCAAAAAAGTGATTATGTACTAGTCTATCTCTAATATTTCTGCCTCTGTGAAAAACAAAGCAAGGTTTTTCCTTCACATCTTCAAACAAGAGAGGATCATGTTCCAAGATGTGCCAGTTATTAAAAACAATCTTCTGTATCTTATGAGTATGTCTAGTGTAGCTGGTAACAAAATTCATCTTAGGAGACTCCACTGGTTTTACTTTCACCAACAATAATGTTTCCCTTTTAGTGTCCAAAATGTCTTTAAAAGTTTGATCTACACGCTTAGATGAATAACCTCTGGCAATAAATCTATTGCACATATCACTTCCTTGGACAAAAAAATCACTGTCTTCAGAACAGTTTCTCCGAGCCCGATAAAGTTGTGCCTTGGGAATGTTATTAATCATACGGTAGGGATGGAAACTAGATGCTAATAAAAAAGAATTCCGGTCAGTATCTTTATGAAATAAATCTGTTTTCAGAGTGCCATCTATATTCTTTGAAATCTTTAGATCCAAAAAAGAGACACTATCAATGTCACTCTGCACTGTAAATTTTAAATTAGAATTAGTTGTTTCAAGAAATTCAACAAAATTACCTAATTCTGCATATGTACCAGTCCATACCATAAAGATGTCATCAATAAAACGATGCCAGATGTCAATTTTATCACGAAAAGGGTTGTTCTGTTCATCGTAGATGTACATCTTTTCCCATCTACCTAAATAAAGATTGGCATAATTAGGGGCAAACGTTGCCCCCATAGCTGTACCTCTGTTTTGTCTATACATATCTCTTCCAAAAAGAAACACATTCTTAGTCAATACATGTTCACTACAGGTCAATAGAAACTGTTTCTTAGAGTCTGTGATATTTGGATCCAAGGATAGCTAATAGTCCAGTGCCTCCATACCACCCGAATGGGGTATGTTAGTATAGAGGGAGGTTATGTCCATCGAAACAAGGAACCATTCTCTCTCAGTCTGCATTTCCCCCAGTATACCCAGCATCTGAGTAGTATCTCTAATAAATGAGGGTAAGGTCACAACATAAGGTTTAATATGTGTATCAACATATTTAGACAAAAATTACTTTATCGGGAATCTTTTTGGATTTATACCTTGGGAGCTTTGAAATCTCCTGGTCTGAATGACAGGATTGAGTTATTATCATGTATTAGGAGAAAATAAATGTTTTCTTTGATAAAAATGAATTGGCATACCCTGGTGGGATTAGAACCTGTACTACTTACATAGTGATATACTCCTTGTTCCATATACTCCTTGTTCCTTATACACTGAACTGTGTATTATTTTGCTAATAGTTTCCTGGAATTATAATGCTTTGATATATTTTTTATGCTCATTTTTCAGGTTACAGTGAAAATATGCATTTCCTCCGTTTCTGCGTCCTTCATTTCTAAATATCATTATGGACATAAAATTTATGGTGATCCTTTGGTGGTAATGTTAAATGCACTCAATATTATTTTGGCTCCACAGATTATATTCTGATATAGTCATGTTTTTTCTTTTTAATATTTTTATATTTAGATAGTTGTCTCCAAATTACATATGAATGCTATGTTAATAGAAATGAATACACTATATGTGCTGTTGAAGGGTAATTATAGATAGCTTTCTAGTTTCTCAGCTCCCTTCTAACCATTTTTAACTGTTTATAGATATAAAGATAGAACTATTACTACATGGATCTTATGTTGTGTGTATAATTTTGATACATTTTTGTCGGATTGTTGTACTGGTACTTTAAATTTAGGTTGCTGATTTACTATAAAAGGGGTCTGTATAGATGAATGGTCATCCTCCTGATGACACAAATCATGCGAAACCGTTAGAGGTTGTACTACTCATTTACCTGCATGTATTGGTAACTGCGGTTTTCATTATTAAATATTGCCTTTTTTTGGAGCTCCAAGTGGTGCGGTTTATTGCTGTGACGTTATATATCTTTAATTATACTCGCACACTCTGTTCACTGTTTGAGCTGTCTTGCAGTTTTCTTAAGATGCAGCCACAACACACTACAGACTGATTCCACAGACATATAAAGGTATTTACAGTATCTCAAAAAGTAAGGAAATTTGTTGCAAAAACTTAGTTTATATATCAGTTAGGGTTGAAGCAACAAAGTAGGAAAATGAAGTGCTAGGGTTTCCAAACCTAACACCCCCAACCCCTACCATCCCACCCTGCCCACATCCTCCACACACCAATAGGCACTGGGTATCCCTTGGGGTCATCGGACCAAACACTCACCCCATTCTAATGTACTGTACCATCTCAGCTTCCTTACACATGGAATGGGATGAGAGTTAGACAACAGCCCAAGGCACACCTCAATGCCTGTTGATGTGTGGAGGGTGGCTGAGAGTGGTAGAAAATCAGTGGGGTGTTGAGTTTGAATCTAACACCTCATATCCCTACTTTTGTTGCTTTAACCCTAACTGATGCATTAACACAGTTTTTGTAATACACACACACACACACACTCCACTCAGTCTCTCCCACTTTCACTCCTCCCCCCACTAAAAGGCTTTATTTAGGCCTATTCACTTAGACAAATAAGACTTTAAACAAATTACTGAAAAATGCCACCCATATCCCCAAAAGCCTGTGACACATATAAACTCCATTTCTGCAAGGCATAGTTGGATTGGATTGCATTCTGCCTGTTTACATTCCATTAAAGATCAATGGCAAATATATTTTGGTGACAATGAGCTACAAGGATGGGAGCATTTCCAGTGGGATAAAAATTATGTGAAATTACGCTCTGTTTCACATTTGTCATGTTTTAACATTTAGCTGTAGAACTTTATTTTAAGAGTCATTAACTACACTATAACTACTGTATAACTACACTGTAACTGCACTATAATTAATGGGTCTCCCCTTGTCCCATAGGGAAACCATGCAGTAATTTGCTGTAATAAAGAAGTGTTTATTATGGCAAACACACATGGTTTCCCTTACTCTGCGCATGCACCTGCTGCAGTTTCTCACTTCCCAACCACTCTCCGCTTGCCTTTTCACCAAACCATGGCACTAACAGAGACTGAACGGCCACTCAAACTCAGCAGTAAATAATTAAAGTATATATATATATATATATATATATATATATATATATATATATACACACCACAACAACTTAACATTCAGTTGCCCAAAAGATTTAAAAAACAAAAAACTTTTAAATAAATACAGAAAGAGGACCACAGACCACATGCTGTAACCTAACTGGACTGCGGCCTGGCAGCACTTCTTTATATTGTATAATTGCTGAGGTGAAAAATGGGAAACCCAGCAACTATATAAAATAAAATATGGGGTGGTGTGTAAACTCAAAGTTTACACACACCCTCGGTGTTAGATGCTTTAATAAACCCCTTGAGCTTCATTCTCAGGGTTCATGTAGTATCTAACATCTCGGGAGGGGAGGTGTACACATCTCGTTACACACACCACCCCATACTTTATTCTATTTGTAACTTCTGTGCAGTTACATGTAACTACTATGTAGTTGATAACTAGTTTCACATTTGTGTGTTGGGTAATTACACACAATTTGCTTGCAGCAACTACACTGTAACTGTACTGTAACTACTATGTAGTTGTTAACTAATTTTACATTTGTGTGCTGTGTACTTACACAGTTTGCATGAAGTAATAGTTACATGTGCAACCACTACTGCCTCCTTTCGCCACAAATCAATTCATTCTAACAAGTGTAGCTACATATTTAATAGCTGTTGCAAAGTGTAACAGAAAATCTGTTGTGCAACTACCACTGTATCTCTTGTGTCAGTATATAATTTGTTCTTACAAAGGCAAAGACACATGTAATAGCTACTGCAAATTGTGATAGCAAATCTATTGTGTAACTACTATGTTACTACTTTTGACATTATTAAATTTGTTTTTACAAGTGTAACTACATATGAATACAGGTCTTGTGCACTGTTTCAACAGTCTACGTCTATCGGACATTTATTTAAAGGGTAATCACACAGAAAAACGTAAACTGTAATGGGAACAGTAAGTAAAATACGATTATACTGTAACTTCAGTCTACTCCACTGAAATTCACTGACAGGCAGCTCTGGGGCAGTAGTAACATGGGGTATAACCATGATTATCCATATATAAAATATGATGGCCAGTAATTAAAGTAGCAGTACTAGATAATCAGGAAGTGATTATCAAAATTCTGTTTTTTTTGCTGGAAGCATGCAGCCATAGTTTGGGTTTCCATATCTGAAAATATTTTTTTGTGTCTGATCTTTAATTTTTTAGATATTTAAAATGTACTTCCATTTTTGTGGATCCACAGTACATACAATATGGCTGCTGCCTAATTTGCAGCCAAACTACCCCTTCCCGTCACATCATGCCATTTGTTTACTTCCATGGGGCCCTGTGCTGCTTCTTTTCGCTGTCCTTGTGTAGTACTGTGAGTCATGTGCATGTGTGGATGGCAGCAGAGGGTTCCAATTCAACATGGCAGATGGGAGAAACGTAAACAAAAACAACAAAAATGTGAGCAAATTAAGGGGTGATAGTACAGCAAAAACAAGAAAAATTATCAGGTAAGTTCTCTACAGAGCACAAGAAACAACTGTTGCAAAAAAATCTGATTTTATTTATCTAGTGCTACTGCTTTAAATATAGATTTGAAACATATATATATATATTCATATATTCTGTGGTATCCAGTGGTACCCCCCCACCATCTGATTGTCATCCCCATAATATTTATTTCCTTGGTGTCTAGTGGCACACCCCACCCACCGATTCCCCTTCATGTAAACAATTTATGCATCCCAGGTGTCTAATGATGCCCCCTCCCTCCCATGCCAGACTTTGTAACACTGTAGTTTATCTCTGGTGTCTAGTGCCGCCCCCACCTTCCGATGGCCATCCCACTTAGTAGTCATGCTTGCACTGGCATCTAGTGGCCCCCCTTCCACCCTCCGATGTCCCTCAGAGCATAAAAGGAACATCTCTGAAGAACATTGCTGAACATCACATTTAAATCAGGAATTACATGCATAAGGCTGAAACTAATCCAGATAGCGAGGGAATGTTGACTGGCAATTCTTGCACTAACCACTGAGACACCTAACTGCACTTTCTAATTGTTGTAATACTCACAAACACTGACTAATACATATAGACATATATGCATATGTATTCCAGCATAACGTAGCAGTGCACTGTCTACACACACAGAGCATTACCAGACAAAATGTTTTTTGTACAGGGGCTTTAAACTCCAGAATTCCATCCCAATCCAACTCAGACCAGTAGACACGTTTATTAGTTGGCATAACATCAACAAATGGCACTTAGAACAGTTAAAAATAATTGTTGCCTTGTTGTTTTCCATCAGACACAGGATGATATTGTTATTAAGCTAATTGATTGAAGTAAATTATATTATTGTGTCATTGCCTGGGATAACATCTTTTAGTGTCTGTACTGTTATAAAACAACTTCCTCTTTTCTCTACATGTGTAACATTGTAAGAAATACTGATCACCTTTGTAATTGTATTTACTATGTGAGAGCATATAGGACCTCACTGAAAATTATATTTTGTTCAACTGAGTATCTGATTCAAGTAATGAATAAAATAATTTACTACAACTATATTACTACTACTACTGTACGCACACACACACTAACACACATACAGTACTTTATATGGCATTTATTTACTTATACATCTAGCCCTAACTTTTATTGTATTTGGGATAAGCTCTGTGACACACTAACACACATGCACTGCTTCATGTTCTGAGTGTACACTGCTACAATATATTATAAAACGGGCTCAAGAAATCCTGTAATATCAGAAGATATTGTAGCCAACTGGCACTACCCTCCATTCCTGAGCCCCACTACAGCAGCAAATCAGTGAGCTGTGCCAACCCCAAACAAAAGCACAGGCTGGCACAGCTCACAGTGGGGAAATGGCAGGCTTTCTAAATGAAACCAATCTCTGTTATGCGGCGTCCCCCTCCCCCACCCATAACCAACATCAAAGTGCATAGAATCACTGTAAATATTTAAGAATGAAAACTCTATTCTCTGCTCCACGACATAAAAAAAAACTGTTGCTTCAATTGTCCAGCATCCCAACAGCTTGCCATGATCCACCGAGCACCCCGCATGCTGAAAAGAAAACAGCTTTCCTCGCTAACACTCTCGAGCCCGATATACCAAGTGTGCCTCCTGCATCTTTCACTGTTAACAGCTACAGCAAGTTACTTCTGTAATCGCAAGAAAAACAGACACCTTTTTTAATTGCAAACTGTCAAAATTAAATCTTGCACTGCTCTCCAAACCGGACCACGATCTCTGAAGCCGACCTCAAAACTGAAAGTTAACTTCTCAGCGGTCGGCTCAGTCACACAGATATCACTTGCTAGTTATATGGAGCTCGCTCTGTTCTACGCATCAAAATCAGCTTTAAAGAAAGAAAAGATTTACTTAAACAGAGCAAGCAAGTAATGGTACTTCCATATACAGCAAAAATAACAGAAACCCGGGAACATCCATCTACTGGGGCTGCTAAGGGATGTGCTCGCTCCCGCACAAGAAAAATCCTAATATAAAAATAAAACAAAAGGAAGGCATTTCAAAAAATATATATATAAATAAAAGAAATCACACACAAAAACCCTATCTACATCTTGGACAGTGCGCAAGAAACAGCACACATAATATGGAAGCCCAACTGTTAAGACACTCGGTCCTGGTGCATTAAAGTGACAAAGTAGGAAAAATGTTGAAAAAAAACAACATTTTTCACAGTTTCTGTGGGTATCTTCTCTAGACAGTCACTGACTGACTACTATAGACACAGACACACAGCAAGCTATAGTAATTTTCAATTAAACAGAGGGACTATTTTTTCTATTTTGCACAGATATAATATTTTTATTTATTTTATGAAAATTATTACTCCATTTTTTTCCAAATTAACTTTTTTACCAGGGGCCCATTTTATAAGTGCAATAACACTCTCCGAGGTGTGGGTTATCTCCTGATAGAAACGCGCTCTGGTGCATAAGGCACTCTCAAGCGCCTCGTGCCTAACAACGCACCTGGGCGTTCTCTTATCAGGAGATAACCCACACCTCATCATGTGTTATTGCTTGCGTATCACAGTGAATTGCAAACTGACTAGGAAAATGTTAATGTCAGAGTGCCACGCAGGTACACACACACACACACACACACACACACACACACATTCCCATGTAGGGAAACACACACAGAGCCGTTTGTCTCTGCCTGCATGCAACATCCCCTTTTTAGCCTTCTTTGTTGTACTGACTTTCACCAATTAATTACAGTAATATAAACAATAATCAGAATAACTATAAAAACCCATTATGTGATTTACATAAGGTAATGTGTTATTTTCCGTTTTCTTTTTTAAAGAGGGACTATGGTCATAAATTACTGGCATCAATAAATTCAGAATATGGATCAACATAGCCCAAATCACCTTCATGCCAAAACTGAGAGCCCTAGGTTACTTTGTTTAAAAGTTACAAATCATTTTACAAGCCTAAATTCTCTGCCTGTTCAAAAAAGCCAGTTTCATTGAAGAGGTGCTGATGATGTCATCTCCTGAACTCACAGTCTAGCCCTCCCTGTCAGCAAGCTTACAGGACCTGCTTCTCCAAAGTTTGAAAACTATGTGCAAATGGTTTTCTCCAGTAAAACAGGCAGCATCATTCAATAAACATTGCTTTAAAACCTATGTGTGTTTCAGGTTTTTTAACAAAGTTGACAAATTCATATTTTTGTTTTTGTTGCCTTTTTGTTGTCTTCCTTTTCTCCTGGGTTGCTGGATGCTAAGTCACAGCACTCTAATGTGAGATTTGCAGACTGGATATCTCTGATGTGAAGAAAGGCTATGATCATTTGCACCTGTCATTCAATTGAGGTGATTTCTCAGGATGGCCCTTTAAAACAATTATTCCATCACCCTGTAAATGGGATGGGAGAGGTAGTGCTGTTTTGAAACCTTACTAAGAGCTTCTATGCAGTAACCAGCTCAATCCTTAATCAATCAATCAATGTTTTATTCATCATCAAAGTATGAATGAGTGGGATACTCAGTTGAGCAGAGCTCATTTTCTGTTTTCTCATTGACAGGTTGTTACTTGAGCTATATCCAGGCTCATCTGTGTTGTACTCCACATTACAATGATCATTTTACCAGGGCTGACGCTTCCACCCCTAGCAGAAATTCACACCTATAAGGCCACTATTAAAACTTACTGTAAAGCAGACACTGACAAACAGCAATGCAGTTACCAACATTGCAACACTTGTAGCAACACAGCTTCCAAACAAGCACTGTAGAGTAGCACTTCACATGGTATCAGCAGCCGGAAAGCATGCTGACAGCATCCTGCAACTCTACAAAATGAACCACACCAAAAAGGCATTAAAATAGAAATTTGTCAACTTTGTTACAAAATCTGAAACACACAGATTCTATAGCACCATTTTTAGAATGGCGTTGCTTGGGTTTTCACGGGCAATCAGGTTCCGCTGACATACTGGGCCAGGGTTTTCCCCGATATGGACTTGGACTGGTCGCATATCTGGAAGAACTGTCACAAACTCCTTAAGCAAGACCATCTTAAGTTAACCCAATTTAAAATACTACATAATATCTACTACTCCCCTCAAAAGTTAGTAGACTTGAGGGTCTCGTCCGACTCTAAGTGTTACCGGTGTGCTTCAGGGGTGGGAAATTCGTTTCATATTTTTTGGGAATGTCCAAAAATTGCACCCTTGTGGAAAGAGATTAAGGATAAAGCTAGCCCATTACTAGGCCTGAAGAGATGTTTACCCGGGGTATGTTTGCTAGGTGTTATGTCAGATTGCCAGGTCAAAAATTAGGAAGTATCATATATCATTGATTTCAATCACGGTGAAAAGACTAGTCCTTAAACACTGGAAAGATTCTACTGTTATTTCCTACTCGGAATGGTTGTCTGAGTTTTAGAGTGTCTCAGAATAGAAAGAATGATAGCGGTTCTACGTAATCAACTCTGTTCTTTTGAGAAAATCTGGTCCCCGTTGCTAGCTGCATACTCTTAATCTTGCTGGTGTATTTTTTCTTCACTGATAAAGTGTAGCACAGCGCCTTGTGGGAAGGGGGGTTTGGGAGGGAGGATGGGGTGGGGGGTTACAGAGACCAGAATATTATTGTGGTGACTTGTTTGGATGTGTTAATTTGTATACATTTGTGCACCTGGTATTATATTTTTGTTAGTGTCTCTGTAATAATTGTTTTAAAATTTAATAAAAACTGAATTGCAAAAAAAAAAAAAAGAATGGTGTTGCTTGTTTTACTTGTAAAAACCATTGCAGAATGATCTTTTAACTTTGGAGAAACAGGTCCTATTAGCTTGCTGATAGGGAGGGCTAGATTGTAAGTTCAGGAGATGACATCATCAGCACCTCTTCACTGAAACTGGCCTTTCTGAACATGTAGTAAAATCAGGGTTACAAAATAGCCCATAACATTAAAATAAAGTAATGTAGTAACCTAATGTTTGGTATGAGATTTATTGGCGGTATGCTTATTCTACTTATGCAATGTAGCACTTTTGGCCAGAGTCCCTCTTTAACACTTGCCGATCTCCTGAACTGATATCAACACTTTACTCAGTGTTCTGAAATCTTAACCTCATTCCTAAATCTCAGTTACAGTTTATGGCTGGGAAATGCTGATAAGTTGACATGTTTATGAAAAACCATAAGCTATGGATCCTTCTTGAGAGAGAATACTGCTCAGATTGAAGCTAGTAACCACGTTATCACATAAGTTCTGTTACGCACAAAATAAGATTGAAATGTAAGTACTGTTAGTGACCATTATTTCCCATCAAAATTTAAACGCAGTGTCAGAGTGAAAGAAGAAAATGTTTCTTTTTTTTCAGAGATAAAATAGTGCGGTGTAGGGACACATCAGACTGCTCTAGCAGAGTGATTACAATCCAACTCCAGTTTTATGGAGTCCCTTCAGAATACAATGAGCTCCATTTTTTCAACTGTGATATCAAGAAATCTGCAGAGCTCCACCCTGCAGTCATAAAAACAGGAAGTAGACCCCAGGGCCAAGCTCATGATGTGAGTAACTAAAAGCAGGTCTTATGAATTTTGTAAATACCAAGGTTTTGTGCCTCAAGTTGGCTTAGATACTTATTTGGTCTGATCTTTCCTGATCAGGGTAAAAAAAAAAAGTTGTTTTCTTTACTGTAAGGCAAAAGCAGTGTTTGTCCTACTGTGGCAGAGAGATGGAATAAGTCATATACACTGACTGACTACCAGGAAATGGTATGGCATAGAAAATGACCCATCTAAAATGACATGATCCTGCACAAGGCCACACCTGGAGTACTGTGAGTGGTTCTGGAACCGTCACCTAAAAAGGACAAGGACCTCCAGACGTCAACCCAATCAAGAGCAGCCAAAATGATTTGTGGCCAGTGGTGGAGGGCTTAGGAGGAAAGACTGGCGGACCTCAAAAGGTATTTACTGCAGGCCAACAGAGAGAGGGGAGGTATAATTAAACCTCCAAATAACTGAACGATTTAATCAAGGTGGACAGCCTGCAAGTGTTTAAGCTTTTTAGGGCCATCTCCTAGGTCTGTGCCCCCCCATCTGGACTGATCCCCCAGTCCCATCACCTGACATCTCATTGGCTTACCTGTCTTCCCCCATAGATACGTAGATACATAGACAGTGTCGGCAGATAAGGGCCTATGGCCCACCCAGTCTGCCCATTTGAGCTTGTAAGTTCAGTTTGTTTTCCTAAAAGTCTGTTGCCCCTTACCCCTGACCTCCAGAATTCCTTTATGTCTATCCCATGCATTCTTAAATCCCGTGATTGTTTCAGCCCCCACCACTTCCTCTGGCAGGGTGTTCCACTTGTCCACCACCCATTCTGTGAAGAAATTCTTTCTCATGTTTCCTCTGAATCATCCTCCCTCCAACTTCATCCTATGCCCTCTAGTCCTGGAACATCTTTTCGCTTAAAAATAGTGTTTTCCTGCACCCTGTTCCTCCCTGTAAGATACTTGTATGTCTCTATCATATCCCCTCTCTCCCTCCTCTCCTCCAGGGAGTACATGTTCAGTTCCTTCAACCTGTCTTCATAGGACTTGTGATGCAATCCATGCACCATCTTTGTTGCCCTCCTCTGAACCTTCTCTACCCAGTCTATGTCCTTATGTAGGTATGGTCTCCAGAACTGTACACTGTACTCCAGGTGGGGCCTCACTAGTGTCTTGTATAGTGGAATTATGACCTCCCTTTTCCTGCTGGTGAATGCCCCTGCCTATACATCCCAGCATCCTATTTGCTTTACCTGCTGCCTTGTCACACTGTTTCCCTACCTTGAGGTCATCAGAGATGACAACCCCAAGATCCCTTTCCTGCTTGGTGCATGCTATATCCTCACCCCCAACTGATATATTGTGCCAGGGTTTTTGTGCCCCATATGCATTATCTTGCACTTCTTTGCATTGAATTTCAACTGCCAAACACATGACCATTCTTCAAGTTTCTGCAGGTCGCTTCTCATTCTGTCTACACCCTCTGGTGTGTCTACTCTGTTACAGAGCTTTGTGTCATCAGCGAACAGTGAAATTCTGCCTTCTAGATCCTGCGCAATGTCACTGATGAAGATGTTGAATAGGACCGGTCCCAGCACTGATCCCTGTGGTACTCCACTGGTCACTCTTCCCTCTGTGGAGTGACAGCCATTTACCACCACCCTCTGTGTCCTGCCACCCAGCCAGTTACCTACCCACCACACTACTGTCCTGCCCACACCCATATTCCTCAGTTTGTGTAATAGTCTTCTATGTGGCACAGTGTCAAAGGCCTTGCTGAAGTCCAGATAGGCCATGTCCACTGCCCTCCCTGATCCACCTCCCTAGTCACCCAGTCAAAAAATTCAATGAGGTTGGTTTGACATGACCTCCCCCTGGTGAAACCATGCTGCCTTGGGTCCTGTAGTCCATTGATAACCAGATGTTCCACCAATCTCTCCTTCAGTAGTGCTTCCATGATCTTCCCCACTACCGAGGTGAGGCTGACTGGTCTGTAGTTCTCTGCTTCCTCTTTGTTCCCACTTTTGTATAAGGGGACTACATCTGCTGTCCTCCAGTCTTTGGGTACCTCCCCTGTTTCCAGTGATTGGCTAAACAGGATAGCCAGAGGTTCAGCCACCACTCTCTTAGTTCTTTAAGGACCCTGGGGTGCACCCCATCTGGCCCCATTGCTTTATCAACTCTTATTACTTCCAGTTCCTTCAGGGCCCTTTCTCGTGTAAAGGGACTTGTGTCCATTTCTGCATCATTCTCACCCCTTGTACTCCCTTCAGACCCATTACCCTCCTCTTCCTCAGTAAAGACTGAGCAGAAATACCTGTTCAATATGTCAGCTTTACTGTTGTCATCCTCCACGCTCCCATCCTCCCCTTCAGTCTCACTATCCCTCCCTTTGTCTTTTCTTTTTCACTTATGTACCTGTAAAGGTTTTGTCCCCCTACTCACTGATTTTGCAATGTGTTCTTCTGTCTGAGCTTTGGCTACCCTTACTGACCTCCTGCCTCCTTTGCTTCTCCTGGTACTTCTCCCTATCCCCTTCTGCCTGTGTCTTTTTGTATTGCCTGAATGCAATATTTTTGGCTTTCACTTTCTTTGCTACCTCTTTGGAAAACCATAATGGTCTCCTCTTCCTTTTCCTCTTGCTAACCTGCTTAATGCATAATTCTGTTGTTCTTGTAATCCCCATTTTAAATACTGCCCACTGTTCCTCAACCCCTGATTCCTGTCCCATTCCCCTTAATGCCTCTTTCAAGTATCTCCCCATCTTCCCAAAGTCAGCCCCCTAAAATCCAGGATCGTTTTTGTGTGGTTTGGTTCTGGTCTTTCTGTGATTTCAAACCACAATGACTGGTGGTCACTGTTTCGAGGTGCTCCCCACTGTTACCCCATCACACTGTCCCTGTTTGTGAGCACAAGGTCCAGTATTGCCTTCTGCCGAGTTGGTTCCATGACCAGTTGCTTGAGGAAGGCACCCTGAAGGGAGTCCAGGATAAATCTGCTCCTAGTTGATGCTGCTGCTGGGATGCTCCAGTCCACATCTGGAATATTGAAGTCTCCAACCAGTACTACCTCACCCTTGTCTGCCATCCTTTGGATGGCTAGCATCAGCTCCCTATCTGTTTCTTCCTCCTGGGCTGGCGGTCTATAGACCACACCTGTGCGGATGGCTGTCCCATTTTCCTTTCCAGCTTAACCCACAGTACCTCTCCCCATTTTGTTCCTCCTGGATCTCTGTGGCCCTTATGTCATTTTTCACATACAGTGCCACTCCTTCTCCCTTCCTGCCTGCTCCGTCTCTTCTGAATATGTTGTAGCCAGGTATGGCCATCTCCCAGTCATGGTTATCATTACACCAGGTTTCAGTGATGGCCACAATGTCCAGGTCTGACTGTACCATGACAGCCTCCAGATCTTCCATCTTGTTGCTAAAGCTCCTGGCATTTGCACACATGGCTTTCCATGATTTGACCTCCTAGACTGCTTCACTGTTCTACTCCAGCCCCTTCCTTGGTTGTCATTTATCCCTGGTTCTCCTTGCTGTCTGCCCTTCTGCTGAATTTTGCCCTTTTCTGCTTATCCCCTCTTGGGCACTAATCTCCATCTTTTGCACACTGCTTTGCAGAGATAGCCACTCCTCTGGTTCACTGGTTCCACTGCTAGCTGTGGGGGGTGAGCAAGTAGGTACCCTCCTTGCTGGCCTGCCACCCCCTTTGCTAGTTTAAATGTTTGTCAATGTAGCATTTAAACTTATCATTGAGTGCTTGATTCCCCTCCAGGATGGATGCAGGCCGTCAGGCTTGAACAAACCTCCATCCCTCCAGGTGGGTCCCCAGTCACCAATGAATCCAAACCCTTCCTCACAGCACCAGTTCTTCAACCATGAGTTAAAGTTCCTGGTGCATGCATTCCTATGCTCTCCCTTGCCTCTCACAGGTAGTACTTCTGAGAAAGTGACAGAAGTAGCTACTTGCTTGAGACCCCTCCCCAGTTTCCTAAACTGTTCCTGAACTTCCTTTGGCTCCCCATTTGCCAGGTCATTAGTACCTAGGTGGATAATGACATCCAGCTCACCCTCCCATCTTGCCTTCCCAGTGATCCCCAGGATCTTCCTTCCATCCCTCCATGCCGTGGCACCTGGTGGCACCTCACCTCCCTGTCCTCCCCTCTTGTGTTCCTAGCTGGATCCCTCTTATGATGGAGTCCCCACCAGGATTCACTTCCTCCTCCTCTGGGGTCCACTGCTTTCCCGCTGAGGTCACCTCCTTGGCTAACCTCCACATCCTTTCCTTCCACTTCTCTGGTACCTCTATTTGGTTGTCCTCATTTGCCAGTGTGGCATATGAGTTCTTGAGTGGAATAGGATCTGGGATGTGCCTCTGCCTGACTGCTCTAACCCTCCCTGAGCCCACTGTCATCCAAGTGCTCCTGTCTCGGCATCCTTTGAGGCAGTTGCATTGGACTGGGTGGTCCTGGATAGGGGTGATGGTACTCCTGACCCAGTTTACTTCCGCTCTGAGTCTGGCTACCTCATCCCGCAGTCCAGAGAGATGCATGCAGATAGGGCAGCACCTCAGTGTCCAGAAGGTCTGCCTGAATATGGCTGCCCCACAGCCACTGCATTGCACCACTCCCCACATTATACTGCAATTCCACTACTTGCCTGCTACTGAAGCTCTCCTAGTTCCCTTTTTATTAATTTACTGTACTAAAAATCCTGCTACTGATCCTCAGATAATTTTTTTTTTTTAGAAAAAGAAACCAATAAATAAATAAATGAGTCAAAACACTTGTCATGCTGAGGGTGGGCTTCTTCCCCCTTATGCCCATCCTACTTCACACCCCTTACTATACCCTGTGTTTAGCTCCGGTCAATCAGATTTAACAGGGCATATAATTAAGAGTTGGGGAAGGGGAGGGAGGGGTGAAAATTTGCAGCAATTAAAGACAGCACAGAATTACACCACCACTATGTTTTAAATTTTCGACAGTCCAAAAACAATTATAAGTAAAGACAACAAAGAAAGTATAGTGTCACTAAAAGCCCACAATCTAAGTTTAAAAGAAAAATAGCAATTACCAGTTACTCTAAAGCACTGAATTGAATATGTTTCCTTCCTTCCCCTTCTGGCTTCTTCTTGGCTTGCCTCCGGTGGCAGTGCATGGAAGGGACCCAACTGCTGCTTTAAGAATCTGGTTCTTGGGAAAAGCTGCCACGTTGCTGATGCAGGGCCTGCAAGGGGTCAGTCCATCATTGTGCCCCAGGCCTACTGCTTTTCTTCAACATTTTTAAACACTGCCCCATGATGCTGGCCTGAGGAGTGATGCAAGCATGCATACAAGCATGATATGTGTTATGCACTGGTGTCCCTTCACCTGCCAAGCCATTCTGAGGTGCACTACATATATACACACACACACACACATATACACATATATGTATATACACACACACATGTACACACATATATATATATATATATATATATATATATATATATATATATATATACTGTATATATACATACATATATATATATATATATATATATCATACTGGTGCGGTAGCACCAGTATAGTTAGGGCTGAGTAAGCACTTTAGTGTTAAACCTCACATTTTGCACCCCAATAACTTTGCCACTGTATGATGAATTTGCCTGAAATTTTGCATGCATGGTCTGGTACCATAGATCTCGGAATTTGACAAGTTGCATTACAGTCGGATGTACAGTTGTGGAGCTACAGAATGCCCAAAAATGCAAAATAACAGACCTTTTGTGTGTTTCTTTGCTTACTCCCACAGCCCACATGATTTATTCATTTGGCGTGAAATTGTCAGGAAAGATGCAGTCTGGGTCACTGATGTGCCTTTCGAAGATTTGGTGAAAAAATATTAAACCACTCAAGTTATTCAAAAAACAAGTTTCTCATTATAGTAAATGGATAAAAAATTGAATTTATTTATTTATTTATTTATTGAAAGAATTGGAATTCTGACCTTTATGATAGACCAATATGTGTATCTCATGAAAGCTGCCACCAGTTGATTTTCCTTTGGCAAATGGCCCTTTTACTTTAGTGCTTCCGCCATCCTGTTTTCAGTTAGGGAGAGAGAAAAATACCTGGTGTTTAAATCTGGGACCCCTAGGTAAACACTGACTGCTGTGTTTACCTAGTTGGGTCCTGAAGATGCCAGCCCTATCTTTTTTGGGGGCTAAACCCCCCTCAGAAATACCATTTTAAAACTCGGGCCCCTGTTCATTCACAAATTGCAGAAAAAAACTGCTGCGACACTTTCATAAAGGCGAAAGTTTTGTGCTGTTATTTTTTTTGTGAAACTGTCACAATTTGTGAAAGTAATTTGTCAACAAACTGCAAATCTTTGCCATACACAGGCAACAAAATGGTTGGGGATTTTGGGCTGAAATTTGCAGGGTGGCAAGACCTGGTCCCACAGATGTGTCTTTTTTGTGGTTTGGTGCCAAAACATTCAGTGGGTCCAAAGTTACAGCATTCCACATTTGAGAAATTTCCCATAGGATAGCATTGTGGTGCTCGTGACGCCTTTCGGTGCCCATATCTTGAAAATGAAGTGTTTTTCACTGCTCACAGCTTAGATCACCTTTAGGAGATCTAACCTGCAGAAACAAATTTGGAAATCATAGCTTACAACAGCAGTGGAATTTTTTTCCTTGCTACGGTTACGAAGATATTGGCAAATTCGTGTCATAAGGGTTCCAAGGGTGTCTTTTCAGCACATTTTGGTGCTCCTATCTTGTAAATGATATGAGATATAGAGTAGGTCACTTATCTTGTGTGGAGGTCTCACAGTCATGATTGCAACAACACTTGAAATTTTTTTGTAGCTGCTACGGTTGCTGAGATATTGGCACATTAGTGTTACAAGAGTTCCTTGCACTATAGGGCTGCTGTATGGCTCCGTAGTTATGTATAAGTGGGATTGCGGGCCCAGAGGGCCCACGCTCCCACTAACACATATCAGTTACCAGTTACATTACACTTTCATTTTTTCCAATTCAGATTTTATTGAGTTTTCAACAAAAGAAACAAAGAGAAAAAGGTCTTATAATATAATCAGTTAAGCATAACACAAAAACAAACATTAAAGATATTATTGTGCACATCAATAATAATATAAAATACAAATGACAGTAAACTTTTTCTAGTTTTTAAGCAATATAACAAACCATCATAAATTATTTACAAGCAAAATTATAGAAAGGGGCCCCAAATAATTTCAAAAGTATCTTTTTTTCCCCAAGAGCATGTAGCTAATTCTTTCATTATTAACTGTTCTGCTATGAGAATCTAACCATTGAGGAATAGAAGGGATATTTGAGTCTTTCCAGTTCTGGAGAATTTTTCTTTTAAATGACAAAGCTACTGCACAAACCCATAGTTTTTTTTCTTCTTGGTATTTTTGGAAGGACAGAAATATCACCCAGTATATATAAAGTTGGGGAGAGAGGAAAGTTGACTTTAAGAATATATTTACAAATATCATGTATCTGTTTCCATCTTTCCTTAGCCTCATTACAGAACCATAAGAGATGAGCTAGACCTGCATCACACTGTTCACATCTCCAACAATTATTATTAGAGGATATGTCCAACCTAAAGAGAATCCGAGGGGAATAGCAATAATAATGTAGAATTTTAAATTGAACCAATCTGCCTTGAGTCTCTCTGCATGTTTTGATAGCAGTGTCCCAGAGTTTGTCCCATGTATCTATCAGAATACTTATGTTCAGGTCTGTTTGCCATTTAACTCTGGCAATATCAGTTAAGCCTTGTTCAGGGTCTTGTAATATCTTATATATTAAGCTAAAACCTTTTGGAAGATGAGCTATTTTGTGGAAGGACATACATAAACTTCAAGGAAACGTAGAGAAGCTTCCATCCAAAATGTTATTGGATAGGTGTCCCCTAATTGCAAGTATAACCAAAAATCGCATTTATTAAGTTTGTATATTGACCGCATTTGCTCAAAAGATAAAAGTCCGTTATTTTCATCCAACATATCTCCAATGTATCGTATGCCATATTTTCCCCACCCAATGTCAGGAATACCTTTGTCAGTTCTGGTAAGCAGTGGGTTATTCCAAAGGGGCATGAATTTTAAGGGTACAAATTCAGATTTCTTGAGCTGACTGAATTTTCAGCAAACCAGGACTGAGATTTGTAAAGTAGGAAGATTTGATATCTTTAAGGAAGCATGCAAAAAGAGCAAATCTGGTAGGTTCTGGGAAGGGCCACAATACTTTTTCCAATATGTAACCATAAGGGTGCAGTTGAGGTATCATGAGATTTGAACCAATTGGCAACTTGTTTTAATTTATAAGCCCAAAAATAGCCCTGCCACCAGGGTAATGCAAACCCTCCTGACTTTACCGGAGTTCTTAATTTCAGTTTACATAATCGAGGAGTCTTATCTTCCCATAAGAAAGTGGAGATAGTCTTGTCAATCTTGGCGAACCAAAAGCTTGGAATGTTAGCTGTGAAGTTGTTCATAAAATAGAATAATCTAGGAGCTAATATCATTTTAATAGAATTGATTTTCCCCCACAAAGAATGATGCAAAGTGGACCATCTATCCAGATCAGATTTGAAATTATTTAGTAAATTAGATAGGTTGTGATTCAGGATAGGGTCATAGGTTCATAGGCGGATACGAGTTCCAGGGACAGGCCCATTATTGAACTCGCCATCATTAACCTAATGATGGTAATAACATTTTATTTCCCCCATAAACAAGTCAATCTCATATTTAAAAGTGTCAATATTCTGATTCAAAACTACATGAGCTGGAAGAGAGTTCCACATGTTTGGAACTCTGTGGGTTATGAACTGCTTCCTTCGTGTAGTTTTACAGGTTTCTACATGTAATCTAAGATTATGTGACTTAGTACTTTTAATTATCGGTTGTTTCATTAAACAATTTGTTTCTAAAAGTAATTCATCATTACAAGATGTATAAGCCCAACACATATAACCCCTGAGAAACCTATATTCCTGTGAGTAAAGTCCTAATTTCTTGAGCCTATCCCATAAGTAAGGTTTGCTACTTCAGTTACTGATTTAGTCATCCTACGCTGTATTGAATTGTAGGTCTTAAGCTCTCCAATAGTTGTGGGGTAGCAAAATGGGGCACTGTACTCCATATGTGTTCTCACCAAAGATGTATACAAGGGTACCAGGACCTCAGCATCCCAACTTTTTATATTTTTCAAGATACATCTGAGTATTCCGTGGCATTTTTTTTTGCAGTGTTATTGATGTGATAATTGAATTTCAATTTATAAGTAATAGTTACACCAAGGTCTTTTACACAGGTAGTCTCATCAAGTTTGATATTATTTATAAAATAGCTTGATAATTGATTATTAATTCCAAGGTGCATCACTTTGCACTTTGCAATATTGAAGTTTAGTTTATGATCTGTGGCCCAAGAATAAAAATTATTTAAATTATTCTGAAGTAACCTAACAGCTCCTGCATCATTCACAATATCACCAAGCTAGCTGTCATCCACATATTTTTGCAACCAAATGCCGTTTGATGCTTGCATACAAGAAATCATGATATTAAATAGTATCAGGCCCAATACTGACCCCTGTTACTCTACTGCTAACACAACGCCAATCAGATTTATTTCCTCTTACAATTACTCTCTGTCTTCTGTTATTTAACCAAGAGTGTATTCATTGTATAATTAAGGGATGTACTGAAAGCTTTTGAAGCTCTTCAAGAAGTAATTTATGTGATACTGAATCGAGGCTTTTTCATAATCTAAATAAATAATGTCAACTGGTAGTCCCTCTTCCAGTGCCTTGCTGACTGGTTCGAAGAAATTTATTAAATTACTCATACAAGATCTTCCCTAGGTAAAGCCATGTTGAGTAATATCAATATTTCCTATGCTATGGAGATGTTTAATGATCCTGTGCTGTAGTAGCCTTTCTATAAGTTTGCCAATACACGAGGTTAGGCTAATGGGCCTATAATTACTAACACTATTTTTTTAACCTTTTTTATAGATTGGAGTAACATTTGCTATTTTCCAATCATCCAAAGCTGTTCCTTCTTTTAAAGATGTATTAAAAAGCAAAGTCAGTCAGGATCTTATCGATTGAGTCAAAGAATTTGATTCCTAAATGTTTCAGACCTTTCTTTGGCTAAGTAATCTCTGGGAATTCTCTCAATTTCTCAAATTCAGACCTAGAGTGGTTTAGTAACAAACCTTCAGTTTTGGACCAGTTGACAAATAAGCCTGATATATCACCAAAATCTAGTAGCAAGGGTTTGATAGCCTGAATTGAGTATACTGGCTGGGATAAAGTCAAAAGAATGTCATCAGCAAAAGCTAAAACCTTATTACAATAGATACCAACTAGTATTCCATGAACATTTTCTAAATTTAGTATTCTTCAGATTAGGGACTCCATGGGTAATATAAAAAGTAATGGGGTGAGTGGACACCCTTGACTAGAGCCTCTATTTAATAAAAATGGAGTGGATCTATGTCCATTTGTTATGATACTTGCTGCCGGACAAGCATATAAAGTCTGGATCCATCTTAATATACCTGGTCCAAAGTTGTTATTGGCCAAGACTTTATGCAGATAATTCCATTCTAAAGAGTCAAAAGATTTTCCTATGTCAAGGGAAATGGCAGCTACAGGATTGTTAATATTGCTATTTCATTTTGTGGCTCAAATAATGGAGACTAATCTATGAAAATTGTCTGCAGCCTGCCTACCCTGTATGAAGCCCACCTGCTCCTTACCAATCAACTTATTCATAAGAATAGAAATTCTGTTAGCCAAAACTTTAGCAATAATTTTGTAATCCAGGTTTATTAAGGAAAAAGGTCTGCAGTTGCTACAGTCCAGGGAATCCTTATCTTTCTCGTAAATAAGCATATATAAGCTTCATTCATAGTGTTAGGAAGAAAGCCTTCATTAAAGGAGTTTTTGAAAGTTTTTTAAAAGGTGAGGAGAAATAATATAATTTATAGAATTATAAAATTCTCCAGGTAAACCATCTGGGCCAGGAGATTTTCCCTTGGGGGCTTCAGCAATGACTGCTGAGATCTCTTGTAGTTTTATTGGTTCATCTAGTAGCTGTTAATCTAAAGAGGACATACTTGGTACATTTGCTTTGTTGAGAAAATCTTCTATAGTGTTTGATTCTGAAGAGCTTTTAGATTTATATAAGTCTTTGTAGAATAACTTAAAACAACCGTTTATTTGTTTGACGTTATGTGTCACCACCCCATCCTTATTTCTAATTCCCTTAATGTTATTTGATTCTGTAACTTTCGAAGTCTATGTGCAAGTAACTTGCTAGCTTTTTCTCCAGATTCCCTGTATTTTTGTTTTATCCTAAAGAGGGAGTACTTTATCTTGTCTGCGTGCAATCTATTGATTTCATATTTAAAACTGAGAACTTTAAAAAGGAGTTCTTGTTTGTTTTTGGGATTATTTTTTTAAACATGTCAATATAGCCCCAAGTTTTTCTCCCTTAAGTTTCAGGTCTTTATGTTTTTCTTTTTTCTTCCTAGATGCAAAGCCAATTATTCCCCCTCTTATAAATGCCTTATATGCATCCCATATCATCTTATATGAGACCTTCCTATTATCATTCAATCTAAAATAGGTTCAAGTCTCCTCCTGTAACCATTTTAAGAAATGTGGATCTTGAAGAAGTGAGGAATTAAATTTCCAGCTTGCTGACGTAGCAGAATTATTTTCCAAAAGTATTACACTCTTTAGCAGACAATGGTCAGATATAAATGCATTTTCATAACCTGTTTGGGTAGTGTCATTACACCATCTTAAGTTCATAAATAAATAATCAATCCAGCTAAAAGAGCCATGTCTGGCCGATAGGAAAGAATAATCGCTACCATCAGGATAAAAGAACCTCCACGTATCTAATAGACCCAACTCCTCTAATAATTTGTTTAGATACTTCTGCACAGGGGGCAAAGAACAAGGGAACTGAGAGTGTGATCTGTCTAGGAAGGAATCCATAACTAAATTAAAGTCTCCCCCTAATAGATTTTCATAAGGCCCTAAATTAGCAAGAGTATAGGTTAATTTTTGAAAGAATTATTTTTGCTGTGTGTTGGGACATAAATATTACAAATAGCCATCTTTCTATCATATAATTACCCTAAAAGAATTTGAAATCTCCCTTCTGGGTCTGTGATATGGGATTATTTAATAAAAATTATACCTTTTCTTATCAAAATTGCCACACCTCTCTTTTTTTGTGGAAAAACAACAGTGTTCTACAGAGGAAATCCAACCACGAGCTAGTTTTTCTGCTCTGATGGGAGTTAAATGGGTTTCCTGTAACATGGCTATGTCAATTCTATGTTTGTTTAAATGATTCAACACTCTATATCTCTTAATCGGTGATCCAAGCCCCTGCACATTCCATGAACCTATATTAAGATTACTCATTACAGAAAAGACAATAAATGATTAAATAATGGTTAATAAAATACTCAGGATATATTCTTGCCAGTAATTCAATTACTAGTTAATACTTTAGGAGTAACAGTTAAATGTATGGATTTAGATAACAGTTAAAGGAAAAAAGAAAAAGTCAGAAACAAGTAAACCCCGTATAATCTTTTGTCACACTTAAAAATAAAAAACACAAAAAAGTACACTGTATTTCAGCTGATACACCTTTTGTAACCTTGGAAAGATCAAAAGGAACAATGTCTAGAATAATTCCTAACTAACAAACACTTAAAGCAGTCTGAGTGGAAATTCACTGAGGAAACCTCAAAGTGACACTCACACAAACAGATGGTGGCTTACTGGGGAACCCACCCTGAAGACAAAAAATAGAAATACCCTAAGTAATTAAACATGTTGGATTGAAAGCCAGTTTGTGGTGATTAACACGGTAAAATACTTTACTCCATTTCCATAAATAATCCCTTAAGCAGGTAATAGGATAAAACCTCCAAGTTCATTTTGGTGTTGAAAACCTTTTGGGATCTTGGACAGAGTAGTAATAAACCAACTATGTCTTAGACTGAACAATATATTTTACTGTAAAAGTACTCATTCGGCATGATGCTTCCAGCACCAGTTCCTGCTCACCTAGAGCCAATAAAAATTTAAGAAATTCCGAAAATGCCATATTTAATTATGTAGATCTTCTAGACAGCATGCAAATGTTTAACAAGGAACTACCTGCAGTAAGAGCTATGGACTGAAAATAGGGCCTTGTGCATCCAATCCATCGACAGACATGATCTCTCCATCAGCCTAGACAGACAGAGTCGCACCTGGCAGACATATCAATATATAAGGCAGTATAGTGCAGGGGTTTAAGGCTCTGAGCTGCAAACCTGGAGACCAGGGTTTGAATCCCACAGCCTCCACTTGCATACTGTGAGACCCTGAGCAAGTCACTTAACTTCCTTGTGCTCCCAGGTCACACCTGGAAACAAGCTTCGGCTTAGTGTGCCTTTCCTGGTTAAACAATTAACCTTTTCCCTATAAACCATTCAGTAAAAGCTCCAACTCTCCCAGAATGTTGTTTAAAACCACCCGACTGGCTTAGAGAGAATACAAATAAAGCCTATCATGTGAGAGCTTGCGTAGATCCATCTCATGCCTAAAAAAATACCTGCTATCTAGCAATAGGCATAACCGGATATCATGGATTAAGGAAGTGATGATGGTGGAAGATGAAAAGGCCAGAATGACTAAAGTCGTAGATAGGGAAAATTACTGTAACAGATCCCTCTTCTAAATACACCAAAACTAAGTCCAACTTTTAAATGAGATCACAGGCCCCCCCCCCCGCAATTTGGAGTAAAGTGCCTTCTTACCGACTTGGCATTCAAAGCATAACTTGATAAAGACACGGTAAATATTTGAGCCTACTGTGTCTCTTGAGGATGTTTGGTCGTGGGGAATCGTGACGCTGATGACACAAGCATCCGCCTCCCTGAGCAAAAAGTGATTCATGACCTTTGACTCCTCCTTATTTCAATTCACTCCTCTAAGTAATAAAGACAATAAGCTAACATATATATATATATATATATATATATATTAATAAAATAAAAAAGAAATAAGGCAGGTTATAAAAATTACACATTAGTAGTACATTAATTAGGTATTTTAGGACGGGGAAGCAATATGTGTAAAGCCAATAGGTCTACCATATCCACTCCTGGAGGATGACCTTGTTTAGGATCCGCCTACTGGGGTTAAATGAATGTTCTTGTTGTGCATTTATTTCAGGTCACCAAAGTTTCAATCTCCACGCTAGACAGATCTGTCAATGGGGGTTCCTCAAACATGTCGGGGACAGGACTGTATGGACCTCTTAAAGCCTCAGGTAATCCAAATACATTTGAAGAAACCCATTCGTGAGTGGAAGGGACAGAATGGTTATGAGTCCAATCAGAGGAGTGTACTTGTTTTGAAGACATGGAAGCCAAAATAGCTGCTTTACTTTTTGTAAAAAGGTTGTGATTTTCATGTGATCTTGGAAGGCCAGGGAACAGACTTGAGAAGTGATGCCTTGGTGTTTGGATGCCCGTCATTATGTTTCAGAACAGGAATGCGGGTCTGCTTAGGTGCAGTTCTTTGCATATCTTGTGATG
Organism: Neoceratodus forsteri; assembly: GCA_016271365.2. Lineage (NCBI taxonomy): Eukaryota > Metazoa > Chordata > Ceratodontiformes > Ceratodontidae > Neoceratodus > Neoceratodus forsteri. Next base: position 564,838,163 of record JADMNL010000023.1, on the reverse strand, counting down.
AAACATTAGCTCGTGGACTGTGCTTAGGAGTAGCTGCATGGGCCAATCGTTCTGTGCATGGAATCTTTAGAGTTCTGGATTCCAATGGCAGTTGGGGCCTGTGTGAAGTTTTTACTTTACCTACTCCGTTTATTTAAAATAATTTCAGCTTCAGTCCAATGTCTCCAAATAAAATTCATAGAAACATAGAAACATAGACTTTGACGGCAGATAAGGACCGCTTGGCCTATCTAGTCTGCCCATTTCCCTACCAACAGGACAGGACACAGATCTTAGTTAACCAACAGCCTATTTCTTCCTACCCCCCACAAGAATTGCCTTATGTCTGTCACATGCATTCTTGAATTCTCCCACAGTTTTAGACCCTACAACCTCCTGAGGAAGGGTGTTCCATGCATCCACTACCCTCTCTGTGAAATAATACTTCCTCACATTGCCCCTGAACCACCCCCCTCTATCTTTAAATTGTGTCCCCTTGTTCTTGCACGTCTCTTTTTCTGAAAGATGCTACCCTCTTGGACTTTCTTGATTCCACTGGAGGTACTTAAAAGTTTCTATCATGTCCCCCCCCCCTTCTTTCCTCAAGGGTATACAAATTAAGCTCCTTTAGTCTTTCCTCATACGGCTTCTCTTGCAGACCCTGCACCATTTCAGTTGCCTTTCTCTGGACTGCCTCTATCCTGTCTATGTCCTTGCAGAGATGGGGTCTCCAGAACTGGATGCAGTACTCCAGATGGGGTCTCACCAACTGTCTATACAGAGGGATAACAACTTCCTATTTTCTGCTGCTGATTCCTCTCCCTATGCATCCCAGTATACCCCAGCCCTCCCTACTGCCTTCTCACATTGCTTGCTAACCTTAAGGTCATCTGGCATGATTAACCCCAGGTCCCTTTCCTTTTTTGTTGTTGTTACTACCCCCCATTGTGTATTCTTCCCCTGGGTTCTTGTTTCCCAGGTGCATTATTTTGCACTTCTTTGCATTGAATCCTAGCTGCCATACTTCTGACCATTCCTCCAACCTTGTCAAGTCCCTTCTCATCCTTTCCACACCTCCTTGTGTATCAACCCTGTTGCAGATCTTTGTGTCATCTGCAAAGAGGCATACTTTTCATTCCAGTCCCTCTGCAATGTCACTTATGAAGACATTAAAAAGGACTCGACCCAATACTGAACCCTGTGGTACCCCACTAGTAACCCCTCTTTCTTCAGAGTGGACTCCATTTACAATTACTTTCTGTGTCCTGTTGTCCAGCCAACATTTTACCCAGGCTACCACCCTGGGACCCACTCCCAGGCTGGTTAATTTGACTATTAATCTTTTGTGTGGGACTGTGTCAAATGCCTTGCTAAAGTCTAGGTAGGCCATGTTCCAAGCCCCTCCCTGGTCTACTACTCTGGTCACCCAGTCTAAGAAATCTATTAGATTTGTCTGACATGACCTTCCCACTGTGAACCCATGCTGCCTTGGGTCCTGTGCCCCACTGGCCTCTAGGTACTCAACTATTCTTTCCTTCAGAAGTGACTCCATCACTTTCCTTACCACAGAGGTCAAACTGACAGGTCTGTAGTTTCCTGCCTCTGTCTTGGTCCCACTTTTGTGAAGGGGAACCACATCTACCTTCCTCCAGTCTTCAGGTACCACACCATCCTCCCATGATTTATTAAAAAGAGTAGCCAGTGGTTTCACTAGTTCCCCCCTTAATTCTTTTAGAATTCTGGGGTGAATTCCATCAGGCCCCATTGCTTTGTCCACCTTCAGTTTTAGGAGTTCTTTCAGAACCCTTTCTTCTGTGAAAAGACTGGGATCGACCCCCCTATCAAGAGTGCTTCTGTTAATTGGATTAGGCACTTCCCCTTCCTCTTTTGTGAATACCGAGCAGAAATATTTGTTCAGTATCGCTGCTTTTTCACTGTCCCCAACCGCCCACCCACCATTCATTTTATTCATCCCCACAATCCCTCCCTTTGTCTTTCTATGCTCGCTGATGTACCTATTAAAGGTTTTATCCCCCTTCTTCAGTGAGTTGGCTATCTTTTTCTCAGTTTGGGCCTTTGCTATTCTGACTTCCCTCCCAGCTTCCTTCTGCCTTAACTGGTACAGTTCTGTCTCCTGCTCCTTCTGTGTTTTCTTATACTTCTGCAATGCTATCTTTTTCTTCCTGACTTTCACAGCCACCTCTTTTGAGGACCATAGTGGCTTTTTCTTTCATTTTGATTTGTTTATTTGCTTCACACAAAGGCGTGTTGCCTCCGTGATGGCAGTTTTGATGATTCCCCATTGTTGCTCCACACCTCCTTCTAGCCTGTTTGTTAGTGCTTTTCTGAGGCACTCTCCCATCTTGCCAAAATCAGCCCTCCTGAGGTTCAGTACCCTCACTTTTGTATGGCTTGACTCTGTAGCTGAGTTTAACGTGAACCACATTGTTTGATGGTCACTTGTTCCCAGATGGCAACCCACTTCTAGATCTGAGATCCTCTCACTGCCCCCGTTTGAGAGTACAAGGTCTAAGATTGCTCTGGGGTTCCGAAACTAGGTGTCTGAAGCCCGCCACCTGTAGGGCATCAAGAATGGCCCTGCTCTTCGATGTGGCTGCAGCAAATGTGCTCCAGTTAACATCTGGCATATTCAGGTCTCCCATCAACAGTATCTCCCCTTTCTCTGCCATTCTAAGAATGCCTTCTATCATATCCTTGTCCATTCCTTCCCCCTGACATGGGGGTCTGTACACAACCCCTGTGTGGATTGTGGTGCCCTTTCCAGTCTCCAAGGTGACTCACAGTGCCTCCTCTCCTCCCTGTTTACTCTTTTGTTCAGTTGCTTTTATCCTTTCCTTTACATAGAGAGCTACTCCTCCTCCTCTTCTCCCCTGCCTGTCTCTCCTGTAGGTTATGTACCCTGGTATGTTAACATCCCAGTCACGGTTCTCTGTGTACCATGTTTCTGTGACTGCTACGATATCCAGGCATCCCTCTTCCATCAAGGCCACCAGCTCAGGGAGCTTGTTGCCCAGACTATAGGCATTGGTACTCATTACCCTCCATTTCCTGATGGCCTTACTTCTTTTTGCCCCATCCCTGCCCTTCTTGCCTTTGTCACTTTATCCTTTTACCCCTGCTCTTCTCCCTATTGACACCTCTATGTTGGTATTTACTGCACTTACTACCGTGATTTTTTGGGGGGGGCTAGGATTTCCCTGCTCCTTTCCAGTGCCTCCTCCCTTGGCTAATTTAAACGCTTGCCAATGAAGCATTTAAACCTATCACCTAGGATCCTGGTTCACCTCCTGGACAGAGGAGGAGGGAAGGGTGGCCCTACAGGGGGACCTGGAGGCTCTAGAAAGATGGTCTAGAAAGTGTTAGCTGAGGTTCAATGCTGGGAAATGCAAGGTACTCCAACTGGGGGCCAGAAACCTGGGCAAAGTGTACACCCTGGGGGGGAAATGTTATAAGTTTCGATGGCTGAGAGGGACCTGGGGGTGGTGGTTGATGTCAAGATGAACAACTCTGAGACTTGTAGGAGGGCAGCAGTCAAGGCCAACATGCCAGTATAGGCTTGCATCACTCCAGGTGGACCCCCAGTCCCCAATGAAGCCAAATCCCTGAGCTCCACACCAGTTTTTCAACCACTGATTGAATCCCATGATGCAGAACACCTTAGCCTCTCCTACACTATAGATGGGCAGCACCTCTGAGAAGGTTACCATGCATGCTACTTGTCTAAGGCCCCTCCCCAATTCCACAAACTCTTCCTGCACTTCTCTAATCCCTTTCTTAGCCAGGTTATTTGTCTCTAGGTGGACAATGACATCCAGCTCCCTCCCCTGTGCAGCTGCTCTGGCAAACCTGAGGATTTTCTCCCTGTCCCTCCAAGCCATGGCGCCAGGCTGGCACCTTACCTCCCTCTCCCCTTCCTCCCCCAGTTCTACCTTCCTAACAATGGAGTCCCCCAATAGGAGTTGTTTCCTTCCCCTGTGGGGTCCCTTGCCACCCTGCTGTGGGTCTCCTTTGTGGAGGTTCCCAGCATCCTCCTTGGTCTCCACTGCGGGTGCCTCCATAGAGGAACCACACTTTGCCAGAATGGCATAGGAATTGTGGAGAGGTACAACTGGAGGGATGTGCCTCTGTTCCACCACCCTCACCCTCCATGAGCCCACTGGGGTCCAACCGCTCCTCTTTCTTGGCAACCTCTGAGGCAACAGCTGTGGCACTGCTGGTCCCTGGATGGAAGAGGAGATCCCACAAATCCTGGCCAACTCAGTCTGGAGATGAGCAACCTCCTCCCTCAGCCCAGAGAGGTGCCTGCAGATGGGACAATACTGCATCCTTCAGAACGTCTCTCGGAAGACTGCTGCTCCACAGCCACTGCGCTGCACCACTCCCATCATGTCTTATTTCTGGCCCCGTAACTGTTTGCAATCCTTACTCTTTCCTCTATTTTTTTTTCTCTCTCTCCCTCTCTCTCTCTCTTTGCTTCCTGCCTGTGTGCCCTTTAAGCTCCTGATTGTCCTGTTCTGAGACAAGAATATCCTATATTTCTCACCCCTTACTTGCTCAGAGGCAGACCTCCAGCAGCTAGAGGGGGCCGGAGTGCTACTCTTGCCCTTCTAGGATGGTGGGTCTTTGGTGGCTCTGTGATCACTCACTTCCTGCTCGAAAACAGGAAGTTCCTGTTGTCAGTCAAATCCTGTGCCTATAAAAGTAGAACTATCTTTGGGTAGGAGGGTAGAGGGGAGGGAAGGAGGGCAATATAGCCCCAGTAGAGAAGTCCAGTCACACAGCAGTCCTTTCTCCTGGTGTCTTCTGCCAAGCTACTAGCAAAATCTTTCTAGGTAGTCTAAAGGTAGTCTTTAAATGTAGCTTCCTTCTAGCTAAGCCACTCCTACTTACTAGATCTTTCTGCAAGTAATTTAAACCTCACAGCTATAAAGTCATTTCAATCACCTGAGATTTACACCTAGATAACTATTCAGATAACCATTCAGTTCAGTTAACTCAGACAAACACACACTTTTTTTTGTTTGTTAGTTTTTTTTACCCTAAATTAAAGGTCCAAGTACAAGAGTTCTACTTCTTTAGTCCCAGCAGAGAAATCCAGTCACACAGCCGTCCTTTCTCCTGGTGTCTTCTGCCAAGCTACTAGCAAAATCTTTCTAAGGTAGTCTTTAAATGTAGCTTCCTTCTAGCTAGGCCACTCCCCCACTTACTAGCTCTTTCTACAAGTAATTTAAACCTCACAGCTATCAAGACCTTTCAATCACCTGAGATTTATACCTAGATAACTGGTCAGATAACTATTCAGTTCAGTTAACTAAAACACACACTTTTTTTTATACCCTAAATTAAAGGTCCAAGTACAAGAGTGCTACTTCTTTAGTCCCAGCAGAGAAGTCCAGTCACACAGCAGTTCTTTCTCCTGGAGTCTTCTGCCAAGCCTCTTCAAGGTTTTTGAAATTATGAGACCCCCCTCCTTTAGTTAGCACCAAGACAGCAGGGTATTTAATGTAGTAGGGAACTTCTAAGCATTGCAAAACATATCTAATATCCCCATGTGCTTTTCTTTTCTCTACAGTCTTGGAGGAATAATCTTGGAAAATATAGATTATTTCTTTCCCCCAGAATAAAGCTTTTCTTCTGTTATGCTATGGATAAGATTTCTTCATTATTATTGAACCTTAAAAAATGCACAATAATGGGCCTTGGATTTTGTCCTTATTTAAGAAAAGCTCTTAGGGATCTGTGGGCCCTTTCTGTTTCCAAGGGCCAATTCCAACTATAATTTCACACTGATGGAAGAAACTCCAGTAGAAAACTAATCACGTCTTTCCCCTCTGGTTTTTCCAGGACCCCAACAACACATAAGTTATTTCCCCTGGATCTATTTTCCAAGTCATCAACTTTAGCTCCCAAATGTTGTCATTTTAAGTTATTTATTCCCACCACATCTTCCACTACACATAGTGACTCCTCCAGTAATACTAATCTTTCCTTAAGTGTATTCATTCTTTCATCCATAACGGCTGATTTATTACTTTCCTCCCCTGCCTGATGCTTAAGTAAAAACACTGTCTAGGTGCATAGAATGTAATTTATCCTTAATGTAATCCATGTCACTAAGGCAATTAGACACAGCTTTTCCATTCTGCTTTATAGAATTATTCCTGGTAACTGCATGACCTGCATGGAGGATACCGGAGCTCAACAGAGACCCCCAGGGCTGACCTAATGTGCCTGCCACTTCAAGCTTCCTGTCAGTTGGCATGCTGGTGAGAAAGTAAGCGCTAGATATGCCATGAAGTGTTATAAAGAGAAAAGGGCTTCGGATTTAAACAAAAGTTGGCCAAACTGCAGAAAATAACTTTATTTGTTAACTGGCTGATTCACAACTACACTACGACTACTCAGGATTATTTAAATTACAGGTGGATTATGATCGGAAGGAGAGCTCTCTCTCAGGTGGCCATCTCTTCCTAGCACTAGCATGTGACCAGTATCTACATTACACTTTCTCATAAGGAAGGGAAATTAATTGCAAAAAACTCAGCTGATGCACCAGTTAGGGTTCATAGCACAGTGACAAAAGCATGAAAATGTGGTGTTAGGGTTACCACACCACCACCCCCCTCCACACACCAACAGATGCCAGGGTGTACCACTGGGTCCTCAGGCCTAACTCTCACCCCATTCTCCTATACTGTAGCATGTCAGGTTGCTTACACATGGAATGGGGTGAGAGTTTGGCCTGATGACCCTGCGCCTAACCCGAGCATCAGTTGGTGTGGAAAGGAGTGGTAGGGGTTGTAACCCTAACACCACATTTCCATGCTTTTGTCACTGTGCTATGAACCCTAAGTGATGCATTAACAGAACTTTTTGCAAATATATATATATATATATATCATATATATCTCTTATATATCTCATATATATATATATAAGACAAAGAACCTCTGTGCGCAAACACTGAGGCAAGGGTTACCCCAAAGGGCATTTGGCTGGGAAGCCAAGTTTCAAGAAAATACAAAATCACACATGCCCCCACAATGCAAAGCATCATGGGCTACATATGCAAATCACCACAGAATGTTAGTGTTGGTCCAACTTTGCCACAATTGCACCATGCAACTCTGCTTAAAGTTGACCAGCATAACATTCTGTGGTGATTTGGTATATGTAGCCCATGATGCTTTGCATTGTGGGGCATGTGTGATTTTGTATATATATATATATATATATATATATATATATCTTATATCATAAATCTCATATATATCTATATATCTATATCTATACATATATATATGCATGATATACCATGACTCCAGTTGAAATATCATTGATATTTCCCCGAGTGCTCTTTCACTTTATGATGTCATGAATGGCGAAGCCACGAGTGACCTCATAAGTTCAGAGTTCACGAGGTGAAATATCAATGATATTTTCACTGGAGCCATGACATATTTAATCTATATAATGTTTTTTCTCTGTTTCTTTATTTTTTATTTATTAATGCTTGTTGAAGTATTTTTGTCCCCGGTATTTTGTTTTGATACTCAGCACCGGTAGCAGTATGTAGGGATGCTAGCATGGTTGCTAGGGTCCCGACAGGCTGACATTGCCGAACCCAGCATTTAATTGTTTGAGTTTTCTTGTGGGCGGGCTGAATAGTTTTTTAAACATGGCAGCAGTAGCTCTCTGTTAGCGAGGGAGCTGTTCAGCAGTTTTATTCCACATCCTATTTATTTCAGCAACACTCTGTGTCATTTTATTTGAAAGAAAATGTTTAATCTGGTTGATCCTGATTTTGAAGGATGTTACTGTGTCTTGCCAGAGTTGCTGTCAGTGGTTTGGAGGTATGAAGCCAGCGCTGGTAATGGAAGTCAGGGCTAGGAAGGGAGAAATGTTTTCAGTGTGTATTTTTTTGGTTCGGGGAGGATGGAATTTGGTGTTTTTGTCATTTAAAAGAAAAGCATGAGCAAAAAAAAAGAAAGGAAGAAAGAAATGAACCCCTCAGTGGGAATGATGGTTTCACACTGAGGAGGTTGAGAGTTGCAGCTGACGTGTGGGTGAAATCGGAGCTGTGCTGAGCTGCGGTTTAGCTGCAGTTTGTGCCCCTGTTCTGCTTAAGTGCAGATAGTGCATCCCAATGATCTAGTGTGTGGATAAATGACTTACAGCCAGGATATGCGATATCCTCACTGAGGGTCTGACCACGCAAGGATATTGGTGATATTTACCATTTTTTATCCTCGCCCCATTACATAAATATATCTATACAACAGGGGTAAAGCAATAACCATACCAATATATACTGATATTTTCGTTGGTGTTGAATAACATCCTGCTGACATAGACACAGTGATATATTCAGAAAAACATGCCTACTCTCTCTACATCAGCAGGTGATATTCCAACACTCGTTATATCAGTCACCCCAGCATAACATTAAATTAAATGACACCTTCTATCACAACAAACAAGTAATTCACTGCACTTCTAAAATTCCAGCACTCAGCATGCAACCCCTGTGCTAGTTGTGCTGCTTCAAAAGCTGCAAGTGGCACTGCTGGAGAAGCTGCGGTAAAATGCTGGCTTACAAAAGATAGCCAGTTCTACTAAAGAAAACAGTACCAGAGAAGCCAACCCACATGTGTGTCCTAAACGGCAGAAAACTTGAGTAGTATTTAACTTCTATTTATTTTCTAACACTTACTTCAGGGTTTCAAAGCCGTCTTGCAGTTCTGCATTAATCCCCACCCTCCTAGACCAACACAAACCAATTACAACAAACGCAACATGCAACAATCAACTAGGAACCAAGCAAAACACAAAACACAAACCCATTCAAGAAAACAAACCAATCAGCAACCACACCTACCCCATTCATAACAACTCACAATTGCTCCAGTCATAAATCATGCTACAAATAACAAACAGTACTCAGATTTAAAACAAATAATAATGCGGGACCCCTAATGCATAAATCACACACATGATGGGTTACTTGTGGCATTTGGCAAATATTAGCGCACTCGTGCAGAGTGAACTGCGATAATATCACCTGTGGCTTTGCCTCTCATGATATTATCATAGTTCACTCTGCACTCATGCTAATGTTCTCAATATACCACAGTCTTCCATTATGTATCCCATATTCATATACATATCTAGAAATACAAAATCACACATACCTCCATAATGCAAAGCATCGTGGGCTATATCTGCCAATCACCACAGACTATTACGCTGGTTCAAATTTAAGCAGAAATGCGCGGTGCCAAAAGGCCTCTCACACAGTTTGCAAAGGGTGCCAGCAGAAAGACAGACATGTGTTTCGTCCTACCAGGACAGATGAGGCACACTGATGAGTCCTGGTAGGATGAAACACGTGTCTGTGTCTTTCTGTTGGCACCCATTGCAAACTGCGTAAGAGGCCAATGTCCTTCCTGAGATGAAGCCTCCAGAATTAGACTCCATATTCCAGGTATGGCCTGATCAGCGATCTATACAGTGGTAGTACCACTGCCCTCCTCCTGCTCATGATTCCCCTCCCAATGCAGCCCAGCATTCTGTTGGCCTTCAATGTTGCCTTCTCACAATGCTTACTAACCTTCAAGTCGTCTGAGATTCCCCGATCTCATTCCTAGTTTGAGGCTGCCAGTCTTTCGCCTCCTAGGTAATACTCCTTTCTTGGATTTTTCTTTCCTATGTGCATGAACTTGCACTTTTTAGTGTTAAAGCTCAGCTGCCGCACTCCAGACCATTCTTCTAGTCTCTTGAGTTTAGCTTCCATCTTGCTCACTCCTTCTGGGGTGTCCACCCAGTTACATATCTTGATGTCATCTGTGAACAGACACACCTTCCCTTCCAGTCTGTCAGTGATATCTGCTATAAAAACATTGAAGAGTAGAGGCCCCAGCACTGAGCCCTGGGGCGCATCCCACTGGTCACCCTGCCTTCCGTTGATTGCATTCCATTAACCTAATCTGTTTAACATGTCTGATCTTAGTGATGTGGGGACTATCAGTCTCTCCTCCTTCAGCAAAAGTCCATTTTCTGTTGAGATCTCATCTCTGAACAGTCAGTTCTGCCTTATCTCAGGGTGCACTATTGTTTTCTCCTGGGGCCACCCGTTCATAACAGTGTCTCTCAACTTGACCAATGCTGAATCTTTGTCAGTCTCTTCCTGAAACAATTTCAGTTTCTGATCACTGATAGGCATGTAGTCCTCCGTGTGAACCTCATACTTGTCCAGTTCAGTTTCTGACACAGAATTTTCTCCCACAGCCCTACTCAGGGCATCTGCTATGAGAAGTTCTTTACCCACTTTGTACTGTACTCACAAATCATACTTTTGCATTTTTAGCATCATGCATTGAATTCTTGGTGGGGCTGTGGCCAGGGTTTTTTGAAAAGGCTTTCTAGGGGCTTGTGGTCCAATTCAACATGGACCCTTGATCTGCCATAGATATATTGGTGGAATTTTGAACAGCCAAATACAATAGCTAGCATTTCTTTCTCAATTTGTGCATCATTTCTCTTAGCTTTATTAAGTGATCTGGAAGCAAAAGCAACAGGCTTGCCTTCTTGTAGCAAACATGCACCCAGCCCTTCTGAAGATGTGTCAACGAATAATTCAACAGGTTTTCTTAGGTCATAAGTAAACTTTAAGGCAAAAAACACAAGTCTGCACCTGGGAACCATGCTCAGGCTGAACAAATAAAAGTATACACAGAATCAAAAAGCCGGCACCGGTAAATACAGACCGCTCCAAATGAGGTTCGAATCAGACACAGGGAAGCTCAAACTCTGGGTGCTAAAAGTGCTTCATTTTATTCAAAAAAATGGTGGTCTTTTAGCTGGATGTGGAAGCAGGGTGTTTTTTGAATAAAATGAAGCACTTATAGCACCCAGGGTTTGAGCTTCCCTGTGTCTGATTCGAACCTCATTTGGAGCGGCCTGTATTTACCGGTGCCGGCTTTTTGATTCTGTGTTTCTTAGGTCATAGTAGGCCAGCACCAGGGGGTTTGTGACAACTGTTTTCAGCCTTTGAAAGGCCTGTTGGTGGCGCCCCTCCCAGTACCATGCTGTTTCTTTCTCTAGTAATTCTGTCAATGGCTTATTTACAGTTGATAGGTTTGGAATAAACTTTGCCAGGTAGTTTACCACACCCATAAATCTCTGTAAGTCAGTCTTATTTGAGGGAACAGGCATCTGAGTAATTGCTTTTATCTTCTCGAGGTCTGCCTGTCTTTACTTAACTTGCGTCAGATATATTGGACCACTGACATTTTGATTTTGGATGTTTTTTTAAGTTTAAAGACAAGTGCTTGTCTCTGGCTCTTTGCAGAACATTCCATAACCTCTCACATAGTGCCCTTGCGCATTTCCTCCCCTTATTAGAATGTCATCTGTAATGACCTCTGTGCCCTCAAGCCCCACAAAATTGTACTGTGTGAAATCTTCTTTTGGAAGACCTCTGGTGCTGACCAAATCCCAAAGGGGAGATGCTTGAACTTGTACCTCCCAAAGGGTGTATTAAAAGTCACTAGACCAGGGCTAGGCCCATCCAGTTTAATCTGCCCGAAGGCATGCCCCCGCATCTAACACTGTGACTACTTTGGCCCCTGCTAGCTTGGCTGCAATCTCTTCGACAGTTTTAACTGGGTGATGTCCCCTTTTAATTGCTCTATCAAGACCTCTGGAATCTATGCAAATTCATACTTTGGTTTCTGTACAACCACCATTGAGCTGACTCAGCTCATATGTTTCTCAACCTGTTAAATAACCCTCATTCTTTCTGTATTCTCTAGTTCAGTTTTCACTTTGTCTTGTAATGCAGAAGGTATTTTTCTAGGGGGGGTGTATCACAGGGCTGACTATTATCTATTTTAATGTGGTATTCACCCTTTAAGCATCCCAGTTCCTCAAAAACATCAGCAAATTCAGCCAGTATTCCTTCTGTGGTTTCCTCTGCACTTCCACCTGCAGCATCTACTGAAAATAGCTTTTTTATAAGCTTCACTTCCAAACATGTAGACAGGTCTAATACTGGGGTCATGTTTGCATTAACCACTTGAAATGGCAACAGGTAATACGTTTGCTTAAAACATGTTAACAGCATCACTTTGCTTTTCACATCCAGTTTCTGCCCAGAACAGGACACCAATCTAGCTGACAACCTTTGAACGGCTTCATGCCTTATACATCTGAAAAGGCATCACATTTCATTGTGCTCCAGTGTCTAATTTGAATGTCACCATTTTCCCATTTATGCTCAGATTTATTTTCCAATCAGTCTTTCTTATAGGTAGTCATAGTCTCAGTGCTAATAGTACTTTCATTCTCCTGGCATCTTCTCTAATATCATGGATCTCATTGTGTTTCCCCATGACACACTCTTGCAAAGTGATTTTTTCCTGTAGCACAATCTACAAATTTGTCCGAATGCTGAGCATTTATTTATCTCATGCTTACAACCACGCTTTTCACATTTGACTTTATTCACTTGAGATTCACAGCTCCCTTTGCTCACATTGGCTCATGCTTTTACTCTTTCTTCCTGCACAGCTGCTACTTGCACTGATCTTTCATCCTGAGCATTTTCACGTAAGCGTTTAATCTGTGCTTCATTCAGTTCGGCAGCTCTGCATATAACTATGGCCTTATCTAATGTTACGTCCACGTCTCTCGAAAGTCTGTGTCTCACATGCTCACTCTGTATGCCGCATGCAATTGTATCTCTGATCAACAATTCAGTTAAATCTCCAAATTCACAAGATTTAGCCTTCAGCCTCAAATCAGTTATATGTGACTCAATGGACTCAGCCAGATTCTGGCCCCTAGTATTGAACACGTGTCTCTCATAAGTCAAATTCTTTCTCGGGTAACAATACCTCTTAAATTGTCCCATAATTTTGTCCAGTTGCTCCTTCTCTTCCTCTCTTTCCCATGCAAAAATGTTGTATACCTCCAGTGCATCAGGACCTGCCACATGCAAGAGGGACATAGCCTGGATTTTCGGAGGCTTTTCAGCGATTCCACTGGCAACCAAGAACATTTCAAATTGCTGCTTGAATCTTCTCCAATTTTCAGCAATGTTTCCTTGCAGACTGAGAGCGGTGGGAGGCTGCAGGCATTCCATTCTGACACCATGTAATAATCTCGCAGAAAACAACATGGAGTACTTTGGAAACGTTACTGTACAGTGTAGCACTGAGATCAAACTGCAAAAGCACAGGCTGGTGCCTGGCGGATGAGGGCTTTTTATATAAATGTTAACGCATGCGCAGTAACAAAGCATACACAAATGATGTATGCAAATTAAGTTCCTTATAAAGAGGTTCCAGGTCCAGATCTTCAGTGTACATGCTCACCGTTAACCCACTGAAACAAAGAAATGCATAATTTGCCTGCAGGAAGGACCACGTGGCCCACCTAGTCCTCCCATTTTTCCCTTTCTGTACTATCACCACAGATCCGACTGAATTTCTGACCCATTCACCCCCACTTCTCTCTCACTACGATTCCCTTGTGCCTATCCGATGCATTCTTGAACCCCACCACCTCTGCTGGAAGACTAGTCCAGAAATCCACCACTCTTTCTGTGCAGAAGTACTTCCTTACATCCCTCCTGAATCTACCCCCTCCAGCTTCTTATCATGCCCCCTTGTCCTTCAGCACCTTTTTTTCTGAAAAAATACTTCCCTCCTGTATGTTATTTATCTCCATGAGGTATTTAAAGCTCTATCATATCCCCTTCCTTTCAGGGTGTACATATTTAGGTCCTTAAGTCTCTCCTCATAGGCCTTCTGAAGCAGACCCTGCACCATTTTAGTTGCCCTCCTTTGGTCCGCCTCCTCTCTGTCTATGTCCTTCCAGAGATGTGGTCTCCAGAACTGGACACTGTACTCTAGGTGGAGGTCTTACTAGAGATCCGTACAGTGGCAAGACCACCTCCCTCTTTCCGCTGATGATACCTCCTCCCTATCCAGCCCAGTATTCAACTAGCCCTCCCAAATGCCTTGTCTCACTGCATGGTCACCTTCAGGTAATCTGATATGATTACCCCCAGATCTCATTCCTTTTTGGTGATTGTCAGTACCACTCCTCCCATTTTTGTACTCTGCACCTGGGTTTCTGTGCCCTAGGTGCATTACTTTGCACTTTTTTATGTTGAAACCCAGCTGCCATAACCTTGACTACACCTTGAGTTTTCTCATGTTCTACTCATCCAACCCCCAGAGTGTACACCCTATTCCAGATTTTGGCATCATCGGCAAAGAGGCACATATCTTCCCTTCCAACTCCTATACAATTTATTTATTAAGACATTAAAGAAGACCAGTCCCAGCACTGACCCCTGAGGCCCACCGCTGGTCACCCTCCATTCCTTAGAGTGAATTCTGTTTACTACCACCTTCTGTCACCTATAACCAAAGTCATCCAGCTTACCACCTTTGGACCAACTCCTAAGCTACCCAGCTTACCTACAAGTCTCCTATGTGGAAAAATGTTGAAGACCTAATTGAAATCTAGGTAGGCCACATCCACCACTCAATACTGATCTCATTCCTTGGTCACCCAAAGAAATCTACCAGATTCATTTGACATGTCCTCCCGACCCGTGAATCTATGCTACTTGTCTTGTAAATCACTGGAATCAAGATATTCCACAATCCTTTCCTTCAGCAGGGACTCCACTAACTTTCTAACCACTGATGTTGGGTTGACTGGCCTTTAATTGCCAGCCTTTTCCCTGCTACCACTTTTGCGAAGTGGGACTACACCTGTCATCCTCTGTTCCTCTGGAACTACTCTTGTTTCCAATGAGCTGTTAAACAGAACTGTAAGTGGTGCAGCCAGTACCTCTTTGAGCTACCATCCCATCTGGCCCCACCGCTTTGTCCACTTGCAGATTAATGAATCCCTTCAGGACACTCTCCACAGAAAATTTACTAGTGTCCACCTCCTTCCAATGCTTCTTTTACTTTTTGTGGCCCCTTCCCCTTCTCCTTCCTTTGTGAACACTTAACAAAAATATTTGTTCAAGATGTCTGCCTTTTCCTGGTCCCCCTCTACACACTCCCCCCCTTCCCTTGTTAATCGTATGATCCCACCCCTGGTCTTCCTCCTTTTGCTTATATACCTAAAAAATGTCACCACCTGGGCTATTGTCTCTTCAGGTTTGTGTCTTTGCACTCTTTACTGCTATCTGCTTCCCTCTGTTTCCCCTGATACACCTCCCAGTCCTCTTCCCTCTGCATCTCCTTGCACCTTCTGAATGCTACTCTTTTAGCCTTTACCTTTTCAGTCACCTCTTTTGAAAATCCTAGCAGCCTGTCTTTCCTTTTGCTTTTGCTTTACTTGCTTGACAAAGAGGTTTGTTGCTTTTTCTATGGCCCTTTTTAGCTTTGCCCACTGTTCCTCCACCCCACCCAGGTCATTGCCCCCTGCCAGGCCATCCCTTAGATATTCACCTGTCTTTTTAGATTCTGTCCTCCTAAAGTCCCGGACCTTCACCCCTGTGCAGTTCAGTTCCACAATGTCCTTATATTGAACACATTGTACGGTGATCGGTGATCGGTGATTGCTGATCCCCAAGTGGTTTGCTACCTTGATGTCTGCAACACTGTCCCTGTTACTACGAGGTTCAATATTGCCCCTTCATGAGTGGATTCATTGACTAGTTGCCTAAGGAATGTTCCTTACAGGGACCCCAGGATATCCCTACTTCTAGCTGAAGTTACAGCTGCGAGGGTCCAATCTACATCAAGCAGACTGAAGTCCAAGCCAGCACAGTGGTGTGGAGGGCTGTGGCACTGGTTGCCTTACCTCCTCCCATGCCGATGATCCAGGTTCAGCAATAAGCCTGAGCTACCAAGGGTCGGCCGGAGGGAGGGTGCAAAGCTGGACTGAGCTGCCGCAAGAAAGCTCTCCTCTCCTGGGGAGGGACATGGGTTTCCCCAGCTCTTGGCTGCCACCATGTGGAGGCTAGGTGGAAGCACCAAGCTGAAAAGGAGCCTGGCATTAGGCCGGGTGGGAGGCAGTGGCTGTCACCAGAGCCATAGGACGCATGCACACCTCCATATGCATGCGAGACTGTGTTTTGGGGTCACAGAATAACAGGGGGGGAATGGAAAATGGGACACTGGGGGCAGGCTCAATGAAGCCCCGAGAACAGGGCAGATTGAGATACTTCGCTGGAGGACTGGAGTTTGCCTGTCTCGGAGCACCGACAGTAAAGAGCTATACAGAAAAGAAAAAAAAGCAGAATGAAATCCCCCACCAGAAGCACTTACCCTTTTTCCACCATCTTGGCAGTAGTTTCCTCCAGTACCTGATACTTCTCCTCCCCCTGTGCTGGAGGTCTGTAGAGCACACCAGTTTGAACAGAGGCTCCACTCCCCATCTCTAGGGTGACCCTCAGTACCTCTACTCCCACCTGTATTCCCTGTATCTCCATTGCTTTTATGCCTTCCCTCATATGAAGCACCACACCCTCTCCTTCTCCTTCCATTCCCATCCTGTCCCTCCTAAAAAGGGTATAGCCTGGTATGGACATGGTCCAGTCACAGTCTTCAGTGCAACATGACTCAGTAATTGCCACAATATGGAGGTCAGCCCCTGCCAATATGGCCTCTAGGTCTGAAATCTTCTTTCCTTGATACCACTCTGCTTGTTACCCCACACTTCTTTCCTTTTTGCCTGCTCTCCCCCCTCTTTTTAATGCTTCAATCCCAGGCCCCCACATGGTATGTAAACATGCTCACCATTGACCCACTGGGATCCCTGGCTCACCAAAATGGAAAATGATCGGAGGTCATGTGATGGTCTGCCTGGATTGATGCACTTTCAACACTCTCCCAACCGATCGCCTTTAAACTAAGTTTTATTTGCTTTTTAAACCTAATAGTTATGACTGTTTGCTGTTCCTACCATTCCTGAACATGGAAATCTTCAAGATTTGGACATACCTTGCTTGGAAATGGAGGCAGACATGAAAAATGCCCCACTGCGCCATACGTCTCCACAGATACCTGAACAAGAGAAGGCATCTAAGCGGCCCAAACAACAGCCTTCTACCACGGCCCACAGCAATGCTCCTCCAGAGAGGTTTTAACTGCTGGACAATGTTCTTCAAGATTTCAGCACCTTGCAGTCTACATTATAGGTGTTAACAGATGAGATTAAAGGTATTCGTTCTTCCCTGGATACTCTGCCCCATCAGGTGAGCAACAATGAGGACCACACTGGTTCATTAGAAGACTGGAGATCCAGAACGGAGTCTGAGCTGGTGTTCTTCTGGCAGAAATTTGGAAAGATGGAAGTGCACCTAGAAGATCTTGAGAGGTGCAATCATAGAAACAATGTTTTATAACGGAGTTGCCAAAGGGGGTGGAGGGTCCCCCAGGTCATCCAGTTTGTCTGGAAACTTTGTGAAAAAGTAGCGGGACCATCCCCCAATGGTCCAACACATATTACTGAGCAAGCACATCACTCACTACACCCCATGCCAGTGGAAGGCTCCCCTCCCAGACTCTCATTTTTAAATTTCTGAATTTTTTTGACCATCAGTATCTACTTGCATGAGTCCGGGACCTTAAAGATGTCCCAATTTCTGTGTGGCAAAAATGAGCCGCACTCCACCTGATGATCTTTAAACTCATAGTAGTTGTCATTAAATTCAGGGTTAGATACTAGAGATGCAGCAAAGTTAAATTCCACCTGAGAAATGGATGCGAAGTGGCCCACGTCGCTTTACCATTCAGCTATATAAAGTGCCCATTTAATGCCCTCACTTCGCCACTTCATGTTTTAATTATGACTTTATGTTGCTCACTCCGCCTTATTTTGCTTTAAGGCAGCGTGAGAATTCATAAGCAGCCCACACACATCACATGGCTTACACAGTCTAGGCCACATGCTTCAGGCAGGCAGGAAGCGAATCATGCTTGAAAGAAAGTTTCACTGCAGCATCAGCTCCTGGCTCCAACAACACCTAGGCCCCCCCTCGCCTGTGCCTGGTCCTCCCCACACCTCATTACTGTGGGAGTTCTTTACTTTACTGTCTGGGGACAGCAGTGTAGTGAAATGTAATCTGTGTGGTGTGGAAGTGTGCCAGTGCCCCAAAGGAACTCACCTTGGCACAGGTGGTCAGTGCACCCACCTGTACAACCACCACTGTGTACAGTGGCAGACCAAGGTTGCAGAACAGGGCAGTAATGCACCTGCTGGCCCTGCTGGGGAAGAGGGAGCAGCACAGCTTCCACCTGCAAGTGGTGGTGTAAAGCACGGGAGGGCCATGGATCAAGTGGCTACTCCACCACCACCACAACCTGCAGCAGGTGACAGTGGCAACGCTGTCCAGCTACTTGTCTTGCAGGCCAATTTGAGCCTGATGTGAAGTGAGTTAGAGGCTGTTAACCTCTGTGTTGACAATGCTGAATAGCAGTTGGAGTGAATTGAGGGGTACCAGCTACAAATTATGGGAATGTTTCAACAGCTGCTGCCCCACCAGAACGTTGATCATTAGTTTTTATTTTGTACTTGCACCCACCACCCTCTGTGTGAAAAAATAGTTCCTGATGTTGTTCGTGATGCACCCTCCCATCTTCAAATTTCAGGCCCTTCCCCATGCTCATCTCTTTTTCTGGATGATGCTACCCTCTTTTACATTGTTGATTCCCTTTCAGTACTTCATATTTTCTATCATGCCCCCCCGGGTCATCATCATCATCAACAGGAACTGCTGCATCACAACTTTTTTTGAGGAGGGGAGGATTTAACACCAACAGACCCAGACACAGCCACCTTGACTTTATTTTTCTCCAGTTCCCAATTAGAATATCACCAGAACTGGAAAAAGAATGTTACTGCTGTGATTCGTGAAGAATGTGGTTTGTCTGGTGATGAGTGACTGGTGTGACATGACTAATGAACTGTACGCAGATACCTACGGCTGCACTTCCCTGACCTGTACCACCCCAAACATCCTGACTTGAAAATACATATTAATGAGTACGGTGGTCAAGCCAAGATACTACAAAACAGGGTTACATGCAACTCGCAACCCAAAAACTTCAACTTTTGTAATTTGTGAATCATTGTGACCATGAAGATGAAGAATGTGATTTGTATCATGAGTGACTTGTGATGATCGCCTTGACTTAAAAAAGCACATTAATGAGCACAGTGTTCATGCCGAGATTTGCGCCACATGGTACTCTGAAGGGAAGCCAAACAAAAAACTGTGACTTAAGTTACAGATGGAGATTGGGCCCTAGAGAGATGCAAACTCACAGACAGATTAAGATTGCAATGCAAACTCAAAAGATGCCAACATAAAGGCACAACAACACCTTAACCAGTGCTCACAAGTCACAAATCCAAATATGGAAAAAAACACCTTTTGCCGGTTGGGGGAGGAGGGGGGCAGTGCACTGCAGTAACAGTCCACTACCAAGATACCACAAAGCAGTACAAAATAATGCAGGTGCGGTGGATAGCAGGTTCACACTGCTGCAATTACTGTGTGGCACAATAAAATGTGTCTGATTTCATGGCATGAATCGCACACACACTCATGCACATACTATATTTAATGCGTATCAAATTGAAAACTTCAGTAATATAACCAAATCTTTTAAACAAATTGAAATTATACACTGCTGCACCACAACAATCAACAAAAAAAGTCAAAAATTACTGAAAATATTACTGTGTGTACATTAACACAGTTATACAAGAAAAATATTACCAAAACAGAAAGAGTGCCTTTCTTCCAGTTTATCTACCTCCCTCCCTCCACCACAGATACGCCCCTCCCCCAAGCATACTTGAAGTGTCTGCCAGTACACAGACTGAATGTTCTAAATTAACATTCAAAATCCACACACAGACAATGAACACTCGATGATATGAGCACAGGAGAGATTCCTACAATCAATGTACTAAATTTTGAGCAAAAATAAATGGCTCAAAAAGGCTTTGTGAAAGGCTTTTAGAGGGTTTGAATCTCAGAGCTCTGAGAGCAAACTGTCTCCAGCTTCCACTACACACACACTACACAGAACTGAAGCTGTACAGAGCAATCTAAAGCCCATGTGACCTGCAATCCCATGAATCACGGCAAAATTCACCTTGAAACTCACCAACAAGGCGAAGTGGTACTTTGCATTAAAATTGATGCAGAAGTGGTTGGGGAAAGGTGGAGTAACGCAAAGTCATTGTTTCCAATGGACTTTGTGTTCCTCATTATGATGCAAAATACTCCACTACACATCGCGCATTACTTCGCGGATTCCCCCTTAATTCGTGAATTGCTTTGTGTAGCAGATTTTGGCAACTTCGCCCACCACTATTAGATACCCAGCTATTCTTCAAGTGTTACACGGGGAAGTCTGGTGGAGTTTCAAATTCCTGGAACAAGCAACGCTGAAATTGAAAAAAACTGTATCCATATTTGTTTAAATCTCCCTGACTCTACTCAGCTAGGTATGGAGTACGTGCCGAATTTCTTAAATCTGGGTCAGTATACTGACTGAGCCTGCTGGTATGGTATTCTTTAATACAGGATCACAGTGAATTTCTCATGGTCTTCTTACTTTGCTCTGCTTCCAGTGTGACTATCCAGGACAAGAATACCGAAGCTTGGACTGCTGTAGCTGTGCGAGCGCATTGTTGCCTCCTAGTGTTTTTTTTTTTAATCTATAGGCCATTCCCTCTACATACTGTGCATCTGTGGTGGTTACAGTGATTCTGGTCACTGGAATCAGATTTCAGCCTTTAGATATTTGTCGAAAATGTTATTTTTGTATGGGATCACATCTTCTCTTTTATCTGACTGTTTTGACCTTAGAATGGGCTGGGCTCAGATGTTCAGTTAGCTTTAATTTTCAAACTGGACCACGGGTATATTGCTATGATGTTTTACCCACCAGAGCCTGTATACCTGCTCTCAATGACTTTAACTGATGGCCAGTATTCTATGTTGTACTTTTCATCTCATCAGAGTGTCTACAGTGTTTTTGTTTTCCGCAGAAGACTGCGAGGAACGACAGAATGATTGTCACAACTGCAGGCATGGATCGAGACTTGCAGTAGTTCATGATACTTCTACCTTCAAGTTTGCTGCCCTAAACCATTCATCTAATTTTGTTTTCTATTCCTTTCTTTTCTTTTTTTGCTTTGGGTCACTTTTATTGTATTTCTAAACTGAAGCTGTCTACAGACTGATAGCCACTGGAAGACCATAGCTTTCAGTCTATAATATCTGTTATTCACATACTGTTTCATTATGATGCGTTTCATATAATGGAGAGGAACCCCTTTTCATTTTGTCTGGTTCTTCTGATTGATAGATGAAATTGATTACTACCTACTGTGAGGGTCCCTCACCCCTCTTTTTTTTTTGTCCAGGGGTCTACATATACCGTGTGGTTTGAGTATATTTACTAGACTGTTGAAGTGGGTTACTCATTTCTTCCCTTAGGACAAGTAAGCTCTCTTTTTGCATCTTTTACAGTTACAGTTATATGGTGTTATATGTGGGCTATCTGATTACATTACATGCCTCTAAAACCTGTTCCAAAGTTTTCAATATTATAGATTTGAAATGTACCATTTTGTTCGTTATGTTTGGCTTTATTGATCAGTGACTGGAACCATACACTGCTTGTTGATGTATCTTATTGAAACTGACCCATCTTTTTGGTTGTTTCATTTATTTAGGGGAAGCGTTTCTATATTAGGCTGTTTGGGTAGGTTTATGGGTGTACTAATATACTACATTTTTTGTTTGCCCTTTGGGCATGTATCAGGATATTGTGCCTTTGTTCTCTAAGAGTTCAACATTTTGTATATATTATGGTAGAGTAGCACTTTTAAGGTTAAAGGGTGAAATTTTGCACCTTAATAACTTTGCCACTGTTCAACGGATTTGCCTGAAATATGGTATGCATGATTGGGCACAGTAGATCTTGGGATCTGCCAACTTTTGTACTGGTCAGATATATGGCTGTGGAGTTATTAAGCGACAACCAAATGCACAATTACCTTTTTTACTAGAAACATAGAAACATAGAATTTGATGGCAGATAAGGACCGCTTGGCCCACCTAGTCTGCTCATTTTCCTACCAACAGATAAGCTGCAAATCCTAGTTAATCAACAGCTTACTTCCTCCTACCCCCACTAGGACTGCCTTAAGCCTGTCCCATGCATTCTTTAAGTCCCCCACTGTTCTTGACTCCACAGCCTCCTCAGGGAGGCTGTTCCATGCATCCACAACCCTCTCAGTGAAAAAATACTTCCTCACATTACCTCTAATTCTTTGCTCTCACCTACAGGTCGCACAGTTTGCGGGACTGGTCCGGAAACTTCAGGGAACGTGCTGCCAGGATCTCCGATGTGCCTTTTGAAGATTTCATGAAAAAATATTAAAAGGTTCAAAAGTTATTCAAAAAACAAGTTCCCATTATGAGCCAATGGGAAAAGTTAACAAAAGGTTCGACACTTTTGCAAATGCACTTTTTAGTGTCGCAAATGGCCCTAGTAGTGTCACAAATCTGCCATTTTATTTTCAGTTACTGATCAGAAAAATGCTTGGTGTTTAAAATTGGGAGCCTCTAGGGACACCATTCTTTCTAGCCAGACCCTGAGGATGCTAGCCATGTCTTTATTTTGGGGTTAAACAGCCCAGAAATATGTTTTTCAAATTTCTGGAAACAGTAGTGTCGCGAAGTAGTGTCGCACCTGCAACACTTTTGTAATTTTTTGTGAAAAGTGTTGTAAATTGCCACACTACTTTTCCAGGCTATGGCAAAATGACAGGAATTATTTGCCACCCTGCTGCAAAACAACGGTTTGGTCTTTGGGCTGAAATTTGGAGGGAAGGCTGCCAACATCTCACAGATATGCCTTTTGGTGGTTTGGTGAAAAAAGATTGCATGGATACCAAGTTAAAATGCTCCGAAGTTGAAGTTTTCCCCCATAGACTAACATGGTGGCGTACGCCACGCATTTTGGGACTCATATCTCGAAGACGGTGCGAGATATGGAATTTTCATCATAACAACGCGTAATTCAGTGAAATTGTAGCCAGGAAAATCATGAATCATGTGAATTTTTTTTGTTTTTCCTACGTCGTACGGTTCCTGAGATATAAGCAGTTTAGTATTCCAACAGCTCATTTTCTGCTCTGAGGCCCATTATTATGCATACATTCTTCGTACACACTGTGTTTCTCTATGCAGCTGTTGGGCAAAACCAGGGTGTGTATTTATGTTACTGTTATACTTAGCGATACCACTTGTGTTTCTGTACCCGTTTGCATTACTATTCCTATGTACGCCACTGTGTGCATTT
This sequence comes from Neoceratodus forsteri, assembly GCA_016271365.2. Classification (NCBI taxonomy): domain Eukaryota; kingdom Metazoa; phylum Chordata; order Ceratodontiformes; family Ceratodontidae; genus Neoceratodus; species Neoceratodus forsteri. The sequence continues at coordinate 564,814,797 of JADMNL010000023.1, read as the reverse complement.
ACCTTTGTGTTCTTGTTTGCATATGTGCTTGCATTTGTGTTTCCATTTCTGTTTCCTTTGTCATTATTTCTGCTGTTAACATTACCATATGCATTTCTAATTGCTGTAGTGTGACCATGCAAATTACAGTTTGCGTTTCCATACGTGATTGCGTTTGCATTTCTGTTCCCTTTGGCGTTATGTTGCTTTTACTGTTATCATTTGCATTTACAATTGCAGCACCATGACCGTGCATGTAACAGTTTGCGTTTCTGTACGTGCTTGTGTTCGCGTTTCCATTTCTGTTTCCTTTGGCGTTATTTTACTTGTTACCATACCATTTGCGTTTCAAATTGCGGTACCATGACCATGCGTGTTTTGGTTTGTGTTTCCATATGCACTTGCTTTTGCCTTTCCATTTCTGTTTCCTTTGGTGTTATTTCTGCTGTTACCATTAGCATTTGTGTTTGCAATTGCAGTACCATGACCGCGAGTGTTGCGCTTTGCGTTTCCATACGGCTTTCATTTGCCTTTCCATTTCTGTTCTGTTTGGTGTTATTTCTGCTGTTAACATTACCATTCATTTGCGTTTCTGATTGTGGTACCATTACCATGCGCATCATGGTTTGTGTTTCCTTACGCAATTGCATTTCTTTTGCATCACTGTTCGCTTTGGCATCACTTTGCGCTTGCATTTCTAGCAATGTTTGCTTTTCCATTTATGTTTCAGTCACCATGTGCGCAACCGTTAGCTGTCGTGTTTCTCTTGCATTGACCATTACTATGTCACAAAAAATCTCCACTACCACATTCCATTCACTATTTCTACTGCACATTCTCAAAAAAAGGGAAATTAGAGGCAAAAAACTCCATTTAATGCATCAGTTAGGGTTGTTCCACAGTGACAAAAGTGAGGAAATTCAGTGGTAGGGTTGAAAGCCCTCTTGGACCCCCCAGCCCACCCCCCAACTGGCATCGTGGTGTGCATTGGGGTCATCGGTCCTAACTTACACCCCATTCTCCTATACCTCACTTCTTTACACATGTGAGGGGATGAGAGTTAGGGCTGATGACCCCAATGTGCACCCCAATGCCAGTTGAGGGTGGGATGGAGGGGTCAAAGGGAGGCTTTCAACCCTAACACAGAATTTCCTCACTTTTGTTGCTGTGGAACAACCCTTACTGATGCATTAAGCAGAGTTTTTGCCATATATATATATATATATATATATATATATATATATATATATTTTTGCAGCCACAGTTTAATAATGTTATTTCTGATCTAGTTGTTAGTTGTAGTTATGGAGGGGAGCAGAGGGGCAATCTTTCTCTTTTTGGGATTGTTTTATAGTGGGGTTGTTTTGTGTTTTTTGGGGGTTTGGGCTTTGGGGGGTATTTTTGCTTATATTCATGTTTTTCAATGTACAGGAGTGGGGGATGGACAGTGGAGTGTTGGTATCATGGGCTATCTTTATGCTTTTGGTCTGGCTGGCCCCAACTACAATTATCTTTTTGTGCATTCCTTGTGGTTAATCACATTATGTATGCTTCTTGGAATGTAAAAGGGGCTCACTCCGAGTTAAAAGGTATCAAATTATTAAACACCTGAAACAGTTACATTATAGTATCACATTCTTGCAAGAAACACACTTGCGGGTTTTCGAGGGTAACCTCTATCAAAGACAAACAGTTAGTCAAGTCTTTGCCAATGGTAATAGCACTAAAAGTAAGGGGATAGCCATCTTAATTTCCAGAAGTGCTAATTTTCAGTGTATTCAGAGACTCAAAGTCCCTCAGGGCAGCTATATCTTTGTTAAAAGATATTTTGGACAGTACAGAAGTTCTCTTGGGCAGTGTCTATGGGCTCAAAGCAGAAATACCTTTTTTTTGTTTTATGGATCTGGCCACTCTTCTAGCCCCATTCCTAACAATCCCAATTTTTATAGGGGTGGAACTGGAACATCTCCTTTACTCTGGATTTTGATCAGTCTAATAAAATGCAGTTTATCCCCTGCCCAGCGTACCATCCGTGATATGGTTGATCACTTAGGACTGTGTGACCCTTGACACATACTGTACCATTTGGTCAGGGAATACACATTCTATTTCTCAGCACATGGTTCTTACTCCTGTATAGACTATTTTCTGGTCAGTCAGAATATCATGGATGGCTTGCTGGGTAGCGAGATAGCCTCAAGGGCACACTCAGATCATTCTCTGGTGTGGTTGAAGCTTAGTTTGCTATCTAACATTCAAAGGGATACACTGTGGAAACAAAATAATCAGCTTTTGAAGGAGGACTTTGTAATTAAGAGACTTAAGGAGCAGATGGAGGTCTTCACCTCTCACAATACAAATTATATTGATGGGGGGACATGGAGTGGAGTGCTTTTAAGTGTTTTGTGTGAGGTGAATTTATCCGTTTGGTGAACAACAGGAAAAGGCATAGGGATGTAGAAACCTTGGCCATTTTGAGCCTTATTAGGGAAACAGAGAAACAATTGAACCCTAACTGCCCGGAGGAACACCATAGTGAATTAATGCGTCTATGAAATAAATATGCAGATAATTTGTGTGTTAAAGCTGTATACTCAGTCATTAAAACACATTTCAAATATGTGGATCAGGGGAGAAAGCAGGGTATCTCCTGGCCTTTTGCCTCCAGAAACAGGAGGCTTCACGTATAATTCCCTCGACTAAATCTGTAACTGACAATTTGATCAAAACATCACCAAGGGATATCTTCCAGAAGTTTGAGGCATACTACCAATCTCTCTCTCTCTCTCTCTCTCTATGGGCCTCTATCTAATCCTGCCTTGAACCCAGACCTCCATGCCTACTTACCTGGGATCCCTCTACCCACATTAACAGAACCTCAACAGACATGTTTGACTCAACATTTAACCCAACAGGAAATTCTATGTGCCATCAAAGATTTACCTCTTGATAAGGCTCCCAGACTCAATGGTCTTACCCCCAGTTTTTACAAAGCTTTTGCCAAGCAATTTTCCCCTTTATTGCACCATTTTTTCCTTTCCTTATATGACTCAGGTGTCTCGGATGACACCCTCTTTAAAGTCATGATTGCTCTGTTGCTTAAACCCAGCAAACCTCCTGATAATGTTGCTAGTTATTGATGTATTTCATTCTTGAATTATAACATAAACATTTTGGCTAGCCAGCCCACTGGCACAGCAGCAAGGCATCTGGTTGTGGCACCAACATCCCGGGTTCAGTGATGGGCTTAGGAGTCAGAGGGCCAACTGGGGAGAAGGATTGAGTGTCCCAGGGACTGCTGTCCTTCTCTTGGGGGAGGGGGGAAGAGTGTCTGGTGCAAAGTGGACCTCTTGCAGAGACTGGAGGTACTGTTGTGAAGGGCACCACATGTTAGGGGGTGGGGCAGATGTTGTCATCATTACATGTCCCTGCATCGGAGAAAAAACTTGCAAAAAATGACCACCTGCCTCTGCTGCCTCTCCTGTTGCAGATCAATGTCCACCGGGGGGGGGGGGTTCAGCTTCCATGGCCTATGCTGGGGAAAAATCCAGGGCTTAGAGACCATGTTCCCTGGGGGAGTACCCACCCAGCAGCTCCCTTGGGCGGGGTAAGCATGGGGTTGAGGGGGGTGGTGAGCAGAGGAGGGAGAACAGAACCTCTGGTCCCAGGGGAATGGAATTGGAAAAAACACAATTTGGCTAAAATCCTGGCATCCAGGATCAATGCAGTTTGGTCGGGGCTCATAGGCCATGAACAAATTGACTTTATGCCTACTCATTCCTTTGCAGACCATTTACACAAACTGACCCATGTCTTCTCTGCATCCAGGGGTACAGGTGTCCCTGGTTTCCCTGGATGTGGAGAATGCTTTTGATAGATTTAATTGGGCTTTCTTGTTTGCCACGTTAGGGAAATTCAGATTCCCCCTTGAATTCCTTTGATGGCTTAAGGTATTGTACTCCCGCCTGAGTGCCAGAATCTATTGTAATGGTGTATTTTCTTCAACTCTCCACTTGTCTTCCAGGACTCGGCAAGGATGTCCCTTTTCCCCTCTATTATATAACCTGTATTTGGAGCCTTTGCTACTAAAACTCAAAAATAATCCCGGTTTGATTGGTGTACAAGTGGGAGCTTGGAACCTACAGATTTCAACCTGTGCAGATGATATCTTACTGCTTTGGTCTTATCCAAAAGTGCCTATTCCTGCAGCCTTATCCACCATTAAAGAATTTGGCCCGTTATCCAACTATAAGCTTAAGCTTGAAAAAACTGCAGTTATGCCTTTAAATTCCACCATTTCCAAACCAGATGTCTTGGCGTTAGGTCTATCTTGAGCTCCAAAACAACTTAAATATCTTGGCATCTTTCTATCAAGAAGCACAGCTCAGTTTATAAAGCTTCATCTCAATGATCTGTTGAATGTCATACAGCAAGGCCTAAACAGATGGAAGTCCCTACCCGTGACTTTATGGTGCAGAAAAAGTATTATTAAAATAAATGTTCTTCCCCATATTTTTTACCCACTTAATATGTTTAATGTCTTTCTCCCTGTATCATGGTTTAAACAGATTCACAGGATGATTTCCGATTTTATGTGGATGGGTAAGATGCCAAGGAGGGCATATAATCAGCTTACGGCATCCAAGTGGTCTGGTGGCATTCAACTTCTGCAAGTTTTTGTTTATTATTTGGCAAGCCATGTTAACAAATACCTAGGGTGGCCAATCCAGAATCCTTTAGGAAGGTCAGTCTTCCAATGTTCCTATTTGGCTTGCTCTAGAAAGAGATCTCATTAAAGTGACTGACCTATCTCCCTCAGCTATAGCTTCATTCCCCCTAAGTCTCTTCTTGTAAGTCTTTGAGACTCAGTTATAAGTATTTCTGTATGGGTACATGTACAGTTAGGTACATTTATACAACATAAATTCTCTAAAGCTGTTTCTCAGCCCATCTTTTGAAATCCTAACTTCAAAGTGGTTGGTTTGGTGCTGACAGAAGCCTGGTTACCTCAGCTTGCTACAATCAGGGTCTGTGACTTGCTCCATGATGACACTTTAAGATCAAGCCAGGATATCATCTTCTATTTCCATTTAGACAATCAGAGTATATTCAAACCTTAGTTAAGACATATTGAACAATTACCTCCATACAAGGAATACGCTCAGGAAAAACTGATAATAAAGCTTTCACTTTTGCTGATGATTTACAAGTAACTCTTTCTGACCCAATTAGCTCTCTCATGGGGTTGAATAAACTATTGGAACATTTCACTAAATTTTCAGCGTTACAGATGAATTGGGAGAAATCAGAGGGAATAATGCTACAGGGGTCGGAGCAGACTAGTGAACTTTTAAATAGATTGTTTAATTTCCTTTGGAATAGAAAGGGAATCCTGTATCTGAGTGTCCAAATTTTTAACTCAATTTCACAAATAATACAACACAATATGACAGGATTAGTAAGGAAGCTACAAAAAGAATTAGATAAATGGTCCAAATTGAATTTATCCCTGTGGGGCAAAATAAACTCGATCAAAATGATTTTAGCACCAACAAATTTTTACATTCTTAATAATATTTCAGCAACCATACATATAGATTGGTTTAAGAAAATAGATCAAATCTTTCTCAAATTTCTTAGGAACACTAGACCCCCTAGACTAAATATTAATAAATTTAGAGCCACCTGAAAAGTTGGGGGCTTCAATTACCCCCTGGTGGCAAGGCTATCATTGGGCATTTTTGTTTAGACAGGTAGCAGGATGTAATAAAAATATATTTTACACAAAAAATAATAAAAAAATATATAAAAAAATAATAAAAAATATATTTAAAAAAAGAAATGTAGCAGGATGGCTAAGCAAGGATATCACAGAACAAATGCTTATGAGGCTCCTAACTGAACAGGAGACTACTTACCCACAGAAACTAACAGACTTCCTATTTAATCCAATTCAGTCCAATTAAGATCACATCCTACTATAGCTGTCACAAGTTGGCTATTTAAAGGCATGTCCAAATAATTTAACCTAGGTCCGATACCTGTGAAATATGCTCCTCTCTGGAATAACCCAGACTTAACATGCAATGGCAAACAATTCCATAGTCTAGAATGGAAGAGGGTAGAAACTTATCAGGTGGGAAACTTGTTAGATATAGAGACGGGAGGGGCGTTTTGTCCTTTCATAGTTTAAGGGAGAAATTCTATATTTCTTGGTTGCATTTTTGGTTCTATTTACAACTCAGGGAAAGATCAATCACTATATTAATAGCTCCAACCAGATTTTCCTGAAAGATTCTAAATGGAAACAAATTGTGACACAGGCTAATCTGAGAAGAGGAGCCAGTCTCGTATACAAAATTTTACTCAGACTGCTGAATTGAAATCACAGTGTCTGCAAAACAAGCTTAGGAACAAGATCTCAAATTAATCATATCAGCTCAGGACTGGGAAGCTTTATAGAAAAATGCATACAAAAGTGATAGGGAAGTTAATGGCAGGTTGGCACAATTTAAAATACTGCACAGCATTACTGCTCCCCAGCAAGATTAAACAATATTGCAAATTCACAGATACATGCTTGCTCAAAATGTGGTGCGAAAAAAGTTTCTTTAGGTCACTTGTTCTGGAATTGCCAGCAATAAATAACAAATGGAAAGAAATACATCTTTTTTGTCAAAAAGCTTTCAAGATACAATTCCCGTTTACTTCCAGTATGTTTATTTTGGGAGGAGCTGCTTCACGCCAGTAAATACCCAAATTGCTTCTTTACAGTTGCCTTAACGTAGAAATGGTCATTACTGTGGAACTGGAAATCACATAAGGTTCCTGGGATGAGAGAACTACTAGATTATATAGGAAATGTGTTATAAATGAGCAGATTAGTTATCTACTGCTTAATAAACTTGACAACTTTGATGAAATATGGAGACCTTTTCTTAACTTTGCGGCTATTTAAAAAATATTTTCTGGCCTACCTGTAACTTGAATCTGACATATTGTGTAAAACTGTTGTATTGCTTTGATTAAATATCTGACTACGTTTTTCACTTCTAGAATATATTATATGTATTTACCCTTTTAAAACAATAAAAACTTTAAAATAAAAAAAGGATATTTCAACTTAGACATGTTTTGCTTCATTGGTTTGACTCCATGCCCTAGGAGACAAATTATAGTGAGTTCCTGCAAGCAGTTACTGATATGGCTTTACTACTGCATGTGGTATTGTGCCTATATGCCTTCCTTTTTCCCAGTTTATTCCCTGGTATCATTGGCAATTCCCCATATTGGAAAGCAGTTTTTCCATATCTTGTTCCCAGGTGGAATAAAATCTGATAAGATCTTCATGTGTATATTTCTCATGATAAATCACACCTTGTCTAGTTCTATATTGTGCATAATATGTGCTTCACACCTAATAAATTAGTTAAGATGGACAGATAGAATTTTCCTCTCTGTTCAAAGTGTAGATAAGCCGATGGCACCGTTACATATTTTTGGGGAGTGCCCTAAGGTTGATCCCCTATGGTATTTAATTGAATCAAGGGCTGACCCTCTTCTTGGTCTTGAAGTGGCTTTCACACCCACAGTTTGTATAGTTAGGGATTTTAGTGGGATTCCTGTAAAGGAAAGGAGATACTACCTGGCCATGAGTTTCCCCACAGTTAAGAGAGTAGTCCTTCATCATTGGTTAGATCAGGTCTCGATTACTTATCAAGAATGGTTGCAAACCTTTTATTTAATCTACATTTAGAAAAAAAATGATAGCTTGTGTACACAATAGGTTTTTTAAGGGGTTTGACCCCGGAGGGTTTTCTGGTGGTAGTAGACCTATCTAGTGTGGACAGTGCATGCAGGGGAGGTGTGGGTGAGACAGCTGCAGACTATAATAGGTCGATGACTGAGGCACTCAACTCCCTTGCACCAGTCCGTGTACAACCTAGATCTTCTCACTTGAGATCCCCATGGTTTGATGGAGAGCTTAAGGCTTTGAAGGTCAAGGGTCGGAGGTTGGAGCACTGCTGGCTCAGGACCGGGTTGGAGGTGGACAAACTGGCTATGTGTACATACCATAGCGTGTACCGGGGGTAATCAACCATAAGAAGGCAGCATTCCTGTTCAGTGAGATTGCTGCCAGGAAGAACCGACCAGCTATGCTTTTTTGGACAGTGGACAGGCTTTTACATCCGGCCTGTCTACAGCCAAAAAAAGCAGTTTCTGAGATCTTGCATAATGAGTTTGCTTGGTTCTTCTCAGACAGGGTGTACACCATCAGGCTGAGGATTCCACTAGTGAGCCGTGTTATGGCCAACAGTGGTCACCTGGATTGCTGACCAGGCACTCCACGTGGTTGGGGGGAGTTTAAACCAGTGGAGGTGGTCGATGTCATGGAAGTGGCCTCAAAGCTGAAGCACACATATTGTGAGCTGGACACGGTGCCAACTCTTTTCTTAATGAGATGTGTGAACACTGTTGGTCTGGTGTTCACCTCGATTGTCCAGTGTTCCTTGTCAGAGGAGGTCTTCCCAGATGCCTTGAAGGAGGCACTGGTGAGACCCCTTCTGAAGAAGCCATCATTGGACCCTGACATCAAGGCAAATTACTGACCAGTCTCCAACCTGCCTTTTTGGGAAAGGTTGTGGAGAGGATTGTGGTGCAACAGCTGGGAGGACACCTTGTGGAATTTGAGATCTTTGAGCCATGCCAGTCAGGTTTTCATGCAGGAAAGTCTACAGAAACTGCATTAGTTCAAGTGCAGAATGATCTCCTCAAGGTGAGGGATCGAGGAGAGGGGACAATCCTCATTCTCTTCGATCTTTCCTCAGCTTTTGACACAGCGGACCATCGTGTGTTACTCGATTGCCTGAGGGTCTTTTGTGGATTTACCTGCATTGTCATTAGCTGGTTTGAGTCCTTTCTGACAAACAGAAGGCAAAGGGTGGTGATGGGGAATTTCTCCTACTCCCCTGCCCTTCTATCTTATGGAGTTCCTCAGAGTTCAGTCTTGTCACTGATGTTGTTTGCCATGTATATGCTACCCCTGGGTGAGATCGTTAGGATGTACAGCCTGGGGTTTCATTGTTATGCCAATGATACTCAGCTGTACTTATCCTTTCCTCCTGGGACATCAAATGTGGTGGAAGGATTAAACAGCTGTCTGTCTGAGATCAATGACTGGATGGCCTCTAGCCAGTTGTGACTGAACCCCAATAAGACAGAGATACTGGTGGTGGAGTCGAACAAGAGGTGTGATAGGATGGCCTCTGGTGCAGATACTGGACTAGCTCTAGGTTCTGTCCAATTGATGGCCTGTGCCAGGGTGTGCAATCTTGGCATGGTTCTGGACAATGGTCTGACAATGGAACATCAAGTGTCATCCATTGTCAGGATTATTTTTTTCCATCTAAGAAACATTGCTAGGATCAAGCACCTGGTTCTGCTCCTGGACCTCCCCACCTTGGTGCATGCTTTTGTAACATCTAGGCTTGACTACTCTAATGTGCTCGACCTCAGGGTCTCTGGAGGCACCCTCCATCGACTGCAGCTGGTGCAGAATGCAGCTGCCAGGTTGTTGACCGGACAGTCGAAATACTGTCATGTCGCCCCGGTGCTGCGTGAACTGAACTGGCATCCGGTCAGATGGAGGGTGCTCTTCAAAGTGGGCTTGCTCACCTTTAAGGCCCTACATGGACTGGGCCCTTGCTACCTGGTGAACCTTCTTACACCTGATGCTCCTGTCCGCTCCCGTCATTCATCCACAAGGGGCCTCCTGGTGATTCCCAGGATGAGGTTGAAAACTGCCATCAACAAAGCTTTTAGTGGTGCCATCCCCATCCTGTGGAATTCGCTTCCATTGTTAGTAAGGGAGGCCCCTTCTGTGGAGGTATTTAAAGCTCACCTGAAATACCATCTGTTCAGCCAGGCATTCTCTGATACTGGATGAGAACTCAGATTATCAGCCCTTTTTTTAAGTACATAGGATTTTGTGAATGTGTTGAATATGTTTTATATTAATGTGTAATTTATTATATTGTTAGATGATGTTTTAAATTATTGTAATTGTTTGTACGGCACACAGAGCCTCTGGGATTGGGCCCCAGAAAAATAAAAATTGCCTTGCCTTGTTATATAATAAAAGATGGCGCATGCTACATGCCTTGTACACTGATTAATTTGTCCTGGAGTAGCCCCAGTAAGTCCTGTATATGTCTTTATGTTCTGTTCTTCTTTATATGTAGGTATTTTCCCTTTTGTAAGTATTTATGTTATTCTATTTATGAAGTGGGTCCTTTTGTCGCTCAGATATCAATTGTCTTTTGGTGGGGACAGGCTAGATTTCACTATGTCATTTGGGGGGGTTGGGTAGAGGGGAGGGGTTTGTTGTGTGTTGTTTGTAGATTGTTCTGTTCTGTTATTCTTTTTAACAAAACAATAAAGCATGCTGAATTTAAAAAAACATGGAAAGTGAACATGCTTACCATTTGCCAGCTGGGATCTCAGATCCTCCACTTAGTAATTGAATGCTCTCACCGTAAGCCCACTGAGATCCCAGCCCTTCCCCCCAACATGTTAAGCAGATACACTCACCATAAGCCACTTGGAATCCTTGGTACCCAACATGGTAAGTAGACATGCTTACTATTAACCCATAGTGCTGGTTGAAAAAAAAAATAATTTTGAGTGATAAAATCCTTGCATGGGTTTTTTATGTTCCTTCACCACTACCATTCAGTTCTATGTAGACTGAGTGCACATACTCTACTCTTACCCCTGTCTTGCAGCTTAAAGTCTTTACTGATGTCAGGATCAGAGCTATTTTTTGCCCCAAGTTTCACATTAAAGTTCGTAAAGAGCTTCACGGCAGACTTCTCGAATCTGCAGCCAACATTGTAACCATCTTCCCACAGGTAGTTCTTACACTCTTCCAGTGAATCGCTTTTATACCTAGAGCGGGGAAATTTGAGTTAAAATTGTTTGCTTAACTAGCGACATGATCAAAGAAAACTTGATTTGAGTAGCACAGGAACAATGCATTTATCATTTGCAGTTAACTTTCTGTGAACCAACTAGTGAACCACTTCTGTAATCTAATTAAATGTCTGTGGATCTGCAGTAAGCTGTAATTGGCATTTGTTGAGCATTGAAGGGGTGACGTACAAATACAATTTGCTTACTTAAGCATGAAATTGTGTTTAGCAGCTAGCGAAAATCATAACTTCTTTGCTGTTCATTACCACTTAAAATTCTCCCTGTGCCCCAAGTCAATTTAATATATAGATGTTTTACTAAATTATATCAGTGACCAACAGAAATAAAAAAATAGCCAATAACCATATAGAAATCATAACACAAAGTCATTTTGAGTAACCTTAAACATGTCAAATTCATTTCCTACCAGTGGAGGCTTTTATCCCACATGGGCCCCATGGAAATCTCGATGCCAGGGCCCCTAACAGAATGTTGCCAGTGGGGGAGGGTCATGGCGGGACCATTCCCTCCCAGCCATAAGGGTAATTCACTATTCTCCTTCTTTTCTCCTCTCCCTTGTCTTAGTTAGTGTGTCATCTGACTGGTCTTTCCATCTCATGTATCATAGAAGACACATACAGACATATTGTTTTGTTGACAGTCTGAAACATGAGACAAAACCGCTGCATTTGTTGCCTCAGTGATTGCTGGAAACCTACACCCAGGTTGTCAGGCCTGTCTCCACTTGTCCCTCCCCTCTGACCCCTGCAGAAGCAGGCATATTTTTTTCTCAAGTGAGCAGGACCTTGGCTGACCTCAGCACAGCCATGGTGGGGGTATGTCTGCAGGGTAATAGCTAGGGTTACAGGTCTGGCATGGTTTGCAGCAGGATGGAACAAAACTTTGAGGAATGAATGCTAGGATGGTAATGACCCAAGGAGGACAGTAGGAGTCGGCACCATGGAGGTATAGAAATTGTGAATTAAAAAAAAAAAGAATAAGACACTCACAGAGTGATAACTCCTTAATCAAATGTCAATCACTATTTTTTTTTTTTAACTCTTTTTTCTGGCTCCGCTGAGCCCCGGAGAACTCTCTCAGGCATCCGCTCACTACCAGCTCTACCTTCGTGCCTGAAACTCGCCAGCAATCTGGCACCAGCCCAGCTATCCCCTTGACTCTGAGCCCTCCTGAGGTGGGGCCACCCTATCCTTACAGGGTGCTCTATCTACAAATTCAGGCCGTACTAGGCTTAGCCCAGGAGCTGGATGAGTTTGGCTGGTGGAATGTGGCTGTAGGGTGGTGCCTTTGCCTATCTCCAGGAGCGGGGATTTTCTTGTTTTTCCTCCTCCTCATTGTGCCCTCCCCCCCCCACCGGGCAGAGTCCTGACATGCAATGATGCCAGGGAACGTCTTACCGTGACTCCACAACCCTCTATTTTGGTCCTGAAGCGTAACCATACCTCTGGTCTCCACCAGAGGTCGCTGCAGTGCCGGGCATAGTCCCTGGATCCCCCGAGGAAGGAGTGCTGTCCTCCAGATGCTCAATCCTTCCCCTCCCTTGCTAACCCGTGGTGATCCAGGCTCATTCCTGAACCCAGGTCACTGGCGTGAAGGGCCCAGCCGCCAACTCAGAAGCCCCGGCTGTCAATCACTGACCAATTAATTAATTTATTTATTTATTGATTTATTTATTTATGTATTGTATCAGAAATACAACCTTTGAGTCAAGGATTCTTTTACAAAGGCTCCTCATCATAAACAGGATGGGAGGTGTAACATACAGTGAATGGAGCTTAACAGACAGCAGTGCAGGACATACATTACTTACATTATATACATAGAGTTTACCAATAGCAGCAAGACAGAGAAAAATTAAAAACAAAGGAAAAGCAAACAACCTTAGTATTGCGTGAATGCTATGCTTTGAGGCAGATTACTACTACACTGACGCTGGTAAATTGATTCATTAGGGTTTCTGTTTCTTTCACTAAAAGAACATCCCTATAGTTTATCCTCCCAGCCCTCCTACTGTATCTGAGAAAATATAGTTGGCCTTTCCTGTGGGAATTTGCATTGTAAGGAAAACACATACCTAATGTCAGAGGCATGAGGTGACATTTTTTAGCAAGGTGTGAAACTATAAATTATAAAAGGCCAAGGGGATCTGGGGTCCACCTTGGCCCCCAGAAGCTATAGAATTTTTCATGCTTTGCGGTACATTTTGGAGGGTATTTTGATACATTTTAGAATGTGTAGGCCACCACCACCACTACTTCACTGCAAAGGATGCAAGGGTGTCCTTGGTGGCTCTTTGATGCCTGGTCATGTGCTAAGAACCACAGGAGAGTGCTCTGGAGGAATCGTTGATGCCCCCAGGTGTTGCAAGCATGCCCTGAATATGGATTTCCGGTTACAGTGCCACCACTCTACAAAGCGTAACAGTGCCCTGGAGGGCTCTTTTTATGGCTGTGGGCAGAACCTAGAGACATTTTGCTTCTTCTGCTCCTAAACCAGCCGATCGTGACATGCCTCCATTGGACTTTTGGAAGTATCTTTCCCAAAGTCTATCAGAACTTGGAGCACTCCACCATGATCAACCGCTATGGAGTAACAGCCAAAACAGTTGCACTGTTTTGGCCATTACATCCGCATTCCAGGACAGGAACTGTGTATGCATGCCTTGCATGTATGTGCAGTTCCACCAGTGCCACCATCTTGGAAATGGTAGAATACCGTTCATCGCAACTAAGCATGGGTGAGTGTCATGCATGTGTAGTTGCATCGCCACCGCCATCTTAGAGATATCACTCAGCGGCACACAGCAGTGCTCCTCCGCTGACTTCAGAAGCTCACCAACGCCATATTGGCTCTGGCTAGAGGTTGTTCACATAGTATTAACTGAAGCACCAAAAATATACAGACTATGCACAAGCTGGCAGAAATGCAGTGCAATTACTTGTGCTGGACTGTACCCCAAACTAGAGTGCCTTCCTGCTTGCTGCAGTTCCTAGAGTAGACAGCCCAGGTTAATACCTAATACATCAGCAGCAGTAAAAAAAAAAAAGACAACAACAAATTTCTGAAAACAGTGACACTTTTTTAAGGTGTTTTAACTGGGGCCAACTTGAAATGATTCTCCAGGTTCCCCCAACTGTACTTTTCAGGGCAGATGAAACCATTTAAACAGGACTAGCGAAAAATAAAACCTAACAAAAACAGCATTGGCCTGCTCTACAATTCATTAAACTGGTTGTGATGTGAAAAGTTTTCCTGCTATCAGTAAATGGAGGCACAGCCTCCAAGCAATTGGCAGCAACTTTTCAAACATTAAGTAACATTTATTTGCCTACAACCCTCTTTCATATAAAACACAATGTACTTTGAGTTTTGGTATTGAAATTCTGTTTTTTAGTTCATATCAATCAAAGAAGGAGAACTAGTTGATATAGCAGGTATAACATATGTTTTTGTTTCTATCTTTTTGTATGATGTATGATGTCTGTTTATTCTGACACAAAACAGCCCTGTAGGAATATGTATTGTTATGGGGAAGTTATAGTTAATTTGTCCTTAAAACATACCCTAGACACACAACTCAGCACTGTTTCAATAACATTCTGACACATTTACAATGTTACATTAGCATCCTTAACCTGTTACAGTAGGCACATATTTTAATACGGTAGTATCACTTCCTCAACAGGTCTTGGGGAAGAAATGTCATATTCTTAATTACCCAGCACAGTGCATAAAGGGTAAGTACACAAAAAAAAAAAAATTATATATTACTCATTGTATATTATAAGGAAGAGGAACATGTGGGGAGTGATGCAATTCACTGGCTGTGGGGCAGCAATTTTCCGGGAGACATTCTGGAACCTGCGTTGCTGCCCTATTTGCAGGCAACTGTCAGCTCTGAGGGAGGAAGTTGCCCAACTCCAGGCTGAACTGGCAAGAACTAAGGAGGCCTCCCCCACCCAAAGAGCACCAGTTCCACAACCACTGACTCAGAGGTTGCCATGTGTGAAGAGCAGATGAACCACAGTAGGTTCTGGGAGGGTGAGGGTGGTGGAACAGAGGCGTAGCCCCCGAGTTGCACCTCTACACAAATCATATGTCAGTCTGGCAAATCAAGGTTCCTCTATGATGACACCCTCATTGGAGAACAAGAAGAATGCTGGGGACATCCAAAAGGGAGACCCACAAAAGTCTATGGCAGGGGTGAGGCTAGGGTGCTGCACACCATGCAGATTAATGAATGGTTGCAAAACTGGTGCAGAGCACAGGGCTTTGGCTTCATTGGGGACTGGGGGTCCACCTGGAGAGATGAAGGTCTATACTGGCATGATGGGCTGCATCTGTCCAGGAAGGGAAACACGCTCCTAGGTGACAGGTTTAAAGGCTTCCTTGGCAAGCTTTTAAACTAGCCAAGGGGGAGGTGCCGATAGGAAACAGGAAAGTTCAAGCCTCCCCCCACAAAACATGGCAGGTAGTAGGGTAAACACTGAGGTACAGAGCTTGACAGAGGGCAGGACTGGGGTAAATGGAAAATGGACAAGGGCAATAAAAGCAGGTATGAGGTAAAAAAGGATAAAGCCAACATAAAGCAGAAGGAACTAGAAGGGGGACAGGATCAGATCTACAGTACAGTAGCTTCTTGTTTTACATTGTTTTTCATGGATTCTACTTGGTAGAATGTTTATTTTCTTTCTTACTACTAAGGGGCTAGCAGGGTACTGTTTGGGGCTGTTGGAATTTTGAAACCTGTTTTGGTAGCTAAAAGTGGGCTCATTTGTTTGGTTTACGGTGTGGCAGGCTGCATTTGTAGAGGCCTATTTCTTCTCTTTTAAACATAATTGGTGTAATTTAACTGGTCTGTTTCTTTGAATTGGAGACCTATATCTTATAATTCCAAACCTATTTTGATGTATTGTTGGTGAAGCTGTTTGAATTGGTGTCCTGTTTCTTTGGGTAGCAAACCTATGTTGGGGCTTTGAGTAGAATTGATTCATTGTTGCTGGCTTCACTAGCTGCAAAGTTTTGAGTGGGGGAAGGGTGCTAATTTGTCTGGCCAGGTCTCACTCAGCAGGGAGGCAGAGCTGAATCAGGTGTGGAGTCAGTGCTTTGGCTTCTCAGAAGGAACTAGAAGGGGGACAGGATCAGATCTACAGTACAGTAGCTTCTTGTTTTACATTGTTTTTCATGGATTCTACTTTTTATAGAATGTTTATTTTCTTTCTTACTACTAAGGGGCTAGCAGGGTACTGTTTGGGGCTGTTGGAATTTTGAAACCTGTTTTGGTAGCTAAAAGTGGGCTCATTTGTTTGGTTTACGGTGTGGCAGGCTGCATTTGTAGAGGGCTATTTCTTCTCTTTTAAACATAATGAGTGTAATTTAACTGGTCTGTTTCTTTGAATTGGAGACCTATATCTTATAATTCCAAACCTATTTTGATGTATTGTTGGTGAAGCTGTTTGAATTGGTGTCCTGTTTCTTTGGGTAGCAAACCTATGTTGGGGCTTTGAGTAGAATTGATTCATTGTTGCTGGCTTCACTAGCTGCAAAGTTTTGAGTGGGGGAAGGATGCTAATTGTCTGACTAGAGGCCTCAGCTACCTGATTGTTTCCGGAAGACTTGGGCTGGTCCCACCCACCCAAACCCCTCACCCCACCCACCCCTGGTCAATTATTCCCTTTGTACTAGGGGTTCTGACATCACTTCCTCAAACAGGCAAAATATTTGCACCTGTCATAACAGAAGCAGACATCCAGGAAAGGAACTGCAGCAAGTGAAGAGGTGACTGCTCTCTCAGTGGAAGGGAAGTAAATGCAGATCTAGGCACTTTCATTATTATTACTTCACATAGTTATTGCATTGGGTAAAGGAGGAGTAGGAGTTGAAGAAGGTTGTGCAATGGCTACTTAAAGTATTTTTGAGTGTGGATAGGAATATAAAAAGCAGTTGCCCAACATATCTAAACGTGTGCAACAAAGGAGTAAGGAAATAAAGAATGTTTTGCACTGATAGAGGGAGAGTGGGGACTTGGGGAGTGTTTGGTATCCTGCATCTGGAAGGGTGAGGGTCGCTGGTGGCAACGACAGCAATGGGTAGGGTGGTAGGCTGCAATAACTCACGGTGCACCAATCTTCTAAACATTGCCTGGAGAGTGGGAGGATGTTTAGTGTGCAACCACATGAAAAACTTAGAAAGGAGATTGAGGGTCTGCAGGAGGAACTAAGACAGGCAAGGCAGATTGGGGTGGGTTTAGCCCGATACTGGAGGGAGGAGGAAGGGGAGATGAGGGAGGGCAATTTAAGCCAACAGTGGTGAGGAGAGGGTTAGAAGAAGGGAAGCAGAGACAAAGGGGCCCAGGCCAGGAAGAACGATTGCCGGGGAAACCAGGACAGGAGACAAAAGACAAATGGAAGGAGGAGATAGGGACTTGTGAGGGGAGGCGAAGAAGTGGCAAAAGTCATGGAGTGGAAAGGAGAGAACATGTTACTATGAAGAGAGAGGGAGCGGGCATTTGTGAAGGGTCTTCAGAAAACAGCTGTGCACTGCTAGAGAGGAAGAAGGTGGAGGAGGGAAATGATGAAATTAGAGGAGTAATTGATAAATGCCTGACCAAACTGGAGCGGGGCAAGTTCTGCTGGAGAACTGCAACAGGGTAAAGGGCATAATAATGTGCAGGAGGAAGAAGAGGAGCTGGAAATGAGGAGGGAGATGAAAGGAAGCAAGCAGGAGTAGAGGGGTGGAATCTTAGTGCTGGGGACTCAATACTAAGAGGAGTTAGGTGAGGTAGCAAGGCAGAGAGCATAGTCGCATTTGGGTGGAGGCCATGCCAGGAATGACAGCGAAAGGGTGGGACAGTCTGTTCTGAAATATGCTAGAAGGGTAGGGACAAGCCTCATTTAATTATACATCTTGGGACAAATGACCTGGCTGACAAGACAGTAGATATAGTCCAGAGGAGGTTTGAGGAATTAGCACAATTATATGTGAGGGCAGGAAGATCAGTAACTTTTCGAGATACTTCCGTGCCAAAAGGCAAGCACAACAAGAAAGCTGAGAATAGAGGATTTAACAGATGGCTAAGAACCTGGTGTTGTGCTAAAGGGTATGGGCTGTTGGGAGGGTGGGAGGGACCTGGGAGGACAGTAGTCTCTATGCAAGGACAGACTACACTTGGTGAGGAGTAAAGAAAGTGTTGAAGCAGAGGATGGAAGAATATATAGAGAAGTTGGGAGTTTAAACTAGGAGTGGGGGTGGCAGTTGGGGAAGAGATATGCAGAGACCACAGGTTGGGAAATCATATGAAGCTTACCCCCATAACAGTGACGAAGGACAAATGGCAAGTACTATTGGTGATGCTAGGAAAGGAGGCAGGATGGGAGGAGGGAAAGGGTGGAAGGTGGTTACCCTTAATGCTAGGAGCCTTGGGAGAAAACTGCAGAGTTGCAGGTTCTCATGGCAGAGGGAGAGGTGGACATTGCAGCCATCACGGAAACATGGGCCACCCAATATAATGACTGGGACCTGTCTGTACCAGGGTACAGGATATTTCATAGGGACAGGGTGACTGGGAAAGGAGGGGGGGTGGCACTATATGTGAAGGAAGGACTGAAGTGTGTAAGGGAGGAAGGGGAGGAGGGTAGTACAGAGTCACTTTGGGTGCAAATCCAGGATTCCAAGAATAGGAGTCTTAGAATGGGAGTGGTGTACAGGCCACCATCTCAGATGGAGGAGTTAGACAGGGAACTAGCGGGACAGATCAGGAGGACCTGCGAGAAGGGTAGTGTGGTGATTGTGGGGGACTTCAACATGCCAGGAGTGGACTGGAGCACCCCAACAACCAGGAACAGAAGGGAGCAGGTACTGCTGGATGCCTTCCAGGACAGCTTCCTGCTGCAAATGGTCAGTGAACCAACCAGGTTAGGAATACCCTTGACCTTGTGCTGGCAAATGGGGACTTTATGAGAGAACTTACAGTGGAGGAACCGCTGTCAGGGTGACCACCACTCAGTATGGCTCACATTGGATATGGGCAAGGAAGGAGTGGAATCTGGCACAAGAGTGCTGGACTCAGGAGGGGCCGACTTTGGGAGGATGGGGAAGTGGTGAAAGGGTACCTGGCCAGAATTCAATCTAGTATGGATACTAACCAGAGATGGAGCTCATAAGTTGGGGATAGTGGAGGCAACCAAAACCCTGCTGCAAAGCCCAGAGCAAGGCTAGGGCTAAGAAACCGAGCTGGTTAAGCAAGGAGGTCATGGAAAAGGTAAGGAGGAAAAGAGCTGCCTTTAGGAAATACAAGAAACTAGGGAGGGGGGAGGACAGAGGGGAGTACTTGACAGAATCGAAGGAAGTGACAAAGGCAGTAAGGGGAGCCAAAGCATCTACGGAACTCAGGCTGGCACAAGGCATTAAGAAGGGGGAGAAGGACTTCTTTAAGTACATCAGGGAGAAAAGGAGCTGTAAGGACCACATAGTAAGGATTAGGAAGGAGGGGGGTTGGGTGGAAGCAGGATGCGATAAGGCGGAAGCACTAAATGAGTACTTCTGCTCAGTATTTACTAAAGAGAAGAGGGGTGACACCCAAGATGGGAGAAATGGCAGGCAGGGGGAGTGGTGACAGATGGGGAAATCATGGAGGGCAGAGTTCGAGAGGGTTTGAAGGCACTGAGGGTGGACAAGGTGCCAGGGCCAGATGGCATCCACCTAGGAGTACTGAAGGAGATGGCAGAGGTCTTGCAGGACCTTTGGCAGACCTATTTAATGCCTCACTACATTCGGGGTGTGTACCTCAGGACTGGAGGATGGCTCATGTGGTGCCCCTCCACAAGAGTAGCCCAAGGATGAACCGGAAAACTACAGACCAGTGAGCCTCACATCCATCGTGGGTAAGCTAATGGAGACTATCCTGAAGGAGGGCTGGTGGCCCTCTTAGGGCCAAGGACTACAGGACAGCAGACAGCATGGCTTCATACGTGGCCGATCCTGCCAAACCAACCCTAGTCAGAGTTCTATGACTGGGTAACTAGGCAACTGGACAGGGGACATGCAGTGGATGTCCTGTCTCTGGACTTCAGTAAGGCATTCGACTCAGTGCCACATGGAAGGCTGGGAAGGAAGTTAGTAGGCACAGGGGCAGGTGCAATGCTGGTGAGATGGGTAGGAAACTGGCTGCAGGAAGGCAACAGAGGGTGGTGGTGGGTGAGAGCTCACACCCAAGGGCAGTGACAAGGTGTCCCACAGGCTGGAGTGTTGGGACCAGTGTTGTTTGGGATATTCATTGCAGACATATCATGGGACATCAAGAGCAGATCAGTCTGTTTGCTGATGATACCAAGGTTGGCACAGTGGTGGATGACCTAGGGGATGGCAGGGTTGCAGGATGATCTGGCAAAGCTTGAAACCTGGTCAGACACCTGGCAACTGGGCTTTAATGCCAAAAGTGCAAGGTGATGCATTTTGGGATGAAGACCAAGGAGGACTTACCAGCTAGGGGGTGCAGCACTAGCCCAGACAGAGGAGGAGAAGGATCTGGGTGTACTCATCACAGGGTCAATGAACAACTCGGCACAGTGTAGGAAGGCAGGCTGCAAAGGCCAACAAAATGCTGGGTTGTATTGCAAGGGTATATCCTCGAGGAAGGAGGAGGTGATTCTGCCACTGTATAGGTCATTAGTTAGACCACACCTGGAGTACTGCGTGCAGTACTGGCGTCCGTATCTGAAGAAGGACATTAAGTTACTGGAGGAGTGCAGGCACGGGCGACAAAGATGATCAAGAGGTCAGGGGACTTATCATATGAGAGGAGGTTGAAGGAGTTGAACATGTACTCACTGGAGGAGAGGAGAGACAGGGGAGACATGATTGAAACCTTTAAATACATGAAAGGAATAAACAAGACAGGTACAGAGGGGCTGTTCAAAGTAAGGGAGGGGAGGGCCACCAGGGCCATGATATGAGACTGGAGCGAGAAGGTTCAGGAGGGAGATGAGGAGACACTTTTTTACAGAGAAGGTGGTGGCTGGGTGGAATGCGTTACCTGCAGAAGTGGTATGCAGTAGAACAGTGGACTGCTTCAAACGAGGATGGGACAGGACAAGGGGGAGGGTTAATGAAGGGGAAGGGTGGACGGGAGGGGCAGCTGCAGAATAAGGGGTGCTAGCTGCACATTCGAGCAGACTTGATAGACCTCTAGGCCTTTATCTGCTGGCAAATTTCGTATGTTCGTAAATGGAGGGCAATGAGTACCAATGCCTGTAGTCTTGGAAACAAGCTTCCAGAGCTAGTAGCCCTGATGGAAGAGGAACACTTGGATATTGTGGCAGTCACAGAAACATGGTACATGGAGAACCATGACTGGGATGTCAACATACCAGGGTACACAATCTACAGAAGGGACAGGGAGGGTAAAAGAGGAGGTGGAGTAGCTCTCTACATAAGGGAAGGGATCAAAGCTACAGAACTAAAAAGTAAAGGGGAGGACAAGAGGAACTCTGGGTCACCTTGGAGACAGGGAATGGCATCACAATCCACACAGGGGTTGTATACAGACCCCGTCTCAAGGGGAGGAAATGGACAAGAAAATGATAGAGGGCATTCTCAAAATGGCTGAAAAAGAGGAGATACTGTTGATGGGGACCTGAATATGCCAGATGTTAACTGGGTGACATGGACTGCAGCCACATCCAAGAGCAGGGTCATTCTCGATGCCCTACAGCGGGCATGCCTTAGACAGCTAGTGGCGGAACCCACTCGGGAGGGAGCAATATTAGACCTGGTACTCTCAAATGGAGAGAGGATCACAAATTTAGAAGTCAGTAGACATCTGGGAACAAGTGACCACTGCACAGTGTGCTTCACAATAAACGCAACCATGGGGACAAGCCACACAAAGACAAGGATACTGGACTTTAGAAGGGCTGACT
The DNA here is from genome assembly GCA_016271365.2 of Neoceratodus forsteri. Taxonomy (NCBI): domain Eukaryota; kingdom Metazoa; phylum Chordata; order Ceratodontiformes; family Ceratodontidae; genus Neoceratodus; species Neoceratodus forsteri. The sequence continues at coordinate 564,792,907 of JADMNL010000023.1, read as the reverse complement.
TTTGCATAATGGGTGAATACCTGAAGAGTGCATTAGCAAATGGCCAGAAAGGAAGGGTGGAAGAACAATGGAGAAAAATCAAAACTGCCATCATGGGGGCAACACGCCTTTGTGTGAAACAAATAAAGAAAACAAAGTGGAATAAAAAGCCACTATGGTTCTCAAAAGAGGTGTCAGGGAAGGTTAAGGAGAAAAAGGCTGCATTCAAAAAGTATAAGGAATCACAGACAGAACATGACAGGGAACTGTATCAATTAAAGCAGAAAGAAGTGGGGAAGGCAGTCAGAAAAGCAAAGGACCAAACCAAGGAAAAGATAGCCAACTCAGTTAAGAAGGGGGATAAAACCTTTTATAGGTACATTAGGGAGCATAGAAAGGTTAAAGGAGGGATAGTGAAGATTAATAAAGGAGAGGGAAGGTGGGCAGAGGGAGACAGTGAAAAGGCAGAGATACTGAATGAATACTTTTGCTCAGTATTCACAAAAGAAGAAGAGGAGGAGTTACCTAAACCAAACAGTAGAAGCACTCTGGATAGTGGGGTTGACACCAGTCCATTTACAGAAGAAAGAGTACCGAAAGAACTCATAAAACTCAAGGTGGACAAAGCAATGGGGCCTGATGGGATTCACTCTAGAATCCTAAAAGAGCTAAGGAGGACCTAGTGACACCACTAACCACACTTTTTAACAAATCATGGGAAGATAGGGTGGTACCTGAGGACTGGAGGAGGGCAGATGTGATTCCCCTTCACAAAAGTGGGAGCAAGGCAGAAGCAGGAAACTACAGACCTGTTAGTTTGACCTCAGTGGTGGGGAAAATGATGGAATCACTTCTGAAAGAAAGAATTGTTGAGTACCTAGAGGCCAGCGGGGCACAGGACCCAAAGCAGCATGGATTCACAGCAGGAAGGTCATGTCAGACGAATCTAATCGATTTGTTTGACTGGGTGACCAAAGTAATAGACCAGGGAGGGGCTGTGGATATGGCCTACCTAGACTTTAGCAAGGCATTTGACACAGTCCCCACAAAAGATTAATAACTGTTAGCCAGCCTGGGAGTGGATCCCAGGGTGGTAGTCTGGTAGCAAACTGGCTGCACAACAGGACACAGAAGGTAATAGTGAATGGAACACATTCTGAAGAAAGGGGGTTACTAGTGAGTACCTCTGGGCTCAGTACTGGGTCCAGTACTCTTTAACGTCTTTATAGGTGACATTGCAGTGGGTCTGGAAGGAAAGGTATGCCTCTTTGCAGATGACACAAAGATCTGTAACAGAGTTGATACAAGGGGAAGAAAGGATGAGAAGGGACTTGGCAAGGTTGGAGGAATGGTCAGACATATGGCAACTTAGATTCAATGCAAAGAAGTGCAAAGTAATGTACCTGGGAAATAAAAATCCAGCAGAAGAGTACACAATAGCAGGGGAGGTACTAACGACAACAATAATGGAAAGGGATCTGGGTGTAGTCATATCAGATGACCTAAAGGTGGGTAAGCAATGTGAGAAGTCAGTAAGGAGAGCCAGGGGATACTGGGATGCATAGGGAGGGGCATCACAAGTAGAAAAAGGGAAGTGGTTATCCCTCTATACAGACAGTTGGTGAGACCCCATCTGGAGTACTGCATGCAGTTTTGGAGACCTCATCTATGCAAGGACATAGGATGGAAGCAGTCCAGAGGAGGGCAACTAAAATGGTGCAGGGTCTACATCAGAAACCATATGAAGAGAGGCTGAGAGAGCTTAATATGTATACCCTTGATGAAAGGAGGGACAGGGGGGACATGATAGAAACTTTTAAGTACCTCAAGGGAATCAACAAAGTCCAGGAGGGTAGCATCTTTCAGAAAAAGAGATGTGTAAGAACAAGGGGGCACAATTTAATGTTAGAGGGGGGACGGCTCAGGGGTAATGTGAGGAAATTATATTTCACGGAGAGAGTGAAGGACGCATGGAACTGCCTTCCTGGAGAGGTTGTGGAGTCTAAAACAGTGGGGGAATTCAAACATGCATGGGACAGACATAAGGCAATTATAGTGGGGGTTGCAGGAAGTAGGCTGTTGGTTAACCAGAATCTGCAGCTTATCCAATAGGTAGGGAAATGGGCAGACTGGGTGGGCCAAGTGGTCCTTATCTGCTGTCAAAGTCTATGTTTTATGTTTAGTTACAAAACAAAATAATGTGTGATTTGTATGTCAGAAGTGATTTTGCATGAGTCTGGTATCCTTTCTTACACCTCTTTCTATAGTTTTTTTTATCATCATGATGCACAGTGACTACAGACTGATCGACTAAGAAACCGTTTTGCAAAGACATATACCTGAAAACCTCATAATATCCAAATAAATGAAAACTATGGGAAGCAGTTCAATTCAAACTTACCATTTTCAGAATATAATTAATAGTGAAATGTCTATAACTAACAACAAAACCAGACCTGGGTTTGAATCCCACAGCTTCCACTTGCATATTGTGTGACCCTGAGCAAGTCACTTAACTTCCCTGTGCTCCCAGGTCGCTCCTGTAAAAAAACTTTCAGCTTAGTGTGCTACTCCTGGTTAAACTACTAAAAAAAAAAAAAATGTTCACAGCATAATATTATGAGAATAACAAACATGAAAATTAACGCATCACACACCAAAATGGCTATGAGACCTTCTGAAATGGGTATGACCAATGCCAAAATGTGTATGACACATACCAGACTGGATAGTAAAATGGGTATGACACTCACCAAAAGTGGTATGCCACATGCTGAAAAAATGGGTTTGACACTAACTGGAATGAATATGACACACACCAAAAATTATATGACACATGCTGAAATAATAATGACACATATCGAAATGGATATGACCTATACCGTGACGTCTATAACACATAGCAAAATGGGTATTATACACCGAAATGGGTATGAGACAAACTGGACTGGATATGGCACACTCTGAAACTGGTGCGACAGACGCTGAAATAGTTATGACATACAGCTAACTGGATATGACCCATACTGAGATGGTTATGACACATAGCAAAATGGGTATTGACATACTGAAATGGTTATGACGTACACCACAATGGTTATAGCACAAACTGACATGGATATGACACAAACTGAGGTGGGTATGACAAATACCGAATTCATTATGACACATGCCAAAATGGATATGTCACATCTTGAAATGGGTAAGACTCACCAAAATGGGTACAACAAAAAAACAAAATGTATGTGACATGCACTAATACAGGTATGACACATACTGAAATAATTATGACATACACCAAAATGGATATGACACAAACTGAAATGGTTATGACACATACTGAAATAATTATTTTGGTATATCGCACCCATTTTATTATGTATTATAACCATTTCAGTATAGGCCATATCCATTTCAATATGTACCATAACTATTTCAGTGTGTGTCGTACCAATTTCAGTGTGCGCCATATCCAGTTCAGTTTGTCTCATACCCATTTCAGTATATAATAAGCAATAAGGCATGACAGGGTGTGGTATATCATGGGATATTGTCACGCCTTGGGTGGTTGGGCACGAGGCTGTAGGCCGAGTGCATCCAACCACCCCAGAAGTGACGATATTCCATGATATACCACAGCCTGGAGTGACTTATTGCTATTATGAACCGAGTTTGAAGTTTTATAAATAAAACAAACCGGTTTTAAAACATTTTATGAATGACCTTTTGGGTGGTGTAGAAGTACATTTTGAAAAAATAGTTCTCAGACAGTAGAGAGCAAGGAGGCTGGTGGCGCTGGGTCTTTTTTGAAGCCGTGATGATGTAGCCCGATATCATCACGGCTTCAAAGAGCTCTTGGCCAATCAGATTCCTCTATTTATGATCCTCAGTTCATAATACCCATTTTGCTATGTGTTGTAGCCATTCCAGTATCAGTCATGTCCATTTCGATGTGTCATTATGATTTCAGCATGTGTCATACCATTTTCGGTGAGTGTCATATTCATTTCGGTTAGTGCCAAACCCATTTTGGTGTGTCATACCCATTTCGATATGTCATACCCTTTTTACGATGTACCATAACCATTTCAATGTGTAGCCATATCCATTTCAATATGTGTCATAATTATTTCTTTATCCATCATACCCTTTTTGGTGCAGCATATCCTTTTCATTTTGTGCCATACCCATTTTGGTGTATGTCATACCCATTTTGGAATGTGTCATATCTATTGTGGTATGCGTCTTACCTGTTTCAGTATGTGTCCTGGCCATTTTGGTATATGTCATATTTATTTTAATAAGTGTTATTTCTATCTTGGTATATGTCATATCCAGTCTAGTGTGTGTCGTACACATTTTGGTATAGGTCATACCCATTTCAGAAGGTTTCATCACCATTCCAGTGTGTGATATACTCATTTTCATGTTTGTCATTCTCATAATATTATGCAGTAAATAATTTGTTGTTAGTCATAGGCATTTCACTAATAATTATAATACATGGTAGAACGCTGTTAACCTTAGGAAATCATCATTTCCTAAGGTTGTTAATCTATCGATGTGACGTAGATATGTTGTTAACCTATCGATCCTACGTCACATCGATAGGTTAACAAGAACGAAAGTGGTTCGCGCATATACTTTTTCAACGGGGAACCAACTGAAGGGAAACCGACGGGGAAGGACTGAAGGGCCGCAGCGGTGACTTTTTAAAAAACGTAAGCCATTTTACTTTTTAAGTGGGACAATACACTATAAAAAATAATGTATGGTTCCTCTATTGGCAACTGGTCAATTTTAACCATCTTGAGGTTGCCATGGTGATGTAAACCTCTCGAGCTTCACTCTCGAGGTTTACATGGTCGCCCTGGCAACCTCTCAACTGTTAACTGACCAGTTAACAATAGAGGACCATACATTATCCTCTATATAGTATATGGTGGAATGTTATTACCAGCAGAATTCAGTGTAAATACAGGCTTGTTGTGGCATTGTTCTAACATTCCATTGCTGTTAACCACTTAGAATGATACTATAACAATGTGGCCAAGATTCAGCATTCCACTACACCCATGCTTAGCACACAGCAGCATTCAAAGGGAAACGGCGGTTGCTCAATCATGGTGATTTTTAGAAATAAAATAAAACGAGCATTCACGATGATGGCAGCAGTCGGCTATAAAAACAAACGTCTCCACGTATGTACTTATTTTTTTTGTTTGTCCTACAAGGTACCCGAAGCATTTTCCAGCAGTGCCTCCTCCTCGAATGAACTTTCCCCGCAGCACTTCCAGAAGACGCAAAGTTCACGTCGATCCATCCTTGACCTCTGCATTCAGGCATTCAGTTACTTCCAAATCAGTTGGGATTTCCTTTTTGTTTTGGGGTAAAAAGCACATGTTGTACTGGTTCCCATACACTGTATAAGACAATGTATGGCAAGCAGTTAACAACAAAGGTGAATTTGCATCTCAAGGTTACCATTGTAGCTGTAAACCTCTCGAGCTGTGCTCTCAAGGTTTACAAACCATGGTAACCTCTCGATGCAAATACACCGTTATTGTTAACTGCTTCCTATATATAATCCTCTATATATGCTGAAAACTGTAATTTTGAATTGAACGGCGTCCCATAGAAATCTGAATTGGTTTAGACTGACATTTGAGATATTGCATTAGAATGTATTGCAAATCAAGGGTAGGAAACAACCTGGAACTATGAACAGCAGCCGTGCACTTACAATGCTAATTGGCTCAGAAGCTATAGCAGTTGGTAAGGATTGACAAGCACAATCTGCAAAGCTGAAAAAAAATAATTGTACAGTATTTAATTGTAAGGAGATGACGGGTCTAGATATTCATAACATTTACAACTTCAGTTTGGGTGTTTTTGACTATGTGGTCAGTCTGCAAAATCTCTCCTGGCCCCTGATACTTCCCCATGCCATGTATACCTTTAACCCATGGCTTAGCATTCTGCTGATGTGCATGTCAGAGACTGGTTTCTGTGCCCGCACCCCTGTCTGTGTAGCATTTTGCCATGCCACTTCACTTAGTTTCCTCCCCTCAAATCTCTTTCCCAACAGAGAGAGTTGGGTTAAATGTGCATGATTAAAATGTAAATACTAGAGTCTCCCTCTAAATAAGGGGGGGGGGCACTTATTGCTAAGCTGAGTTAATGTCTCTAATAACTGAATTGATTCAATTCCAGGAAAAGCACTGAGTGCTTAAAGACACCTTTCATATTCTGTCTTTATTTCAGGCCCAGATCCAGAGTCTGTTACTGCCAGCTTTGCAAAGAGATGTCTGGAGTGTTTGAAAACACACTGATTTTACATCACTTTGATCACAGGGATATAGCGCCTCATCCTGGTGGGCTTCACTGTGGCTTACAGTAAATACTCAAATCATTGACCCATTACAAATTTTGTGAAACAAAGTTCGCAAAATCAACATGGATGATGTCACTCTCTGTTTCTGGTTAGGAGCAGGATCCTAGGGAACTAGCCGCTATATTTTGGTGGGGCTTTTGTAGTTTCTCTCCATTTGCCCCTGCATCACAGCTTTTATTTAGGCTCTGGGCCACAGGACCCATTATGGACCCATGACATAGAAGGAAATGGCGGACCAGCTAACTGACTACCTTAAAACTCATGACCTACTTTGCAAAGAACAGCATGGGTTCCATGCTGGGCATAGTACCACCATGGTCCTGCTAGAATTCTCAAACTACATACATACTGCTCTTGATAGAGGGCACATCGTAAGGGCCATGTTCATAGACCTATCCAAGGCCTTTGACACAGTCAGCCACCCCCTCCTACTAAACTCCCTCCTCCAAATGGGTTCTCACAAGGGTTCTTGGACTAGTTTACGAGTTACCTGTCTTCTAGATCCCAATGTATGTGGATAAATAACACAGTCTCCTGCTCATGTCCTATCCACGCGGGAGTCTGATAGGGATCCATTCTAGGGCCCCTGCTTTTTAGCATATTCTTGAATGCAATTTCCACTGTCTACCCCGAAAAGATCCTCCTCTACACGATGACACCGTCATCTGTGCCTCCCTCACCAACCCTATCGATCTGCAGGCCTCACTCCAGAACCGCGTTCAGCCAAGCTGAACTCTGGTTTGTCAAGCATAGACTAGACATGAACCTGAAGAAAACCAAGACCCTACTTTTCGCACATCACCAAAGCAAATTAAAAAATGCCCAATTGCATTTTCAAGCACAGTCACACTACACCCTGGAGCAGGTCTCATCCTAGAAATATCTAGGGGTTATCTTTGACTCTATCCTCTCCTTCCACGTGCACATCAACGCCCTCACATCTGCTACCAATGCACGCACTGGTCTCCTTTATCACCATGAGGACTGCCTTATGCCAGAAGCCCTGAGACTAGCCATAACCTCCTCAGTAATGTCTCTGATCAACTATGGATTGCTGGTCTATGCTGCCGCAGATGCAACAGCTATTGGTAAAATAAAAGTGGTCATTAACCAACCCTGCAGGCTCTTAACTGCTGCAGACCGCATGACACACCCATGCATGCTCTATTCCATTGCCCAGATCCTGAACTTTGATGAGAGGGTCCACTACCAGTCCTGCCTCTTGACCAAAAAATCCCTCCTTGGCTTGACTCCCACAGGCCTATTGACCTCCCTAATCTCCCCTTCCCTCACAGTGCACATACGCAGCTCGACCAAAGCTGCACTGGCCATTCCCAGAGTCAGAACGACACTCGCCCAGAGGTCTTTTCTGGTCAGGGATCCCTCCTACTTCAATGCCCTTCCCCTCATCAGTCTCTAACCATCAAAACTTGATCCCTTTAAAAAGGCACTCAAGACCCACCTCCTTGCCACCTGCACCTGCACATTCTAAGTCCACCAACCGTGTCTTCACCAGCCAATCAGTATGGCCACACAACCTCTTTCACAGTCAATGGCCTACAATCTTACTCAGGAACTCTGATAAAGTCTCCCGACAGACTGCTCTAGAATTTGCACTACCTTCCTTCCCTAACTTACCCAGTTTACTCAGCTCCAGCTAAGCACAGTAGGCATCTGCACTGTCCCCTGATTCACTTTCTGGCCACTACCTGACTTCTTACTGTTAGATTTATCCTATGCACTGTCAACAGCCACAACAATGTATTAGACAACCTTGTAAACTGGTCAGGACATCCTTGTAAACTGGTCATGCTGTAACTGGAAGTCAAAGTGCCCTGGCACTGTACCCTGTATCATACTGTTTACTGTGCCACCCACAGCCTATAGCCTCAACACTGTATACTTCTCATGCGGTAACCTTGCCATCAAACTGCCCTGCCAGTGTAAATTGTATCATACTGTCTACTGTATTTACCTATGTCTGTATTACGTATTGATGTGGAGCCTTTGGAAATGAGTCTGTGACTCAAAGATTGTATTACCAAGATTTTAAATAAATGAAATAAAATAAACAGTATCAGAGAGAGGGAAAGTGAGAGAGACAGCACTTTTGCAGAGCGCCTCTCATGCTGTTCTCCCAGTCACCTCCCTGGAGTCACTACAGCACCGCCCTGTATATTCTCCCAACACTTTGCCCACATTTAAAAGGCTTTCATGCCAAAATTGGGGGTGAGCAGACAGACTGTTTATCTTTATTGAAAGCTTTGCTAGGGAGAGGCCACCCAGCTTGCAGCAACAAGCTGAACCTTCATTTTTGCCACCCATTCCTTTCTCTTAGCTGGGCTGTTTGTATTTAAAATAAAAAAGAAATTGCCCCATTAAGTGGCTAGGTAGACACAGGGGAACTCATTTTCCTGATCCCAGCACTTTGCTCAATTTAAACGGAACACTGTGGGAGAGAGAGTGAGAGACCATGTTTCATTTTTTAAGTAATTCCCAGCGACTGTCTTTCACGTTCTGCCCTCCTCCCTTGCAGCAGTGTATGTGGAGATCCGGCTCCTTGGATTAGCTGCCAATTTAGTGTTAGGGCTTCCAAGCCCAATGGGAGAGCAACCAGAGAACAGAGTGGCTGCCTGCCTGTTAATCTCTTTACTCTGCAGGGCACTCCACTCCCAAAAGCGTATTTCAGTATTGGGAGCTGCAGGCTTACTTTGGGCAATATATTTCAATTAAATAACAACTGGTGACTTACACAATATATTTTCTCCACTAAAGGAGAAAGAAATACACCCTCTTTCATTCATGAATTAGCCTGGAGGGAAAGGACTTCTCATGTTTTTCTCCAGCGCTTCTTATCTTGGGGAGAACTGTTTATTCTATGTCAAAGCGCCCTCAGACAGCAGCAACTCCATACGTCATCTAACCTTCTCACCCAACAAACCACTACACAGTACGTGACCCTTCAAGCAAATATATTTTAATCCTAGGGCTGCATTAAAGCATTGAACAGGGCTAAAATACATTATAACTGCAGCAGTGCAGCAAAATGACTCATATTGTGTATGGTGGAATGTTGTTGAGGATGGGAATCCAACCCTTGCACAACGTTGTGCCGCACTAGCTATGTCAGCTAGTTTGTTGTGCTGCACGTGCTACGTAGCTACCGCAGCACCACAACATGGAATGCCTTCGCATATGTGCATTCTACGATCCTCCAATCAGCTCGAAATGGCTGCGACTATGAGGCTGGCCCCAGAAAAGAGCTTTGCTTAAAAAAAGTGATAAATAAGGACAAATTCATAATTTTGTGGCTGCCCATACACTACAAAAGATAGTGTATGAGCAATCATACACAACAGGTCTATTTTTTCAATCTCGAGGTTTCCATGGTAACGAGACCTCTCGAGCTCTGCTCTTGCGGTATCCTGTTACCACGGAATCCTCTCAATTGAAAAACAGACCTGTTGCATATGATTGATAATACACGATCCTCTATATAATAACTGGCTCCCCCTTTTTCCCACAAGGAAACCGTGGTGTAATTTGCTGATATAGAAAACCATTTATAATGGCAAGCACATGCACAGTTGCCCTTACTCTGCACATGCCCCCGCCACAGTTTGCTCCTTCCCAACAGCACCACTTACCTTCTTGCTGAAAAGTTAACTGCCATCTGCCACAGTAACTCGGTGGTAAGTTATATTTTTTTCAAAGAATTCTGGTCACATTTCACATTTACCAGGACAAACAAATTTTTTAACATTTTAAAACTGATCACTTTTAAAATCTGGGCACTTTCACTAGATGAAACAAGCATTTGTCAATGCCAAATGTTTGCTTGCTGGTATTAGCATTAGAAATGCAGGAGTTAGACAGATGCAGAATAGGAATGGTTGTGAAGTACTGAACTTCACATGAACCCCACCTCCATCCTGTAGAGATGGACAGGATTTGGGGTAAGTTTTTGGGTCGTCACCCATGACGGTCAAGCCATGTCACCTCACCCTATTCTGCAGACACCGACACATGTTGAGCTGTGCCTAGGATGTTTAGCTTTGCAGTCACCCCATTCCACAAGGACATACATTGAAATGCGTGCAGCATAGGAGAATGGGGTGAAGTCTTGGGACGAAGAGTCCAAGGTACACCTTGATGCCTGTCAGTGGCTGGGGGGTGGGGGTGGGATGGCATGAGCAGTACAGCTGGCAATCCAAAGGCACACCCTGATGACTGTCTGTCTGTACAGGGTAGGACGTTATGGTTAGAAACCATAATGCCTCGGGCGTTTGTTGGTATTCACAGTACAAATTTTGAACATGGCCTTTTTGTGACCCCATGAAAGCATTTGGGACCTCTTGTCATGAACAGTGGCAGTGTGATTTTGTCAATGTGTCCTGAAAACTGACTTTCAACAGTGACAGTGGTATTCTGCACCACATGTACAAAAACACAGATCGGGCAGAATGTGAAGAATGACAGCTATCCCATCCATAGGGAGGTATGAAGAGATAGCAATGTTGAAAATGTGTAGTGAGAATATTAAAAATGCTTGCACTTCCGAGCATACGTGGAAACCACGCAACGCAAGTGCATAACACAGTAATTTTATGGAGTTTCATCACCAGATTTTCAACATAGGCATTTAACGACCTGTGGTCATGAACAGTGTCACGGTGATTTTGTTACCGTGTCCTGAACACTGATTTCCCACAGCAACCACAGTATTGTACGCCGGAACTGCAAAAACACATTTCAACCAGGATGTGAAAAATGACAGCTGTACTGTTCATTAGGAGGTGTGGAAAAATGGCAATGTTGAAAATCTGGAGTGAAAATATTACAAATGTGCAAAGTTATAAGCGTGCGTGGCAACTGCGCAACGCATGCTCGTAACACAGTCATTTATGGACATTCATCACAAAATTTTCGACATAGGCATTTTAGGACCTCTGCTAATGAACTGTGCCACTGTAATTTTTGTAATGTGTCCCAAACAGTGATTTACCACAGCGAGCACGCCATTCTGTGCTGGAAGTGCGAAAACACATTTTGGCCAGGATGTGAAAAATGACAGCTGTACTGTTCATAAGGAGGTCTGTAAAAGTAACGTGTTGACAATCTGGAGTGAGAATATTGCAAATGTGCGAGAATCGGTGATGCAGTAGAAACTACGCAACACACGCTACGTACACTCATTTTATGAACTTTTCTCACCAAATTTTCAACATAGACATTTTAGGACCTTTGCTAATGAACAGTGTCACTGTGATTTTCTTAATCTGTCCCAAACATTGATTTCGCACACCAACTGCGCCATTGTGCGCTACATGCCCGGAAACACATTTTGGGCAAGATATGAAAAATGACAGCTGTACTGCTCATAAGTAGGTGTGATAAAATGGCAATGTTGAAAATCTGGAGTTCAAATGTTACAAATTTGTGAACTTACGAGCATGCGTAGGAACGACGGGGGACTTTTGCCATGCTGGGGTGGGCTCCCAGCATGGCACCAGGCAGTTTGTTTGGGGGGCAGTGGAGTCAATGGGGGATTAGGCACCCCTGTTTGCCAAGGAGACTTTTGCCATGCTGGGGTGGGCTCCCAGCTTGGCAGATGGAAATTTGTTGGGGGCAGTGGGCCGATGGGGATTTGGTACCCCATCAGCCATACAGTGTGCTGGGGGACACATGAGCCATGGGGGGTGCATTATGCTGACGGGGATTGGGCTACCTCATCAGCAAATTAACTGGGGGGGGGTCATGCCGACAGGGGGATTGGGCAACCTGTTGGCTTTTTTTTTAATTTTTTTATTGAAATGTTTCACCAGGAAAGCACACTGAATAGCGTGTGGTGGCTTTCTGTCAGCTTCCTAGTGACTGTGAGAGGCCGACAGAGAAGCCGTCACCATGGGGACACCACGCAATTGGCTGTTTTGGTAGCTTGTAATGTACCAAAACAGCTGATTGCGTGGTGACGAGGCCAAATTTCTTGATGCATTTAGGCATTTTCCCTAACTGCTGAAATCAATGTGTTGCTTGCACGTGCGTGCAAGCAACACAAAAAGGATCCTTTGTTTCACATCAGCTCTACAAGGCTGTAATGATTTCAGTCCTAACCATTTACTTACATTTAAATACTCCCACTGCTCCAGGTCTTGATCAGAGATTTTTAGGTATTACTTGAGACCTTTATAGTTATTTTATTGGTTAAGGCAACTATCATATAAACTGCACCAGTCTATTTTGGTAAAGCAACAGATGTTTACTGTGTTGAACATCACATGTAAGTGTTTAAGCTCCAAAAATAGATACTGTACAGTATGAGGGAACAGGAAATGGTTAGAACTCTATACAGCACAGGAAAAGAAACACAAACAGTGATTTGTGTGTCCTTTAGCTTTCGGGCAGGACATTATTTTTGGCTCGTTCATGAGGCTGGTTAGAAAACACTGAACTTTCCTGCAGTTGCTCAATATTATTCCATAATATACTACAAGTTAATCTGCCCCCACCATTGTAAATCAGATTAGGTTTCTGTTTTGTTTGGACTGCATACATTGTACTTCAGGATTCCCAAGGCAGGGCAGCCTTCTGCAGCTGTAACAACAGGGAACCTGATGCAGAATTAAACAGTACGCTCCAATCTAAAGATATAGCATACAGACTACAACAAACTGCATTAATATACAGGTTGCAGTTGGAGCAGAGTACTTTACTGTTTTAAGTTCACTGCTGTCTAAATGACTCAGCTGAGGATTACACAGACAACAGTAAAGCACCAGCTGTCAGACACCAAATATCACCATACAGTTTTTATGTTTGCTTGCACGCATGTGCAAGAAACATAGTGCCACCATATGAATTTTCGTAGGTGTGCCACCCCGCTTTCAATGCCCTGCTCCTTCTTGCTGGCACAGCCCCACCACACCAATAAATGTCCGAGCTGTCTATGACAGCAGCTCAGATGCAGTGGCGTACAGTTGAAAGCAAAAGAATGCTGCGATCAGTGGTGGTAACGTATCGGTAATTTGCATATTGTTGTTGGTAGTAATTTACATACTGCCATCGGCAGTATGCAAAGTGCTTCACGCCAGTTAATTACGGGCCTGAACAGCTATCATAGATAGCTCCATTTTTTATTGGTCCCCCAACAAACACCCATGTAGCATGCTGGAGCCCACCCCAGCGAGCTTATGCTCCCCCCACACTGTATGGTCGATGGGGGTGCCCAATCCCCTGTCGGCTCCACTGCCCCCCCCAAACAGACTTCCAGGTGCCATGTTGGGAGCCCACCCCAGTGTGGCAAAAGTCTGTATGGCCAACAGGGGTGCCAAATCCCCATTAACTCCACTGTACCCCCCAAAAAACACTTCCAGATGCCACGCTGGGAGGCCACACCAGACTGGCCAAAGGTCGTATGGACGACAGGGGTGCCCAATCCCCCATCGGCTCCACTGCCCCCCCAAACAAACTTCCAGCTGCCAAGCTGGGAGCCCACCCCAGCATGGCAAAAGTCCTGCGTCGTCTTCCTAAAAAAAGAAAAAAAAAACCCGTAAAAAAAACCAGTCCCACATTGACTGTATTGCCCCTCCCCAACCCACGCCGATCCTCTGCGCACCCACCTCCCCACACCCCACAACCCCATACTTACCTCCACTGCCCAGTAGGACAATCTTCGGTGGACTGGGAACACGTCTGCACTCTTTAAAGCTGACTGTGAACTGCAGAAATGCCGGTAAGCTTTATAATAGCATAAATGTTGTTTTTTTTTTAACTTTGGTGCATATCTCAGCCATTTTTGGGAACTGTTTCACCAAATTTTCAACATGGGGTTCTTGGGGCCCTGTCTCATGAACTCGGTCACTGTCATTTTGTTATTCAGTTCCGAAAGGTGATTTTGCGGACACTATGCGGAACCACCTTTCCGGACCAATTAATGAAACGACAGTGTCACAGTTCATGAGGTAGGCCCCCAAAAACCCGATGTTAAAAATTTGGTGAAAACATTTCCCAAAATAACTGTTTTATGAGCATGCATTGCGCAGATCCTACTCACGCTTGTAACTTTGAGAATTTTTTATATTTTCACTCCAGATTTTCAACATTGTCATTTTACCACACCTCCTTATAAACAGTACAGCTGCCATTTTTCATATCTCACCTAAAATGTGAGTAGGAGAGTTTCCTCAGTGTTCCAGCCAGCATTCCCCTTCCCATAGAACTGGTGCATGCAATTGTCCAAGGCTGTGTGTGGATGTTTGTGAAATAGCTGCCACTGACTTCTCTGCTGGGCAATCTGCCTTCTTCAATCAACTTTCCTCACTCTGAAACAAACTCCTCTCCTCCCTCCATTGCTCCCCATTCCATGTCTCCCTCAGGTGCCTGTTGAAACTCCAACCCTTCCCCGACCTGTTCCTCTTACCTTTCCTCCTGACATCTCCATGGCTGAACCTTAATCCATTGGGGTACCAACCAACTGGTTCCACACTTCTGCTGTGATCAAACACCGATTCCCCTGCAGCTCTACAGCTCTCCCTCCTCCTCAAGATTGGGCAAACAACTGGCCTTCTGATCATTTGCTTTTTATATGAGAATTATTCTAAGCCAGCCTGGTGATGTAGCAGTAGCACTACCATTTGTGACACTTATGGCCCAAGTTCAGAAGCAAGCCTGGGTGTCTGAGGGCTGGGGGGAGGAGGATTGAGCATCCCATGGACTGCAGTCCTCCTCTAGGGGGAGGATGGGGAAGTTTCCGGTGCTCACCTGACCCCTGGTGGAGGCCAGAGGTCCAACAGCCAGTACAAGCAGTTGTTGGAGGCGGGGCAGACGTTGACATATGTACCCCTGATGTCACTGCATGTCCCACCTCCTTGAGTGAAAATGAAAATCTGGGGCCATGCAGGATGCTTCCCGCCTTGCGACACAGATCCCACCCCCTGACCTATGGTGCTGCCTGAACTATATCCCGTTGTACTGTGGCAGGAAACAGGGAGCCCCATCCTATAACCCCACCCTGGGTGGCAACCTAGGGCATAACTCTGGATGGGTAAGTCCCGGGGTGAGGGGTGACATGGCAGGGTGCAGGGTAGGGCCTATGGGGGCCAGTCACTGGGAAAAATATAGCAAATGTTTTTTTTTAAATTGTTTAATAATTAATAATTATCCTAATGTTTGTATCATACTGTACCTTATGTTTGGTCAGATGTTTTGATTCTTAGTATTGTCTACTGCTTGCTCCATCTCTCCCCCCGCCCCACACCGGGTTGCACCTGGAAATGAGCCTTTGCTCAGTGTGCCTCTCCCAGTTACCAATGATAAGGAAGGAAGGAAGGAAGGAAGGAAGGAAGGAAGGAAGGAAGGAAGGAAGGAAGGAAGGAAGGAAGGAAGGAAGGAAGGAAGGTAGGTAGGTAGGTAGGTAGGTAGGTAGGTAGGTAGGTAGGTAGGTTGGTTGGTTGGTTTACACTCTCTTCACTACCAGTCTCTCATTGCTTGCAAAGCTGTTTGGGATACAATGTGTATAAAAAAAACACTATATAATGCTTTTTCATCTTCTTCTTAGGTTGAGTTACTCAGAGACTCAACAATATAAGTGCCTTTCCTACACTCCAACTATGTGAGGAAGGGGAGGAACTTCACTACATGTTTATTATTCCCCGGTCTAAACGATGCTGTAATCCCTTCCATCTGTTCATGGCTTCCACCAGATTTCCTCCCTCCTGCATAGATGGAATCTCTTCTGAGAGCCAATGTTTTGGCAGAGACACTCACATGAGGGGGTGCAGCCCCCTCAATAAACAACCTTTTTGCCTGATGGCTTTTTGCCAACCACGATTGTGCTCAGCAGAAAGCCGTTGATGATGAGCAGCAGCAGGTCATGGAGTGGCGGCAGCAACAACAGAGCACCAATGGAGCAGCAGCGCAGCAGCGGTAGTTTGCCACTCACAAGTTGGTGGCGGGGGCAAAACTGTGCCTGCGCAATACTCACGCATGCGCAGTTGTACCAGAAGTGCACTTGCAAAAAAATGCACTGTGGGGAGCGGGGTGACTGTGCTGCAGAGGGGAGCTCCATTGTGGAGGACAGCGCCTATGGCAGCAGTGCTACCCTGACGTTGCCGCATCACTGTAAGAGACCACAGGGTCACGTTCTGGAGCTGACTCCCTGTTCTCCTACAGTGATGGCATAACAGCTGCAGAGCTCTGCCCACAAAGCCATGAAAATTAAATTGATAATCAGCAACAACCTGATGGAGGTTCATGAGAAGCTTGATGTAGAGGGCATCAGGGGGCATGTTTAGCAAACCACCCTAGAGGCCACAAAAGTCTGTGTTAGATCAATGTCAAAAAGAAAAAAAACATAAAAGGCCAACTTGAGTCATTGATCAGGTCAAGTCAGCTATTAGAGCTGAAAGGGCAGCTTCCCACAAATACAAAAGGGACCAAAAAGGACAGTGACTGGGACATCTACAATCAGAAAAGTAAGGAAGCCAAGAAGGCTGTAAGACTAACAAAGTCGGCAACTGATCTTGATTTGGTGCGGGCCATCAGCTGCTTTTATCCAAGCTGTCCACCCTGGGTTTTTCTTCCTCTACAACTGCCTGGTTCCATAGCTACCTCGCTGATCATCAACAATTTATACAAATCAGAAATGCAAAGGCCTCCCTACCTCCTGCCTGGATCATGTCCCACAAGGATAGAATTTGGGCCCTCTACTTTCTCAACATTCATAAACGATCTTCCCCCACTGTCCAGCCTTTGTTCTGCCCTATTATTTGCTGATTTTTTGGTGCTCTACTCCAGCTCCGCAGACATATCAATCATCAACAATAATCTCAACCCTAACTTTAACATCTTCCAACTCTGGTTCAAGCAAAATAAGCTGGTCCTAAACACCAAAAAAATTGTCACCATGCTCTTTGGCTCAGGACCCAAATGCCGGGTCTGTCGCCATCCCTTATGCATCAGTGCAGCTGGCAACACCCCCCTCAACACTGTGTCCTTTTTTAAATACCTCGGTGTCACCCTGGATATGGCCCTGGACTTTGAACTGCATCTAACTACTTCTATCAAAGCAGTCAATATTCAGCTTGGTCTGGCATACAATGTCAGGCACAGCCTCAGCCTCTGCAAGGCTGGCCATCATGCAGGGGGTCCTCCGACCTAAACTGGCCTATGGTTTGATTGCCTTTCCGGAATCCACAAAAGGGCTACTCCACAAGTGGGACATCTGCTACAACAATATCTACTGCTTTGCTCTGTCAGTACCCAAGTTCTCTCACCGCTGCTCCCTCTACTCGGGGCTGAGCTGGCGTGCCCCTACAGCTTTCCGGCAATACGCTACTATCTGTTTCATCAAAAACATCCTCACCTTCCAGCACCGGATAAACTGGCCTCTCTTCCAACACCTGCTTACTCGACATACACCCTGTGATCTGCTGTTAAGTCCCTCCTTACCCAACCCAAATGTAGCACACTTATGGGTGAAAATGCCTTCGCTGTCAGTGCTCTGAAAAGGTGGAATACCCTCCCACTGACACTAAGGAGCACCAAAACACTCCATAGCTTTAAGCAGGAACTCCATAGGTTTCTCGCCATCTCTGTGCCTTGCTCATGTGTTGAGTGCACCCACTCACCTGCCTGTCCCTCCTAGCAGTTTTGCTTGGCTTCGGTCCCTAGCCTGTCATCCCGATTCATTTGCCAAATGCTATTTATTGCCCAAGCACTTATTCTCCTATTTTTTGCACTACTGTTTGCAATTTAGTCATGTTTGATATGTTTATCAGCAACATAAGAGTAGGCATTCATGGTAAACTGGAACTCTATGCAGATGACACAAAACTGTGTGATAGGGTCGACAGCGTGGAGATGATTAGGGAACTTCAGAAGGACTTAGAAAGGCTAGAAAGTTGGTCTAATGTCTGGCAGCTGAAGTTCAGCACTAGGAAGTGCAAGGTGTTGCATTTGGGTAAAGGAAACCCAAGGATGGATTACTGGATCAATGGGGTCAAACTCAGCACCTCACAGGAAGAAAGAGACATTGGGGTCATCATATGAGACACCCTTACACAATCAATAATGCACCAAAGCTTACAGCAGGGCTAACAGAATGCTGGGGTGCAGAGGGCAGGGTTTTGATAGCAAGAACAGGGAGGCAATCCTCCCACTGCACAGGTTCCTGGTGAGGCCCCACCTGGAGTAGTTGTGGTGACTCGACTTAGGTGGGTGATTCATCTCTTTTTTCCAAGAACAGGCAGCCGCAAGAGCTCCAGGTGTAAGCAGACAGCTTTATTGAGACTGCCACTTATTATGCTGGAAAAATAATTGTCCTCTGGCTAGCAGGGAAGACCCTTTCTAGCCTAGGGGTAGTTCTGGCTTCTGGCTAGATGATTGGGTCCCTGGAGCTTGAAGCATCCCCCCGGGCTGATTTATGGCCCCTTTGTGAGTTGGCCAGGGACCTGGCAGGGACAGCACATAGAAACCAGCACTGGGAAGCCACCAGGGCAGGGAAGGGGCAGAGGGGGATAGGGACAGGACATGAAGAGGTCAGCAAGCTAGCTTTCTGTGGATGTGGGTTGGTGGGGAGCTAACCCTTTCCCTCCCTGAGGTTTCCCAGTCTGTTTGTCCAGCTATATTTTGGGGTACTACACTGCATCCAGTTTTGGAGTCCACACTTAAAAAAAGGATAGAGATAGGTTGGAGATTGTGCAGAGAAGAATGACTAAGATGATACAGGGCCTCCAAGGACTCCTGTACGAGGAACACCTGGAAGAGCTAAACTTGTTCTCTCTGGAAACAAGAAGGGAGAGAGGGGACATGACTGAGACATTCAAGTTCTTGAGAGACATAATTAAGGTGCCATACACAGAACTTTTCCAGAGGGTCACCAGCTCGACCACCAGGGGGCACAAATGGAAGTTACGAGGAGGGAGCATCAGAAGAGATCTGAAAAAGCATTATTTCATGGAAAGAGTGGTGGAATCCTGGAAGGGCCTACCAGCTGAAGTGGTTAATGCAAGGACTATAGCTACTTTCAAACAGGGGTGGGATACAGCAAGGGCTCATGTTGGAACTGCAGGATTAGGAAAAGGTAAAATTTGGAAGGGGGCAAGATCCCAGGCCAGAGGGCATTCACCCCAGAGAACTGAAGGAACTGGCAGAGATCATGATGGGGCCTTTAGCAGACCTATTCAATGCCTCACTACACTCAGGGTGTGTGCCTATGTGATTGAAGGAGTGCAGTGGAAAGTTATTGACTTTTTCTAGCAGACTTTTTTCCAGTCTGTGGATGCTGTTGTTGAATGCACACTTTCCCACACCGTGCCATAACTTAGGTTTGAAATGCTGTGCGATACTCTCCCATTTATCTTTTAGTGTAGCTAGAGGATCAGGTAACAACTCCTGGATTTTCACAGGAAGCCTAGAAATGTACCATCTGCTCTAGGGGTTAGTAGCAGCAGCCCTGATATACCCAGTAATTGTCAAGTTCCTAGTAGAGTTCCACTGGGTGGACACCAGTTAAGATAAAGCTCTGAATCTGGGGAATGCTTAAAAAAATCTTTCTGTGGAAGATTACATTCTTGCCTAATTTTTATGTTTGCTTGTGCGCATGTGAAGAAACATTATGCAGCAGCTTAGGAGAGAAGCGGGTTGTGGAGGTGTGGCAGTGTGGCAGCCAATGCCAGCACTGCCTTTGTGGGCTTGGCGGTGTGCACCCAATGCAGGCCCAGTGTCTTGATGACACTGGTTCTGCAGAAGTGCCACCAACTTGAAACGATTTGGCTGCTGCAATGAAGGGCCACCTCGTCATTGCAGTGTCAGCAATTCTGCTGCAGTGAGGGAGCGACCCTTCATTGCAGGGTGGTACCTTGCCTGGTGTAACATTTCTGTGAACAGTCCCATGTAAGCTGACGGGGGTGCCCAATCCCCCTGTTGGCATGCCAATGACCCAATTCATTTTGCCGACAAGGGAACCCACTCCCGTCAACATAATGTCCCTCCTCCCCCAACTTTTGTGTGCCAGGGTGCCCAATCCCCTGGCATGATATAAAACAATCTTCATTTGCCAACGGGGGGCCCAATCCCTGTCAGCTTAAGTTCCCCCTTCCCCAAAATGCAGATGGCACACTGGGAGCCCACCCCAATGTGCACAAATGAAGCCTAAAAAAAAATACCTTCCTGCGATGTCCTTTTTATTATTTTTGTCCCTAAAATAAAGACAATGGTCCCTCACTATCTGTCGTGCTACCTCCCACAATCCGCATCCCCTTTGCGCACCCCACCTCCCCAAACACCCCCAGCCCAAAATTACCTCTGGGCCCGTGCAACAGTCTTCGGTGGACTGGGAACACGTCTGCACTCTTCAAAGCTGACCTTGAACTGAAGAAATGCCGGTAAGCTGTATAATGGCATAAATAGGGTTTTTTTTCCACTTATGTGGATATCTCAGCCATTTTTTGGACTTTTGCCACCAAGTTTTCAACATGGGGTTACTGAGACCCTTCCTCATGAATACAGTCACTGTCATGGCATTATTCGGTCCCGATAGGTGATTTTGCAGTCACTGAGCAGAATCACCTTTCGGGACCGATTAACGAAATGACAGTGTCACTGTTCATGAGGTGGGCTCTCAAAAAGCCTATGTTGCAAATTTGGTGAAAAAAATTCCAAAAAAATGACTGTTTTATGAGTGTGCATTGTGCAGTTTCCACGCTCTCTCATAACTTCTTGAATTTGTAATATTTTCACTTCAGATTTTCAACATTGGCATTTTTTTCAGACCTCCTTATGAACAGTACAGCAGTCATTTTTCACATCCTGACTGAAATGTGTTTTCACACTTCCAGCACACAACAGCGTGGTCACT
Source organism: Neoceratodus forsteri (assembly GCA_016271365.2). Taxonomy (NCBI): domain Eukaryota; kingdom Metazoa; phylum Chordata; order Ceratodontiformes; family Ceratodontidae; genus Neoceratodus; species Neoceratodus forsteri. The sequence goes on along the minus strand of JADMNL010000023.1, from coordinate 564,771,677 downwards.
GTGGGAAATCAGTGTTTGGGACATATTATGAAAATGACAGTGACACTGTTCATGAGCAGAGGTCCTAAAATGCCTATGTTGAAAATCTGGTGATAAAAGACCATAAAATGACTGTGTTATGAGTGTGCATTGTGCAGTTTCCATGCACCCTCGTAACTTCGAAATTTGTAATATTTTCACTCCAGATTTTCAACATTGGCATTTTCTCACACCTCCTTATGAACAGTACAGCTGTCATTTTTCACATCCCGGCCAAAATGTGTTTTTACACTTCCGGCACAAAATAGAGCGGTTGCTGTCAGAAGTCAGTGTTCGGGACAGATTAAGAAAATCACAGCGACACTGTTCATGAGCAGAGGTGCTAAAATGCCTATGTTGAAAATTTAGTGACAAAAGTCCATGAAATGACTGTGTTAGGAGTGTACGTTGTGCAGTTTTCATGCACCCTCATAATTTTGCGCATTTGTAATATTTTCACTCCAGATTTTCAGCATTGGCATTTTTTCACACCTCCTTATGAACCGTACAGCTGTAATTTTTCATATCCTGCCCGAAATATGCATTTACACATCTGGCGCAGAATAGCGGGGTTACTGTGGGAAATTAATGTTCAGGACAGATTAAGAAAATCATAGTGACAGACAGTGTTCATGAGCAGAAGTCACAAAATGCCTATCTTGAAAATTTGGTGAAATAATTCCTCTAATTCCTCTAAATCACTGTGTTACGCACATGCATTGCGCAGTTTCCACGTACGCTCAGAAGTTCAAGCATTTTTAATATTTTCACTACAGATTTTCAACGTAGCCATCTCTTCACACCTCCCTATGAGTGGTACAGCTGTCATTCTTCACATTCTGCCCGATCTGTGTTTTCGTACATCTGACGCAGAGTGGCACGGTCGCTGTGGGGATTCAAGGTTCAGGACACATTAACAAAATCACAGTGCCACTGTTCATGAGAAGAGGTTCCAAATGCGTTCATGAGGTGGGGGGTCACAAAAAGGCCAGGTTGAAAATTTGTGGTGCAAATACCAACAAACACCCAGGGCGCTAGGGTTTCTAACCATAATGTCCCACCCTTTACAGACTGATAGGCATCAAGGTGTGGATTGCTAACTGCAATGCACATGCCATTCCACCCCAACCCCCACTCTGCAGCCAATGACAGGCATCAAGGAATGTGGGCAGAGAGTGACAGTGAAAAAGCAGGGATACTGAATGAATATTTCTGCTCAGTATTCACAATGGAAGAGGAGGGAGAGGTACCTAAACCAAACAAGAGAAACACTTTGAATGGTGGCGGGGGATCGATACCAGTCCATTCAGAGGAGAAAGGGTTTTGAAAGAACTCTTGAAACTGAGGGTGGACAAAGCAATGGGGCCTGATAGGATTCACCCAAGAATTCTAAAAGAACTAAGGGTAGAACTAGTAATGTCACTGACTATTCTCTTTAACAAATCATGGGAGGATGGGGTGGTACCTGAGGACTGGAGAGGGCAGATATGATTCCACTTCACAATAGTGGGAGCAAGGCAGAGTTAGGAAACTACAGACCAGTTAGTTTGACCTCGGTGGTAGGGAAAATGATGGAATCACTTCTGAAGGAAAGAATTGTTGAGTACCTAGAGGCCAGTGGGGCATAGGACCCGAGGCAGCATGGTTTCACAGCAGGAAGGTCATGTCAGATGAACCTAATAGATTTCTTTGACTGGGTGACCAAAGTAGTAGACCAGGGAGGGTCTGTGGTTATGGCCTACCTAGATTTTAGCAAGGCATTTGACACAGTCTCACACAAAAGATTAATTTACAAGTTAGCCAGCCTGGGAGTGGGTCCCAAGGTGCTAACCTGGATAAAAAACTGGCTGGACAACAGGACGCAAAGGGTAATAGTAAACGGAGTCCACAGTGAAGAAAGAAGGGTAACTAATAGGGTACCGCAGGGTTCGGTACTGGGACCAGTCCTCTTTAATGTCTTTATAGGTGACATTGGAGAGCACCTGGAAGGAAAAGTATGTCTCTTTGCAGATGACACAAATATCTGCAACAAGGTTGATACACAAGGTGGGGTGGAAAGGATGAAAAGGGACTTGGCAAGGTTGGAGGAATGGTAAAATATATGGCAGCTCAGATTCAATTCAAAGAAGTGCAAGGTAATGCATCTAGGAAACAAAAACCCAGGGGAAGAGTACACAATGGGGGGTGAGGTAATAACAACAACAAAAATCGAAAAAGACCTAGGAGTAATTATATCAGATGACCTAAAGGTGGGCAAGCAATGTGAGAAGGCAGTAAGGAGGGCTGGGGGATACTGGGATGCACAGGGAGAGGCATTAACAGTAGAAAGCAGGAAGTTGTTATCCCTTTGTACAGACAGTTGGTGAGACGCCATCTAGAGTACTGCATGCAATTCTGGAGACCCCATGTCCGCAAAGACATAGACAGAGTGGAGGCTGTTCAGAGGAGGGCAACCAAAATTTTGCAGGGTCTGCACCAGAAGACATACGAGGAGAGACTAAAGCAGCTTAATATGTATGCCCTTGACGAAAGGAGGGAGGGTGGGACATGATAGAAACTTTCAAGTATCTCAAGGGAATTAACAAAGTACAAGGGGGTAGTATCTTTCAGAAAAAGAGATGTGCAAGAACAAGGGGGCACAATTTGAAGATAGAGGGGGGACAGCTCAGAGGTAATGTTAGAAAGAATTTTTTCACAGAGAGGGTTGTGGATGCATGGAACAGCCTTCCTGAGGAGGTTGTGGAGTCAGAAACAGTGGGAGAATTCAAGAATGCATGGGACAGACATAAGGCAATTCTAGTGGGGTGTAGGAGGAAGTAAGCTGTTGATTAACTAGAATCTACAGATTATCCATCAGATAGGGAAATGGGCAGATTGGGTGGGCCAAGCGGTCCTTATCTGCCATCAAATTCTATGTTTCTATGTAAGGTGTGCCTTGGACTATTTGGCCCCAGAGTTCACCCCATTCTCCTATACTGCACCCAATTCAATGTATGTCCTTCTGGAATGGGGTGACTGTAAAGCCGAACACCCCAAGGAACACCTCAACGCTTGTCGGTGTCTGCAGGATAGGGTGAGGTGAAATGTCACGAACGTTATAGGTGATGACCCAAATGCATACCCCAATGCCTGTCCCTCTCTGTAGGGTGGAGGTGGGGTCGGCGTAAAGTTCAATACTTCACTGCCATTCCTATTCTGCATCTGTCTAACTCCTACATTCCCAATGCTAATACCAGCAAGCAAACATTCGGCATTGACAAATGCTTGTTTATGTTTCCTTCCGTGTGTGCAAGAAACATCTTGCTTTGCTTCAGAGAATGGCACTTGAGAGGTATGACATGGACTAGCCCAATGCAGAGCAATCTACATTGGGCTCTTCCCTGATGGACCAATGAGCACTCAAGCTAAGTATAACAGTGGTCAGAATTTCATAGCTGGAAACTTCCTGTACTTGAAAGAAATGAAGCTCTTCAATGAAAGCGCTTCATTACTTTCATTTGAGTAATGTCACAGACAACTTCCCACATTCACTACCACACTCAGTCTCTGTTCTCTTGACTAACATTCTGAAACAATTTTTTTTAATTGCTCTTAAAATCTTTAATCGGCCACCTTGTGTCTTAAGTTTGGATACGTCAGATTTCAATAGATTTCAATTTTCATAAAGCTGCCGGCAACTTCCCCCATCCACTACCGCACTCAGTCTCTCTCTCTCTCTCCCTGCTGTTGAAGGTCTTCCCTCCAGCTCCAAAATGAACACCTGTGGGCTGACGTTCTGAAACATTTTTATGTTTGCTTGCACGTATGTGCAAGAAACATAGTGCGATGATCCAAAATGCAGTGCTGTACAATTGAAAGGGAGAGCTCCGCTTCAGTGAGCAGCACTTCCCCCCCACACACACATGCCTCAAGCACGCATATTGTGGTCATATGCTCTTCCCACACACACACACTGGTATGGCCACTGGGGTGCCCAATCCCCTATCGGCTTCATGCCCCCACAAAAAAAAAGCTGTGCAGGTGCCAGGCTGGAGACCACCCAGTGTGGCAAAATTGTTATAGCCACGAGGGTGCCCAGTCCCCGTCGGCTCCACGCCCCCAAAGCTTCAGGTGCCACGCTGGGAGCTACCCCAGCATGGCAAAGCTTGTTGTGGCGACAGAGGTGCCCAACCCCTGTTGGCTCAGACCCCTAAACAGCCTTTCCAGCTGCCACACTGGGAGCCCACCCAGCATGGCAAACATCCCGCGTCGTCTTAATAATAAAAAAAACCTGTAAACAAAAAAGGTCTCTAATCGTCTCCCTGCCCCCACCCGCACCCACCCACTGTGCACTCTGCCTCCTCCACCCCCCTCACCCCATACTTACCTGCGGAGCCTGGCGCGATGATCTTCGGTGGACCGGGAACATGTCTGCACTCTTCAAAGCTGACCGTGAACTGCGGAAATGCCAGTAATCTGTATAATGGAATAAATAGGGTTTTTTCAACTTTGCTGCATATCTTGGGCATTTCTTGGAATTTTGGCACCAAATTTTCAACATGGGGTTTTTGTGACCCCTCCTCATGAATTCTGTCACTGTCACGGCATTAATCAGGTCCGAAGGGTGATTTCATGGTCACTGCGCAAAATCACCTTTCAGGACTGATTCACAAAACGACAGTGCCAGTGTTCATAAGGTGGGCTCTCAAAAAGCCTATGCTACAAATCTGGTGAAAAATTCCTAAAAATGACTGTTTTATGAGCATGCGTTGCGCAGTTCCTACGCACGCTCGTAAGTTCGTGAAATTTTAATATTTGCAGTCTGGATTTTCAACATTGCCATTTTACCACACCTCCTTATGCGCAGTACAGCTGTCATTTTTCACAGCTCCACAAAAATGTGTTTCCGCACATGTAGCGCACAATGGCATTGTCGGTGTGTGAAATCAATGTATGGGACACATCAAGAAAATCAGAGTGACACTGTTCATGAGCAGAGGTCTTAAAATGGCTATGTTGAAAATTTGGTGAAAAAATTCCTAAAAATGACTGTTTCACGAGCGTGCATTGTGCTGTTCCTATGCACACTCGTAAGTTCACGAATTTTAATATTTTCACTCTGGATTTTCAACATTGCTATTTCACCACACCTCCTTATGAACAGTACAACTGTCATTTTTCATATCTCGCCGAAAATGTGTTTCCGCGCATGTAGCACACAATGGCACAATCGGTGTGCTCAAACAATGTTTGGGACAGATTAAGAAAATCACAGTGACACCGTTCATGAGCAGAGGTCTTAAAATGGCTATGTTGAAAATTTGGTGAAAAAATTCCCAAAAATGACTGTTTTAGGAGCGCATGTTGAGCAGTTCCTATGCACGTTCACAAGTTTGCGAATTTTTAATATTTGCACGCCAGATTTTCAACATTGCCATTTTACCACACTTCCTTATGAGCAGTACAGCTGCCGTTTTTCACATCTCACCCAAAATGTGTTTCCGCACATGTAGCACACAATGGTGCAGTCGTTGTGCGAAAGCAATGTTTGGGACAGATTAAGAAAATCACACTGACACTGGTCATGAGCAGAGGTCTTAAAATGGCTATGTTGAAAATTTAGTGACAAAAGCCCATAAAATGACTGTGTTATGAGTGAGCATTGCACAGTTTCCATGCACCCTCGTAAGTTCATGAATTTGTAATATTTTCAGTCCAGATTTTCACCAGTGGTGTTTTTCCACACTTCCTTATGAACAGTACAGCTGTTATTTTTCTCAACGTGGCCGAAATGTGTTTTCACACTTTCAGCACAGAAATGTGTGGTCGCTGTGGAAAATCATTGTTCGGGACAGATAAAGAAAATCACAGTGACACTGTTCATGATCTGAGGTTCCAAAATGCCTGTGTTGACAATCTGCTGTAAAAAATCCCCAGCGAATTACATTATGGGTGTGCGTTGCACAGTTTCTATGCACGCTCGTGACTTCACCAGATTTTTTAATATTTTCACTGCAGATTTTCAACATTGCCATTTTTTACACCTCCCCATGAACAGTACAGGTGTCATTTTTATGTTGATTGCGCGCAGCGCAAGAAACATATTGGCACAGCTTGCTGAGAAGCAGGCTGTGGAGGCGTGGCACTGTTGTGGCCAATGCCCCCACAGCCTGCAAAGGCTTGTCCCGCTTCCCCCAATGCCATTGCAGGCTGCTGGTGACACAAGTTTGGAATGTTCGCACCAACTTGTGACAAATCAGCCGCTACAATCAGGGGCTGCCTCGTCATTGCAGCGTAAGCCATCCGCTGCAATGAGGGAGCGACCTGTCATTGCAGGGCAGATCAAGCAAGCCTGATATTGTTTGTGAACAGGGCGGCTGGTTGCAGCCCTGTTCCCAAACAATATAATCTCCCCCCAATGTTTATCTGCAGAAGGGGTAGCCCACTCCCCGTCGGCATAATATGACCCCCCCATTTCATTGTCTGCCGACGGGGTACCCAATCCCTGTCAGCATAAAGGAATCCCCCCCTTTGTTGTTTGCCAGTGGGGTGCCCAATCCCCATTGGCAGAAAGGATTCCCCCCCTTTGTTATTTGCTGACGGGGTACCCAATCCCCATCGGCAGAAAGGAATCCCCCCTTTTGTTTGCCGACGGGGGTGCCCAATACTGGTCGGCAGAAAGGAATCCCCCCTTTTGTTGTTTGCCAACAGGGGTGCCAAATCCCCCATCGGCTGCAGCGCCCCCCCAAAAGCGAGACTCCGGTGGCATGCTGGGAGCCCACCCGAGTGTGCCAAATACCCCTGTGAAGTGCAAAACCATCCCGCATTGTCTTTTTTTTTTTTTACCTAGAAAGAAAAAACGATCCCTCGCAGTCTCCCAGACCCCCCTCCCGAAACCCGCACCCACCCACTGTGCAACCTGCCTCCCCACACCCCCCTCACCTCATACTTACCTCTGGAGTCCGGTGGGACAATCTTTGGTGGACCGGGAACACGTCTGCACTCTTTAAAGGCTACCGCGAACTGAGGAAATGCCGGTAAGCCGTATATTGGAGTAAATAGGGGTGTTTTTCAACTTTGCTGCATATCTCAGGCATTTTTTGGAATTTTGGCACCAAATTTTCAACATGGGGTTTTTGGGACTCCTCCTCATGAATGCTTCAACTGTCATGGCGTTAATTGGACCCAAAAGGTGATCTCACGGTCACTGCACGGAATCACCTTTGGGGGCTGATAAACGAAACGACAGTGCCAGTGTTCATAAGGTGGGCTCTCAAAAAGCCTATGTTGCAAATTTGGTGGAAAAAATCCCAAAAATGACTGTTTTACGAGCGTGCGCTGCGCAGTTGCTACGCAGGCTCGTAACTTCGTGAATTTGCAATATTGTGAGGCCAGATTTTCAACATTGGCATATTTTGTTGCACCTCATTGTGAACAGTATAGCTGTCATTGTTCACATCCTGGCAGAAATGTGTTTTCGCACTTCCGGCGCAGAATAGCGCGGTCGCTGTCAGAAATCAGTGTTCGGGACAGATTAAGAAAATGACAGTGACACTTTTCATGAGTAGAGGTCCTGAAATGGCTATGTTGAAAATTTGGTAACGATACTCTATAAAATGACTGTGTTATGAGCGTGCATTGCACAGTTTGCACGCATGCTAGTAACTTCGCGAATGTATATTTTCACTCCAGATTTTCAACATTGCCATTTTCCCACACCTACTTATGAACAGTGTAGCTGTCATTTTTCCCATCCTGGCTGAAATGTGTTTTCGCAGTTCTGGCGCAGAATAGAGCGGTCGCTGTGAGAAATCACTGTCCGGGACAGAGTAATAAAATGACAGTGACACTGTTCATGAGCAGAGGTCCTAAAATGCCTATGTTGAAAATTTGGTGATGATAGCCCGTCAAATGACTGTGTTACAAGAGTGCGTTGCACACTTTCAACACACCCTTTGCAGATTCGTAATATTGTCATGCCACATTTTCAACAATGGCAATTTTTCACACCTCCTTATGAGCAGTACAGCTGTCATTTTTCACATCCTGAGTGAAATGTGGTTTCACAGTTGTGGCACAGAATAACGCGGTCGCTGTGGGAAATCAGTGTTCAGGACAGATTAAGAAAACGACAGTGGCACTGTTCATGAGCAGAGGTCCTAAAATCCCTACGCTGGAAATCTGATGTCAAAACTCCATAACATGACTGTGTTACAAGCGTGCGTTCAACTGTTTCCACACACCCTTGTAACCTCGCAAATTTGTAATATTTTCATGCCACATTTTCAACAGTGGCATTCTTTCACACCTCCTTATGAACAGTACAGCTGTCATTTTTCATATCCTGGCTAAAATATGTTTTTGCACTCCTGACGGAGAATAGCACGGTCGCTGTGGGACATCAGTGTTTGGGATAGATTAAGATGGAACGAGTGAGAGGGGGGAGTGATCGAGCTCAACTGAGCTCTGTCGGGACTGCTCCAGATTTGTTTGTGGGCAGAAAAAGGCCCCAACGCAAGGGCCAGTACAAAAGGGCAGCCTGCAGCACTGGGAGAAAGAGAACGAGAGAGTGAGTGAGGGAGAGGGAGTGAGCGAACTCACTGGAGCGCTGTCAGGACTGCTGTGGATTTCTTTGAAGGCAGAAAAAGGTGTCAATGCAGGCAGGGACCCAGTAGAAAAGGCCAGTCTGCAGCGGTGGGAGAAACAGTATGAGTGAGTGAGACAGGGGGACTGAGTGAGCTCAACAGAGCTCTATCAGGACTGCTGTGGATTTCTTTGTTGGCAGAAAAAGGCGCCAATGCAGGCAGGAGCCCCGTACAAAAGGGCTGCTTGCAGCATCAAGACAAACAGAATGAGCGCGTGACAGAAGGAGACTGAGCGACCTCAATGGAGCTTTGTCGGTACAGCTGCAGATTTACTTGTGGACAGACAAAGGTGCCAATGCAGCCAGCAGCCCCATACACAAGCACAGCCTGCAGCGCCAAGAGAAACAGAATGAGTGAGGGACAGAGCGGTAGTGAGCGAGCTCAACAGAGCTCTATTGTGATTGCTGTGGATTTCTTTGTGGGCAGAAAAGCGGTAACGCAGGCAGGAACCCAGTACAAAAGGCCAGCTTGCAGCGTGGGCAGAAACGGAATGAATGAGTGAGACAGGGGGCGTGAGTGAGCTCAATGGAGCTGTGTCGGAACTGCTTCAGATTTATTTCTGGCGAGAACAAGCCACCAATGCAGGCAGGAGCCCAGTACAAAAGGGCAGCCTGCAGCGGCAGGAGACACAGAACGAGCGAGTGAGGGAGGGGGAGTGAGTGAGCTCAATGGAGCTCTGTTGGGACTGCTGCAGATTTGCTTGTGGGCAGAAAAAGGCAGCAATGCATGCAGGTGCCCAGTACAAAATGTCAGCCTGCAGTGGCAGGAAAACCAGAATGAGCGAGTGAGAGAGGGGGGAGTGAGCGAGCTCAACGAAGCTGTACTGTAACTGCTGCAAATGGTGGCAATGCAGGCAGGAGCCCAATAGAAAAGGGCAGCCTGTAGCACCACCAGAAACGGAATGAGCGAGTGAGAGAAGGGGACTGAGCGAGCTCAATGGAGCATTGTTGGGACTGCTGCAGATTTCTTTGTGGGCAGAAAAAGGCACCAACAGAGCCAGGAGCCCAGTACAAAATGGCCAGCTGCAGCACCAGGAGAAACAGAATGAGTGAGTGACACAGGGGGAGTGAGCGCCCTCAACGGAGCTCTGTCGGGACAGCTGTGGATTTCTTTATGGGCAGAAAAAGGTGCCAACACAGGAAGGAGCCCAGTACAAAAGGGCAACCTGCAGCGCCGGGAGAAACGGAATGAGTGAGTGACAGAGGGGGACTCAGCAGGCTCAACAGACCTGTGTTGGGACTGCTGCAGATTTCTTTGTGGGCAGAAAAAGCCACCAACAGACGCAGGAGCCCAGTACAAAAGGGCAGTGAGTGAGAGAGGGGGAGTGAGCCACCTCAACACAGCTGTGTCGGGACAGCTGTGGATTTCTTAGTGGGCAGAACAAGGTGCCAATGCAGGCAGGAGCCCAGTACAAACTAGCAGCCTGCAGCACCGGGAGAAACAGACTGAGTGAGTGACAGAGGGGCAGTGAGCAAGCTCAACACACCAGCGCAATCAACATTTGGCATTGACAAATGCTTGTTTACATCCTGTTCGGAATGTGTTTTTGCACCTGTGGTGGCAAATGCCATAGTCGCTGCGCAAAAGCAGCTTTCGGCTAACAAACTGATATTGCCACTGTTCATGAGGTGGGGGTCACAAAAAAACCATGTTGAAAATTTGGGGTGAAAATACCAACGAATGCCTGGGCGTAGGGTTTCTGACCATAATGCCCCACCCTGTAAAGAAATGACAGGCATCAGGGCTGTGACTTGGGATTGTCGCCTGCAATGCTCATACCATTCCACCCCCACCCACACCCTGCAGCCACTGAGAGACATCGAGGTGTGCCTTGGACTTTTCGGTCCAAAAGCTTACCCCATTCTCCTATACTGCACCCATCTCACCGTATTTCCTGATGGAATGGGTTGCGCATAAGGGCCAAAGACCCCAAGGCACACCGTGACACTTATCAGTGTCTGCAGGGTAGGGTGTGGTGAAATGGCGAGGCCATTATGCCTGACGACCCAAAGACACACCTCAATGCCTGTCACTCTCTGCAGGGTGGTGGTGGGGTTGGCTTCAGTTCAATACTTCACTGCCATTCCTATTATGCAGCTCTGTAACTCCTACACTACCAATGCCAATGCCAGCAAGCAAACATTCGACATTGACAAATGCTTGTTTTATTATTGCTCTGAAAGCTGCCATTGGCTGCCTTATGTCTTGTCTTAGCGCTGTCTCTCTCTCTCTCTCTCCTCTCTCTCTCTCTTCCTGTTGTTTCTGGTCTTCCCTGAAGTCCCACAATGAACACCTCAGCTGCTTTATGTCTTGTCTTAAGTTTCAGATATGCAGAGGCAGTTGCCCATGAGGCTGCAGCCCGTTCCCATTGCATGTTCCCTGTAGCCTGCTCTCCATCACCCCCCCAAGCCTCTCGCACTGACAGATTTCAACTTTCATAACGCTGTCGGCAAGGCAACCTCCCCCTGTCCACTACCCTCCCTCTTGCTGTATGCACAAGACAGCTGCTGAGATAGCAAGTTCAGATCTATGTTTAGTATTGTCAGTGCTGGTGCTGCTACTTCTGTGTTGTACCCTATGGGCTCGAATTTAATGGTCTTCCAGCAGGTTTGGGATGCCAGTTTTCTGACCGGAACACCAGAATTGCCTTGCTAGTAATCCGTTTGGATTACACGTTTTTCAATGCATTTTAAATGCAGTTGCACTTCTGGCCAGTAGGGGAGGCGTGCTGTGGCAGCAGAAGACAGAACAACATCAAGAGCTTCTGAGGACTCTGACCTGAGCACCAAGATGATGCAATATTGAGGTGTCTCCAAAGAACTACACAGCAAGGGACTCACCAACCCAGTGAATTTAGCACTTTTTTAGCTCAGTTCAGAGTTAATACTGTAAGCTCCCTTCCAGTTTTTGTAAATGCCCTCCCAGTGTTTCCAGTGGACGTCTCTGAGCCCAATCACTGCTCTGACTTGGCTGCTAGGTTATTCTCCCAGTCTCAGCACAGTTAAGGCACTGGTAGCCATCCTTTGAAGTGGGCCAGCATACTCCTGTTCTGTGAACAGTGAGGCTGCAAAAGTCACAAGGAACTCTGCTGCTGGAGCTGAGGGGGAGGCAGAGATATGGAAGCCAGAAGTCAGATATTTTCCTGCATGTTTGTATACAGCCCCACTTCGCCTTTTATTACGCCTCTGCCTGTCAGACCAAATCAGGCAGCTGTGCAAACTTTATTGCTTCAAATTTCACACTGCATTCTTTCAGCGATTGGGGGAGGGATCCCTTTGAAAAACTGTTTCAGGCAGCTGGGTCAAAGAGAGAGTTAGCTTGTTCCTGGGCTCCATAGATCAGCTTTGCTCCAGTCTCTGTTCTGACGTCTAGGGCTCCTGTTTTCTCATTTATGTTACAGAGTGCTAATGCAAGTTAAGCCTAATAATTCATGTAGTCCTTTGGTGTATAATTCTGTAGTTGCAAACAAACATAATTCAAGCTGTGTTTGGGAATTAGGTAAAAAAAATTTAATGGCTGCATGAAGTGTTGGAACCCTGTTTCCCAGACACAAAAATGACGTTGGCTTGTGAATGCAAAATGATAACCAAAGGACCTCATATGCTGCCTGCCCAGCCTCCATGTTTATTTTTCTTTACATTCCCCAGGCATGCTAAAGGAAAGCAAGTTATCTAGTGGTTGGGGCACTTTGGGAATCAGGAGATAGCAGGTTTGAATCCCACCACAGTCACTGTCTTACTATGAGACATCGAGCATATCAATTGACCTGCCCTGTGCTTCAGACCTCCCTGTTTGAGTCCCACCACAGCCACTTTCCCTGCTGTAAAGACTGAATGAGTAACCATTTCAACATATAGGTCTTTAGGGGTAGCGAGTAAACTGACCAATGAAAGTGATGCTATCTTTTGATCAGAGAACTAACAGATGCACACTGTGCTAATGTAAGGAAGCTGTCCTCTTATGGCCCAGTGATGAAGCATATTGGAGGGAGAGAATAATACTTATCAAGGCTTGAATTTCCTTGTAATGGAAAAACAGAAATTGGCAAGGGATGAACAAATAAAACAAGCATTTGTCAATGCCAAATGTTGACTGCGTTGATCCGTTGAGCTCGCTCACTAGCCTTGTTCTGTTTCTCCAGGTGCTGCAGGCTGCTCTTTTGTACTGGGCTCCTGCCTGCGTTGGCACAGTTTTCTGCCTACAAAGAAATCTGCAGCAGCCCAGACAGAACTGTGTTGAGGTGGGTCACTCCCCCTCTCTCACTCGCTCATTCTGTTTCTGCTGGTGCTGCAGGCTGCCCTTTTGTACTGGGCTCCCGCCTCTGTTGGCAGCTTTTTCTGCCCACAAAGAAATCTGCAGCAGTCCTGACACAGGTCCGTTGAGCTAGCTCACTCCCCCTGTCTCACGCGTTCCGTTTCTGCCGGCGCTCCAGGCTGGCCTTTTGTACTTGGCTCCTACCTGCATTGCCGATTTTTTCGCCAACAAAGCAATCCACAGCAGTCATGATAGAGGTTTGTTGAGCTCGCTCACTCCCCCTCTCTGACTCACTCATTGTGTTTCTCCCGGCGCTGCTAGCTGCCCTTTTTGTACTGGGCTTCTGCCTGCATTGGCACCTTTTTCTGCCCACAAAAAAATCTGCAGCTGTCCTGACAGAGCTCCGTTGAGGTCACTCTAGCCGTCTGTCTCACTCGTTCGTTCTGTTTCTCCTGGTGCTGCAGGTTGCTTTTTTGTACTGGGCTTCTGCCTGTGTTAGCACGTTTTGCTGCCCACAAAGAAATCTGCAGCTGTCCCAACAGAGCCCTGTTGAGGTGGGTCACTCCCCTTCTCTCACTTGCTCATTCTGTTTCTCCTGGTGCTGCAGGCTGCTGTTTTGTAGTGGTCTCCTGCCTCTGTCAGCGCCTTTTTCTACCCACAAAGAAATCTGCAGAAGTCCTGACAGAGCTCCATTGAGCTCGCTCACTCCCCCTGTCTCACTCGCTCAATCCGTTTCTGTCGGCACTGCAGGCTGCCTTTTTGTACTGGGCTCCTGCCTGCATTGCCGCCTTCTTCTGGCCATAAAGAAATCTGCAGCATTCATGATAGAGCTCCGTTGAGCTCGCTCACTCACTCACTCCCCCTCTCTCACTTGTTTGTTCTGTTTCTCCCGCTGCTGCAGGCTGCAATTTTGAACTGGGCCCCTGCGTGCATTGCTGCTTTTTCTGCCTACAAAGAAATCCACAGCAGTCCCAACAGAGCTTCGATGAGCTCACTCACATCCCCTCCCTCACTCGCTCATTCTGTGTCTCCCGCTGCTGCAGGCTGCCCTTTTGTACTGGGTTCCTGCCTGCATTGCCGGCTTTGTCTGCCCACAAAGACATGTGCAGCAGTACTGACACAGCTCCGTTGAGGTCGCTCACTCCCCCTCTCTCACTCACTCATTCTGTTTCTGGCGGGGCTGCAGGCTGGCCTTTTGTACAGGGCTCCTGCCTGCGTTGCCACCTTTTCCTGCCCACAAAGAAATCCACAGCAGTCATGATAGACCTCCATCGAGCTCGCTCACTCCCCCCCTCTCTCTCACTCGCTTGTTGTGTTTCTCCTGGCGCTGTAGGCTACCCTTTTGTACTGGGCTTCTGCCTGCATTGGCACCTTTTTCTGCCCACAAAGAAATCTGCAGCTGTCCAGACAGAGCTCTGTTGAGGTCGCTTTCTCCGCCTGTCTCACTCACTCATTCTGTTTCTCCTGGTGCTGCAGGCTGCCGTTTTGTAGTGGTCTCCTGCCTCTGTCGGTGCCTTTTTCTGCCCTCAAAGAAATCTGTGGCAGTCCCGCAGAGCTCCGTTGAGCTCGCTCACTCCCCCTCTTTCACTCGCTTGTTCCATTTCTGTCGGCGCTGCAGGCTGCTCTCTTGTACTGGGTTCCTGCCTGCATTGCTGTTTTCTTCTGCCTACAAAGAAATCTGCGGCAGTCCCGACAGAGCTTCGTTGAGCTTGCTCACTCCCCTTCTCTCACTCGCTCTGTTTCTCCCAGCGCTGCAGGCTGACCTTTTGTACTGGGCTCCTGCCTGCATTGGCACCCTTTCCTGCCCACAAAGAAATCCACAGCTGTACCGATAGAGCTCCTTTGAGGTCGCTCTCTCCCCCTGTCTCATTCGCTCATTCTATTTCTCCTGGTGCTGCTGACTGCCCTTTTGTACTGAGCTTCTGCCTCTGTTGGTATTTTTTTGTGCCCACAAAGAAATCTGCAGCAGTTCTGACAGAGCTCCATTTGCCTCACTCACTCCCCCGTCTCACTCGCTCGTTCCATTTCTGTCAGCATTGCAGGCTGCCCTTTTGTACTGGGCTCCTGCCTGCATTGCCACCTTTTTCTGTCCACAAAGGTATCCACAGCAGTCACACTAGAGCTCCGTTGAGTTTGCTTACTCCCGCTCTCTCACTCACTGGTTGTGTTTCTCCCAGCGCTGCAGGCTGCCCTTTTGTACTTGGCTTCTGCCTGCATTGGCACCTTTTTCTGCCAACAAAGAAATCCGCAGCTGTCCCGACAGCTCTGTTGAGGTTGCTCACTCTGCCTCTCTCACTCGCTCATTCTGCTTCTCCTGGTGCTGCAGGCTGCCATTGTGTAGTGGTCTCCTGCCTCTGTTAGCACCTTTTTCTGCCCACAAAGAAATCTGCAGTAGTCCCGACAGAGCTCCGTTGAGGTCACTCTCTCCCCCTCTTTCACTTGCTCATTCCATTTCTGTTGGCGCTGCAGGCTGCCCTTTTGCATTGAGCTCCTGCCTGCATTGCCGCTTTCATCTGGCCATAAAGAAATCTGCAGCAGTCACGATAGAGTTCCGTTGAGTTCGTTCACTCCCCCCCCTCACTCGTTTGTTCCGTTTCTCCTGCTGCTACAAGCTGCCCTTTTTTTACTGGGCCCCTGTGTACATTGCTGCCTTTTTCTGCCCACAGAGAAATCCAGAGCAGTCCCAACAGAGCTCCGTTGAGCTCACTCCCCCTCCTTCAGTCACTCATTCTGTGTCTCCCGCTGCTGCAGGCTGCCCTTTTGTACTGGGTTCCTGCCTGCATTGGCGGCTTTTTCTGCCCACAAAGACATCTGCAGCAGTCACGACACAGCTCCGTTGAGCTCGTTCACTCCCCCTATCTCACTCATTCATTCCGTTTCTGCCAGCGCTGCAGGCTGGCCTTTTGTACTGGGCTC
Source organism: Neoceratodus forsteri (assembly GCA_016271365.2). Lineage (NCBI taxonomy): Eukaryota > Metazoa > Chordata > Ceratodontiformes > Ceratodontidae > Neoceratodus > Neoceratodus forsteri. The sequence continues at coordinate 564,755,865 of JADMNL010000023.1, read as the reverse complement.
CTGCTTGCATTGCCACCTTTTCCTGCCCAAAAGGAAATCCACAGCAGTCATGATACACCTCCGCTGAGCTCGCTCACTCCCCCTCTCTCACTCACTTGTTCTGTTTCTCTCGGCGCTGCAGGCTGCTCTTTTGTACTGGGCTCCTGCATGCGTTGGCACCTTTTCCTGCCCACAAAGAAATCCGCAGCTGTCCCGACACAGCTTTGTTGAGGTCGCTCACTCCCCCTGTCTCACTCGCTTATTCTGTTTCTCCTGGCGCTGCAGGCTGCCCTTGTGTACTGGGCTCCTGCCTCTGTCAGCATCTTTTTCTGCCTATAAAGAAATCTGCAGCAGTCCCGACACAGCTCCATTAGCCTCACTCACTCCCCCTGTCTCACTCGTTCGTTCTGTTTCTACAGGCACTGCAGGCTGCCGTTCTGTACTGGGCTCCTGCCTGCGTTGGCACCCTTTTCTGCCCACAAAGAAATCTGCAGCAGTCACAATACAGCTCCATTGAGCTAGCTTACTTCCCCTCTCTCACTCGCTCGTTCTGTTTCTCCCACCGCTGCAGGCTGTTCTTTTGTACTCAGCCCCTGCATGCATTGCTGCCTTTTTCTGCCCACAAAGAAATCGGCAGCAGTCCCAACAGAGCTCTGTTGAGCTCACTCACTCCCCCTCCCTCACTCGCTCATTCTGTGTCCCCCAGCGCTGCAGGCTGCCTTCTGTACTGGGCTCCTGCCTATGTTGTCACCTTTTCCTGCCACAAAGGAATCCGCAGCAGTCCCAACAAAGCTCAGTTGAGCTCGGTCAGTCCCCCCCCCCGCTTGCTCCTAATCTGTCCCAAACACTGATTTCCGACAGCGACTGCGGTATTCCGCGCCAGAAGCGTGGAGACACATTTCAGCCAGGATGTGAAAAATGACATCTGTACTGTTCATAAGGAGGTGTGAACAAATGCCAGTGTTAAAAATCTGGTGTGAAAATATTACTAATTTGCAAACTTAGAAGGGTGCGTGGAACCTGCACAACACACGCTCATAACACAGTCATTTTATGTAGTTTCATCACAAAATGTTCAACATAGGCATTTTAGGACCTCTGCTAATGAACACTGTCAGTGTGATTTTCTTAATATGTCCCAAACACTGATTTTCCACAGTGACCGCGCTAAGTTGTGCGCCCGAAGACAGAAAACACATTTCGGCCAGGATGTGAAAAATGACAGCTGCACTGTTCATAAGGAGGTGTGGAAAAATGACAATGCTGAAAATCTGGAGTGAAAATATTGCACAGTTGCGAAGGTACGAGCGTACGTGGAAACTGTGCAATGCATATTCGGAACACACTCATTTTACGGAGTATCATCACCAAATTTTTAACATAGGCATTTTAGGACCTCTGCTCATGAACAGTGTCACTGTCATTTTCGTAATCTTTCCCGAACACTGATTTCCCACAGCGATCATGCTATTCTGCACCGGAAGTGCGAAAACACATTTCCACTAGGATGAGAAAAATGACAGCTATACTGTTCATAAGGAGGTGTGGAACAATGACAATGTTGAAAATCTGGAGTGAAAATATTGCAAATTCATGAAGTTACGAGCGTGCGTAGCAACTGCGCAACGCATGCTCATAAAATAGTCATTGTTTGGATTTTTGCACCAGATTTTCAACATAGGCTTTTTGAGAGCCCACCTCATGAACACTGGCACTGTTGTTTTGTTAATCGGTCCCGAATGGTGATTCCATGCAGTGACTGCAAAATCACCTTTTGGGGCCGATTAATGCCATGACAGTGATAGAATTCATGAGGAGGGGTCCCAAAAACCCCATGTTGAAAATTTGGTGCCAAAATTCCAAAAAATGCCTGAGATATGCATCAAAGTTGAAAAAACCCTATTTATTCCATTATACAGCTTACCGGCATTTCCTCAGTTCGCGGTCAGCTTTGAAGAGTGCAGACATGTTACCGGTCCACCGAAGATCATCGCACCGGACTCCGGAGGTAAGTGTGGAGTGAGGGGGGAGTGAGGAGGCAAGATGCGCAGTGGGTGGGTGCAGGTTGTGGGAGAGTGGGCCAGGGAGACTGCCGAGGGACCGTTTCCTTCTTTACAGGTTTGACAAAAAGAAAAGACAAGACATTGCGGGACTGTTTTTCATTTTACAGGGGCACCCCAGAGTGGCAAGCAAGTCTTTTTTGGGGGGCCAGCTGTAGCCGACGGGAGATTGGGCACCCCGTCAGCAGACAACCAAACCGTGGGGGTTTATATAATGCAGATGGGAGTGGGCTCGCTGTCGGCAACATAAATCCCGGGGTACAGCCGACGGGGATTGGGGCCCCCTTCAGCAAACAAACATGTGGCTGGGAGGTGCACATGCTGCCAGGGGGATTGGGCACCACCTCGGCGGGGAGGGGGGGTTAATATTGTTTGTGAACATGGCGGCAAGCCACTGCCATGTTCACAAACAATGCCAATATTGCAAGATCCCGCCCTGCAATGATGGGTCGCTCCCTCATTGCAGCGAATGGCTGACACTGCAATGATGAGTCGGCCCCTGATTGCAGCAGCTAATTTTTTACAAGTTGGTGGCACGCTGGCTGAACTAGTGTCAGCAGCAGCATGCCACAGCATTGGGTGAAGCGGGCCAAGCCTGTAAAGGCTGTGGGGGCACTGGCCACAACAGTGCCACGCCTCCACAACCTGCTTCTTGAGAAAGCTGCCGCAATATGTTTCTTGTGCATGTGCGCAATCAACAAAAAAATGAGAGTGCACCAGTAATTCCCTGACAAATCTATTTCTATTGCATTTTCTGAAAACACCGTACTTAATCACCTGCAACTAAAATACATGTAAACCAAGGGTAATGGTGTGGAATACGAAATTTCTGGGTGGAATACCAAAATCAGAATCTTGGTAATCCACTGAGAATAACATTTTTTCTTGCATTCTTACCGAATTAGTAAGTCAGGTTGAAAGTGTGTGCTAATCATGAGACTGTTTAGTGCAGAAAGTGCTAGAACTCCAAGCAGTGCTGATCAGATTGTGGCGCAGTGCAGTGCTGACTTGGCCTTTTCTACATTATTTAAGTCGGTAGTTCTTTAAAATTATTTTGATGGTAAAGCAGTGCACATTGGTGAGTGGCTGACAGTGTTGGTAAAGATGGTGCCCAGCTTACTCCTGAACATAGCCAGGAGTCAGACCTTAGGAGTTGTGCTGACATGTCTGGATTTGCCATGATGACTTGGAGCAGAACTCTGGGAAACCTCTCCTGCAGTACTCAAGATTTGCAGTGTCTGCTTACAATAGAGGAGAGGTGCAGAAAGAACTGCAGGGCACACCTCTCTGCCTTTAAATGTTGGACACAGGTATAGAATATTTATGAATTTCAAAAGGGTCAGAGAAACTCTTGTGTGGTCACAGGCGTCCCTCTTACTGTGGGACAGTACAGAGCCATGCTGTGAGGCAAAGGCAGCTGGTGTACTTGTACATTGTCTGTTACTGCCCACTGCTGCTAGGACTTGTGTGTTTTTTTGTGTTATTTATTTCTACCAGAGTAGCTGGGGATTTCCCACAGCTCTGAGATCCATTACATACTAGTGTGCTGACATGCTACTGATCAGCTTTCCTGGAGTTAATTTGTACTGGATAGTCTCTGTGCCAGCAGCACAGCTGTGGAGTATCTTGTACCAATTTAGTCACTTTGGCCACCTGTTTACAAAAAAAACAAAAAAACACAATCACCCTTAACTTTTCAACCAATGGATTCCCACAAATGAGGCACAGGAGGCATGTGATTCCCTAAAATGTTAGTTGACAGTCTTATGTTGTTCTTGTCTGTTGGTTGTATTAGATGAGCCTGTCAAATACCTGTGCATCCACCAATATTGATTTTCCCCCCATTCTTTGGTAACTGGGTAAGACCCATTAGGCACAAGTGCCTGTTTTCAGCGGTGACCTGTGAACACTGGGGTGGTTAAGTGTCTTGCTCAGAGTCACACAGTATGCAAGTGCAGGTTGTGGGAATAAAACCTAAGTCTGCTGGATGTACCAAGCTCTTTAACACCTCGGTACTTTAGCCTGTTGCCTGTTATACTGCCAGCCCATGCCCCTCTGAGTTTGCATGCTGACACTATTTCTGATGTTGCTGCCATAGAGTAACATTTTGGTGCAGTATAGGGTTACAGCATCCTTGTTGCTGGCAGCAGTCCACAGATGTTGATAATTAAGTTGGCCCTCCAGTGTTACTCTGCTGCCACCATTTTTTTTTTGCCTCCCCATAGCAGCCCCAACCAGCCACTCCTTCAGAGCAACAGTACCTTCCATGCTGCCCTCCAACACCCCCCCCCCGCCATCTACCAGACCCTACTGCAGCCTTACCTGGATAGCCTGGCCAATTCTTTATGCCAGGAGGGGTCCCTCTCTTCCAGAGGAAATCACCTTTTCAACAGTTATGCATCCCATGGGCTACAAGGCTGGATCCAGGGCAGCAGAAGATGGGGCACTCATCATCCGGCTGGTTGGGGAGCCATTTTCTGTTTTCTATGCCCCACCAACCACAGTTCTCGGCCTTGCACGAGCACAGGGTGACCTCAGGTGGGGATGTGCAGGGAGGTATGTCAAGGCAGCATGCCCCCCATGCACATCACTGAATCTGCCCGCAGGTGCCCAGGCAGAACCCCCCCCTCCCCAGGAGGGGAGCATCCAATGGATGCTTATGAAACCCCTTCCCTGCCGGTCTTCGCTCCAGGTACCTGGGCTCTGGACATGAACTCGGGTCACCAGCGTGCTGAGTGAACCCCTTCACTCAGCGCCATGGAGCAGCCACTGCCACCATTTTTAAGACATCCTGATGCCACAGAGTGTGAAGCTGTGCCTAACCACATTGGAGTTCAACACAGTGTCACCTTTGTTGACACTGTACGTTTCTATGAATGGTGGCATTGTAGTATCACCATAGGAATGATTTAGTAGTTAAGTGATAAGAATATAGTGGTTGGGCATTTAGGACAAGGTATTTATTAACCCCCTGGTGTGATTATTACTGAGTAAAACCAGAAATGTTGCGCTGTTTTGCACAGACACGCTGTAGCATTAGCCTTAGCCAATCAGAACACTGAAAACCATATAGTCCTGTTACTGAAGTACACTGTCTTGTTGTGTCACAATAAAGGGACAATAGCTTTGTGTTCTGATTGGCTGAGAGCAATCTTTTTCAGCATAATTTAGGAGAGATGTAATCATTGATATGTCTAGACTGCTATGATGGTCCCTGTTCATAAATATTCCTATTTGAGGACATCTCTATGAAAGTAGTTTGGTTTTCATGTCTCCGTTCTTGTTAATACAGAACAGGAGGGCTAGATATGGATGCTGAATTCTATCATTTTAGACGGAGGCATCGTTCTTGGCCAGTTAGAGCACGCCTTTCATTTGTGTGTCAGTCACTCTTATTCTGTAAAGAGTGACTTGTGCACAGCTGCTCTGGAAACAGGCACATTTGGGTCAGTTTTTTAAAAATGTAAAATACTTATTGATCAGCCTTGATCAATAATACAATGTATTAATACTGCCGCTGAGACCACTCTTATAGTGTGGAGTGGTTTCACTTTCATTGTTAGCGTATCAGAGCTGCCCACCTTTGGTTCACAGTTCTAATACCATAACCACTCCTACAACCGTAAGAGTGGTTTCAATGGCAGTATTAACACAAAAGAGTACACTTGGGACCTGATATTCAGAAATGTGCTTGGCAATGACACAAGTGGCTGCACAGCGCAAATGAGATGTGCTGGAGCAACAAAGGGATATATTCAAAAGAGATGAGCTATGGCGCATCTCGTCTGAATATATCACATCTTTCGCACTGTGCAAATACAATGTGCCGGCACATCCCCCAGACAGGTCTGAATACCAGGAATGGGAAATGCACCAGTGCATCAGAGATATGCCGTACGCAACTTCCTGATATTCAGACACCAGTATGCAAATGGGGCCATAATGCATGCACGGTGCATGTCATTATGGCACCATTTGCATGAATTGTGCAGGGCTGGCCAGTGAAATGCACATGGTGCCCTGCACACCATGCGGTGCTGGCGGTGGAGGTCCAGAGGGTGTCCCCCATCCCGTTGCTCCCATCTCTGTGTGTTATTAAAATTAATATCCCTGGTGGCCCAGTGGTACCCCCTCCCCTCCTGTAGCACCAATTGCTGTATTTTAATGAATTTATTATCCCTGGTGGCCCCGTGGTACCCCCCCCCCAGCACAGAGCACTGTACTTTAACAAACTTATTATCACTGGTGATCAAGTGGTTCCCTCCTCCCTGCCCATATCTCTAATCACTTGTAAAGCTGACACTGATATCTCTGGTAGTCAGTGGTACCCCACCCTGATGGTAACCCTGATCACCTGGAAAGTGCACTACAACAATCCCTGGTGGTCCAGTGTCACCCCTCCCACACAGGACTCCTAGCCCACCCAGCCCCCATCATCAGTGGGCAGCAAACCTACCCACATGCCTCCGCAGTTGCCCGCTGAATGACAGCTTACAGTAGCAGCTGCAAGCCCATTGGACCACACTATGGGCTTGCAGTGCATACTGTAATACTCATTCACAAATATCAGGATTCTACTCCTCATTCTCTGAATAACTCGATGCAGAAACATTGACCTGTGGGGGACCAACCTGGTTTTACTGGCAGGGTACACCTGTGGCAGGGGCTCAGATGTTAGCACAGGGGTCCGGGGTGGTTTACCCGAAACAGCAGTGTGAACAACAACGAGCAGTAGGTGTGGAGCTGCAGTATCTCCCTGATTCGAAAGCCCTGTCTCATCAATCAGTCTCCTGCCCTCTGCTCTCATCTGTGAAATGATTACCCACCCTGGACCTCAAACACCCTAGGTTATCACCAGATCATCTGCCCTTTTCTCCAGAACGCCCTGATATGGATTGGGCGGATTATGCACAGGAGGAACTGCTGGAGGCTACACAAGCTGCTTTGGAGTTGAATCTTCCATTGAAGCAGACTGAAGGTCATCCTGCTTCTAATCAGGCTGCTCTTTCCAAAAAAGGTGTATTGCCACAACCTCTGCTGAATACTGCTGGAGATTTGCTTGTGACACCCCTTTCTTGAAACTTGGTGATGGTCGCAATAAGGGCACAGGTAAATCTTACTAATACGGGGGTATACTGACTGCATTACCTTCTGGGACTGTCTTTGGGGAGAGCAGACTGTTTGATTTGGTGCAGTTGGTTTTGAGAAAGTGTCAATGGCAACGGCACAGAAGGCCTTTTTTTTAATTAAATAAGCTTTATTTAAGTTTCAAGTTATACACCACAAAAAAACAAAAATTACAGAACAAAACTTCCAAACTTTCCACATACATACACCCTTTCCCACCCCACCCTCCCTCTTCCCCCAATGGCATCAAATATATCTGTTATATAAAGGAGCAGAAGGCTTGACCAGAACCTGCTGTTAGAGCAAGTTATGCACTATACAGGGTGTGCAGTTTATCCCAGATCTTCGTATATTTGGGCAGGTGATTATGCAGGCTGGCTATCGTGTGTTCAGTTCTTAAGTTGGCCAAGCGTTATCGCAGCTATTCTGTATATGAAATATTGTCTGTATCCTGCCAATGACACAACACCAATTTTTTAAGTGATGAGGCTATCATGGCCATGTAAAATCTATGTTGGATCATGTCTACCCCAGCATAATCCCCGACCAGACATATTTCTGGAGTGAATAAATGCTCTATGCCCAATAATGGGTCTGTCTTTTGCTGTATTGTTGACCATAGTGAAGCTATGCTAGGACATTTCCAGAAGATATGGAGGACATTGTCTAGTGCTTGCTTGCACCTTGTGCATAGTGGGGATAGCACTCTTCCCATTTTATGGAGTCTGAGTGGGGTCATATACATGTTGTTTAATATTTGGAACTGCATGATCCTCAACCTGTCTTGTGTATTGTAAGAGTAGTAATTCTTCCATATCCTACCCCAGTCAAGCTCTCGTTGAGGAAACTGAGAAGACCAGCAGCCGGAGACTCCATCTATGGAGGGGAAAGCTATGTCGTAGAGACTGGCACATATATTGGAAACTGCATGTGGCAGTACAGCTAAGGCAGTAAGTGAATTAACTGCATCTCCAGACTCTGCCTCTTCCAGAGAAAATTTCACCCTGGTCACCAACAAGTGGCAGATTTGGTAGATTTTGAAAATCTGAATCGAGGGCCTTTTTAGGCCTGTGTGGGACAATATGTTTTTTCTACCTATGTGATAGCCAGAAAATTACAAATGTTGGACTTTGTCAGATTACTGCGCATTATTAAGCCGATTGAAGGCAGGGGTGTTATGGTCACGATGCTACCCGATTAATTTTTGAATATTATTATAAAAGGGTACTGTTCTACTGAAGGGCTAATCTATTCTTTTCTTGCCTACATTGGGTACCATAGATTGGAGCTGCTGGGTATGGTCCCTTTTACTCACCGTGAGGGACAACTCTCCATGGGAGTTGGGCAATGTCTTAGTAATTTTACTTTTGCATTGAGGGGGTCTGCTTTTTGACATGTAGGATAGTCTGCTAATGTAGCCCTTTTTTGTACTTTGAGGGCTCTTCCTTTCCCCAGATAATTTTGTTACTTTGGGGTATTGGTTATGGTTACTTACTATGGTGGGTGGGTGTGGAATTAACTTGTTGGGCAGTGGGCACATTGGCTCTGAACACCTCCACACCAGCTGAGGTGTGGGTAGGTGTTGGTGGTCCTTGCCACTGGCCCTGGGAGATCCACTCCCCGTGCTTATGTACAGGGATGAGGCAAGGGAGGGGTGTTTCATTGTTTTTTATGCAGCATGCTGGGAGTGTATGGGTTTTGCTGACACCCTGGCTCCCTTATTTGGGGATAGGTTTGACCAGTTTAGGCTTGCGTGGATTTCTAGAAGGGGGCTGGACTTTGCATAGCTGGGTAAGATTAAGGGAGCTATTTACTGTGTTACGGATTTTTTTCTTCGGGGTCTGCTGGTTGGTTTCAGTTCTCTGTTTTTTTCTCTACTATTTCTATTCTGGCTTTCATAGTTCTCCTTACTATTTGGGAGGGATTGATAGGGGTGTGGGAGGTGAGGGAGGGGGTGGATATGGGACTTTATGTTGTTTGTGAACTTTGGGGGGTGGTCTGGGTTGAGTTTTTATAGCAGTCTGTGTGGAACCTTAAGTAACTATGGGACGTTCACCTTCATGTTCCTTATTGATATTAGTATTCCTTCAGGTTTGCTTTTCTGGGCTTGTCTACTTCTTTTGTCATGGATCAGGTTAGTCTAATGTCTTGGAATGTTCAAGGTCTAAATATCCCAGTGAAATGGAAAATGTATACTCCCTTTTGAGATTCCCTGGTTTTGATATTATATTTTTACAGGAGACCCATTTGTTGAAGAGGGATGTAAGCTGTTTGGAAATGGGCTGCTTTAGCAGGGTATACTCAAGCTCCTTTGGTTCCAAAAAATGAGGCGTCTCCATTTTGGCTAAACAGGGGAGCCCATCACTTGTGGAGTGATGAGGATCTGATACAAAGTGGCACTGGGTCCCAGTGTTGGGTAAATTGGATCTCATACTAGTTTTGCTGGTTAATGTGTATGCGCCCAATGAAGATACCCCTGACTTTTTTGCAACCCTGGCCCAACAGGCAATGGATTGGTATTCTCTGTCCATGAAAATGATTGGGGGGGGGGATTTCAATTTGGCCCTCAACCCGGTTATCGATTGGGAGTCAGTAGAGAAGGGGTCCCCATCCCATCATCGTTCCAGAGCAGTGTTAAACCAGATTATCTCAGATTTTAGTTTGGTTGACTGTTAGAGAGTGCTTCATCCTTCCTCTAAGGATTTTACTTTTAGATCTCTTAGATTTCAATCTTTAAGCAGATTGAATTATTTCTTGGTTAGTTCCACTATTGTATGCAACTTGCTGGCTGTACAACACCATCCCATTGTACTGTCAGACCATGCCCCTGTCAAGCTGATGTGGATGCCTCAGCAGGTGGTGGCCCAAACACCCCCAATGGAGATTTAATCCCATGCTCTTAGAGTTGGAGGAATTTCCTATCCAGTTTCTCCCCCAGATGTGTACCATATATATGATACCAGATATAGATGTATACCAGAGGGTGTAGACAGAATGAGAAGGGACCTGCAGAAACTTGAAGAATGGTCAGGGGTTTGGCAGTTGAAATTCAATGCAAGGAAGTGCAAGATAATGCATATGGGGCACAAAAACCCTGGCACAATATATCAGTTGGGGGGTGAGGATATAGCATGCACCAAGCAGGAAAGGGATCTTGGAGTTATCATCTCTGATGACCTCAAGGCAGGAAACAGTGTGACAAGGCAGCAGGTAAAGCAAATAGGATGCTGGGATATATAGGCAGGGCATCACCTGCAGGAAAAGGGAGGTCATAATTCCACTATACAAGACACTAGTGAGGCCGCACCTGGGTACACTGTGCAGTTCTGGAGACCTTACCTACGTGGGACATAGACAGGGTAGAGAAGGTTCAGAGGAGGGCAACAAAGATGGTGCATGGATTGCATCACAAGTCCTATGAGGACAGGTTGAAGGCACTGAACATGTACTCCCTGGAGGAGAGGAGGGAGAGGGGATATGATAGAGACATACAAGTATCTTACAGGGAGGAACAGGGTGCAGGAATGCACTATTTTTAAGCGAAAAAGATGTTCCAGGACTAGAGGCATGGGATGAAGTTGGAGGAGGAGATTCAGAGGAAGCGTGAGGAAGAATTTCTTCACAGAATGGGTGGTGGACAAGTGGAACACCCTGCCAGAGGAAGTGGTGGGGGCTGAAACAATCATGGGATTTAAGAATGCATGGGATAGACATAAAGGAATTCTGGAGGTCAGGGGTAAGGGGCAACAGACTTCCTGGAAAACATAAACTGAACTTACAAACTTAAATGGGCAGACTGGGTGGGCCATAGGCTCTTATCTGCCGACACTGTCTATGTATCTATGTATGTATCTATGTATGTTTTTTTTCCTACTGTTTGGAATGCCTTTAAACCATACATCCAGGGTTGAATTATTTCATATGCTTCCCACATCAATAAACAATGGCTGGGGGAAGTGGAGGCTCTAACTACATGGGTTCAACACCTGGAAGAGGCTATTTATGCCTCTCCCAGCAACAAGGATGATTCCCTTGCATAATTTCTCCAGTGCAAAGAGCGTTTGAATAGTATTTACATCAGAAGGCCACAATGGCTCTTTTTTTCTTGAGATAGACTTATTGGGAATCCGGGGATAAGGCTGGGAGGCTTTTGGCCTACTGCCTAAAGAAAAAGACCTTAAAAGCCCAAGTTTCCTACCTACGGGGGAATGATGGAACCCTTATCTCAGATGCTAGGCTGATGGTTGAGAAATTTAGGGGATACTATGCCAAACTGTATACTTCTTCAGTGGATTCTGTCACAGATTTGCTCAACCGGTCAGCTCTCTACTCCCAAAGTGCCAACCTCTGAGCGTAGGATTTGTGGACAGTTAACAGTACAAGGTAACCCTCTTGTCTGTTTTGTGGGTTCGAGCCACTTTAGTCTCAAGTTCTGGAGGGATTCAAACTGATAACCTCTTGTTAGTGTACCCAATTATCAGGCTTAAATAATTCTGTCTTCGGGGGGCCAGATATCTTTGCCTACGGGCACCTAACTAGGTCTACAAAATGAACCCTTAGAACTCTATGCAAGACCTTAGAGAACTCTATCCATTTCCCAGTTTGGTATCAAAATAAGCTCATACACAGTGTTAACTATAACCTTTAAAATCTTCACTTAAATAAAAAGAAATGTCAAGGCACTCCAGGCAGTTTCTGTTTTAAAATATATATCTTTACTTTAAAATAGGAAAATAGAAAATATCACAGAACAAAATATCCCAACACATACAGCCTTAAAACAAACAGGTAAAAGTGCAGATTCCTACAAATAATAACATTCAGACTAATCTTGTCTAAGGTCCTTACTTCAGTGCTCTGATGTTCCCTTCTCTCAGTCAGAAATATGAAAGTGTGTCTGTCAAGGTTTTCTCAGTATGTTAAAAACAGTCCTGAGCTGGCCTTCTCACTGAGGTCACCAAACTCCACCTTGGTGTAACAAAATCTATATTTTATAACACCAACATGGCCTACTAAGGTATTTAAAAAAATAAGAGATGACATAATGAATTTCCTCTTCTTATGTTTGACTGGTCAGAACCAGTCTGTGCTTTGCTTCACACACACACATCAAAAGTCTCTTTGATATAAGTCACTGTATTCAAAGCAAAAGTGTATTTGACTCCTGAATTCCATCTGGGCCTTGGTATCTACACATCAAAGGTCTCTTTGATGAAATGAGCTGACTTCCTGTGAGGTTATTCATAACACTGGCCAGTATCCCTTTTATCAGGACATCTGGTGCAGATCAAAGGATTTCCCTGAGGATGTCATGAATGGCTAATTTTATTTCCTGGGATCAAAGCAAATTGACCAGATAATTGCACCCCAGATATCTGCAGTTTAGTTATGTCTTGTCCTTTGAACTTATCCCTGGGGGGTTTTGATGTGTCAGTTCCACACGCTGTTTCAGCATCTCTCAGGACAGACGGTCCATAACCCATTTTTATACTTACACAAACATGATACAGCACTCAGAACTGGCTGTCTATGTCACAGATTCAACACCAGATCAATACGAGTCCTTTTTCACCACCTTTAGAATGGTCTGTTTACCACCAGAGGTGGTGAGCCCGCCGGAAGCAGACATCAGTATCTCTGATGTTCAACAGGCTATTAAGGCTATGTTTCTTGGTAAAGCCCCTGGTCCTGATGGGTTGAGTACTGAGTTCTTCCAAGAGTTTGAATCACTGTTGTTAGGCCATTTGGTGGGAGTATTGGCTGAGACTGAGACCACTGGCTTGCTTCCTGATACTATAAAGGAGGTGACTATTACTGTCCTGCCTAAACCCGGAAAGGATTCTACAGTGTGCAGTAACTGTCATCCTATTTCGTTGTTGAATGTAGATTGTAAAATTTTTGCTAAAATGTTAGCTATGCATCTGGAATGAGTGCTCCCCTTTTTGATTAGTCAGTCACAATCTGGTTTTATGATGGGTAGGCAGGGCAGTGATAATCTCCAGGCTGTTATAAATTTGATTCAGGTGGTGACTGGTGGTCCAGATTCTGCAGCACTCATCAGTTTAGATGCTGAAAAGGCATTTGATTCTATTGAGTGGCGATATTTACAATTTGTTTTGGTCCGAGATTTCATAGTTGGGTGGGGTGCCTCTATTTATTTTGCTTCTAGAGCTAGGGTATTAGTTAATGGAGTACTCTTGGAGGTCTTTCCCTTGTTTCATGGGATGAGACAGAGGTGTCCTTTGAGTCCGCTTATGTTTTTACTGGGTCTTGAACCTTTAAATTTACCCATCTGCCAGCATCCACGGAATAGGGGCATTCCGGTGGGGAAGAGGTTTTATGCCCTATTACTCTATGCAGATGATATGTTATTGATGTTAACCAAAGTAAAAACCTCGCTCCCGGAGGCTTGGAGACTCCTTTGGTCCTTTAGCACAATTTCTGGGCTCTGGATCAATTGGAGGAAGACAGAGAATTTACCTTTATACACAGTGGATCCTAGGTGATTGTCTTTAGGTTCCCACTCTATGAGATGGTCGCCTGAGTGGATACAGTACCTGTGTATGTTTATTCCTGGTAACCTTGGGAGCATGTATTCTTGGGATTTGGAATCAGTGTTGGAAGAGCTGCAGGTGGATTTTCAGAGATGGAAACCAGTTGTCCTTTCCCTTCTGGGCAAGATAGCCACCATTAAGATGATGGCATTTCCTTGGATCTTTTATAAGCTTAATAATTTGCCTTTCCCAATTTCTGCGGGGACCTGGACTGCCTTTGATAAGCTGCATTCAAACTTTACTTGGGAAGGGCGCCCTTTGCATTTTAGTAGAAGACTCTTACGGGCCCCAGTAATGGTTGGTGGTTGGAATCTACCTTGGTTATGGGCTTACCATCTTTGTATGGCTGTTAAACAAGCACTAGGGTGGCTGCCCTCTAGCAGCTGGCTCATGCTGTTGTGGGTGGAGATAGAGCAGCTGCTGGTTGGGAATACTCCATTGGTGTTGGCTTTGGCATCCCCTAAAGTATGGTGTAAAATGGTCACCTTCTCAATGAGGTTCTCTAGGTGGGCAAGGGGTAAGTATTGCAAATTAGTAGGGTGGGACTCCTTATCCTTTGGATAGTTTGAACCATTATGGCATAATTCTCACATTCAGGTGGGTGGTAAGCCACTCTCCTGGTCTGGTTGGGAATATCAGTGATGCGAACAGTGGGGGACATAATTGATCCTTGGTCAGGTGTATTATTATTGTTTGCCGGCTTACAAAGTAAATACCAGCTCCTTTGTCACTAGTTTTGGCAATACTTACAATTGTGTCATGTTTTATTTTCAAATTTCTTTCGATGTAGTTATTTAAACCAGGGCCCAATGGTTATGTATAATTCAGAAGTGGTTAAATGCCACAAAGGGGTCATCTTAGTATATTATATAAAGAACTACAACAGTTATTTTTTCTGGACTGGGACCTACATCGGCTAAAATGGGGGGAGGATTTTGGTACGGAGGTAGATGCGCAAGATAGGTTGAAGTGTTGGGTGGATACTCATAAGGCCTCTCCTGATCCCAGGCTTCAATTGATCCAGTAAAAGATATTAGGCAGATGGCATTGCACTCCGGTTCATCTGGTAAAAATGGTTATTCTAGGGTTGGAAGTATGCTGGCGTTGTTTACAGGTTCCCAGAACAATTTTCATGTTTTATGGGAATGTTCCCCGATACAGGGATGGTGGGACAACATAGTCTCATGTTTGGAAGATACTTTGTGCATACCTCTTCCCAGAACCCCACAATTTTTGATCTTGGGAGTCTCCTCTTCCATCGACTGGAAGGTGTGGGGGTATAAAGATTTTTTGTTTGCGGCTGCTTTGGAGGCAAAGAGACTTTTGTTAATACATTGGAGGTCGGTGGTAGTTCCGAATCTGGAGAGGTGGAAGCAGGCCATGGATAAGGCGGTTGCATTTTTTATGGTTACTTTTTGGAGGAAGAATCTACATCAGAAACTTCTCAGAGGGTGGGATGCTTGGGGTGTTGAGTTGGACATCTTTCACTGGGCAATCTACAGAGCATTCTGTGACTTTCTGGTTATGGGTTTTTCCTACTTATATGACAGAGGGGGGAAGGTGGACGTCCCAGTTTGACTGACCATAATGTGGGCTGGGTTACTACTTATTGTGTTGACAGGTTCCATGTTTGTATTTTTTGTAATGTTCCTATTCATTCCTAAGTTTATTATAATCATTGGTGTTGGCGACTGTTCCCTTCATCTCTGTCACTACTATACTGGAGATGTTGCTATGTTTTTTCATCTGTAATGTTTGTGGACCCTTCTATTAAAAAACATTCATGTATATAAAGTTATCTAAAGCATTTCATTTGGTTCACCATGGTCGCCTGCTTGCAAAGCTCAAGGACATATAGTATTCTGATACTGTTGCTTTGAGGTTTTCCAATTACTTAACTAACAGGATGCAGTATAGCGCAGTGGTTTAAGGCTCTGAGCTACAAATCTGGTGCTATCCAGCAGACCAGACCTGGGTTTGAATCCCACAACTTCCATTTACATACTGTGTGACCCTGAGCAAGTCACTTAACTTCCCTGTGCTCCCAGGTCGCACCTGTAAAAAAGCTTTCAGCTTAGTGTGCTAATCCTGGTTAAACACAGCTAAAATTAAAAAAAATTAAAAATCTTGCTCAATGCTGTTTTTTCTATTCAACTAAGATTAGTATTGGTGTTGCTCAGGGTTCAATGTTGGACACTGTTTTATGTAATATTTTTTACATGCTCTTCCCGTATGTGTTTTGTTTTCTCAAACTCTTTCATATGCTAATGATATTGTCTTGTATGCTGGAAGTTCTTGTACTAACTTTCTGGTGCATGCCATTTAGAATGATTTTGAGAAGACTCAAAAGTGGCCGACAACAAACAGTTTATTACTTAACGTGTTTAAGAGTGAATCAATGAGTTTTGGTACTAGGTCTAAATTATCTTTACATCACCTTCAATTGTAATTAAAGGCAGCTTGAATGATGAAACTAAAATGGCTTGGCACTTTACATAATTGGAGTTTTATTTGGATATGTTTTTATCATTTAATAATCGCATTGATTCCTTGATCGAATCAGTGCATGTATGCTTTGGCTTGCTTTATAGGTTAAATGATTGTCTTTCCTCAAATTCAAAAATGGTTTGGTCTTTTACACTATCATTGATTGATCATGGGCTTGCAGCGTACTTATCTGCTTGTCATATTTAACCCTTAGACTGCCAACAGAATTTGAACGTATTGGAATTCTGGAAGGATGCATCAGTCCTCTGCTCTGTAAGGGTTAATTGAACAGAGTAAAAATGTTTTCTAGAATTATGCTTACTGGTTTGTTATTTCAAGTCCTTGGCTTACACATGATTGGGTTTTGTACTCTTCTTTGAGATTGTTTTCTTTTCATTTTCATTGCACTATGCTTACTTTAGGTGGATTCGCTCATGGAGATTTTTGAAGGTTCAGTTAGATTTTCCTTTAAGAAAATACTGGATGCACACTTTTTAAACTATTAAACACAGCTGTCAGCAACCCAACGTTTTCAGCTACTATTTTACAGAAGTGTCTTGGGTCAACGCTCTTTTTAATTAAACAAACTGTGAAAAGTGTGGAATGCACTACCAACTGTTTCATGCAGTCAGTTTATATCTTTATTTTAAAACAGGATTGAAATACTACTGTATTGATCATTTGTTACATAAATTCCATACCTGATATTGTATTTGTATCAAACCCATGTAGCTTGCATCCTTTTGCGTATTATTATACAACATTCAAGTATTAAGAAACTTGATTGACTGACAGGCATTATGATATGTACTAACAGTTCATAGATGTTCCAGTTGAACACCTCATAACATAAACAATACATCAGTAAACTGCCATTCTCCTCAGGGAAGCTTACCTTAGACGGCAGAGAATCACAGCACACCAGACATTTCAATAGTAAATTTAATGTTTTACTTATTAATTTAACAGTTTTCAACCTGTTATTTGGGACTATTTTTTTTTCAAATAAATTCTGCTGAACTGAAAATTATGACTGTTTCAAGTCATTTTTCATTTTGTTGTATAACAGCAATGATACACTCGAGGGCATAGCATATCATAGGATATCATCACTTCTTGGGTGTATGAGTCATTTGCCCTGTAGCCTCATAACTCACAATGCACCCAAGTCATGATGATATTCCTTGATATACCACATCCTGTTGTGTATTATTGCTTAACTAATTACTTAACTGCTATATGTGTGGGGTCACCATTAAAAAATGGCATCTAATGGGTAGGACCTGAAACAAGAATAGCAGTCATGGCAGCACATCCATTCCGATTGTGTTTACCCTGTTAAACAGTGTTAGGGGAGGTTGTCCCACATTTTTAAATCTGCACTGATATCCTCCAACAGTTTAATTACTTTGGAAAACTCCATGTAATTGCACATGAACTGAGATATCCATTTCTAAAAAGTATTTTTTCACAGAGAGGGTTGTGGATGTATGGAATGGCCTTCCATAGGAGGTTGTGGAGTCAAAAACAGTGGTGGAATTCAAGCATGCATGGGACAGTCATAAGGCAATTCTAGAGGGTGGGGGTAGGAAGAAGTAGGCTGCTGGTTAACTAGGATCTGCAGCTTATCCATCAGGTAGGGAAATGGGCAGGCTGGGTGGGCCAAGCGGTCCTTATCTGCCGTCAAATTCTATGTTTCTATGTTTACCCTATACTGAGTTGAGGCAACAGTCATTTTATGGAATCTTGACAGAGCAAGCAATGTCAGAGCTGGAAAATGTGTGCTGCTAGGCATAGCTTCCCCAAACTTGACATAATGTGCTACATCAAGGTTCCATGAAATGGACACTAGCTTGAATCAGCTCAGGACAGATATAAAGTAGTGGATACTCAGTGGTCTGACTCAAAATATGCAATTTATCTTCATTTTTGAGGGGGCAGGACCATATCTTATGAGTAGCAGAGCGACAAGTGAGCTATGAAAGCCCTTCCCCTCAAAAGTGATGATAAACTACCTATTTCAAATCAGACTCTTGCAAGTTTGATTTATACAACATTGGTTTACTAGTTATAACTTCAAAATATTCTGTTTATATACAGTACATACTTAATTATTCATGTTTGATTTCAACTGCTGGGGTCGGTGTTTTACGTGTCATAGATTCATAGATTCTGTTGGCAGATAAGGACCTCTTGTCCCACCTAGTCTGTACATAAAATCCCCAAATAGTAAAGTCATGATATCAGCATTGTGAAAGCTGGTCTCTGATTGGCTCAGTATTGTATTGTGATGTACCTAACTTTGCTAGATACAAAATGTAAGCGTTTTGCATCAGGAACAGTATGTTGTATTATCAAAGCTAAAATGCACTTTCTTTTACAATAATACCAGATAAAAAGAAATAAATGGCAGAGTCAGAGATCAGGGTGGCACATTTTGTCCACGCTACGATTGTGAGGTAACAGCCACCAGTAACTCACACATATCTGGAGGCTCACAGCAATCCTGGAGGGTTGGCTTTTCTCTGTGCATCAAGGTAATCATGATTCACATCTTTGGGGGTCCATGATGAGCAGGTCAACTCCCTGCAACTTGTACCTGCCCCCCCCCCAACATCCTAAAGCTACTCCAGCCCAGGGAATGGAATCAAGCTGCAGGGTTGAACATAGGTCCTCTGCATAGTAGAGCAAATACAACCTGCATGCCACAGTGCCAGCTAGATAGGAATTTCTGATGAAAGAACTCTTTTAATGTTATCCAACCTCCCCTTTTCTCTAGCATGAAAACCCAACGTGATGTACCTGTAGTGGAGGGTGTAGTTCCTGTCGGGCTTCCCCTCCATGTCCCATCTGCATATCATGTAATCTTCATTGTACACAATGCAGTCAACATCTAGGGAAGACAAGAAAGCAAGGTTAGGCAACACACACACACACACACACACACACTGGTCAGGCACATGACTAGTTGAGCACACCCCACTAACTAAGCACACCCCAGACCTCTTTACTGTTTCACATACAGCAGAGCCAGATGCAGAGCAGTACCTTGCTGTATTACTGCAGAGTGCTGTTGGATGCTGCAGGGAACAGTGTACTTCAATGACAATTAGCCTTTTTATAAAATGGGCTTCAGAATCCTAGCAACTGCATTGGTCTAAACACATCACCTGACCATTCATTAATCTTTGGCACATTTTTTTATTTATTTAGTTTTTGTTGACCAGGTAAGTGCACTAGAGAAATCCTACCTATTTTCAGGCACGACCCGGGGGAGGGGGATACAGATGAATGCCAACTGACCTTGAACCAGATTAAGCTGTTGGTGGTATTTTCGGTAATTGAGGGAAATTTGGCCAGGACACCGGGGGAAATTCCCCTACTCATTTCGATAAGTGCCATGGGATCTTTAACATACACCTGAACTACCACCAATCCAGGCAGATGGGACCTCGGTTTAATGTCTCATCCAAAAGACGGCAACACAAAAGTGCAGCACCCCTCTCAAGCTGCACTGCAGTGTCAGTACTGGGATATTAACCCAAGTGCCAGGTGTGGGAACTGAACCCATAGCCCTCTGATCTCCCGGTCTCAGAGGCAAGTGTGCTACCTACTGAGCCACTGACACTAAAACATGAACAGCTCATAGCTAGCTGCCCTAATCCACCCAGAAACCAGCTATCTAAATGAAAATAAAACTTTTTTCCATTAAAACAAAAAAAAACTCTCCCACTTTGTAAACACAAAAACCCACAGCAGGGCATGGGTTTCTTCAAAATAAATGCATTTCTGGGCTTATTCAAATGCACTCAGCCTTTGTTACTAAACTTGTATATTCTACCTAGTGACAATCTAATGATAGGGACATAATGATTTTTTTCCCATATAAGAGCAACATTTCCATTTTATAAGTGTAAGAACCCACTCCAGGGTATCAGTTTCATGAGAATTAGTGCACTTCCCAGGTGCATTGAAAGTTACTGGCCATTGGCCTTGTGCCTTCCAATTCACCTGAGGCATATATTAATTCTTTAGAAACACATGCCCTGTTGTGGGTTATTGCTTACTCAGGGTGCATTATTTTGTGACATGTGATTTTCTGCGAGGTACTGTGTTGTATCCTGGCTGGCTCCACTGAAAGGAGTGATAGTCTTATTTTATCCTTCAGTCCATACATCTTGCTGTCCCTCATTAAGAAGGATATCCCTTATTTCATCACTTAGAACCCTTTTGTTCATATCCCTAAACAGTCCCACATCAGGAGGGGCATCCTTTATTTTAGTTCTTTTATCGACTCGGTCGAAACATCTCCACTGTCCCACATTAGGAGGGACATTCCTTCATTTTATCCCTCAGAGCCTCCCTTTTCATCCTCTCACCTGTCCCACATCTGTAAGCTGAAGTGTCCCTCATTTTGCCTCTCAAAACCCCTCTGTCCCCTCAGCTGGTACAGTTGAGAGGTATGGACAAAGGGATTCTGAGGGGTAAAATGAGGCATGTGCCTCCAAATGTGGGACAGTTAGTTGTATGGACACAGGGTATTGAGTGGTAAAATGAGTTGCATCGCTCCTAATGTGGGACAGTGGAGTGGCATGGACAGAGTTCTGCGGGGTAAAATGAAGAATGTCCCTCCTAAAGTAGGACTGTTACAAACATACTTATGAGCATATGAAATTGCCAGCAGAACGCCTTACAGTCTATTACATCTGCTCAATGAGCAGCTCATGCAACTCATGTTACATGGCACTCTTCCCCTTCCCCTGACACTTTTACCTTCCCCTTGCCTTTATTCCACCCCTCTCTTAGAGCCCCCCTATTTCCTGGTTTACTACCTCCTCCAGTAGCCCATTCCACCCTAACACAACTCTTTGTGTAAACAAGTGCCCCCTGGCCCCCTTACAAAACCTTCCTCCCGCTAGTTTGCAACTGTGTGGTTTCATGTTCTTACTTTTACTGATCCTAAAAAGATCACCAAGGTCAACCTTGTTTATAACTTTGAGGTCCTTAAAGGTCTTTATCATGTCCCCACATTCCCTTCTATCCTCGAATGAGTACATATTAAGGTTCTCCAGCCTCTGCCCATACGGGATACCCTGCTGGCCCTGAATTCTTTTTGTGGTTCTTCTCTGTACTGCCTCCAGTGGAGTTGGAGATACCAATTGAGAGGAATGGGAGAAACATCCCTCAATTTTCCCATAGGACATCTCTCATTTTACCCCTCAGAACCACACTATCTATACCTCTCAATTGTCCTATGCTAGGAGAGAAGTCCCTTATTTTACCTCCCAGAACCTCTCTATTCGTTGATAAGGTTGCCAACATCAGATCCGAGATCCATGCCGCTCACTCTAATGGGAGTGGGAGGTTGCTACTCCTCGGTTTGGATAGTGCAGCTTTGACCAGCTGAAGATCATGGATGTCATGATGATTGTCCAGAATATGCGTCCAACCTGCTGTAGTTTTTACCTGGGTCCAACTCGCTTCTTGATGTGGTGTGTGGATGTCATCTGCCAGGTCCTAGCAGAGATGGTTTGGTGTTTGTAGCAGTCAGGTGAGTTTCCAGACTCCCTGAAGCAGGCAGTGGTTACACCCCTCGTTAAAAAAAGCTTCTCTCGACCCAGACTGTCCTGCTAACTATAGACCATTTTTAATTTTCCCTTTGTGGGGAGGGTTATTGAGAAAGTGGTCACGCAGCAACTGGAGAATCACTTAACCATCCATGATATCTATGATCCTCCCCAGTCGGGATTTTGGAAGAGGTATAGCATGGAGACTGCCCTTGTTTGGGTGCTCAATGATCTCCTTGTATGTGAGGGATTAGAAGAGCGATTCCATCTTGGTTCTTCTTGATCTCTCTGCAGCGTTTGACACTGTGGACCGTGGGATGCTGCTTGAGTGCCTGTGGTTCATTTGTGGCCTGTCTGGTATGGTCCTCAGATGGTTATATTCTTTTCTGACTGGCAGGTCTCAGAGGGTGGTGTCTGGGGTGTATTCCTCCAGATCATTCTCTCTGTCATGTGGGGTGCCACAGGGCTCGGTGCTGGTCCTCATGTTGTTCGTGGTGTATATGCTGCTGTTAGGGGACATTGTAAGATGATATGGGCTGGGTTTTCACTGCTATGCAGATGACACCCAGCTCTATCTGTCTTTTGTGCCAGAATGGGATCATGCGGTCTCCGTATTTAACAACTGCCTTGCTGAAATTCAAGACTGGATGACTACCAGTTGGCTGAAGTTGAACCCTGACAAGACTGAGATAATGGTAGTGGACTTGGGTCGTCGGGTAGAGGGGTCAGCAGCTGGTCAGGTCTCTGGGCTTTGGCTCAGGGGTCAACAGCTGCCTTGCTCTAAGCAGGTGCAGAATCTGAGTGTTAATTTTGATGATAGGCTGACACTATGCTCTCAGGTGTCGGCCATCATGAAATCCTCTTTTTACCATCTGAGGAATATCACTCAGATTAAGCACCTTGTTCCACCTGGTGATCTTCCAACTTTGGTCCACACTTTTGTGACCTCCCACCTTAATTACTGTAGCTCCCTATACCTAGGACTACCAGGAGTTGATATTCGCCGCTTGCAGCTGATGCAGAACGCTGTGGTCAGGTTGATGACTAGGTTGTCTCGATCCATCCATGTTACACCTGTGCTGCATGGACTGCACAGGTTGCCTGTTCAGTGGCACATCACCTTCAAGGTCGGTTTGCCTGCCTATAAAGCCTTACATGGACAGGGTCTGAACTACCTGCAAGAGCTTCTTCACCCCTACTGCCCCTCCTACTGCTCCACTCCACTGATGAGGGATTGCTAGAGGTTTCCAGGGTTTATTTAAAGACATCTGGGGCTCGTGCTTTCGAGTTCATGGCCCCTACCCTGTGGAACTTTCTACCTCATCAAATATGAGAATGCCTGACTGTGGAGGGCTTTAAAACCACACTAAAAACTAATTTTTTGTACTTGCCTTTCCAGACTGTAACTATTGACCGTGCTTTTATTGTATTATGGCTGAATACTTATTTATTGAATGTTAATGTACAGGTGCTACGATCTCTTGGAATAGTGTCTTTTTACAAATAAATTAAATCGAATTTTACCCCTCAAAAACCCTCTGTCCACACCTCTCAACTGTCCCATACTAGGAGAGACGTCCCTCATTTTACCCATCAGAAAGGAATCCCTATATTCATACCTTTCAACTGTCCAACATTAGGAGTGACAGCCCTCATTTTACCCCACAGAACACCTCTATCCATATTTCTGAACTGTCCCATAGGACGTCTCTCATTTTACCCCTCAGAATCACACTATAAATACCTCTCAACTGTCCCATGCTAGAAAGGATGTCCCTTATTTTACCCCTCAGAACATCTCCATTCATACCTCTCAACTGCACCACATTAGTAGTAACATCCCTCATTACCCTTCAGAACTCCTCCCTAGCCACCTTCCTATCCTGTGGAATAATTTCCCTCTCCCTGTCATCTTACATTCTCACTCCATTCTCTGAAACCTCTCTTACTGGCTTATTTCCCAAATCCATGCACTTGCAGCTAGCTGGTTCTTGGGTCACCATGGCACCCAGCACTCCTGGTCATCTGCTACTAGCAGGTGTGATGCAGTATACCCCCACAACTACTGTAATTTGCAAATATTCACAACTCTAAATTTGTAAATATTCTTAAATTTATGCATTTGTTTCCTTTTTCTTTTATGGGTTTGGTTAATGCACTATGCTTTGGTCGGTTTAGCTGCCACCCCCCTTGTAACTAGTGCTGGTACCAGTGATTCATGGTCCTTGTGCCAACCTACTTGCTGGGGCTGTGCATACGGAGTGGGAAGCCCCAAGAAATGTTCTCATCCCTGTGGTGATTGCCCTGTACCTTTTTGCTGTGCTAGTTTTATCTTTCTGCACTCTCCCTGAATTAGAATGGAATCTACATGTAATATCCAGGAGATAAAGACATGTTTACACAACCAATAAATTCTGGATATTATTGAAAAGAGACAAAGAAGGAGATAAGAGGCCAACTGGACAGATGAAGCTTCCTGCCCCCCCACCCCCACTCCTGGGACCTGGAATGTTGACAAAACCTATCAATCTCATGGTTAGAAGCATAAATTTAAAAAAAGATGATTATCATCACCAGATTATTCTATACAATCGAGATGCTGCCTATGGGTGCTGTCAAATCAGATTTCCAAAGGGCATCAGACATCTAAAACATAGCAAATATCCAAAGGGCAGAGAAAGCCTGCAACCACTTTGTCAGGCTAAACAAATGTCCAAGAGTGAGTTTGGCTACAGTGAAGTCTCAACTAGGGTTGGCAGGGCTTATGTTTCCAGACCTGGAGACCTAGCACCTAGGTGCACAAGTTTGTTACACAACAGACAGGATAAAAAGAGGGACAACATAGCAAAAGGGGAAATACACATCCTGCTGTTGTAGGCCTACAGTATTTAGGTCTGACTGGACTGAGAGTATGTAGAGCTCTCCCTCATGCACACGCGATTACTGAGCATGCTCTAAGTGCGTGGAGTTTTCAGAAAATAATACATGTGCCACAGGCTGCAACATTTTGAATCCCACACCCCATACCTCCAGTGGACAGTTCAGTCTTCTTGCCAGGGTTGGGAGATGAGGGCCTAGAAGCATGGTGGAATGGGAGGGTGAGATGTTAAGGGACATACTGAGTAGGGATGGCATTTTTTTCTATTCAGGAGGTGCACTAGGGGCCCTGATACTTCATTTTTAGGGTTGCACTTGGCAGAGCTCTGCAGACTTCCTGAGATCAATAGAAAATGGAGATTTTTCTGACCAAACGACAGAATAGAGTTGCCTCACAGTTGCCTCTGAGTCCATGAAGCACTCCTCTCTCTCCATTAGCAGTCACACAGCACTATTTTGTGGAGGTCACCACAGAACACAGCACAGTCTGCTGTGTCCAAGATTCTTACCAAACAGTATTGCACATACACGACTACTTGCACATGTGCAGTAGAGTTTGATGGCCTCCTTGGACAAGGTGAAATGTGCCATGTTCTCCTTTTTAGGGCTGCGGTGGGTGGAGTCCTGCAGACCTACTGCATTCAGAAAATGACTACGTCATTCCTTGCGACCCTACAACTTGATAAGGTATCAATGGCAGCCTCCAAGCCTGAGAACCAAAAGCACTCCGCACTGCACTTTTATTTTATTTTCACTGATTTCTTTCGTTGAAAACTCTATACAAAACTGCCATCTGACCTGCCCCTCCGCACTCACCACCCCACTCCCCTACCCAAAGAAACACAATAGTGATACTGGAGGAGCTGATTCCCCCAGTGTACTGAAGCTAAATTCGTTGACACCCCCCCCACCACCACACACACACATGCACAGTTTCTTTTTTTTTTTTTTACTTTTGCAGTGGCTCTACTTTTTGTTTTCCTGCCCACCCCTCCCCACCCCAGACCTCCCTTGTTCCACAACACCTTGGGATCACTGAGCAAAAATAGTCTTTATAGCTCGCCTACATTTAAAAAGTAAAAGTCTGACCTACACACAGTTTTTGTGCGGTGGCAGACTCACTAATAGGATTGCATTCAAATCTAGAGTTCTCAAACAAATCCTAACACTGCAGTCACACCATTCATTTCTACAGAGATTGAATAACGTAAAGTGGAATTTCCCTTCTGGATCTGAAGCTGGGAAAAGCAGGGCGTGCAATTTTAAAAAGCTCACAATATACTTCCGTGAAGTGAATGTGATTGCAAGCTTTCTCTCTCGCTCTCACTCTGTCTCTCTTTAATTTGTCATTAGAGCAAAACGTGAAAAGAAAAAGCAATCAGACAAAGTAGAAACGAAACTGTAGTCTGTGCTAGATCCTGAGCTGTGTAGCAATAGTAACAGCCGTGTTGGTGTCTGTATTTGCTTTCATTTATGTTGGTGCATTTTTTACTTAGGTATGTACACTTGAGTAAATAAAAAAGGAGAGTTTCTTCTTTCAGCTTGTATGTTTGTCATATGATGGCTATAATAATATTAGCCTGTGCATCACTGCAGATGATTAGGGACACTGGTTAAGAGCAACACTTGGGGTGGTAAATGTTAAAATTCATATCTGTTCACTGCAGTCAGAGTGACATAACACTAAGCCTACGGTGATCATTCTGATTGCTAACTCTATTTATTTCATAGTTGTTAAAGTATGATCTTCCTTGAATGACAGCCCTTATTGACTGATCACAGTTTGTGTCGGTGTTTAACCATGGGGTCTGTCATCTGTGTGAGTTTTTTCAGCACTGAAACATATTATTGCGACCTGTCTTCCTGCCTCTCTCACTGAACCCTCTGTCACGTAAAATGTTTTTTACTTTATTTTTTCTCATTCTACAACACCAATCCACTGAAATAGTGTTTTTTTCAATTCTTCTACCACGATCCACAGAAAAAGAATAGTACAGCATATGGCATCTGTACCAGAGCATTTCAGATGAGAAATCCTGAAGTCTCCCTGGAATGATGTAGGTGGAAAGGAGAGGAGAGAGAGAGAGAGAGAGAGAGAGAGAGAGAGAGAGAGAGAGAGGAGAGAGAGAGAGAGAGAGAGAGAGAGAGAGAGAGAGAGAGAGAGAGAGACAGAGAGAGAGAGAGAGAGAGAGAGACAGAGAGAGAGAGAGGAGAGAGAGAGAGAGAGAGAGAGATATCAATGTAAAGTATAATACAAAAATATTTTCCACAGCTCCAGTGAATGGCAGTGTAATAAAAGGTATCTTATGAAAAAGAACTAATATGTCGACTGTAATCATTTGTAATAATTTTGTAATCTAAACAGCATTTTTTTCTCTCTGTTACTGATAAAACTGACAGCTGAGAGATTTTGTTTGTGCATCAGCTCTGATCAGAATAGACAGCATGGAATGGCTGTTCGATTTCAGTCCCTCAACTCACTACCCTTCGTCTTCATCCAATCATTTCCCTGTTTTTATCTCAATAAGGTATACTGAGCACATATATCACAAAAGAGCCCATGAAAACATACCGTTTCTTTCATTGTGGAAGCAGGCAATGGACTGGTGAGAAAGGAGAATGGACTAAATTAATTTATGCTGGAATCATGTGCACCACACTGATGGGACAAATCTTTTTTCACATCATAGGTACAATAGATGTAGTCAGGCACTAGAAATATGAAAAAATAACTGGGTGACTGGCTCCCCCCCCCAATTGAGGGGAAGGTGTCTTTGTTTATTTAATTTAAGTTTCAGACTGGAACACTTATAGAATGTTGGCTAAAAAACTAAAACACTTATTTGGTTGGCCAAACAGAAACTAGAACTACTACTAGTAGAAAAAAACAGAAACAACATGAAAAAAAATGTACAACTATACTGGATCACTAAAAGAGAATCAGAACGGAATAGGTTCTCTGAAATCTAATAACAAAATAGTTATGAAACAGAGATGGTGGAGGAACTCAACTCCTACTTTGGAAATGTATTCAAATCTAAGGATTATATTGTTACAAACAAGATACTTACTAGTGATTCTTCAATATTATTCTCAGAGCAAAACACACTAGATGCCATTTTTAATTAATCAAAACTGATTCATCTCCTGGACCAGATGGCATTAATCCACCGTTCCTGAAAACATTATGTAAAGAACTCTCACTACCCCAACCATCCTATTTAATGTGTCAGTTAATAAGGGGAAAACACTAAAATCCTGGGGAATTGCTAACAACACACCCATTTTCAAAGGTGGCAATAAACAACAGGCATGGAACTACAGGCCCATCAGCCTCAGATCTATAATCAGTAAATTTTCAGAATGGCTTCTACAAAATAAAATACTTGATCACATTAACAGTAAAGGTTGTACTGATATATCTCAACATGGATTTACATTTGGCCAATCATGCCTGTCCAACCTTATAAATTTGTTCGAACCAGTAAGTGAAGCACTGGTGAGTGGAATACCTGTGGATGTGGTTTTCTTAGACTACACTAAGGCATTCAACACATTCTCCCATAAAATCCTTATAGAACAACTAGTTAAAATAAACCTAGACCCAAAAATTATAAAATGGGTAGCGTCATGTCTGGAAAACAGACAGCAGAGGGTAGTTATCAGAGGACACAAATCTAACTGGACATCAGTCACCAGTGGAGTGCCACAGGGCTCTGTGCTGGGTTCACTTTTATTTAATATACTTGTCTCCAGTATGCAGACAACAGGTGGCATCTGGATCAATAAATATGCAGACGATTGCAAACTAGGATGCATGGTGAACAATGCCAAGTCTGTAGCCAACTTACAAAATAATTTAAACAAACTTTGTACTTGGGCTTCCAATAACAAAATTAATTTTAACGAAGTTAAATGTAAAGAGATGCACATGGGCAAAAATAATCATAGGGCCCTGTATGTTATGAATAATACACAACTTGCAGTAACATCTGAAGAAAAAGATCTGGGTGTCATAATAACAGATAACTTAAAATTCATCACACACACTAATGAAACAGTCAAAAATTGTTATAGCATCTTAGGATGTATCCACAAACACATAAAAAGCAGGACATCAGATGTCATTGTCCCTTTATACATCAGCCTTGTTCGACCACATCTGGAATACTGCATGCCACTCTGCACCCCCACGTCAACAGGATGCCAAACTATGATGGAAAGGGTCCAACGCAAGGTTACTAGGACAATTGAAAATATGGGTGATTAAGATTATGATGATAGGCTGAGAACACTCAAGCTATACTCATTGAAATACAGCTCCTTAAGAGATTACCTAATTTATATCTTTAAAGCTTTCCAAAATAGATCTGTTTGACGCTATTTGTCCTGAAAGACAAATAACACAAAATAATACTAGATCACATAATTTAAAATTAAAAACCTCCATTAGTAAAACAACAAGTCGAAAACAATTTTTTGCTCAGACAGCTCCACCTATATGGAAAGCGTTACTGAGAAATATTGTCATGAGTAATAATGTGGAACAGTTCAAAAGAAGATTAAAAGATTATATGGGTAATAAAAAAATACTTTTTCCACCGTGAAGGTAAACGGTGGTGAGTTCGTCATGGGCCTCAGCCTTATGAACTTGTATGCAGCTATGAAACTATAATGTTAACTTCTAAATGAATGTAATACAGAAGAACTAGAGAAAAGAATGTGGTCAAGCACCAAGTATTAGAAAAAAAGGAGGGAAGGATACTTTTTTCAAGTACTTGGAGCACGCCGATACACTACCCGAGTAATTCCCTTCCCATTCCCTGATACAGTACATGACTTTTCTTTGCTGGCAGGCAAATTTTCATTTTAAACCTCATGTGGTGAAGTTTTGGTTGACGGTGAGATACGAGTTTCAAATTCACTTTTATGAACTGAGTGTGCACTCTCTGGACAAATAAATGCCAGTGGGTATCATTAACATGTGAGGGTGACACAAGAGACAGCTGTCCTGTATAAATAAGCCCGCTGTATGGACCACATAAACAGCACTACTTGGCTTACCTCTGCTTTAGAAAAGTTTGAGAACATTGAACTGGCTTAGGAACTTGTCAGCCAGTGGAGTTAAACAGCAAAGTTTGTGCAGACATGTATGTGATGGTGCTTAGAGGCTGGTTGTCAAGGAAAGGGAGAACAACTTGAGGCTTTTATCCCGTATATTGAATGAATTTTGCGTGTTTACTTTCACAGCAACAAAACAACTTTTCTGATTATTTTCTCCAGTCACTCATTACGATACAAGCCAAATTCCCTCACTTACAAGGCAGACCTCCATTAAGATTTTTTGTTAACTTCATGTACTTTATCTTGGTTATTTGTGTGCTATGTATTCAGCACATTTAAACAGCACTACACAATTGTTTCTTGTGGCTGTGAGGAACACGGGATCTTTTGTGTGGTTCAGCCTTTTATCTATTTACTGCCGTTGCACTCTGATTGTGCGCCATGTGAGACAAGCAGTATTCAATGAATGAAATGACTAGATGACACATGCTCAGTAAGAGATATCATCCTCCCGAATTAACCAGTGGAAAAGTGAGATCTGAATTCAGGATAACACCTTTGTGTAATCAAGTAAATAAGACATATTGAATTAAAAGTTTTTATAAACAAAATTTTCCTGGTCTGGTGCTGGTGTGTACCCAAGTGATTGGAGTAGGAGGTGTCTGTTTTGAAAAGGAACAGTTACTTTATTTGATTTTGTACCTCTAAATTAATGTAGAACAGATAAAACTAGATAGAACTAGAGAAAATACCAAGGGAACGAGTCTTTACAAAACACACACCATGACTATAGCAAGTCCCTATTGAAAATTCAGTATTGTATGTCTGATTGACTACTTTTCAGTACTCCATTGTTGAATTTTTTTGTAGTTCATCAGTAAGAATGTGTGCTATTACAAAATGTAGACAAGATACAGTACCTAAAAACAAGAAGGGTTAAAACAATAACAAATAATTAAAATAAAGACAAAGAACCTCTGTGTGCAAGCACTGAGGTAAGGGTTACCCCAAAGGGCATTTGGCTGGGAAGCCAAGTTTCAAAGAATTACAAAATCACACATGCCCCCACATTGCAAAGTATCATGGGATGCATATGCAAATCACCCTTTGCAAATTGTGTGAGAGGCCTTTTGGCACCATGCATTTCTGCTTAAAGTTGAACCAGCATAATATTCTGTGGTGATTTACGTATGCAGCCCTTGATGCTTTGCATTGTGGGGGCATGTATGATTTTGTATTAAAATAAAGGTTGCTTTCCCAAGACACCTAAGAACAAGAAGAGTTAAAACAATATCAAATAATTTAAAAAAGGCACTTTCCTCTCTTTCTCTCTCTCTCTCTGTCTCCATCCCCCATGGTACTTCATTTAAGTCATGTGGTTATGAAACATTTGCCAGTATCCGTGAAACAGTGTGAGTCATCCAATATATTTATGACTGGAGACCTTTTGATGCTTTTGGAAGCAAGAATTCCTTCCTTTTAACAGTATAATAACAAATGCCGGTGTTACCTCACCTTCACCATTGATTGCAGTCTATGTTATGTGATCAGTAACATCAGTGAGCACAGAATGCAATGCTTTGTCATTACAGGGCGTCGTCTCATTGTGATACTGATTTCACACTTGTTACCTAAATGAGATACATATGCTTTGTGAAGACAGTACTTTTTTTAGGGCTGTGGGTGGTGCCTACAGCCCTTCTATCATCTGTAGCTCTAGAAATAGCTTTTCCTAGAACTTCCTTTTTAGACATTTGTGTGTATTTCTCCACACCTGCAAAGTAGTGCATCCCCCCCCCCGCCATTGTTGCTATTTGTTGCTCTATGTTAAAGGCGTCTGAAGTGGGAAGGGAGATGCTACTGTATTGTACCTCAGAACTTCTTAGGATATGAACAAAATAAACTTTTTAAACTGCTGTTACCATCATCTGTCCAGCTCAGCCTAACAGATGTGTTCTATTTCTTTCAGCAACCTAGGGGTTAAATCATTTCCTCTAGGTTTTTGTGAAAATGAATGCTAGACTCTGTGTCATATTACAGATAGTGGAATTGCAGTTTATTAGCTGACATTCCTTTCCACAGGACAAGTTGGAGGCAAGCACTGGAAACAGAAGACTTTTGTTCTCGTTTTATAATATGATGTACTGAGTATGTATTTAGTTGCAGGGTCAGGGCCTTGAAGAAAATAATAACATTTATGTAACTCATTCAAGATTCCATCAGGTGGTCAGAAAAATGTTTGAGAGAATTTGTGTAAAAACTAACAAATGAAAGATGCAAAAAATAGCATGCACACTGGCCTCTGACACTGGAAGATCATAAGGCAATAGGTTATATCCCCACACTAGGCATGTGGGTTAATGAGCTTGTGTACTACCTAAAACTAATATTAGATTATAAAAGCAGTCAACCATTACCGTTTATATTGGAGGTACTTTATCTTTTCTCTTTGTTTACTTAGAAGATTGTTTACCTGGTGTTAATATGTGTGATGTGTGGAACAGCACTCTGTGTGGCAGCTGACAAAGCTAACTATACTGCCCCCACTTCATCACCAGCATTGTGACCTCACTGACTGTGACATCGCTGCTACTTAGGAACAGCAATTCAGTGACTGCCAGGTCATTCTCTGTGATTTCACTGTCAGCTTGACATATAATTTTAATACCTAACAGCAAATCAGAGCCCTTTTCCTGATAAAAGGCTGCCAACATCAAATGTCAGCCCTCAGAGAGCTCTCAAGCACCGAGTCCCCGGAGAATCACTGCCAACCGCAGGTCCACACACAGCTGACCAACAGAGCTTCAGATTTCAGTCCTCAGAGGGCTCTCAAGTGCTGAGGCCCTGGAGAATCGCTGCCAGCCATGGGTCCACACACAGCTGACCAGCAAAGCTTCAGATTTCAGCCCACAGAGGGCTCTCAACTGCTGAGGCCCCTGAGAATCACTGCCGGCCATGGGTCCACACACAGCCGACCAGCAGAGCTTTAGATTTCAGCTCTCAGAGGGCTCTCAAGCACCAAGGCCCCAGAGAATCACTGCTGGCTGCAGGTCTACACACAGCCAACCAACAGAGCTTCAGGTACAAGGTATTTTCCCTTCCTAGCCCTGGACCTCCCACGGACTGAAAGATGCAATTGCGATTGGGCTCTTCCCTGGCTGCTTCCCGGACCCCACTAGCTGCCTCAACTATTTCACCAGCCTAATTGGAGCTTGCTGGGCATGTGGGACTGAGCTAGCATTTTAGACTTTTTAAATCTGTTGCTTGGTGGCAACACTAAACAAGCTGATTTTGCTGGCTTTAGAAAAAAAAAAACTCTTGCCTTCTGTAGCTTTCCTAGCTGCTACTAATTTCAATTTTTCGACCCCCCCACCCTCTTCCTGCCTTAATTAAATACTCTTACAGGGGAGCCTGCCACTCCCCAACCCCTTCCCATTGGGCTTCTTCTCTGGCTACCTCCCTCCTTAAAGGGATTCTGCTCCTCTGTCCTGGTACTCATTCCTTAAGGGTTTTTGCACCACTGTCTTGGCAGCTCCTTTACAGTCTGTGCCCTTGCTCTGTGCAGTCCCCCCCAGTCTGATGGCTGCACTAACAGCCATTATCTTTTATGGGTGGATCCTGCTTCTAAATACCAGCTTTAAAGGAAAATTGGGGGATCCGCCACAACAGGACTGACCTAGGCAGTATGTTTTGCCAAAGATCATTTACGCAAAATTTTCTATCCACACAAGGAGCACTAACTCCCTCCTGCACTCCATTCTCTTTCCCCAGCTCAGACCTTCTATCTACATTCATATACCACTCCTTCTTACAGTTAGAATGGCGCTCTATGCCCTGTCTCTCTGCCACCACCCCATCGCCCCTAGCAACACTTCCCACAAAGCTTCAAGTACCAAACGTCATAACAAAACCACCTTAAAAACAATTATAAACTGTCTCAGGAAGTTGCTCGTACTTCTCCTTCTCTGCTCAGGGAATGTTGAACTTGACCCTGGCCCACCCTTCCTGCTTGGAGCCCCATTGGACCTCTTGCAAGTTAAGGGGCTTAGTTTCCTGCTCACGAATGTTTGCAGCTTACCCAAAAAATCTGAGTTAGTCCAGACTTGGGTATTACACACAATACTTGACAGTTATGATTTCGGAGACAGGGATCACAGGCCATATCCCTGACAAAATGGTCAATACATATGGATATAATCTGTTCAAATGTGACAGACCAGCTAGGGGAGATGGAGTCGCCATCTATGCCAAGATCAAATACCATGTCTCAGACATTGTTCAGACCTCCATACCTAAGGAATTCGAATGCCTTGCCATTAAGTTAATCATTTCACCTGAAGTAGCCCTCTTAATATCTGCCTGTTATAGGCCACCCTGTGCAATGCTTAGCATTCTAGAACATGTACACCCCATACTGAATAAGGTGAACCTAGAAAGCATAATAATGGGAGATTTCAATCTGAACTGGAACGATGCCTGTGCTAACAAGATTAAGAGTTCTGCGATGTACACAGGTTAACCCAGATGACTCCAGAGAACACCCAACCAAACAAGAAAAACCCCAGCCAGAGTACCCTACTGGATCTTATGCTTGTCAGTAAGCCTCACAACATTACCCATATAGGAGTTTTTCACAGTGACTTCAGTGATCACTGTGCCACTGCCTGTATTCGCCAGTCCCATACCAGGCTGTCTACTTCTACCTTCAAGCTATAAAGAAGCCTAAAATACTTCTGCCAGACTGCCTTCCTGACAGACCTTGGTAACATAAACTGGCAGAATTTCTATCTGGCCCCCTCTGTTACTGAGGCTTTCAATGTTTTCCATAAACTACATGTGGGACTGATAACTAAACATGTTCCACTTAGTAGGATCAAAACAAGAAAAAGGTTGCCTGACTGGTTCACACCTACCTTGAAGAAAGCCCTCCAGAACAGGGATGTACTGTGGAAAAGAACCAGGAAAACAAAGTTAGAAGCCAACCAGCTTGCCTTTCAGGTGGCTAGGAATGCCTGCACCAAGTTAATAAGGGCAGAAAAATCACATTATTTTCTGATCGCCCTTGAAGAAAATGAAAATTACTCTGCCAACTTTTGGAACATTCTTAAAGAGGTTGAAGGTCACTCACCAGCCTACCCCCTTCCCACTAGAATAGTGGCAGGTAACATTTCTTACATGACCAGAGCTAACATTCTTGAACAACTCAACAATCATGTTGCCACAGCAGGCCTTGCTTTTGATTATTCACCCCTCAGCAAGCTAAACGTCCACTGCAATGCCACTGATGGCTTATCCTTGGACATTGCCACAAATCTAAGACACTTCTCCTTCTGCTTTCAACCAGTTACATTTAAACAGGTAGAGGACCTTCTCTGACATTGCCACAAACCCAAGACACTTCTTCTTCTGCTTTCAACTAGTTACATTCAAACAGGTAGAGGACCTTCCTATATCTCTAGACACAAAAAAAAAGTGTGGCAGTGCTGATCTTATAGAACCATTTTTCTTGAAAACAGGCTTTTACCATCTGACTGCCCAAATCACCTACCTGTTTAATAGTTCCCTGATTCAGGGTGAATTACCTCCACTTTGGAAAACAGCGCACGTCATTCCCCTTTTCAAGTCTGGAGATCCAACTGACCTGAACAACTACCGTCCTATTTCTCTGCTTCTTACTCTGTCAAAAATCCTGGAGAAAATTGTCAATTATCAACTTAGGAATTACCTAGAATCCGAGAACCTCCTGAACCTAGCCCAGTCAGGTTTTAGACCCAAGCACAGCATTATAACTGCCCTCGCCAAAGTCTCCAGTGACTGGCAAAATGCTTTGGATGCAAAAAAACACATCTATGTCCTCTTTCTGTACCTTAGTAAGGCATTTGATACCGTGGATCATAGCCTTCTGCTTAACATCCTGAACAGTTTCTGCCTAGACAATACTGCCCTAAAGTGGTTTGAATGTTATCTCTCCAACAGGCTGCAACAGATTAAAACTCAATAGGAACTGTTTCCACTTAAAATCCTTCCTCAGGGTGTGCCACAAGGCTCCATCCTGGGTCCCATCCTAGTCACCTTATACATAAACCATATTGACTCTCACATACGCTCAGGCTACATACATCTATTCGCTGATGATACAGTTCTCTACACTATTAACTCATCCTTGGACATCACTTACAATGAGCTACAACACAATTTTGTCACCCTTCAACACAATTTACTAAAGCACAAGCTAGTGCTTAAAGCAAAAAAAAAACAAGGCAATGATCTTATCTCCTCTTGCCACTCATACCCAGGGGCCACCATCAAACTGCCTGTTTTACACCCTATTAGGTGAACCTCTGGAACTAGTGGATAAGTTTAAGTACCTGGGTGTCTGGTTGGATAACTGGCTTAATTTTGAGGTACATCTGAATGAGCTATCAAAAAAGCTAAGACAATGTTTAGGTATTTTTTATCGCATAAGACACCACCTCACATTAGAAGCCAGAAAGACACTGGTCCTTAAGACTTTTACTCCTCTACTCAATTATGCAGATATTCTTTACGTCCACTGTTCAAATCAGGTATTATGTAAATTAGACACCCTCTATCACAGTGCTTTGCAGTTTATTCTGGATATGCCCAGTCATACCCACCACTGCTTGCTCTACCAAAAGCTTGCCTGGTCATCTCTTACATTGAGGAGGCAATAAAATGCCCTCCTGTGGTTCTACAGGGCCTTAACTGATAAGCTACCAGATTATATCTCTGCTCTCTTTGTATGCGTAACAGGAGCAAATGACCTAAGAGGTGCCTTGTATCCTTCAAGGTGCCACGAATAAGGTCCTGGTATGGTAAGGTTTCTATCAGTTTCTCCTTACCTTCCCTCTGGAACAATATGCAAAAGACACTAAGGTTCTCATCCCTGCCAGGTCCCCATACCTTAAGCTGTCTATCACACGCATCCTGAAGGTCATATGTAGCTACCACAGGTGATTCTCCTACTGGTCTCCCTACCCTGCTTTCTATTTACTTAACACTTACTTACAACTCCAGCACTTCTCTGCACATCTCCCGCTGTATGCTCTGCTTACCCCCTGGCCTTACTATATCCATGTCATCTCTCCTTCTAGTGTTTACATCCTCCTCCTGAAACATCCCTCCCCCCATCCTTTTCCGCTAAGGATCGACCCTCCGGGTCAGTCCATTCATGCCTTCTTGTTCTATTGTTAGTATAATCATCTTACCACACCCTGTTACTTTTATTGTCTTGTTTAATATCCACCCCAGATGTTGGTGTACCCTTAATTTAATGTGTTAACAATCTGCACGCTCTGTATTCTCCGATGCTGTTGAAGCTATTTCTTTTTTTCTGCATGTACCAGCCTGCACTAAGTGTCCAATTATATTATTCCTTGCTCTGTTCCCTTCTGCCAGGACCATCTTGAAAATGAGCTTGCTCAATAATGACTCTGCCTGGTTAAATAAAGTTTGGATTGATTGATTGAACATATTACATTTAAATAAACAACAAAGTCACAAATAAGGAACTAGTGGCTTATGGAAAAATTTACAGGGATTTATACAGGGGTTTGATGCTGCCTCTACAGGGAAATATAGGCAACATGAGGGCTTGTTACAGGAAAATGGTTATTTGGATCTGGGAGCACTGTAATGATTGTGACTAAATAGCACTATATGGCACCAACAAGAAAATTACTTTGGTCATTTGGTAGCTTTTCACAGCCCTAACAGCTTTGGCCAGAGTTTGTTTAATATAGGTGCAACTTATTCCATGCTACTGGGTCTTTCAATTCTGAGAGATTTAACCCAGGTCCCATAGAGCTACCTCAACTAGCGCAGTATGGAATTAGAAAAACAAAACTCAAAAACCAGACTGCACACAGGAGTACTGAATGAACCTAATACATGTCAAAGGAGACAGCCAACTCTGAATGTGCATGACCACAAATCAGTGTTTTGTTTTATGTACTGATGTACTTTTGATTGTGTCATTGCACATTAAAACCTCTTTATTCAGCACTCCTGTGTGCAGTGTGTGTGTGTATGTGTGTGCATTCCCATATCTTCCTAGCACTGCACTATAGACATACTTATTTACAGCACAGTACCCACTTCTTAGAACCTTTTCATGTGGTGTTCCCTGATGAGGTTTTGGCAGTGAGGGAGCAAGTCTCAGAATACTATACTTTGGCATCATACATTTCTTTTCTATAGAAGTCCAAGGTGTGTTCTTTTAGTTTCTTACATTGCTTTCGGAGTAAATGGAACAGCTGCTTCACTCACTAAGGCAACTGATAGCAGTGCTAAGAACATAAAATACGGTTGCCAGTTTATTATTATGGTCATAGAGAATTTATCATTCTGAGAAAAGTCGAGCCTAAAGGTGATATACAAAAAATCACCAGATTTGTGTTTAAATATGTTTTTCTGGTAGTAGTGGTTACTACTGTCATGTTCAATAAACAAATTTGTGAGTAAAATGCCTGTGTCTGTTTTTTTTTCAATACATATTTCATAAGGTTACCAGTGCCAGCATGACAGTTTTGATGTCAGGAAGTGAGAGCTGACAGAATTACAATGACATGCAACTCCTAACACCCTAGTTTACTTCCCCTGACCGATCAAAATGGCAGAAGGTTTTTCTGAGATTCAGCACTAAGTCATTCATAATAACTGTGACTTGGGATCATAAAGTGATGGAGTCAGTAAACCAGGAGTTGACATTTTGACAAACTGATTCAAAATCCGGCAAAGCATATTGAAATTATTTTTTTTGTTCTGTTTTGCAACTGCCACTTGTAAAGACTGACACCCCCCCCACACACAAACACACTATGAGGTATTGTTGACCATTTGGATCAGACAATAAATTAGCATGCTTGTAATGAGAACATACGCATCGACATACTGTAGTTTGATGTGTGGGGTTTGTATGTGTATGTGTGTGGGGGGGCAGTAAGGTAGACTTTTTTTTATTAAATTGCAGACTGATTGAAGGAAAGACCCACATGCAAACTGAGGCTTGTCAGTATGAATGATG
The DNA here is from genome assembly GCA_016271365.2 of Neoceratodus forsteri. Taxonomy (NCBI): domain Eukaryota; kingdom Metazoa; phylum Chordata; order Ceratodontiformes; family Ceratodontidae; genus Neoceratodus; species Neoceratodus forsteri. The sequence continues at coordinate 564,717,104 of JADMNL010000023.1, read as the reverse complement.
CACAGGTCAGAGACCCATCAGTAGAAAATCTACATGCACGCTGAGGTAGTTTAATGGTAGTAACTGTAAACAAAATACCCACTAGAGGCTGAGTGCTCACTGATTTTGCTGTCAGGGTTGTATTAACTTGGTGGCTAGTGGTCCATCGTCATGCTCTATTCACCTCCAATAAATACAGTGGTTGCTACAGAAAAGTTGCTCAGTGCCTTGATCCAATGCGGCAGCTGCGGTATACTGAGAGGCATAACGAGGGGTACTGAAAAATACCTTGGTACTGCTCAGTAATGCGGTAGATAGCGTCAGAGTTCTCAATTTGTTGATTTAATTGAATTGCTATCCATAGCAGCTAAAATGCACCAGGTGGTGCTGTTTGTGGTTTAATTGAGCTGTATTAATTAAAGTTTTCCTGTAGGTGTCCCCAAAGTCCAAACTCCAATTCATGACCTCCCCTGTTTGAACCTTGTTGTATTCAAACAGGAGGTTCCAATAGGAGTGCATGCTGTTGACTTACATGCTGTATTGTAATTTAACAAAAAATAAATAAGTAAATGAATGTATATTGTGTTTCATTCACAATTAATTTAATGAACCCCTTCTTGAAGTGGCCTTGATGACACTTTGCAGCAGATAACCATTGTCCTCTGCCATAAATTCTCAGGAGAAATGATTGATTCATGTGCCTTATGCTCATCATCCTCCACTATGTTCCCCTCCAGCTACAGTATCCATGAGGGTAGACAGCCTTTGAGATGATGATGATGGCAATTTAAGTGCCACACAGGCTGTATTTACTGTATCTAACATTCTTCTGTCCATCATACTGAGATCGTTGAACATGCCGTAGTGGAAACATTACCATACAGAACTGGCCAAACTTTACTTGCATTAGCACTATTAGCAGTATCTTGCACTTGGCTTCTTTTTGTTTTATGAGAGAGTGGCTCCCCCAATACAAACACACAAACACACACACACACTACACAAACAGGGAGCATGAGAACAGTAACTACCAGCACTTGAGCATGCAAAGTCTGCAGATAAATCAGACACAGAGAAGTGTGATGTAGATCTTGAATCAAAGCCAGTGTTGTCACCCACAACAACAGCAGGTTTGAAAAAAGTAGCTAATCAATCTGTTACCGTGTATTACTATGTTATAACTTCACAAATGTCACCAGGTACTGCAAACTGAGTTATCTGTATGTTAGACCTTCCAAACTCTCACTTGTGTCTTGGGGTATTCGACTTTGTTTCGGAGACAATTCCCAGAAATACCAACAAGGGCTTGTGTTGACTGCTGTGACATGCAAAAATGTAATGACATCAGTTGCCGATGCAAAAGGAACAGGGAAAATATATGTACAGTTCACGAATACCATGATACAGGTATAGTCATCATATGGAGCTGCTAGCGAGGGAATTTGAGGTAATGGTAATTTCAAGTAACAAATAAAGTCATACATCGTGTGCTGGTAGACTGCTACAATGCAAGGTGGTGATCGCTTTATTTTGTGTTTTTTCAATTGTTAATGTAAAGTGCCCTGAGTCCCCGGAATGGGGCACTATAAAATAAAGTATCTATCTGTCTATTTGTCTGTCTGTCTATCTATTTATCTATTTATCTGTCTAGCTATGATACAACTGACAAGTAAATGGTAGCGAACAAGGACTGGAGCTTTACTGACTGCCATTCAGCAAATGGCATTTATTTACAGTCAGGATTATGTACAGTCAGTTTTCTACCCCTAGCCCATGGGCAGTGCTGTGACTTTCATGATGGATGGCACAGGGGCAGCAAACATGCACTACAGAGACTCAGGAGAGGGGCTCCGAGATTGTTGGTTGTGCTGAATACCTGAGCACACACACCTTTTTTGCAGGTTCCATCTGTTGCTGATCCTGGGTGCTTTTTAAATCAGGTTGCTGCAAGGAATACATTTACCTCTCAGCCTGTGAAAGCAGATGTTCTGTAGTGTTCTTTTAGTTTAGTGCGGTTGTGAAGTGTTTTGGCAAATATTCATAGTGTATACTATTGATGGCAAGGAACACAGTGACAGTGGTTATGCACTTGCCACCTTATATAGCTTATGGGCTTTAAGATCTAGTTACTCAAACTGTTGCCTTGTTTGCACTGAATGAACTACATCTGGACATCTCTGAATTGTGCATTTGAAGGCATCCCCGTATTACACACACACACATGCACACGCACACACACACATGTGCATTGCTACAGCATAAGAAAAAAGGAAACAATTACAACTTTGCCACCACTTGTTGACATTATGGCAAATAACCTTCTAAAGCTTTCAAATAGCACCTTGCCATACTGTGAAATCAGGAATACATAAATGTCACATGCAAAGCGTGCAAACATACAAAGCACAACCATTGTGGCTGTGCTTCTTGCTATAAAAATCTATCCCTTTCACTAACAGCACTACTCTTAAACATTACATCTGACAGCCATAAAGAAGAAGACATCCAGTCTCATCTATATTTCTGAGGCAAAACACAGTAAATATTTGCCAGGACACTTCACAGCATAACTGAACTGAGAGACCGCTATCACCTAGGGGTGTCTTTCACTGTGGAACCCCTGCTTTCACAGCCTTTGACATTTCAAAGCGCTCCCAGTTCAAAACAGGCTCTTATACTGCTATGTCTCTTCACAGAGGCCTGTACTGTGGTCCTTATACAGTGTTGTGCTACCTGGGAACGTCTATCAAGATAAATAGGTATCCAAATATTACTGTCAACCTCATGGTCAGGCCATTTAGTCTGCCACTAAATGTTACTCATAAATATCATACCACCACGTATCCAATTTGACATGACTTTATGACCACTAAACACTGTTCACCTGACAGAGACAGGGAATGAAGATGATTTTATGTTCACACTCTGTGCATTTCAACAGCATGCATGCACATGTCATGATTGGTGTATTCTACAGTATATGTGCATATATATGAACACTCAAGCATAGGGTTCTTTCTTTTAACACGATGTGTACCATGTACATGTTTGTCTGCCTTCCTTTTATTTTACAGGGAATCACATCAGCGAAGGGCAGGTAAACTCTTACATCATTAGTGGCCCTTTCTGATTTCCAAAAATATAATAGTTGACCATTACCAGAACACATTTCTAATACTGCAAGACATCCTTTTTGGAGCTGTGAATGAGCTTGGTACATCCAGCAGACCTGGGTTTGATTCCAACAGCCTCCAGTTGCATAATATGTGACTATAAGCAAGTCACTTAACCTTTATAGTGATCCCAAGTCACCCCTGCAAACAGGCCTCTGTGGCTAGTGGACCTTTCCCAAATACTAAAAAAAAAAAAAGAGAGAGATCTCAAAAAAAAAAAAAAGACTTATGATAGTTTGCTCAATGACACTAGTGTGTGTGTGTGTATAACCACACCCAGAGAGTTAGACGATCAGAAATCACATGTACAGGAACATTGTGTGGCAGCTTTCGGGACGCAGATCAGAAGCTGTCAAAAACTAAAAATTAGCCTTCATCATTACATTTCTAAATCCCATGTAAAAATATAGTGTGTGACAAACTGGATTCTTTTTTTACTTTTTATTTAACTAATAGACAAATGTAATCCTACAGGAAGCATGTATAAAATACAGAGAGTAAAAGAATATGTGTGAATGAACATTTTTTTTTTACATACAAGAGGAATGGAGGCATGAAGCAAGAGAAAAATACTAGGGAACGAGCCTTTTTAATTTTGTACCAATGTGGATAAGTAATAAAGCACCTGAACTGAGTAAAATACTTGGGTGAAAAGAGACTTTTTATTTTTACCTCACCGATAGATGTAATCTTGCACCAGTCATGAAATAAATTTGTAAGGAGCAAACTTTTCTTTTTTCAAACAGTTCAGCTCACAGATTCACACACATTATAAACCCCCCTCCCAATTTCCAAATACATGAAAGCATAAAAAAACAAACAAAGTAACTGAAACATTGACAATGTGGCGACCATGTTACTCCCTTTTGTTTTCAAACTAGACTACAATATTTAGGTCTGTGCAGCTTTTAGCCATGCTTCTAGTGTAGCCTGCACCCACACAGAATTCACAAACTGAGAGGCAACTGCTCTATACATCCATTCAGTCACTCTTGTGCATAAATAGAACCCTGGTTATTATAACAGTACTAGCATTCAACATTAGACACAACATGACACAAATATGAATTAATAACACTGGATTTGAGAAACAATATGTTTATTACAATGTTTCATGTGTAGATCAGCACAATAACAATAGAAACATTGATCCCTGTCCCCTTTAATACTGTAAAATGAGTATTCCCATAGGGACCCCCCTCCACACACACACACCCTCAGTAGACAAAAGGAACAAAGTTGGTAAGGACTTGTCAGGTGACAGGTGACAAATTATCGAAAACATCAGTCACATCATAACAATCTCTTCACTGACGCAGATCACTTAATGGACATCAACAAGAAATAAAAAGAATACACAACATACAGCAGTAAGAAGTAAAAAATACACAACATACAGCAGTAAGCAGTAAAGAATACACAACATACAGCAGTAAGCAGTAAAGAATACACAACATACAGCAGTAAGCAGTAAACTATACACAACATACAGCAGTAAGCAGTAAAAAATACACAACATACAGCAGTAAGCAATAAAAAATACACAACATACAGCAGTAAGTAAATCAAGTGGTACTGTACTTTTTACAGTAGAAAATTCGATGGTCACTTAGTGTGTAGACTGCAATAAAAAAGTCAGTCAACTGTATCAGTTGGAGGGTGAGGATATAGCATGCACCAGGCAGGAAAGGGATCTTGCGGTTATCATCTCTGATGACCTCAAGGTAGGGAAACAGTGTGACAAGGCAGCAGGTAAAGCAAATAGGATGCTGGGATGCATAGGCAGGGGCATCACCAGCAGGAAAAGGGAGGTCATAATTCCACTATACAAGACACCAGTGAGGCCCCACCTGGAGTACAGTGTACAGTTCTGGAGACCTTACCTATGTAAGGACATAGACAGGGTAGAGAAGGTTCAGAGGAGGGCAACAGAGATGGTACATGGATTGCATCACAAGTCCTATGAGGACAGGTTGAAGGAACTGAACATGTACTCCCTGGAGGAGAGGAGGGAGAGAGGGGATATGATAGAGACATACAAGTATCTTACAGGGAAGAACAGGGTGCAGGAATACGCTATTTTTAAGTGAAAAAGATGTTCCAGAACTAGAGGGCATGGGATGAAGTTGGAGGGAGGACGATTCAGAGGAAACGTGAGGAAGAATTTCTTCACAGAACAGGTGGTGGACAAGTGGAATACCCTGCCAGAGGAAGTGGTGGGGGCTGAAACAATCACGGGATTTAAGAACGCATGGGATAGACATAAAGGAATTATGGAGGTCATGGTTAAGGGGCAAAAGACTTCTAGGAAAACAAAATAAACTTACAAGCTCAAATGAGCAGACTGGGTGGGCTGTAGGCCCTTATCTGCTGACACTGTCTATGTATCTATTTAACTATGACACAGCACAGCTAAATTAGCCTTGTGTCAGTCACTGGTAGAGGATGTACAGTATAAATCCTAACATGGGAGCAGCAGATGTGAAAATCAACCTGAGGTACTGTACTTCAACACACCCTGTTCTGTAAATGGCAACCCTTGATGACTTGTGGAAGCACACCTTATTACTGGTCACATTTGCAGCTAGTGCCGATAATAGGAGAGTTAGAGTATGACACTGCCTTGATTTTACATGAATTTATGAATACCTATTATGGCAGCAAACAGAGGCAGTGATGTCCCGCTTGAGCTCTGCTGACACTCGCACACTGAACCGCTGACTGCCGATGTGCCATCGAGAAATGAGCATTATTAAACAGGACAATTTCACTAGAAAACAAGCATTCGTCAATGCCGAATGTTTGCTTGCTGGCATTGGCAGTGGTAATGAAGAAGTTACAGAGCTGCGTAATAGGAATGGCAGTGAAGTACTGAACTGAAGCCAACCCCACCACCACTCTGCAGAGAGTGACAGGCATTGGGGTGTGCATTTGGGTAATCAGGCATAACGGCCTTGCCATTTCACTACACCCCACCCTGCAGACACTGACAAGTGTCACGGTGTTCCTTGGGGTGTTTGGCCCTTATGCGCACCCCATTTCATTAGGAAATGCGGTGAGATGGGTGCGATATAGGAGAATGAGGTGAACTTTGGGGCTGAAAAGTCCAAGGCATACCTCAATACCTCTCACTGGCTGCAGGGTGTGGAATGGTATGAGCATTACAGGCAAGAATCCCAAGTCACACCCCTGATGCCTGTCATTTTCTACAGATTTGGGCGTTATGGTTGGAAACCCTAATACCTCAGGCATTCGTTGGTATTTTCACTCCAAATTTTCAACATGTTTTTTGTGTGACCCCACCTCATGAACAGGGGGAATATCAGTTTGTTAGCCGAAAGCTGCTTATGCACAGCGAGGATGGCATTTAGCACCACAGGTGCAAAAACATTCCGAACAGGATGTAAAAAATGACAGCTGTACTGTTCATGGGGAGATGTAAAAAATGGCAATGTTGCAAATCTGCAGTACAAATATTTAAAAAAATGGTGAAGTCATGAGCGTACATAGAAACTGTGCAACGCACACCTGTAATATAATTAGGTTGGGGATATTTTACAGCAGATTGTCAACTCAGGCATTTTGGTGCCTCCGATCATGAACAGTGTCACTGTGATTTTCTTTATCTGTGCCGAACAATGATTCCCCACAGCGACCATGCATCTCAGCGCTGAAAGTGTGAAAACACACTTCAGCCATGTTGTGAAAAATGACAGCTGTACTGTTCATAAGGAAGTGTGAAAAAATGCCACTGGTGAAAATCTGGACTGAAAATATTACAAAGTCATGAACTTACGAGGGTGCGTGGAAACTGCGCATTGCTCACTCATAACACAGTCATTTTATGGACTTTTGTCACCAAATTTTCAACATAGCCATTTTAAGACCTCTGCTCATGAACAGTGTAACTGTGATTTTCTTAATCTGTCCTAAACATTGCTCTTGCACACCAACAGCACCATTGTGCGCTACATGTGCGAAAACACATTTTGGGCGACATATGAAAAATGGCAGCTGTACTGTTCATAAGGAAGTGTAATAAAATGGCAATGTTGAAAATCTGGAGTCAAAATATTAAATTTGCAAACTTACGAGCATGCATAGGAACTGCGCAACACGCGCTCGTAAAACAGTAATTTTTAGGAATTTTTTCACCAAATTTTCAACATAGCCATTTTAAGACCTCTGCTCATGAACAGTGTCACTGTGATTTTCTTAATGTGTCCCATACATTGATTTTGCACATACTGCGCCATTGTGCACTACATGGGTGGGAACACATTTTGGGCAAGATGTGAAAAATGACAGCTATACTGCTCATAAGGAGGTGTGGTAAAATGGCAATGTTGAAAATCTGGAGTGAAAATATTGAAAATTCGCGAACTTATGAGTGTGCGTAGGAACTGCGCAATGCACGCTCATAAAACAGTCATTTTTAGGAATGTTTTCACCAAATTTTCAACATAGCCATTTTAACACCTGAGCTTATGAACAGTGTCACTGTAATTTTCTTAATTTGTCCCGTACATTGATCTCGCACACCAACTGCGCCATTGTGTGCTACATGGGCAGAAACACATTTTGGGTGACATGTGAAAAATGACAGCTGTACTGCTCATAAGAAGGTGTGATAAAATGGCAATGTTGGAAATCTGAGTGAAAATATTGAAAATTCATGAGCTTACGAGTAGTACGTGAGACACTGCAATGCACCTCAGAAAAGTCATTTACAGGAATTTTTTCACCAAATTTTCAACATAGCCATTTTAAAACCTCTGCTCATGAACAGTGTCACTGTGATTTTCTTAATTTGTCCGTACATTGATTTACTTTGCAGATCGCCATTCTTTGCCCTACATGGGTGGAAACACATTTTGGGTGAGATGTGAAAAATGACAGCTATACTACTTATAAGAAGGTGCGGTAAAATGGCAATGTTGAAAATCTGGAGTGAAAATATTGAAATTTCACAAACTTACGAGCCTGTGTAGGAACTGCGCAATGCACCTAAATAAAACAGTCATTTTTTGGAATTTTGGCACCAAATTTTCAACATGGTGTTTTGGGATCCTTCTCATGGATGATGTCACTGTCATGGCAGTATTCAGGCCGAAGGGTGATTTCGCAGTCACTGTGCGAAATCACCCTTCGGGCACGAATACCGGCATGACAGTGACATATCCATGAGAAGGGGTCCCAAACCCCCGTGTTGAAAATTTGGTGCAAAAATTCCCAAAAATGCCCGAGATATGCAATAGTTGAAACCCCCTATGTAACCCATTATACAGCTTACCGGCATTTCCTCAGTTCGCGGTCGGCTTTGAAGAGTGCAGGCGTGTTCCCAGTCCACCGAGGATCGTCGCGCGGAGTCCAGAGAGCTAAGTATGGGATGAGGGGGGGGTGTGGGAAGGCTGGGTGCACACAGTGGGTGGGTGCGGGTTGTGGGAGGGGCTTGGAGGCAGCATGGCGGACTGTTTTATTTACAGGTTTTAAAATAAAAAAACGTTGTAGGGACGTTGCCACGGGTGGGCTCCCAGCATGGAACAAAGACTTGGGGGTGGGGGCGTTCAGCTGATGGGGATTAGGCACCTCGTCGGCAAAAGAGCGTTGTGGGACGTTTGCCAAGCTGGGTGGGCTCCCAGCGTGGCACAAAGACTTGAGGTGGGGCGTTCAGCCGGCAGAGGGATTAGGCACCTCCGTCGGCAAAATAAATCGCGGCATGGTTTGCCACGCTGGGTGGGCTCCCAAGCGTGGCACAAGGACTTTGGGCGTTCAGCTGATGAGTTGGGCACCCCATCGGCTATTCACTACGGGGCGCCCACGTTTGTCTGTGCGTGGGGGGGGGGAGCTGTGCGTGAGCAGCCGATATCTTATCTCACTCAAGCATAGCTCCCCCTTTCAACTGTGTGCCACTGCATTTTGGAGCATGTCATAGACAACTCCAAAATGCATTGGCTTACAGGGGCCGCGCCTGCCAGCTCGCTGCCTGAATTGGAGGAGGAGGAGGAGGTGACACACCTCCGAAATCTCCAGTCAAGGCACTATGTTTCTTGCACATGCGTGCAAGCAAACATAAAAATGACATCCAAATTAAATTGTAATACTTGTTTTAAGCATCGCTGTCATGCATACCATTCAGGATCACAAAGAAAAAGTCAGACTCAGCAACAAACAACATTATCTTTTTTCATTTCAACTTTAAATACCAAGCACTACATGAGTTGCTGAACATACTGTACACGTAGGATACGTGTAATGGGTCCTTGTAATTGTGGATCCTTGGACATGGTACACTAAATCTAGGCAGTTAGGAGGATCTGAAAAATATGTACATCAGCTTCAGTGAATTTACAGCCACATACTGTATAACCTCCCTTCCCCCCACTGATTGACCAATCAACCACATGTACGAATCAACAATAGCCTCTGAGTTGATCCATCACCCCCCAACTCAAATACCCCTATATTTCATTTTACTGTTTCCCCCTTTTTTCATACTGTATATGCCATATGACTGCATACTCTGATTGATAGCTAGCAAGTAAAGCAATTGTATTAAAAGACATTCTATGTGCTTTACATGGCATAGCCATTCAGTTGGGTGATCATCTCACCCAATACGCTTCCTTTTGATATGACAGTTCTTCCCACTTGGTCCCAGCAGTATACTACTTCTTCCTAAAAATGAAAATTATGGCATATCAAAACTGAGACCCCCAGTGTACTCCATCATGTTTGAGCAGAATTGTATTCCTTTCTGTAAACCACACCTCTACAGTTTTATACTCTCTTTCATGAATAGGCGCATTCAGATTACAGTTCTTAAAATATTATGGAAAAGGTGCACGGAAGCCAGTGTTCCTGTTAGTGGAGCGGAGCCTTTTCATGTGTTCTCACTGACCAGTATTAATAGTGGGTTGGTACATATTTGAGATCAATAGCAGTCAATGTTACACTGAAGTTAATGTTATTCCCATACCGAACTGACTTACTCTTGGAGTCAGGCTGGACCAAAAATCTATTATTTTCGTGCAGTTCGGTGTATTACCTTTCTCAGTGTGAATTATCATTGTGTGTCTCTGGTGCAGGACTGTATGCAGCTGTGCTGCTTAGTGTTTCACCCATACATTGTTGAAAAATGAAAATTACGTACCTACCATAATTCTGGTCTTTCTGTGTATCTTCACCATTCATCACCTTTGGGTACTGGCGGGGTCATAACCCCACGGGAGCTCTTTTTTTTTTTTTTTGGATGGGAGGAATCAACGCACCATTGGCACTGCCCTCGAGGCTGATGCACTGTCTGGTGCTCGTGGGTTGGCCGTTAGGTGTTGTCAGCTCTGCGCTCCCGCCAGTTCTGAGTCACCTTAGAGTAAGAAAGGGTTGGGAGGGAGTGACAAGGAAGTCCAAAGGACAGACAAAGGAAAATATATATAAACTAAAAGGAAAACTAAATGACTGAAACGACAGAATAAGTTTGAAAAACTAAGAGCGGCCTGCCCGGTGGCGCTGAGGGTTGAGGCGCTGGACACCACACCTCGCGCTACGCTGGTGACCCGGGTTCGGGAATGGACTCAGGTGGCCGGGGGTCAGCAGGGGGGAGGGAGGATCGAGCGTCCCAATGGATGCTCTCCTCCCTCAGGGGTGGGAACCAAGAACATGTTTACGCGTTCTACATCACCCTTGCAGCTGGTGGAAGCACTGACAATGAGGGGATGGAGGTGGCTCAATTCGCTGGAGTCATGGAGGGGGACGTCGGCAGCTCATGAGGGCTTGGCATGCGTCAGCACGCCGCCACTCGGGATGTACGTCCTAGCGCATGACGTCTCAGAGGGCAGGGGAAATCAGGGGAGAAAATGGAAAAACCCTCTCGGCAGCCCTAGATGATAGCCTCTCGGTACCATCCGGACCACCGAGAAGAGGGACAGACCCCACTGTGCAGGGAGGGAGAAAGCAGGTACTCTAGGGGCAGATCCCACCGGAGGTGGAATGGAGTGTTGAGAGGAAGGAAGGAGTGGGCTCCGAGAGTAGAGAAGGAGGCAAAAAGAGAAAAGGAAAAACTAAGAGCATTGGGCAGGGACCCCAATCTCTGGAAGCAGAAAAGGAGGAGGGAGGGAGGGTTAAGGAGTTTAGAGATAAGGATGTGATGGGGGTGGAGAAAGGGAACACACCCTGGAACCTTGACCTGTCTCCAGATTGTATAGGAACTGTGAAGGAGTAGACAAAAAGGCTAACTGCCAGAATTCAAGGCACAGAATCACTGGCAATAACTCCAACATAAGCAGAATCGGCTATTCTGGAAGAAAAGACAGGATACAGGGGAAATCTCCTCCCCCCGAAAGAAATTTTTGGGATAAGAAAACTAGTTTCTTAAGTTAAATTGAGGTTATGTCTAAAGGACAAGGAAATTAAAGCAAGTTGATGGGAAGAAGGGCAGAGGGAACAGAAAGGAGGGCAACTACCAATCCTCACCCCACAGGGATGGAGCCGAAGCACTGAAGGAGTGCCTCCCATCCTGACCACTCCACCCCTAGAGAAAATTATTTCCCTATGTGCCCCAAGTCACCCCACTCCTGACTAACAGAAAGGAGGGGGCACAGAGAGGGAGGGGGACCCAGAGACTGAGGCCCAAGGGGGATGGAGGGTGGGACTGTGATGAATGGTGAAGATACACAGGAAGATCATAATTACGGTAGGTACATCATTTTCATATCTTATCTGTGTCAATCTTCACCATTCATCACCTTTGAGTGAGTGCTGAGCCCCCCCGAAGGGGGCTTTAACCCTAAGGGACTAAGTCCCTTAGCTCTCAGTGGGTGATACATTAAGACAGAGAACCTTCATGGGTTTGGAGAGGCCTGAGAGTGAGGAGAGTAAGATGGGGACCCCCCAGAGGGGGTTGGAAATGGCCCCGACAGACGCTGTCTCACCCTACGGGAGAAAAGATAGGTTCTCTGGTGAGTGGAGTTAATCACCCTACACTGGGCCAAGGGTGACAACCAGGAGAGACGCAGCCATGCCATCTGCCTATTGCAGATCGCTGTCCCTACAACCCTGGTAGCAACCTCATTGGTGTCATAAGATGCCCTTGCATGGTGCCTTGCTAGCTCCAGGCCACATGCAGAGAGAGTGCAATGGCTTGTCTGGTTTCCTCCATGTCAGGCATCGAGGCTAGGAGTTGACCTAGTCTAGACCACAGGAACCTATCTTAAGTAGCATAGTGGGCCTGATGAGCAGATATCAAGAGAAGCAATTGTGCCAAGTAAAAAATCCTCCTAGCCCAGAAGTCAAAATCCCAGGAATCTTGATCTAGGGGCCGGTCATGGTGCAGGGCGTGAAGCCCATCAGGAGTATCCAATTGCATCAATCCTGAGCTAGGATGAGGCAGGTTACCTGGACACCCTGGGGAGACACAATACCTCTGACAGAGATCCCTAGGGGTTGGGACTCAGGAAAAGGGTCTCTGCCAGAAGCGCATTGATGCCTTCCTAAAGGGAGAAGGCCAGAGGGGCACTACAAGAGTGTTCGCACTGAAATCACCCAAAAAGGCACATGCCAAATGCTCTGGATTGTGCTGAGTGGGAGGGGTGACAGGCAGATCCTCCAACATCCTCATGAGAAAACACTGATACTCAGAGAGATCAGCAGCTGGGGAGATGTGGACATATGGTTCCTCACCTCCTGAAGAGGAGGACGAAGAGTCAGAGGACCTCAGAGGTTGGCTGCTCAGGGGGAGGTTGAAAAACCTGTCTGTCCATGGCCCTAACATAAGAGGGAAATTGAACAGCCACAGCTCTGAATTGCTCCCAGGAGAGAGGACCGCTAGGACCAAGGATACCTGGGAGAGCAGGAGAATGTGGCAGAGGAGAGGGGGCAGAGCCGACAACAGGAACCGGCTGTCCTCTGCCTGGGCTAGAGAGTGAATCTGGAGCCACAAGAGAAGAGGTAGCTCCAGAAAACTCCACAGCCAACAGCTGAGCAAGCATACTGGAACTGCCTAGGCTGCACCCTGAAGAATCCCCCCATGAGGTGACCGGGGCCGTGAAAGTCCAGAGGGACAGTCCCCTACCTCAAAAGAATGGGGCCCTCTCAAGGAAACCGAAAGGGAAGGGTGAGGGTCCATGCTACGACTTCTCCCAGAGCCTGGGTGGACTCCAGATAAAGGTCACCACATGCAGCCCATACCCCTCAGCCCCTAAGAATCTGAAAGTGCCCTCCTCCTCAAAAGAGCCAGCCTAGGCAGCTGGAAACCCTGGTCAGCCCCCGAATGGGCTATCCAGGGAGCAGCACCCTCCACTCCTGTGGGTGCTCCAGGCACACCACTTGAGGGTGTACCACCACTGAGGGGTCAGAAAACCCTCTGAGTCCAGGCTGCAGAGCAATGGTGGCCTGTACCACTGCCTGCTGGTCAGCATCCCTGACCCTGGTCCCAGGAGCCACTGTCCACTCCTCAGAGGGGGACTGGTTCCGGCATGTTGAGGACACTACCAAGGTGTCCATGTGAGCAGCCAACTCCAAGGAGTCATACTGCCTATCTGACTGAGAGTCTGATTCCTCCTCCGAAGTGGTGGAGATCAAAGTTTTGTGCCAAACAGTGCGTGGATGCCCACTGCTATCCCGACTGAAAAGGGCGCCAGATCCTGAGACTGCACCAGAGTCAGCACTGACATCCCCAGCCGCACCACGAATGGTGTGGGAAGAAGACACAGCTCCAATGATGGCAGCAGCATCAGAGCCAGAGCCTGTCATGGTGCCATCCTGACCCACGCTATCAGCACCACAAATGGCACTGAGGTTGGAAACCCCCATGGTGCTGTCCTGACCCATGGCACCGCGAGTGGTGCCAAGGCCAGAGACAGCACTGAAGACAGCCCTGACTGTGCTCTCATGTCACGAACGGCACTGAGATCTGAATCCCCATGGTGCCATGTCCCTGCTCGGAGCCACAAGTGGCTTCAGAGCTGGACATGGTGCCGTGCTCAACCATGGCACTGCAGAGGGCACTAGGGTGAGAGACAGTCAAACACAGCACCACAGAGCCTCCCACAGCACCGCGAATGGAGTCGACAGCAACAACGGCCCAAGATGGCGCTGACAGATGGTGTCAAGGACAGCGCCAACCCAGGCCTTCTGAGCTAAGGGTATGACACCAGGGGAGCCTTCACCCCCAAAGGGGCAATTGCCAAAGTGGTGCCTCCCACCCATCCCCAGGGGGGAACAGACTGGGCCTCCTACACCATGGAAGGGGCTTCTGCCATGGCTATGCTACAAGAAGCAGAAGCCCCCTCCTCCTTGTCTGTTTAGAACCAAGAGGGGACCTGGAGGAAAGGCAGAGAGAACGTGGCTTGGCCTGATGAGTGCACGCCCATTCCCTGAAAGTCAGCAGAGCTCATCCAACTTTCCATGCATGTTGTTCGATGACACAACAGTCCATGGAGAAGCAGGCATCACATGAATCCATGTCGCATAGCAGGCCAAGACATGCGAGGCAATGGTCATGTTGGTCAATGACAGAATACCTACAGCTGCACGGGCACCAACTCATGGGGGGCCATCCCATCTTCATTGATTTCTTGCCCCAACCGAGACATGACCTATGGTAAAAACAACACCAAACAAGAAAGAAAGGAACAGTCTTACTTTAACCTCAGCCAACATCGAGTGGAGTGAAACTGAACCGGCAGGAAGAATTTGAGAATGGAATCGACGGACTCATAATGGAGCTGAAGGCTTCAAAGTATACAGCAGGCCTCTCACACAGCAGAGCTTCCATGAGGTGACCTCTACAGCAGGAGATGAAGAACTGGCGGGAGGGCGGAGTCGACAACACCTAACGGCCAACCTGTGAGCACCACGCAGTGCATCAACCTCAAGGGCGGTGCCTATGGTGTTTTGACTCTGCCCATCCAACGAAAAAAAAAAGAGCTCCCGCGGGGTCATGACCTCCAGCCAGTGCCCAAAGGTGGTGAATGGCGAAGATTGACACAGGTCAGATCTGTTGCTGTGGTGTTTATACAGAGGTACCATGTACTGTATGTGGTGCATATTGCATTTGTTACTAACATGCGAGTCTGTGCATTCTCACCTGGTGTGCAAGCACCAGGAGTTTTCTGTCAACACCAACACACTATTAACATCATTTGAGAAATATATCTGAATAAAACACCTCCTCTGTGGTTCCTACTAATAAGTTAGACTCTGCACCCCAGCGGATCGCACCAACTGCAGCTATATTAAATGTTCTGCTGCTGGGTTGAAATTAATGCACAGTTCCCCAATCAAAATATTGTACCCCATAGAAATAACACTAGGTAAATTGTATTTGAGAGAGAGCACAGCCTGGCTGGAATGCTGTTTGGTATACAGCAGCAGGACCAAAGCTGCAGTAGACGGCATAGTGTAACCTCACATGGATGCAATAGGTACAGTAAAGCTGCAAGCACCACAAGTATTATTTTACAAGCTCTTTAGCTCAACTATAGCTTCATTTCTAGCTACTATATATAAGATTAATTTTGGCATCTACTACAGTTTAAGACTTACTGCACAAAACATTATTTCACCTGCTTTTGCAGCCTATGAAGCCTGAAGGCATTTTCTTTATCTTTTTGTTTAGAACCTTTTCATGTGCGTAGTTTGCTGATTTGGAAGTTTTCCCATTCACACTAAGAAAGGTCTGGTGCATCCGGATTGATGAAGAAATACAGTACCTCCCAGGCTAACCGTGTCCAGGTGGAATACTGAATCTGAATAGTTACTGGATGCTGTTTAACATCACTAGGACACAGCCAGCAGGAAAAAAAATGGAGCTCCTAATTCATGCAAAACATTGGACATACAGTTTCCCAGACTACTGCCAAACTTGGGAATGATGCATTTAAAATGAGAGAAAAAGACACTAACATAGAAGTTGGGCACATCCGTCTTTATTACAAACAAAATCAGAGTCAGAAAACCATTTCCTAACTCCTTTAACTGCCACATAGTCTATCATGTCCCCAAAAATATACAGATCATGGCTGGGCTCCTACTGACAGATCCGCCAAACAATCAATAGTTGATGCAATTTGAAATACATACAGTACAGGTGCAAAGACAACAAATACCCCCACAGTAATCACCTGAATGGTGGTCACCTGACCTGTATATAAATTAATGTCAGGAGTAACAAACTTGATTTTTTTACTTTATAAAAAATCAGTATCATGCCTAAATGAATCCCCTGTGCCACTGTTTTTAATTAATTTTATATTTATTTCTTTTATGTATTTAAGTCAGACAAACATAGTGTCTGCAGCAGTCATATAAACATCTTTCATTTTTTGGGCTCCTACAGGTATGAAGTAAAACATGGCTGCTTATAATAGTAACACCTGATTGCATTTTTTTATACTTTATATAAATAGTTTTTCTATACTTAATAATTGCAATAAAATAGGGATTGAATTGGGCACTGCAAGTGCAGCTGAAAATCAAACAGAAATATGGATAGCCCAAGCTTTCCCCTTGAAATGCATAAATTGACAATCAGACATGTTATTCTCTGGGTATTTATTTTATATGGGTGGGACCACTAGACTACCAGGGCACTGCCTTCCATACAGCTACAACATGGGCATTGGTAGCACAGGACTGCAGCAGTGGCAGTTTCTGGCTTGAGAAAGACCTCAGCTAAACTCATTCGCAGATTGCCCTTTTGCAGGAACATCCTGAAAATTACAAGGCTGTCTACTGCCATAGTGACTAATCTCCTTCTCAAATGGGGCTGGGGTGGGAGAGGCTATGAGAATCTACTGTGGTGACTCAGTTTAAATCAGATAAAACAAGCATTTGTCAATGCCGAATGTTGTCGCACTGGCATTGGCATTGGCAGTGCTGGAGCTAGAGATGCATAATAGGAATGGCAGTGAAGTATTGAAGTGACGCCAACCCCACCCCCACCCTGTAGAGAGTGACAGGCATTGGACTGTGCCTTTAGGTCGTCAGCTATAGCGCTCATGCCATTGTACCTCACCTTACGCTGTAGACACTAACATGTGTTGGGGTGTGGTTTGGGGTCTTTGGGTGTTATACCTACCCCATTCCATAAGGAAATACGCTGACATGGGTGCAGTATAGGAGAGTGGGGTGAATTTTGTGGCTGAACAGTGCAAGGCACACCACGATGCCTGTCAATAGCTGCAGGGTGGGGGGGGTGGAATGGCATGAGCATTACAGCCGATGATCCCAAGTGACACCCCTGATGCCTGTCAGTCTGTCCTGGGTGGGGTGCTACAGTTGGAAACCCTAACACCATAGGCGTGTGGTGATAGTTTCACTCCATATTTTCAACATGGGCTGCTTGTCAGGCCACCTCATGAAAAGCGGCACAATCACTTTATTAGCCAAAAGGTGGTTTTGCACAGCGACTGTGCCATTTGGCAACAGAGGGATGAAAACACATTTTTGGGCAGGATGTGGAGAATGACAACTGTATTGTTCATGAGGCGGTGTAAAAAAATGGCACCTTTGAAAATCTGGTGTGACAATATGAAATATTGGTGAAGCAATGAGCATGTATACAAACTGCGCAACACACGTCCGTAACCCAGTTATTTTTGGGAGTTTGGTAGCCACATTTGTAACATAGGCGTTTTGGGACCTTTCCTTATGAATAGTGGTGCTGCGATTTTGTTAATCTGTCCCAATAGTTGATTTCCCAAAGTGACCACACCATTGTGCGCCACAGGTGCGGAAACACATTTTGGGCAGGATGTGAAAAATGACAGCTGTACTGTTCATAAGGAGGTGTGAAAAAAAATGCCAGTGTTGAAAATCTGGCATGGAAATATTGCAAATTTGCAAAGTTACAAGGGTGCGTGGAAACTGTGCAATGCACACATGCAACACAGTCATTTTATGGACTTTTGGCACCAAATTTTCAACATAAGCATTTTAGGACCTCTGCTCATGAACAGTGTTACCGTCATTTCCTCAAACTGTCCCGAAAAGTGATTTCGCTCAGTGACCCCACTATTCTGCGCCGGATGTGCGAAAACACATTTTGGCCAAGATATGTAAAATGATAGCTGTACTGTTCATCAGGAGGTGTGGAAAAATGCCAGTTTTGAAAATCTGGAGTGAAAATATTACAGATTCACAAAGTTACGAGCGTGCGTGGAAATAGTGCAACACACTCTCGTAAAACAGACATTTTTTTTATTTTTCCCACCAAATTTGCAACATGGGCTTTTAGAGAGCTCCCCTCATGAACAGTGGCACTGTCATTTTGTTACTCAGTCCTGAAAGGTGATTCTGCGCAGTGACCATGAAATTACCTTTTGGGGCCAATTAACACCATGACAGTGCCAGAATTCATGCGGAGGGGGCCCAAAAGCCCCATGTTGAAAATTTGGTGCCAAAATTCCAAAACATGCCTGAGATATGCATCAAAGTTGAAAAAACTATTTAAGCCATTATACAGCTTACTGGCATTTCCTCAGTTCAGCGGTCGGCTTTGAAGAGTGCAGACGTGTTCCCGGTCCACTCAAGATCATCGCACGGACTCTGGAGGTAAGTATGGGGTGAGGGTGTGGGAGGCAGGGTGCACAGTGGGTGGGCGTGGGTTGTGGGAGGCGGGCAGGGAGACCCTTGAGGGACAGTTTTGTTTTACAGGTTAAAAATAAAAAAACAAATGTTGGGGATTTTGTTTTATTTGCAGGGCTTTGGCATGCTGGGGTGGGCTCAGCATGCCACCTAAATGTTTTTTTGGGGGATGCTATAACTGACAGGGATTGGGCACCCCGATGACACACAATGAAATCGGGCAGGAGCCGAGGTTAGGCACCCCCTCGGCACATAACAAATGATGGGGAAGCATTATGCCTGGGAGTGGGCTCCCCCATCAGCATGCACATACAGCCAGGGTATGCAGACAGGGGGATTGGGAACCCCCGAAGTTGGCAGTATGCTGCCATGTTAATTTTATTTTTTTCACCACCAGGGAAAGCATGTCAGGAGGTGCACTGCATATGATGAGCTTAGCTCGCATTGCAGTGGACCTTTTGTTTGATCTCATCACCACATTAGGTATGCACGGTGTGGTGCCGGCATGCAGGCAGACTGGGGAATGAGGGACGCACCTACTGAAGCATGCCCTGCATTCTCCTTACAGTGACCGCACCTTCAAATCTGCACTACCACAAGATGTTGGCTGCGCAAGTGCACCAACATAAAAACAGGGTACTTTCCCACTGCCATAGTAAAAGTTACAGAATGATAGCGGCCTCCTACACTTCATTTGAAAGCTGCTATGTCTATTGTTAGTGTGCATATAATCAGGGGTTTAGTAATTTCTTTTTTGTGGAAGTCAAATACTTCCATGAGTCAAAATCTGGAAATCATTCTAATTTTTGGGAAGTCAAAATACTTCCCAGGTCCCACAATTTGAAAGCCAGTATTCTAAGAAGGATTGATTTATGGATGCTAGCACGAATATAAGTGGTAAATTACAATTTCTTTTAGAAAAATCTATAATTTCTGAGCTTCTGTGTATTCAGTTTGGGAAGTCATCCAGTTTTGTTTTTTACATTTGGAAGTCAATGGTTTCCTTCCCCTTTATTTTGGAAGTTTTTGCCTTATTTTTAGGAGTCAAATACTCCCAAAATGGAGTTAACTGAAGCCCTGCATATAATATATTTTCAGTTTGTCACTGTTCGCCTGAATAAGTACAATCCACTTCAAAGGTTATCACTGTTGTAGCGTGTTACATTATACCAAAGTCTTAATTTTGCAACATTTTATTTGCTGTAGCTACAAATGTTTCACTGTTTCAAAGTTCAAGGACAACATTTGCAACATTGAATCACCAGACTCCTTCTAGCTAAATTTGAGCTTCGCTAGTTGCAACCTGATGTTTATTGTCTGGATACAGTCAGTGATGTAGTTCAATGTAATCAAACGTATGTTATTTTAGTGTCCATACTATCTCTACTGACAAGTTGTGTGTCATTTTGTCATTTTTTAATTCAGT
This sequence comes from Neoceratodus forsteri, assembly GCA_016271365.2. Lineage (NCBI taxonomy): Eukaryota > Metazoa > Chordata > Ceratodontiformes > Ceratodontidae > Neoceratodus > Neoceratodus forsteri. Next base: position 564,696,941 of record JADMNL010000023.1, on the reverse strand, counting down.
ATCTGCAAAAATAAATAAATAAATATAAACAAAAAATGCCCAAGCTGCTGCCTGAGCCTGGTGTCCTTAGGAAATGGCCTGAAATTTGTACATTCCTTTGGATGGTCCTTAATATGGGTTTCTAGAAAAAAAATGACACGAAATTTGCAGATGCCTTGTACTGGACCTGAACCAGAGTCACATGAAAACGGCCTGAAAAAGCAAAAAGACTGCTATTCATTCATATTTCAGAAGTAGTGGTTAAGGACTCTGAGCTGCAAACCTGGAGACCTAGGTTTGAATCCTTTCAGCCCCCACTTGCACAGTGTGTGACCCTAAGAAAGTCACTTAACTTACATATGCTCCCAGGTGGCCCCGGTAAAGAAGCTCCAGCTTAGCATGTCTTTCCTGGTTAAACAATCCCTCCCCCCCTTGTTATCAGCAGTTTTTTGTAACTGCTGTATTTCATATTGCAGTTACAAACAAGCATTTGTCAATGCTGAATGTCGATTGCTTATATGTGCTGTTTAGGTATTTGGAAGTGAGAGTACCATGCCTAAGAACTGTCAAGTGCCCCCCCCCCCCCAAGACATCCACTGTCTTTCTGTTCAGTATTCACAGAAGAGGGGGAGGGGCAAGGGCCACAGCAGCTGCAAAGGTGTGAAGAGGTGGACAATAGTCCATTCACAAGCAAAAGAATGCTGCAGAAGGTGAGTAAATTAATGGTGGAAAAAGCGAGGGGACCTGATGACATATACCCAAGGGTATGAAAAGAACTGTGAAGGGAGATAGTAGTACCTCTGGCAGCCATGTTCAGTGAGTCATTCAACAGAGGGGTGGTACCAGAGAATTGGAGGAGGGCACATGTGGTGCTGCTATAGAAATCCAGCAGTAGGGAGGAGGCAGGGAACTATAGGCCGGTCAACCTCACTTCAGTAGTGGGGAAGATCATGGAGATATAGGTTAAAGAAAGGATAGTGGGTCATCTAGAAGGCATCAGAGGCCAGGACTGTAGGCAACATGGATTCACAGTGGAGACATCATGTCAGACAAATCTGGTTGATCTCTTTGACTGGGTGTCGAAGGCAGTAAATCAGCGTGGGGCAGTGGACAATGCTTACCTTGATGGAAGCAAGGCCTTTGACACCGTCCCACATAGGAGGCTGATAAACTAGCTGAGTAGGCTGGGCATGGGGGAAAGGGCGGTAAAGTGGGTTAGAAACTGGGTAAGAGACAGGAGGCAGAGAGTGGTGGTAAAGGGGGTGCAGTCTGGGGAGAGGGGGTGACCAGTAGGGTGCCGCAGGGACTGGTCATGGGGCCAGTCCTGTTCAATGTCTTCATTAGTGACATTGCAGAAGGGCTGAAGGGAAAGGTCTGCCTGTTTGCAGAATACACCAAGAGCTGTAACACAGTGGATACCCCAGAGGGGGTGGAGAAAATGAGGAGGGACCTGAAGAAGGTTGAGAAGTGGTCTGAGGACTGGCAACTGAAGTTTAATTCAAAAAAGTGCAAAATTATGCACCTGGGACACAGAAACCCTGGGGAAAGGTACAGGATGGGGGGGAGTTGCTGACAGTCACAAAGAAGGAAAGGGACCTGGGGGGTACTTATTTCAGATGACATGAAGATGTCAAAGTGGTAAGGCAGCTGGGAGGGCCAGTGACATGCGGGGGTGCATAGGCAGGGGTATCACCAGCATAAGGAGGGAGGTAGTGATGCCATTATATAAAACCATGGTCAGGCTTCACATGGAGTACTGTGTGCAGTTCTGGAGGTTGCACCTTCATAAGGATATTAACAGGCTGGAGATGGTCCAGAGAAGGGCGAATGAGATAGTACAGAGCTTGCAACACAAGACTTATGAGGAGAAATTAAGGCACCTCAATACAGTATGTACTCAGTGGAAGAGAGAAGGGAAAAAGGGGATATGATTGAAACATTCAAGTACCTCAAGGATATAGATATAACTACTGAGAAGCAGGAGACAGTTGCTATAGGGATATGTGCCAGCTTCTGTGTGATATTCTTTTGTTCTTATAAATCTGTAATCTCCAGTATTTTAGTAACTACATGACCACACTGCCTTTTGTTGGCAGTTTTATGCTGGTTGATGCCTGGTGTCAGATGGCAGACAGAGGGCTCACCAGCTTGTGTTGCCATTTGAAAAACTTCATAGAGTGTTCTTTTACTGGTAAGTGTTTTGGAAAGCTGGTGAAGATCTCACAATGTTTATTCTGATTTTATCTCCTTAGGTCTATCCCTTTGGTCCCCCATCCCCAAACCCAAACAGTCATCAGTGGCCACAGCTACAGCCTTCTTCTTGCCAAGATGGTGGGTGAGAAACATAGAATTTGACAGCCGATAAGGACCACTTGGCCCACCTAGTCTACCCATTTCCCTACCTGATGGATAACCTGCAGATTCTAGTTAATCAACAGCTTACTTCCTCCTACCCCCCAGTAGAATTGCCTTATGTCTGTCCATGAGCAGCTGCCTTCATAGTCTGTGAAGTCTGATGTCTTTCAGTGCCGCTTATTGGTCATCTTCCAACACAGGTGAGGCACTGCCAGCCTAAAACTAACTCAGGACAAGCAGTTTTCAAAGTGGGGAAGAAATGGAGTGACAAAGAATCAAGAACTCATTCAGATGCGCTGTCGATTTTAAGATCAGCATACTGGTGAACACTGCAAATAGAACCCCAGCTCTTTAAGCAGCCTTATGAAGAGTAAAGGCTTCTCGAAGCACTGGGGTTCTGTTTTTTGAACTATAAGTGGGCTGCATCTAATTCGGTAATTTACTGTACCTTACATCTGGATGTATGGTAGGCCCCACTTTGAATAAACACTGCACCTGAATTAACACATGATGCCATAGAAACATAGAATTTGTCAGCAGAAAAGGACCGCTCAGCCCACCCAGTCTGCCCAAGTGTTCTCTACCTACTTGTAACTCCTGCCTGTATATGTTAGTGCATGTCTCATTCTGCCTGTGTCCATCAGGACCTCCTGGTGAATGAGCTTGCTTAATGGATTTTTCCTGCAATGAACTTGAACCTACTCCACTTCCATAGCCCTATTGATCTCCATTGACTCCCTCCTTCCCCTTTTTCTAATATACCCCTATATTTATCCCATGCATGCTTCATGCCCCCTACCATTTTTGCTTCCACCACTTCTCCTGGCAGTCTGTTCAAAGTGTCTACCACTCTTTCAGTAAATAAATATTTCTTCACATCTATCCTGAATGCCCCCCCCCCCAACTTCACTGTATGTCCCTTGGTTTGAGTACTCATCCTCATTTAAAGGAAACTCCCCAGCTGTACCCTCTTTACCCATGTGAGGTACTTTGTAGGTCTTGATCATGTCACCTCTCGCCCTCCTCTCTTCCAGAGTGTACATGTTGAGATTCTTCAGCCTTTCCTTGTAGGGATTCCTGTGAAAATTCTGAACCATTTTAGTTGCCCTCTTCTGGGAAACATAGAACATAGAAACATAGAATTTGATGGCAGATAAGGACCACTTGGCCCACCCAGTCTGCCTATTTCTCCACCTGATGGATAAGCTGCAGATCCTAGTTAACCAGCAGCCTACTTCTTCCTACCCCCACCCCCTAGAACTGCCTTATGACTGTCCCATGCATGCTTGAATTCCACCACTGTTTTTGACTCCACAACCTCCTCTGGAAGGCTGTTCCATACATCCACAACCCTCTCTGTGAAAAAATACTTCCTTAAATTACCTCTGAGCCACCCCTCTTCTATCTTCAAATTGTGCCCCCTTGTTCTTGCACACCTCTTTTTTTGAAAGATGCTACCCTCTTGGACTTTGTTGATTCCCTTGGGTACTTGAAAGTTTCTATCATGTCCCCCTCTTCCTCCTTTCCTCGAGGCTATACATATTAAGCTCCTTAAGCTCTCTTCATATGTCTTCCGGTGCAGACCCTGCACCATTTTAGTGCCCTCCTCTGGACAGCTTCCATCCTGTCTATGTCTTTGCAGAGATGGGTCTCCAGAACTGCCGCAGTACTCAGATGTGGTCTCACCAGCTGTCTGTACAGAGGATAATAACTTCTTGTTTTCTGCTGGTGATGCCTCTCCCTATGCATCCCAGTATCCCCCAGCCCTCCTTGCTGCCCTCTCACATTGCTTGCCCACCTTTAGGTCATCTGATATGACTACCCCCAGGTCCCTTTCCATTTTTGTTGTTGTTAGTATCTCACCCCCCATTGTGTACTCTTCCCCTGGGTTTTTGTTTCCCAGGTGCATTACCTTGCACTTCTTAGCATTGAATCTAAGCTGCCATACATTTGACCATTCCTCTAACCTTGCAAGTCCCTTCTCATCCTTTCCACCCCACCTTGTGCATCAACTCTGTTGCAGATCTTTGTGTCATCTGCAAAGACATACTTTTCCTTCCAGTCCCTCTGCAATGTCGCTATAAAGACATTGAAGAGGACCGGTCCTAATACTGAACCCTGTGGTACCCACTGCTAACCCCTTTTTCAGAGTGGACTCCATTTACTATTACCTCTGTGTCCTATTCTCTAGCCAATTCTTTACCCAGGCTGTCATCTTGGGACCCACTCCCAGGCTGGCTAACTGTATATTAATCTTTTGTGTGGGACTGTGTCAAATGCCTTGCTAAAGTCTAGGTAGGCCATGTCACAGCCCTCCCTGATCAACTACTTTGGTCACCCAGTCAAAAGAAATCTATCAGATTTGTCTGACATGACCTTCCGCTGTGAATCCATGCTGCCTTGGGTCCTGTGCCCTCTGGCCTCTAGATACTCGACAATTCTTTCCTTCAGAAGTGATTCCATTATTTTCCCTACCACTGACGTTAAACTAACAGGTCTGTAGTTTCCTGCTTCTGCCTTGCTCCCACTTTTGTGAAGGTGAATCACATCTGCCCTCCTCCAGTCCTCAGGTACCACCCCATCCTCACATGATTTGTTAAAGAGGGTAGTCAGTGGTGTCACTAGTTCTATCCTTAGTTCTTTTAGAATTCTGGGATGAATCCCATCAGGCCCCATTGCTTTGTTCACCTTCAGTTTTAAGAGCTCTTTCAGAACTCTTTCTTCTGTAAATGGGCTGGTATCAACTTCTGTATCAGAGTGTTTCTACTGTTTGTTTTAGGTACCTCCCTCTTCCTTTGTAAATACTGAGCAAAATATTTGTTTAGTATCTCTGCCTTTCACAGTCACCCTCTGCCCACCCTCCCTCCCTTTATTAAGCCTCCACTATCCTCTCTTGGTCTTCCTTTGCTCCCTGATGTACCTATAAACGTTTTATCCCCCTTCTTAACTGAGTTGGCTATCTTTTCCTCGGTCTGGGCCTTAGCTGTTCTGACTGCCTTTCCAGCTTCCTTTTGTTTTAACTGATACAGTTCTCTGTCCTGTTCCTTCTGTGTCCTTGTACTTCCTGAATGCTTTCTTTTCTCTTGAACCTTCACTGCCCTTCCTTTGAGAACCATAGTGGTTTCTTACCTCGTTTCATTTTGTTTATTTGCTTTACACAAAGGCTTGTTACCTCTGTGATGGCAGTTTTATTATTCCCATTGTTCTTCCACCCTCCTTCCTGCCCATTTGCTAGTGCATTCTTTAGGCACTCACCCATTTGGCAAGTCAGCCCTCCTAAAATCCAGTACTTTTGTCTTTGTATGGCTTGACTCTATTGCTGTGTTTATTGTGAACCATACTGTTCGATGGTCGCTAGTTCCCAGATGGCTACCCACTTCTACATCTGTGATCCTCTCTTCATCTCCGTTTGAGAGAACCAGGTCTAAGATTGCTCCCTCCGAGTGGGCTTCAATACTAGTTGTTAAGGCATGCCCCCTGTAGGGCATCTAGAATAACCCTCTTAGTAGCTGCTGCAACTGCACTCCAATTAACATCTGGCATATTCAGATCACCCATCAGCAATATCTCCCCTTTTTCTGCCATTCTAAGTATACTTTCTATCATTTCCTTGTCCATTTCCTCCCCCTGAGAGGGGTGTCTGTATACAACCCCTGTGCGGATTGTGGTGCCATTATCTGCCTCCAAATTGACCCACAGTGCTTCTTCTCCTCCCTGTTTACCCTTCTGTTCTGTAGCTTTGATTTCTTCTCTTATGTAGAGAGCTACTCCTCCTCCTCTTTTACCCTCCCTGTCCCTCCTGTAGATAGTGTATCCTGGTATGTTTACATCCCAGTCATGGTTCTGTGTGTACCATGTTTCTGTGACTGTCACAATATCCAGATCTTCCTCCTCCATCAAGGCCACTAATTCAGGAAGCTTGTTACCCAGACTATGGGCATTGGTACTCATTGCTCTCCATTTTTGATGGCTTTACCTTCTGTTGTGCAACCCCACTGACCTTTCTACCTTGGTATTTTTCTCCATTTAGTACCCTGTTTTGTAGGGGAGGCTGGGATTTTCCTTCTGCTTATCAATGCCTCCCCTTGACTAGTTTAAAGGCTTGCCAATAAAGCATTTAAACCGATTGCCCAAAAGACTTGTTCCCTTCCTGGACAGATGCAGACCATCCTGCCAGTATAGGCTGGTGTCCCTCCAGGTGGAATCCCAGTCCCAATGATGCCAAACCCTGTGCTCCACCATTTTTTCAACCATTTGTTAAACTGCATGGTGTAAAGCACCCTCGCCTCACTCATGCCACTGACAGGCAGCACCTCTGAGAAGGATACTGTAAAGCTACTTGTCTTAAGCCCTCCCAACTCTCTACAAAGTCCTTTACACTGCTCTAATCTCATGTTGAGCCAAGTCATTTGTCCCTAGGTGGACAATGATGTCCAGCTCAGACTCCGATGCAACTGTTCTCGTGATCCCAAGGATGCGCTTCCTGTCCCTCAAGCCATGGCACCAGGAAGGCACCTTACAGTTTTCCCTGCTCCCCAGTTCTATCCCCAATAATTGAGTCCCCCACCAGGAGCTGCTTTCTTTCCTGTGGTGCCCTCTGCCTCCTTCCTGAGGGCCTCCTTGTGACAGTTGTCTGCACCTCCTTAGTCTCCTCTGCAGGTGCATCCATGGGGAACTATGCTCCCCCAGAATGGTGTATGGATTGTGGAGTGTAACAACTGACTGGGTGTGCCTCTGTTCCACCACCCTTACCTCCCTGAGCCCACTGTGGTCCAACTGCTGTGCTTTCTTCGCAACCTCTGAGGTAGTGGTGGTGGCTGTGGTGCTCCCTGGATGGGAGGTTCCCTACCACTGTCCAGTGCGGCCCAAGATGGGCAACTCTCCCTCAGGGCAGATAGTTGTCTGCAAACAGGGCAGCATCTCAGCCTCCAGAAAGACTCCTGGAAGACTGCTCCCCACAGCCATTACATTGTACTACTCCCACATAACTGTCTACCTTGTTTAGTTTTTTTGTGTGTGTGTGTGTGTGATTGGTGCATTATATAGAAATATATGTATTTATATAATGTGTATGCTCATATTGTCAGTGCAGTGTGCTAGACAGGATATGAGACAGTGATGTGCACCTTGCCCTCTTGAGGAAATGATGTCAGAAACCCCAGGTATAAATGAACTATTTCCAGGGGTGGGTGGGGTGAGGGTGGTAAGGGTTGGGCCAAACTGTGCCCTCACAAAACAATCAGCTAAACGCTCCTGACCTACCGATTGCGATGAGTGCCTTCCTGTCAGCAAGATGCCATACACGAACAATTTGTAATACTGCTTTAAACCAATTTGACAGAGAAAATACCCTGCTAATCAAACAGAGAAAAATCCAAACATCCAAGTCAGACACAGGTAAACCTCCCCAGCCCCAAAAGAGCCTGGTGACTTGTGCTCTGAAAACAGTCAGCCCCAAAACACGTCAGCTGTGCAGAAGGGCAGACACAGAAAACAGTATTCAGCCTATCTGGGTTTAAACTCTTCCTGCACTGAAAACCTTAACACTTGTAACACAAGTAAAGCAAGCTCCACCTCCCTCTGTTGATTGAAAGACTGCCTTTTCTGATAATTCTAAGTTGCTTATTTCACCCTTCAGTTAGAAGTATCCTCCACCTGAAGAATATTAACTTTCCTAAGGAATCTGCTTCAACCCAAAGACAATTGTAAATTGTAAAGTTCACCTCCCTCTATTGTGAGCACTACTCACTTTCTTGCAAATCTTAAGTCCAGTGTTGCAGCTTGCAGCCAGAGGTAGCTTCACCTGACGACTATGAGGTTATCCTTCACCTTATGTCCTTTCTGAAGTGTGGACTCTAAAACTGGACACAGTACTCCAGCTGGGGGTATACCAGGGAGTGATACAACGGTAGCACAACATCCCTCCTCCTCCTACTGGAGATGTCACTCCTTATGCAGCCCAGAATCCAATTTGCCCTGCCCATAGCCTTGTCACACTGTACTGCCATCTTGAGGTCCTCTGATATAATAACCTCAAGGACTTTTTCATGTCTAGTGAATATCAGTACCTCCAACCATCCTACACCCTACAACCTATACCCATCATCGGGGTTCCTATGCCCTAGGTACATGATTTTACACGTGTTGGCATTGAACCCCAAATAAGAAAGAAAATGGAATTGTTTGAATGAATTGCAGGCTTTTAAACAGCTTTTCATGGAGTGTGTATGTGTGTGTGTGTGGGGGGGGGCTCTTCTACTATAACTATTTGCTTTGGATTTGGTATAATGTGCAAACAGACTAACCCTGCTCCCCAATCCGTGTGCTATATTGTAGATAAAGAGCCCAAATAGCACTGGGCCAAGCACTGAGCCCTGCAGCAACCCACTTGTCACTGCTGTGGGTGCCAAGAGCTACCCCACCACCACTGCCCTCTGCACCTTCCCCTGTAACCAGTTCTCTATCCATGTAGTCAGACCACCTTCCACCCATACCCCTCCTTCTCCTCACTCTTCTCCTCCTTGGCCTGTGTCCATGCTCCCAGTAGTCCGCACCCTTTCTCCTCCTTATTCTTACCAGGGGGTGGTGCCTTCTGTATTACACTCAGACCACTCTGCCCGCCTCCTTCCAGGGTTACTATGCCTCTGCTTTACCTATATCTAGAGTGGTGAGCTCATCAGGCTCCCCTGTCCAGACCTTTCTACCAGCTTCAGTCTTTTGGCCACCCCACCCCCCGCCATTTGTTTAAATCCATCTTAGTAGAGATATACCCTTCTAATCCTGCCTTTTTTTTTTTTTACACATATTTTCTCACTGGGCTATGGTCGGCTTGGTCATCCTGACCGACCCCCCTAGCCCTGCCCTCGACATCAGGCTGACCTGCTCACCTCCATGGATTACTCCCATGGTGGGATGGTGAGGAGCTTCCCAGGTTTACCCACCAGTGCAGGATCTGGTTGAGGAGGCACCATTCGAGGTGGGTGGGGGGATCGGACGCTAATGCTGCCTGGCCATGGCACATTTTTCACTTTTCTCCCTTTTGCAGAGTGCAGCGTGCAATGAAGCTTAGGCACAGCGTGCTAACGTCCGCCACCCTTTACTACACCACTGTAATAGTGCCAGCAGTCATCACCAGGGGCCGCTACAGAGTGGCGGGTCCCTGGATCCCACCCCAGGATAGGAGAGCAGTCCTCCAGATGCTCAATCCTATCCCTCCCTTACCAATCCCTGGCAGGCCAGGTTTGTGTCTGATCCTGGGTCGCCAGCATGGTGCAAGGTGTGGCATCCAGTGCCTCAACCCTCAGTGCCAGTGGCCCGGCAGCAATGCTGCCTTTAATATGCCCCTCCTCTTCCAGCTCCAGTGTACCCTTTCCCCCATGTACAAGTCACTATTCCTCCAAGACCCTACCCTAGTTAGTCAGTAACCCATAATGTTTCATGTGGCATCAATCCCTCAGCCACTCAAACTCCTCAAGCCTACCCTTCCTCCCCATGCTTGCAAATGGTGCCGGCAGTACCTTCAAGAATGCCACCGACTTCCCCACTCCCTCACACTGCCTGTCCAAGTACTCAAACCTCCCCCTCACTACTTCCGCAGTGTCTCCCGCCAAGTCGTTTGTACTCACATGCAACAGTAAATGAGGTTTCTTCCTGCCCCTTGGTGCACGCTTGAGCAGTGCCTGCCCTGCCCCACCCCTCCTGCTGTAAACCTGGGGACAGCTTCAACCCAAATATGGGTGTGCCTTTTCCCCTTTCCATCCCATCTCACCCATTTCAGTATAGAATCCCCCAGGATGAGTACCCCCCACCTCCCCCTTTCCCTTCTAATACCCTTTCCACCACCCAGTATTCATTCTTCCCTGTCCCTTACCCCGCCAACTGCACCCTCTGTGACTTCTGTATCTGTACCCCCTACTTCTGCCTCACCCCTTTTCTTTGCCTTATTCCTCCCATCCCCCTTGAACCCCTTCCCAGCCTGACTACTTCCTACTGGGCTTCCCATGTTGACCTCCCCTCCTCCCCTGCTGATTTGCAATCCCTCTCCTATCCCTGCTGCTGTTGATTTAGAGTCCGCATTCCCTTCTACTCCGATACTGATGCCCTCCCATCCTTCTCCCTTCCCGTAGCCTTCTCTCCTTCAGTCACCACCTCCTCCTTCCTTACTAGCCCCCTTCTACCCTTTTATCCTCACTATCTCTTCCCCTATCTGTTGCCATCCCTCTCATGCCCCGCTTGTCCTCCCCCTTCAGTGTGTTCCTGCTCCCCCCCTCTGTCCAATAGCAGAGGTTCGAATCTATTTGTAGTCGATACCAGTCTTGCATCTCTTCCCCCTATCAGTTCCCCCTCCTACGTGTTACCCTCCGTGCCACCCCTGGTCCCTCCCTACCCACACAGCCATCTGCTCTCTCCCCTGGTACTCCTCGTCATCTCTTCCTCCCCTATCAGGAGGCCCCCGCCCTCACCTCAGGCACCCCCTCCCTTCTCCTCTCTTTTCTGCTAGTGCCTCTGATACTGGGGTCAGTTTCAGTCCCTAGTTATTCTTCCTCTGTCCCCCTTTGCCATCCCGTATTCCCCCTCAGGATGCTTACCATACTCATCTGCCCTGCCACTTACACACCTCCCTAACCTCCACAGTTCCTCCCTCAACCAGCCAGTCATCTACAGACCATACACCCCCCATCCTCCAAGCCCAGTCCAGGATCATGGCACACCCACACCCTGTACACCCCTCCACTCTTCCAAAGATACCTGCCCTATTGACATGTGGCACATGCCCCATTTTGGCCCCCATCTTATGTTACGGGCTCTTACTCCCAGGTTCTGTACCCTACTACAACTGTTAGGCCCCTATGTAGTCAAATTTTTGTCCCACCCCCCACACTAATCCCCCTATTGACCCCTTGCCAACCAGGGTAATTCAGTCTCATATCTCATCCATTAGATACTGCATTAGTGTAGCAATCCTAAAGCCTCCTTGTCTATTTTTCATCCCTCAGCTACCATACTTTTTGTTCTCAGCTGCCATATAGTTTCACTTAGCCCAGTTAGAAATCCTATTGCACTCCAAGTATTGCTCAGCTCAGTTAGAGAAATAAACAGAACAAAAAAAATTATATTATTACAGCAGTCCTAAAGTTCCAGTTATTGCTTTGTCTCGACTCCAGAGACCTGCTGTAAAATAGGACCACAGAGGACCTGGGCAGGAGGATGGGAAACTGTAAAGTCCTGGCAGAGCTCCATTGAGCTTGCTCACTCCCCCCTCTCACTCGCTCATTCTATTTCTCCCGACGCTGCAGGCTGCCCTTTTGTACTGGGCTCCTGCTTGCAATGGCACCTTTTTCTGCCCACAAAGAAATCCCCAGCAGTCCCTACACAGCTCAATGAGGTTGCTCATTCTGTTTCTCCTGGCACTATAGGCTGCCCATTTATACTGGGCTCCTGCCTCCGTTGGTACCTTTTTTTGCCCACAAAGAAATCTGCAGCAGTTCCGACAGAGCTCTATTGAACTCGCTCACTCCCCCTCTCTCACTCACTCATTCTGTTTCTCCCGGTGCTGCAGGCTGCCTTTTTGTACTGGGCTCCTGCCTACATTGGTGCCTTTTTCTGTCCACAAAGAAATTTGCTGCAGTTCCAATAGAGCCCCGTTGAGCTCGCTCACTCCCACTTTCTCACTCGCTTGTTCTGTTTCTCCTGATGCTGCAGGCTGCCCTTCTGTTCTGGGCCTCTGCCTGCACTGATGCCCTTTTCTACCCACAAAGAAATCTGCTGCAGTCCCAACAGATCTCCGCTGAGCTCGATCACTCGCTCATTCTGCTTCTCCCAGCATTGCAGGCTGCCCTTTTGTACTGGGCTCCTGCCTGTGTTGGCACCTTTTTCTGCCCACAAAGAAATCTGCAGCAGTCCCAACAGAGCTCAGTTGAGCTCGGTCACTCCCCCTCTCTCACTCACTCAATCCTAATCTGTCACAAACACTGATTTCCCAAAGCAACTGCGATTCTGCGCCTGAAGCGGGAAAATACATTTCAGCCAGTATGTAAAAAATTATAGCTGTACTGTTCATTAGGAGGTGTGGACAATGCCAGTGTTGAAAATCTGTAGTGAAATATTGTAAATTCAAGCAGTTTTTCTTCCAAATTTACTACTCAGCTCAGTTACAGAAATAAACAGAACAAATAAATATGTATTATTACAGCAATCATAACACTATAGCTCAGTACTTAGCTCAGTTAGAGAAATAAACAGAACAGCTTAATCTGTATTATTACAGCAATCCTAAAAGTATCCAACCATTGCTTTGTCTCCACTCCAGAGACCCTGCTGTAATGTAGGACCACAGAGGACACTGGGCAGGAGGATGGGCAACTCTAAAGTCCCAGCAGAGCTCCATTAAGCTTGCTCACTCCCCCTCTCTCACTCGCTCATTTTGTTTCTCCTGATGCTGCAGGTTGCCCTTTTGTACTGGGCTCCTGCCTCCACTGGCACCTTTTTCTGCCCACAAAGAAATCCACAGCAGTCCTGACAGAGCTCTCTTGAACTTGTTCACTGCCCCTCTCTCACTTGCTCGTTCCATTTCTCCCAGCGCTGCAGGCTGCATTTTAAACTGGGCTCCTGCCTGCATTGATGCCTTTTTCTGCCCATGAAGACATCTGCAGCAGTTCCGACAGAACTCCATTGAGCTCGCACTCTCACCCTCTCACCCTCTCTCACTCACTCATTCTGTTTCTCCCACTGCTGCAGACTGCCCCTTTGTACTGGGCTTCTGCCTGAGTTGGCACCTTTTTCTGCCCACAAAGAAATCTGCAGCAGTCCTGACAGAGCTCAGTTGAGCTCGGGCACTCTCCCTCTCTCACTCACTCAATCCTAATCTGTCCCAAACACTGATTTCCCAAAGCGACTGCGCTATTCTGTGCCTGAAGTGGGAAAACACATTTCGGCCAGGATGCAAAAAATGACAGCTGTACTGTTCATAAGGAGGTATGAAAAAATGCCAGTGCTGAAAATCTGGTGTGAAAATAGTACTAATTTGCGAAGTTAAAAGGGTGTGTGGAAACTGCACAACGCAGTCATTTTATGGACTTTCATCACAAAATTTTCACCATAGGCATTTTAGGACCTCTGTTCAGTGAACAGTGTCACTGTGGTTTTCTTAATGTGTCCCGAACACTGATTTCCCACAGCAACTGCGCTATTCTGCGCCTGAAGTGCAAAAATGCATTTCAGCCAGTATGTGAAAAACGACAGTTGTACTGTTCATAAGGATGTGTGGAAAAATGCCAATGTTGAAAATCTGTTGTGAAAATATTGCAAATTCATGCAGTTATGAGCGTGCGTATCAACTGCACAACGCACTCTCGTAAAACAGTAATTTTTGGATTTTTCTACCAAATTTACTACTCAGCTCAGTTAGAGAAATAAACAGAACAAATAAATATGTATTATTAAAGTAATCCTAAAAGTATCCAACCATTACTTTGTCTCCACTCCAGAGTCTCTGCTGTAATACAGGACAACAGAGGACTCTGGGCAGGAGGGTGGGCAACTCTAAAGTCCTGGCAGAGCTCCATTAAGCTCACTCACTCCTGCCTCTCACTCACTTGTTCTATTTCTCCCGACACTGCAGGCTGCCCTTTTGTACTGGGCTCCTGCTTGCATTGGCACCTTTTTCTGACCACAAAGAAATCCGCAGCAGTCCCAACACAACTTCATTGAGCTCACTCACTCCTCCCTCTCTCACTCACTCATTCTGTTTCTCCCGGTGCTGCAGGCTGCTCTTTTGTGCTGGGCTCTTGCCTGCATTGGCACCTTTTTCTGCCCAAAAAGAAGTTCACAGCTGGCCCAACAGAGCTCCGTTGAGGACGCTCACTCACCCTCTCTCACTCGCTCATTCTGTTTCTCCTGGCACTGCAGGCTGCCCTTTTGTACTGGGCTCCTGCCTCCATTGGCACCTTTTTCTGCCACAAAGAAGTCTGCAGCAGTCCTGATAGAGCTCCGTTGAGATCGCTCACTCCCCCTCTCTCATTTACTCATTCTGTTTCTCCCACCGCTGCAGGCTGCCCTTTTGTACTGGGCCCCAGCCTGCACTGATGCCTTTTTCTGCCCACAAAGAAATCTGCAGCAGTCCTGACAAAGCTCCGTTGAGCTCGCTCACTCCCCTTCCCTCACTTGCTCGCTCGTTCCGTTTCTCCTGGCACTGCAGGCTGCCCTTTTGTACTGGGCTCCTGCTTGCATTGGGGTCTTTTTCTGCCCACAGAGAAATCCGCAGCAGTCTTGACAGAGCTCCGTTGAGCTCGGTCACTCCCCCCTCTCACTCACTCAATCTTAATCTGTTCCAAACACTGATTTCCCACAGCGACCATGCTATTCTGCGCCAGAAGTGCAAAAACATATTTCAGCCAGGATGTGAAAAATGACAGCTATACTGTTCATAAGGAGGTGTGAAAAAATGGCAGTGTTGAAAATGTGGCTTGAAAATATTTTCCAATTGTTTAACCAGTTTAACCAATATTCCAAATTTCCGAAGTTACAAGGGTGCATGGAAACAGTTCAAAGCACACTTGTAACATAGTCATTTTAAGGACTTTATTCACTAAATTTTCAACATAGGGATTTTAGGACCTCTGCTCATAAAAAGTGTCACTGTCATTTTCTTAATCGGTCCCGAACACTGATTTCCCACAGCGACCGTGCTATTCTGTGCTGGAATTGCAAAAAGCACATTTTGGCCAGAATGGGAAAAATGACAGCTGTACTATTCATAGAAGTGTGAAAAATGCCAGTGTTGAAAATCTGGCTTGAAAATAATGCAAGTTCACAAAGTTACGGCGTGCGTGTAACTGCTGCTTATGCGCTCGTAAAATAAGTCATTTGTGGATTTTTCCACCAAATTTGCAACATAGGCTTTTGAGAGCCCACCTCATGAACACTGGCACTGTTGTTTCATTAATCAGTCCCAAAAGGTGATTTCACGCAGTGACCACAAAATCACCTTTAGGGGCTGAATAACACCATGACTGTGGCTGACTTCATAATGCGGGGTCCCAAAAACCCCACGTTAAAAATGTGGTGCAAAAATTCCAAAAAATGCCTGCGATATGCACCAAAGTTGAAAAAACCCTATTTATGCCATTATACGGCTAACTGGCATTTCCTCAGTTCGCGGTTGGCTTTGAAGAGTGCAGACGTGTTCCTGGTCCACCGAAGATAGTCGCGCTGGACTCTGGAGGCAAGTATGGGGTGAGGGTGTGTGTAGGGAGGTGGGATATGCAGTAGGTGGGTGCAGGTTGGGGGAGGGACGCAAACAGCGAGGGACCATTTTCTTCTCTTCAGGGTGCAAAGAAAAATAAATAGACACTGCGGGATGGTTTTCCTTTTTACAGGTGCTTCTGGCATGCTGGGGTGGGCTCCCAGCATGCCACCTATGTGTTTTGGGGTGGGGGCACTGGAGCCAACGGGGATTGGGCACCCCCATCAGCACATACTTGGGGGGGCTCATGAACCGAGGGGGATTGGGCACCCCCCTCAACACACAAGAAATGGGGGGAACATGTCGATGGGGATTGGGTACCCCTCATCAGCAAAGAAAGAAGGGAGGGGACATGATGCTGAGGGGGATTGGGCACCCCCTCAGCACACAGTAACAGAAACAGACAGGGACTGGGCTCCCCATCGGCAAACTGGATGTGGGGGAATGCAAGGGACCACCCTGCAATGACGGGTCACTCCCTCATTGCAATGGATGACACTGCAATGACGAGTTGGCCCCTGATTGCAGCAGCTGAAACCTTTCAAGGTTGTGGCACGCTGACTGAACTAGTGTCAGCAGCAGCGTGCCACGGCATTGGGGAATAGGGGCCAAGCCTTAGAAGGCAGTGGGGGCTTTGGCCACAACAGTGCCACACCTCTACAACCTGCTTCTGGAGCAAGCTGCCGCAATACTGTATGTTTCTTGTACATGTGCGCAATCAACATAAAAAGGTTTAGGGTAGAGTAAAAAAGGGTATGCCCACCTCCTGGTGGCATGTTGACACAGGGCACTCACTAATATCTAGCATGAGGATGATCCCCTAACCACTACCTGTGCAGCCCAACACATAACTCCCCTTGTCAAGAGACATTAGAATAACAATATGTGTTTTAATTGTAGCTTAAAATATAATTTTAGAACTGTTAGAACAACAGGTAACAAGCATTTGTCAGTGCTGAATGTTGCTTGCTTCTATGTGCTGTTTAGGTATTTGGAAGTCATTAGAGTGCAAATATTGAAAATTTGCGAACTTCCGTACGTAGGAACTACGCGGCGCGTACTGTTCGTCAGATCATTTTAAGATTTTTCACTAATTTTCAACATAGCCATTTTAAGACCTCTGCTCATGAACAGTGTCACTGTGATTTTGTTAATCTGTCCCATACATTGAGTTTGCACACTGACTGCGCCATTGTGCGCTACATGGGTGGAAACATGTTTGGGCAGGATGTGAAAATGACAGCTGTACTGCTCATACGGAGTGTGGTAAAATGGCAATGTTGAAAATCTGGAGGAAAATACTGTGTACCTATAACCTACGAGTCGCGAGGAACTGCACAACGCACGCCTGTAAAACAGTAATTTTAGGAATTTTTTCACCAAATTTTCAACATAGCCATTTTAAGACCTCTGCTCATGAACAGTGTCACTGTGATTTTCTTAATTTGTCCCGTACATTGATTTCGCACACCAACTGCGCCATTCTGCGCTACGGGCAGAAACACATTTTGGGTGAGATGTGAAAAATGACAGCTATACTACTCATAAGAAGGTGTGGTAAAATGGCAATGTTGAAAATCTGGAGTGAAAATATTGAAATTTCGCGAACTTACGAGCCTCGTAAGACTGCATAGCGTAGCCTTCATAAAACAGTCATTTTGAATTTTGCACCAAATTTTCAACCACGGGGTTTTGGGACCCTTCTCATGAATGATGTCACTGTCATGGTGGATTCAGGCCGAAGGGTGATTTCACAGTCACTGTGTGAAATCACCCCCGGGCCAATCGCCATGACAGTGACATTATTCATGAGAAGGGGTCCCAAAACCCCATGTTGAAAGTTTGGTGCAAAAATTCCCAAAAATGCCTGAGATATGCAACAAAGTTGAAACCCCCCTATCTAGGCCATTATACAGCTTACCGGCATTTCCTCAGTTCGCGGTCGGCTTTGAAGAGTGCAGACGTGTTCCCGGTCCACCGAAGATCATTGCGCTGGAGTCCGGAGGTAAGTATGGGGTGAGGGGGGTGTGGGGAGGCTGTGTGCACAGTGGGTGGGTGCAGATTGTGAGGAGGGTCAGAGACGCCCCGCAGGACTGCTTTCGTTTTCAGGTTGAAAAAAAAGACGCCATGGGATCATTTGCCACGCTGGGTGGGCTCCCAGCATGGCACAAGGATGTTGGGGGCGTTTCAGCCAATGGGGATTGGGCACCCACGGTCGGCCAAGAACTCAGTTACCCGCTGGGGTGGGCTCCCAGCGTGGCACCTACAACTGGGGAGAGAGAGACGAGCTCAGCCGACGGGATTGGGCACCCCGCCGGCTCACGCAGTAGATACGGGCACACACGCGCGTGTGTGGTGGGGGAGCTACGCTTCCAGTGGGCTTTATCTCTGCTCACTGAAGCGTAGCTCCCCCTTTCAACTGTATGCCACTGCATTTTGGAGCGTGTCATAGACAGCTCCAAAATGCATTGGCTTACAGGGGCCGCGCCTGCCAGCTCACTGACTGAATTGGAGGAGGAGGTGACACACCTCCGAAATCTCCGATGATGACACTATGTTTCTTGCACGTGCGTGCAAACAACATAAAAATGGCTTGTGATTGCCTTACAATTCAAGATAAGTTTTCTCACTCCTATGAGCTTTTCCTTTGTCTGTAGAGTGTGCTTAATTACTGCCTCATCTTCTGTGCTGCTAGCCTCCCCTCTCAACCCCCCCCTTTTGTACCTCTTGTCAATGGATCCCATTCTGTGCTGATAGGCTCCCTTCCCCCACACTGCCAACATAGATACAGTATCACCCTGTCAAATGTTTGTACTGTTGGTGCCCAGACACTATGGGATTAGACACTGCATAAGTAATAAATGACTTATTTAATTACTTACTACAGATGAGCTTTTGGCCCACCTACTTTGCCCATTAGTGTTAAGTAACCCTGCAAACTTAGCTGGAATAAGGTTGTTAAAGCTACTAATTTTAGTTCAGTTTTTAGGCTGTGAATTTGTGTATTGTTCTTTTGGTTTTGCATCAGACGTATTTAATGTGTAGGCTCTTCCAGTGCTGAGTTTATAATGAGCCATGCTTCAGAACATTAAATAAAAATAATAAAAAATAAAGCTCAAGCTTCTGGTCTCCAGGTGAGACCAACTCTGCCCACCCACTGTTCCCAAGATCCTTTACCCTGCAGGGCAGTAGTTTTGTCATAGGCATGCAGTAGTTTTGCCATGCAATTATGTAGCAACTTATTTACAGTGATTTTATATGTAATTACTAGTCACATGAACTTATTTTAAATGAGTGTTAGAGGGAGGAGCTGTGTCTGACTTTGGCACATTGAACTGATCAGGGTTTGATTCCCACAACTTCCACTTGCATGCTATGTTGAGGTTACGATGTTGCTAGCCCACTTGTAACAAGGGTCAAGCTCTAAAAACAGGAGTTTTGGGAAATGTGTGTTCATAACATCCCAATGCCATGGCATGCTGCTGCTGACACTAGTTCAGCCAGTGTGCCACAACTTTGAAAAGTTTCAGATGCTGCAATCAGGTGCCGCTTTGTCATTGCAGTGTCAGCCATTCGCTGAAATGAGGGAGCAACCCGTCATTGCTGGGCAGAACGTTAGTACTGTGATATTGTTTGTGAACATGGCGGCGGCTTGCCGGCGTGTTCACAAACAATATTCATCAGCCCCCACTGCCGAAGGGGTGCCCAATTCCCCTTGGCATGTACCCTCCCACAACAGTTTTTATTTAGCGACAGGTGCCCCAATCCCCATCGGCTTCACTCCCATCCCAGTTGAAGTTGCCGATGGGAGAGCACACTCCCGGTCGGCTTCAGTCCCCTCCTTCAGTTTCTGTGGCCAATGGGTGAGCCTACTCCCCGTCAGCATAATGTCCTCCCCCCCAAAAAAAACCTTCGTTTTCTGCTTAGGGAGGTGCCCAATCCCACTGGGCCCATGCCCCTCCCCTGTACATGCTGACAGGGTGCCCAATCCCCTGTCAGCTACTGCCCCCCAAAAAGCAGTTGGATGATACACTGAGCCCACCCCAGCATGCCCAATGCCCTGTAAAGAAAAAAAAACTGTCCCGCGATGATTTTTATTTTTTAAACCTGTAAAATCAGAAAACGTCCCTCATGTCTCCTGCCCCTCCCTCAACTCATGCCCACCCACTGCTTACCCCACCTCCCCACTCCCCATCACCCCATACTTACCTCCGGAGCCCAGTGCGATGATCTTCGGTGGACCGGGAACACATCTGCACTCCTCAAAGCCAACCGTGAACTGAGGAAATGCCAGTAAGCTATATAATGGAATAAGTAGGGCTTTTTCAACTTTTTTACATATGTCAGGCATTTTTTGGAATTTTGACACCAAATTTTCAACATGGAGTTTTTGGGACTCCTCCTCCTCATGAATTCTGCCACTAGTGTTATTTGGTCCCAAAAGGTGATTTCATGGTCACTGCATGGAATCACCTTTCGGGATGGATTAGCAAAATGACAGTGCCAGTGTTCATGAGTTGGATGTTGCAAATTTGATGGAAAAATTCCAAAAAATGACTGTTTTATGAGTGTGCTTTGTGCAGTTGCTACGCACGCTCATAACTTCGCGAATCTGCAATATTGTCACACCAGATTTTCAACACTGGCATTTTTCCACACCTCCTTGTGAACAGTACAGCTGTCATTTTTCACATCCTGGCCAAAATGTGCTTTCGTACTTCCAGCACAGACTAGCGTGGGTTGCTGTGGGAAATCAGTGTTTGGGACAGATTATGAAAATGGCAGTGACACTGTTCATGAGCAGAGGTCCTAAACTGCCTATGATGAAAATTTGGTGACGATACTCTATAAAATGACAGTGTTACGAGCGTGCGTTGTGCAGTTTGTACGCACGCTCGTAAGTTCGCAAATTTATAATATTTTCACTCCAGATTTTCAACTTTGCCATTGTTCTTCACCTACTTATGAACAATGCAGCTGTTACTTTTCACATCCTGGCTGAAATGTGTTTTCACAGTTCCGGCGCAGAATAGCGCGGTCGCTTGGGAAATCTGTGTTCGGGACACATTATGAAAATGACAGTAACAATGTTCAGTAGCAGAGGTCCTAAAATGCCTATGTTGAAAATTTGGTGATGAAAGCCCATAAAATGAGTGTGTTATGAGCGTGATTTGCCCAGTTTCCACACACACTCGTACCTTCACAACTTTGTAATATTTTCACTCCAGATTTTCAACATTGCCATTTTTCCACACCTCATTATGAACAGTGCAGCTGTCATTTTTCGCATCCTGGCTGAAATGGATTTTCGCTCTTTCGGCGCACAATTGTGCGGTTGCTGTGGGAAATCAGTGTTCATGACACATTAAGAAAATCACACTGACACCGTTCATGAGCAGAGGTCCTAAAATGCCTATGTTGAAAATTTTGTGATGAAACTCCATAAAATAACTGTGTTACGAGCGTGCCTTGTGCAGTTTCCACGCTCCCCTGTAACTTCACAAATTAGTAATATTTTCATGCCACATTTTCAACACTGCATTTTTCCACTCCTCCTTATGAACATCCAGCTGTCATTTTTCATATCCTGGCTGAAATGTGTTTTCATACTTCTGGCATAGAATACCACTGTCACTGTTGGAAATCAATGTTTGAGACAGATTAGGATCAAGCGAGTAAGAGGGGAGGAGTGACAGAGCTCAACTGAGCTCTGTCGGGACTCCTTCGGATTTCTTTGTGGGCAGGAAAAGGTGCCAATGCAGGCAGAAGCCCAGTACAAAAGGGCAGCCTGCAGCGCCAGGAGACAAAGAACAAGCGAGTGAGGGTGGAGCAGTGAGTGAGCTCAACGGAAGTCTGTTGGGACTGCTGCGGATTTCTTTGTGGGCAGAAAAAGGCAGCAATGCACGCAGGGGCCCAGTACAAAAGTCCAGCCTGCAGCAGCAGGAGAAACAGAATGAGTGACTCAGAGAGGGGGAGTAAGCAAGCTCAATGGAGCTCTATCGCGACTGCTGCAGATTTCTTTGTGAGCAGAAAAGGGCGGCAACGCAGGCAGGAGGCATGTACAAAAGGGCAGCCTGCAGCACCGGCAGAAATGGAACAAGCAAGTGAGAGGGGGGAGTGAGTGAGGTCAACGGAGCTCTATAGTGACTGCTGCGGATATCTTTGTGGGCAGAAAAAGATGGCAATGCAGGCAGGAGCCCAGTACAAAAGGCCAGCCTGCAGCACTGGCAGAAACGGAATGAACGAGTGATAGAGGAGGACTGAGTGAGTTCAGAGGAGTTGTGTCAGGACTGCAGCAGATTTCTTTGTGGGCAGAAAAAGGTAGCAATGCACACAGGGGCCCAGTACAAAAGGGCAGGCTGCAGCAGTGGGAGAAACAGAATGAGTGAGTGATAGAGGGGGAGTGAGCGAGCTCAATGGTGCTCCATTGTGACTGCTGCAAATTTCTTTTTTAGCAGAAGAAGGCAGCAATGCAGGCAGGAGCCCAGTACAAAAGGGCAGCCTACAGCACCAGCAGAAACAGAATGAGCGAGTGAGAGAGGCGGAGTGAGTGAGCTCAACGGAGCTCTGTTGGGACTGATGTGGATTTCTTTGTGGGCAGAAAAAGGCAGCAAAGCACACAGGGGCCCAGTACAAAAGTGTTGCCTGCAGCAGTGGGAGAAACAGAATGAGTGAGTGAGAGAGGGGGAGTGAGCGAGCTCAATGGAGCTCTATTGTGACTGCTGCAGATTTCTTTGTGGGCAGAAGAAGGCGGCAATGCAGGCAGGAGCCCAGTACAAAAGGGCAGCCTAATGTACTGGCAGAAAAAGAACAAGTGAGTGAAAGAGGGGGAGCCAGCAAGCTCAACGGAGCTCTGTCAGGACTGCTGCAGATTTCTTTGTGGGCAGAAAAAGGCGCCAACAGAGGCAGGAGCCCAGTACAAAAGGGCAGCCTGCAGCTCCAGGACAAACAGAATGAGTGAGTGAGACAGGGGAGTGAGCAACCTCAAAGGAGCTATGTCTGGACAGCTGCAGATTTCTTTGTGGGCAGCAAAAGGTGCCAATGCAGGCAGGAGCCCAGTACAGAAGTGCAGCCTGCAGCGCTGGGAGAAATGCAATGAGCGACTGAGAGAGGGGGAGTGAGTGAGTGAGCTCAATGGACCTCTATCGTGACTGCTGCAGATTTCTTTGTGGGCAAAAAAAGGCAGCAACGGAGGCAGGAGCCCAGTACAAAAGGCCAACCTGTAGCACTGGCAGAAATGGAATGAGCGAGTGAGAGAGGGGGACTGAGCAAGCTCAGTGGAGCTGTGTCAGGACTGCTGCAAATTTCTTTGTGGGCAGAAAAAGGCAACAATGAACACAGGGGCCGCAGTATGGAAGGGCAGGCTGCAGCATAAGAGAAACAGAATGAGCGAGTGAGAGAGAGTGGGAGTGAGCGAGCTCAACGGAGCTCTACCATGACTGCTGCAAATTTCTTTCTGAGCAGAAGAAGGTGGCAACACAGGCAGGAGCCCAGTACAAAAGGGCAACCTGCAGCACCAGAAGAAATGGAATGAGCGAGTGAGAGAGGGGGAGTGAGCAAGCTCAAATAGCTCTGTCGGGACAGCTGCAAATTTCTTTGTGGACAGAAAAGGGTGCCAATGCAGGCTGGAACCCAGTACAAAAAAGCAGCCTGCAGCAGCGGGAGAAACAGAATGAGTGAATGAGAGAGGGGGAGTGATCGAGCTCAACGGAGCTCTATCATGACTACAGCAGATTTCTTTGTGGGCAGAAGAAGATGGTAACGCAGGCAGGATCCCAGTACAAAAGGGCAGCCTGCAGTGCCAGCAGAAATGGAATGAGCAAGTGAGAGAGGGGGAGTGAGCGAGCTCAATGGACCTGTGTTGGGACTGCTGCAGATTCCTTTGTGGGCAGAAAAAGCCACCAAAAAAGGCAGGAGCCCAGTACAATGGGGCAGCCTGCAGTGCCAGGAGAAACAGAATGAGCAAGTGACAGAGGGGCAGTGAGCGAGCTCAACGAACCAATGCAATCAACATTCGGCATACAGTACCTATCCTGCATAGTGAAAAATGACTTACTTTAACCTACTGCACATTATAACTAAGGATGATATGTGGAACACATCTAGCTTTATTTGAATAAAAATTTCAATATTCAGCCAATTCCTCTGTACCCAGCTTTGCTATACTTAACTGATAAGTAGGGGAGGGGAGACATAATCCTTTCACACCTACTATTCAGAACAGCAGTTAGAAAGAGAGACATCACATTGACGACAAACACCACTGGTATTATGTGTGGGTCTTACAAAGATTACTTTTCTTTCAGTTAGGTAGGGCACCAAGTGTTCTTCCCATGGACTGGAAATGTGTCCCAACAAGTCAGTCAGCAATTTGTTTGGAACACTGGTTAATAATTTTTTTTTATCAGTTTTCTAAATGCTTTCACAAGTTCCAGAACTTGGAAAAGCTGTAGTGGTTAAGGGCATGGAGCAGCAAACCTGAAGACCTGGGTTCGAATCCTATTAGCCCTCACTTGGATACTGTGTGACTCTGAGCAAGTCACTTAACTTCCTTGTGCTCCCAGGTCTATCTGAAGAAAGCTTTGGCTAAACAAGTTCCCCTTTCCTTTTTAAGCTGTTTGTCTTGCACAACAAACATTACGGTATCTACTAGTCTTCTATCATAAGCAAGGCAGTAATAATGTAGCATTAATGCTCGACTTCCTAGTTGCACATTAATCACCTACTAATTCATACAACTGTCAGTAAATAACAAATATTCATAGCAAGGTTACGAGGCATGCTGCTGACATATGATAAGACAGAGACCAGCCTGTCTTGTTCTATAATGCCAGATTAAATGTGAGGATTAAAGTGAGGATCAGCCACTATACCCTATTATTGTGTTTCCTCTACAACCCCATCAAACACTATTTCACACACTCACCACCCTTTCTGTGAAGTATTCTTCATAATGCCCTTTTCCAGCTTGAGTGAATCCTCCCCTGGTTAATGCACAGTTAAACAAACTTACATATCCTTCACTCCTACCCCCCCCCACCCACGTTTTCTCAGTTGGAGAGTTGCAATTCAGTGGTGGACAGTTTATGCCTGTGTTCTGCAGGTGACTTTATTTATTTATTTTTTTTATTTTTTGTACCAGGTGAGACACACTAATCTGGTTACAGGTGTGACTTGGGAGCACATGGAAGTTAAGTGACTTGTTCAGTGTCACATAGTATGCACGAGGGACTGTGGGATTCAAATCCAGGTCTCCAGGTTTGCAGCTCAGAGTCTTAAATCACTGTGCTATACTGCCTCCTTTGGGCAATGATTGCTTATACAGGGTGGAGCATTTAGGTAGTTATTGAGCTCTTTATGCATAACCAGATTTGAATCCATCAGTATTTCCTGATGTTGGAAGGGTGGTGCTGCACTGTTACGCTTGAGTTGCTTCACACTCAGCGGAAGTACAGGAACTAGCATAAAAAAAAAACTCAGAGAAGCTACAGTATGTAAACAAAGCATGGGCATCTATTCAACAAAACGGAAACAGAAAAAAAGCACAGCACATAACTTAATTAAAACCAAAAAACAATAATTCAGAGCTATGTCTATGGGGCACTGTCTCTCTATTGGAGGTGCAATGACAGGATTATGAGGTTTTGCACCCCAGGGTTTTGTGCCTTTAATGTTTAAAAAAAATGGCAATATGTTATACTTCTGGCTAACTTTATTACACCTTATCTTGTTTTTACAATGACTTTAACTGTATTGCCATGCATGAGTCATGTAAAAAAAATATGATGAGGATGAATCACTTCTTGATAATTCTTCCCTGAGTAACAAAGATAAACACAGCAAGCAGACCACCTCACAATTCTGGATACCAGACAGCAAAAAAAAAGAAATGAATAAGATGAGTAGATCTATGTGTGTTCTGAGAGGTATACAGCAGAAGTATGTTGCAGTGTTTGACAGTTTGTGAGGCTGCCTTTCAGATGATGGCAGTACATTAAACTTAGCAAACTTCCTTAGCACCCTGTCTTGTTTATTGTTCTTGTACTCACATAAATGTAAGGTCAGGCATGAATCATGGACACAAAAAAATTCCTCTCCCCTTGAAGCGTGAGAACTTTAGAACTACTTTACTGGAGCTGGCCTTGTTTATTTATTTGGTTATTTTAGTTTTTGTTAACCAGTTCTTGCACTACACATACTGTGCAGTACATATTTTCAGTCATGTCTCGGGAGAGTCCGGACTACAAGACAAATATGGGATCATAAATTACAAAGAAATACACAACAAATGAGAATGACATTCTTTGATTACATGTTTACTTAAAAGCATTTACAAGAAACACTTTGCTTATGGAGTAGTTTTCTGTATTCTGTTTACTGCACTACTGATACCACCTCATCCTCCTCACTCCCCCCCCCCCAACACACGCACTCCATTCACGTTGTCATATCTATCATACCCGTTTTGGAGATTGATCTGCCACAACTATTATATGTCTCCTCTGAAATTATTAACTATCATGACATTGTATCTACAATGTTTTACCGCCATCTGCGAATAGAGATGCAGCGAATTTAAAATCCGCTGGCGAAGTGCACGTGAAGTGGGCACTTCACGTTGCCACTCCGCTACGTGGAGTGGGCAATGCAAAGTGCTCACTTTGTCTTGTCATTACCACTTCGCGTTGGGCTGAATGACAACGCGAAGTAAGGCGAAGTCATTGATTTCAATGGACTTCGCATTCCTCGTTATGATTCTAAGTGATCCACTTGGTGTTT
Organism: Neoceratodus forsteri; assembly: GCA_016271365.2. Taxonomy (NCBI): domain Eukaryota; kingdom Metazoa; phylum Chordata; order Ceratodontiformes; family Ceratodontidae; genus Neoceratodus; species Neoceratodus forsteri. The sequence goes on along the minus strand of JADMNL010000023.1, from coordinate 564,670,585 downwards.
CAGACTTGGCAGCCCCCCCCCCACACACATCACATGGCTTACAGTACTGTAATTCACATGCTTTCTAGCCTGGCAGGAAGGAAGTGAGTCACACAGACAGTTTCACTTTCTCCTGTGCAGACTGAGAGAGAAGAGCGTTTTTTTTTTGATTGCAGAGGAGGATAGTTAACCCAACAGCTTTTTTAAAAGCTACATTTTTTTGTCTTTTCTGTACTGTTTTTTACTTAATTTGTTCTTTCTGTAAATTTTATTTTTCTTACCTACTTACTTAGTTGTTTGTCTGTGTGTGTGTGACTGTGTGTGTGTTGTGCTTGTGTCGTGAGATGGAGCAGGGTGAGGGAATGTCTGGGCCGGGGGCAGCTCTGGGAGAGCATGGTAGTACACGTCATCATACCATGCGCATGCATGGGGGGCATGGGTGCCCATTTGTGTTGGACTGCTCTAAACTTGTGAGTATCCAACCCCCGGAAGCAGGACCATCACTGCCTCCTGACTCTGAGGCAGTTCAACCACCAACACCACCACCACCAAGTTCGGCACTAGGTCCTTTGGAGCACGATGTGCCTGTTCCCCCAGACCCAGGTGTGGATCCCATCAGTACTGTTGAACAGTGTGAGCAGCCTACTGCCAGTTCATCTGGCCCTCCCCTGCCTGTGCCTGGTGCTCCCTGCACCTCCATTGTTTGGCAGTTTTTTGACTGTGTAGGGGGGACAGCAGTGTGGTGAAGTGTCGCCTATGTGCGGTGGAGGTGCGCCGTGGCCCCCGGGGGAGTCACCTGGGGACCAGCACACCCATATGCTTAATCACCACCAGTTGGAGTGGCAGGCTGCCACAGAACGGACCATGTCTGTACCTGCTGGCTGTTCCATGGCAGAGGGTGCCGCTGTGCATTGCGGCATCCCTAAGAAGAGGAGGGCCACAGCAGCACCTGTTGCTCCACCAGCACCCCCACCACCACCACCACCAGCAGGTCAGTCTGTTGAAGGAGTGGACATCAGAGAAGTGTGTGTAACACTGTCTGACTTGGCAGTTCTCTGGAGTGCTGTTGAGGAGAACAGCGAGGGGATGAGTGCTGTGGAGCAGCGGCTGGATGACATAGAGGGACATCAGCTTCAAATTATGTCTATGCTGGAACTGCTGCAGGATCACCATAGGATCCCACATTAGTTTTGTTTCCTCACACCATGTCCCCCCCCACCTTCCTTGCTCTGTCATAAAATGTATTCCTCCACCATCCCTGACCCGTGTATGTAATTATGCCCTTTTTTTTGTTGTCTTCAGTATGCGTTACACTTTGTATTCTGGGACCCCTTCCTTCTGTTAAGTGTCTGTGTGTTTTGTGTGTATGCACTGTTTTGGTGCCTCATTTTTCTGCATCCGCAAAAGGCATCTGTCTTGTGTCCAGAAAATTGACAAGTGGTAACACAGTGAAATGAGAGTGTTTCAGCGTAAGGTGCCAGCGTGGCTCAGTTGGTAGCACATCTGCCTCTGGACCAGAAGGTCGTGAGTTCTCGTCCCACACCGGGATTGGACTTGCACCTAAAAATCGCTGGCATCTGAGTGCAGTATTGGGGGGTGCTGTACTGCTGGGGTGTGCCGTCCTTCAGATGAGACGTTAAACCGAGGTCCCTTCTGCCCGTCCTGGTGTTGTCCTGGTGGGTGTCCAGGTGGAAGTAAAAGAACCCAAGGCACTCTTCACAAAGAGCAGGGAGCATTCCTGGTGTCCTGGCCAACATTCCTCTTCCCATAAACTGGTTCATGCAATTATCCAGGCTGTGTGTGGGTGATGATGTGCGATATGGCTGCCACCACACATTCAGTCACTTCACTACCAGTCTAGCATTGCTTGTAAAGTGCTTTGGGATACTGTGTATGAAAAGTGCTATATAAATACTGATTCTTCTTCTTCAGCACATACAAAGTCCCCCAGAATTTATGGCGTACTCAGTCATGCGCGCAGTGGTGGCACAGAGTCCCCAGATTTTTTCTGCAGGCCCAGAATGCATCCTCCCTGTGTCCAGAAAAGTGATCGTCTCAACTAGATTGAAAGGTGCCCTTTGGCTGTACAGTAACAGTAGCCTTGGTGAGTGTGTATATATATATATATATATATGATATATATATATATATATATAGAGAGAGAGAGATATAGAGATATATATATATATAGAGATATATATATATATAGAGAGAATATATATATATATATATATATATATATATATATATATATATATATATATATATATATATATATATATATATATATATATATATATATATAGAGAGAGAGATAGAGATATATATATATATATATATATAGAGAGAGAGAGATATATATATATATATATATATAGAGAGAGAGAGAGAGAGAGAGAGATAGATATATATATATATATATAGAGAGATATATATATATATATATATATAGATAATATATATAGATATATATATATATACATAGAATATATATATGTATATATATATGTATATATAAGAGAGAGAGAGAGAGTTGTGTATTTTGTAGGTGATGATGAGGGGGGTTGAACTTGACATGGACATGTACTCATGCTATTGTTCTGCATCACACACAGGTGACTCTGTCTCCGAACTGTTGCTGTGCACCGTCCAGTGTTCAATGAGAATTTTTTGCACTTAAATGGAAATGGATAACTGTCAAGCACATGAAGGTAAGTATTTCTCTTTTTTTTTTTGGGGGGGTCATATTTTCAGTTTTGTCTGTAATGGTTTCTTATTTTGTTATTTCTTCATGGATTTCATCAGCATCCTTCCGGAGTCCGGTTCTTAATGATGGTCATGGAATGAAACGACTTCTGCATGTTGCATGTGTGTCCGACCTCGGGTCGGGAAGGGGTGTGCCTGATCATGTTGACAAACTATTTTGGATGAGGCCACTTTGACAGAACAACAAAGTATCGCAAATTTTCCTAAAAAAAGGAATGAATGACTTCTTAAAAGTTACAACTTCATTGTTATGTGTCCCTCCCTGGTTCTCAAATCTCAATCCCTAAAGTCAAGTTACATTTCAGAGACACATCTTGTCAACTACTAAGACAACCTGTTGTTTGCAATATTTGCGGCAGTCTTTACAAAGCAATGAAATGGAAGAAATAAAATCTTCATACTTACCAGCATGGATTTCACATGGCCATTACATCGCTTCCTTTCTGTATGGTATAGCTACAGCATCTTTCCCAACAAGTAATTTTAGCAATGGAGCCTGTTTTTTTTCTCCTGTAAAAGAAACAAAAGAAGTGCACTGTATGTGTTTTGCCACTGCGGCTCTGAAGAGCTACAGAAAACAAAACAGACAACTTAAGGAAGTGAGGCAGCATAACAGACATGAGTGCACATACTCACTTTATGGTTTAAATATTAAGAAGCTGGTGGTGGTGGTGCACTGGTGGACTGGTGGTCCGTAGTGGGCAGACAGACTCATGGTGGCAGCAGACTTGGATAACATCAGTCCCGGTGGTGGTCCATGGGGGCAGACAGACTCATGGTGGCAGCAGACTTGGATAACATCAGTCCCGGTGGTGGTCCATGGGTCAGACAGACTCATGGTGGCAGCAGACTTGGATAACATCAGTCCCGGTGGTGATGGTCTGGGCTGGGCAGACAGACTCATGGTGGCAGCAGAGTTGGATAACATCAGTCCCGGTGGTGGTGGTGGTCCGGGGGCAGACAGACTCATGATGGCTGCAGACTTGGATAACATCAGTCCTGGTGGTGGTGGTCCGGGGTGGGCAGACAGACTCATGGTGGCAGCAGACTTGGATAACATCAGTCCCGGTGGTGGTGGTCCAGGGTGGGCAGACAGACTCATGTTGGCAGCAGAGTTGGATAACATCAGTCCCAGTGGTGGTGGTCCGGGGTGGGCAGACAGACTCATGGTGGCAGCAGAGTTGGATAACATCAGTCCCGGTGGTGGTGGTCTGGGCTGGGCAGATAGATTCATGGTGACAGCAGACTTGGATAACATCAGTCCCGGTGGTGATGGTGGTCCATGGTGGGCAGACAGACTCATGGTGGCAGCAGACTTGGATAACATCAGTCCCGGTGGTGGTGGTGGTCCATGGGGCAGACAGACTCATGGTGACAGCAGACTTGGATAACATCAGTCCCGGTGGTGGTGGTGGTGGTCCATGGTGGGCAGACAGACTCATGGTGGCAGCAGACTTGGATAACCTCAGTCCCGGTGGTGGTGGTCCGGGGTGGGCAGACAGACTCATGGTGACAGCAGACTTGGATAACATCAGTCCCGGTGGTGATGGTGGTCCGGGAGGCAGACAGACTCATGGTGACAGCAGACTTGGATAACATCAGTCCCGGTGGTGGTGGTCCGGGGTGGGCAGACAGACTCATGTTGGCAGCAGAGTTGGATAACATCAGTCCCAGTGGTGGTGGTCCAGGGTGGGCAGACAGACTCATGGTGGCAGCAGAGTTGGATAACATCAGTCCCAGTGGTGGTGGTGGTCCAGGGGGCAGACAGACTCATGTTGGCAGCAGAGTTGGATAACATCAGTCCCGGTGGTGGTGGTGGTCCGGGGTGGGCAGACAGACTCATGGTGGCAGCAGACTTGGATAACATCAGTCCCGGTGGTGGTGGTCCGGGCTGGGCAGATAGATTCATGGTGACAGCAGACTTGGATAACATCAGTCCCGGTGGTGATGGTGGTCCATGGTGGGCAGACAGACTCATGGTGACAGCAGACTTGGATAACATCAGTCCCGGTGGTGGTGGTGGTCCATGGGGGGCAGACAGACTCATGGTGACAGCAGACTTGGATAACATCAGTCCCGGTGGTGGTGGTGGTCCATGGTGGGCAGACAGACACATGGTGGCAGCAGACTTGGATAACCTCAGTCCCGGTGGTGGTGGTCCGGGGTGGGCAGACAGACTCATGGTGACAGCAGACTTGGATAACATCAGTCCCGGTGGTGATGGTGGTCCGGGAGGCAGACAGACTCATAGTGACAGCAGACTTGGATAACATCAGTCCCAGTGGTGGTGGTCCGGGGTGGGGGGGCACACTGCCTTTTAAATACTGCAGTTAAAACCTGCCAATATTAACCACATCATCATCCTCATAAAGAAAACTGCCCTCACAGTTATCGATGTCTGAAGTCTGACCACTGGGAAATTCTTTCTCCATTGTGTCATCATCTACGTCAGTGGTGGGCCGTTTCAGGCAGCCACTGCCAGTGCCACCAGGATGCTCCATTTCCACATCAGCAAGACCACCATGACTAGGCCAGGGTACGAATACCGAGGTTGCAGTCTGTGCTGGTATGTGCCTCTCATTCATTTTAATGAATGTTAGCAAACTAACATTTGCAGGAGACGGGTTTGTTCGACGATCCCTGACTATTGCACCGGCTGAGCTGAATACCCTCTCAACACTTACACTGGAGGGTGGGCATGTGAGGTCACTTCAGTGCCACTGCAGTCAGCTCTGGCCATTCACTGACCTTTCCACTCCAGTACAAAAGAGGATCTTCACTTATTGTCAGACGCCTGTTTTCAGACAAATATGACTCAACCATTCTCTGTGCCGCACTAAGTCCGATTGTTGATGCATCAGCCTGTTCCCCAGAATCACTGATGTCACGAATACCCACTTGGGACAAAGCCTCCCAAAGTTTGTTGATGCCAACAACTTTGGACGACAGACCACCAGGAACTACAGTCCCCTTACCCTTGCATGATATGCTTGCTGGTCCTCCAGCTACACCTTCGGCTGAATTATGCTGCTGAGGTTTGCAAACCTTGGCACGTGACTTCTGTGCCCCATGAACCAAGTGAACCAGTTGACCACTGATATTTTTTACCTGTTCATGCCCTCCCTCCAGTACTGATGCAATTCTACGTTTGTATCGTGGGTTCAGCATTGTTGCCATGGCAAAGTTGTCACTACACTGAATGCTCACAATGTGACGATTCTGGTCAAATACTGTCAACATGTGTTGCAGCAACATACTGCTACCACCGTCTCCGGCAGCATCAAGGCTATGCTGTACATTCACCAATGTCTGCCTCAGCACCCACAGCAGAGGAATTGATTGGCTAATGGAGGCAGACTCACCACTCACTGCCTGTGTGGCATGTTCAAAAGGCCGCAAAATTGTTATTACAGAGTCCATGAGGTGCCACTGTTCAGTCGTCATAGACATGGAGGCCCCAGAACTGTCACGGCTAGTGTGCATAACAAGATATTCTGTGATGGCTTTGTATTGTTCACACAACCTCTCTGCCATGTATAACATGGAGTTCCATCGGGTGACAACTTCCAGCTCCAAGCGGTGCTGAGGCAGGCTGTTCTGTATCTGCAACTGCCGCAGTTGGTCACGGGCCTTTCTAGATCTTGAAAAGTGAGAGCAGATACATTGCACAATGGTCAGCATTTCCTTTATGTCAGGGTGCTGCAGAAACTCCTGAACCACAAGATTTAAACAGTGGGCCATGCATGAAACATGAAAAAAAAACACTATTCGTGATGCATTTCATCACATTTGACCCATTGTCACTTGCTATGAACCCAGCTCTCAGGGACAGAGGGTTTAGTCATCTGTCAATTTCAGTCAGTACCATGTCCAACATGTTCTCACAGTGTGTGAACAGGTCACACTGCGCATAGCAATTGTTGCATGCTGGCGAATTCCAGGAAAATTGCTACCACGACAATCCACCTTCCTGCACTGATTATTCACACTACCAGCATCACAAACAACCCCCGGCACCTGTGCCCAGTGTGCAGTTATACACAGATATGAACTCCCCGCTGTTTTTCCACTTGTCCACATATCCATACTTAAATGGATGAATGGAGAGGAGGAATACTGAAGGGCATGTCTTACTGAGTCTGAGACAGTGTGGAACAACTCGGGAACAGAACGGGTAGAAAAGTATGTCCTGGATGGGACTTTCCATTTTTGGACAGGCACAGGCAGCAAACCGCCGGAACCCAGAATTCTCCACAAAGGAGAAGGGCAGAAGATTGATTGCCAGCATTTCCGCTACAGCAGCATTAAGTTCACGTGACACTGTATGATTGGGGGGTACTTCAGCTTATGCGCAAAAACACTCTGTAACATGGGCCGACTTAAATGTTGTACACATTGTGTGTTGTTAGTCACAAATGGTTGTGCTCTGTGATGAAAGGCATTGGCAGAGGGTGGAGTGTGGACATTTGATGAAGACAGTTGCACAGGTGATGATGACAAACCCAGAAATACAGGTTACTCACCTGTAATAGGAGTTCTAGGAATGGGTATATGTTGTTCATCCACACTGTCTGGCAGGTTCCTTACCACTTTAAATCTTGCCGGAAGGTCTTCAAGCTGGCTCCTCCCACCCACTCAGGTGGTAAAACTCTCGGCTCTGCCCCATGATGCCAGATCTAGCCCGCTGGAAGCCAGGTTGTGCGTCGAAGCCGGGGAGGTCGGGTGGGTCGTGTGGATGAACAACATATACCATTCCTAGAACTCCTGTTACAGGTGAGTAACCTGTATTTCTAAGGACATGGATATGTTGTTCATCCACACTGTCTGGCAGACTGGCAGACTCCTAGCAGTTCTTTGGGAGGAGGGAGGCAAGGCGCACACACCCTACTTAGGAAATAAAGACTGGAGAACCGAGGCCCCAAAACCAGCATCCCGGCGTGAGTCAAGGTTGATGTGGTAGTGGGTGATGAAGGTGTGTGCTGACTTCCAGGTAGCAGCCCTACAGATTTCCTGGATAGGGACTTTCCTGGAAGCAGCCACCGATACAGTGGTATGGCGGGTAGAATGAGCTCTTATCCCTCTGGGAGGCTCCATGCCCGCCAACCTATAGCAGAGATCTATGCAGGAGGTGACCCACCTGCCTATCGTCCACTTGGCTGCACGTCTGCCAGGTGCAGCTTCAGCGTAGGTGACAAACAGCTGATGAATCTCTCCCCGAACTTCAGCCGTCCACTCCTTGTAGTAAGCGAGCACTCATCTAGGGTCCAAAGTATGGAGCCTATATTCGGCCTCCGAGGGGTGATTGGGGTAGAACACCGGCAGACTCAGCACCTGGTTAAGGTGAAACTCCGACACCACCTTCAGAAGGAATTTTGGGTGGGGGCACAGGACAATCTTGTCCCTGTGGAAGACCAGATAAGGAGACTCGATAGAAAGCGCCTGGAGCTCTCCCATCCTTCTGGCTGATGTGAGAGCCACCAAGAAGGCAGTCTTCCACGACAGGTGAGAGATGTCACACCTGTGCATCGGTTCAAATGGCCTGCCCATGAGCTTAGCCAATACCAGCAGTAGATCCCATGGAGGTGGAGGTTCTCGCACCGGAGGGGATATGTGATCAAGACCATTGAAAAAGCACCCGACCACCTTCTCCTGTGCCACCGACTGCTTCCCGGCCCATGCCCGGTAAGCAGAAATGGCTGCCAGGTGCACCTTAAGGGTTGTTGACCGAAGCACTTGCTGAGAAAGGGACCACAGGTAATCCAGAATGTTTGCCAAGGAACAGGAGGAAGGGTCCAGGCCCTTGCCCTGACACCAAATGGAGAATCTCTTCCATTTGTAGGAGTAGCATTTTCTGGTCGACTCCTTACAGGACACCTCAACCACGTTGAGGACCTCGTCGGAAAGACCCAAGGCCTGGAACTCTAACTGCTCAGGAACCAGGCCATCAAGTGCAGGGATAGAAGGTCTGGATGGAATACCTTCCCCAGATTGACTGAGATCAGGTCCGGGTGGGCTGGAAGCCACCTTGGGAGCCTGGAGCTGAGACTGAGGAGATCTGGATACCAGAACTGGCGGGGCCAGTCTAGGGCTACCAGAATCATCTGTGCCTTGTCCCTCCTCACCTTGAGAAGCACCTTGGATCAAGGGAAATGGGGAAGGTGTAGAAGAGGCCCGGGTCCACGGCCTCGAGACATCTCCTCAGCGAGCCCTGCTGAGGAGGCGGGCATGAGAACAGTCTCAGCTTCACATTCTCCCTGGAGAGAAAACAGGTCCACCTGAGGCATGCCCCAGTGGGAGAACAGATCTTATACTACCTCCGGCAGGAGAGACCACTCGTGGGATGCAGCCCCTATCCAGCTTAGGGCATCGGCCAGAGTGTTGGAGGCTCCTGCCACATGGATGGCAAGGAGATCCGCCTTCAGGGTGCGCACGAGTGACCAAATGCGGAGAGCTTCCTTGCACAGAGGCATGGAGCGCATCCCACCCTGGCAGTTAGGTAGTACATGGTCGTGGTATTGTCTGTCTGGACCTGAACCACTTGACCCCGTAGAAACGGAGCGAAGGCGGTGAGGGCTAGATGAACTGCTCAAAGCTCCAGCCGGTTGATGTGGCATCGGAACTCCCAAGGTGACCAGATGCCATGCGCTCTGTGCTCCCCCAGATGGGCACTCCAACCCATCAGAGAGGCATCGTTCGATAGAGAGACCATTGGCTCGGGGCGGACAAACGGGATGCCCTCCTGCAGATGTGATGGAACGGTCCACCACTGGAGAGCGTTCCACATCCCCTGGGTCACTGTCACTAGCTGATCCAGAGGATCAAAGTGCTGTGACCATTGGCTGGCCAGCCCCCATTGAAGGGGACGCATGTACCAACAGGCCCAATGGACCACGCTGGTGCAGGCAGCCATGAGGCCCAGGAGGCGCAGGCAGTCCTGGGCAGGGCGCAGTTGCCCAACCTGAAATGATTGGGCAAAGGAGGAAAGAACCTCGGCCCTGTCCACCAGAAGCCGTGCTCTAGCTTGTAGAGAGTTGAGCTCTGCCCCAATGAATTGTATCACCTGCTTTGGCATGAGTTCTGACTTGGCCTCGTTGATGAGGAGGCCAACCTGAGAGTAAACCTAGAGGGCCAGATCGCTGGACCGCTCCACCTCCATTCTGGAAGAGGCTGCAGTCAGCCAGTCATCCAGGCAGGCGACACCTGGATCCTTCAGCACTGCGAGACAACACTGTCACCACTGCCATGCATTGGTGAAGACCCTGGGAGCTAGGAAAGGTCGCATGGCATGGCTGCCGGAACTCGTGAGGGATCCCTCTGCCCTGAAGTGGAGGAATCTCTGGTGGGACGGACGGATTGAGACATAAAAGAACGTGTCCTGGAGGTCCAGAGAACAGAACCACATGCTTCATTCCAAGGATGGGATTATCTGAGCCAGAGTGACCATCCTGAAGGTCCGAGACCTTAAGAACCTGTTAAGGTAGTGCAGGTCTAGAATGGGGCGCCAGCTCCCCCCGTCCGTTTTGGGACCAGGAAGTACCTGAACACAAACCCCGGGGCTGGTGGAGGATCAGCCACCTTCCTGATCACCTCTTTTTTGAGGACAGGGCGACATCAGCTCGGGCGAGCCGACAGAGAGGTTGGTGACTTTAGGCTCTCGAGGGCGACGGCTCAGAAGGGCGGGCCTGCTCGAACTCCAGGGGCAGGCCCTTTCCTACCACCTTCAGCACCCAGCGGTTCGTGGTGATAGTGGACCAGGTGGAAAGGAAGTGGCAGAGCCGTCCTCCCATGGGGGAAATCGGGGGGAGTGACGAGGCTGGGGGTGACACCCCTCAACCCGTCACTGGGCAGACTTGGAGGAGGGACTGGCTGAGGGACCTCCTGGGCCTTTACCTCCCTGCTTCCTGTTAGAGGAAGCTGCAGGCTTGGCTTTGAGGTGCCAAGTGCGAGCCTGCTGGCCCTGATGCTGGTGCTGTTGGGCTGGACATGCCGCAGGCGCAGAAGGGTGAAAGGACTTATGTTGTTGGCGATGGCCCTTGTCCTTCTGAGTGGAAGTGACCGAGTCCAGAGTGGCATTGGATTTTTCCATCCACTGGAGGTGACTTTCCACTCCAGGATCGAAGAGGTCAGGCCCCAGGAAGGGGACATCCGCCAGTTTATGCTGGGTATCCACTGTAAAGGTGGATATCCTCAGCCATGCTCTGCAGCGCATGGCCACTGTGGCCGCAACTGATCTGGCACAGGAGTCTCCAATGTCCAGAGCCATTTGGAGCTGCTGTTTTGCCACCGCCCTTCCCTGGTCCTGTATCTGCTTGACCGTGGTCTGCAGGTCGGCCGGGAGACGAGGGATCACCTCATCCAGGGAACCCATAAGGGCGTGGGAGAAGTGTGCCATCAGCATGGCCGAGCTGGCCTGGCGGAAGCCAAGGGAGGATGCAGCGTACACCATGCACCCGGCATAGTCCAGCTTTTTGGACTCCTTGTCGGGGGGGCTTATCCACATCCCTAGCATTCCCAGAATGCCGGAAAACACTATCGGTGACCAACCCCTCGACGGAGGGGTGTTTTGAGAAACCGGACAAAGAGCCGGTAGAGACCACATACTTTCTGGCCATCCTGGCCAAAGACGCAGGACAGGAAGCTGGCCACTGCCAAAGCTCAAGGCTGGGCCAGCAATGGCAAGCCCAGCCACTGGAAAGGCCTCCGTAGGCAATCCTCGCCCAGTATCTCCGACAGGGGATATTTCGACCGCTTGGATATGGGCTCGAGCTGCATCCCGGTGGACTCCAAGATGAGCTGAAGCAGACCCATAAAGGACAAAGGGCTCTCATCCATCGACTGGCCCCTGGAGGACTCCAGGTCAATGGGCCTGGAGAACAGGTAGAAGTCATCGTCGGACTCCGAAGAGTCCGCAAAGAGCTGCCTGGGGCCTGAGCCACCCTCCACCTGCTGAGGACGGTCGGGAGTGAGGGTGACCGACAACCGATGGGGCAGACCCTGACCAGACCGAGAGTCCTTGGTCGGCGCCCCCGATTTCGGTTGTGGAGGAGGAGGTTCCACCACAATCGGTGGGGCAGCTGGTTTTGGCCGAGCAACTGGCCCAGGCTTGGGCACCTTGACTACAGCTAGGGGTTGTTTCGGTTGTTCAGGTGACAGCCACTTGATGGCCAGGGAAGGCAACGGCTTGTTCCCAGACAGAAGTAACTGCTGCCACATTAGGTCCTCGTAGCATTGACGCAATTTGTGCCGAAGCCTCTCCTCTTCTGAGGAGGAAGACGAGGACGAGCAGTGGCGCCACTTACCTCGGTGCCGAGACCGAGACCGCCAATGTCGGTGGGATCGGCTGGACCGAGACGAGGTCCAAGACCGAGACCGAGATCCTCGGTGTTTCCGCGGATGGGTCTGGGAAGGAGTGGGGGACACCCGTTCTTCCCTCAGCTCAGAAGCCTTGACCGGGGACTCTGGCACGGGAGGCGCAGGCAAGTCCTCGGTCTCCACCGGGGAAACCGGTGAAGAAGGGTTGTCGGCTTCACCAGTCGACAGCCCATCCGATGGGTCAAGAAGAATCTCGACTGCGTCAATGGGTGTCTCGGCCAGCTGACCTGACGGGGACACCGTGAAGACAGCGGCCTTAGCTGCAACCTCGACCGAAGTCGAGTGTCGACTGTCCAGGGAAGGGCACCTCTCCCGCTCCCATGAACGCCGATGGTGGGACTTACCTTTTGAGTCCTTCTTTTTGGACCGAGAAGAATGTCCTGATGGTCCCTCTCCCTTCATGGAAAGGGATTGGCAAAGCTCCTTAAAGGAAGCTGTGTAGGAGGATCCCAAAGAGAGCGGGATAAATGCCATGACTGAGGAAGAAGATGTGGCCTGAGCCGCCTCCTCCTCGAGGGTGATCATCTGCTTGAGCTGCTCAGCCGAGCCAGCCGCCATGGACACCGCTCAATGAGCCTCCTTTGACCTCACCAGTGGGTAGCGCTTCTCGGGGCGCCCAAGCTGTAACCGGGCAGCGCAGTTTTCCAGGACGTTGACTGAAAACGAACGGCATAACTCGCAGGCCTGCAGGTCATGGTATAGGCCGAGGCAGTAGACGCACATGGAGTGCGGCTCCATCCTGGACATTTTCTGCCCACATGGGCACCACCGAAAACCGGGAGTCGATTTGTTCATCGCAGCCATGAGGGAGTAATTAGACCGAAGTCTTGAAAACTTAAGAATGAGTTTCGGGCGAACTGAAGAATTAGGATCCAGTCTATACACAGAGCGTTAATGAGGGAACCTGAGCTTCCAAGCGGTAAGGAAGATCTAGAGTCATCCGGCAGAGCTCGAGGGCTTTACCACCCGGGTGGGTGGGTGGGAGGAGCCAGCTTGAAGACCTTCCGGCAAGATTTGAAGCTGCAAGGAACCTGCCAGACAGTGTGGATGAACAACATATCCATGTCCCTAGAAATTATGTTATTTTTCCGGATTTGCCAACCAGGGTTGACGTATCACTTGCACTAGACATACTGCTTTCACCACCACCACCACCACCACCACCACAAAAACTGTTGCTCTCACCAGCACTGGACAACATTTCAAAGACACTATGGTCCTCCACCTCATCATGCCTGTAGTAATCCTCTGCTCTTATTACCGCACTACTGCACACGTTTAATTTCCTACTGGGCTTAACAGTCATGGAAGGGGATAACATGCTGGCTATGGTTGCCGCCGGTGATACGGGTGAACACCCAAGTCTGGTATTAGCTGCCAGCTTGTGCTGGGTCCACAGAGCCAAGTACCTATTCTTAAGATGCGTATGGCTGTCCTCCTGTCCCAAGATGGCTCCCCTTTTTACCTCGACTCACACGCACATGGCAAACCTGGCAGATTGCAACCGAATCATCATTTGCATCTTGAACAAAAAAATCCCAAACAAGGAACTGTGATGCTCTGCTTTTAACATGTCCATGATGAGGTGGCTTATTTAAGTCCGTTATTTTAAGCACTGAAGTGGGGGGGGGAAGCACGTGATGTTTCTGGCACTGCACACCCGGACTGCAACTGACCTCCACGACTACCTATCATATTGAGTACTGGGTCATCATCATCATCATAATCAACTAAAACTGGTAAATCACAAGTTTTTATGGGGGGGCGGAATTCCTGCAAACAGGTTCAGGCACAGCCACTTTTAATTTCTTTTTCTCCGGTTCCCAACTGTGGTCAATTAAATCATCTTCATGTTCATCAACGTCACTGTCACACACATCCACGTCTTCTGCTTGGATGCTGACATGTGGACTGCATGTTGCAACAACAGCGACATCATCATCATCAGCATCATCACATTCATCATCAGTATCTACACCACCACCACCTGATATTGTTTCACTACCCTGTGAATCACTGCATGGAAAATGCATGACGTTAAGTGCCACGGTGGATGGAATATCACATTGTATGCTATCGTTGACATGATCATCAGAATCCTCAGGTTCAGTTACTGGGATGTTACTGGGAAGTATAACATCATCTACGTTGTCACTCACTTGCACTGCTTCACACTCAATATGTTTGGATACGGTACACTGGTTGGAATTAGAACTTGATGCAACAATGCTAATACTACCTCCACCCCCACTAACACCAGTAACACTAACACCACCGGCTGGGAAAACATCATCTCCTCCAACTACCTGTGAAGCTACTGATTGGGCTGTAAAAAACATTGCAGGAGAAATACTTTTCCTCACATCAGCAATGTACTTCTCTGTCCACGTACTACTACCACACCCACAGACCCTCTTACTGCCAACATTGCCATGGCCAGAAACAGCTTTACTTGCACATCTCTTTGCAGGCATTTTGGGGGATCAACCACAAATATTATTACCAAATTCAGATTTTGATACGTTCACTTTCTGACTGGAGGGTCACTACTCACTAGCTGGATGTGAAGCAAAATAAACAACTGTGGCTTCAGCAACAGATAAGGAACTACAGTGTTGTGACACTGTCACAGAATTAAAACAACTTCAGTAACCAGTGGTGCTGATGGGGTCACAAAAACAATCCAGTCTGGTAAAAAAACAATCCTGTCTGGTAAAAAAATACCTTTTCAATGTGGGAGGGGGCACTGAATACAGACAGTGCTGATTTTTGCGGCACTACAAGCAGCAACACTAAGAACAGAGAACACGATCGCAGTACAAAATCAGGCAGCTGCAGTGGACAGCAGGTTCACACTGCTGCGCTTAATTGCACTTATACTGATCTGTGTCACAAATTTTAAAAGGTGTATTATATTTGATACACGCAACACTGCACACACAACACAGAACACTTTGTGTACAATGCTGAATGAGGAATGCGATACAAATGCAAAAGTTCAGTGTACTCACTGTCACATAATGTAAATTTGTAATTTAAACAACCTGACCTTGTGAAATGCTGCACCACATTCACACAACAAGCAGCAAGAAAATGTGTACTATCACTGACAGTTTTACTACGTGTATAGTAACACAGTCAGTTATATAACAAAAATATAACCAAAACACAAAGAAATCACTAGTTCTTCAACTTAAATCTACCTACACACAGATACGCTCCTCCTCCACACAACACACTTCACTGTCTTTCACCACATACACTCAATGTTGTAAATTTACATTCAAAATCCACACACAAACAAAAACACTTGATGATGTGAGCACAGAAGGGTTTCCTACAACCAATGAACTACAGTTGGATCCCCCCCCAAAAAAGCAAAAATGCTTTTTGAACAAATTTTAAAAGATTCCTACAGACAGCTATCAGAGCACACTGTCTCCTACTCCTTCCTACTCATACTACCTCGAACTGAGGCTGTGCAGATCAATATAGAGCCCATGTGACCTGAGCTCCCATGAATCACTGCAAAATCTTCCCTCGGAGCTCAAAAACAAGGCAAAGTGAACTGCCACCAATGTACATCGCCTTAAAAATTGAAAGAGAAGTGACCAGTGGAGGCGAAGTAAAGCGAAGTAGCTGTTTCCAATGCACTTTGCGTTCCTCATTATAACGCGAAGTACTCCGCTTCGCATTGTGGAGCACTCAGCGAATCCACCTTTGCTCCACAAATCACTTTGCAGAGTGGATTGGGCCCACTTCTCCCACCACTATCCGCGAAATTAGCAGTAGAGAAATATTTGTTACTGACCCAGCCCATGAGTAGCAAGCACGATGTGTAATGTGGTTGTTTCCCATCTTGTTTATTTCTATGAACAATTTTTAAATTCTTTTTACGGTCCAGCCCCTCAGATATAGCAGCAGCCTCACTCAGACACACTTCATCACAAATGTATCTGCTGGTCTGATACTACTATACCTTTTTTTAATTTTTAAATGCGATGCTCATGTTGATATGCATATATTTAGTCCGTTGCTTGAAATCCTCACTGATTTTGCTCGTTACACCTTACAACTAATTCTAGCTGTAGGTTCACTGTACTGTCCTTCCTCAACTAGTTTCTGGGGTGCAGTTAGTCAAGATTTCTATCACATTTTAAACTCTTCAAACTAAGAATTCAGGGTGCTGTCTTGCAGTGATGTAGTCTGCAGTGAATGTACTGTAGGAATCAAGTTTGACAGGTACAGTAGTTTCCTTTTCATATTTCTTGCACACATGTGCAGGAAACATAGAGTGGCATACAGTTGAAAGGGAGAGCTCCACTTCAGTGAGCAGAGCCCCCCCCATGCACGCAGGCATGCAAGCACTGCATTTTGCATGCTCATGCATGCTCCCCCGACACGCACACACTGTATGACCGATGGGGTGCCCAATCCCCATCAGCTCCAGGCCCCCCCCCAAAAAAACCAAGCTTCCCTGTGTCATGCTGGGAGCCCACCCCAGCATGGCAAACAATGTAATGGCCAATGGGGGTGCCAAATCCCCTGTCGGCACCATGTCTCCAGGCCCCCCCAAAAATGTTTCCAGGTGCCACGCTGGGAGCCCACCCAGCGTGGCATAAACTGTAATGGCCGATGGGGGTGCCCAATCCCCCATCGGTTCCAGCCCTCCCCAAGCAGCCTTCCCGATGCCATGCTGGGAGCCCACCCCAGCGTGGCAAAAGTCCCGCATCATCCTCCTTTAAAAAAAAAAGTCCCTGAAAGAAAAAATAGTCCCTCGCGGTCTGTTTGCCCCTCCCCACCCGAACCCACCCACTATGCACCCTGCCTCCCCACCTCCCTCACCCCATACTTACCTCCGGACTCTGCACGATGATCTTCGTGGACCGGAACACATCTGCACTCTTCAAAGCTGACCGTGAACTGAGGAAATGCCGGTAAGCTGTATAATGTAATAGATGAGTTTTTCAACATTGATGCATATCTCAGGCATTTTTTGGAATTTTGGCACCAAATTTTCAACATGGGGTTTTTGGGACCCCTCCTCATGAATTCTGCCACTGTCATGGCGTTAATCAGGCCTGAAGGGTGATTTTGCGGTCACTGCATGGAATCACCTTTCAGGACCAATTAACAGAACGACAGTGCCAGTGTTCATGAGGTGGGCTCTCAAAAAGCCTATGTTGAAAATTTGGGGAAAAAATTCCTAAAAATGACTGTTTTATGAGCGTGCATTGCGCAGTTCCTACGCAGGCTTGTAAGTTCACGAATTTTTAATATTCGCACTCTGGATTTTCACCATTGCCATTTTAACACATCTCCTTATGAGCTGTACAGCTGTCATTTTTCACAACTTGCCCAAAATGTGTTTCGCACATGTAGCACACAATGGCATAGTTGGTGTGCGAAAGCAATGTTTGGGACAGATTAAGAAAACCATAGTGACACTGGTCATGAGCAGAGGTCTTAAAATGGCTATGTTGAAAATTTGGTGACAAAAGTCCATAAAATGACTGTGTTATGAGTGAGCATTGCGCAGTTTCCACGCACCCTCGTAAGTTCATGAATTTGTAATATTTTCAGTCCAGATTTTCACCAGTGGCATTTTTCCACACTTCCTTATGAACAGTACAGCTGCCATTTTTCACAACATGGCCGAAATGTGTTTTCACACTTTCAGCACAGAAATGCATGGTCTTTGTGAAAAATCATTGTTCGGGACAGATAAAGAAAATCACAGTGACACTGTTCATGATCGGAGGTCCCAAAATGCATGTGTTAACAATCTACTGTAAAAAATCCCCAAACTAGTTACATTATGGGTGTGCGTTGCACAGTTTCTATGCACACTCATGACTTCACCAGTTTTTTTAATATTTTCACAGCAGATTTTCAACATTGCCATTTTTTACACCTCCCCATGGACAGTACCACTGTCATTTTTCACATCCTGTTCGGAATGTGTTTTTGCACCTGTGGTGCCAAATGCCGTAGTCGCTGTGCAAAAGCAGCTTTCGGCTAACAAACTGATATTGCCACTGTTCATGAGGTGGGGGTCACAAAAAAACCATGTTGAAAATTTGGAGTGAAAATAATCAATCGAATGCCTGCGTATTAGGGTTTGACCATAACTTCCCCACCCTGTAGAGAATGACAGGCATCAGGGTGTGACTTGGGATTCTTGCCTGTAATGCTAATACCATTCCACACCCTGCAGCCAGTGAGAGGCATCAAGGTGTGCCTTGGACTCTTTGGCCCCAAAGTTCACCCCATTCTCCTATACTGCACCCATCTCACCATATTTCCTGATGGAATGAGGTGCGCATATGGGCCAAGACCCCAAGGCACTCCGTGACACTTTTCGGTGTCTGCAGGGTAGGGTGTGGTGAAATGGCATGGGCATTATGCCTGACGACCCAAAGGCACACCCCAATGCCTGTCACTCTCTGCAGGGTGGTGGTGGGGTTGGCTTCAGTTCAGTACTTCACTGCCATTCCTATTGTGCAGCTCTGTAACTTCTACACTAGCACTGCCAATGCCAGCAAGCAAACATTTGGCATTGACAAATGCTTGTTTATCTTGCTGATAGTACTGGACACATCTGGCATCATATCTGATTTTTTTTTTTTTAATGTGTTATGTTTTATTCCCAGATGTGTAAGCTGTGGTAACAGCTGTTATTTTATATTTTTTTGTTCAACCAATTGGAAAAGTGCAGGACAATCTCTCTTTTGTCATTTATTTAATTTCATGTGGTCCACGTCGCAGTCAATAATGCATCCTGCACATATTATTTTGTATAGGCTGGCTCCGCAGTCCTAACCTCATCATCACTAGTATTCGTTTTATTGTGGGTGCACATATTGATTTCACAGATATTGTCTGCATCTCACGGCCCAAACGTTTAACTTGTGATTGTGAATTTATGCAACATACAATGCTGTAGTGTAATATTTTTATTACAGTACTTATGCCTTTAGGAATGAATGCAGTTTTGTCCTGCATTTAGAGCTGCAAACTCCTGTTACAATTTTTTGATATTATAAGGCGTACTGTCAGAGGAAGATAACTTCAAAACACTTTTACCAGCTTTTATTTAGTGCAAGCGTTATAAATCGTGCTGACAGAATGTGATTGCTGAACAGTTTCATTCTTTTTGGCAGCCCTTATGTATTATTAGTTAGTTGTCTGTATGCTTGATCACAACCAATGTAAGTGGAATGATGTATGTCTATTACTATTCCCACGTCTTCATAACTGACAAATCTCCCCAACTGGAATTTGAACCCACTGTCCCATGCAATTAGGAATGCACAACTTAATACATATTGAGGTCTCATGTACAGTTTTTACTTGCAAACACAGTTGTGCATTATTTCAATAGACATAACAACCTAATAAAATAAATCAGTTTGCAATTGCATGACGTGATCTTTCTGTCTTTATGTTCAGTTTCAAAAATGTCACGTTCATTAACACAAACCGATCTGGCATGACTGAAAAAGCATGGTGTCACTGGGGGCATGCTTCTATGTAGCAAATCTAAGACAGATACTAAAAATATTAATTTTGATTATGAGGATTACAAACTAAATAGATGTCCAGGTCAAGTATATCAGTAAACGACCCAGCAGCTTGTCTCTGGAATAATGACAGTTATCACCTTTTGACGCTTCTCCACTGGACATGACAGAAAACAAATACTATTAAATCTCTTGATCAGAAACATAAGGAGGAATGGACAGGGGCAGGACTACACAGTATATAAGACAGTGTCTGTTTTCTGTAGCTAAATGGTGTAGGTATGAACAAAACAAACTGATAATCGTTTTGTACTGTATACAAACAGCGGCTGGCAGAATGGTACGATTTAATTAAAGTTTCAACAGAAACATACATAAATTCGAAGTTCAGTCATGGTGGAAATGTAAAACATCAGACAATGATCTTAACTTGCTTTTTTACACATTATGATAGGCAATATATGCCAATTATCCCTATAAACATCAATACCGGCTCAGTGTACCACACAGTTTTCCATGAGTCACTCGGCTATCACTGGAGATGTTGGAAGTCAAACTCATAACAGATCATAACCAGTGGAAACCCTTAATTAAATAAATAACACACTATGAGGGTTTGTGTTGTATTTTTATTTAAACCTTCAGAAGCATTTACTAAATACCAGCTCTTTAACATTGCTTTATATTTATTTTTTAAGCAAACCTTGTTTGTCGCTCAAAATGTTTTCCCCTACCAAAAACGCAGCAGTATTGTCACCGGTTGTCTAACTGACTATGACATTCATCATTCTAATCAGAGGATTATTTGCACAACATCAACATCAGTAATGTTAATGCATGCTGCTGGTGATTGAAGAACAGGCAAAAAGTGTGGAAAAACATAACCAAATTAAGAGAAAGGGATTTACCTTTGCATTTCAGCATCTGTTACTTTGCTTATAATCCATGTCACTTGTCTATGATTTTAATATAGTATTATTCAGGCATTCTCCAAACACTGTTCTGGCTCAGCTGGTGTCAGACAGAACACCGAAACGCTGCAACAGCAATCAACCTGCTGGCATTCCAAAGTAGAAGTAGAGTGGGACACTTCTACCCTACACCCCTTTTAGGAACAGCTGGGAAAAGGCTTATTATTTTAAACTTAAATGAACTAAAAGAAGTAAAAGAGAATATAACAATATCTATACATGATAACAGCAGGTATCTTCTCCCTGAAGGACAACTGTTTACATATAATTAAAAAAAAACTGGGGTAGGGATAAATGCAAATTAAATTAAAGACACAGGGTCACACAGTTACAGTACTTTATTCCAATCCCTTCCTGCCATAGGCATGCCATTCGAATCTGACAGCCCCACATCTTCATTCCCTGTCAGCACAATGGAGAAGGTTCCCAAAATAACTTTTAAATTGTTTTTCCTGTTGGTCCACTGGCAATGACATGGTTTTTGCCTTGCAGAGTATGCATTAATTTGGCAGCAGTCTTTCCTGCTTTGCTTTTAGCTGTCCTCTCCCTGCAACTTGTCAGGGCAACTGAAAGAAGAAAATAAGTAAGAATACATGTTTTCCTCACAGTTTGACACTGCTAAGAGAGAACGGAGCTGTTGAGAAGAAAAAAAATTAAAACTTGTTCTTCTGACAAAAAAAAGTAAAAAAAAAAAAAAAACAATGATTAAAAATGAAAATAATAGTGACTGCAAAGAAATGCCATACTCCGAAACTAAAGTTATTGTCTACCATCACTGATCCCCCAGATCTACTGTATGTGCACCCCAATGCCTCCTGCAGGTTAAACAAAGTTAATTATCAGGGAAGAATCTAAACCTTCTGGCACAAAAAATTCTGTGATGGCTTGGGTAGCCATCTGGTTGCTAAGCCATGAATTGCATTTAAAGTACTTATAAAATCAGGCTCCCCACACTGCAGTGCCAAGCTGCTATCAATTGATCATTCAATCAATATCCTTATTTATCCAGGCAAACGCCATTGAGCAAGCTCATTTTCAAGATGGACCTGTGACACACAACAATAATACAGTTGAACAAAGTACAATCGTTGGAACAACAAGGTTAGGTAACAGTTTGCAAAGTAATACATATACACAGATAGGACAGGGAGCAGAGTCAAAGTGAGGGTACAGTCATGGAACCACAAGGTTAGATAACAGTCTACAAGAAATAATACAAATGTGCAGATATGACAGAGTACATTGGTCAGTAAAAAACAGCATGAGGGCAGTGCTTGTGCAGAATTAGCACACAAAATTCAGCCGTACTTCACTATTTGCTAGTACGTCTGTGGGAAAGAGTAGCCACGGGGGGGAACTATTGCGGCATTGTAATGTTAAACACAGGAAGGGTAGACAGTCATGGTGGATTATGTATCAAAATGTGATGATTGCTGGTGTGTAGGAGAACATGCAGTGAACTGGTGCGAGGTGAGACTGCCAGCTAGCTGATGGCTATTTACCAGAAGGGCAGCTGTATGGGACTACAATCCACAAAAGTCTAATACGCCTCGGGCTCAGGTTTGAATGGCGGTGCAAGATGGGGGTAAGAATGATATAAGGTTTGTATGCCTTCAATCATGGTCGGCAAGGATACACAAGAAAGGTATATAGAAGTGCTAAGAGTAGAGGGGGTAAGACAAGCTATGGCGAGTAAAGCATTACAGATTTCTGATATGCCATTATGATAAATGGTTTTGAACATGTCGATGCTAACTGGGGACCTCAATTTTAGTGATTTCTGGAGTCTATTCTAAAGTGAGGGAAGCGAGAAGCCTATGGCGGCCCTCCCTAAGCATGTGTGTGCCCTGGGTATAAACAGAGAAATCAGGGGGCAGCTTCAGAGAGCATAGCTTCCAGCTATGATAGGGGTCAGGCAGTTGACAATGTACTGGGGGAGTTTACCACTAATGGCTCTAAGGGTCCAGAGCGCTGCCTTCATGTTGCACCTGTACTGAAGGGAAGTCCAGCCCGTTGCCGTATAAAGTAAGCAGTGGTGGGTATTGAAGGGAAGATCAGTAATGAATCGTAGGGCTCTATGGTAAAGTGTATCCAATTTGCCAAGGTAAGAGGCAGCGCAATTACTGTAAATGAAGTCTGCATAGTCAATTAGGGAAAGAAATGTAGCTTGGACTAGCTGCTTCTTCGCTTCTGTAGTCAATAGCCATCTTATCCTATAAAAGAGGCCTAGCCTTTGTCTTAGTTTTTTCAACAGGTCCTCCAAGTGGTCTGCGAAGGAAAGTCTGTGGTCTATCCAAACCCCCGAGTATTTGAATTTCGTAACATACTCTAGATTCTCACCCAGGATCGTGGAGATGGGGGGTGGGGAGCCAAATGCAGCTAGGTTGACTGGATGGTTAACAGGGGAAAATATCATGGCTTTTGTTTTCTTAGCATTAAGTAGTTTTTTGCTGAGTAGTTGGAGCTGCAGAAGGTTAAAGTCTTTTTGTATATCAGAGCCTGCCGCTTCAGGTGTAGGATGGCTTAGATAGCGCCCTGTATCATCTGCGAATAGGTGGATACCTGCCTCCTTGATGCCCACATCTGTATTGTTGATATAGATGGCAAATAGTAGTGGTCCCAAGATGGGTCCCTGGGGCACTCCTCTTCATAACAATTTGGGAGCAGAGAGCTCGCCTTCGGCCTTAACCTGTTGGTATCTGTCCGACAGGTAGTCACGGAACCAGCTTAGAGAGGTAGGATATAGCCCTATTGATTCAAGAGATGTAATGCACTGCAACAGGCGGTACTGAGTGGTGTAACGATTGGCAGCAAGTGGTACTGAGTGGCTTATGGCAATACCGATCAACTTTTCTATGACAACCACTGCAAGTACTGATTTCCTGGTGGATAGCTGTCCCTCGTCCCACTAAACCCTGGCCTATGCCCCCCAACACCCATCTGCACCATGACAGGTAAATAAAATCGTCCAGTAAGAGGCTGGGGTAGTTCAATGGTCCCCCACTCACCAGACCGAAAGGAAAGCATTTACAGTTTAACGATCCCCCTCTCCTATGGTGAACTGTAGTATCATTTCATTTATTTGCAAACAACATAGGTAGTCAACCTGCATCTCATCCTCCAACTACTCTCGATACAGTAACTCTTACTTTCAAACATTCTACAAAGTGTATGTTACATCTAGTGGGCTATTTCTCATCACCCCACCTCCTCTCATGGTGCCCCACCACCCTTAAAAAAGTACTAAGCCTAGGTCTTGCATGGTACAGACAATTACCATTTGCCATGTACGGCTACAGCATCCAGAACTTCGCACCAGGACAGTTGGTATTCCATCTCCGTCTTACCTTCCCCCACATTAACAAAATCTACACGCAACGGGAGACCAGCACAGTACTCATAAATTCATCTCTGCTGAACAATGACTAATCACCAAATGGTTAGGTACCATATACTGCAGTGCTCACTGACGTTTATATGTCAATCAATGTCAAGTGACATGTACAGTATACAGTGACTACTCACATAGTGCTCTGACGGTGACCAGCTCAAATGGTGAGAGGAGGGCTGTGCTGGTTACTGGCTGTGGGGCTGATTTGCTGTGGGTGCAGGCAGGTGGCATACCAAATTATGAGTATGTGGGACTGTGGATGTGATACACATTGATAAAAATTAAACAGAGAATAAAGGCTAGGTAAGTGTGTGTTATGGATTTTTTTCACACACCCGTAAACTTTGAGAGCAAAGCTCAAGAGGTTTATGTGGTCATGACATAATGTGGGTGTGTGTGAAAAAAATCCATCACATCAAACTTACCTAGCCTTTATTTTTCATAATTGCTGGTGCGGAGGTTTAGATTGCATTTCTAGCAGCTTGAAAGAAAAATAATTTTTTCAGCTAGAGTGCAGCTTGATTTTTGAAGAAATTGAACTGCACATGAGTAAAACTCAGCTGAACTTACTGCGGCTGAAATACTTTTTGTGAAACAATGGAATGGAATGCAACAGTTAGCGGCGAGGTTCAGATGCACTGTTTCTTTGGGGTCTGTCATATCAATCGTATTTTGGGTTATTATGAAGTGTCATATCAACTAGATTTCGGGTTATTATTGCCTTTGGAGCATATTAACCCGAAATCCAGTTGATATGCATTTTTAACAAAACAGTAATCCAGTTTATATTTATGGTCACCAGTAGTTATATTTTGAATATGCTGCAAGATCTGTTCCTTGTGAGTTTTTTTTTTTCAGGTGGGGTGGGGGTGTTGAACTACTAGATTACAGTGGGATCTGTCAATATTTGATGGGGATGGACCACTCACAGGACATAATTTCAGGAATATGGACTGCTTGTTGGAAGGCCACCACACGCACACTTGTGAGTTACAATATGCTTGTGTTGCTTGTAAGAGTCCCACTGTGTAAACGTAATTATATGTGCAGTAGTTGCATGTGAATGTTTGCAGAAAAATATATCTTTATCCACTAGATGCTGAACACAAGCTGAAACTTATCTGGCAGCAGGTTCAGAATCAACCTGCTGACTAGTGGTCCTTCTTCTCATCAGACTCATCTCAGATTTATACATAATGGATCTCCTGGTGGATTGTGGTCACTCACCCTCAATAGACAATCCCACATTACAATAGTGGATTTACTTAATCGAGTCATGCAGTTCATCCAATCACCCGTTCTCCTCTCTCACCCTCCCCCAACCCAAGGCAGAGTTCCAGCCCTATCCCGACATGCTCATTTATTTTTTCTACAAATGGAATGCTCTCTACCATTTTCACCCTTGTCAGAAATGAAAATATTTATAGACTGGTGGTCCCTCCCCCATAACGCTGGTCTCAAATTGCGTCTATTTATTTCTGTATACATACATCTGGTTAACCAGATGCCCCCCCCCCAGACATACACACACTCAAACGCACACGTTGATCCAACTCCAATCAACCCTCAAACCCTGAATTCCATAAATTACATGCTATGTATATTCACAAGGTGGTCAAGTTGTTCACCCTCCCTCAACCCCCTCCCCACACACACAATAAAAACACCAGCTCCTGATCTACCACAAGTAAGTACTTTACTGTACTCAACAGTCATCTATTCAATCTAGTACCTCCACCACTGTCAGTTAACTTCCCCCTCACAGCCCCCCCACCTAACCTACTGTCGGTGGCCAGCACTTCTTATTTCACCACTTCGGCCGGCAGCCTAATGAGTGCTCAATGAATGATTGTTGGAACGTGTGCATGTACCAGTGAAGGAATGAATTATCTAAATATACAGTAGCTACATTACAGCAACCCAAAGCGCTAAAAACCCAATTACTCCACACCCCAACAATTGAGACTCAGTCACTGTAAGGATGACTTGACCATGTTGCTATCAAAAAGATTCTGCATGTAAACAGGAAAAAAAAAAAGAAAATGAAACTGAGTCAAGGATGTATGGCACTGCACAGCAGACCTTCAGGAGCAGCAAGTGATTTTGCAAAGGTAGGCTCACATTTACAGGGTTAAGGTCTGACAGCTTATTAATAAAAAAAAGGGTATTATAGTCAGTAGTAGGAGGAAAGGTGGTAGGAAATTAATCTGATGTACTTATTTAGTTTACTTTGTCAAGAATTACTCATCCCCACCACAACTGTGCTGTCTGTTGCGCGCCCAATGCACGCTGCAGTACAGATCTGATAATCTCCCTCAAAGTCGCTCACCTCACTTTTTCTCAAAAAATTACGGATGCCATGAAAGGGAGTTTCTAAGTCTCTCTTTAGATTTTTTTTTTCAAATAAAGAAGCTTTCAAGGACCTAGGGACTGTGAGAAATAACACAGCTAAATATGACCCTCACAGCCTAAAACCATGTTTTTCTAGGCGTTGTTAAATATGGGACCCTAGAGTGAGTGAGTTTTTTTGTGGTGCACAGTAATTGTGGGTTTTAGCCCTTTGGGTTGGTTCATGAGGCTGCATTGTAATAGTTAACTATTTCTCAACAAATACATAGATTTCTTAAACATGGCCACATAAAAGCAACCCAAAGTCCTAAAAAACCCAATTACTCCACACCAGAAAGACTCAGTTACAGTAGGGTCCTGTATTTAACAATGCCGAGAGAAACATGACTTTAGCTTGTAAAGTGCATATTTAGTTATAAGTCTCACTTCTCACAAGATGAGATTCCGTGAGATGAGATTCCTCTGTGAAAGAGAAGTTCACAGAGCCAGAAACATTTAATCAGTTTTACACTATCTGGAGTGCAAGTAGAACACCACTGCAAATAACATCAGTCTCTCTGATTTCTGAGGTACATTGCAAAAATGCAGCTAATACAAGGGGGTGGGCACATCAAAAATGTCCCAAGTGCCCATATTAAATCTCTGAGACAGATAATTAAAGTTTTCTTGATTGCTGTTATTTTTGCGAATGAAAAAAATTGGCAAAAAATAACAACGTAAGTTTCAAGAACTCCAATTCCCACAGCAGTAATCAACTTTGTTATAACATTCCTTTAAATTGGAATGCTTATTTAAGTGTCTGTGTTGTAAAAGAATGAAAACGCAGTACATGCATTCAATTATGCAACATTCTCTCAGTTCCTCCAGGGTCACTTCAATGTTTTATCAGATTCAATAAGGAGCCAAAATCCACAGCATTTTGAAACATACAAATAAGTTACAATTAAATGTAGTATCTGTGAGGGTGAGGGGAGACACTCATGTTCTAGACCACACCACCTCCACATACAGTTTGTATAAAAACAAGCATTTGTCAATGCCGAATGTTGATTGCGTTGGTCTGTTGAGCTCCGCAGTGGGCCTCTGTCAGTGGCTCAGTCTGTTAGTCCCAGTGCTTCAGGCTGCTCTTTTGTACCGGGCCGGTGCGTGCATTGGCACCTTGTTCTGCAGAGGAAGGAATACACAGCTGTCCCGAGAGAGCTCCATTGAGGTGGCTCACTCCCCCTGTGTCACTCACTCATTCTGTGTCTCCTGGCACTGCAGGCTGCCTTTTTGGACTGGGCTCCTTGCCTGTGTTGGTGGCTTTTTCTACCCATGAAGAAATCCACAGCTATCCCGGGCAGAAGTCCATCGAGGTCGTTCAGTCTGCCTGTCTCACTCACGCATTCTGGTTCTCCTGGTGCTGCAGGCTGCCCTTTTGTACTGGGCTCCTGTCTCTGTTGGTGCCTTTTTCTGCCCACAAAGAAATCTGCATTAGTCCCGACAAAGCTCCGTTGAGCTCGCTCACTCCCCTTCTCTCACTCGCTCATTCTGTTCTGCCGGCGCTGCAGGCCGCCCTTTTCTACTGGGCTCCTGCCTGCGTTGCTGCCTTTTTATGCCCATAAAGAAATTTGTAGCAGTTACAATACAGCACTGTTGAGCTCACTCACTCGCTCATTCTGGTTTTCGTGCCACTGTAGGCTGCCCTTTTGTACTGGGCCCCTGCATGCATTGCTGCCTTTTCCTGCCCACAAATAAATCTGCAGCAGTCCCAACAAAGCCCCGTTGAGCTCACCGACTCCCGCTCGTTCTGTTTGTCTTGGCGCCGCAGACTGCGCTTTTGTATGGGGCTCGTGGCTGCATTGGCACCTTTGTTTGTCCACAAAGAAATCTGCAGCTGTCCTGACAGAGCTGCATTGAGGTTGCTCAGTCTCCCTCTCTCATCACTCATTCTGTTTGTCCTGGCGCTGCAAGCTGCCCTTTTGTACGGGGTTCCTGTCTGCATTTTCCCCTTTTTCTGCCCACAAAGCAATCCCAGCAGTCCTGACAGAGCTCCGTTGAGCTCACTAAGTCCCCTTGTCTCACTCGCTCGCACTGTTTGTCCCACTGCTGCAGGCTGCCCTTTTGTACTGGGCCCCGCCTGTATTGATGCCTTTTTCTGCCCACAAAGAAGTCTGCAGCAGTCCTGACAGCGCTTTGGTGAGTTCGCTCACTCCCCCTCCCTCACTCGCTCTCTTGTTCTGTTTGTTCCAGTGCTGCAGGCTGCCCTTTTGTACTGGGCACTTGTGTTGGGGCCTTTGTCTGCCCACAAACAAATCCACAGCAGTCCCGACAGAGCTCAGTTGAGCTCGGCCACTCCCCCCTCTCACTCAGTCAATCTTAATCTGTCCCAAACACTGATTTCCCAGAGTGACTGTGCTATTGTGCGGCAGGAGTGCAGAAACATATTTTAGCCAGGATGTGCAAAATGACAGCTGTAGTGTTCATAAGGAGTTGTGAAAAAATGCCACTGTTCAAAATGTGGCATGACAGTATTACAAATTTGCGAAATTAGAAGGGTGCATGGAAACAGTTCAATGCACGCTTGTAACACAGTCATGTTATGGCAGTCCCAACAGAGCTCCGTTGAGCTCGCTCACTCCTTCTCACTCGCTCATTCTGTTGTGCCGGCACTGCAGGCTGCCCTTTTCTACTGGGCTCCTGCCTGCGTTGCTGCCTTCTTATGCCCACAAAGAACTTTGCAGCAGTTACAATACAGCCCTGTTGAGCTCACTCACTCACTCATTCTGGTTTCCCTGCCACTGCAGGCTGCCCTTCTGTACTGGGCCCCTGCATGCATTGCTGCCTTTTCCTGCCCACAAACAAATCTGCAGCAGTCCCAACAAAGCCCCGTTGAGCTCACCGACTCCCCCTCCCTCACGTGGTTGTTCTGTGTCTCCTGGCACTGCAGACTACTCTTTTGTACTAGGCTCCTGCCTGCATTGGTGGTTTTTTCTGGCCAGAAGGAAATCTGAAGCAGTCCCGACACAGTTCCACTGAGCTCGCTCACTCCCCTTTTGTCACTCTCACATTCCGTTTCTGCCAGCACTGCAAGCTGGCCTTTTGTACTGGGCTTCTGCCTGTGTTGCCACATTTTCTGCCCACAAAGAAATCTGCAGCAGTCACACTAGAGCCCCGTTGAGCTCATTCACTACCGCTTTGTCACTCGCTCATTCTGTTTCTCTTGGCGCTGCAGACTGCGTTTTTGCATGGAGTTCCTGGCTATGTTGGCAACTTTGTCTGTCCACAAACAAATCCGCAGCTGTCCTGACAGAGCTCTCATCACTCATTCTGTTTGTCCTAGTGCTGCAAGCTGCCCTTTTGTACGGGGTTCCTGTCTGCATTGGCACCTTTTTCTGCCCACAAAGAAATCCCAGCAGCTCAGACAGAGCTCCGTTGAGCTCACTAAGTCCCCTTATCTCACTCGCTCATACTGTTTCTCCCACTGCTGCAGGCTGGCTTTTTGTACTGGGCCCCATGCCTGTATCGCGCTTTTCTGCCCACAAAGAAATCTGCAGCAGTCCTGACAGCGCTTCCGTGAGTTTGCTCAATCCCTCTCCCTCACTCGCTCTCTTGTTCTGTTTCTCCCAGTGCTGCAGGCTGCCCTTTTGTTCTGGGCTCTTGTGTTGGGGCCTTTGTCTGCCACAAATAAATCCGCAGCAGTCCTGACAGAGCTCAGTTGAGCTTGGTCACTCCCCCCCTCTCACTCGGTCGATCTTAATCTGTCCCAAACACTGATTTCCCACAGTGACCGTGCTATTGTCCACGGAGGAAAAAACCTATTGTAGCCAGGATGTGAAAAATGACAGCTGCAGTGTTTATAAGGAATTGAAAAAATGCCACTGTTGAAAATGTGGCGTGACAGTACTACAAATTTGCGAAGTTACAAGGGTGCATGGAAACAGTTCAACGCACGCTTGTAACACAGTCATGTTATGGAGTTTCGTCACCAAATTTTCAACATAAGGATTTTTGGACCTCTGCTCATGAACAGTACCACTGTCATTTTCTTAATCTGTCCTGAACACTGATTTCCCACAGTGACCATGTTATTCTGCGCTGGAACTGTGAAAACACATTTCGGTCAGGATGTGAAAAATGACAGCTGTACTGCTTATAAGGAGGTGTGAAAAAATGGCACTGTTGGAAATGTGGTGTGACAATATTACAAATCTGTGAAGTTACAAGGGTGTGTGGAAAGTGTGTAACAAATGAG